>JAQQTO010000037.1:21329285-22693214 GCA_029884595.1 Ormosia semicastrata | reverse complement strand
TTATTGCAATGAATATGAGGAAGATATCCAATTTTCTAAACATAATATTGGGAGAATATCTAGCATCCCTCATGTATCTAATGCAGGTCAATTGCCGTTGATTTCTTTTTGTGAAAGATTGGAAGATAAGTGGTATGCAAGTCCTGAGGGAGGTTGCACAACATCATCAAATATCTACTGCCTAGGTGTCCTCCTTTTTGAGGTGTGTAGACTAGGTGATGATGCCCCTCTTCATTATTTAATGCAATTTTCATACGTTTTTTTATGATGTTTATTCCTCAAATTGAAATATATTTCTACATAAGAAGTACATTTTGAAACCTGCTTCTGTCTATATGTTAGGGCTCAATATGGCCTTCTTGCATTAGTGTTGGTTATGAAACTTACAATATTGATTTCTTTTTGTCATTCCCTGTTTTGACTGTAAGCTTACTAACATCCTCCCAGTGATTTTCAAAACCAGATATAAAGTGCATTTCTTAGTAAAGTGGCTGCCTCATTTCAAGTCGAATAAAAAACTCGTGTGGGTGTTTAGTGCAAATCTTTCCAGTCAATAAAATTAAATAATTGGTATAATTGAAAGCAACTTAATCCATAATAGGTTTTGACAGACTCTTGAATGATCTTATATTATTTTATTCGATACTATTCTCAATCAATTTTTACTGGAACAGTCCATAGCCTAAGTCAGCAGCTGATTATATTTAGGTCAATTCTTTCAGTTACTTGGCCATTTTGATTCTGAAAGAGCGCATATTGCAGCAATGTCTGATCTTCATCAAAGGATTCTTCCTCCAGTTTTCCTATCAGAAAATCCTAAGGAAGCTGGCTTTTGTCTTTGGCTACTGCATCCTGAGCCATCATCACGTCCAACAACAAGGTAATGCTGAAATCTTGTCTATCATAGTTAAGATCAAATTCAATTCAATTAACATTATATGTAAAAATGATTTCACAAACATCTGATATACAGATCTCTGATTTGTTTCATTGATAAATGTGGTAAATATGGAAGAATGTATAATGAAATCATGTCATGCCCTCGATGTTGATGTTCAAAGAGGTATCAACATGTGCATAATAATTGCCTTCATCAGGCTTATCAATTATCTCTTGTATGTGTCATCATAAGGTCCTCATAGAAGGATCCCCTCCTCCCGCCTTCCCCTCAGGTCTTCAGGATATTGTTTTGTGTTTTTTGCTACGTTGCACGGGTACGGGTACGGTACCGATACGGATACGGGTACAGGATATGAAAATTTTAAAAAAACTAGGGTACAGGTATGTCACATGTATATATATATATATAAAATAAACTAAAATCTCACAATAAAATATGACAACATAATATAAAAATTAAAACATGCAAATTTCAACATAAAATATAGAAAGGAATTTAAATTGTTCAACCAAGACAACATCCACAATAAGAAATTAGAATACTTAAGTAGTTCAACATGACAACTTCTAAAGATGATTATAAAAATCAAACTCCAACAGTCTCAATTTCATCTTGTCCTTGCCCATCATCAGTGAAAAGAACAACTTCCAAATCTGGTTCATCAAGAGAGAAACTAGCAACTTCAAGAATCCTGACCCCTTCAAATGGACCCCATTCATCTCCACCAATGTCACAGAGAACGGACTGAAAAGAGGGCAAAGAATGGACTGAAGAAAGGGCAGAGAACGGACTGAAAACCTCTAGCCCACGCTGCAGGTCGTCGAAGCTTAGCACGCGAGGTCGCCGGTCGTTCGAGTTGCAGCCGCCAGAGCTGGGTCTTTGGAGCGCCGCTCGGGATAGAAGCAAAGAGGAGAGTGGTTGAATGGGTTAGGGGACAACCGTGAAGACTACATGAAACAAAATACCCATTTTGTTGAAGTGAAACGACCATGTTTTGGGAGAAAGTTGGTGGAGCCGTACCCACGTCGCACCGGAGCCGTACCCAAGCTTTAAATTAAAAAAAAAAAGGGTACGTACCGACCGGTACTCCTCCTCGGGAGGAGTACCCATGCTTCAGAGGTTTTCTGACATTGTGTTTGTGCTATAGGCGTTATTAACTAAATGTTTGGTTCAACCCGACAAGATAATAGTTGTGAAGACACTTCCTTTATAAATCAAGAATAAAAATATAATTTCCATTTAACTAGACTATGGAAGTGTGCGTTTATAGACTCGTGGATTTTCTTTTTTCTTTTCATCATTATTATTATTATTTTTAAAAAATGTACTTCTGGCAAGCTATTATAGATAGAGTTGAAATGTTTGTTCTCTGAGATGTCTGCTTTCTCCCCTTTAATATTACTTGTAGAAAGTATTGTATATTTTTTTATCTGAATGATTACAAGATGGTAGTATATATTGGGAATTAGTGGAACAATTGCACACTAATCTAGGCCTAGAAAACAAGCTAATCAAGTCCTAGAAAATAAGCAAGAATAAAAGCAATAAAGCAAGGCCTATTAATACATGATACATGACAAGAATGTGATACATGCACTGACCACCAGGAACCGTCCACCAACACAACCAACCACGGAACCAACCACCAACATGGAACCGGCCACCAACACTCCCTCAAGCTAGGTGGTAGATGTCAATCATGCCCAGATAGGATCTTAGGTTCTCATAAGTAGGCTTTGAAAGAATTTTAGCTAAAATGTTTGTTGTTTGAGAGCATGAGGGTGTGTGCTCAAGACTGATAACCTCATTATCAATTTTTTCTTTCATGAAATGACGGTCAATCTCCACATGCTTAGTTTTGTCGTCATGAACCGGGTTCTTGGCAATGCTGGTGGCAGCTTTGTTATCACATAGGACTTTCATAGTGTAGTGTGCAGGGATTCTAAGTTCTTTAAGCATCCTTTACAACCAAATTCCTTTGCAAATATCATAGGCCATGGCTCTAAATTCGGCTTCAGCACTGCTTCGTGCTACCACAGACTGTTTCTTACTTCTCCACATGACTAGATTATCCTACACAAATGAACAATAACCAGTTGTGGACTTTCGATTAGTCATAGACCCTACCTAATCTGCATCAGTGAAGATTTCAATACCTCTGTTCAGATTCTTCTTGAAATGAAAACCTCTATCTGGGGTCCTTTTTAGGTATTGTAGGATTCAGTTGACTACCTTCATATGGTTTTCAGTGGGGTTTGTCATATAACGACTTGCCTTTCTCATAGCAAACCCAATGTCTGGTCTAGTATGATTTAGATAGATTAATTTCCCCATTAGTCTTTGGTACCTATCTTTGTTAATTGGAGGACTTTCTTCTTCTGTCCCACCTTTTCTTGCAGGTTCCATTGGGGTGTTAGTTGGTTTACATCCTAGCATACTCGTTTCTTGCAGTAAGTTCAGTGTGTACTTTCTTTGAGACATGGAGATCCCATTTTTGGAGCGAGCAACTTCCATTCCAAGGAAGTTCTTGAGCTGTCCTAAGTCTTTAACCTCAAATTCTTTTGCTAAGAACTTCTTGAGGTGTTCAATTTCTTCATGATCATCACCCGTGATGATGATATCATCACCATATACTATAAACAGGGTCATCTTTCCTTCCGAAGAGTACTTGACAAACATAGTATGGTCTGTTTGACATCGTATGAACCCATCCTTTTTGACAACTCGAGTCAACCTATCAAACCATGCTCGGGGGGATTGCTTGAGACCATATAGGGATTTGCGGAGTCTGCACACCTTGCCAGAAGTTCCTGATGATTCAAGCCCAAGAGGAATTTTCATGTAGACTTCCTCCTCTAATTCACCATTGAGAAAGCTGTTCTTGATGTCTAGTTGGTTTAGAGGCCAATCTAGATTTGTAGCTAGGGATAGGATAACTCAGACTGAATTAAATTTTGCTACTGGAGCAAACGTTTCCTCATAGTCAACACCGTAGGATTTGGTGAACCCCTTAGCTACTAATTGAGCTTTGTACCTGTTCACGCTCCCATCAGTATTGTATTTGATTGAGAAAATCCATTTGCACCCGACTGATTTATTTCCTTCTGGTAGTGCTGAAAGTTCCCAAGTACCATTCTTTTCTAATGCATGAATTTCCTCCTTTACAGCAGCCGCCCATTCTGGTTGTTGAAGTGCCTCTTGGATATCCCTTGGTATCTAAATGCTATCAAGAGAAGTAGCAAAGGCTTTGTAGCCCTGTAACAAGTTCTCATAAGACACATAATTCCCAATAGGATGTTGAGTACAAGATCTCACTCCTTTTCTTACAGCAATGAGCATATCAAGATCAAGAAATTCTGTATTAGGAATATCAAGTTTTGGGTTAGGAGCTATGTTACCTAGATGAACTTCTGGAAGCTCTAGAGCCTGGTCAGATTCTTGACTTTGCTTCGGGGATGTGTAGGATTCTGGTTCCATTTGAGTTTTCTACCTCTTTGAGTAAACCGGTAGATTTTTGTCTGCTTGTGCAGTGGGAGGAAGACTTGGTTCAGTAGGATAGAGGGGTTCAGCCACTTGGGTTTGGACAGGTGCTTTTGGAGTAGTTTCGATTATTGGAATGGTCTCGTTTGTCTCCATTTCTCCAATTTCTCAAAGTTAGGATTCTTCCTTAGTTGTTGTCCTCTCTCCCTGAATGTCAGCTTTGGGATAATAGGGCTGGTTTTCAAAGAAGGTCACGTCCATGGAGTGGTAGAATTTCCTGGTTGAAGGAGAATAGCATTTGTAGCCTTTTTGATTTGGTGAGTACCCTAAGAAGATGCATTTTACAGATTTAGGGTCTAGTTTGCTGCGATGAGGCTGGTGGTTATGGACAAAGTTGAGCATCCAAAGATTTTAAGAGGAATGGACGTTAGAAGCCGAGTGTTTGGATAGAAGGACAAAAAGGTAGAGAGAGGGGTGCTGAATTTGAGGATTCTGGAGGGCATTCTGTTGATTGAGTAGGTGGCAAGAAGGACGACATCTCCCTAGAATTGGGATGGTACATTAGTGGCTAGCAGGAGTGACCTAGTGACTTGCAACAAGTGTCGATTTTTCTGCGCAACAATCTCATTCTGTTGTGGGGTGTCCACACATGAACTTTGATGTATAATCCCATGTTTCTGGAGATAGGACCCAAGGATGGAGTGGTAATATTCTCGACTATTGTCAGTTCTAAGCACTTGAATATTGGCCTGAAATTGTGTTTGCACCATAGTATGGGAATTTTCAAATATTTTTCTCACCTCCGATTTTTCTTTCATAAGGAATACCCATGTAACTCTTGTGTGGTCATCGGTGAAGGTGACAAACCATCTAGAGCCTGTGATGTTGTTGATTCTAGAGGGTCCCTACACATCACTGTGAATTAAAGAAAAAGGTTGGGATGGCTTGTATGGTTGAGCAGGGTAAGAATTTCGAGTATGTTTGGACATTTTACACACTTCACATTGAAAAAAAAATTGGATTTTTATTGAATAGTGAGGGAAACATTTTTTCTAGGTACGACAAGTTGGGGTGGCCTAATCTGTAGTGCCACAATATTACAAAATTTTCGTTAAGTGAAGAAACTGCACAAGCATGAGTTTCTGATTTCCTCTTGGAGTCATCAACCCAAAGGAGGTAGAGTCCATCATATTCCTCAGCATTTTCAATGCTCTTCCCTGAGTCCAAAGCCTGAAATTCACACAAGTAGGGTAGAAATTTAGTAACACAATTGAGATCCTTTGTCAGTTTGCTTATGGACAACAAGTTACAGTCAAGTTTTGGAACATAAAGGACAGGGTCCAGAGTAATATCCTTTGAGATAACAACTAAACCTTTACAAACAACTTTTGAGAGTGTGCTATCAGCAATTCGGACTGTGAAATTATTGTGATAGGGAAAGTATTTTGCAAAGACTGTAATATCCCCAGTCATGTGATTAGAAGCTCCTAAGTCTACGATCCATGAGATTGTTCTTCCCTGACTAGCATGCAGAGCATTTAAAAAATTACCTTTCTGTGCTACCGATGTTGTACCAATATCTGTTCTAGCATTTTGCATATTCTGTTGAAGCAGTTTCTGCAGCAACTCCACTCCTTACTGAAAGGATTTGCTTTAAGTGTAGCGTTTACCTTGTCTCACGCATATTGATAATGGTTGTGTGGCCATGGTTCTCCCTACCACGGGATGATTTCGCATCTGTTGGTTTTCCATGAATGAGCTAGCATGTATCTTTTGTGTGGCCTGTCTTCCTACGGTGTTCGCACCAAGGGCGAGTTTTCTTCTGTTGGAAGTGTGGCTGATTTGACTGATGTCCTTTGGCTGCCATGGCTGAACTTTCAGAGTAAGGCGCTGAGTTTGGGCTTCCTAACATGATCTTTCTCCTACTTTCTTCCTTTCTCACCTTAGAAAATACTTCTCGAACCTTTGGAAGTGGCTTGGTTCCAAGAATCCTCCCTCGTACTTCATCGAGGTTTTTATTAAGCCCAAGGAGGAACTTGTAGATCCTATATTTCTCCACGAGATTTTTGTATTGCTTGCCGTCTGCAGGGCACTTCCATTCGATCTCTTCGTAAATGTCAAGTTGATGCCAATATCGAGTGAGGTTGTTGAAATATTCAGTAACTGTGGAATCACCTTGTCGTAGGTTATGAAGCAAGCTCTTGATTCCAAAGATTGCATTGGTGTTATCCAAGTTTGAATAAGTCTCCTTTGTTACGTCCCATATCTCTTGAGCAGTGCTATTGTACATGAAGTTCTCTCCGATCTCATTGCTCATTGTGTTCAACAGCCACGACATCACCAGGTTGTTCTCGAGTCTCCATTTTTGGTGTTTGGGAGCATCCTTCTCCAGTTGTTTGGCATCATTGGTGATATACTCCTCTTTTCCCTTTCCTTGGAGAAAAATTCGATCTGATTTGGCCCATTGGATGAAGTTCTGGCCATTCAGTTTGTAGCCAGTGATGGGAAGAAGGACCCTTTGATCGGGCTGGTTATGGCAGGGCTAGCAATCTCCGATCTGGATACTACTTCTAAATTATCATTCTCCCATTCGTTTGCCATGGATGGAACAACGATGGACTTTGAAATCAAATGTGGTTCATATCGAGCTCTAATACCATGTAGAAAGTATTGTATATTTTTTGATCTGAATGGTTAGAAGATGGTAGTATATATAGGGAATTAGTGGAACAGCTGTACACTAATCTAGGCCTAGAAAACAAGCTAATCAAATCCTAGAAAATAAGCAAGAATAAAAGCAATAAAATCAAGGCCTATTAATACATGATACATGACAAGAATGTGATACATGCACTGACCACCATGAACCGTCCACCAACACCGGCCATCTGGTACTGTCCACCAACACAACTGATCACGAAACTGACCACCAACATTACTAACTACTGAATTGAATAAACATGGTGCTTTTTTAAGTTGTATCTGCCTTAAAATATAGCAGGTTGCTTGAATGGGTCAGAGAATTTTTAAATTTGATATTCTTCTCTTAGTCCTTGAGTACTGATTTAGGAAAGTTTTAGTTAAATATGCTGCTGGTCCTTAAAATATGGACCTAAAACCTGAGTTAATCACTATTCATATGATTCCCTAAAGTTATAATTTCTGTTTCATAACAGGGAAATCCTACAATCTGAAGTGATTAATGGATTGCAGGAGCCGTATAGTGAGGAATTGTCATCAAGTATTGACCAAGATGATGCAGAATCAGAATTGTTATTGCATTTCCTCATCTCATTGAAAGAACAGAAGCAGAAGGATGCCTTCAAAATTGTAGAAGAAATCAGGTGCTTGGAATCAGATATAGAAGAGGTGGAGGGGAGGCATGACTCAAGAAAATCCTTGGTTTCCTCTGGCTTGCAGAATGACTACTCTTGTCAGAACGAGATTATGCCACTTAAAAAGGAACCTTTGAGTTTAGAAATGCTACCCTCAATATCCCCAATCTCTAATGCAAATGAATTGAGATTGATGACAAATATATGCCATCTTGAAAGTGCTTACTTTTCCATGAGATCCAAAATTCATCTTTCTGAAACAGAAACTGCAACTCACCCTGATAAAGATATACTAAGAAATCGTGAGAGTTGGTGTGTGGCCCAAAAAGGTGAGGAACAACATAAAAGGAAAGATAATCTAGGAACCTTCTTTGACGGTTTGTGCAAGTATGCACGTTATAGCAAGTTTGAAGTGCGGGGTGTACTAAGAAATGCAGATTTTAACAATCCTGCGAATGTAATATGCTCTCTGAGTTTTGACCGGGATGAAGACTACTTTGCTTCTGCTGGAATATCTAAGAAAATAAAAATTTTTGAGTTTAATGCACTTTGCAATGACTTCATTGATATCCATTATCCTGTAGTTGAGATGTCAAACAGATCAAAGCTCAGCTGTGTTTGCTGGAATAAGTATATCAAGAACTATCTTGCCTCCACAGACTATGACGGTGTAGTGAAGGTGTGTTTTGCACATGAGATGAGACACCATTTGAATTATTGTTGACAGTCTTGGCAGTATCCATCAGTTACTTACGTGGAATAGATGTATTTCTGACTCAAAATGCAATGGTTTACCTAAGAGGGTCTACTCAAATTTTCACTTGAATATTTGGGCTAAAACTGCCCCTAAATGGAGAAAACACTTCTAATTTCCTCAAGATTGGTGGGTCTTGTTTGGAACCTAACATCTAAATTTCCATGATTTGATTAGTAAATTGTTGGTACCTTGACTTTACGAAATTGGTTTCCATGATTCTCTATGTTGTACATAAGATTATATTTTCAATCTTGAGTTTTTAGGGATGTCTATTTCCAAGTGGATTGGTTTCTTAACTTCTTTAAAATAGTACTCTACCCCCCAAATATCATTGGGAATTGATTTTTTTTTTTTATCTGAAAGAATATAACCATTTCTTGACGATTGGCATGCTCTGATTTCCAGCATTACTTATGGCATTGTATTATTGGATGCATTTTCAGTTATGGGATGCTAGTACAGGTCAAGAGCTTTCTCAATTCACTGAACATGAAAAGAGGTCTTGGACTGTTGACTTCTCTCCAGTATGCCCTGCAAAACTTGCCAGTGGAAGTGATGATTGTTCTGTCAAGCTGTGGAGCATCAGTGAGGTAAACTCTCTCTCATGCACAAATGCGCGTATACACAGGCACACATGCATGAAAGCATGTGGATATGCAGGTTTTGCTTGACAGAAAATCAGTAATGAAACTTGGGTTACATTATAATTGAATGTTGATTTCTTTCGAGCTTTTATTGGATTTATGACCCAAAAAAAAATATGAATATCTAAAGTTGTGATATTCACTGTTCATAAGCATCAAAATCATGATTTGCAAGTTTTTCCCTTTAAAATAGGAATCCTCACCAAATGAGCCTTCTGTTTTCATATCGGGAAGATATCGAATATAAAAAAACTCAGCTTCTGCTTTTCCAATAATATGGAGAAAGCTAACTGGTTAAATTGTTTTAGTTTTATTTCTCAAAATGGATAATGTGACAGTGGAAACCATCGTTTACATGAGCAGGGGGACTGATATGAATGATCATGACTTTCTAGATTGTATGGATAAATATTGCATCACATTCTCTCTCCACTTTAGCTCAAGCTACTGCAAAAAAAATACACGATAGTTTCTCCCCAATAACTGATCAAGAGCTAACATAATACAAATTTATTTTACAGAGAAACTGTTTAGGCACAATCAGGAATGTTGCAAATGTCTGCTGTGTTCAATTCTCTGCTCATTCCTCTCATTTGTTGGCCTTTGGATCTGCGGATTACTCAACTTATTGCTATGATCTTCGCAATCTTAGAAGCCCCTGGTGTGTGTTGGCTGGCCATCGTAAAGCTGTAAGCTATGTCAAATTCTTAGACTCTGGAACACTTGTTTCTGCATCAACTGATAATACATTAAAGATTTGGGATCTCAATAAAACCTCTCCAGTGGGTCCATCCACTAGTGCTTGCAGCCTAACCCTGTCAGGACATACTAATGAGAAGGTTTGATTTTAAATTTTATAGCATCGGATGGAATTTATCTTTATGAAATCTTTAAGGTCTGTTTGTCACAGCCTTTTGAAGTTACTTTGGAAAAAAAAAAGGAACTTCACTTATTTGGGTGTTAGATGAAGCATCAGAATGTGGTTGATGATCTGAGTAGCAAAATCAAATTTATGAAATCCAGATTGCTTTTGGCCAAAATCATTTTGTTCACAGCTGTGATGAACCACTCCTATGTCTGCATGTCAGAAATTTGACCTGTTTTTGTCATTAAGCTGACCCATGTTTGTTTATGTTTACTTAAATTGGTTGGCTGAAATTTTGTGCCTCTTGCTTTGACAGAATTTTGTGGGTTTGTCAGTTGCTGATGGATATATTGCATGTGGTTCAGAAACAAATGAGGTATATATTAGTTTCCAGTAGAATATTTATTGGATTGGTTGTAACTTATAAAAAGAAACATGTTCATTTTATTAGTAATTTCAGTTAATTGCACTTATGTTGAAAAATTATAACTATTCACAAACCTCTGAAACGAGAGTATGCAAATCCTATTAAGCGACTTGTTTATGCACCAACTTTATGATGATATCTGTGACTTGCAATATTACAATTTGTAATATTTAAAACCTTTTAAGAAGGATTGTGACCAAGATGAAAGGAGAGAGTAGTCCTGAGTTTTGTGCAGAAGCTCATATTACATTACACACAGACACACTATAATTGGCATAACACTTGTATTTTCTTCCAGGTTTACACCTACTATAGATCGCTTCCCATGCCAATCACTTCGTACAAGTTTGGATCCATTGATCCCATCTCTGGTAAAGATACTGATGATGACAATGGTCAGTTTGTTTCAAGTGTGTGCTGGAGAGGGAAATCAGACATGCTTATTGTGGCCAATTCAAGTGGATGTATAAAATTGTTACAGATGGTTTAAAGGAAAGTTAGCCCTTGACGATGGCTCTCTTACATTATGTGAATTCCTGCAGTTTTGTCGTTGCCACTCAAGTCAATCCCATCAATTTGTTAGAGCGTATCTAAAATTCTTTTGCCATCTTGAGCTCTGGCTTATAATTTGATGTAGAAGGGCTTGAATTTTGGGCATAATTGGATGGAAAAATAGATTTACAATCTAAAACCAGATCTTTTTGAAGGTTGAGTTCATCATGATGAGCAAGCTCGGGCTTTAGACTAGAATTTCACATTGTCATGTAGAAAAGGCCCTGTTATACTGAAATATCCCTAGGATCAATCTTCGAATCAGATTCAATATGAAAAAGATCAAGACTTCAGAATTGGAATGGCAGGTGCTAAGTTGCTTCTAAGCTCAAGAATATACCCTGTATCTCTGCAAGGTGCTTGTCTGAGCCTATGCAAATTATATTGCAGCCCTTTTCAGATTATTTATTTATAAAGGACTAGCAATTGTAGGCTTGTAAATTGTTTATCAAAACATGAAGCAGCTTCACTACCATGAAAGGAAAGCATTTCAAAGTTTCCATTGTAACCCCCTCCCCCCACTTCCAGCGGGACCCCAGCTCCAATGGTTGTATATATTCAAGTAGCATTACAGTGACGATATTGATTTTTGGTTGCTATATAAATAGCGCCCTAGTAAAGTAAAAGCTTTCCGTAGTTTTTGAAATACGTGTTATTATATGATTTTCAAATGACGTAAAACACTTTATACTGTAACACATATCACGTGTTTAATTTTTGCCCAAGTGGAAATAAGGGTTCTATCAGCGCTGGCCTCTTTTCTAGAAATCAACCGAAGAACTTGTGCATCTTTATTTATTTATTGTAACAAGAAGTTAAAGAACCTGTGCATCCACTTCTCTGCTTTCCGTACCACAAAACAAGGAAAATTCTTGCAGAGACTAGGTGCATAATGTCAGCCGTGCACCATACCAATGGGCATAGAATCAAGATTTATTCTTAAGAATTGGGTCTCTCCATGTAGTCTGATCAATTACTTAGTTTACCAAAAAATTACTTATGCCTTGTGGTGCATACCTAACACCACCCAGTTTATGCATAGAATCCTAACAGAATTCAACAAAATTGAATTTGAGAGAGAGTAACAAATGAAGTAAAAGGAAGAAAGTAAGGGAGGCAACCTCACATTATGACAGAACTCATTCATCCACCCAATATTCAGTTGCTAAAAACTATAGTCCTAAAACACAGGAAATATCTGAAAGAGAGCAAATGATACAGCCAAGCATGAAACTGTGCTTGTAACCTTCCCATAAAAGCTACATATTGTGTTTCCCACTTACCTTGGTTCACAAGAAAAAGATGCCTGTGTTAAATATATGAGAGCAGAAATCTGGGGAAAATCTGCATGATGCAAAATGATCTAAGGACTAGTAACTGTGCTAAGAAAGGTAAGGTGACGACCGATTAAATAATCTCAAATGGGAGCTGAAAGTCAAAAAAAGGGCTTAATCCGAGACATGGCCACTTGTTCTTCTTGCAGCATATGGGCTCAAAGGGCTCAATGCGAATGGTGACAGGCTTTGTCTTTTTGTCTTAGAACTGCTTTCGGAGTCAGAGAGGTGGTCGTATGTTCTTCTTCTTCTTCTCACGTATGGGCTTAAGGGACTCAATGCCAACGGTGACAGTCTACCTCTTGTTATCTTTAAACTGGCATCCAAATCTGAGACATGACCACGTCTTCTGCTTGTGCTTGTGTATGTGCTCGACATGAACCCCTTTTGCATCTTCAAATTGGTTTCAGTATTGGCACGTCTTAGCCTTGCTGGGCTCAAAGAAGAGTTCAATGTCAGTTGTGACTTCTTCATCATTAAACTACCGTTAGAATCCGTGACATGGTCATATCTACTCAATGGTGACTGATCCCTTTTCAGCTTTAAACTGGGCTTAGAATCTATGACTTGACCGTCAGATATTTTTCTTCTAACTGAGCTCGAAGGAGTCGACACTAATGGTGATTGACCCCCTTTGTTGATCTTGGTATTGGGCTCAGATTCTGAGACATGGGGAGGTCTTCTTCTACCCGGGCTCAGAGTGCTGGATGCGAATGATGACTGATTCACCTTATTCACCCTTAAACCGCGACTAGATAAAGATGGTGGTAATGATCTTGTTACTCGCAATTTTGAAGTTCCTGTTCCTACCAAATTAATATAGATTTAGTTTGTTGCAATTACATAGATCAAAGTATCAAACACCCTTAGTAAAACTACGTAAAATAAAACGAGCAGCAAAAATAAGCATTGTCATGAGAAACTAAAAAGCATAATTCATGCATAACATAAAAGCCAATAGAAAGAAACTATATATAGCAGTATAGCGCACACAGGAAAATGGAGGTAAAATTAAAAGGTATCGAGCGTACACAACTGACCTTGGTCTTTCTTGGCCTTCTCTTCTTGTGTTGGTTTCTTTATTTTAACACTTTTCATCAACGGGGCTTCAGAACCACAAATTGACTTTGGATCGGTTATTAGGGGGAGCGGATCTTCTACTATGGATGCATTATCTTCTCCATAAACTGTGTTTTGGTCATCATTGTCGTCCCTAGACACTGAGGTCTCATCCTTTGCTAGCTCGTTGCACTTATCTTTAGTATTGCTGTTACTAATCTTCCCTTTCTCCGCAACTTTATAAGCAAACATTTCATATGGTAATTGTGATACAGCGGACAAATTAGATGCCCTCTCCATTGGAAAATTCTTGAGGAACATTGCTTCTATGTCACAACAATCTACAGGTGGGGACAGCAATTCAAGCTGATTGAGTTCAGGATTGATGACATGCAACTCTGTATTCATGACAAGTAACTTTTTGGTGTAGCGCAAAATCCTACAGATAGATGAGAAACTGGGACGCTGAGCAGGGTCAGTTTGCCAGCACTTTTTGATCAAGCTAACAAGGTATTTTGGGGAACGGTATGGGAACAAAGGCCTCTCCCCTGCTTTGATATTTTGGTTGGTTCTGTCCCCTTGAAGGTGGTTATCTTCAAAAGGCACTTTCCCAGTCAGCAGCTCAAAGCATATCATCCCAAAGCTGTAGGCATCTGCTTTCTCCGAGTACTTGGAAGAGGTAGATGCATTTCCTGTTCGTTCTAGCTCGGTCAAAACTTCAGGGGCGTACCAAATAGAGGGATTGAACTCCTCATTAATGGGACTCTGGGTTGGGGAGGTTCGAGTATTGTCACCATTCTTTACAGAAGTTAGGCCAAAGCCTGCAACTTTTGCTTGAAAATAACCTTCCTGGGAGTTCCTGGCTCTGAGTAGGATATTATAAGGATTAAGGTCCCCATGGTAAATCTTTTTGGAGTGGAGGTACTCGATGCCCCTGGCCATCTGAAGCATGAGATCCACCACAACAGGTATAGAGAACAAAATCTGTCTCCTTGGACCACAGTTCTCCTTCATATAGGTCCATAGGTCCTTGTTCATCAACTCCATCACAAGAGAGAACTCTTTCTTCTCATCATCATAAAACCCACACAGGTATTGCAATATGTTGGGGTGAGAAAGCGACAGCAGAGTAGAAATCTCTGCTTCATGTGCTTTCATCTCCCCATGAAAGTGCCTCAAGGCAAAGCTTTGTCCAAGCCATTGGATTTCCTTAAACTCCCTCCCCCGTCCTAATCTTCGTCTCACCTGGTAATCCTTAGCTCCTAACAGCACTGCAATTGGGCATAGTTCTTTGTTCATTTTCTCTGATCCATGGAGCAGTTTCTTCAGCAGCACATCTGCAAGGCGCTGCTCGTTCTTTGTCAAAGTGACTTTGTTAGAACTCCTCTTTTCCTTGAGTGCTTCAATGAGCCTCCACCTGTCTTCCCTCCAAGCATTCTCCAACTGCTTGCATATCTCACGAGGGACCAAATACTGCTTCCCGAATCTCCACTGGAAAAGTTTTGGGTCGTTCCATTCCATGTCATACTTCCTTGCCAGCATGACTTTCTTCTTCTCCTTCTCATCCTGATCAAGTCCTGAGATCTCCCCGGCATTCTCGATTGCTTCAATGACAGCAGGGAAATAGCAGAGCAAGTTGTGAATGTGGAATTCAACGCAGTCACTGTTGTGAGAGAGGGTGATTGCTTTCCCCCACCAGTCCTTGGAATCCAAGCAATGCCTTATGTAGAGCTCGCCTTCTTTGAAAACCCTGCACAGTTCTCTCAGAGGAAACTCCAGGGGTTTCCATTTGGTGTTCCTCTCCTCCAGCTTAAGGTTCTGCCTGATCTCATCTGCGATTGTCTCAAATGCCAAACTGAAGATATCAAGGATCAAACAGCACTGGCGTTGATTGATTTGAATTTCATCACGCAAAACCATGAGCGCTTTCAGACTCCCAAGAACCTCTCCAATATGCCGGAACTGTTCCATTCCGGCTTTATAGATATTAGTAAATCACCTGAAATCGTTGAAACCAAAATCAAAATCTAGAAACCAAGGAGCCAAAAAGAAATGAAAAAAGAACAAAATTTCAAACAACACCACGTAATAAACAGGAAACTTTTTAAAGGACTTTTGGTCCAACATGGATAGACGATTTGTTTAATTTAATATGCTGAATCAGAATCAGAATTAGAAAGAATAAGACGTAAGCATGGAAAAATGAATGAATCCATGAATGGTACCTGCTGTGGAAAATCCTTCTTCTTTCTTATATGACCAATTCCAGAATGATGTCTGAACCTTAAATGATTCTCAATGAAGCTTTAGGAACCCCCAAAGAAACCACACCAAATTGTGGCCAATCTGATCAATGAAAAAGCCACTATCAAGCGTACGTGACCAAAGGAAAGAAAAAAAAAATGAAATCAGAAAATACAAATACCAAACATCACAAAATCTTACCCTTTGGGAGGTAAGGAACCAAGACGAAGAAGGTGGGTGAGGGTATTTTTTTTTTTTTGGTTAGCAACTTTGCTTGTAGGGTGGGATGATGATGAATTTGATGAGTTAAGCTGTCTAGGAAAAAAAAAAGAAAACTGAAAAATAACATTAACACAAAAGGAAAACGGAAACTCTGAGGCAGGTTATGTGTCAAGTTGGGATATGTTACTAGAATGTTGGTCCAGTCAAGGATTCAACTAGAATATAAGCAGTTTCATTTTTCTTTCATTACCTCATAGTTACGGAGAATGCAAATGGCCGTTGCACCTCCGTCCTCTTTGGGTGTTGCTGTGTTCCCGCGTGTTTCGTCTTCCAGTGACCACATAATCTATATATACACGTCCATTGACAAGCGTGGCAAAGCAAACTAGGGTGGTAGTCGTGGTCTTCATTGACAAGCGTTTTTAGAATTTTGACAAAGAAAAAGATGTTTCCATTCAACGCCAGCTTGGCCAACAATAAATAGGTCTGGGCTTTCCCCTACTAACGACGTCGTTCGTCTGGCCAGATCAAATATATATATTATATATATAAGGAATTATTTATTTATTTACTTTATAAATCTTAACCATTTAAAAAAAATCAAGTAAATCTGAGATGTTAATGGAATTTTGAGTTTCCCAATTATCCATTCCGTCATTAAAATTCTTGATATGCGCTTATCAAAATTTTGGGTTTAATAATATATGCCAATTTATTTATTGCTGTAAAATAAGAAGGAATATATATATATATATAGATCTTATTCAAATGAGATGAGATTTATTATGAGAGTGAGATAAGTAAATTTTGACCATTAGATCTTTTAAATGTGATATTAGAACATAAATACATGTGTTTTTAATGATTACATGACCTAAACTTTTAATTTTGATCTTTATGTATAGTTGTATGGTCAAGATTTACTCCTCTCACCCTCTCACAATATAAAAACTCCTCTCATAAATATGCTCTATATATATATATATATATATCTTCTTTCGGAGAGGAGTATTTATTATGAGAAGTGAGATGAGTGAATCTTGACTATTAAATCTTTTATGAATGGTCAAGATTAGAATATAAATGCATGTGACTTTTTTAAATGGTCACATGACTTTCAAATAACTTTTAATCTTAATCATCTTTGTATAGTTGTATGGTCAAGATTTACTCATCTCACTCACTCACAATAAAAACTTCTCTCACTAGATATGTCTCTTTTATATATATATATATATATAGGATCTTACTCAGGTGAGAGAAGTGTTTATTGTAAAAGGTGAGAAGAGTGAATCTTGACTATTGTATCTTTCATGAATGATCAATATTAAAAGATAAATACATGTGACTTTTTTAAGTGGTCACATGACCTATAAGTAACTTTTAATCTTAATTATCCATGTATGGTTGTATGATCAAGATTTATTCCTCTCACCCTCTCACAATAAAAACTCCTCTCACTAGATATGTCCCTTATATATATATATATATATATATATATATATATATATATATATATATAATCTTCTTACTCTAGTGAAAGGAGTGTTTATTGTAAGAGGTGAGATGAGTAAATTTTAATCATTAGAACTTACATGAATGATAAAGATTAGAACATAAATGCATATGACTTTTTTAAGTGATCACATGACCGTCAAGTAACTTTTAATCTTGACTATACATGTATAATTATATGGTCAATATTTATTACTTTCACTTTCTCATAATAAAAACTCTCTTACTAAATATATCTCCTATATATATATATATATATATAACATAGATTTTTAGTTTGTCTTTTTTTTAAATGAAAATTGTTAGTGTACTTATTGCACAGGGAAAAAAATTAAAATATATTAGCTTTTATTTATTTGTTTATCATATCAAGAACTAACATTTCTATTTAGAAATTATGTGAACAAATTACAATATATATAAAAAAACATTTTTATTTGGAAAATTTAGGAACAATTTTATACAATCTATAGTTTTAACCTGAAGATGTGAGGGTGCAATGCGTTGCTGCACACATTTACAAATCACAATCCACACCAACTCTCACGTTAGCCAAAGAAAACCTGACCTACACTTTACGTTGCTACGATCCCCGAAAAAGTCTTGAACATGATGTCGAATGTCTTTCATGTATTTGTCTCGCTTGCTCTATTGAGGTTTTTCTTCGCAATTTCGCATGCGTTCCAGGAGAATTTGAGATATCATTTTTCAGTATCGTCCAAAGTGTACACAAAGTGACTCGGAAACGATTGCTTGTTTTGTCTTGAACAAATTACAAACGTCAAGTATCAATCAAACTAATTTTTTGAATTGCCGTTTCCAATATTTATACGTTATTTTAACATTTATTTAACCATCATTGCTGCCTTCTTTTTTTACGTGAACCATTATTGCTGCCTTTAATCTGATCCTGACTAGCCTTATGTAAGGCTTAATTGCTAACGTAGATTGAAGGAACTTGTATTTAAATTGTAGCAATTAAGATTTAGACAAGGTCTTCAGCAAAAAAAACTTAAAATTAAAAAAAAAATCCAGCACGCCCTCGTATATTTGCCTATGTTATGCTCACAGACACACTGTGTGAAAGCTAAGTCAATAAACACCAAGGGAAAGATCAAAAAGTGAAAAGAAAAGGGCCGTGCTTGTAAAAGCTTGAGTGCACTCACGCTTGACCTCGGGCCTTTTAACCTTTGAATGCAGTTGTGTTTTTTAAGATTTGTGTTTTAGTTACTTAAATTAAAAAATAAATAAATAAACACAGAGAGAGCAGAGTGGAGCGTAAAGGAGCTCGAGCTCTACAACCCAAAAGAAAAACCGTGTTTGGAGACTTAATTGTTTTAATTGATCATGTTATGTTATATTTTAGGAAATTACGCAAAATTTCTTTATCATTAGATTTGAAAAAATGAAATAAATGTGAAATAATAGTATATAAAAAATTGATAATAGAGTTTGACTAATTATGCCTACATCTCCGAGTTACTATAGATATTTTACTGAAAAAATAAAATATACAAAATGTTTACAAAATACTCACAACCTCTTACAATCTACAACTCAATTATACTCAAAAATTAAAGCTTTTCTCTCTAAACTTTTTCTGTTTCTCTCTCTCTAATTTTCTCTCTTGTTGGATTTATTTTCTTCTTCAGCAGAGACTTCTATTTTTATAGAAGCTAAAATCGCGTCTCCTCAATCTGCTCCGATAAATTTAAAGGAGCTTTCGGTGTAAATTACTGGACATTTATAATTTGTAATTTGCTGGACAAATTAAAGATGCACCTTTCGGTGCAGGTGCAATTTTTCTTTGTAGTGGGGCACATATCAATCTTTTGTAGTGGGGCCACCTCTTTTGACTAACAATCTCCCACTTGAAGACCGATTTCATCACTGCCTTCACACCTCGATCAATGCGGCGGTGATCTTCGACTCATTACTCTGCAGACTAATCAAAGTTGAGCACAACTTCAGTTTGTCGATAGTCGCTACTTTTGTTAACATATCTGCTGGGTTCTTACTTTCTTAGATTTTCTTCAATGTTAGCACCTCATCCTCAAGCAGAGTCCTGATGAAGTGATAACGAAGATCAATGTGCTTTGTTTTGGAATGGAATGCAGAATTCTTTGTCAGATGTATTACACTCTGACTATCACTATACAAAACACTCTTTTTCTGGACGAATCCCAACTCTGTCAACAACCCTTGAAGCCATATCAATTCTTCGCTTGCTTCTGTTACAACTACATACTCAGCTTCTGTAGTGGATAAAGCAATAATCTTTTGTATCTGCGACATGCAACTAACAGCTATTGTTCCAACGGTGAATATGTAACTGGTGGTACTTCTTCGGTGATCGACTTCACCTCCAAAGTCTGCATCTACATAGCCTTGCACTTTTAATTCTCATTTACCAAAGTACAAACATTTCTCTGTAGTGCCTCGTAGATACCTCAAAATTCACTTTACTGCTTCCCAATGAGATTTATCTGGATTTGACATAAACCTACTTACAACTCCCACTACATGGCCAATGTCTAGCCTCGTACAGACCATTGCGTACATCAAACTTCCAATGGCTAAAGTATACGGGATTTTAGCCATGAATTCTCTTTCTTTCTCTGTTTGAGGGGACTGATCCTTGGATAAGCGAAAATGACTGGCCAAAGGTGTGCTAACTGGTTTGGCATTGCCCATGTTGAATCTTTGTAAAACACGGTTGATGTACTCTGCCTAAGATAACTGCAAAATCCCTATTTGCTTATCTCTCGTGATTTGCATTCCAAGGATCTTCCTTGCTGGACCTAAGTCTTTCATGTCAAGTTCATTTGACAACTGCATCTTCAAGTTTATGATCTCGTTCATATCTGAACCCGCTACTAATATATCATTGACGTAAAGTAGCAAAATGATATAACTGGACTAATATCTCTTGAAGAAGCAACAATGGTCAGTATTGCACTTTTGGAAACCTTCCTTGTGCATGAAGCCATCAAACTTTTTGTACCACTGTCTTGGAGCTTGTTTCAAGCCATACAAGCCCTTCTTTAACCTGCACACCATATTCTCCTTCCCTTTTTCTGAGAAGTCCTCTGGCTGGTGCATGTATATTTCCTCATCCAAGTCTCCGTGAAGAAATGCGGTCTTCACGTCCAACTGCTCAAGGTAGAGTTCTTCACTAGCAACAATACTTAACATAGACCTGATAGTATTGAGCTTCACAACTGGAGCAAAGATTTCGGTGTAGTCGACTCCTTCCTTTTGCTAGAATCCTTTGACAACTAGTTGGACTTTGTATCTCTTGAAGCCATCATGCTCCTCCTTTACCCGATACGCCCATTTGTTGTGAAGTGCCTTCTTCCCCATGGGTAACTCAGTTATTTCCCATGTCTGATTGGAGATTAAAGACTTCATCTCATCTTTCATGGCAAACTCCAACTTGCTAGCATCTCCAGTCTGACAAGCTTCATCATAGCATTCAGGCTCCCCTCCATCAGTCAGCAATAGATAGTTTATGTATCTTCTGTTGGGCATATGAGGCTAAGAAGACTAGGGATGGCAATTTTGTTGGGAATTTTTACGGATACAACACGTTAAATTCTGCGGAAAAGCCATAATCCGAGTTTTTAAAGGATTTACCTTAATCACTCAAATAATAAAACGATGTCTCTGCGGTATCCACACGAATGACTCACGATAAAGAAGAGCCTCACGTCTCTCAAATATCAGAATGTTTCTTTGTTCTATTCTCTAGGGTTCGATGATGTCACTTAGCCTTTAATACATATTATGAAAGTGAGTGTGAAATAATTAACCCTTAGTGTTATTTGAATCCGATCAACTTGGATCCATTGCTCCAATTTTATTCTATTTCTTAAATATTAAAATCCCATTTTAATATTACAAGCGATGTATCTAGCAACACATCGTTGCTATCCAAGTAATAAGAATGTCGGTGATTTGACATAACTTTTTGTGACCAATGTTTCCGTGTCGTTTAGTCCCTTTGTCAAGATATCTAGATTGAACACAAGGCATGGAATCGCGTATTGTATAGTCCAATCATTCATTTTTACTAGACTTTGTAAAACAAATGAGATCAATATCTCATATTGACTCATTTGAGCATGACCATGCATTTCGCATCTCACTTAATCGGGAGGCCCGAAAGATATCGCTCTTGTTATGTAGGAGTGACAAATTCCATCTAGGTCACTCACATCCCTCTCGCATGATTTGCGGTATGTCCAATAACCAACTTTATAATCACCTTGTTACGATGACGTTTGATGGCATTAAAACACACAACTCCTCATGTAGGAATCGTAGTGATTTCGGGTCAAAGGACCACAAACACCATTGTCACTATGAGAATCGCTATGACACTCACGTAACGATCCATGTAGCGTTCTCATTAATCATTACTCTAATATGTACCAATGTGAAGACTTGATATCTTATATCCATGACCCGTGAGATGCGGTATTATTATTGTTGTCCTAATTAACAAAATACTTGAAACATTTAAACCAATAGTGTTGTAACTCACGATCAAGTCATCCACTACACTCTTATCAAACTCACAATAAAAATTTATCTTATAAAAAAGAACAAACTTTATTATGTTTATAAAAAAGAACACAATAAATGAAATGCCTATATATAAAATAGCATATATATATATATATATATATATAAATGTAACGTACATTTTTAGTTTACCCTTGCATTTTTTCTCCAGCGGATATAAAATTTTTTATCCCCGTGTAATAAACGGGCGATTGCACAGGGAAAAAAAAATTTATATAAATATTTTATATAAAATTATTAAAAAACTTAATTATATAAATTAAAATATTGTAAAGTTATATAAATCAAAAGTATTTTAGGTGTTTGACATTATTTTTAGATTAAGTTGTGTTGGACAAATTTTAAAAAATTATAGTATTATATTTTTTTGTTTTTTATTTTTTTAAATTTTTTTTACAATTTATTGGGTACATGAGATATCCGCGCTTTTATTTATTCATTTAGTTGTCATTCTCAAGAACTAACATTTCTATTTTCAGAAATTCCTGTGAACATAGGACCTTACACATATATATAAAAACTCTATTCTAAGTCCATTTTTATTTGGATACAGTTAATTTATTAAAGATCAATTTCTATACAATCATCTTTTTGTTTTCAACCAGAAGATGTGAGGGAACGTGCAATGCGTTGCTGCACACATTTACAAATCACAATCCACACCAACTTTCACGTTAGCAAAAGAAAACCCTGACCTACACTTTACGTTGCTACGATCCCTGAAAAAGTCTTGAACATGATGTCGAATGTCTTTCATGTTGATCCCGTTGTCTCTTGAATCTTGCTCTATTGAGGTTTTTCTTTAACGCAATTTTCAACAATGGCTTTCCAATCTTGAAAGCCTCAAACACTTCGACTTAATTTGAGAGTATCACCTTCCGAGTTCATTGAAGGTCAGTATCGTCCAAAGTGATGACATAGTCGTGACTCGGAGTGAAAAGCGAGTTTTCCTTCTTGTTTTCCACTTGAACAAATTACTTCACCGTCAATTTTCATATCAAGACTTGATAATTTGCCCAATTTAATTTCAATCCCTTTTACACTCATTTCTTTGGTGCCAAGATTTTCGTATTTATACGTTATTTTAACATTTATTTAAAGAGTACCATCCCCATTGCTGCCTTTTCTTCCAATCATCATGATCGTAACCATTATTGCTGCCTTTAATCTGATCGGTGGGAATATGTCTCCTTATGTAAGGCTTCAATTAATCTTCATTACGTAGATAATAGCGAAGGAACACCAATGTATACTTTTCCATTTAGGGGAATTCTCGAAGATTCTTTTTGTGAAGTACAAGGTCTTCAGCAGTCTAATACCCAAGACTCTTCCTTGCTCTCCAAAGAGCATAAAATTAAAAAAAACATCCAGCACGCCTTCTCATATATTTGCCTATGTTATGTAATGTCTCACAGACACACTATGGAATGGGATTCTTGGATTTGGAAGTTTGATCTCACACGTCCATTTCTAACTTCTTCCTCAATAAACACCAATGGGAAAGATCAAAAACCGTCGCGAACATGAAAACTTATTATTATTATATTTTAGCATTCTAACTTTCTCGGTAGAGAAGACAAAAGTATCAACGCTCAATCAAATTCAATTCCAACCGAACTCAACCGATATTTTTTTTCATCCACAATTGAATATCATCAATGAATTTGTTATACATATTTTTTTTCGTCATCATTTCTTTTCCTTTGCTATATTAAAAGCAACATTGTGGGATAGTGTCAATTGGATAAAAAGGGCTGTGAATAATAGCCAGTCTTATCCTTTATACCTTCCGGCTTCTTTTAAGAGGGTAGATAAAGTTTTTTCTGGTAAAATAATCATTTTTCGAATCCGAAATCTGCAATCGAAGGGCACCTTTACTTTGTCGTAGCCATTGCTCCCAAAATTTGACTTCCTCAGTGCACAATCACGCTTTTAGAACACCTCCATGGACAAATTGGTAACGTCGACCAATTTTTACTATTCACAAATTTACTATTCATGAATTTACTATTCATAAATTTACTATTCATGGATTTACTATTCATATGAATAGTACCCACGTTTAAGATTTGTGTTTTTTTTCTATCATCAAATTTGTTAAATGTAAATTAAAAAAAAAATAAATAAATTATGCAGAGAGAGAAAAAAGAAATATATAAAGTGTTTAGAAACACTGGAGCGTAAAGGAATTACACTCTAAAGAGCTTTTTCTACATTTACCCAAATTTATAGAAAAACCGTGTTCAATGGAAGGAGCTTAAATTGCTGTTTTAATTGAACAAATTAAGGATACATTTTTCGTTATTTTTCTTTGTTTATCACTAACATTATCATGTCACTGTTGTCCTTTAATTTTGTTCTTCTACCCAAGAGCTAACGGTTTTCTAGTTTTCTTCTTTTAAGAGAATGATTGACATCACCACCAGGGTACGCTTGTGTTCGACCCCTTCAATCTTATTTCTTATAAACAACAATGTACAGTTTGCTACACTGATTTGCCTCTTGCACTTTTCTAATAATGACTCTTGCTATCTCTTGCTTATAGTGAATTCTAATTTTTAAACTACAATTTGTGTTACACTTCAACTGACATCTGTTTGTAGTTGACAATTCAATCCTCTTCCTCCCTACCCTTGCATTATCATATTTCTGAAGAGGAAATTGTCTAATCTGCAGACAGCAGTAGGTGGCAATTATTTGTCTTACCAGTTGGAACTACCACACAAGGTAGGGCTGGAGTCATTATGTTTGCTATCAATTATATTTCTGTTTCTTTTCACCTTGCATTTCAACACCTTATTGATCCTATTATTCAGTAACCAATAAAATACTTTTAGAAACGTCTTTAGTACCACTGCTTTAATGATGGTGCAGAACTGCAGATAAAAGCATTGGATTATGATGGAAAGAGGCTTTGTGCTTAAATTGATACAATAACTCATACTTGGTGGAGTCAAACCTGTTATGTATGTACATAGTCCATTTAAGGATTTAAGCCATATGTGGTTATAAGGTTTTTTTTCTACGAAGTGCAATACCATGTTTCACCATTACCTCCTTTCTTGTACGTACCACAGTTAGTAAATGTCGTAATGCGGATTCACAGATTTAGTTTGAGAATTAGTAGTATCAACAAGTTTACCTCCTCTCAGCCCTCTCATCAACACTATTATCAAGTATATTTGATTGTGAAACTAAATGGATTGATTTAAACTATAAGTCAATTATATGTTTCTTGCAAACGTCACTTTAACATGCCGGTCCTAATGCCAAATGGGCATCAAGCAAGGACATCACACAATGAGAATAACAGCACTTACACATCACGTCTTAACTCAAAACTTTAAAATATTAAATTTATAAATTCAATCAATAAAGTCTTCACTTTATCTATTTTTTAATAATGTAAAACTTTTTTTTATTAAGATGTATACATTTAGAACTGTCACTTAAATTCGAATAGAAACAAGAAGGCCAAGCACAGTGACTTCCAGATGCCGCTGCACTATACAATTTATAAAAAGAGAGACTACGAGACGATGCCTGACTGGCAGTTGAACCGCTTATTGAACATATGGCCTACCCATTATCGGAGATGTCAACCAGAAAAGGAAGTTTGCAATGGGTGCATGCCTTCCTTTGGCCTTCCCTGTGCGACTGATCAAACTGCATATCAAATATATTATTATTTGAATATTAGTGAACCAACAGTTAGTGAACCATCTGGACAAATAACTATGTCTGTACATTAGTGAACCAACAGTTACGCTAGCAGCTATGTTGAAACTTATAGCTGGATCTTAGTACTCCATGGATAGTCTAGTCTAGTTGGGTACAAAATAATTAAATTAAAAAATTGGGGAGCAAAATAAAAAAATGGATCATATTCAAATAAAAGAAAACATGGATATATATATATATATATATATATATATATATATATATATATATATATTAATGTGGTTATGCTGGTTGTATATACCTAATATGTCAAAATAAAAGAGAGATTTTTTTAGGTAAAATAAGAATTTTAATCTCTTATTTTTATTTTTTTTAATTTGATCTCTTATCATTTTTTTCATTTTATTCTCGTACCTTACAAATTGTCCTCCTATTACGATTATTTCATCTCCTTAACATAATTAATGACATATCGCTTATCGATTGTATCACATCACTATCATATCATATCCACATCATCGTCATATTTGTAACACACCATCACTTTTGTTAAGATTTTTTATCAAAATTGTGATAGTGTGACAGAGGATTATATTAATAAATAATTTGTAAGATAATAAATTAAATTTAAAATATAAAAAATAAAAAACTAAATTTTAAAAATAAAAATAAGAGATTAAAATATTTATTTAACTAACTTTTTATTATGCGCTATTTGTCTCTTGTTATGCATAAATGAGAGAGATTTGATGGTTTAAGTTTATACACTTGTTGAACAATACCAATAACTACTTATTTAACATTATGTTTGGATGATAGGTAATGAGGAGAACAGAAAAGGAATGAGGAGAACGGAAATAATTTCTCTTGTTTGGGAGTTTTAAAATACATGAAAATAGAACGGAACACATAGGAAATCATTTTCCCTTTCTTCTCCTCAAATGCCTAACTTTTATTCCTCCTAAAATTGAAATAGAATGGGGGGAACACATGAAAAATGAAATTTCGTTCTGTTCCGTTAATGAAACTTCTAAACAAAGAGAATGGAAATTATATTTCATTTCATTCCTTTCATTTTCGCTTTATCTCCACCTATTCTATTCTATTTCATTAATAAAAAAATATACAAACACAAAGTAATTATTTATCCAAGCAGGAGAGAAAGTTGCGGTCGCAAGAATCTGAATCGCAACTTCACAAGCTGTGCTGTAGATTAATCCGCGTGCAAGCGAATTGAGGCCAACATATTCCTTGTACCTCCGAAGTGCACAGTATATTTTAGAAGATAAAGTGTAGAGTTAATAACTATTAATTAAAAAATTAACAATTTAACTTTTAATAAAAAAACAAGTATGCAAATAACAACCTACATGTAACATTATTCAAATGAAAAACGGCTAAGCTTTTTTTTTGAGTGATAGCGGATAAGGAATTTTCGATGACATTGTGCTTGCCAAATAGAGTCAGTTTTTTGCCGCAATGCCTCATTTTCCTGACTTTTTTAACTAATATAATACAACTCTCATCTCCGTTTTCTATTTCCCAAAATAGGCTCATTTTTTGTAATGCTGGACAATTCGACTTCTAAACGTGAACTTTTATTTTACTTTTTACTATTCATTAAGAAGTCGGTACAGGAGAAACCGACTTTCTCAATTTAATAGTGTTTTTTTAAGACATTTGGGAAGTCGGTTTCTCCTAAACCAATTTCCTAATTTTTCCTAAACTGACTTATTAACTATTAATTTTTTTTTTCACATCAGGATTTTTATTTTAAGGTTTACTTTAGGTTTGTTTTAAGATTTACTTTTTGCTAATATTTTTTTCTTAACATTTAGTATTTATTTTTAAAAAATATACTAATTGCGTGCAACCTAAAAAAATTAGTTTTTATTTATTTTTTAATTGATTTCTTCTAACAAATTTTTTAAAGTATTTATATATAAAAGGTTTAAAATATCTTAATATTTATTAAAATTAAAATTAATAATATTTATTTGATAGTTTGCATGCATAATTAGAGAAGCATGCACATTAATGATATATGTTTAACTTAAAAATAAATAGTAATTATAGGATGGTAATCGATTGATTAAACTTGAACAAAATTTTATTACTTAATATCATGCATGGTTTTTTATTATAATACAATATTACTAAAATTACAAGCATTGTGGTAGATGTTACTTTTGACGCAAATTTTATCCAGAGGTGCCAACCTATATTTTAGCATAAAACACACCATTTTGATTGACCTTTCTCCCTAAGGTCCATCTCATTACGAATGCGACTAGATTGTGGCCTACCATGAGGATCTCTTCGCATTTTTGGATTATGACACAAATTTGAATTATGATATTGAGGTAAATATCCTTCATTTCTCACTATTTGGATCTCCTATCGATAAACATTAAATTTGTTTTCCAACTTGTAGACTTGGTTCATAAATTGCATGCAATCTAAATGAACTAATGCACACGTGACAACTACATGTGAACAAGGGAACCTTTGTGCCTAAAATTTGTCATAGTTACACCACATCTCTCAATAAGGTTCACTTTGAACTTTCCTACACGTCATCCTTCAAGTGACTTAACTAACTCCTCTACCAAAAACTTATGACTTTCTCGCATAAAACCTCAAAGAATGTGGGAGTTGGCTTTTCTTCTATTTTCTTCCATGACTCCTATGAGCATTTATGAGTATACATGTCCAGCTATTATCATTGCCTATTGTTGTTGTCCCTTCTTAGCAAAGAGTTCTACTAACTTATAATATGTTAATTGAACTAATGCGGTAATGGGCAGATTACGTGTCCCCTTCAATATTGAATTAATGCATTCATGTAAGTTGGTTGTTATATGGTCATAATGTTATCCTTCATCAAAACTGAGCCCACTTTTCTTGGGAATTATGTCAAGTCGGTCTGTGGCTTCTCAATTTTGTTGACAGAGATTCTAATAGTACCAATTAAATTGATGTTGTGTAAAGACATATCCTATCAAAATATAAAAAACTTGTAAATATCATTCAAATTATACAAGAAAGGAAATAATAAATAGAAAAATACTATGCAATTTATTTATTTTAATATGAAGTGCAAAAACATAAATATATATAAAGAAATTGCATATTAAATTTTTTTAATGAGTATTGCGATTAGCTGTGTTTTGAAAAGTATAGAAAATGTTAATAAAACAATTTAAAAAACTAAACATAAATATTTTTATGAGTTTATATATATATATATATATATATATATATAGTTGAGAAGCCAGATTGGGAGAAATCGAAAACCAACTTCCTAATTATGTATAGTATCATGTTGAGAAATTAGTTTCCCCTAAACCGACTTCCCAACATTGCAAAAAAAAAAAAAAAGTACTTTGAGAAATAAAATTAGAAACGTCATTAGCATACTTACATAGTAACATTGATGGCTGCCATCGATTAACATCGACGGAAAATGCCAAAGAAAAAAATCTATGGCTCAATGTTCTGCCCACACATTAGAATGTAAAGGAGAAACTATCTGTGGAACATATGTTTCTTTTTCATGTGTCACTTATTTCTAAACTCAACTTTCTTTTAATATTATTTATATATGGCCAAATTTAATCCAAGCCATTGAAAAATGAAAATAATTGATTGAGATGCTTATAAGTGTGAGAAATGTTAGAATAATTCTTATTGTGACTGTCACTATTAACAATATTTGGGTTTTATAAAAACTATTAAAAACTTTATTTAGAATTGCAATATGACTTGGAGATTAAAGTGGAAGGCCTAGCTTCCAAGGAGATTATTCAATTGAGTAATGACCAAAACTGATGCACAATGTACTTTATGGTGTATTTGATGTTGTATGATAATGAATAATGTTAGCAACACACTCTTTTGAATACACTTTTTTTATTAGGTCACATCATATATTAAAATAATATTCAATCTTAATTAGTGTGTAATCAACTTTGAGTGGAGTGTAATTATGTTTAAGTATTATTTTAGTATGTGACTTGACTCAATAGAAGAGAGTATGATAAAGAGTATGTTCCTAACACTCATCGTATGATCATATATGACATTTAAATTTAATGTTGTAATTGATTTCACAAACTTCTTAGTGACAATTAATGATAAAAAAGTAAAACTCGCCGATTTTCTTGGAGGACAATTTGTTACGTATATTGAGGTTGCAAATTGTTGGCGGCCAACAATAACCCTGCTATATCCATAAAAAGATGGAGTTGCAAACCAAGTTTAGTGAGGTTGGAAAATGTGCTTTTTTACTCAAATAATACAATTTTTATCTTTATTTTTCACATTATTACACTTCGAATTTTATTTCTCAAAGTACTTTTTTTGCAATGTGGGAGAAATCGAAAACCAACTTCCTAATTATAAGCATCTCAATCAATTATTTTCATTTTTCAATGGCTTGGATTAAATTTGGCCGTATAAATAATATTAGAAGAAAGTTGAGTTCATAAATAAGTGACACATGAAAAAAAAACATATGTTCCACAGATAGTTGCTCCTTTACATTCTAATGTGTGGGCAGAACATCGAGCTATAGATTTTTTTCTTTGACATTTTCCGTCGATGTTAATCGATGGCAGCCATCAATGTTAGTATGCTAATGATGTTTACGTTTCTAAAAATGTTTGTTAGCATTTGAATCTTTGATGACATTTTATGAGAGCACACTTTTCTTAACTACATATATAAATTAGAAGTAATAATTATCAAGGAAGATAGCAACGAACAAATTCTCTATCACACTCTTTTTAACATACTCATTTTATTAGATCATGTCACATATTTAAGTACAAATTTAACTTCAATTAACGTGTAATTAACTCGATTAACATATAATCAAATTTGAGTGTGCTTTAATATGTGACGTGACTTAATAAAAAAGAATATATTAAAAAGAGTGTGATCGAAAGTGTATTCTTAATACTTCTCATTATCAAGATAATCTCCACTGATTTAACAAAATTTCTATTATTATTTAAAAGGTTTATCATCTTTTATTACCAAAATGAGTAGTGAGGGTTTAGGATAGTTTACATGAGTTCATAAGTTTCAAACTTTATTATCAAATTTGTATAAAAAGATGAATGGTTGATTGAATATTTAAAACTAAAAGAATATTTTAATTTTAAATATTAATTATATAAAAGATGAATAATTAAATAATTATTTGATACATACTCAAAATAATAAACATTTGATAATATTTGATATATATAATTTCTCATGTGCTGTTCCTGTTTTTATCGCAACTTATCATAGCCATACCATAATAGCGTGAAAGACTTACAAGAATCCTGAATGTGAAAGATTCCTAAACCAAGATTTTTTTTAAATTTTTTTTATGAAATTTATTTTTCTATTTTCAGAAAAAAATATATATATATAAGAGAGCATATAGAAATCAATATCTTCATAGAATAGAAGCGGGAATGGGAAAGCAAATTTATTTTTAGGTCCTTAAAATTGAAAATTTAAAAATGGATAAACTTATTTTTATGAACTATATGCAGATGAATTGATCTGTCAAGAGTATCTTTAAACTACTTGTGGAGACTTGTTACATGATAATGTAAGCAAGTTTGTGAAAGAATTTTATTACAACTTATATATTTATTCGAATATTAAGGCTGGGTTTTAGGATTTATATTATGACTTTAATCTTGTAAAGAATATGAGATTTCAAAAGGTTGTAATAAATATAAATTTAAAAGTAGTTATAAATCTCACATTAAAAGGATGTCTAGTCACTTATCACTGTGCATCACTTGTTTAGGAGATTTAAGCTGTGCTCCAAGAACATTAAGTGGTATTATTTGCTAATTCGGTTAGAGAAAGTGTGCATATATTTTTACTAGGTTGAGTCAGTTGAATTTATTCTCTTGTATTATTATGCATATCCTTCACTAATCTCTTATTAGCATTCTGTAGTAAGATTCAGTAAAAGTGTCTCATCGTCAATTATGTATATAATTTTATTTTCTATTTGAGTCGATAGCTCCGTTGATGAAAAAAAAAGTGGACAAACATAAGAAACAAAAAGAAGTAAATATTACAGCCTTTTGATGGACACTACTTATCTTCAATATGTATTTGTTTTAGTTAAATTTAAAAAAATAAAAGTAATAATGTATAATTTATTATAATTTTAAAATTTTACAAGAAAAGTTATAATTACAATGTCATAACTCATAAGTTGAGAAATGTTTAAAAATATTTTAAAAAATTATAATTGAATGAAAAAAATTTCTAAAAAAAAATATATAGATGAAAAAGAAAAAAGGACTTGGATGAAGCATATGGCGCCAAAAGCGAAAAGGGTGACAGAGTGTCAGCGCTGGGAATCCAAACCAAACCAAACCGGCAATCACATGGGTTATAGCCTCAGCGAAACATGCGGGTGGACCCCACAAACGGCATTGTGCTTACGGGTTTTGACCGGTTGCCTCTCTCCGCTTTGGTCTCCCCTATTCGCGTGAAGTGTAACCGCCTTTTAATACTGCCACTTCCATTGCCTTTTTTCACTACTACCCAGTACCCATTCCTCTCTCCGCACTGCAACACTGCATTAGAGTTAGAGAGACGTTACGCAAGGACATGGCCAATTCCAAAATTTCATCCGGTTTTGGAGTTGTGGCCGTGGTTGCCACTCTCATTTTCGCTCTTTTCATGCCCGTTGCTGTCCATGCTCAATCCCTAGCTCCAGCACCTGCTCCTACCAGCGACGGTAACTATTCCTCTCTCTCTTTGTAGATCTAATCTCAGAAATAATAGACAAGGCAAGGAAGGCGCCCATGCTTCTTCGGTGGATCTGAATATATATATTCAATTGCAATTTTGTTGGCTTTGCTAGGATTTATTATAATAATTTCTTAATTTTCATGAAGAGAAAATGTGCTTGCATTGCATCGTTTTTGTGCTTTCCCATATGCATCATTCATAATTTTGATTGTTGTTCTATGTACGTTTGGTTCAGGGACGTCCATAGATCAAGGGATTGCATATGTGCTGATGTTGTTGGCTCTGGTACTCACATACCTCATCCACTCCGCCGACCTCTCCTCCTCCTCCTCCTCCAGCTTCTGAATTTTCAAGATAAAATGCTTCTTGGTGTTTGAGTTGAAAGAAGGTGTTATGTTTATTAGTATTATATTAGCTGTTAGCATTAGGATATATATTCTAGTTAGAACAACATTATGGAGCGAGCAAAGCCGGAAATGCTAAGATTAAGGCGATTCAACGTTACTTTTTCAGCTTTTCCTAGTGATGAAACTTGAAAGTGATATCTTGTTGGTACTCATGTTGCATTCAATTTTGTGACAGCATTAATAATATTACTTGTCTTGCTTATTAGTTCTTACCATCACTTAACAATCAGGAATGAACTATTAGAAATGTACCAAAAAGAAAGTGTGTCCAATGTTTTCTCTTGGAACAAGCAAGGATATTCTTTTCCAACTTGTGAAATTGCGGAAGTGCTTAACTAGAAGCAATTAATCATTAAATGGGGAAAATGGTCCAAGTTAACATGCAAACATTGAGAAAACATTTTTTGAGAAACCACCTTAAAGAATTACAAAAGCCAAGTGAAATTGTATTCAAATAAGAGAAATGTCTTGTATTGCACACTTGATAATTTAAACTCATGAGAAATTGAAGAAAATATTAGGAGATTAGATGCAATTTTGGTGTTTAAAAAGACAAAAGCAGATAGCAAATTAGCAAGAAAGGAATCAAGAGTATACGAACTGGACTCTTATCCCAAAGGATCTTAGGTAAAATTTGTTTTCTTGAGTCCATTTGACATATTTCAAGTTTTATTAAAAGCTTAAAAAATTAAAATAAATTATTCCTCACACATAACAATGAAAAGCAACAATCCTAATGGAATAAATGATGATGATTACTGTACCCAACCAAATTATAACGATTACTTTAGGGAAACATAACCCTATGCAGATTCATTGTATTCAACAATCAAGTAGAGAAGAACTAGCTGTGCTTTTTAGACCTCTCTCTCTAAGACAAACTCCCTTACTCTCTCATCCATACAGAGCATCACATTGACAAATGATTATTAAGGAAAAATCATAGTCATTGTTTGGAGCTTTACAATCGGTAATATTATTCGTTTGCATATACAAAATGCATGAAATAATTGAAATTATATTTATAACTCCTTTTTGGTAGCATCACAAGTAGGCTGGAAAGTGGACTTCTATTTTTTTATTTTATTTTATGTAAAGTGCTACTAAACAGTATAGAAAAGAACAGATGAAGTTTGCTTATGACTAATAATCTCATCAGAGGACCATAAATTTTGACAGATGACCACTAAATTAGCAACCTTAAAGGTCAGTTTAGTATTGAAGTAAAAAAAAAGATAAAAATTGGGTTAAATGTACTTTGCCACCCTGAATTTTAGTTCTATTGCACTTTTCATCTTGATTTATGTAATTGAGTAATTTACACCATAATTTAATATAATCAATTGCAAGCTTCAATTTTTTTATTATTAAAATTAGTTGTTATTAAATATAAATTGTCAAAGTTACATTTAAGGGTGTTTAAGACCTGACTTAGCCCAAAGTTAATTTGGACAAGTTTTGGTTTTAGAAATAAGACTCGATGTATTTTCGGATTGAATTTAGTTTATACTTTGAGTCGTTTGACATCTTATACTTTTTTATAATTAGTTATAAATAATAAAAAAATTAACTTAAATTAATAATTTTTGCATAACATGATAATATATTTATATTGATATTATTTATTTTGAAATATATATTGTAAAATATATCTTAATTTTAGTTTCTCATTTCTATAATTTTATGACTTAACTATGCATAACATTCAATTTCATACATTATGTTTGCATATCAAGTTGGCCTGGTCATTATCGAACCATGGTCGGATCGGATTTTAGTCCAAAAAAATGGTCCGATCAAAATATTAGATCGCGTTAGTTTCAAGCCAAAGTCATCCCTACCCATCTCATGTACGTCCCTAAAATTACCCCCTCCCTTTTGCTTTTAAAGAATACATCGAAGAATGTCTCATTTTGTACTCCACCTGAACTAGGTTCACTGCAACTCCTGTTACTCATCATAGACTTGAAATGTAGGTTCTGCATAATCCAACAATAATATTGTTTCTATGAAATAAGCCTTTTCAAATCTTTAACCATTTGATTCTAGTATAGGCCCAAATTTGACTAACTTCCCATCTTTTTTGTCCTCTACAACACTAGTTAACGACCATCTTTGTTTAACTTATAACTCCCTCTTGCTCCTTCTCTTTCCTACCCATAATATAATCCACAATTACCACAAAACTATTATAAAAATTCATTCCTCCCAAAAGGCTTTGATTGAGAACTAGCTATCAACGCCACCCTCAACCTCTTCTTCCACGCGTGTATGGTCTAGGTTGTGATGTTTATGTTCTCATCATCTCCAAGGGAAGGAAAAATTGCCATGGGATGATTGACTATTACACAAGAACATGAAGTTGCGCAATGCGGCAAACTTCAATTTATTTGTTCTCTTGGTTAATTTCAAAAGACAGTACAAGGAATATGGGGAAAAGGAAATTAGAGAGTAAAGAGAGTATTAATAGATGATAGGATTGATATCAATAGTTTGTTAGTTTGTTACTTATCTTTTCTGTTAGGATAAGTTTAGATAGTTTGTTATCAGTGTAAACCTGCCTATAAATTAAAGGCATCACATCTTTGTAATCTCAATTCAAGATAATCAAAATACACATTGAAACTCAATATCGTATCAGAGAAGGACGACCCAGAGAAGAAGTTGGAGAAGGATCATGCCTCCAACGATGACAAGCAGTCATCCAATCTCACTCAGAATCCAGCCTTCCACCTTGGTTCTTCTGACAATCCTGGGACACCTCTTATTGCAGCAGCCCTCAACGGATCTAACTATAGGACATGGGCTCGTGCAATGAAGATCGACCTGAGTGCAAATATGAAGCTTGGCTTCATAGATGGATCCATCAAGAAACCAGCGCTCAAGTCAGGAGACTACCTAAACTGGGAAAAGGCAGACTCAATGGTGATGGCATGGATCATAAATGCTATTGATCCGAGCCTGCATGGAAGCATTTCGCACGCCTCAACAGCAAGGGACATCTGGCTCGATCTTGAAGAATAATTCACGTAAATCAATGCACCAAGAATTCACCAGTTATGGCGCATGCTCTGTATGATGGAGAAGGAACTTGACATGAACGTAACAGATTATTATACAAAGTTTAAAAGCCTTTTCGATGAGCTTGATGAACTTCAACCTTTGCCAGAGTGTAGCTGTGGAGCCTCGAAGCAGTTGACTCAGAGAGAGGAGGACCATCGCGTCCATTTGTTTCTTGGAGGTCTTGATAATGAAGAATATTCACACATCAAGGCAATAATCCTCAACTCAGAACCACTACCCTCTCCTAGGCGTGTTTTCAACCACATTCAAAGGGAAGAATCATGCTTTGCAACAGATAAGGAAAGAAGTGCCAAAAGTGATAATGGAGCAGCTTTTCATTCATCCAGAGGCGGTAAACAAATTGGACGTGGCGGACCTCGGCCTAAATGTGATCATTGTGGCAAAACAGGCCATATAAAGGCAAATTGCTTCGAGATCATTGGCTACCCAGAAAACTGGAATTCTCGCAGAACATAGAATAGAGCGCACAAGCAAGGACAATAATCTGGCACCTTCTTAGCTTATGGTGATGAGGAGAAAGAAGGTCCAGAAGGTACAAAGGCAGCTCACGCACTCCATGGAAAGCGCATGATACATGACGCAGGAATGCTTGAGAACATGGCTAGTAATAGCAAGAAACCGAAAGAGACTGAATGGGTGTTAGACAGTGGGGCTTCACACCACATGACACCCTTGCTTTCTCTCTTGAAGGAAGTATGCAAGATTAACAAACCTTTCTATGTAACAGTGCCCACAGGGAATGCTGTTCTAGTAGAAAGAATGGGATATGTTGATCTTGATACAAATATCAAGCTTAAAAATATTTTATTTGTGCCTCAATTCTGCTGTAATTTAATTTCTGTGCATAAGTTAGCACGTGATTCAAATTGTACACTGATATATGATGAAAATTCTTGTGTATTACAGGACCGGACCACGAAGAGGACGATTGGATTAGGTGATCTGCATGAAGGGGTTTACGTGCTCAAAGGATCAACACAAGGTGTCTCTTTTAATGCTGTCCAGAAAAACATGGCCAGCCTTTGGCACTCAAGATTGGGGCACCCTTCATTTCAAGCTCTTCAGAAAATTTCTCATTTGGTTAAGTGTAGTTTCAGTTTGAATAAGGATGAATGCTGTGATATTTGTCATAAATCCAAATAGTGTAGACTTTCTTTTAATCTTAGCAATAATAAAGTTGAGGCACCTTTTCATCTCATACATTGTGATTTATGGGGAAAGTATAAAACTGCTACACACAACAGATCACATTATTTTCTCATTATCGTTGATGACCATTCAAGAGCAACATGGGTTTATCTAATGAGGCACAAGACTGAGACTTTAGATATGCTCAAGTATTTTTGCAATATGGTCAAGAGACAATTTAATATGAGTGTGAAGAAAATAAGGAGTGATAAGGGTACAGAGTTCACAAATTCAAGCTTCCAAAAATATATTCATGGAGAAGGAATAATTCATGAGACTTCTTGCATAGCAACACCCCAGCAAAACGCACGTGTAGAACGAAAGCACAGGCACATACTCAATGTGGCAAGGGCTTTACGTTTCGAAGCTAATCTTCCCATACGATTTTGGGGAGAATGTGTGTTGGCAGCTACTCATCTCATAAATAGGACTCCCACCATTGCCAACAATGGCATTACTTCTTATGAGATGTTATATGGAAAGCCACCAAGTTATGATCACTTAAGGGTTTTCGGGTGTTTATGCTATGTAAAGAACTCATCCAAACAACAAGACAAATTTGCACCAAGAGCAGAAAAATGCATGTTCATTGGTTATCCACAAAGTTAGAAAGGATGGAAAGTCTACAATCTGAAAACGCATGAATTTTTTGTTTCGCGTGATGTGATTTTCTATGAGGATTCCTTTCTCTATAATCTACCAGTCGAAAGGGAAATAACAAATCCTAATATTTTTGTGTTTCAAGAAGGAGCTGAATATCCATGCAATATGTTGCATGAAGAAAGTGAGGATGTTCCAAAAGGAAGTTCGCAAGTTCCAACTAAGGGGGAGCACTCGCAAGATACTGAAACCAGTGAGAATGATTCTTACAATATAGAAATAGGGAGCCCTAATAACATAGTGTTGGGAACTCAAAGTAAGGGGGAGCTTCATGTTGTATCAAACAGAATGGAGTAGGTCCCACGAACACGACAGCCTCCAACTTATCTCAAATATTACTATTGTCATGCAGTCACTGTAAACCCTTCATGCACGACTTCCAATCCTAGCACCTCTTTAGGTATGGTCTGCCCTCTTTCAAACTTTGTAAGTTATGATAATTTTTCACATAGACATCGAGCCTACCTTGCAGCACTTGGGTCTCATGAAGAACCCAAGACATATGCACAAGCTGTGAAGCATTCTGAATGGCGCAATGCTATGACATAAGAAATTAAAGCACTGGAAGATAATTAAACATGGGAATTGACATTTCTTCCTCCAGGTCGAAAAACTGTAGGATGCAAATGGGTATACAAAATAAAATACAAAGCTACAGGAGAGATAGAGAAATATAAAGCGCGTCTTGTGGCAAAGGGGTTCACTCAAGTTGAAGGAGAAGACTTCAACGAAACCTTAGCACCAGTCGCCAAGATGACTACTGTTAGGTGCCTACTTTTAGTAGCAGTGGCAAAAGGATGGGAGCTTCATCAAATGGATGTAACCAATGCCTTTTTGCATGGCGAACTAGACGAGGAAGTTTATATGGCCGTACCACAAGGGTATATTGTTCCCACAAAAGGAATAGTATGCCGCTTGCGTAAATCCTTATATGGTTTGCGTCAAGCTTCCCGCAATTGGTACTCCAAGCTCTCTCATGCATTGGTGGAATATGGCTTCAAAGAATGCCATGCTGATCACAGTCTCTTTGTTTATTCACATGACTCCATCTTCCTTGCAGTTTTGGTCTATGTGAATGATCTTATTATAGCTAGTGATGACTCTCTTGCTTGTGCCAAATTCAAGCAATATTTGAGCAATTATTTTCACATGAAAGATTTAAGAAGTCTAAAATACTTTCTTGGTTTGGAATTGGCACGAGGCTCAACAGGATTGTTCATATATCAAAGAAAATACTCTTTAGATATTTTGGATGAATGTGGCATGCTTGGATGCAAGCTATCCTCTTTCCTTATGGAGCAGAATCATTGTCTTGCATTGGCAACAGAATCTCCTTTTTCAGATCCTTCTCAGTATCGCAGACTAGTAGGACGTCTCATCTATCTCACCATCACTCGTCCAAAGATCACCTACTCAGTGCATATTCTAAGTCAGTTCATGCAGACAGCACAATAAGAACATTGGGATGCTGCTATGCGAGTTCTACGTTACTTAAAGTCATCACCAGGTCAAGGAATTATATTGCCTAAAGACAATGATCTTCAGCTTGTTGGCTATTGTGATTCAGACTGGGCTTCTTGCCTGCTTACCCGAAGGTCCATTTCGGGTTATTTGATGAAACTGGGTTCAGCCCCAATTTCTTGGAAAACCAAGAAACAATCCACTGTGTCCAGATCTTCTAGTGAAGCAGAATACAGGGCCATTGCTCATGCTACTAGTGAAATCATTTGGTTAAGAAGTTTGTTGAAGTATCTACAGGTTGACTATGACTCACCTACACCTTTACACTGTGACAATCAAGCCACTCTCTATCTTGTAGCCAATCACGTTTTTCATGAGCGTACCAAACACATAGAAGTCGATTGTCACTTTATAAGAGAACATTTGCAAGCAGGCACAATCTCTACTATATATATTCCAACAAAGAAACAAGCTGATATTTTCACAAAATCTTTGAGTGGCAAGATGTTTTCTAATTTAGTAATCAAGTTGGGTGTTCATAATCCTCACACTCCACCTTGAGGGGGAGTAATAAATGATAGGATTAATATCAATAGTTTGTTACTTATCTTTTCTGTTAGGATAAGTTTAGATAGTTTATTATCATATCTTTTAGTTTGTTATCAGTGTAAACCTGCCTATAAATTAAAGGCATCACATCTTTGTAATCTCAATTCAAGATAATCAAAAAACACTTCAGAAACAATTATCGAAACTTGGAGCTCAATGAACACTCTCATGGATATTATTTTAAGGCATAATTAAAAGAAAAGGATAAGGATATTCTTGGTATTTTATATTTACGAGTAATTATTTTCAATAAAAAAAAGATGATTGCAATAGATGATATTAAATTAAGGTGTAATGTGCTCAATTAAATTAATTAGGGTTAAAAGTGCAAAAGAGCTAATAAATCAAGGTGGCAAAGTGCATTTTACCCACAAAAATTTCATGGATTTATTTTGAATACAGTCAATAAAATTGATTCATGAATATTTTTCACCCGCCATTTTTATCCTCTTACCAAACTCACCAAAATTATAATTGGTTCCATGCGAATACAGGATGACGTCACTATATCTGTAAGGCTGCATAGCATTAAAAAATTGAAATGCATTGCACATAGACAAAGGATTGAAAAAATCACAAGAGAAGACACCAGTTAACACACATTATAAAATATTGCAGTGTAGTGTATTGAATAAACATAGATTAGAATAGCATTGTCATATTGAAGCAATTTTCAGATAATTAGTAGACTTTGCAGCATATAAACAGTTCCACATCCTCTAGAGCCAACGGGTACGTCTAACCCAATGACGAGATAAGAAATTGTAGTGTCGCCAATGATCATGCGCAAGAAAAATGCAATTCTGTTTAAGCATTTAGCTGTGATCAGCAGATGGGGAACATTTGAGGAAAAAACATGACTTAACCGAAACCAGGCTGTTGTTAACATGGCACAGGTATAATGAAATGTATATATCTCATTTCGTTGGCTTGTCTTGTCTATCTGGGTAACACTGAAAACACTCTCATCCCTTTAATTCAAACAGAACGTAGGTAGCAACCTCATTCCGAAACATCAAACTGAGTCATTCCCATTCATAAGCATAATTTGACTTGGTCAAGAACGACGACTTTCCTTCCTCGGAAGAGCATAATAAAGCTGGAGGAAGATTGCCAATTTTAGCGAGCACTGTTAAAAGGGTACCTTCAAATTTTCAATCCCACCTTTGGTTCAACTAGACATCACCGCAAGTTGGTCAAAGGCAACACAAACACAACACGAGGTGTAGAACAAAATGACCGACAAAATGCACCTCAATTTTTTCATTTTTGCCATTATCGGCTGCATTACGTTTGTGTCTGTGAGTTCAACCACGACTCATAATGTTGGAGACAGTGAAGGTTGGGGTGTGCCCAAATACAAAGGTTTCTACGCAGACTGGGCCAAGAACAGAACCTTTGCTGTTGGTGACGTACTTTGTATGTGCTACTCCTTAAATTATCGTCCCTCCTTGTTTCCCGCTTTTTCTTCAATGTTGAGATATTAATTCAGGCACAATATTTGTGTTACATATATGCATTTTAACTTAATTATTTGCGGACTCGTGTAAATTAAATCCGCAAAGTAATTAACTAGTACCCAAAAATTGCAGTTTTCGCGTATAAGCCCGGGTTGAACACCGTGGTGCTGGTTAACAAGGAGGACTTCGATTATTGCACTTCCAGAAATACCATCATCACGTACGTCAGTGGGGACACCAGTGTTACGTTGGACAAGGCTGGCGACTATTTCTTCTTCTGTTCCGGTGGCAAGCGTTGCGAGGCAGGACAAAAGCTTTGGATCACTGTTGCTCAAGGAAACAGTCCCTCTCATTAATTAATTAAGCTAATTTGACCCCAGCATCACTATCAAATCAAATATAAATCATTTTCCACAATGCTCTTTGCTTAATTAACTTAATTTCCTACCTATGTTGTCTATAAAGGACTGGAGTATGTACAATAGTTCGATGCTTTAAAGTTTAACTGCAGTATGCAGATTGCGCCCTACTTAACATGATGTATTTATACCCCGAAAAAAAATGATGTTTAGTTTGTTGCATCTTGATTACTAATCTAGTAACCTTATGACACGTTTAAAAGGGAATAACTGGATAACTGTACATTTACATATATACTACCGATAAAAAAAATACATGTATACTAGTTTCTTTCTTTTTTTTACGGAAAAATAAATAAATTTTCATTTGTTTGTTGTCTGATAAGCCTTTTTCTTTTTGGGCAAAGCTTGATCTGTAGTATAAAAATGGAGCCTGTTTGTCTCTACGGCTGCACCTCACTGCAGAGTGCAAACTGAGATGGGAGGCTTCTCCTCGGGCCATCTGAAAGGCCCAATTCTGTTTGTAGATTAATTTAGCTGCGGTGAGTATCTTTTTCTTAGGATTAACCGTCTGTTCACCACATAGATTAAGGTTTTAGGAAAAGGAAAATTATTTTTCATGTATAACTCATTTTATGAAAAAATTTAACTTTCTGTTTATCTCTTGAGTCCTGAGTGAAAATTAATAAAATAAAAATAATACAAATTGACAACAGGAATAAAATGTGTCAACATATAATAAAATGTTATTATGAAATTCGCATAAAATAACCAGGAAAATGTACATAATTATTATTGTATATTTATGATTGATTCTTGAACTTGTAAAATAAGAATAAAATATAAAAAATAGAGATATAAATAATAAAATTTATATATTAGTGTTGGTATAAAATAAACTTTTTCAATTTAAACTTCTTAGTAGCTTTAATTTTGCAAGTCAGACAATAGATTGAACCATATTTCAATTTGAGTCGACACAAGAACAAAGAAAACGAAGTTTAGAAGTTTCTTGCCAAAAGAGAGAATAAGAAGTCAATAATTTCAACAAGAATAAGATCAACAGGTTCAACAGAACCTATCTATTTCGATTAAGTGACAATTGAAAAGGCAAGCTATTTGAAGATCGAAGGAGCATGGAGGCTACAAACAATTAGGCTGAAATTTCAAGTCATATAAGAGCTTCGAAGAAATAAGGTCTTCAAAGTAGTTATAGGTTTCAAGTTTTTAAATCAAATTCAAAATGTTGTAATTCGAATTTGAATTTAAGAAGTTAATAACGGTTGAATTTGTAATGTAAAGACAATATAATCATTATTGTTAGTTTAAAAAGTTATTTCTGACAAAGAAACTTGTTATAATTTTATCAAAATAATCGTTATCATCATTGTCTATAAATACTAAGGGGGTAGAGATATTTAAGTTGGTTAAAAATACTTGCACAAACTTTTTCACAATTCCTATTACGTCTATCGCAACCTTAAAATGATATTCAAATGGACTAATCAAATATGCCTTCTACCCTGCTTTATTTCTATAAAAAATTTCAATCAATGCAAGTTTAAAGTCATTAATTTATATTTTTGCAATTATTTTAATCTCTTGATCGAGTAATTATTTGAATTATTTGATTTTTTTATTTACTTTATTTACTTTTCTTTTATTGCTTCTATGTACTTGCTTTCATTTAAATTCCAATTGAATTTACCTTTATGCAAGTTTAAGTTCTGTTATTTACTTGTTTTCGTTACATGTTTTTATGTACTTATCTTCTTTACATGCTTTCATTTATTTGATTGTCATTTTTATTACTATTTACATTACTTGCATATATTGCTTTTACTTTACTTGTATTCTTTTTAATTTCAAGTATTAATTCATCTTTTAATTATTGATTCATTATTAACTCTTACTTTTTACATTAGTATTTCACTACGTTTTTTATTAAACTTGAAACAAGTTTCTAATATTCTTTCGATTTATAGATCACCAAGTACTTAAGAGTTTTTAAGAGAAATAGATTCTCTTCCCAAAATGATAACAAAAATCAAATTTTTCTATTGATAAAATTTTCAATAAACAATTGAGCATGAAGCTACATTGATGCTATAATTATCTCATTTATTCTCTTTAAGATAATTCATCTCGATTACAAGTGATTTACCTGAGAGTTTAAAGCTACATTCTTTCCCTCAAGTTCAGGTAGATCTTTATACTTCCTTAGTTCAACCTGTCTCTATGCAGGAGGTGAAGGAAGCCTTGTTCTCTATGAGTCCATACAAGGCACCTGACTCTGATGGTTTCTAACCTATCTTCTTTAGAACTTACTGGAATGTTGTTGCAAATGAAGTTTGAGACTTGGTTGCTAATGCCTTCTCTACAGGTATAATTGACAACAAGTTCTTTGAGACTTTAATTGTCCTTATTCCTAAAGTGGATGCCCCCTCAACTTTTATTGACTTTCGTCCTATTAGTCTTTGCAATGTGCTCTTTAGACTCATTTCCAAGGTTTTGGTGAATAAAATAAGACCACATTTGGATACTATTATTGGTCCTTTTCAAAGCAGTTTTATCCCCAAGAGAGATACGGCTGATAATGCTATCATTACACAGGAGATTGTTCATCATATGCATAGGAAGAAAGGGAAAACTGGTTTTCTTCTTGTCAAGCATTTAGCTGTGATCAGCAGATGGGGAACATTTGAGGAAAAAACATGACTTAACCGAAACCAGGCTGTTGTTAACATGGCACAGGTATAATGAAATGTATATATCTCATTTCGTTGGCTTGTCTTGTCTATCTGGGTAACACTGAAAACACTCTCATCCCTTTAATTCAAACAGAACGTAGGTAGCAACCTCATTCCGAAACATCAAACTGAGTCATTCCCATTCATAAGCATAATTTGACTTGGTCAAGAACGGCGACTTTCCTTCCTCGGAAGAGCATAATAAAGCTGGAGGAAGATTGCCAATTTTAGCGAGCACTGTTAAAAAGGTACCTTCAAATTTTCAATCCCACCTTTGGTTCAACTAGACATCACCGCAAGTTGATCAAAGGCAACACAAACACAACACGAGGTGTAGAACAAAATGACCGACAAAATGTACCTTAGTTTTTTCATTTTTGCCATTATCGGCTGCATTACGTTTGTGTCTGTGAGTTCAACCACGACTCATAATGTTGGAGACAGTGACGGTTGGGGTGTGCCCAAATACAAAGGTTTCTACGCAGACTGGGCCAAGAACAGAACCTTTGCTGTCGGTGACGTACTTTGTATGTGCTACTCCTTAAATTATCGTCCCTCCTTGTTTCCCGCTTTTTCTTCAATGTTGAGATATTAATTCAGGCACAATATTTGTGTTACATATATGCATTTTAACTTAATTATTTGCAGACTCATGTAAATTAAATCCGCAAAGTAATTAAATAGTACCCAAAAATTGCAGTTTTCGCGTATAAGCCCGGGTTGAACACCGTGGTGCTGGTTAACAAGGAGGACTTCGATTATTGCACTTCCAGAAATACCATCATCACGTACGTCAGTGGGGACACCAGTGTTACGTTGGACAAGGCTGGCGACTATTTCTTCTTCTGTTCCGTTGGCAAGCGTTGCGAGGCAGGCCAAAAGCTTTGGATCACTGTTGCTCAAGGAAACAGTCCCTCTCATTAATTAATTAAGCTAATTTGACCCCAGCATCACTATCAAATCAAATATAAATCATTTTCCACAATGCTCTTTGCTTAATTAACTTAATTTCCTACCTATGTTGTCTATAAAGGACTGGAGTATGTACAATAGTTCGATGCTTTAAAGTTTAACTGCAGTATGCAGATTGCGCCGGCCCTACTTAACATGATGTATTTATACCCCAAAAACATAAGCCTTTCTTAACTAATCACTAAAAGGTGAGTATTATTTATAAAAAAATCATTATATAATTTATAAATAAATTTTCATTTTTTATTTAAACTTTATAGTAAAAATATTAGCAATAGTAACGTATGATATAAAAAAATACTTATATCTCAAATAAATACTCTTAGTTTTAAATAAATAATATACTCTTATCTATTTTATCGAAAACAATCCTATTTTTGAAGAATAGAAAATAACATAATTAAACAATGTCACTTGGTAATATATTGTGTCATGAAAAAAAATATATTGTAAAATTGTTTATAGTCTTTTTTTTATCTAACTCTAAAAGCTAATCTTATGACAATACTTATTAGGATATCTTAAAGAAAGACAAAAAAAAAAAAAAAAAAACTTGCATATTAGTATTGTGAGAAATTTTTTAGTCTTTAACTAATTATTTGTACAATTTTGAGTTAAAAATGATAGTTACAAAAAAATCTTCTTCAACAACAATTCCAAGATTTGAATTTTTATTATAGTAGATAAAGTTTGACTGGATTCATAATTTACTTTTACTGTCAATTAATGTTGAATAATAGTATTACAATTTTTGAAGAATGCATGATGAAAAAAGAAAGTAAAAAAAGTAATATTTAATATATAAAAATATTGAAGGGATTAATAGGTGGGACCGCAGTCACAATGGTGTGGATGAAACAATCTTGATTGAGCTGGATAAGACGTGTCACGTGGGAACCGTGGAACCAAATGACCATGCTGCATACTTGCACTGAACAAGGGAAGAAGCCCCTTTGGACTGATATTACGTGTACGGCTGCAATTGAATCTGTGGGGAGCCGCAGAATAACAGGGAAGATCCTCTGTATTTTGTGATTCTGAATTGTGAATCCATACGTGGAAGGCCTTTTGGCATTTTTCGGTTTTCTTCTGTTCGTATGCGGGAATATGTTTGGGTGTGTTATCTGTGGCTGCTTGGACGTGACCTTGTGTTTCTTGAAAGAGCAAATTAACTCATCAATTTAAAGCGATTAGTATCCCTCATGAGATAAAGTGCTGTCTCCAGTTTTTATACATAAACGAATAACTCTTATATTTTTATATCAAATAATATATACACTTATTTTTATATCTCATATCATATTATTTATTATATATATATTTTTTATTTTTTTATTTAATTATATTTTTAAAAAAAATGTGAATAATATTTATATCCCTTTTTAAAAATATAAAATGATCATTTTTCATAAATGAATGATATGATGATGATGTAAAATGCAAGACGTGGAAAGTGCATAGGCGCAAATATAATAGGATAGCATCTAAGCATCAGGGTGGGGGACCAAATCTGCGTGAGAACATGGTAGAAGCCCAGCACTGCCTAAGCACCAAGTGGGCTTGCTGATGCTGTTTATAAAAATCCCAGTAGCAGATAAGACAATACAAGCAGGCCAGGCCTTTTCTGAATATATAAAACCTGCTGCCATCCCTGATCTTCCAGATAGTGACATATCTGTGGCCTAACGTCTCCGCCGTCCACATGTATACATGCCCCAAGTGGATCTTTAATTATTACAACCTTGCACATGACGATCTTTGTGAATGTAGACGGAGATATATATCAGACATATTTATTGATCAAAGCTTTACATAGATATGACTCATTAAACTGGGAAAGAGACGTACGTCGAGTATGAAGAGCATGTCTGTCATTTGATTTTTAAGCGATAAGATGTACTTCATAAAATATTTTTTCAACTTGTTTGTATGGATCATGGTCCATGCATGAGGTATAAGCTATTCTGGCTTCATGGTACGGACTTTATATGGAGGATACAACATAAAAGACAGAGATATTTTCGTGCTGCTGCAGAGCGGTCCAGTCAGCAGTGTTTATATAGCGCATACCATGATATGCACAAGAGATATAATATATTAGGATCCCTTTGTTCACTCTCTTTTTTTTTAACATTTATTGGTGAGACAACAAATAACTCTAAACTTTCAGTATATTAAAACCATTCATTGAATTAATTTTATTTCAGATGTAAGAATACGCATGATTATGTAATCTCCCTACTAGATCTTACTCTTAGCAAATCATGTTATTTATTTTTAAGATAAATTTACATCACCCTTCTTGCCTTCTCTTAGAAATGAAGTTTGCGTTAATAAAGAAAAAAAGGAAAATAAGTATTGTACATTCCTTTTTTTACACCTTATGTTATTCCTTATTTTTAAAAAAAAATAGAGAAAGCGTACATTAAAAAATATAATTTTTATTTTATTACTTAAAAAGTGTAAACAAATATAATGAAAATGATGGATGAATATTATTTAAAAAAATAATGTTTGCAATGCATAGTAAAATAAAGTAAAGAGCGAGAGTATACAGTGTATATGTGTAATAATACTCTGAAAAAGATGGTATAGGCATGGGAACGCTTAAGAACTCCCAGCCTAACGTGGGGCTAGGAATTTCTGCTTTTCCATTCAGCTAGTGCCGTTAAAAGTATTCAAGTATCGTGCCACTTGCTCGCCTCTGCTTGTGTCAGAAATTGGGTTCAACCCAAAGGCCGAAACGCATTTTCATGTTGCCTTCAACCTCAATTACGATTTTATGCGCCACTTGGCATCTTAAGAGATCCTGTCTGATTTTTCTCTTTTGCTTTTACTAGTAGTACTAGCATTTTGTAACTGTACAACATAGGAAAAATTTAAAAAAATAAAAAAATAATTTATTTATATAATTTCAGTTAATTTTAAATTTTATAATTTTTTTATATTTTTAATTATTTAGACTTTTTTATATTATTTATTTGAACTTTAATCTATACTATTAATGCATCCATTTTTATATTTTTTTATTCATTTGAGTTATTGTTGCTATAGATTTTTTTATTAATGTATTGATCAATATTTTTCATAAAAATTTGATTGTTATAGTTTTTAAAATTTGATAATATTGAATACAATTTAGGAATATAAATATTATCACAACATATTTTCATGTAATTATTCTTATTCTTATCACATTAGTTTCTCATTTATCTACATTTAATTTATCTCATTATATAATTTTATTACTTAATCAATATTTCTAAGTAGTAGTGAAATTTTTATATAAAATTATATTACAAATTAAATCCTAAATCCTTAATTTATCACTCCGTTATTAAAGTTATATCAAACTAACCATTAATGTCAACTTTTATCTCCAAAAAAATGTTAAATTGATAGATATTGTAGCGACAATTAAAATAAAATATATATGCCAAAAATTACAATAGTCAATAATAATATTATCAAATAATACTCAATGTATTTTAATTCATTAACACTCGACCTATACAAATTTAGTCCATACTTGTTATGATATTAATTCTTATATTTTTTACTCATTTGAATTTTTATTGCCATAGATTCTCTTCATTTAGATATTTATTCATATTTTTCATGAAAGATTGATTGTTATAATTTTTAAAATTTGATGGTATTAAATCTAATCTAAAAATATAAATTTTGTTACCAACAATATTTCCATATTACTATTCTTGCTACTATCACATTAGTCTATTGTTTATCTACAATTAATTTATCCCATCATACATTCCTCTTTTTTAATCAATATTTCTAAGTAGTATTGTCATTTTCATATAAAATTATATTACAAATTAAATCCTTAATTTTTCACTTTCGTTATCAAAGTTATATCAAACTAATCACTAATGTCAAATTCTATTCCAAAAAAAAAAAATCTTAGGTTGATAGATATTGTAGTGACAAAAATAAAAAAAGTATATACCAAAAATTACAATTGTTTATACCAATATTACTAAATAATACTCAATGCATTCTAATTATTTAACACTCTTTAACATATAAATTTAGTCTATATAATTTAAGTAGACTAAATAAAAATAATACATTAATTAAATCAATCATTTGACATTTGACTTCTTAAGTTCTTTAATTTTTTTCAATTCATTTTTTTTAATTTCTATTTTTTATTTCTCATTGTAATTTTCTATTTTTTCATTTCTATTTTTTTATGAATGTGTTGCAATTTTTTTTACACATATCAATATTTCTTTTAAGTTACTACATCATATGACACATGGTAAAAATTTAGGTAATGTATTTACCAAACGCGTCAAAAGTTTAATATATTTACTAATTGACTTAGATAAAATATGACACAATTTTATGTAATATATTTTATTTTTATATATTAATTAGTAATTATAATAATAATTATTAGTTATATTAATTAATTAATTATATTTATTGATTAATTATATTAATTGATTGATTAATTAAATGATTATATTGGTGTATATATGATAATTTTTTTTACACATATTAATATTTTTTAAAGTTATTATATTAAATGATACATGATAAAAAATTAAGTAATATATTTATTATATGTTAAAAGTTTAATATATTTATTAATTAATTTAAATGAAACATGATAAAGTTTTAAATTATGTATTTTTTTTATATTATTGATTGATTGGGAAGTTGGGAACAGGCCTCAATTTGGCCAAAACAAAAAATAAAAACGGAAAAGAAGCTTTTGGTATCTCTAGTTTTGGCTTTTTAGGGGGCCAAAAGTTTTGGCCTTTTCTTTTAATTGCTTTCGGCATTAAAAATAAAAAATTGTAGCAGAAAGCCAGAAACAATTGATATGGTTGACTTTCTGTGGTTGAATTTGATATGGTTGACTAATTTCACATTATTTGTAGCCAAATTAACCCTTCTTTTTTCTGTTGACAGCCAAATTGACTTCTTTATCAGTAGTTCATAAGAAAAAAATATAAAAAATTCTTTATCAATAACACGAGATGAACTTTTAGGAACCTAATGAAATTTTCGTTTCTCGTTTGAATCCCGAAATATATGAGGGATATGTCAACACAAATTAACTATGGGCGGTAGTCACTGTACCACAAAATCAAATCACCCCCTAGTAAAAAAGTTGTTCACAAGGATTGAATATCTGGCGAAGTATATGTAGCTGACAGGTATAAATTCGACCGAACAAACTCCACATAAATAAACACAGCTGAAATTTCCCGAGTACATTTATTGTATGTACAACAAACATATTTGATGCAAGCCTATCTCTAAAATTCATTTAATACACCGTAAGACTTTATGTGCTGTCTGTTATACATGCATATGCCCAATAGTCCTTTTTTTTTTTGTGTAAACCAAAAAAAAAAAAGATTAAATACATGCATATCCATGCTTTGTAACAAAGTTTATTCCTTTTCAAATTGCTCTCATCTTCTAAATAAGAAGTTAATATCTTAAAAATAAAGATTAATTTGAGTAGTTATTTATATAATAAAAACTATATATATATACCTATCTAAATATTTATTTTTAAAAATAAAATTAATAAAATTAATTATTTAATATTATTTTGAAAAGTTTAATCTTTATATATAATGTTTTGATTGGTTTATCTATATATAATAGAAAAAAGTTTTACTTATATTCAACCTTAAGATATCATTAAAAAAAAAAAACTTTAGATATCAATTTGAAAGATGACGAGTCCTAACAAGTCAGTTCTCCATGAATTGAATTCACCACCCCTCCACATCTACGTATTTATGGATACTTTTTTTTTTCAATTGTTTTAATGTAAGTTAGATAGATTTTGCTATAAAAATAAAAAAACCTAACAGTTAGAAAAGAGTAAATAAAAATGGTCAATTTTAAATAGTCTTGGTTTGTATAGGTTTGACAATAAGACGAGAGTATAAACGAATTTTTACTCAACTTGTCCCTACTCCGCTTTCTAAAGATTTGTTTAGATATTAATGATAAATAAAATGGGAACGGATGAAATAAAAATTTCATATCATTATTTAAATATGTAATAATGAAATAATTTTTTTTTCACTTATTTGTTTACAAATACTATTGAAAAATAATAGAATGAAAAGAATTATAAGTTTTTTGTTTTTATATTATCCTTATCTCATATACATTAAACTTAATTATTTTTAGCTAAAAAAATATTTAATTATTTTCATATCTAATGACCATATTCATTAAATAATCTTTTCTCTTAGAAATTAAGTATCAATTAAGGTGATATTTTTTTTGTTAAAAAAAAAGTGGATTCTAAGCCATTCTGTTTTCGTCCTTCCCGTGTACTACTGGTAGCTTTTGAGCCCCAATTAAGCTTGCAACACTCTCATTAAGAATTGTTCTTTCTAGTGCTAGAGGAAATGGATAGCTGTGAATGAACTAAATATGTGCAGTTTTTTTTAAGAGAAGGATGTTGTTTGTGTTAGTCCAGTGATATTATGTATAATAAAAATTATACATATTAGATGAAGAAAACAATTGATTTATTGTCCTTAATGATATACACATATTATCCTTACCGCTCCGTGTTGATTTTGAATCAAATCTCAGTAAAAAACAAAAAGTTTGAGCAATTTGCATATTTGGGGAAGGGAAGTAAACCTTGGTGGTTTACATAATTTGTGTTTGTAGTGAAGAAGAAGCTTAGGGAGGAATATTAAAGCTGGAAATAAATGCGGTGACATGGTGCATAGTTGCTAGTTCGTTCCCCTTCTGCAACAGCGGTAATGGAAAGTAATTGAAGGATTCTCAATTTTGCAAAGTGAATACACTGGACAAATCTGGATTTTGTGCGATGTCGTGCTGCTTTCCATAAGCTTCGAGACAAGACAGCTGGCGAGACAAGACGAGGAGGTAAAAACGTATTTTTATATTGATAATAATAAAATATAAACTCTTCCATTCCATCTTCCTTAAGTTGGAGCGGAACAAAATTTGGTTGCGGAATCCATTCCATTAAATACCATTTTATTCTAATCGTATTTTAAAATTTCAAAACTATAGGTCATTCTATCTCATTACACTACATTTCATCATTTATCACAAATCTAAACAAAATATTAAAATTAAAACTCATACTTACCTTAAAAAATATATTATAATCTGCATTCAATCTCGTGTCATACTCACATTTATGAATATTTTAAATTAAATTTATACAATAATTAATCACAATTTTAAATTAATTTTTTATCTCATATAAATTAAAAAATATATATTAAATTAATAAAAATCAGTTAATATAATTAATTTTATTAATAATTAAATTAAGCATAATATTTATTTAGATTAAAAGTGCATAACATAATAGTATAGGATGGGGCAAATTAACCATAAATCATTGGGTAGAGTTGAATATCGTGAGGAGCGATGAAATTACGAAGCCTAAGTCCGCAAGCAGCCTCCACAGTCAAGATACAGATGGAACCATTCATACATCGAACAACTTCATATCAATTTTGCCTCCCCAATTAAGAGATTCTTATGTATTGCAATAGTATTATACCATTATATTTGATATTTAAATTGTATTCAAAATTAATTTAATTGTATAATTTTTTTATGAGAATTGTTATAAATTAATTTGACTAAAACTCAAATAGGTAAAAAATAAAATAAAATAAAGAGTCTAAAATCTTATATCAACCAATAAAATACTTTTTAAATAGGCAAGATTTTATTTATCCTATAATTAATCTTCCTCCAGAGTAGGGGGTTAGGGATGGCAATGGCGGGTGGCAGGCGGACGGGTAGTAACCCCGTCATCTCGCTTCGCCTCCGCTTCATATCTGTCAAGTGCAGTCTTCGTTTATCTTTCTCCAATGTAGAATGCAGATTATCATGGATAACTCATGTAGTCTAATAAATTGTAAAAAAAAAATTTAAAAATTCAAAAAAATAAAATAAAAAAATAAAAAATAAAAAAAAAGTATAATATTATAATTTTTCAAAATTTTTTCAATACAACTTAATCTAAAAATAATGTCAAACAATAAAAATACTTTTAATTTATATAACTTTATAATATTTAAATTTATATAATTAAATTTTTTAATAATTTTATATAAAATATTTATATAAAATTTTTACGAGATTCTCTGCGTATTTTATGGGAAAACTCCCCGTCATTGTTTATTAAACAGGGATAACACTTAACGAATATTTATATCCGCGAAAAAAATTTGACGGGTATTACTCGTCCCCGTCAAAGATATTACTCGCAGGTAAAATTGTCATCCTTATAGGGGGTGTTACCCTGTTTGAAGGACCCTCCTTTCACCAAATTCAATCGTGTTTATCACTGTAACGCGTGCCCCTTAAAAGAGATGAGCCACTACCGCTCACAAACTCGAAAAAAACACGACCAAACAGGCAAGCACCCAAAAGAAAGATTGGCTTACTCTGACAATAAATGGTTAAGTATAACTATGTTTTAATTTTTGTAATGTAAAGTTTAAAACATGATTAAATTATGGCAGATTATAACTGTAGCGAAGTGGTTTAAAACTCATTGTAGCAAGAAAGTTTAGTCCCATAACCAAAAAAGTATGTGAGAACTTTTAAAACAATATAAATAAATTTGTTAGAATATCACCATAGAATTAAAGATTAATTATATAATAAAAATAAACAAAGTGCAAGGATTATCCGTCAACTTCGGTTCACGAACTCATGATAATTACTTCACTGTTACAATTACCACATAGCGAAAATAAAAAATAAAAATTAAATTAATCACATTATTTTTACATTTCTTTTTAATATATAGTATATGTATCTCACTTTAAAATACTACATATTTTAATATTTATTCGTACTTACGTGGACATACACGATATTTATACAATTTATAGGAGATATCAAATTTAGTACTACAAAAATTATTTTCAAAAACAAAAACAAATTTGATTAGTGATAAGTACAATACTTATTTCCCGCCGATACAAAATTTGCCGATTTTAGGCAACACAAGGACGAGAATCCTTTTACTGCTAATCCAATCCATGAAATCAAAGAGCAAGAAGCGGATCTGAAACAAATAAATCGCTAATATCTTGGAAAAAGTCATCTCTATGCCAACTTTTGAAACCGAAATCCAAATCCTCACAAGAAGCGAGAAACATACCACCGGAGCAATCATCGGTCAAGAAGATGCTTTCTGGTACGTTATTAATGTTGTCAAATTCAAATACATCTGGTGCCAGCGATGAACCTTGGAAGTCAAATAGTACATCACTTGGAATTGGAAACAATGACTCAGATTTGGCCTTATCTGCCGGCATCTCATCAGATAAATTCTCCGAAACGCATGAATATTCATCACGGGATTCACACACATCATCTTTGACCGTTACAGATTCAGCTTCCTCGGATAACGAACAACACTGAAGAACAGAAGTAGGAGAAAACAAACTGTGATGAGATTCTTCCCCGGAATTGTAACCGCAGTTAATCGCCGACGGTTTTTTATTCTCCGTCGAACTCTGCGTTGGGGTTGGTGGCGTTATGAAATTGGTGAGCGCGTCGGGTCCACGTAGCTTAATGGCCGCGTTGTCGTACACCATGGCAGCTTCCTCAGCAGTATCGTAGGTACCCAACCATAACCGTACGCGTCGCGAAGGGTCTCTTATCTCAGCAGCCCATTTCCCCCACGGCCTCTGCCTCACTCCCCGGAATTTCTTACCGGAGGACACCTTCACCGGCTTCCGGCTAGCCGGAACTCTGGCTTGTCCGGCGGTGCTGGACTTGGTCCTGCTCTTCTTCCTCGAAACGACGCCGTCGTTAACGCTGGAGCACGACTCAATAGTAATCTCGTTGACAAACTTTCTAGGACGGTGGCGCGTGGAGGACCGGAAACCTTCTTGTTCTTCGTCGCTGGAGGAGTCAGTAGCATCGGTGTCTGTGACAGTTATCCTTACCACTCTCGGATATGGATGCTTCGCTGGGTCTTCTTCCGCGGGTCTTATGAGTTTGGTGTGGTGAGTGTACTTCATCGGAGACGCAGTCATGTTGGCGGGGGGGGGGTGGAGGCTGTGTATTAAGTTCTTGGGGAGAGCATTTGATGTTGAAAGGGAAAACGGTAGAGTGGATTGGAGTGGGTGGAAGTGGAAGAGTGATATAGAGACGGAAAAGGGGAAAAAAGGGGAAAATGGTGAGAGAGATATTTCTTTAACTGGGACAGGACATGGGGAGAGAGGGAGGAGAGAATAAAGAAAGTTATGGAAAGCAAAAGGGAGAGAAATCTAGGGTGAATATATGGATTGAATACAGTTATGAGTAATTTCAAGGAAAGTTACGCTAAAAAGGAGAGAAAACATGTATCTGCAGGGGCGCGAAACAAAGAGTGATAAATGCTACGAGTGAGGCCAGCACATGCAGGGACACAAGATACCAAAAAGGTTAGCGAGACCCAAGAGCCTGTAGCCTGTGGACTGTGGTGACTGACTGGTGTGGCCTGTGGGGCAACAGAAAAAATCATGAATTTTCCGGGAAAGTTGAAAGATAAAGAAAAATTAAAAAAAAAAAGTATTTTAACAGTGTCTTTACCAGAAAAGAAAAAGGCGTGTGAGTGTTGCCCAAATCACGACCTGTGCTCTGCTCTGCTCAACGAGTCCTTGTTAATCACCGTACTTTCTTTGTATAGCTGTGAAATGATAGACTAACGGAACCCTGATAATTTCAGGAAAATCACACACAGTACTGTACTGCATAAAAATGAAAGAGAAGAAATGGAACCAAGCGCAGGAAGGAAGAAAGGGGCACTGAGAAATTGGCAACGGGAAGATATTGAAGTCTGAACTCTGAAGTAGTAGTACTGCTTCTTTGGTTACCGAAACCTATTTTATAGGATCCAACAGACCTATTCAATAAATAAGGTTTAGAAGCCACTTAATCTGTGTAATTTAATAGTAATTTTTATTTTTAAGTTTTCTAAATTTTCATTTCACATATCAAATTTAATTAATACATTTTTGTTAACCTTAATTTGAGAAGTAATTAATTCGTGGTCCGGTGTACCGGCAACTGTTCGCAGACACATCCAGAATGCGGTACGTATCTGGCAAATAAAAAAACGACACGTGGGGTTAGACAAAGGCCAGTCCAATCACGTGAGTGAGGTGAGACACTTGGAATCGGATTAGTCCTCTTTGACTGAAAATAAGCAAGGTGTGTAATTGAATAAATTAAATTAAATAAATTCAATGCCCATTGAATAACACTTTAAGCAACGGTTAATTAATGGCTCAAATTCAAGTCTTTAACCGTGTTTGTGTTTTGGTCGTATCAAAAGTGCCTAAAGCCCGTTACTCTGCATTTTAGCACTGAAATTCGAAAATTGCAAAAATTTTGGTACATGAAAAATGAGTGTATTAAGTAAATAAATTAGGGTTTGTTTAAAGATACTTGTTAAGGAATATAAAGAAAAAGAATTAAATGAAATATAAAACATTTAATATATTAGAAATTTAAAAAAGTTTTTTTATGAGTTTTGTTAAAGAGTACACATTTATTAAAGATTCAAAATAATGAATTTTTTTTTATAAAAAAGTTGAGTATTTAATGTATTGTGAATTGAAAAAATTATATTTTTATATAAAAAATTTATTTTAAATTTCTTAAAGTTACTTGTTAGAAAAACTCATTTTTTTATTGAATTTTGTTAATATGTACCTAAGAGTATATGTTAGGGAATAAAAAATAAAAAATATTAAATAAAAAGTAAAAGAAAATTAATACCTTACAAAATTTAAAAAATATTTAATATTTTATTCTTTAAATAATCTAGATAAATAATAAATAATATTCTGATTTCTTACATGTACTTTAAGGACATACAAAATAAAAAAAAAATTAATTTAAAACTTTTTTTTTTTTAATAAATATTTTCAAGATATTTATTAATTAAAATTAAATAAATTATTGACATATTACTACTAATTGTAATAATTATTTATTTTTAATAATATATTAGTAATTTATTGACTGCACTTAATTTAAGTGCACTATATTTATATAAAAATTTTCTTTTATAAGTTTTAATATGCCGCGTAAACAACGTGGCTGACAACTCTGAAATTGGCGCTACTGATTAGTATAGATTATTTCTTTATTTTTAGTACTTCGCATGGCTAGTCTCCTAAAGAAAACATGCTGTTCTGTTTTTATAAGCTTCGTCCTAGGAGATGTTACGTGTGTTAGTTCTTAAAGAGCATGATAGCAAACGCTCTAGGCTATAGATCGGATCATCCCATTTTTCTTGAGACATGTAATTATTTAAATTAAATAAATCCAGGCGGTGGATACTAGAGCGGTCGTTTTATAGCGCTGTCCTAGCCTTTAAACATTTTAAGGGTGAGAATTTATAAATAGATAAATTTTATAAATGTAGATCATACGCTGCTGAAAATAACGTAAAAAATCCAAATGCTATTATTTAAGTAATGTAACACGAAGAAAAAAATTAAAATTGTAATTTAAAAGACTATATAAAACACATATTACACATAAAAAAATCATTCATTTCTATCTTGTAAATTTACTTTTATTTTTTCATATTATTTCACTGTAGGTAAGTGAGTGGTACAAAAGTTTAGTAATTAATGGTAGTGAGATGACAAAAAAAAAATCAAAACAAATTTTCGAAAAAAATATAAAAAAGAAAAGAAAGTATAAAGATAATGGCTGAAACTAGTGGCAATGAAATCAATCTATGAATTTCTTAAGCTCCTCGCAATTAGTGCAGTCCTAATGGCTTAAAATAGTGTTTTGGTTTGAAAATAGAAGGAAAATTAATAAATTTATTAGATAATTTCTGATAAAATCTATATTAAAGTCAATCAGTAAAAATCAATAAAAAAATAATTGAAATTTAAACTTTAGTTTTCGAAAAGTATTGGAAACTATAGTAATTTGTGTAAAAAATATATGATTTAGATTAATTAAAAGTACTAAATAGTAAGACATTCAGAGAAACACATGTTTTACTAACACCACTGACAAAATAAATAAATAACTAATAAAAGAGACAGAAAAATAATGATACAGTGCATGGTTGGTGGGACTAGTTAAATGTATGAACTGAAAAATTGAATTCAGGGATCAAATGGCTTAATGATAGTTGAGAAAATTTAAAAAATGGTGATGCAAATGGTGATGCAGATGAACAATAGCAATTCTTAAAGAAATTAAAATAAAAATTTTAAATGAAAATAAGTTAAATAGTAATTTTTTTAATTTTTAATACATTAATTATTTTATTTTTATATAAAAATTTATTTTAATTTTTTTAACAAATACCTTAAAAGTACTTGTTACCAAAACTCTAACAATAATATATTACTTGATAGCTTTCTGATTTCTCGGATACTGCCCGCTATAATGAGAGCTGTATGAACCCGAATGTGATAAAATTAAAAACAAACATAACAGGTACACAAGGCTCGACAGTGGTTTTTCTAAGAAGACGTAGGTCTAAACTTGTTAATCATTAAACAAATTGCTCTGTCATACCTTGGGTTTCCCAGTTATCGGAGTCAAATTATAGAGAAATTTGAATATGGATTATGGAGTCATGGGCTACAATTATTAACTCAGTGGAATTATTCTTTTCTTTTTTGTTTTGGGAAGAGGCGGTGCTTGCCAAGTATTGCTCTACGCAGCACAGCACAAGTCAATGAGCATCGTCTCCTAGGCGTAGTTGCATAGCTTGCACGCATGCCTTGAGCCACAAAATACAGAGAAGCTCCGGTACTTGTCATTTAGGAGTTTAACCGCACTCATACGTATCTTTATTATGGAAGTCAATGAGCACTGTGGCCTAGATGTGCTTTGTTTGGAGTTATTATCATTACACTATCATAACGTCTGAGACGAACGAGGGCAATTAACCACACATGCACCAGCACCGGGATTCGTGTAGCGACAAATTCACAGTGAAGCTTTTAATAGTATAGTTATAGTTATTACTTATTCGCTATCGTGTTAATAGGATATTTTTTTTCTTTGGGCATATATTGTTAATAGGACATTTTTGTGTGTGTGTTTGTTAACATATTTTTTAAGTTTAAATTATGTAATTCAAATAGGACTGGGTCTAGAAATCTGTCATTATTCAGATTGCTGAGTTTTTTGAAACGTTTATTCTCCTTTTTAAACTTATATGTGATAAGTATCAAATTTGAAAAATGAAATTGATTCAAGGCTCTTGATAATTTATTTGTCAAAATGAGTTTGACCACTTACTGCAAATTACCATTTTAGCGCGGTAATTTGCACGCTACCATTTTCACATCTGATATATGTTAATATGTTATTTTGCATCGATAATCTATGAAATGTTTGTATTATAATTTCGGAAACGTAAACCTTTTGAGTATCAGAAATGTGTATACACACTTATTTTTTTGCTTTTTGACAAAGTTGTTATCAGTGAAAAAATTATTTATTAAATTATCATAATTTTTAAACTATTTATCAGAATGTTACATTTTTTATCACGTTAAATTTTTTTTTATTTTACATTCTACATAAATAATATTAAAGGAGATGACGCTACTAATAGAAAAACGACAATACATTTGGTGCAACACACGCGATAATGCCAAAAAGACTGACGTTTTTCACATGGTATAATGTCATACGTGATGGCGTTATCACGTGGATAATGCCACCCGTGTTAGCATTACTGCGTGTATTACGCTAACCGTGTTAGCGTTTTTACGTACATTTAATATGACACACATTTCTTCAGTTTTTTCTTAAAGTTGTGAGTGTCTATTGTAAGGTGAAAGTTTGTTTCAAACTCATACAAATTTAGAACACCTTGTCATGAGATAAGGTTGCGTGATCTATTACCACCGAACATGTTGACATTACCAGTGTACGCTACTACTTTTTTAAAACATGTAAATACCAATAGAATGATTCCTTTTTTTTTTTTAACCGAATTCAACTATTTTGTTGAAATACAATAAACAAAGTTGTTTTATAATTTACTTTTGACCTACGATTAAGTTAAAAAGGTAAACAATATAAGTATGTCACAATAACGTATGATGAATTTGTGACCACTCAAAATCAGGGTCACGACCGGTACATGGGCTAGAAATCCAGCCTAACAAGCCTATAAAAATTAATTAACTTTAATAGTTCAAACATTCTGATTCTATGAAAAATTTGACAGAATATCTCCTAAAAATTGGACGTTCTCAAAAGTACTTCATCCATCCTGTATAATGAAACATATCCACATATATTTTGATTTTCAAATCAATAGAGCACTTATATGATGCATAACAGAAATATTTGTATATATACATACAGTCATCTCAGATTAAGCAAATGTAATAAAAGGTAGATAAATTAATTTAAGTGTAATGAACATATCAATGAGAAGGGTCAGGGTCAGAATGTCGTGATCTGTGAGGGAGATCAGAAGAAGGTTCCAGCTGTGATAGATGAGGATATGATGGGTAACCCATATATGGTGGGTATGGAAATGATTGTGTAAGGGTAGTGGTCAAAGGGAAATGATGAGTGAGGATATGATGAGTAACCCATATATAAGAGATAAGAGTTGCTTAAATAGGATATTCAATAGGAAAACGCTAATAAGGGTGGCATTATCTACGTGGTAAGGCCAACACGAGTGACGTTATCTACATGGTAATGTCAAAACGGGTGGTATTATCCACACGATAATGTCATCACGTGTGGTGCTACCACGTGGTAATGTCATTACGTGTAGTGTTATCACGTGGAAAACTCCAACTTTCTTGGCATTATCGCGTGTGTTGCGCCAACCATGTTAGTATTTTTCTATTGGTAACGTCATCTTTCATGATCAAAAGTATGACATTCTAATAAATAATTTGAAAAGTATAACAATTTGATAAATAATTTTGTCACTAAATTTATTCAAAAAGGCCTTGTTTTTTTTGTAACGAGATGTAAAACTTTTATGAGATTCATTTCACACTAACTCGTATTTTGGTGAGATGTAACACTTTAACCATTTAACGTGATGTATTCCTTTAATGAGATATTCATCCCACATGAATTTTTTACTTTCTTCTTCTTTTTAGTCAGTCATTTTAATCGGTCATTTTACAAAGCTTGATTTATTCTAATTTATTGTCATTTAATAATTTTAAAGATGTATTAATTAATTTTTTTTAATTTTATCTTATTTTTTATTATTTGTACTAAACTTAATAATTACACATATTAATTAATTTTATTTTTTTACATATATTTAATGGATTGAAAAAAATAATTTAATCATATTAACTTTTATTTCACTTAATTTATACTTATTTAATAATATCATTAATTCTTATAAAAAATCTTAAAAAATAGATAAAAGGAAATTGAGTATATGATTAAGTTGTGCACATTACGGAATATGTATGCCAGCTACTATGGACACTTGATTGAGGTCCACACTCTGCTGCAAGTAAAAAGTATTAAACAAAGAAATCGATATCTCGGATATGTCTCAAGAAAACAGAAGATAAAGGAATTATTGGAAACAATTGCATGACTATAATACGAATGATTAGAAAATCATATTAACATTTAACACTAACCTTAATAAATAATTCCTTGTACTAAAAGTACATGATTGGTTAGCAATGTCAGACCTGTCCACATCAGTATGTAGCACTTTCAGGTACATGTGTGGCGAATTAAGTCGTCCATCACTTCTTAGATTTTTTTTGAGTGGGGGTCAGCCTGTCATTTTCACTCTGTCTTAGGGATGGCAATGGGGGCGGGGGCGGATACTACTTCCCCGCCCCCGTTCCTATCTCGTCACATGTATTTATTTATGATTTTTACGGGTAGCGGGATATCTGCAGATATTTACGGGTAATTAATAATTTAAAATAAAATTTTAAAAATTATAAAAAAATATAAAAAAAATAAATTTTAATATTATATCTTATAATTTTGTTCGATTATTATAAAATTAAAAAATATTATAAATAACAAACTAAATTCATTATATTTTGTAATAATCAATTTACATAAATAAATATTACATAAATAGTATATATATTTTTAACAAGTTTTATCATTATGGATTCATTCAATAAAAAAATTATTTCAAAATAATAAAAAGATATGTATTTTCATTTTATCTCAAAGCAAAAAAGAAAAAAAATAATATATGATACATATTAAATGAAAAGATCTTAATGGGTTTGCGAGTGATTAGGAGACTTGATTTTTAAAGTCAGTCCCATAGAAATCCTGTAATAATTTTGACATCCCTAGTCTGTCTCGATTTAGGGACACTAATTCAAGTGCTTGTATTTAAGATTTAACAATGATGAAGAAATTAGAGATTAGGAGACTTGATTTTCAGGTACCTGTACTGAAAGCATCCTCTGCGCCAAAGATTGTGGCATATATTTATATATAGATATAGATTAATTTTAAGGATAAAGATAGGTTTATATTTTTTTTAAGGGTATATTATTGTTTATATTAATTTTAAGGGATGTAATTAAGTAAAAATAATAATAAAAATATATATATAATAAATAATATTAAATAAGATGTAAAAAAAATATGTATTATTTGATGTAATAATATAATAATTGTAATTTTAACAAGCCATGCTAGCTGAATGCTGTTTTTTCATAAATTCCAAGCAGTGTTGCTAGACATAAGAAGACACGGGTAACCATATTCTACGGACCATGGATATATTATTTAAAAATAAATCTATTACGAGGGGCATGTTTGGCTATTTGTCATGTTGAGTAACCATTACTTAGTTCTTTTAGCCATTTGACAAGCTCCGTTAAATAAAAAGTGATGAGGTGTTGGTTTAAAAGCATTTCTGTTTGACATTTGTCATTGATTCTTTATCTGTGTCTTCTGAACTCTGATTAATTACCAATAATGGTCTTCAACTTTTCCTCTTCTTATAGTTATATCCACTACTAATTTAATGCAGCCTGAAGTTTCTATCAAGACAAAATAGTGAATTGAACTCCAAGAGAGGGTTTAACTACTTACCACTCCATGAATAGCAGTGACTGTTGTTCACGGGATTGGGAGGGATAACCATACACACTCAAATATCAACTAGGGCAATGTTACAGACATGCACTCATGCATATACAACGTATTCTTTCTTATTTTTCTTTATATCATATTGAGTCGACTTGAATTTAATTCTCCATAAGCTTGACCCATCTTTATTGATGACAAAGCTGGGGGCTGTGAATTATACTGGGCCAACTTGAATTCGACCTACCACAAGCTTGGTCCATCATTACAGATGATCAAGTTGAGGGGTTGTGGACCGTACTGAGCTGACCTGCTACAAGCTTGACCCATTTTCACAGATGACCAAGGTAGGGGGTTGTGGGTCGTACAGGGCCTACCTAAATCTGACCTAGTCTCTCTTGGTCACCCAACTTGAGTGGAACAAGGTTGGTCTGATTCAACCATGTTCGAGCAATCCTGAGTTCTTCGGCCCGATATTAAAGCCTGCTCTATGTCGCACGTGTGATCAATGTGGCCGGATCCATTACCCTCCTTTAAGATCACATCCATAACGCTCCAACAGCCAGAGATCGGGCCTAGAACGATATTTGATTGACTAGGACCTAGATGATCAGGCGTAACGAACACCCAATGTTCAAATGGCTTGATTACCTCATAGGAAGGCGCCGTAAGCTCAGCTTCCAAGGCTCTACTTAAACCAGCCAAACATCTTAAGTGAGACATGTTCTACTTTCTACCCCAAACACTCAAGTCTACCAACCTTGCACGTTTGCCTACCTATCTCAGTCCCAACCTAGGTCTTAGGCAATCTTGGCCGCCACCTTTCCCTTAGGTTCCCGACCAACCTTATTAGCCTCCTTTTACTTAGGTCAAGGTGCCCATCTGGAACATTCTTAAAGGAAAATCATCATCATTCATGGATCTCTATGCATAAGTCATTTTGAGTGCACGGTGGAAAGGCTCTGGCGTATAACGCTGAATAGCAACATCCTATCAATTAGGGGAATGCTAAAGCCCAAGCACATAGATCCTCGGGCATATACAACATATTCTTTTTTTTCTTAAAAGAAAAATAATCACCATTCATAGATCTCTATTGTTCCTAGCGTGTATTGCTTCCATCTACAGGCTACTGGCTACAAGTACAATTTTACTCCAACTTGGGAAAAAAAAGGATTGTCTCTTCATTCGTCCACACCTCTCTCGACTTTGGTATTTCACAGACCAAGTCAGCATTGCTTGATCCTCACTTTAAGCTTTTGATTTCTTTCAAAAGCAAGTTAAAATTGAGTATTAATTGTTGATTTAGGCCGAATCTATCGCGATTAATTTTGTTTTTCTACCACTACTAGAAAAATTCTATTTAGACATAGACAAATTCCATTTCTAAAATGTTAAAATTCCATCTTTAAATATTTAGATTTGAAATTAGAGATGAAAATTGATTCGTCGATAAAAGTAGTGGTTCTAATTGTTAGAGATGAAAAATTTAATTCCGTCTCTAATTTAGAGACAAATTTTTTTCATCTTTAAATTTTAAAATTATTACTATTCAGTTACCAAGATTCATCTCAATTCTTTAATTAGAGACAAAAAAATTTCATCTCTATTTTCGTCTTTAAATTAGAGATATATTTTTTCGTCTCTAAATTCGTCTCTAATATTTTAAAAAATATTTAAAAAAATTAAGCATCTAATTAAGATTTGCCACAACTAGACGCCTTCATTTTATATATATATATATATATATCTATTTCCTATGCACATAATTATCCAAAATCAAAATTTACTAAAAATCACAATAAGTCATCAATCATTATAATTATCCAAGTAACTATAAAAGATATCAAAATAGTTGAAAGCATATGAAGTAATTATAATCATAGTTGTCAAATCGTGAATCGTATCGAGAATCGTTTGTTCAATTTTCGAATCGTGAATCGTACGATTCAAAAACACATCAATAAAAGATTTAAATATACATTTACACACTTAAAACCTAAAAAAACACTTAAAAAATCTCAAATAAATACTTAAATAAAACAATCATAAGGCATAAGTCATAAGTAAGCTCATAAGTTATAACTTGCCATTCCAAATTGATGCAAAAAAGTTTCTAATTTGAAATAATAAATCGTCAATACTCAATACTAATTACTAAATAATCTATAATCTATATATCTTCAATTCTCCTCCCCTTCATTTGTATTGAGTGAGTGAGTGACATTGTCACTGATAAACAGAGGACTGGAAGAAGAAGAAATATGAAAACAGAGGACGGGAAGAACTGTGATACGAAAACAAAGACTGGAAGAACGTGACTGAAGAGGTGTTTTCAGAGCAGAGTGAGACGTGGGTATGCGACTGAACGTGACTTAATGTTCGGTGGTTGGCATTGCAGATGCAAAATACGAAAACAGAGGGAGTCTGGTTGGTGTTGCAGTGAGGATACGAAAACAGAGTGTGATGTAAACGAAGAATGAATGTGAAGAGAAGAATGACGTTCGATGGTTTTGAACTTCTGGTTGCATGAAGAATGACGTGAAACATGGGTGAATGTGAAGAATTAAAGGCCATTAAATTTCTCTCAACTCCCACTGTCCACCCCTTCAGATTCGCACCTGAATCTGGAATTTTTTTTTCGCCGTCCACATTCCATGAATCGCAGAATCATGCGATTCATGTCTCTGGTTCTGAATCGCACCGATTCAGACGATTCACATGCAATTCCTAGCCATTTCCGATTCAACGCGATTTTTGTATCGCCGACGGGACAAATCGTATCGAATCGTACGATTCGAATCTTGAATCGTACGATTTTAACAACTATGATTATAATATCTTCTGCATATCATTAATTGCTATTACATTTTACAAGTAAACTTCTCTCAAACTTATACAATTACAAGTAATGCAACTTAAAGTGAAATGTGAGCTAAAATGCTGATACCTTAGCATGTCCTAAGCTAAAGATGGGTAGAACTTATCCACTTATAGTTGATGTCTTGACCATATATTACCTTTGAACATGATCTTTCACATGGTGAGAGGCCTTAACCCACCTATGATAGAATATAAAGGACGTAAGAGGTTAGAAAAATATCAATTAGCAATAATGATGAACGTGACAATTTGGCAAAAGCAAGATTTTCAAATCTATTCTTCTTCAACATTAATTGCACATTTGTATTTATACCCTTAAGATAATCTACCATTGATATGAATTTTCTGAGGTGTCGAAGGTATTCTGGATAAAGTTCCAATTACAGTGGTTTTCTCCTTTGAGCCATAAAGGTTCATATTTCTCTTGACAAAGTTCCCACAACTGCTTGTCATGAGAGCAATCAACAACCTCATCAGCATTTTCCTGAAGAAAGTATTAGGATGACGCCAAATTAGTAATGCAATGCTTGTGCCCAAAATGGCTAATGGTAACAACCAATGACTTGCCACTTACAGCTTCAACCTCGGCAATATAAAGTTCTCTTCCCATAATAAAATTAGTAAAGGATTTGTTGCTTAAAGATTTCACAGGCAATTTGCTTAACTACAATTGATTGGATAGGTAGGTCAGTAAGACATAACTCCCTCGTTCCAAATTAAAGTGCTCATTCAAAGGTATATAACTTCCAACTCATGCAAAAATAGTTCCAGCTAAAGAGGACGACCCATTCAATACCAAAATAGCAATAGTAAGTTCATAGGATAAACTATCACGGTGATCATAAATATTATAATATGTCGGGATACAATTATGAGTATGAACAAGTTTGGTCCTACTATTTGAAGACTCCCCTAGTCCCCTGAACAAATTACTATAACAGATCTTAGTACAGTCATTTCTATAGTCTCATCAATATCAATATCAAACTATCAATCATGTTTAAACATTATATTCTAGTCTCTATATGCAATATTGTGGAAAAGAATGCAAAACTAAAACAAGTAAACTGAATGATTAATTTGAATTTAAAAATTAAATAAAGCAGATTTTGTAACAACTAACTTCCAAAGCTGGCTAAATACTGAGCAGCAACTAACCTCCCGTGCATAATGACGAACACTGAAAGCTCTGCCTTTTCCCCCTTTGAAGCAAGGCTTAGATTCCAGCAACTGCTTAAGTTTATTGGCAAATGTTAGATCAGAAGCCTTGGGGAAATTTGATTCCGCATCCAACAAAGAGTAGACCTAGAGGTTTCTGCACATTTTAAAACAGATTACATAATGACTACATTAATAACCGAGAATAATGCGAATGCAGCTAACATTGGGACCAGAACACAAGTTTTTTTTTTTCAAAATAATTTGCTCTATAGAAAAGCATAATGTTTGGAAATGAATGAAACTACAAACATAACAACGACTCAATTTTCGGGGAAAGTGGAATAACTTGGAAACATTTAGAAAATTAAATTATATAAGTACCTTCTCAAAGAAATCCAAACGCTCTTGATTGTCCTCAAAATCTACTTTTGTCCAATCAATGCCATCCAATTCATAGTCTTGAAACAAAAAATGTAAATTACAATATTGTTGTTATGCATATCAAGCCTATTGAAGAACACATACTTAGCATGTGATATTAATCTTGTGCATGAACAAAAATAGTACCTCTTCTCACTGGATTCTTTTTTCACTCTAATTAGAAACAGTCAATTCGTAGCTCTACTAAAATAGTACCAAACAGTAACATAGCCATCATGCAATAACAGTAATTGTACTATTGTAGTCACCTGAATGCAAGAGAAGCAAAGAAGTTAAAATGTCTTGGATGAATTAGACATTTGCTTTAGTTAGCAAACATGCAGAGCTAAAAAAGCAAATCCAGCACACATTTTGGATCCTGACAGAGAGGTCAAAATTGAGCAATGCACTAGTTTTCTCAATTTCTCGGGCATGTCATTTGTCTTGTTTCACTCCAATACAATAATACTCTATCAATTGGCTATTGCCTAGTCATGGTACAGTTTTCCATCACGCTCACGGTACCTAATGATACAATTTATTTGGCATCGAGTCTATTGAGAATCCTTAAATTGGGATTAATCTCACTTAAGTCATTTTGCTTGCATTTTAGCTTACAATCTTTTCACACCAAGTTTTTTTTTTTGAATTTTTTGTCACACCAAGTTTTAAATAATAGGTAGTTGATCTAATTAATTCAAATTAATATGTCAAATGCCTTAAGAAATTAGTAGCTGCCACAAAACGAAAATTGTAATATCAAATGAAAAAGGTCACTAAAAGCTATAACCGTGACATTTTCATCAGGCTTGTGTCAATGGTTAATGATCAGTACTTCCTCAACAAAACCATTAATTTCTATTACTTCTTATATCCTAGAGGATTAAGATTTTAAGCATTAGCAGTTGGGAGAGAAAATGAAGATACTATTTAGGCTAAGTAAAAAATAACTTTACAAATTCACAGAAGCCTCAATAGATAGTAAACTTTGTTCTACAGCTAACTTATCTTTTAATAATTTCTAAGGTTAAAGATCAAAGACAAACATAGGCTTATAAATATGTAAATACCAAAAATGAAAGTAACGATCAGAATGGACTGGAATCTACAAAATAATGAAACGACAAAAGGAAAAAAATTTGAAACTTCTACATATGCAAGCCCTATACATCAGCTTCACAATGCAACAAGTTGTGTGCAAATTGAAGGTGTATGGCCCAAGTTATGGATGAAAGAGTAATTGATGCCCAAAACTGAGAACATGCAGGACAGAAATGACTTTAAACAAAAACTAGTTTCGACTGGTAAAAAGTTCAAATCTGAGATTTTGACAATAAAAAGCTTTATATCTTAAGTTTCTAACCCAAAAAATGGCACCCAAATCTGATTTTTTTAGCTCAAGTTATGAATAAAAACACAAGGGCTGCCAAAGATCATGACAGCATGCCAAAATGAGCTCCACAATGTGACTTGATGCATATAACCTAACTAAATAACTCAAACAAAATCTCAAACTCAATATAGTAGACATGCAGACCATACCACTAAAAACCGAGCATTCAAAGAGATAAATCAAGATTGTCACTTCACAAATCACAGACCCAAAATCGATTTAGGCTCACTGCCTTTGCTGTCCAAGATTTCTAGCAAACTTTGGCAAAACACCAGAAATCACAAGAATAGAGTTGGAGCTTCAAATTTTAGCTCAACATAACTGGATGATTTAACTTTTGAATGAGAAAAGAATCACTGAAAGATATTAGGTGCAGCTTTAGATCTGAATCAAACAGAGACAACACCCAAGAGGATGTTATGCAGCCAATGGCTTCTCTTTGTGTGTGAACTGGTGTCAAACGACAAAAGGAAAAAATTGAAACTTCTATAGATGCAAGCCTTATACGTCAGCTTCACAATACAACAAGTTGTGTGCAAATTGAAGGTGTATGGCCCATGTTACGGATGAAAGAGTAGTTGATGCCCAAAACTGAGAACATGCAGGACAGAATTGGCTTTAAACAAAAACTGGTTTCGATTGGTAAAAAGTTTAAATCTGGGATTTTGACAATAAAAAGTTTTATATCTTAGGTTTCTAACTAAAAAAAGGGCAACCAAATCCGATTCTTTTAGCTCAAGTTATGAAAAAAAACACAGGGCCTGCCAAAGATCATGACAACATGCCAAAATGAGCTCCACAATGTGACTTGATGCATATAACCTAACTAAATAACTCTAAACAAAAACTCAAACTCAATATAGCAGACATGCAGACCATACCACTAAAAACCATATCATGCAGAGCATTCAAAGAGATAAATCAATATTGTCACTTCACAAACCACACACCCAAAATCCATTTAGGCTCACTGCCTTTGTTGTCCAGGATTTCCAGCAAACTTTGGCAAAACACTAGAAATTATAGGAATAGAGTTGGAGCTTCAAATAAAAAGCTTGGCACGTGATTACTAAACAACATTTTATCTAATTTTACCTCCTCCCCCTGTTTTATTTGGCTGAGATAGACAGCAAGTTATTCAATGAGTTACTTATATTTAATTTGTCTAGCTGTTCTCTTTTTGTTTTTTGATTTAAGAGAATTTCTCATCCTCCCCTGGGATGTACCAACATATTCTTCTTTTATCAAAAAAAAAAAAAAACCTTCTACAATTTTCAAAGGATAATCAATACTTTTTTAAAAATCAGCGATCAAATGCACAACTATCCAATAAAATAAATAGAACATTTTAACATGGATGTTACCAATAAACATACTTGTTACCACAGAGAACATTGGGAACGAATGTTCCAAACATCCAACAGTAAGGTCAACTTTGAAAAAGGATGGTCATTCTTTGAGGTGACCATGTCAACATGTAGCACAGATATACATCTAATATGTCCAACTACTAAAGTAGCAAAAGCAATACACAACAAAATGAACTCTCTGAGCACCAACATGCTTACAACACAACCACCATATGAATACAATTACTTCATTCAAGAAAAGAAGCAAAGTGCAAAGTAATCACCTCCCCATGTCCTGTCACAAATGAACCAGCCCCTTCCAATAAAGGCATTAAAATGGAGTGTACATCAGATGGTGCTTTGTCGATATCCTCAAAAACAATCCAAAAACCATTGTGCACAGCCTGTGATAAAGACAGTACACAAAAATAAAATAAAAAACTTACTTGCAAAGTTGTCTAGGTATAGATATCAAAACATTTGCATATGCTTGTTGATTATATATGATAGCAACAGTCAAAACAAACCTGGGTACGTGACCCAGGCTGCCATCTAAACTCCCCAGGCCTCTCGGTACAGACATAACCTCCAACCAATGTTCTACCATCAGTTTGATCATCCATCTGGATAGATAGAACTGCAAAAGAGAATAAGAGCATAAAGAAGTATTAATGTGAAAACTTATTTTCGAAATATGAATAATAATTCATGATAAAAATGCAACAAATACCAAATTAAAAAATGACAAAAAAGAAATTCAAAAACTTGTAAATCAAATAAGCATATATCAAGTGCATAGAAGATGCAAAGCCCACGAGGACATCACATCAGCTTACTTCACTATGCTCTCTTCTATTATCTGTTTTTGAGTGCTCATGGAAATTTATTTTGAATATGAATTTAAAAAGTCAGCACACTTGAACCAATGTAGTCATAATGTGTATAAAGCCAGACTTACCATCTTCCATGAAGCATATAATAACAATCTAACTGAAAGATATGATCTTGTAACTCAACATGCTCAATCAATTTACAGACAAATGAAAAATAATAGTAAGGTAATAAATAATAACTAAAAAAATGAGGCTAAATATTAAGACATGCCTTGTTTTCCACTATCCTGAGCCATCTTGGCAATGAGAGCAGATTTTCCAGAACCATATGGACCATACAGAAGAACAGGCCACTTGTGACTCACTGCCAATAGAACTCTCTCATAACTTTTCTTCACTGCTGAGGTCAATATGAATGTATTACTTATTGATTTATCATCCCTAAAATAATAGAAGATATGAAAAATTAAGTGGTAATCCCAATGAAATATGGAGTACATCAGTAAGAGTTACCTAAGAGAAGCTACAAGAAATAAACCAATGGAAAGTGTTAGTTATTATAGATAATATCTCTTATTCCTACAATTTAAGAGCTGTTTCTTATCCTTATCTCTTATCCCTAAAACTTAGGTATTAGAAATTATAATCAGATTTGAATTGTAAATCGTACACTATAAATTCATAGGGGATAAGACGAATTCTCTCATGCAATTCCAAATATTCTAAGAATTCAAGTGAAAGCATAAAATAAAGCATTTAAGAAAGTTCAAGCACTATACTTGCAAGCAAATGAATAATATTCAAGTTCAAATGCCAAACAAAATTATAAATAGCAGAAAAAATACTAGTATTTCAATTCAGATTAAAATAAGTTGTACCTAAAAGGTTGGTGCAACTCGTGAAGCTTTGATGAGCTAACACCCTGATAATTAAATCCAAAGGATTTCAAACAATTCTCTTGATTGAAATCCATGCTTCTATCTGGAGAAGCAACACATTGTCTGCTATTGGCTCAATATACCAACCAACTTTCTCTAGTGATGTGTCCTGACAGAACTCTTCCCAACTAAATATGGCAAGTTGAAGATTGTAATTAAACATCCACTACATTTTTAAGTACAAGATGCGGTTCAAAAGAAGTAAACAATACTGACCACAATAGACATACAAATGCTTCCTCAGCTCCAATATTCAAGCTTTCAGTAGCTCTATAACCTAATTTGAGCACAACTCTTAATATATGTACCCCACACCATACCAGGTCTGGTTTTCGTGGCTCTTTTAAGAGGGCCAGAAAGCAAGGCCAGCTCCAAAGCTTTGAGAAAATTTCAGCAGACCTACAGTCAAATAAAAAGAGAAGCTATGAATAGTCAAATTAAAAAGAAGGAAATTTAAGCAGCTCAACATTATCATACACTATAGCCAAATTCACCAAGAGAAGCTATGAATAGACAACAGAACCATATATAAAAAGTAACAAAAAACATGTTAATCATAGACAGAAGGCATAAAAACCCTACAATTGAGTTACATAGGCATAGGAGCAATTCAATAAACCCACCACAGAACCCCAAGATATAGGACACCAACATGGACAAGCATATGACAGAATTTTTAGGATGAACAAAAGAGCCATAGCTTTGGTTGAGTAATACGAATAAGGCATGAAACAATACAATAAGACTAAAATAGGAATAACCTCAATACCTTGGAAGTGAGACAATTTTTGGTTCTTTCATTGCCTGGAAAACTGAGACCAGAAATTTTCCTTCTCCAAGAAATTTCACCCCTTCCTCAGCACAATATGACACTAAATCCCCTGATATGACAACCTACATAAAAAGTACACCATTTACATTTCACATAGTAGTTGATAAAAAAAGTATAGTGAAAGTGAAGACCCAAATGGCAAAATCTAAAAAGCATGCACAATAAGAAGAGCGAGAGAATAATTTCTAAAATATCATATTTGATCGAGAGCTGAAAACGAGAGCAGAGAACGAGAACGACCTGAGATAAGAGCGAGATTGACAGTTTAGAGGGAGCGAGAGAAGGGCGAGATTGAGAAGGATGGCGTTTCTGATTTGGGAATTATGGTAACTTACAGATCAAGCGAGAGAGAAGAAGAAGAACGAGCTCAGAAAGAGCATGAAGAGTGAGTTCAGAAAGATTGCATTTCTGATTTGGGAATTAGCGTAACTTGTTAACGATATAATTAAAAAGTAATTCTAAATTCTCTACTTAATTATGCTAATTTTTTCTTATTACTTATTAAAAAAATATTAAATGTTTTTAATATTTTTAAAATATTAAATATATTTACTTTTTTTCAAATTTTAAAAAATATAATAAAATTCAAACAAAAAACATTAAAGACGGAAGCATCTCCATCTCAATCTTTTATTAAAAAATATATTTTTATTAATTAAATTACATAAATTATTTAGAAATAAAATACATTCATTTGTAAATATATTAATTTTTTTAAATGTTTGTTTGACTAAATAAGAAACGTATTTAGAGATAAAAATTTAAAACAGTCAATTTGTCTCTAAATTTCATTTTAAAACTTATTTGATTTTTTAAAATATTAAAAATTGAGGTACAAAAAATATGATATAAGTATATCCTATCTCTACACATATTTAATTTTAAATTAATTAAATAAAATAAAATTAGAAATAAAAATATTTAAAATAAATAAATTTCATCTCTAAATTTTATCTTTAAATTCTATTTTTAAATTACAAAATTTATTTTTTATCTAAATCATCAAATCTATCACTTTTTCTGTCCTATTACTGACAAAATTGGGTATGTTTCTAAATTCCGTCACCCAATAAGATTTTTTTCTAGTAGTGCTACTTGGATATTCGTCAATGGTTGAGACGATTCAGTTCAGGTTAGCGAAACAAATTGCATTCGATCTTTTAACTGTGTTAATGCTCATTTATATTATTTGTTGACTCATTTATCCTATTTACCTATGAGGCGCCTGTGATACCTTATAACGCATACGGTAGCTTCCATCCTCGCCTTTCCATTAGATATTGAAGGCACGCTTGGGCTTCTTTCCAGTCTTTGCATCTTCGCTATTTCTAGTTTTCTACGGAGAACACTGAGAAATCAACATCTTCCCCTGACCTGTGTCATACATGTTAGTTGCTAATTAAGTTGCTTCTATATAGAAGGCTAGAAAAAAAAAATAAAAAAATCTTGTTCGGAGGTAACTAGGTAAGTATTTTCTGTAGAAGGCCATGAATTGAGGGCAATTTGAGTCCTCCTTTTATTTTGAGGGCATGAGTTGCTCTCAATATTTACAAAGATAGCTAAAAAAAATAAATGTTGTCGGGGATTAGGTAGCTTTTTATACGAAGGAATAAGTTGGGGTAGAAGAAGGAATTAAATGATTACATCCGTGCTATTCATTCAGAAATGTATGAGTGGGAGTAATTTGATTCGCGTGTTACTCATTCATGGGGCCCCCACAGCATGCATTGCTTTAGAAATTAATATATTATAGATCATGACAGAAATGTTTGAGTTGTTTAGCTTGCCTCTCTTTCTCTGCTCGCTCATGCCTTCTTCGGTTTGAAGAACTTATCAAGTTTATGTTATGCTCATTTTTTGTGAGGTAAGTTCAGGTTTCCAATCCTTCCTACACATATGGTTTCACATTTTCATGTGTCTTAGGTTCTTCTTCAAGTTTATTGTCAAGGACTCAAGGCATATAGAGATGTAAAATACGATTAGGGTGAGAAATTTTCTAATGTTAAACAGGCCTGTTTTAGGTTTTTGTCTTCTCTCTCTGGAAAATACCCTTTTTTTGTGTGTTTTTTAGAAAGGAAATAATATTCTTTGCTTGCTTCAACGAGATTCCTAAAGCCCACTGCCTTTGGGATATTAGTATATATGTGCCATTGATAGAAATGCATGATAACAGTGTTCTACCATGTGTTGCTTATGATGCTGAAGATTGTATTTATTGTACGATATTCAAGATGTTTTAGAACATGCACATGGGTTATTGGAAAAGTTCATTTCAAATATATGCTTTCATTTCATGGATAAAGTATTTCCCATTATCTGGAGTTCTAGGATATTTATCGTAGTAGTGGATCACAAGCATCGATAAAAAAGAAATGGGATGACTATATTTGTTAAATTTACATATATATCTTTTTGCCAATTGTTTTTTTTTTTTCATTTATTTGACAGTTTCTGCATGGTTGATAATTGAGAAAACAGCTGGAGCACTTATGGTTAAGATTCAGGGCAACCAAACTGCTCAAAAATCCTCATATAGTCCACTGTTCTGTCCACTAACTTTGGGTTTTTATAAACTTAATACAGATGCTGCAATTTGTAATGGGCTGTCTTGTGATGTTGGTATGTTCATAATAAACAGAGTGGGTGATTATGGTAGGAGCAACTCTGAAGTTCAAGAAAGTTTAGGGCCTTGATCGAGTTGCTCATATAAGCAATAGGTCTGAGTTATGGTATGAATCTAGCAGCTGATTTTTGCCGTATCTAACTGCTTAGAATTTATAGAGCTCTTCAAAATGACAGCCAAAGATATCTTTTGCATTGTTATCATACTATACGAGTTTAAGCTTTTCCAATTGCAAGGACGAATAAGTTTAGGAAAAATATTTTTTATACTACTAAATTTAATAATAATCTGTTCAGACATCATATATCGAAATGAGTGTAAATAGATATCGAACTATATTATATTCTGAGATAAAATAAATATACCATATACTAATATGAGAGATATATTAGTCATGCCCACAATTCTAGTTCTAGCAATAAAGCTGTGCATTTTATACCTAGGTTAACATTCTCTTCCCCAAATACTACTTGGATACTTCTCATACAGTGAACCTAGCACTCATGGATATACTAGTTCTTATAGCTCCTCCTAATTTTAGTACTGTTAAATGGGATTAATATTTTTTAAAAACAATTATGTGACTTATTATCTCATTCTCTCTGCAATAACTTAATTACAGTTGATAATATATAGATATATAAATAATTCATGGAGAACATGTATTGTACCGTGTTGTCTTGGCAAGGGATATATGACATATATTTTACAACTCTTATATTTTTACATTACTTTTTAACATCACTTTCAACACTTGATTAATGATGTATAAATTTATGATTAATCACGTATATTAATTAATTAATGAATAAATTTAAGTTTTAACTTTAAATTATAAATTTATTTATTAATTAATTAATATATGTGATTAATTATGAATTTATACATCATTAATTAAGTATAAAAAGTGATGTTAAAAAATAATATAAGATGATTATTTCTAATTTTACTAACAAGCTAGTTTTGAGAACAATTGTTTTACATCACGTGTTCATGTAAGATTATAAACCTAATATAATGTAACTTGGGTTAAAACCGGATCCACTTTATGCCTTGGGCCTAGATGTCAGACTAAGTCTAATGTGATATCGAGCCATCATTAGGAGTTGGACCATGCTTAAGATTATGAGTAAAATTGAAACATGAGAGTGAATTTGACATAATTTTTTGCAACTAAAATGCGGTTTTCATCTTAAAAACCAAGCCACCAAAAAAAAAAACTAATCCACATGAATTTGGTAAATTTTTTCTTTCACACAATCAAGCTACGTCAGGAATAATTCAAAATAGACATTAGGAAGTTCAATATATGCATAATGAGAAAATATTGGGATTTTCACCAATAAAAGAAAAGGAGATTATGGGGAGAGTTGCCCCCCAAATCCCATAAGCCAAAAGCTGGATCCAGCATCGTATTCAAGATATCGAGATGATTACATATTGGAGGGAAAATGCCAACGTACTAAATGCTCCTAAAGAATAAAAAACTTGCATTTCTTATTCAAATGTGTAAATAATATATATTAATTAATAATACTAATTTATAATTCATTTAATTATTCAAACTTAAGCCATTAGTGTTAGATCCGTCCAATTTAATTAATTAAGTTTGGAGTTTTATCCAAGTCCTTAGAACGATCTCGTTCTTTGGGTAAGAGTACAGACTTGTGCTGCAGGAAGATTCAGTGGGGCGGCATAAGCTGCCCATTAGCGAAGTTAATAAGTTTCTGCGGGACCTTGTGCGCGAGCTGCACCATCTGCACCATCTGCACCATAGAGTTAACCATAAAAGATATTTTATTTCCATAATAGACCTAAATTATATTCCATTCTACACCCTGAGCGTCTTCTATACTTAATTCAGTTAATTGGGTCGTTCAACATGTACAACATCAGTGGCGGATATTTGTAGGGACATGAATGTTATACCCTTAAAAAAATATAGAGATGTATATATATAAAAAAAACCTTAAATATAAATTTGTTTGATATTTTCGCTAGGCCTATATATTTGAGGATTTAATTTTGATCTGCAAGTGTAAAATTTTTTCTCACTATCATCTAATCTCTCATCTTTATTGAATTGAATAATTGTGTAAAAGAATGGATCAAAACTAAATACTACTCCATATTTTATGAGTTAAAATTTTCATATTTTATTTAATCAATTAAAATTTTAAAACTCCAACTTATGTTCATTACTCCCAATTAGAATGGACACTGCTTTTGGTCAAATGGAAAGTGGCAGGCCAACATATAAATTTCAATTTGTGTTTGCATAAGATATTTTGAAATTTCAAAGTATTTGAAATTTAAAGAATTTTAATTACATTAATTTAATTCTCTTCATTTATAAAATATTTAGTTTAGATAAAGTAATTGAATTCTCTTAAATTTTAAATTCTTTGTTTAGATAAAGTAATTCAATTGCCTTCATTTGTAAAATCTCTTTTTAAGATATTTTTGTAAAATTGGGATTTCAATAGAAAATTTTACAAAACAAAATAAACATCATATAACATTTTTTTATTTGTAATAAAAATAAAAATAAATAAAATAAAATGAATTATTAAAAAATCTGCATAAAATGAAAAGATTAATATACAATTTTTAAAAATTAACAAATCACATAATCTAATTGTAGTGTAAATAAAATGAAATGGTATAAACTTAAATATAACATCATCTAATATAAATTGGACTAGGCAAAAAAAAAAGTAACAAATATTGAAAAAATACCTCAAAATTAAGCTTATAGAATCAATATAATTGTAATATAAATTGAATACCACGTAAACAAAATAGCTCAGAATTTAATATCTCAACTAATGATGTTTTTAAATATGTAATTTTACATATATAACTAGTAACAAAGATTTAAATTACACTAATAAATTTTTAACATGTTTTCAACTCCACATCTAATAACTAGTAACAAAGATTGAAATGACACAAAGTAATATTAACTCTCAGCATATTTTCAACTTGACATCAAGACATAAAAGTCAAGATGTAATCCTTCTTCTTCTCCAATGGAAGAACTTTCACAACCACTAGTTAACTTGAATTTTCTGCAGGAGGACTTTGTATGCAGCAAAACTATTTTTTTTTTAAATTAATTGAATCATTCATGAGAGGGAAAAGGTAAATCCATAAAGCCAAATAGTAAACAATAATAATGTTGGGTGCAGGATACCAAATGAAAAAGGACGAAGTTTTTGGAATTATATGCTGAACACAATAAGCTTCCCTAACAATTCCATAATCATATGAAGTTAACCATATAAAACAGACTACGACTATAACCATTAATTTTGTTTACTTTGCACAACATGGTATTTAAAGGTTATTACAATTATATGACCAACCACTGATCATAACATTTATTCATAGAGACTTACATAGAAAAATAAATCTAACCGGTAAATACTTGAAAATATTCTGTCCTAGAAATAATGAACAAATACATGCAACTTATTTATTGGGCATCCACACGCTAAAGGCCAGACCAGAATCCTAAAACTACTATGTTTTGTCACTTTACATTTTAAGCTTTCACAAAAGGCTATTCTCTTTAGCACAAAATTTCATTTATAAAATGTCCCAGGCAGCATTAGGATTAGTAAGCAAGATGTGCAGTGGTAACAATTCCATCTCAAAAAAAAAAAAAAAGGTAACAATTCCATCCTCTAACTTCTGATAACTGCCTAATGAACATGATTTGCAGCAAAGTAGCTTCCAGTAATTTATGACGCACATATACAAAGAGGGAAAAACAGAATCATTGTTAAGAGATACATAAACAAATCTTAACTTCGTTTCCTCTGGGAACAAAACGAGTTGAAACACAAATATGGAATTATCGAGTTGAGATAACAAAAACTCAAATCACCAGAGAAGAAAATCAAATGCAGAAAAGAAGAAAAGAGAACGTAACGTACCAAAGGGGCGGCTCTGGTTCTTGAGGACGACTGTGGATGGAGATCTCAAACCTTCTCCACTAGAAACTCTTTAAACCAGAGCTAGAACTCCTATAAGCAAGAACCTCTTTAGGTTCCGCAGTGGTGGGTTGGGTTCGAGATGGGCGGCGCAAGGTGGATCTGGGCGCGACGGTGGTAGCATGCGGCGCCAATGGAAGTAGCGTGTGGCAGGATAGAAGTAGCGTGCGACTGAGACGAGAGAGAAGAGAGAGAACGGGAACGACTGAGACGAGAGAGATTGGACAAAACGGGAAGAACGGGAGAACACGCGAGGATTTTAGAAATCCTACCTAATGAGATGGGATTTAAAATTCTTTTTTTTTCAACAGATGAAATCCCTTCTTAAATTACTTAGAATTTTTAAAATGATTTTATAAACTATCCAAACAAATTATTTTATCACAAATCATTTTAAATCCCCTATAAAAATACATTTTTTCCTTAAAATACTCTATCCAAACATAGCAAAAAGCCTTTACAATGACTCCTCAATGAGTTCGATAAAATAAATAAACGTGGCCCTGGACGTTAGAGCCCTCTTACGAGAGTGATATAAAAGGGCAAGCTGAATGCTTGATCCAGGATTACCAGCTGTGTATCTATAGTAACTGTAAGGTGAAGTATGCCACATTTCATGAGATTTTTTTTTCCTTTTGTTACTAAACTAGTGTTGTGTACGCGTTCGTTGCTCAAGATAAATAATAAATAAATAAAATAAATAATTAATTTATATAATTTTAGATAATTTTAATTTTAGATTTTATAATTTTTTATTTGAATATCAATTTTTATGTATTTATTCATTTAGATATTTTATCACCTCATTATTAATAGTATATCAAGTTTACTCTAAATGTCAAATTATATAAACGAAATAATTTTAAATTGAAAGATATTATAATGATAAAAAAAAACCTATAGCAAGACAGGGTTTTAACTCGCTCCAAAGATGCGGGTTGAGTACTCTCGAGATAAGGTGAGATTGCCAAGTCTAAATTGTAACTTTTCTATTATATCATTTTCATCAATACTCGTGTTGACGTCGATTTCTTGTTTTACTTGTTCATAAAAAGTACCTCAACTTCTAAAAATAATTTCACTCAAAACATTATTGAAATTTTGATGTTATATGATACAGTTTTTGCTCAGTAATATTTAAGCGATCTTAGTAAAGAAACTTTATTATAAATCCATATGATTTTATCATATTTACTTGTAAAGTTTTTATTTAATAGATCAACATATTAATATATTTTTATATAAAGTTTTCAATCTCGTAAAATATAAATATAAAAATATTTATATATTATATATTATATATTTGAACAAAATATTTCAAAAATTATATTTAATAAATTTTTAGCTTCATCATAATAAATTTTAATTAATTAATTTTATTATATTTTCATGTAAAATTTTCACTTCATGCGATGTTCATATTGAAATTTTTTAATATTATAAAATAAATATATATCTGAACAAATATAGTAATTAAAAAATATTAATTTAATTTTCTAATAATAAATTTCATTTGAATCAATTTTACTATGATTTCTTATAAAATATTCAAATTAATATATATATTAATATATTTTTATGTAATTTATTAATTTAATGCAACATGAATACAAAATATTTAAATATAAAATAATACCATCACTTTTAATTAGAAGTTATAATTTATTTATTTATTCGAAAAGACAATTATCACTATAAAATATGCACTCAATAACTTCAACAATATAAGGATTAAATTCCTAACAATATATGTCTCTTTATATTCTTATACTTTATTTAATGTCAAAATAATTTAAAAAATTTAACGCAATATCAAAAGAATCAAAATTTATTTAGAAGATAATCAAGACAAAAAATTCATAAACTTGTATTACTCCAAAGTAATAGTACAAAAGATATGCAACAATAACAACACTACTATCATCTAAGTCTTAGAATTATTCATGTGACAGGTTTGACTTTTTCAAAACCAAATTTGATATTTTCACTGGATTATTTTATTAGATCTAAATCCTACCTAATCATAGCTTGAAAATAATTAGACTAACCTGATATATAAATATAATATATAAATTTAAATATTATGTATAATTAAATTAAAAATTATAAAAGTAAAAAATTAATACTAAGATATATTTTATAATATATATTTTAAAATAAATAATATTAATATAAATATACATCATTTTAAAATAATGTAAAATATGACGCCGTATTAAAACGACCTGAAACATGTTCTAAACTAAACCTGCAAAACACACTAGGTCAAATTTCTTTACCCTATACTCGTCCCAATTGATTTTAGGAAAAAAACTGCCTATTCGAACCAGAAACTCCTAACGCAAATGCAAAACCCATGTAAATACCACCTTTTTTTTATATATAAAAATGGCCCTTTGACCACATCTGCCTATAGCTTCCACGTGGAAGTTAGTGTATATAATCCGTGAAAAAATATCATCTTATATATTTTAAAAATGTAAGTATTTATATATATTTTTTTAAAAATATATAATTGAAAAATAATAATAAAAAAATAAATATAATGAATAATATTAAATAATATATAAAAATAAATATATACACTATTTATTATAATAATATCGAGTTGATAATCAATAACTTAGAAGTTTATAAATATAGTATTAAAAAAGATGATTTATATTTTTTTAAAAATAAAAGTATTATATATATATTTTTTAAAGATATATAATTAAGAGAAAGAAAATAAAAAAAATAAGTGTAATTAATAATATTAAATAAGATATAAAAAAATGTATGTATTATTTATAATAAAAATATCATAATGTATATATGTTTATTGATTTCCTTACCTTCTTTGAGTGTGAATGTGTGAAACTAATCATTCCTTAACGTATCAGGCTACCCTTCCCCACAAATGCTAACCCACAAAATTAAACCTTAAACATTACAGAGACCCTTTAACTGTTGAGCACTTAAGCCACCTTTAAAATACATTAAATGGGATATGTCAATTCTTCAAAGCATGAAATTATTGGGTCCCATAGAATCTTACAAGGGAGTCTTATTTACTTTTTTGTTTTCTGTAAAAACAAAGGAGTCCTAATTTTTTTAATATACTCAATTGTTCACTAATTTCGAATTATATAAAATAATTAAGTAATTTTTTTTTCAAAATAATGACTCCAGAAGTTTTAATTTATTTATTTATTTTGTAGATCTCATTCTCTTAACATGAAATGATACTTAGGTACCTCCAAGAGTAATAATTTTTAAAAAAATGTTCTTTCACATAAAATTAAGTTACACGTAAAGACACACGAATGACAGGTTTTTGTTTCACCGATAAATCCAAATGTGGCCTTGTTATTCTGGAACTACTTTTCTTGCTCCTATGACTTTGTATTTGTAAGAGATAATGGGTAATTACTAATTAGTTATGACAGTTAGGTTAGTTAATAGATTAATTAGTTAGCTGTAATCAATTACACGTTCGTTATAATTAACAGATTAGTTTCTTCAATATATATAAATTCATCACAATATAATAGTATTAAATAAGTGAAAGAATCATAATTCATTTTTTTGAATTTTCAGTTTCAGAACTCTCTCTCTATACTCTCATCTCTTCTTCCTTTTCTTTACACCTGCCCTGATACCTCAGAGTATTGTAATATCAATTTGTGGTCAAATTCGTGAATCTTGTTTCGTGTTAAATAACAGTTCTGATCTATATCTTATCTAAATTTTATTACATATGATTATAAATTTAATTTGACGACACTTATTTATTTGTTGAACATGGGTATATACCATGATTTTTTACTACAAAATGAAACATGAATGACTTGCCATAACTATCCTTTTGACTAAATAAACAAAAGATGACACAACGTAGAACAAAACATAATTCAACTTCATAGGTATAGCATTTTCATTATTTTTTATGCTATATGTTATGTTTTTATTAGATTAGGAAAATATTATAAAAATATATAATAATTTCTCTTTAACATGAATTTAAAAGAAAAATTATTCAAATTCTTAAAGTTTCCCTTACTGCATTGATAATTAAAAATACTTTGGAATTATGGCAGTGTACATCCTAAACTTTTTTTATGAGACCTTTCATTTTTTTATTCAAACTAAGGTATGAAAGCATATAGCATTTTTGCCAGCTAAAGTATTCAAAGGAATTTGGGATTGAAACCTGAATCTTCTATATTTGTGAGATATCCTTAAACGAAGTGGGCTATGTGTGTGTGTGTGGTTTTTTTTTTTTTTAATTTAGATGCTAAATACATTTAGTTACCTTGTCACGGCACATTCAATTCTATCCATTAATTACTTTCTTTTTTTTTTTAATAAGACCTTGTCATGTCTTTTTTATCATTTTACTTTCTTTTCCTGAGATCTTCGGGGCGGGGATGAGTCAAAAAAACTGCGACCCCATGCTACAGGTTGTTCAAGGATGTCTAGCTCCATTTTTCAGTCTACAAGACATTTTAGTTCTGACCTTTTATGGCAACCCATAATCAAATCAAATGGGCCATTAGCTACATTCCAAATTTTGTATTCCAAGGTCCACCTCTCGTTGCAGTACCTGACTGACGGCCAGGCTCACTGGACCAGTTCGAGGTCCATTCATTTTCTTTCGCTTTGAAGTTTTCACTTCAAAATAAAGAGAAATTATTCCATATATATATATATATATATATATATATATCTTACATACACTTATATAAAATGAGTACATTCACATAAAGTGAGTTCCATTATAAGGTGAAACTCACCCCATGTGAGTATATGTAAGATATGTATGTATAGAAGAATTTTCTTCCAAAATAAAACATTGACCTACATGACACTGGAATGTATGGGACTGTAATTGTATCCATCTACCTGTGAAGATCTGAAGGGACCTAGGATCATCGGCTGCTATTCTCCCACTAGCTACCAATCACCACTAACCAACAAACCGAGCGTAAGCTTTTTTCTTTTGGTTTCTAAAAGCTTAAGAAGTAAAATCTCAGGGACTTATAGTGAAAATCATTGACAGCGAAAATCAAATCTAAACCTTTCATAGTGTTCCAATCTTTACCGGCTAAACTAACCCCATTAACAAACCGAGGCTAAGCTTAACTTCATACCCCAACTTTGTAACATCTCTGTCAGCAAATTTTAATAACATAAAAGAGCAATTTCATACGCAATTTTCTCAGAATTTCTATATAATTAGTTTTGTATGACAGTCACAAGTTACACAATGAGATTTCGCACTAGAATTGATAAAACGTCTTTTATCTCGTTATGAGCTTGTAGTTCTTTGATATGTTAGTATAGTCACATCTTAAAAATAACCCATCACGAAATAGTGGTGAAAAGAGACAATATTTCTTACTACGAGTAATAAAGTACCCAACTACCTCCTATTTATTAGTGACTAAACGAACAGAGATGCACATACGTTGAGAGATTTGGAGGCCGAACAAGTAAAGTAGCCACCTACTTCTAGGGGTGTAAGTGGGTGGTTTGGTTTGGTTTTTGAGAAAAAATAAATCCAAATCAATTAAAATCAATTGATTTGGTTTAGTTCGATTTTTGTATTTTTTGATAGCTAAATCCGAATCAAATCGAACCGAACATCTATGAATTAGTTTGGTTCGGGTAATCGGGTTGACCATTTTTTTAATAAAAAAATTAACTAAATAATTAGTTTTTCATAAAAAAAATACAAAATAAATTAATAAAAAATTTGTAGAAATAGAATCAATCTTATTAATTTGAACACTAATAATTTTCATGTTTTAGAATGTGCATTAAAAGGTTCATAAAGAGGGAACAAAGAAACATATTGATATTTGTATTAAGAAATTATATTTGAATAAGTTAAAAAATTATTCAAGATAAATTTAACTTGACAAGTTGTATACTACTACTATTCAATTAAGAGAAAGTTGTGACGCTACTAACTTAACCTGGAGTATATATGTAACCAATTGAACCCCTAATGACATGAGTAAAAGCTAATGAAGACTTGATTAGTTGAACTTTTGAATCAAGAACCTAAGCGAATCTAAAGTCTCTAATCTTTGCAAATCATATTTTCATCCAAGATAATGTTGTTAGGTTTCAAATCACAATGCACATAGGAACTTCACTATCATTGTGCGGTGTAATCCAATGCATGACAGAGTCAATATCTATATTCAAACATAAGGTTCAACTTATTTTCATTTGCATCTTTCTCTTTCCTTAATCTAATCTTCCAAGCTCCCATTACTTAAGTACTCATAAACTAGAGTCAATACTAGAGCATTTAAACTCAATTTATTATTTCTAAGCTTCCAAATTTAGATGATGTTGTTGTTGTTACTTTCAATTTTCTGTTCTTTACGTATAGTAGCAAGCAAATTGTTAGACATAGTATCAGTGTTACCATTGTGACTATGATGATATAATGTTTGACATGCCTTCTTCAATTGCCATGAGGCTCACATGCAAAATACAAGCAAAATTTTTTATTGCCTTCTAAATAGACAACAAAAAGATTTTAGAATATTCCACCATTAGGAATAGTTCCTTCTAAATCATTATAAGAGAAGTTCAAAAGTTGAATGACATGTAGATTTTGAAGTTCAATAGGAATGGATCCAGAGAGTTGTTTAAAGGAAAGATCCAAAGTTTTCAAGCTTCTCACTTTTCCAAGAGTTTTTAGAATAGCATTTGATAGCATATGCTTGGCAAACTATAGTCTTATGAAGCGCAGAATCAAACATTTTGACAGAGAAATTTTCAGCCTTACATGTTGAACAAAACGACGTTTTAGAAGTTGAAAGCTGAGAAAATATTACAAAAAATAAAGAAAAATAAGTAGTAATCAAAAAATGTTGTAGCATAATTTTTTTAAAAAAAAAATATAAATATATGGTTTGGTTTGGTTTGGGTTGGTTGGTTTTGAAATTTCAAATCCGATAACCGAACCAATTAAACTTTAATTGGTTTGAATTTTATCCGGACCAATCAATATACCCAAACCGAACCAAACCAATTTAATTAGTTCGATTTGGATTAATCGGGTTAGTCAATTATCCGAACCAATTTACACCCCTACCTACCTCTATATATTGCACCACAGGATGAATTGATGTATGGCAAAACTTCATGTGCACGGTAGGTGGACAATCAATATGGTTTCTGAACACATGAATATTGTATGCAAAAGGTTTTCAGACACGCTTATGGGATGTCTAAGATCTCTATCCAAAGCTGATATCTCCATGCAAACAATTTAACAATTAACAATGTTTACTTCGGAGGAGGACAGAACTCGGAGCTTTTCGGGTCCTATTTATAAGTAGATAAATTTTACAGCTTCCATTATACATGATATATTTAAATCGCCAAACCCTCCCATCACAAAGGGAATTGCATTAACCCATAACGTACTTCTGAGTCCAACTTCTTGTAGTTGACTCGTATTTGCCCTTGTCAGTTTTGTGCATGTGGGCTATCTCTGGCACCAAAGGGTCGTCAGGATTAGGGTCCGTTAAGAGGGAGCAGATCGAGACCCGAAAAACAGAAAACAAAATTTGTATCCACCTGAGACACAAAAGCTAATAACTGATTACTGAAAGTTTACAAACTAGCATGAAAAACAATGATGGTACCAAAATAGGCAACATTCACAATTTCAAATTGCCAATAGTCATGCCAGAAGCATCCTTAGTAAGGAGAAAGAAACAACTCGAACTATAGAGAACTTTTCCAAATCATATAAAATTAGCTAAATTTCTGCATGCATTCCACGGTGTCAAACAATTTTGGCATAAGGCCACTTAAGGTCGGAACATAGTAGAGAGCTGACAATCAAACAATTCCACTAACAGCAAATGTTGTATTTATAAGGGCAAATTTTAAGTTGCATATCTAGCATGAATAATTGAATTCCAAATAGATATGGAATCACTAGGCAACAAACTAGGTCCACGAAATTGTACACAATCATTTATTTGTTATTAGAAAATATACCGCCATAATAACCTCTGCGCCACTGGTGGGTTAAATTTAAAAGAAGCAATCTCTAAACTATGACTCAAGCATTATATCTAGCAAGAGGCATTCTGAATAAACCTTTGATATAGTTAGTGCAGGGCTCTATTGCTCCTTCAATATGTCGAGGCAAATGCTCCCATTGCTGTTGATATTGGGGTGAAACACCTTTGTCCTGAAAGCAACTTGCCAATTAATCCATACAATATCTCAAGTAAATCAAAAGACGAGTCATTCAGATAGGAAACTATTCCCAATTTGATGATCTATACAAACATCATCTTTTAAGCATATCAGAATATAAGGATAGGGTATGAGTTAAATTTTAGAACTTCTGCAATATTTACAGAAAACAAAAAAACATTAAACAGCACATCACAAAAATTGCTCAGAAGTAATTTTTTAAAATGGTTCTTTCACATTCAAAAGGCAAAGGACTGAATCAATGTACGTTGTTTTAAGTAGAAGGAGTTCGGGTCCTTTAAATGTGGTCTTGAATTCGATTATGGGATTCACGTGTATGCAAATAATACCGTTAGAAGGGAATCTCTATTTAGGTATCTGACTGTATTCAGAGAAATTAGTCTCTCACTTATCGGGGGTGAGATAATCTGGGAGAAAAAAAAGAAAGAAAAAGGACTGTCAGGAAAAAAAAAAGGAAAAGGACTGTCCTAAGTGGTACTCTAGCTCAAAGTTTCATTTGAGAAAATATCATAACTCCAGCAATTGTTCACTTTCCCTTATGAACCCAGAATGGCCACTACCTCAACCTATAAAAGGTTTCTGTTTTCATCATAACACTCCCAAGAGGATGCAAGGCAGCCACGAATGTTAACTTAAAACAATTTATAAAGTCAATGTGATTGCAAATATTCAGGGAAGCTTCTAAAAATAAGAAACAGAAAATACAATAGCAAGTTAAGGATATAAGTACCTTCCGTGGCTTAAATGGACAATCTGGAGGAAAATGAATAGTCACAAGAAATACTCCACCCGCACATGGGCTGTCAGGAGGACCCATAATTGTAGCTTGCCAATGAAACATGTCTTCAGCCACTGGGCTTAAGATTTAATGTCAACCCAGAAAAAATACAAACTATTTGTAAACTGTATCATAGGCATATTGAAAGCTCATTTCTGAAGATTTCAATTAGCAAATAAGGTTGGGAGAAAGAGGGGAAAGCGGAAGGTTTATATGGAAAAAATTCAACGGCAATATAAGATGAAGGATCAACACCAATTTGAGACCCTAAAATGGATAAAAAAACTTCAATCTAGGTAGCAGAAACATGTGTAACTGGTATAAGTGATGATCGTTTTAAATTCCAATCCAGAAAACTAATGCAAACATTTCAGAGCACAACACTACAAGTTTAAACTGAACAATGAACAAACTGATTTAAGCAAAGTGAAAACGAATTGTAATGTTTAGCTTCCACAACACAAGCATAAAGATGGAATGACTGCTACTGGGGAGAAAAAGAGAGAAGGAAAAGATGGTTCAAAAGCTATTAAGAGCAGTACTTTTTTTTTTTTTTTTGATATTCAAGCATACTCAGTCATTCTGTGCAGCTGACATAGTGACATGGAAAAGAATGCCCTGCCACATAGAGATTCCAGCGAAGGTGCTTACAGTCATGGAGACAGTTACGATAACCACAACCCTAATAAGAGGAGTTCTGAGTAATTCTTAAGCATAGATACAAGAATAAGTAACAAAATAATTGAAAGCAACTTTTACTGATTCATAGCGAAAAAGAAAACAGCGAGAAATAAGAGAGTTGGAAAAGAATGTTTGTTACCAGCGCTGCAAGAAGTAGGAGGATCTTTCTGGAGATCCTTCAGCTCCTTCAAAATTCGTTTGGAGGCCATCGCTTAGGTTTTGCAGCTCAGGCAACAACAAATTGGATGCACTGCAGGGACAGAAGGGGAGAGCGAGTGAGAGGCACATTACGTTAATGCTACCTACACACTCTGCCACGTAATTTTGATGTGTAAGGTGCTTCTAAAGTGAGGAGATGTGTACAAGCAATATTCAACCTTATTATAGGCTTCTGCCTTTCTGTGTTTGGTATAATTTTTTTTTTTCAACACATCAAAAAAGTATTTTTTTTCTTTAAAAGGCCTCATTGACTTTCTGTTTAAAATTGATTTATTTTTCCTGCTTCCTATTCAACACGCACAATAAGCACGCAAAAGCCTACTTGTTATGTCGTAAAAATAAAATAAAAGATTAAAATTACAATTTTTTTTTTAATAAATTACAAACTCTTTGACATAATAACATATTGTACTCTATTTTACCACTACATAAATAAAGATGCCTCTACCTTTTCTCTTTATTATAAAGTCACAAAACTTTGTGTATCTTCATATTTGGAAGGTTAGAGCAATATGACTCGTGCAATCCGATTGTATTTGTAAGAGCAATCATACATCCACAAAAAATTAAATTAAATAGAAATTACACAAACTTTAAATGTATGGCTGTAAAAATTTTAGTCACTTTTATAGGCTTGACAATTTCATCTTCTGTTGCAGAAGTATTCACCCCGTCTCACTTTTCATGGGACGAATTTAAAACTAGCTCTATAATTGGGTGGTTAAGTGGGAAAAGTGTAAATTTGAGGTTAATTCGTTTTTCATCTTATATTTATATAAAATGATGAATTAATTCAATTATTAATAAAATTAATTATATTAATTATTTTTATTAGTTTAATAACTATATTTAATATATTTTTTAAATTTATATAAAATAATATATTAATTTTAAAGTAGTAGTTAATTATTATATAAATTTAATTTAAAATATACGTAAGTGTAAGGTCAAATGGAGTGGTTATGAATTTCAATATTTTTTATTAGAATGCAGGTTTTAATATTTAGGGGTGTGGAATGTGAGTTGGGTAAGAGTAATTTTTAAGTAAGGATAATTTATTATAAATATTTAAATTATTATTTAATATATGTAATATAATAAAAATTATTATAAAATTACGTTAATTTTTAATAATATTTTTATATATATCAAATAATAGTTTAATTATCTAAAATTTAATGATAGATTATATAATCTAAAATTTCTCGTTGGGTAAAGTAAAAACTCGCCCCTGGCCTACCCACTCATTGTCAAACTTAACCTTTTCATTATAGACGAAAATTGTCAGCCACATATGACTAGGTTTCTGACGTTTCTGTATGTAAAATGTTTGTGGATGTATCGTTTTCCTATTTGTAAACATTCCAACTAATATGAAATTTAATTCTAAAAAAGAGAAATTTAATTGAATTGGAGTTGGAATTTATTCATAATTGATTTGAGGTTACTTCTTAAAAATTAGTTGCCAGAACTATTTACCTAAACATCTTTTATGTATTCTAATTTCTTATCATTGCTTGCATGAATCTTATAGTCTCACCAGGCAGAGGATTTTACTTGAAGTTGCTTGTTGTGACCTACAGCATCGTGAAGCGTAAGAATCATAAGCCTATAACCTGACTGACCTCTGACTCAGTAAGCACATTTTCAAGCCTAAAAAGGTTCATCTTAGTGTTCAAATTTAAAAATACAAAACCATAAATACAATCTCATTACCTGCCGGGGTTACTAAGTTGATTAACAAAAATGGATCGTTGATCCACAGATTGCATAGTGAGGAAAGTAAACAAATGCAGTTTGTGTCCCAGTTGTGCCCAAGCTAAAACACAAGCTCAATAAAATGAACGAAATGCTCAATATCAGGCTAGCAACTAGAAAGACAAGAAACCACCTGATTGCACCATCACCTCGTGCTTCCCTCCACGCATTAAAAATGCTATGATATAAAATAAATCAAATTACTTGGGTTTTTTTGGGGTCAAAATCAAATGTGTTAAACAAGGATTAGAAGGGAAAAGTGGTGAAAGTGGCCCCGTTTCAGCGGCTAGCTTTAATAGTGGGAAAAAAACCATGCTCTTCAGAATTTGGAGCAAAGCATTTTAAAGTTAATTTTATTATATCTTTTTAAAAGTTTTTTAATAATTTTTTTAATATTAAATAAAAAAATAAATGTATTTAATGTTTTAAAAACATAAAAAATATTTAATATTTTTTTCATTTAATAATTAAAAAGATTAATAGAAAGATTATGTAAAAATTTCGCATACACTCAAATCAAATAAAGGCAGCAGCATTCTATCATTCACTTGCTTTTTGGGTAGGGGTAGGGGGAGGGGGTAGAAGGGGAGTTGCCACTGTCACATTGAGAGAATTCGTGCTCAGTCGTTAATGGGGGCTGTGTAGCACTTTCAGCTTGGTTCTCAGATGATGGCTGATTCTCTATATCAATCTGCCTGACATTTTCTATCATCTTTACTACTTCTGACATCTTAGGTCTCTGATCAGGCATCCTTACCACGCATGACATGGCTATCTGTAACATCTGCAGCATCTCTTCCTCTATGTTAGGATATCTCATCAGCTCTAAGTCAAACACTTCAGCTGTCCACTCCTCTCTCACAACTGAATGAACCCACCTCACCAGGTGGACAATTTCATCGCCACCAGTTGTGTGGATAGGGGATTTCCCAGTCAGAAGCTCTAGTAACACCACACCAAAGCTGTAAACATCTGAAGGCTGTGCTGCTTTCCTGGTGTCTGTAACTTCAGGTGCTCGGTAACCAGCAGCTCGCGAGATGGGTAGGGCGACCGAGCTCATTATGGTTGCCAGTCCAAGATCAGATACACAACCATACTGTTTAGCATTGAGAAAGATATTTGAGGATCTGATATTGCCATGTACAAGTTTCCCACCATTCTCAGAATGGATACAAGCAATGCCTCTTGCAGCACCTAAAGCTATTCTGATCCGAGTATCCCAATCTAAAGCCACCTTATCCTCTCCTCTTTTACCTGAAAATTTCAGAAAGCAGGTAGTGTTTATACACATAACGACAGTATAGTTGTGCGGTGTGTAGAATGTACTAAAATAAAATTTTCAAGACAGAATGACTGATTGTTCATAATTAATTAATTATTTGCTTAATTTGAATCTTGTCATCTCTGGCACTACAACAAAGGTTCCGTGCACAATATACTCTAGGCAAGAGTCTATAGTTCCAAGATGTTTATCATGGAGGCATTAGACTTCTTCACAGAACAGCATTCAAATATAGAACACCAGCAATCAGATTATCTGCCCTCCAGAGAGAAGCAAAGATCTTTATGGCTTTAGAACATATGATATCGGCCAAAAACTATATTTCAAACTTCAAAACTTGTGCTATCCATTCAATTTTTGTCATAGCTAAATTCTAGACAGATGAAGCTTATCAAGAGACAACATTTAGACCTGTTTAATATACCAAACATGTAAGCAACCTTTTCTTTGAATGATACACTCAGTCAAGAAACAACAATCACAACCATGTACCCCCCCCCCAAAAAAAAAAAAAAAAAGATCCTGAACAATTGAGCGTCAAAATTAATTTTAAAAGAAATTTGTAGGAAAACAAATTTATGCTACATACCATGCAACAAAGCAGAGATGCTCCCCTGACTGTAGTAATCATATACAATCAATTTCTCATCTTTGGAATAATAATATGCCTTTAGCTCAACCACATTCTCATGTTTAAGACTTCCTGCAATCTCCATGTGTTGCTCAAAATCCTTCTTTCCAACAGCTACCTCCTTTAACCTCTTAACAACAACTGTGGTTGCATCCTCTAGTATGGCCTTGTATGCAGCACCAAATGTTCCCTTACCCAGTACCTCAGCAGAAGCCGTCAACAAATCCTCCAAGTCAAAGGCATAATTACATCCCTCAAAGAAAACAAGCTTATTATTAGCATCCTGGTTCCTTGAGACTGCTTTATCCGGAGATATTTCCCCCTTCTGCAACTTCCCAGAGAAGGCATCTCCATCTTTCCTTCTCGAGCAGCAAACAAAGATAAAAAGAAGGAATGCTGTGAGGCCTAGAACGGCACCACCAACAACAATTCCCAAAACAGCCGTTTCGCCGAGCCTTCCATGTTTCTTAGGTTTAGAAGATGGTTCAGAAGAGGGTAGAGTTACAGGAGAAATGGCAGGAGAGCCTCCCAGAGAAATGTTGTTTCCAACAAATGCTGAATTAGGAAACCTCTGGAGGGACAAAGGCACACCACCGTGCAAATTGTTGTTAGACAAATTCAATTGCTGCAATCTAGGCAACTTGAGATCAGGGATTTCACCAGAAAGCGAGTTGTTTGCAAGATTCAAACCAGTAAGCTGAGTCAAATTGAAAAGGGAGAAAGGAATGCTGCCATTAAAACGATTATTAGACAAATTGACAACAGTGAGATTGTTCCAAGCTGAGAAATCCGGCAAAGGACCGGTCAAGTTGTTGAATTGAAGAAAGAGCAAAGAAAGGTTATTGAGATTAGAAAAATCAGAAGGAAAATGGCCACTTATGAAGTTGGATCTGAGGCTCAAAATTTGGAGAGACGAGATGCGACTGATTGTGTCGGGTGGAATGGTGCCATGAAATCCAACCCCGGGCAATCGAATGGCTATAACTCGGGACTTGTCTTGGTTGCAAGTGACTCCAGTCCAACTGCTACATAGGGAAGAGCTTTCATTCCAATTCAGAGGCCGAGAGGGAGGCAACTTGTTCACAAACTCAACCAAAGCTCGCTTATCTTCAACTGGTTCTGCATTTCCTTGCCAGAGCATCAAATCCAACAGGTAAATGGAATACAAAATGCGTAGAAATTCCATTTCCAGCAGATGTTGTTTCTGCTAGTTCAGTTCATTCACACTGCACGCACAACTGCAGTTAGTGTAAACAAGAGATACAAAATGAAAGAAAAGAGAAGAGGTATAACTTAAAAGGAATGAAAAATATATCTGAATTCTGAATCGTAGATGAATGTCAAACTTGTGCATAAAAGAAAGTGCTTTCAGTTGCAGGTTATGGTTAAGTCAAAAAGGGAAACTAATTTAATATGTAAAAGCAGCGTGTTCCACCGTCCTTTTGTTCTTTATCCCGTAGTAACTTTTCAGCTTGGAGATGGCAAAGCCCAGAAATTAAAATCTATTGGAAGGAAAACGAAGTTCAAAGCAGAAGCTGCTCACTTGGCCCCATGCTTCTTCTTTTTTCTTATTTCCAGATCTGAACAGAGAATGTCCTCGGCCCCGCAAAAGCCACCCTTTCACAGACGCCACTAATCAGCATTACAAACTGAAATAGAGCAAAAATGAGAGAGGAGAGTGAATGGGTTGGGCAAAAACGTACAGAGCTAAGATTGGTCAGAACCAGAAATGATGGTGGTGGGGTAAAACGTAAAAGTAGCATCCAATGCAAATCAAACAATGAATACTAACAGCGTTGGAAATGCATAGCAAGCTATAATTTTTTTATATTTTTTTAGAAGAATTGGAATTAGAAAGAGGGGAACAGAGAAAGTGACTGATAAATACAAAAGGGAGAGGCTGGCATTGGAGCTGAACACGAGTTTTCAATTGAATGTGACGGGGGCGTGAGAGAGAACTAGAACTTTACATGGAGCTTAATGCCAGAGTGAATGTGAATGTGAATGTGTGTGAGTGGGAGAGCGGCACGCACTTACCAGTGACAGGGACAGAGAGGGAGAGATCAGAGTGGAGAATAACAATGGTGATCGATAGAACGGAAAACCCCCGTTCATTGCTTTTATTCATGTAAGGGTGGGTTTATTTGGATCATTCCCGTGGTTGGATCACCTTCTGACATGTGGGTCCTTGTTTGTTTGATTTCAGTCATTTCACTGATTATAGTATTATACATACTAAAACTGCAACAAATCCAAAGATATTTACATAAATAAATCCCTCACAAAATTTTCGTTAACTCTCATGTAATTTTTGAAAGTAGTAGCAGTATAAATGAATTTTGTATTGATATTTATTAATATTTTAATAAATTAATATTTTTATATTAATTGTATATATTACTTTAATTCAATTTGTAATAATAATTTAGCTTCATTATTACTTATTTTAAATGATTTACATGAGTTTATTTAAAAATATAAAATGATTTTAAAAATAAAGCCAATATATGAGTATTATTAATAATGTATGTTCTTCTTAATAAAGAAATTTAAATTTTTAAATATATAATTTTAAATTTAATTTTAAAATTTATATATATAAAAATAATAATATTAAAAAATATTTATTTAAATATTTAATTACACTGCAAGAGATTAATATTTTATTTATTAAATAAAAAATATTCTACGAAAAAAATAATACTTTTTTAACTTGTTATAAATATTTTTTTAGTTTAATATATTTTTACCTTTAAGATAAAAAAAATTATAAATTAAACATTTATAATCACCCGTACTTCATTATTAAAGTTGATTGCAGATATATCAATAATGTAAGTGTTTTTCAGATAAAAAAAATAGTGTAAGTGTTTTTCAAAAAAAATAGTGATAAGTGTTTTAATTGGTTGAAATTATTTCTAAAAATACAATATTGCCCCTTGATAATTAGATATAAGAATAACGTAAATGAGAATATTATATTGAAAAGAAAAGTAAAGACGATTAAAAAGAAGCAGAAGAAGAAGGTGTGTAAAAATGTTATTTAAAAAAAAAACTTGATTTATTTTGTTGGACGGGTGGACAATAATATATGAGAAGGTGGGTGCAATGAGTACCGTTTAAAGTGGCTGGTGAATGGGGAAATCAACATTGACCCTTTTACACTAATATTGAAAATTTCCGGCTACCAACGTTTATGTTGTGAATAGCCCCATCAAAAAAGATGAGAGATTTTTTGGTAAACATAAAGTATTTAAGTTAAGTATATTTAATTAATTATATTATTAATTGTAGTAAGTTATAATAATTAATTAATATTTAAAAATAATAATTATTTATTAATTAGTTATATAAATGATCAAATATATCCTTATTAAATATTTTAATTTATCTAAGAATTTCTTTCAAAAAGAAAAAAACTTATACAACTGCCCGTCATAACTATGTGCAATTGCACAAATAATTTGATTTTAGTTGGAAATGTTTCTATTGATTTTTATATAAAGTTGTAAGCGTAATTTTACAAATTTATAAAATAATTATAATGCACTCCCATAGTTATACTTGTATGAATAAAGCGTTATAAAAAGAATGAATAACCTTGTTTCTACCCATACACACAAAAAAAAAAATTTGTTTCTTAGGGCCAACCGCAATGTTTATATGTGTGCAATGCCAATTTTACACAATTGGTAAGAAGAATCGGTTCAGCCCAACCAAAGGCAATAAATGGTTTGTTTTTTTTTCCACGGAGTATCATTTATATTTTGGGAGTTTTAATTAAGAATTGTTGTGTTTTAATTGAAAATTGCACATACAAAGTTTCGATTGAGATATAGCCAGTTAATCTAATGTTGGCAATGTGTTATATATCATTCCTTATTATATATCGTTATTTACACTTAAAAATATTATTGTTTCACTCTCTTGTCCTTTAAATTGCACGTCAATAATCAAGTATGTACGTATGGCTATCGTTTTGTAATTTCAAAAATACAGAAATAAACAAGATAACATAGATAAGGAGAACGAAGCAAACTTATATGGAGGCCTTTTTCCTCCATCAGCCAATGTTGAAGTCTAAACTCTAAACTACGTCTGTCGTTTTTTATGGCTCTCATAGCAAAAGCCTTAATACAGAGGTCGTTGTCCGGAAGAACAGCCGTTGCTGCTCGGGAATGGAATGGATTAATCTTCATTAAGATCGGTATGCAAAAGCCAAAGAGTGGTAGTTGGGGGTATATTTTATTCATCTACTTTATAAAAATTCATTTTATATTAATTTTATTATAGATATTTTTAAAAACAGTTTACAACATACATTCAAAATATAGGATTGGACTCCTCTAAATTAGGATTCGCAACTTAATTTCTTGAAAAATAAAGGATATTTTTGCAATTGAAAATTTCCTACCATCGGCAGGAATGGCTTTAATAATTTGAGTGTCCTTAAAAATCATCGGTGGGGAAGATATGCGTAAAGGAAGGACTTGATGTGCAAGTATTCATAAAATTTTAACACTAGTCCAACATTTTGATAGTTGGGATTCTTTTATTTTAAGAAGATTTTTTATGTATATCAATATAATCAGAGCATAAAAAATATTTTGAGTGATTATTTTTTTCCATTACAATTGTAGTATTCATAAATTTTTTAGATGTAAGTCTCCCAAGTCTCAATTTGATAAAGATGATCCTATATCTTTTAGAAATATAAATATTATATATATATTTTTTAAAAATGTATAATTAAAAAAATAAAAAAATAAATATAATAAATAATATTAAATAAAATAAAAAAATATTTATATTATTTATGATAAAAATATCAGAATTAATCTCAATTTGATGCACTCTAGTTAGAAATATTGATGTAGGCTAGGTTATCGTTAACTTAAGCAAGATGGTAAAATCTGTGCTCTCAGCCACCTGGTTAACAAATCCATTATGGTTAATTGTCATAGGGGCACCAGGATTTGGGCAGGTCATGTTTAAAATTAATTATTGCATAAATTCAGTTAATCACAAATTACCATAATAGGCGGGTTAAATTTGAACTTGATAAAAAAAAGTGACTAAAATTGTATGTATGGAGAAACTAAGATCCAATAGAATGTATGACAATCTAAATATAATTGGCCTCACTTCACTTACCATTAAAATTTTTACTGGTTTAATATTATCGAATTTTTCTTAAATCTGAACTGAAATTTCAAAGTTAATAATATTTCAACTGCAGAAAAGGTACTATAAAATTTTCCATTTTTTTATCTTATAAAAACATAAGTATCCTTTCTTCAACATGAAGAAGTGTATTTAAATTTTTATAAAATTAGTGAGTATCCCGTGTATTGCTAAGTTTTTTAAACTTTAGTTAAAATTCAAAAAATAGATTAAAATTGTTTAAAATTAAAAAAATCAAAGATCAGGTAGAATTTAAAAAAGAAACGATTGAAAGGAAGTGTTTAAAACTGAAAAGGAATATATGCTTAATTAAATTAAAAGGAAAATTAATTTTTTTAAATAATAATAATAACATATGTCATTTTTTAAAAAAATAATAATAATAACATATGTCATTTATAAATACTCAGTATTGTATAAACTTATCTATCAAACTTTTCTTATACATTAAAATGATGATAATTTAATCAAGTATATTAGGCAGATTGGATTTTGATGTATGAATTTATAATTTTAAACATTCTAATATTCTCAATCATTACGTATTAGGTGCCTTATACTAAATATCTATCATATCTAATCTTATCGCGCCTTATCTTATCTTTCGTAATTAAATTATTATTAAATATAAGTATTCTAATTTAATATATAGGAGTAAATTTTTAATTATTATTTTTTTTTACACCAATTATTTTTGGATTTCTCTTTATCATAAATCATGCGATTTATTTTGGTATAGGCCTGTGTGATTCTCAAGTCCTATTTTTTATTTATTCGGGGTAAAACTTGATGGACCTTAATTTTTTAAAATTATAAATAAAGATTGTCGGCAAATTGAACAATTTTTTTTCTTTGAACCTCTTGAGCATTATTAGCTGTCGTTGGCATTTTGATTGGGGTGGCTGCTTCAATTAATAACTATAACAATAACAACAACCGAATAGAACAATTAAGTAAATTTAGCTTTAAAACCATAACCCACGGAGAGATAGGTCAATTCGTGTTCTTTCAAAGCTCATATCTGTTCACGGGAAGTCCATTCAATGCATTGTAGTAATTGTTTCATTTTCTTTTTTGCCCCTTTGAGATCCATAATCTTATTGTTTTGGAAAAGCAGAAAATATCTTCCTAATTTCAACTTTGGCCAGCGCTTCTCTGAGAAGTGTCCGATTCGAGGCAAATTACCCAAGGAAGGCCCACATATACCGCCTGCAAGCTAGTCCACCTGTATAGCCCAATCCACCTTGTCTTTTGCTTCTGTAACTTACTAATTTTCTGTTCCCTGCTCGGCTGCACCCTTTCCCTCAAAAGAAATATGATCAAAAAAGTTATTAAGTTTACGAGAGTCTCTATTTCTACTCATTTGTATTTATTGATATTTCTATTACATTAAATTTTTATTAAATAATTTAATTTTAACCATTATATTATAACAAAATAAAGATTATTTAATAAAAAATTAATATAATAAAAATGACAATAAATACAAAGGAGAGTTTTTTTTTTTGTTTGGAAAAGAAAATGTAGAGAGTATGCATTGAAATATATGTTTTTTTATATTTTATTATCTAAAAAAAGAGTAGTGTAATAATGATGTAAAGAAAATTAACACTTATATTCTTACATCAAACAGGATGCATATACTTATTTTCACATCTCATCTAATATCATTCATTATACATACTTTTTTCAATTATTTTTTCTTACTCAATCACATTTTTAAAAATGGTATAAACAATACTTATATCTCTTTTGAGGAGTGTAATATGATTATTTTTTAAAGAAAATTATGTTTAAATATCATTGTTATTTCAAAAACAATTGCAAAGCATACAATAAATAATAATAATAATAAAAAGCAGTTCTATAATCATAAAATTGGTTTAAGTTAACTGCAACGATTTGATGTACATCACTTATACATGTATATATTGGAAAAGGGGTTGAACTTCAACATATGCATCTCTACTTCAGTTATAAACCTTGCGTTTTTGAGGAATATTTCAATCTACAGTCAACCAACTTTGATAAGAGGTCCCCTCTTATGTACATGCTTATCACTTTTACGTTACAAGATTTGCACAGAAAACTACCACTAGCTCAAAAAGAATACTTGGTGGTTTATTTTTGTTAGTATTGGCTTTCAGTCTGCATATAAAAAAGTCACTTCAGATCAAGTAGAAGGGACAACAGAAAGCTCCAAGCGGCCTGTCCATTCTTCACCTGGCTTCAAGGTGATCGGTTTTTCAATTGCTGCACCATCAACACACAGCATCTGCTTGTACTCTTCATCCCCTAAATCCACCACGGACTTGGACTTTTTCTCCCAGGGATTCCAAACAACTATGCAATACCAAAGTTGATATGGATGATTAGTTTTAGTTATGTTGTTTGTGTCACGAAATGACAGAAGCCTAACAATAGTATTTGATTCTGATGTGCATGTTTAGCCCTCAAAGAAGCTTACCAACATCCGGAAGTCCTTCCTTTCGTATGACAAATGTTCGCTTTCTTTCATGATCTAGAACAGCTATCACATTGCAAGAATCAAGATAGACCCGATCCACCTAAAACATGTGGGGTAAAATAAGATCTTAGCAAGCTGATTAAATCTTAGGCCTTGGCAGAGTAACTGAACTTGATAACAATAGGGATTGACTTGAACGAAAACATCATCAATTGCCTCAGCCCTTACCTCTGATTCAAATGTCAAAGCATCTCCTTGTTCTGTGAAGCGTTCTTTCTGGCATAGGTTGTCGAGGAAGTCAAGAGTTTCCAACCCTTCTACCCTCACTTCACTGTCAATATCAGCACAGGTTATGCTTATTCAAAGATTGCAACTCATTAAAATTTAAAAATGACCATAAGGACATATTCATGAAAAAAATTGAGTCTTTTAGGTGAACAGACTGATTCCTTGATACCAAAATGATCTTATCTTGAAAGCTGAATGTTGAAACTGCTGGAACTGCATACAGACCTGATATCAGAGATGGAGAAATATGTATGATACGCAAAGGAGAAACTGAAGGGCTTGCTATTGACATTCCTGATGCGAGATATCGTAGTTAGATAGCCATCTGCTGCCAAAGAGACCCTTAGGCGAAACTCGAAGCTGAATAAAATAATTCAGTATATAAAATATTCTCATTCAGTAATTTCAAGTTGCATGAGATATATATTGTGACTATATTCATGAAGCGGAAGGCAATATCCTACAGGTTAGATGCAATGTAAAAGAAATGATAAAATTCTTCCCAACTGATGATGTCAGTTATTCTTAGCTCCCCAAATTCAAAAGTAAACTGATGGTTCTCATGTTAGTAAACCATAGAGGATAAAATGATAATTAAACCCGTGCCTATGTGGCCATATCTTCAAATCATCTTCGGATGGTTTGAGCAGCAAGTCAATATAGGCTTTTCCATTGGAATCACTGGGAAGCGGTGGAGGATTTTGATCAATAACCCATATCTTGTTCCTGCCAAATCCATGTTGCTCTAGTGATCCACGGTTTCCAAACTGGAAAAATTACGCGAACTCCACTTGTTATCTATCTATATATATTTATGTAAATCAGTGTTAGATATTATTATCTAACATTAAAAAATTATACCTGTGGAAAACAGATTGGAATTCCTCCCCGTACTGGTTTGGGAGGATTAAAGATTGCCTGAAATGAAAAAAAGAAATATCACAACGAAAAAATTTACTAGCTCAATTCAAGATTAATTAATAATTGTTCTGAAACGACTGATTTACCTTATTACTAGTGAACAATAACTCCTCACCACGTTCTGTTTTCCATGAAAGAACCTGCCCTCCGTGCAAGCTAATCTGGAGAGGTGTCACACACCAACATCAAGTTACGAAACTACATAGTTTGCACTCAATCAAAGGGGAGGGGTGGTGTGGGAAAAAGAGTTAAAAGAATCTGACCCTTGCTGAAGCTCCTCGATGGTTTCGAAGAACGACTTGGTCTATTCCATTCCTGTCCTTGGTAATTTCAACCGCTGCTCTGTTGTCACTTTCTGCTCCAGAATGGTTCATCTCCAAAATCCACAGTGAGGATATCAATTCAAGCAACAAGAAACGGTATCTCTGTCTGTCCCTCTCTTCCTAAGTTAATGATATCAAAAGTGATTTCCCAGACGTTAGGAAAATCAACTTTGTGGTGACAGAAGCGGTTCAGCAGTCACGGAAGCAGGTGAAAAATCATGAGCTTCCCATGTCACTTTTCTTGTGACAAACCAAGTATCTTATGTGAAAATTGAAAGCAAAAGGCCAACTTCCTCCACCTACCCTAAACACAGATCCAGAAAGAAGGATTGTAACTGGTGTGTGGGTTTTGTCCAATCCAATCGCTTGCTTGCTTTCTTTCAAATAAATAAAGATTATCTTGTATACAGAGAGAGGGGGTGTAACCAAATCCAATTCTAATAGTTACCAATCCAAAACAGGAGACAAAGAGTAATAAATTTTCGGCACCGCCAGTTCCAAACCGCTAGCCTTTATAGTTCAGTCATGTCTAACAGATAAACAAAAATTTAAAATTTGAAATGCTACATAAAAAGGAAGAAAGCCAGGGTCGAAAGTCAAAACTCAAGACCAACTTTTTGGGATAAAATGGAATAATGGAGTATTGTCTACTTTTTGGTGTTGGGGTGACCATGCCCCTGTCGTATTAATAAAGGACGGGTTTTGAAGAATTAATGAAATGGATTAGTTAAAAGAAAAAGTCGTACAATGAAGGGGTCATAAACATAATGCTCAGACCAAATTTATGATTATGGGAATGGCTAGTTTCAAATTAGGCTAAAGCCGAAAGGTTATTGGTTTAAAACTCAGGAAGCAGGGTCAATATAGATGTATTGTGAAGTTGAAGGGTTTCACATTTCAACGCCTGTTGTGGACTCTAATATGAACATGTGATTGCAATACCAGAATTAACGACCCAGTTACTTGACAAATAATAAATTGAAGTATGCCCTTCCAAACCCCCAAGAGGGTGGACTATGGAACGTGCAAGTCAGAGGTTAAGCCTGGGTCAACAGGCCTGCTAGTGATTAACCCACAATCTGTCATACAGTAAAAAGGACAAAACAAGGGATAGTGACAAGGACCCTTGGTTTTATTGGATCCAACACAAATTGAATTCATTTTTCAGTTTGTAAAAATTGTAATAGATCTGAAAAGAGATGAAAGTTGGAAACTTTTACTGCTCTTAACGTGGTTTGGGTTAGAGAGAAGAGAGCTAAAAAGGAAAATAATTGTTATATTCTTATACTAAATAAATAGTATATATATATATTTTTTTACATATCTTATTTAATATTATTTATTATATATATATATTTATTATATTCTCTCACTCAATTATATTCTTTAAAAAATATAAATATTTATATCTTTTTTAAGAGTGTAAAATGATCATTTTTCAAAGGAAAGGGGGAGGAGATGGGGCACCTTATCATTCAGAATTGTCGGTGCACTTAGCTTGGTCAACGTGCATGAATGTGATCAGAGTTCGGAAAAGAAAAAACAACTTATTATGGATATGTTGCACGCTGCAAGACCCATTAACAAGTCATATACCGAAAACTTGTCTTAAAAGTGCAATCGTCCAACACTGTGCCGGCCATTTTAGAGAAAAATGATGCATTATTAGAGTAATATATTAATCAAATTGAATCTAATATATGACAGAAATTAAATATATTTTCTTAATTTTATAATACTTATAATAAAAAACTAGAAGCAAAATTGAGGTTCAGAATTCAAAATAGAATTTATAGCCTAATAAAATAACGCATGCTTGGTTTCAGTTAGAGCTTACGAGACTGCAACTTAATGTTTTGTAATTTGGAGAATTACTTTTTATTTGAACACTTGCTATATGATATTATGTATAAACAATGTGAGTTTTGATGGATGTCATATTAAAATGAAATAAATATACCATACATCAATATAAAAAAAGTGTATTATACTATGAATATTTAAATAACGAGATTGTTGTAATTTTATGAAAACTCAAGCTGGAGTGTTTGAAAAACTGTCCCGGTCAGATACGCTAATCAAGTGTCCTCTAAAATAGCATTTTGAGGAACTTCCTGGAAGTTGCAACAACTTCTGGCATTAACGAGAATACTTCCAAGTTAATGTACAAAAAGAAAGAAAGAAAAAAAAAAATCCAAGTTACACCTGAGAATTTACGAGGAAATTAACTATTTTCACCTCTCATACCAAAATCAGTGCGCATAAATGTTAGATCCTGCTCACGTTTTTTTTTTACAAGTTATTATTATTAAATAATAATTAGATCCTAGTTGTACCACCCAGAAAAAAAAACATAAAAAATGGTACACACATATTCTTATCCGTGAGCAAAGGCATGGGATAAGCCCACCAAATATCCGTAAAATGTTTCAGCCAAAAAAATCCCGTACGGACGTAATACAAGACAACAAGGTGGTTTGTAGAATTCGAAACCTAGTCCACTCATAAAATTTGCCACCCACAAGGTCAAGGAAGAAGAAAACAATATGAGAAATGATATTTGCATGTAAATAAAGTGAGACAAAAAAAAGGTGATTTTACGGTCAGGCGGAAACACGCGTTGGTTTCAAGATGCAATATTGCATGTAAATAAAGCAGGAAAAAAAAAACAAGTTCATAGTTATCATTTCTCAATTACTAGAATACCTAAAAGTCTAAAACACCATCGTAAATAAAATTTTTATCTACTTCTCAAAGTTTCCAGAAATATATAAAATACCTCTATAAAGGAACTTGTCACTTCTTTAAATGACATGTTACATGTTCCAACTAATTCAAAGAGAAAAAAAATGAACTACGCAAAAGGGGCATGAATGCATTATACTCTATGCAGCATAGATTGCAATATCTAATCTAAGGATGACCAATCTACAATCAAGAGTGAATTCAACATGGACATCTCAACTCTAATAATAAAAATGTTTTCTATATTTAAGTTACTATAAGAATCTCTTTCATTTATCCCAAAGGATACTAAAAATGTGTAGTTTAACAAGGATGGGCGATTTATATTACATGATTAAATCGGGAAGAATCAGTTTCTCAAAATCAGACAAGCATGATGCCAATTTCTCAATACCTTTGAACAATCCTGAGGAGCATGTTTATAAGTATCTATTGTCACAGAGCTCCTAACCAACAGCTCCCCGCCTTCAAGTGGCAGAGTCAACTTCTGGCTGAAAATTATCAGAATGGAAAGTCACTTGAAGCAGAAATGATGATTGAGGAAGTAACAGGTTTCAGTTTGCTATACATCCCTCGTATGTCAATCAAATTGTCAATGGCAAATCATCATACTGCTGCACATATTGCTCCTGAAAGATGGGAAGAAAACAAATATATGATAGTAACTTGATTCATTTCAATGGAACTGTGGAAATGGCTAAATCCATTACTTTTGGTGTGCGCGTATGATTTTGCTAAGAATGCAAAAGAAAATGGATACTTTTTGTAATAAACTAATAATTAAACCATTTCCAGCCTAAACACCTGTTGCCCAAGATAAAGCCTAGAGTCAAGATTAATGCTACTTCATAGTAGTAAAGTTAATACACATCCATCATTTGTTTAATTACGATCGAGTTAGCCTTGTCTTATTTAATCTGAATTCATTAAAAATTATCTGATTTAAAATGTCCAATTGCAATAGTAGTGCTATTTAGCCTTAATAAAAACCAACTAAAACTTGGAATTAAGTAGTTATGTTTTTTTTTTCTTTTGGGTACAATAAAGACATAAAGGTTTAAACCTATGAGTCTATGACCTCCTGCAAACTACTGAGATCGCTCACCCTTAACCAGCTACTAGTGGCTTAAGTAGTTGTGTAGTTGTGTTTTACATAAACAACATAGTACTGTAATGATTCCCGAAAAAAGTTGATAATCCAGGGGTTATTTCAGTCTTACATCGCCACTTGGACAATGTGTGTAATATTTATATACTATCATTCTCTATGCAAACCATAATTGTTGAATGGATAAGGTCCTAACTCCTAAGTCCTAACCATATAAATTGCAAGCATGTGTACGTGAGAGAGAGGGTAGAAGAAAGAAACCTGGGGACCAGGAGGAGCAGCAGAACTTCCTTTCATCAATGTGCATTACATCAAGCCCAATAAACCATGATCCAGTGCTTACATCATCGTGTGCATATGTACGAAGAATAAATCTGTAAAGCAAACATTTCATCTTGATCCCGCATTCTGAGATAATTATTACAACCATTTTTAAACACAAAAAAGAATGAAGGAAAACTATACCTGTTTATTGAAATAAACTGAGCCAATGCTTTTGAAATGACATAGACCTCACCTGAAGCATGTCGAAAGTATCTGTATCAAACAAGCATGAATATGAATGTCAATAGAGAAAGGCCATAATGAGTCTCGGAATAAGAGAGAGAGAGAGAAACAATTTCTGGATCTAGCACCACGATTTAGACAAAGGCAGTTTTATATTTAGGAAAACTATTAAAAAAATAACCCAATTTATCTGAGGCATATGACATTAGAGTGTTGTTTGTTACTTATGGATACATCATTCTCAGTGGAAACTGTCATTGCATTTTTATACAGCAACATTTATACCCAAGCCTTCCTAAACCAGTTTATTTATCATTATTGATCCAAATTCTACTGCTGCATAAGCTCATCAAGGAATTCAAATCATGGGAATGAATCATCTTTTGCTAAGGTATCTATAGATTGGGTAAATTTTTCTGAAAAATGAATTTCAAAGTGATAGCATCATACAGACTTGCGCTAAATTAAAAACAACTTAGAAAATCTTCTAAAATCAAGCCATACCACTGGTAACATCTTACAAAAGAAGAATCTTAGCTTTATTATCAATATTCCATCATCAAAAAAATAAAATGAAACAATTAAGTCTGTATTACTCACGACTTTCCATCACCAAATTTCCACCAGTCTGGTTCATGCCATTTATGTGTCCTATAAGATTCAAGCAAAATGAGAAAAAGGAAGAAGTTCTAATAACATAATAATCTAATCATATAGCCCAATGAAACATTTTGACCAGACTCACGGCTCAGAGAAAACTTGGCCTGATTTCATACAACCAATATAAACACGAGGCTTATCCAAATGGGAAGTTAGCATTCCTCCAAGGGCATCTGTAGGAAAAAATTAAGTCATACAATCAGTGACACAGCAAAGAACCTTCAATTTCAAGTTCCAGTAAATTTTGCAGAAGCAAACAATAATAATGTTCAGAAAATTACAAGTAAAGCCCAACACCGCAACCCTCTTTGCAAATCAAAGTACTTCTGAAATTGGCTCATCTAAACATTATTAGGCTTGTTGGATTACAAGAGGTTAAATTTCATTTTCCAGTCTCCTCTAAACACCTGATGGAAATTTAAAGAAACTCTGGGTACAACAGTTAAATAAATAAATTGTTTATGATTGTAGACTTCTCATAGTCATCTTGTTAGCCAGGTTGGCCAACATCCAGCCTTGGCAAGGACCAAGGATACTGAATCAGAGTAAGATGGAGGTGGTGTTTGGGCTGGTAAACCTAAATAGAAAAGTTTGCACTCTGGCTATTATCTATAGTTTTAAGCCTGGTAAAAGCTTGATCCAACAAATGGTATAGAACCTGAGATCACATGTTCTGTTCATCGAAAAGGAACAAGAACTTGGGGAGGTAGGTGTCAGGTGGGGGATTGATGTGGCACTCGGACCAGCAAACTTGAGTAGAAAAAGTTGTGTCTTGGAGATCAGCTATGTCTTTTAGCCTAATGGTAAGTGCTTGATCCAACACATCTAAGTTCACAAATTCAATCTAGTTGCAGCTATAAAACAGGAGATATCTGCATCCTCCTTGACTTGGAAAGTCACCTCATTTCTAAAATAGCACTATTATGGATTAAAACACTATCAATTAAATAACCAGAATGAAATCTGTTAAACTATTCATTCTTCTCTTTTACCTCCTGTCCCCGTGAATACCTCAAAGTCAGATATAAGTTTATCCTACAAGTGATGTCAATTTCTAAACTCTGAAACACTTACACTCCTAAGAATCTTTAGGAGAAAGTTGCCCATCTAAAGTTGCATGTGCATAATGACAATGCTGTACAACAAATTTCACTAGTCCACTGAATCAACTACTAGAGCTGGAAAAACACTCATGGCATTTGAATTCAGTAAGCAAGGGATTCTCTTATTCAGTTTTATACCATACCACAGCTAATCTTATCAACACTTAATCCAATTGGCAATTGGTCAATGCCATCAGTTCTGAATCTTGACAACTTTCTGGGAATTCAAGAAATTTATTTAACTTCAAGGGAGGTGTGTGTCAAGAAATTCCAGCTCATAAGCAAATTTTAGTAGCAATAATTGTCCTTGTTTTTTTTTCATGAATGGTATGTTCTTCAGTCCTTCTGAAGTTATACTACAAACTGTGGAATATTAAACATGATTTCTTCTAATTCTAAAAAACTGTATTGTTTTCAGAAATAAACCTTATGTAGATATCTAACTAGAGATGCATTATGTTTTTCATCACCAGACAGAATTAAGGACAACATACCAAGATTAACATAGACATCATCATTGACCTTAACATAAAACTCAGCATCCCAGTTGTCCACTGCATAAATGAAGAATGATTTTATCTTTTTTGCTTTCTCTTCAGGTGCTTCCACTTGATTATCCTGTGGAGAAAATAATAAAGCTAAAGACATCACGATATTTGCTTATTGCATATATTAAATTATATGTATACAACTTCATGCCATGCATCCAAATATCAATCAAGAGTCCATCACCACATCAAGCTCAATAGTCCACAAACAAGGGGCCACAACAAAATTTGGCCAAAACACACATTATTTAACCAAAAATTCTGTTTAAAAAAGAAGTTGGAAGCCATATTTCTATCATACTAAGTCCTTTTTTACAATGCAAAGTATCTTTAATGCATGTATCGGGCCCGCACATTCAATCACATGCATATTGTCACATGGGAAAAGTTATTATACCAGTACTTCCCATTAACTATTGTTTGCATGAAACTATTATCATAAAAATCAACATACAAGAATGATGAAGTCATTGGTCTGACTGTTTTCTGCTTCAATTTCTTTGTCCAAACTGTCTCCATGATTTGCACTGCATAGAAGGAAATGCCAGTTGAATCAAAAAGTAAAAAGCCAATCATTTGCTAAATTTGAATTTGAACCACCAAAACTATACCTTGTTCCTATTACAAACCGCACAATGATGCCTTTTTGATCATCCAGTTTTTTTATCGCTGTACCTGCACATAGGGCATCGATGAGTTCTGATAATACTTCTACAGGCTGCAGCAAGAAGTTAAATACTAAAAATTAGAAGCTATATTTATATAGTAGAGAATTTCAAAGAACGAATTATTAGTGTCATTGTTTGAACATATAACTATCATGCTGACATTTATAAACGAACTTAATAAATTAAAAAACCATAGAAATAGGTAACAAAAGATGTTTGCGAATAGTGGATTGCTTGAAACTGAGAAGCAAACTTTGCATTATATTAAACCCCTAGTAATATATCTTTTTGTACAACAGTTACATTTCTGCATGAATCTAAAGAAAAATGGATGAAAAGCCTCTACATTCTAAAATTTTCAGGTCCTGCTTTCTGACAGCAAATGGCTCATTCCAAGTGAATGTCTTTCAACAATACATCAGTTCAACACCTAGCTATCAAAACTTCTGAATTCTCACTTTACAAGGAATGCATCCTATGCCCAGTTATTGATCATGTTTCATTCAGATACAATATTGTAAATGATAAAACTGAAGAAAACCAAAAACAATAACAGAACACCTGATAGTCATGATTATTCAGCAGTAGCTAACAATCACAGAAAGCAGAAATCAAACTACAAAATTTAAGCCTACACTGAAACCTTTATGCACATAGCAGGCATTCCATTGAATAAGACTGAGAAGGTTAATATGCATTGGCCTTGCTAAAGGAATCCAAACCAATGAAAAAGGTACCTGTTGGCATCCATGCCTTACGGATTGCATCTCGGTTCTTTTTTCGGCCAAAGGTTGTCATTATTCCTATAACTGAAAGTACCTTCTTTGTAGGATGCTTCTCATCATTTCCTGACAAGTGCTTTGAAACAAAACCTTCCTGTCTAGCTGCAGCTAGTTCCGTCTCAAGGGTGGACAACTTCTTCTGTTGTTCCCTGAAAATAAGGTAATGTTACCAATAGCCTCAGGTAAAGGTCATTCGCAGCCAAATTTGAATTCAGCAACCAAAATAACATTAGCTAGGCTACAACCACAAGAAAATTACCTGCAGGCTATAATTTTCAGTGTATCATCAACAGATATGGCAGATTGACCCTGAAATGGGATGAACTATACTGCCTCATTGATATCCTATGAGGATAGCTTAAAATTAAAAATACACACACCAGCAATTGCACTCACGCACAAACGAAGCAAGTTTCAGTAAACAATAACAGAAAATGCCTGTGTCAAAAACACACATAAGCAATGTATGACATGATAACTTCAATTAAGAAAACTAACATTGTACCTGACCAGTTTTTTTTTCAAGCTCTTCAATTAAATACACTCTACTTTGCGCGTCCTGCCATAGCCTGCGCATGACACAACATATGAAAAACTCGAAACATAACCGAAAGTTAAAGTTCAAAAAGACAGATATGAAGAAGAAGAAGAAGAAAATTTGATAAGAGAAAAATAACTGACCGGCCGGCAACGTAAATAGTAGCCATGGTAGCAATCATGGCGAACATGAGAGCAGAAACTCGAGATCCAAAAGAAGAGTTACCAGATAGCCGGCTTTGCGATCCCCGGCTACGCATTTCTTATTCGAGAAAGTGTCACAAAATTCTTCTCATCCAAGTGTCTCTCGCCGACTGATATTCCACCACTTCTCAGATCCGGAGAGAATGAGAGAGTTCAATGGAGCTGTAGATTATAGTTTGTGTTTGGGGACAACAGGAGGACTAAATCCATGTTTTAAGAAACGAAGATAACTGTTTCTGTTTGGCTGGGCCTTGACGTTTCGAGTTTGAACTATGAAGACGACGTTATAACCGATTTTTCAAGGTTCATGTATCTATGTTTTTCGGTTTCAACTTTCAAGAACAGAGGTAGCTGAAAACTGAGATGAAGAACCTCTCTCAGATATATAAATATATATAAATGAAATCAATGCCAATTGCGAGGGGAAATCATTACAATCAGAACGAACAAATATGGAAGAAGATCCCGATGACTTCGACTTTTATCCCATTCAAATGGGATTTATGCAGTAGTACCCAGAGCATGGTTAATTCTTCTGACAATAATCATATTCTTATCACTTTTTTTTTTTAACATTACTTTACAATACTCTTTATATAATTAATTACATCATTTTCTCTTCATTTTTTTTCACTTAATCACAAAATCACAATTATAAATAAATAATAATAATAAAAAGTGTGGTAAAAAAAAATATGCTTCCTTCTTGGAAATGTTTTACCTATTTAAAATATTTTATATTTTGATTAAGTGGAATATGTGATAAAATATTGATTACTAATAATTATTCCTTTTTTGTAATATTTTTATTTTTATTTTGTAAAAAGAGTATAAAACCCCTTAAGTTTGACATTTTTTGTAAATCACTACATAAATTTTAAAATTTTTCAATAAATTCTTATATTTTAATTAATATCTTAATAAATTTTTCTGTTCATTTTAAATATGTTAATTCACTAATAATGATATTGTATAATAATATTTTATTTGTATTAACATTAATTTAAATTATTTATTAATAAATTTATTAAAAATTAATTATAAATACATTTTATTATCATAAAATAAATAAAAACAAATTTTGTTTTAAAATAAATTTATTTATTTATTTTGTAATGAATAAAATATATTTATAATTAAACTTTAATAAATAATGAATAAACAATCTATAATTAATGTTAATTTAAAATAAAATATTATTATACAGTATTATTATTAGTTAATTAACAAATCTAAATTAAACAAAAAACATATTGAGATATTAATTAAAATTTAAGGATTAATTGAAAAGATTTTAAAATTTGTAATAGTATTTTACAAAAGGATTAAAGTTTAAGATATTTTTATACTTTTTTTTTACGGATTGATTACTAATTGTTAAGATACTAATATATTCATTAAAATAAAAAATACAAAAAGAATATATGGGTATAAAATTTAGGAAAATATGTATTTAGAGATGTTTAACGAGTTTGTTTAACTTACAAATTCACGTGTTTTAATTTAATCAAACTAAACTTACAAAATACGAGTTAGATGAAATTCATAGATTATGTCAGGATTGATGAGGATTCGAGACGCAATGGCAATGGAATTTGGTCGATGTTGCTAGTGGTGTGTTTATGTGGAGGAAGGAGACAATTTGGGGGCTCGGTGGCTATGCCGAGAAGTTATTTTACACTCTCTGAATAATATGTTACTTCATTAAATTTGCAATACTTGGCTATTATTAACCATACAAGTAGTTGGATTAAAAATTGAATATTTTAAAATTAGATCTCAATAATTATAAAATAATTTAAAATATGACTCTAATCCTGTATTTGGATGCAGTAATTTAAGATTTTAGAGAATTTAAAATACAGTGAATTTGAAATGTAGTAATTTAATCATTTCTAAATACTTTTGTTTGAATAAATTCTTGTGAAAAATATTTTTTAGAACTCTCTCAAATTTACCATTGTTCTTGTTTCTTCTTGCTACCACTGTTACACACTCCCATGGCCCTATCACGCACAACACAAAGGTAAAGGCCAGCACCCTCTAGATCCCAATGCCTTCGGCCCTCTGCCGTCGCCCTGCACCATCATCCATTGACAACCAGTGCAAACGCCTCGTCCTTATAGTTATCAAAATGGATTGGGTCGATCCACTCGGGTCAAGCCAATTCGGATCGAGTTATTTTTAAATCGAGTCATATCAAATCATGTAAATTTTAAGTTAATATTTTATCAACTCAATTTGTCTCTTTTCAATGTAAATGAATCGAGTTGACCTAATTCATTGCAGACTAACTCATTTAGACTAATTCATTCAAGTTATTTTTAATTTTAAACTAACATTTTATTAACTTAACTCATCTATTTTATTAAATTATTTAAATTAATTTATCGAATTTGATCCATTTTAACAACTCTACTCATCCATTCTCACGATGGCACTATTCTTCGCACGACCGCAAGAACCTATGTAAGAATTAGATGAAATAGTGCTCGTATTTTGGTGAACGTGAAAGTGAAGTCACACAAAGAGATTTAGTGTGTGTTTGGATTATTGTTGGTAAACTTAATTTTGATTGAAAATGTGTTTGCAAATTTAAGTTTGGTTAAAAGTGTGTTTGTAATAATGTGATTTATGTTTGGAAACTTTTATTTTAAAAGTGAGTTTTACAAAATAAATATAAGTGATAAAAGTGAGTTTATAACTCAAAAGCAAGAAAATCTTGCTTTGCTCCAAACGTTAGTTGAAGATTAAAATCCTGTTAAACCAAATGAAAACGTAAATTTATCAAACAGAAATGCACATCATTTGAGGATTGAAAACTCACGTTTACAACAGCAAACGGTTCCCAAACATACACTTACTGTGTTACGAGGGTGAAAAAAAGGTGTGGACTTTGGAAATTCCACCTCAGAAAGTAGAATTTCAAATTCTTCCCCTTTGAGTTAAAAAAAATACTCGATTAAAATTCCTATGAATTTTCAAAATTCCTACTTCAATCATCCAACCAGGTTATTTTATAACAAAGTATTTTAAATCCTTGCAAAAATTACATTCCTTCTTTAAAATCTCTCATCCAACACACACACACGAGTAGTTTATAATTTCTTTGCTAGCGGGGATTTGGTCATAGACTCCTGGTGATGGCTTATTGTAGTTACATGGGGCTTGCAATAATGGCTGGATCGGTGGAGCTACTATGCTGTTAGGCAATGGAGAAGAACATATGTCGTTAATTTTTTATTTATTTTTTTTGCAAATTTTGTATTTTTATTTTTATTTTTGAAGTTATACAAAGAAAATAAAAGTTAAATTTAAATAATAAATTAATGAATGACTTATATTTCATAGAGATGCAGGGCTTAAAACATGCTACGTGATACTTCCGATAAAGACTTAATAGAAGTTAAACGGAAACATATATTGTAGCAATTGTTAAAGATTAAGGATGAATCATATGATATATTAAAAATATATTTTTTTTATTTTGATATGTATCTTTTGACATATAATATTATGTTTAAAAACTTATCATGTGATAAATATATAATCTTAATAACAAATATGTAATATCTCATATTATAATTAAAAAAAAAGGTATGTATACGTGTGTAATCAATCTAAATTAAATTTATTGTTCACGTATCAAATATATAAATTTATAATCACATGTCACATATTAATTACCTTGACATATATATATTTACATATTAATTCATATTCAAAAAAATTTAAACAATTCTTACTTATGTTTAGTTGACCATCTTATTAATTGTTACAAACATATAATAATTACTTTCACTTATATACTTTTACATATTAATTCATATTAAAAAAATTCAAAAAATTATCACTTAACTTTTAATAATAAGTTGTTTAAACATCTAAATCATATAATCTTATAATATAATCATATTATCATATCAAGAAAATGTATTTGTCTTCATATTTTGACATGTATCATTCTGACATGTAAACATGTTTAAAAATCTATCATATGTCAAATACATGATCCCAATAACTGATATGTGACATCTCAATTTATAATTTAAAAGAAATGTGCACATGTATCGTCAAGTCTAAATTAAATTTATTATTTACTCATACAAATATAAAATTTATAATTACATATTAATTATATTGACATATATACCTTTGTATATTAATTCATATTAAAAAATCAAAAAAATCTCACATATTTTTAGTTGACCACGTTATTAATTGTTATAAGCACATATTAATTATATTGACATATATACATTTGCATATTAATTCATATTAAAAAAATTTAAAAAATTATCACCTACCTTTAGTTGACCATGTTATTAATTGTTTGATCTAAATTAAATTTATTAATAATGCATACAAATATAAAAATTTATAATCACTTATTAACTACCTTGATATATATATATTTGCATATTGATTTATATTTAAAAAATTCAAAAAATTTATATTTATCTTTAGTTGACCACATTATTAAGTATTTTTATTAGTCATTGATCTTAAAATCTCAAAAAATTTGTAACTGCTTGTCTAATATCATATCTCATTATATATGTACTATTATCCCGAATTAATTAATTATATTTTTAATTTATTATATTTATTTATATATTTAATTTATATTATTTATAAAACTTCAATATATACATCACATAAGAGTGGAGATTTTGCATGAAAATATAATAAAATTAATTAAATATAATTTATTATGAAAAAATTAATAATTTATTATATGTTTTTCTAAACGAATAAAATATAGTAAATTTTTTGAAAAATCTTAATAATAAGTTGATAAAACATTCAAATAAAAATCACATAAAAATTAATATTAAAAGAAAAACTATAGAGTCAAAAATTAAAATTATTTGAAATTATGTAAACTAATAACTTATTAGGAGGTCATATAAAATAAATATTTATTGAGTGAAATTACATAATTCAATTATCATAATACGGGAAGAGCATATTAACGAAAATAAAAAAAATGATTTTGAGTGAATTCTAATGTTGATTCCATTAATTATAATTTAATCAAATTCATTTTAACCATTCAAGATATCATATCTTTAAATTAAGTATATTTGTCTTTATTTATTATAATATTTTTTAATTTATCTAATACACTACACGAATACAAAATATTATTTATGACAATTTTAAAGTTTATAGAGGCACTTTACAAGCGTCCTAAAGTTTAAGGGAACTTAATACACTTTTCTTAAAATTTATAATTGAGTCTTCTTAAGAATATTACAAAAATATATAAAATTTATAATCAAGTCTTCTTTAAAATTTATAAAAATTTTAAACTACAAAAAATTAATTATAAATTTTAAAATATAGAATTTTGTTTCACGAGAAAAAGAAATAGAAACTTATTAAGACTTTTCAAATTTCACATACCACAAAATTAAATTACAATATAAGGTCCACCATTATGGTTTTACTCTTGTAGAAAAATACTCTCACTAATATAATTGATTTCAATTCACAATAACCTCTGTTATTTTGATGTATCTCACAATAATTTCTATGGCAAGTAATCACGTTCACTTTCCTTATTATTATTAAATAATTATTATATAGTTAATTTTTATCCAAAAATAAATATCTTTCATATCAATATAATTTAAATAAAAATTACTAATAAATATTAAAATCTAAATTTGTGTCAAACAAACATTACACTTTAATTTATTAAAATGAATCGGATAATTTTCTTCCTTAAATTTAACATTATGATTCAATTATTTATTGTTACATCATTAAGTGTCTATTTGAAATTTATTAATTTTTTTTTTTTATACACAAAAAACTAACAAGAAACACAAACTTCTTGGGATGGAGGTTTTTGGGAGACCTTTGCTTTTTTTTTTTTTTTAGGACACGGCTTATTTTCAGTAATTAGTGGTTAATATTAGTTAAGTATTTCACTTACTTGAAATATAAAAAATTTATATTTCAAATAAATAGGACATGTTGTTAAATATTATCCACTAATTATGATAGGTATTGGTATTTTTAAAAATTAAAAATCACTACTTAAGGTATAAACTTATACATTAAGTGTAATAATAAGCAAATTATGCTCTAAAGTGAGAACAAATGCTTGAGCTTTTGAAATGGTATTTGTGTGGATGGCCTAACTATATTGTTTCACCAAAATAATGTAAAGATATCTTGAAAAACTTGAAAAAAAAAAATATTCCAAGAGAAGAAGACTCTAAACAAATCAACAAGCACGCATACATAAGCTTTTCAACCAAAAGCATTTTTTTTTGTAACATTTTAATTATAAGCTTTTTGAAACATAAGATAAGTTTATTTGTGGCTTGTTTGTTTGCGATTGATTTGAATGCCACCGGGCTTTGAAGAAAGGATCTTCACTTTTCCTTTTGTTGAACGTTTTGTTTTTTATTACATAAGAATAGGTAGGAATAGAATGGAAAGTTTAATTAATGGAATGAACATGGCTTTCCATTCTCTTTGTTTGCGAAGTTTCATTTGAATGCCACCGGTTTTTCCCCTCAATTTTGAGGAAGAAAGTTAGGCATTTGAGGGAAGATGGAAATGATCTTCACTTTTCCTTTTGTTTTAAAACTTAAGTGTATTTCCGTTCTCCATTCCTTTTCGTTTGCATTACAGCAATATCATCCAAATATAGTGTAAGTGTAGTTCTTTTGTTTGCAGTAACAACAATCTCAGACAAATAGATACTTCAACGTACCAATAAATATTTTTTAAAGTGAAGATTCTTATAAAATAAATAAGTAAGTTTATATTAATTATTAATAGATAAGTTCATATTATTTATTAATAATTTATGTAAACTTACTTATTTATTTTATAAAAATCTTTATTTTAAAAAATCCTTTTTCTCAAGACACACTTTTAATTTATCATATAGTTGTTATTATAATATATAAAATTCTCTTAATAATATTAATAAAGTTGGAAGTGAATTGTGTTGCTCATAAGTAATGTCTTTAAAATTTGAACATTTGTTCTCTCTTAAAAACGTAATTTATTTACTATTACACATAATTTTTTATAGGTGACCTTTTTCTTAATAAGAAAAAGTCAAATACACAGAGAATATATATACAAAATTTTTACTTACTATAAAATCAATGACTCAGTTTTTTGAATTGTAAATAAAATGATGGATGAAATAATTTCAGTGATATGTTTATGCTTTATGAGGAATCTTTAATGCTATATAACGCTCCTATTCTTAATAGGGAAAAGTTACATACACGCACAAATTATGTACAAAATCTTCATATATTAAAAATTCGGCTCAAAATATTTTGAATTGTAAGTAAAATGATGAATGGAATAATTTCAGCCATAAATTTATACTTTGTGACTTGTGAGGAATTGGTAATGCCATTTTTTTGTTCTGTACTTGATAGGCACAATGTTTGACGCATTTAATTATATCTTTATATTTGTATGTTGAAAAATAAAAAAGTTAATTTAAAACAAAATTAATCAAAGCGAAAAGTCAAAATAGACAAAAGAATTTAAAATTCAAGGACGAAATTTATAATTTTTTTCACTGATTAATTATGGATTTAATATATATATTTTGTTGGTATAAATTTTTTTATATTATTAATTAATTATGTATTACTATATTATTAATTTTTTTAATTTTTATAATAATTATTTAAAAATTATATATATATAATATTTAATTATTTAATAATATATAAAAATTATATTAATAATATAATAAAATTAAACTCATACAGTATAGAATCTCACCCAATAAAAACAGAAAAACTATTAAGTGTTTACAGTAAATAAATAAATAAAAGTTAAAAGAAGGGAGATTGGTACTGGAAAGTGCTTCAAACGAATAAATGATTATTTTTTTCCCTCGTTTAAAGTCGATCGGCCATATTAGTATCTTATATTCAAGAAAATTACCTCAACGTTTTACTTGCCTCAGTTAAACAAACGTAACAGATGGTCACTAATAGGAGGGACCAAAATCATAATTTAGTCGTTTAAAACGGCTTAGCTGTCATGTCATATCTCTCTCATTCAGAAACCAGCCACGATAGACGAAGGTCTCGCATCTCCGCTGAAGTAGTTTCCCCTCGTTCTTCTCCGATTCGATTCCGAAAATGAACGACACAGATGTCTCCAAGCAAATCCAGCAGATGGTCAGGTTTATCCGCCAGGAAGCCGAGGAGAAAGCCAACGAGATCTCTGTCTCCGCCGAAGAAGTACCACTTCATCATTCCCTAACTTCAATTCTCTTTGCTTCCAGTTCACTTCACGATTCCGATCGATCTCTTAAATTTTTTGCACTGAACCAGTTTTTTTAAGTTTAGATCGTTGATTTTTATATAATTACGTCCATTTGTGCTTCTTGTTTCTTCATTTTCCCGTTTGTATGTGTTGGATCGCCATCGAATGCATACTTTAGTTCAGAGTTGTACTGTTCTCTTGTAGGAATTCAACATCGAGAAGTTGCAGTTGGTTGAAGCCGAGAAGAAGAAGATCCGCCAAGAGTATGAGCGCAAAGAGAAGCAAGTTGAAATTCGGAAGAAGATGTAACTTACTTTATACCCTCTATATATTTTTCTTACATCAGTAAATTCGAAAATTCACATGGCTATTTCATCAGTTTTCATTTATATATTTAATTGTGATACTGATGATGAATTCCCACTCTAATTCTCAATTTTATACGTTCAGATAGCTCTTGATCCTTTTGTGTGATAGTGACGCTAAGATTAATGATCGTGATACTGATTACTACTAAATCTTGACTTATAGTCAAAGTCTAGCGGATCCTTTTGGTTTCATATAGCACAAAATAAAATACACCTAGCCGTATCATTTATTCATTTCGAAACTATTAGCATATGTCAATTGTGGCTAATTACTTGCATTTGATGTTATTGCCAAAGTATGATGAATGGAAAAATTTATTGTTTTCTTAATAAGTGAGATTGAGAGTTCAGTTTTTGAGGCTTAATTAGTGAAAATACTCTGTATTTCCCTTTTTCTAACTTTGAAAAAATGGTGTTAGTGGAGAGAGTTTAAGTTTCATGAAACAATTCTTTGTTGCAGTGAGTACTCAATGCAGTTGAATGCTTCTCGGATAAAAGTTCTTCAGGCTCAAGATGATGTGGTTAATAACATGAAAGAAGCTGCATCCGAGGAACTTTTGAATGTGAGTAATGATCATCATGTGTACAGAAACCTTCTAAAAGATCTCATTGTTCAGGTCAGTAAAAATTTTAATATTCTACACCTAATTATGGTTTGACCATGCAGTTTTTTCTAAGTATCTTTGTTAAGATTATTTCTCACATTCTCATTTTTGAGTAGAGACTCGCACGGAGGCAACTAATGTTGCTTGTTATTTATTTATATATCATGCATTAATTCTGTATTATTTGTGATGATACTATTGTACCTATAACCAATATGTTCATGAGGAGAAGTTTTGGCAATTACCTGGTGACACAAATGAACCAATGTCATTGTTTCAAATCATAACTAATTGCTTACATGGCACTGACCACAGTCTTTACCATGGTGTGTTTGGTGTTATGGGTTCAGTCCCTACCCATTCCATTTCCTTCCCTTTTTTCCAGGTTTACATAGCCTTCTTAAGTCCTTTGTAACCCAAAAGAAAAAGAGAGAAAAAAAGAAAAAAGCCCTCGCAAATATGATGTTATTTTATGGACTCGGAATACAGTACAAGGATTGTATAATATAAGGATTGGAATATAATATAAGGATTGTATTTGACAGAGTTTGCTGAGGCTGAAAGAGCCTTCTGTCTTATTGCGATGTCGGAAAGATGACCTGCATTTGGTAGAGGCTGTGTTGGATTCAGCTGCACAGGAATATGCTGAAAAGGCAAATGTTCATCCACCGGAGATCATTGTTGACAACAAAGTCTATCTTCCACCAGCACCCAGCCATTATAATTCCCATGTTTCCTACTGGTAATGTTATTGTTATAATTAAATCCTGACCAACTGTTTGACTTCAGCTACTTGTTCATGCTTAAACTATCCAGTTCCTCTATGTAGGATTTTGGAGAGGTGCTGGTTATAAAATTGTCTGGCCCCGTTAGTCAGGGCCTTGCTTCTAGTTCTTGCCCATGCTGTACCTTCATTTTCTTGATTAGTTGTGATATTATCTTCAGTTAAAAAAAGAACCATGAGTTTCAAATCTTAAAAGTAACCAGCTTTTAGTGTTGACTGTTTATAGTTGACTGAGGATGCTTCCTGAAATTGTATTAGCTGTCTAGCTGCTTTGATATTGAGAGATTAGTTTCAATATACTTGATTATATTTCTTATTGTTCAGCTCTGGAGGGGTGGTGTTGGCTTCTCGAGATGGAAAGATTGTATGTGAGAATACACTTGATGCTAGATTGGATGTGGTGTTCCGTAAAAAGCTTCCAGAGGTAAATTTTTTGCTATGAAATATTGGACTTTTGTTATTGGTTACTAGAGCTTTGCATAGCAATTGTCTTGCTCTGTGACGTGTCATTTATGTCAGATATTTGCTGCTTAATTGTTTGTATTGTTCAGATTTCAATTTTTTTAAAACTAGAAAGCTAGTTATTGTCAAGAAGCTCATAGTTCTTCTTTTACAATCCTCAATGTTAAAAAAATATTGGCCTTTAATATTGAAATTAAATACTTTAGGGGCATTATACACACTGTGAGGGACAACTGGGACATTTAACTGGAATGAGGGACTATAAAGGGGGTGGGAGGGACATTAGGATTAAGGTTTGCTGTTGAACGGGGAAAAGGGACGAAGTTCTTCAAGCAAAACTCTGCGAACTAGCAGCTGTTGCTCAGATGACTTCTAGCATTTTTTACTCACTTCACTTTCTCAATATATATATATATTTTCTTGGGTAATACCGTGCACTTCTTTCCTCAATATTATACACTTTCAGTATTTGCTGGACTAGTCCAAATATCCATTTCGCTGACTGTGACTTGCACTTTATTTCTCCTTCCTAAAGAGATATGCCCCATATTACCATTATTGCCCAACTTCCTTTGCCTCTTGCCCTCAGTCTATTGCATTTTGTCGTCTTTGTAGATTGTGTAGTTTGCAAAATTTAGTACTTTTTGGAGTGTCATGATTCATGCATCCTAATGAAGTTTTGTATAATTTGTAATTTTTATTTCCCTTAAGTAGTTTCGTGTAAGCATTCACCTACAGCTTCGTGTGTTGGATGAACTGGTTGCGATTTGGGCATAGCGCTAGTGTTTCGGGTGGGTGGGAAGTTGGGTAGAGGTCATAGGATGTACCAAAAATAAAAGCTGATTAACCATGTCTAATGTGACTAATGGCTTGTACGACTTGTTTGGTTCAGATTATATTAGCTTTTTTCAGTTTTTTTTTTTAAATGTTTCAACACTATTATAATATGTTTGGCAAATTTATCTTTAATTTTTACACAAAATTTAATATATTATAAAAGTTTTTTTTTTATAATCCTGAATATTGAAGTTTATGATTTTAATTTATAAATTTTTTTATATTTTGAGATATAAATATTATTTTATCTTTAATTAAATAATTTTTTTTTCATTCTATATTTATTTTAATAATTTAATATATAAAAATAATTTTTATATATAATTCAAATGAAACAAATTAACTTAAAATTATTTTTCAACTTAACATATCTAAACATAAAATTGATTTAATTATAATCGATTATAATAAAAAAAAATTTATACAATAATTAATTATTAAAATAATCAAATTTTCTTAATTATCTCATATACACACTAAATTATAAAGTTTCTTGTTCCTTATTGCAGATCCGCAAGCAGCTGTTTGGACGAGTTGCTGCTTGAAGACTTTGGTTGTATTGTTTAGTTGCCCCTAGACTATTTATATGCTACTCCAGAGCTTGTCTTTGACCGGAAGACATATCGTGTCATTGCTCTTGTAATCTTAGTATTATTGTCCTAAATAACTTCATTTTTTTGTCAGGCACTTCTCTTATCGTATTTGATGGGGCATGCGATGTTCTAAAAGTTACTAGTGATAAATGTTTTCAGCTTGATAATAAATGTTCGCTACAGCTCATTGCTGCTTTTAGCTTCTTTGGTAATTAAGTAGCAAATATATTGAACATTGCTGTCAACGTTGTGATAGAAGTATTACTGTTCTCTTATGGTGTTCCGCGTGCAATTAAAACTAGAAAAAGTGGATGAAGAATTAGTGAAAATTTGATATGCATTCAGTCTGTATACACCATAAGTTTCGAATTTTTGTTTAACCGCTACCAACTCTTGCTTCTTCTGCTAAGCACGTTTATGTCCCGAGTTGGAGAATCCTACACTATTTCTGGTGAAGTACTGAGATAAACCCCTCTGTTATCCGTTATAGAGCACCAAACATCTTAACTTTGCGAATCTTTTTGATATTTTATCTTCATTGGAGGCATTAGGGCTGCACACAGGTTAAGTTGGATTGGGTTCAAAGGAAAAAAAATTCAAACTAATCAATCAAACTTGGGTTGAGTTGGGTCAATTTTTTAAAATTTTTATAGGTAATCCGAATCAAACCGAACCACCTAATCTATAGATGGGTTAGATCGGATTGAGTCATTGGGTTGTTCGTTTAACCCTTGCTTTTCATTCTTTTCACTGTACATTTCACCATACCAACTTGATTTAGCTCAGGCAAAAGACTATCTACCTCAACTAAACCTTATGCCTCCTTTCTAGCCTTCCCTTTCCTTGCGACGCTGGCGGCTGGATGAGTGATGATTGGCTGCTAGTGCTTATCTATGACTGATGCGTCAGAGAGACAAAGATGTCATTGCGAGCAACTGGCTGCAACTTGCAAGTGACGCCACCAATGATGTCGTTGCTTGTGAGATCATGCAAGTGACGCTGGTAGGATTGTGCAAGTGACACTGGAAAGATCCAAGAGTAGATATGTGCAGATTCATCATTCATACTTTGTCAATGTTTGTCTCAAATCTCATATTTGCATATCTGAGAAATTTGTGTGTTTTTGAGAAAAGTTTGTTCTATAGACCGCGTCTTTCATCTTGCTGGTTTTTTTCTCTAAAGATTCAAACTTTTAGGTTCTGTAATGCTTAATTTTCTTTCCTAGATTTCTAAAAAAAAAAAATTCTCCTTGATAATTGGGTGATCGTCTCAGATTTTCAGATTTGTTTCTTGAACCCGTCACTCGAACCAATATTTATACAAGTTAGTTGAATTTTATCCTAACTAACTCGATGACCCGAACTTACCCAAAAATTTTATGTTGAGTTAGGTCAGGTTGGTCGGGTCATCGGGTTAACTCGGACCCATGTGCAGCCATATGAGGCATCATCGTACTTCTAATTCTTTTTCCCCAAGTTTTCAATTTTTGTCATCTATTATAAATATATAAAAGCAAGCTCCCAAGACTATAAGAATGTTATATCAACACTAAGATGGACGAATACAGGTACAAGTATCCAGTATGACACGAGTATGGTACAAGAATACAATTATTTTTTAAAAATTAGAATACGGCTACGACATGATACGACATAACATATATATAATTTAATAAATTTTAATAAAATCATATAAATCCATTATAAAGTCATTGTAAAAATCATAAAAATATGTCATTTTAAATAATTCAAAGTATTAAGTATCAATAGATAAATCATAAAAAAATTCAAAGTACAAAATAAATAGTTTCATCAAATATTAAAGTCATTGTTGATAATTAAACTATTTATTATCCGTGAATAATAACTACTTCTCTAACTCCAGTTCATTAAGTGATAAGGTTGCAACATCAAGGCTTTCAGCACTAGCAAATAGCACCCACTCATCTCCAGTGAGATCCCACATTTTGCTCTTTCCACTATTATACTTTTCGCTTTTCCTAGACAAAAGACGAAGATTTGTATGTACATACACTAAATCTTCATTCTTTTTAGGATTAATCTTGTCTCTCTTCATGGAGTGAATGAAAAAATAGGTACTCCAATTCCGTTCAAAACATGTTGATGAACCCTGGTTGTCCAAGAAGCTTTAAGGCAATGCCTTAGAGTAATGAGGTTTCTGAACCATAAGTTATCCATCACTCTTTTAGCTCCAAAATAGTTCTATCTGCTAAAGAATCTTGAAGGTCAAATTTGTCTAATTCTCTCCATAGAAATTAGAAAGCTCTCTTGTTACATCTCTTCTTTCATTAGGATCAATAAAATATCTTCTTAAACATCTCTATCTCTTAGTGAAAATCTCATAATCTCTATGTGGAGGAACTCTATTTGGCTCTCGTTGAAGTCATTGTTGACTACAATACTTATTCAATAAAAAAGAAAACTTAACTAATATTAGTACCATAAATGTAGCAAATTAAATTTTAAAAATAAAATAAAAATCATTAGAATTTATCTAGAATTTAATGAATGTACTTAGCAATGCTATAAAACATTAAAAATTACTCTTGAAGTAATAACTTATAACTTACAAATATACAATATATCCAATGCAACATTAAAACTTAATAAATTAGAAAGTTAGAAAAGTCAAAAGCCAGAAATTTTACAAAGACGTGCATTTACAATAAAAAAAAAGTTAGAAGCCTTACAAAGTTAGAAAATAGAGTCACGAAAACGAGCTTCGAGCAGGGACCAGGGAGAGACGAGTAGGGAGCAGTGCTACAACGAGCTTCTCTACACCAACATGGACATATGTGCAGAACTTGGCAGAAGCCAACACCAACACGAACACATGCACAGAAGCCACCGTGCAGCAAAGGTTGGAGAGTCATCGAAAAAGTTACATAATGGTTGCAGTAGCAGATCGGAGAAGGAGGCTGCGGATCCAAAAAATCATGCGTGAATGAGTGTCTTTTGACTCAAAATATAGGGATAAGGTGAGTTAAAGAGGTTGAATCTCTTGAGTTCTCAAAATGTAAGTTTGGTCCCAAAAAATCTTGAAATTTTTGGGTTGTTTTAGGTGTTTCTATGCATTTCAAAACGTGTCTGAAAAAAAGAAAGTTGTCTATACATTTTTCAATATGTCATATGCATCTCTGTTTCCTATACGCTATACGCACCAGACACTAATACGATAACCTGAGAGCCGTACCGATGCTTCATAGTACCAGCACAACTATTTTTTCTTTAATTACTATATGAGATCTTACTAGACCTCTTCTTCATTGACACTTTAATTTATTTCAACTAAATTCTATTATTTTGCTACCTTAACAATTTCTCATCACACTAACTTTTAGGTTTAGTGACCGTTGAACTCCCAACTTTAAGCTTTTTTTAGTAATATACGTATTGAATACAACATTATTATACCTCTTCATTATGCGTGATTGTCAAATAAATGAGTGCCTTTTGAAATGCAAACAAACCATTCATCTCTAGAAAAAAAATAAAAGAAAGTGAGCCAGAAGCAGAGAAAGGCTCCCTCACATCTTTTTTTTTTCCTGTTCATTTTGCGAAGAAATGAGACTTTCCAGCGCAAGTTAAAGGTTTTCCAAGCCTCCATACTTTGAGATTCGGTCCTTATTTGCTTTCCTTAATTTCTTCTCTACCTTCAATGGTCCTTCCTCTACCAAGGTTGTCCTCATCTCCGTTACTCCTCACTAAGTTGTTTTGGTCAATACTTGCTTACCAGTTTATCTCATTGAATTGATTTTCTTACTATATGCTGACATGACATTCTTACAATTTTGGAAGCTAGTTTTTATATATTTATAATAATTTAAAAAATAATTTCATTAATCATGTCGCGGGCAAGTCTACGTCTAATTCTTTTATAATGATTTCTATATTACTGCACTAGATCCAGAGGAAGTTGTAAAATGCAATTGAAGCATGTTACCGGTGTTGTCCATTATTAGCATTATTTTCAAAGTTAAATGTTAACTCTTGCATTTCTCATATTGATTCTTGTAAATTGTAAGCTATTGGTTACAAGACTCTAAATAAAAATTTTCCCGTTATGATTCACGTTTATAACGTCTATTATTATACTAAGTCTCGACAAAATAGTCTAAACTAAATATCTACTTGAGTGCCAACAAAAAATTATTCACCTAGTTAAATTTCACTCATGACAAACGAATGATTTAGGTTTAATTTTAAACCTCTCTTAATAGCAGATTACGTGTAATTTTTTTAAGTGCTCATTGAATTCATAGGTTCGATTTTAGACATTTCTTATTAACAGAATATATGTAAGTTTTATTATAACTGCTCGCTGAATTCATAAGTTTACCTTATCCTAATCATCATTTTACCCTAAATTTGAATTCACTAAAAAAAATGATACGAGAGATGATTAAATATGAATGAGGATTCTTTCTTTTTCTTTGAAGAAAAAAGAGCTATGTTCATTCAATGATTCATGCTCATTGAATCAGAAACTTAAATTATCATGATCTAATAAATTTGAATCCTAATCATCCTCTTAGGCTCTTACCCTAAATTTGAATTCACAATTTCAACTTTTGTAAAAAATATAAAATAAAAGTTTTTAAAATTATTTTTATAATCTAGAGATTGAAACTTATGATTTTAACTTACGGATTATTTTTTATATTTTTATATGTAAATATTATTTTGTTCTAATTAAATAATTTTTTAATTATTTTATACTTATTTTAATTATTTAATACATAAAAATAAATTTTTTATATCATTTAAACAAATCAAATTAACTTAAAATTAATTTTTAATTAATGTATCTAAATATAAAAATAATTTGATTATAATTAATTATAACAAAAAAAATTATACAATAATCACTTACTAAACATAATTAAATTTTTGTAACTTTATCAAACACACGCTAAGTATATGCGCTGCACTAGAGATTGGGATTTACTGGCAAGTTAAACGCAGTCGTTTGATAGTGAGTCGTTCACCTACTCTGGACTTTGGACTTTGGACTTTGGACTTTGGAGGCAACGACATATACGGCATCTCCTGTTGGGTTGTTAAGTGACTGTCCCTTCACTCCCTCGACGGCTCCGCCACCCGAATTTAATTTCCAAACCAAAACCCTTGTTTCTTACTCTTGACTCCAGATTCAGAATCTGTGTTTCTCTCACACATGGAGGCTTCAGCAACATTGTCGCGCATAGGGTTGGCGGGTCTGGCCGTGATGGGGCAAAACCTAGCACTGAACATCGCGGAGAAAGGGTTCCCAATCTCCGTGTACAACCGCACCATCTCCAAAGTGGACGAGACCGTAGATCGGGCTCGCCAGGAGGGAGACCTCCCACTCTTTGGTCAATACAACCCTCGAAACTTTGTCCTCTCTCTCCAACGCCCCAGATCAGTCATCATCCTCGTCAAGGCCGGCGCCCCCGTCGACCAAACCATCGCCACTCTCACCGACCACATGGAACCCGGCGACACCATCATCGACGGCGGCAACGAGTGGTACGAGAACACCGAGCGACGCATCCAAGAGGCTTCCCACAAGGGCATCCTCTATTTGGGCATGGGCGTCTCTGGAGGCGAAGAAGGTGCTCGTAACGGACCCTCTTTGATGCCCGGTGGTTCTTACCAGGCCTACTCAAACGTGCAGGACATTTTGATGAAAGTCGCTGCTCAAGTCGAGGACGGTCCTTGCGTTACTTACATTGGCGAGGGTGGTTCTGGAAACTTCGTTAAAATGGTCCATAACGGTATTGAATATGGGGACATGCAGCTCATTTCTGAAGCTTACGATGTGTTGAAGCACGTTGGTGGTTTGTCTAATTCCGAGCTTTCTGGTATTTTCGCCGAATGGAACAGTGGGGAACTGGAAAGCTTCCTCATTGAGATTACTGCAGATATTTTCAAGGTGAAAGATGATGGTGGGGATGGGGATTTGGTGGATAAGATTTTGGACAAGACGGGTATGAAGGGTACTGGGAAATGGACTGTTCAACAGGCTGCGGAGTTGTCGGTGGCGGCTCCTACTATTGCTGCTTCGTTGGATTGCAGGTACTTGAGTGGATTGAAGGAGGAAAGGGAGAGTGCTGCCAGTGCATTGAAGGAGGCAGGGTTGAGTGAGGATCATGTGGGGTCTGTGAAGAATGGGATTGATAAGAAGCGTTTGATAGATGATGTGAGGCAGGCTTTGTATGCGTCCAAGATTTGTAGCTATGCTCAAGGGATGAATTTGTTGAGGGCCAAGAGTGATGAGAAGGGATGGAATTTGAATTTGGGGGAATTGGCGAGGATTTGGAAAGGTGGGTGTATCATAAGAGCGGTGTTTCTAGATAGGATCAAGAAGGCTTATCAGAGGAATCCCAACTTGGCTAGTTTGATTGTGGACCCGGAATTTGCAAGGGAAATGGTGCAGAGGCAGGCAGCTTGGAGAAGAGTTGTGGGGTTAGCTATATCAGCTGGGATCAGCACTCCAGGGATGTGTGCTAGTCTTGCTTATTTTGATACATATAGGAGAGCAAGGCTTCCTGCCAACCTTGTTCAGGCTCAGAGGGATTTGTTTGGGGCTCATACATATGAGAGGATTGATCGTCCTGGGTCTTTTCATACCGAGTGGACAAAACTTGCTCGCCAGACCACTTCTGGAGTTGGTGCTCTGAGTTAACATCTTTAGTGTGCTTAGTTATTTGTTTGGGTTGATGTTGTTGTTCATCAAGCATTTGAGTTAAAATTGTATGTTCCATTGAGGATTTTGGCTTGGCTTAGGCAGAGCAATTATTGTTTTCTATAGCTGTTTTTGCCTCTTTAATAAAAGATAAGCATGTCATTTGAGTTCCACAGGCTTTCACTTGTTTCAAGTTTGTTTTCGTTACACTACACACCAAAATGCTGATAATTTTTGGTCTGGTAATTATGTTTCCAATTAGTATTAGAATGCATATATATGTTCCGAGCGACATTTGCATCTCAAAAGGAATTGATTATATAGTGTTAAATGTGTACAGAAAAATGCTTTACACGAAATAAAATGAAAACTTATGTATCATTGACAGAGGCATCCTTTCAATATTTTTATTTTTTAGGTCTCCTAAGCCCTACAGTTGATCTTGGTATATATCCAGAATGAAAGCTTTCGTTTTTATTTTTCTCTTTTCTATCTTTACCTCAAAATATGCGTTTGGTTTTATTGTGAATGCATTCAGATCCATGTGCACTTTATTCCTAACTTTGGTTGATGTGTAATTTATTCCTTAAATTTTAAAATAATATTTTAAAAATTAATTCGTATCGGTCGGTTGAGCTAATTGAACATAAATCGATTATGTTTTCGGTTTGAACATTTTTTTGTTCAACTACAATTTAATTATGATTCAATTATAAATTTAATTTGCTGAATCAATTTAATTTGTTAAATCAATTGAACTATGATATGAAAGTCTTGTCCGTTTATTTTTTAATTTTATTTTTAAAACATTGTTTTAAAAAGTGAAAAGAAAAAAGTAAAAAAAAAAGTAAAAATGCCCCTTGAATTATTGAAAAAAACAGAAACAAAAACAAAGTTCATTAGACATTGGTTCCATTTCCATTGACCGAAAATGTCACATGCATTTCACGCTATCACCAGAAACATTAGAATCTCTAGAACAGAAATAAAAGCACTCCTTCGCAAAATTGATACTTTTATTCAGCCATGTATCGGTTTTGATTGTGAGGAGATTTGATATTATATTTCCGATTTTTATTTTTTTCTTAAATTAAAACTTTACTCACTACAGTTTTTACTCTTTTTTATTTAATTATTATATTTTTTCTTTTTAAATTAGTCCTTAAACTTATAAATATTTTTAAAATAATCCTTACCATTAATTTTTGTTATAACATTATCCTTAAACCCTATAAAACTAAATTAAAAATAAGTAAAAATTATAAGAACTAAAATATCTGCTATTGACTTTTAATTCAACATCAAGGTTCTTTGATTTTCAAGTGATAATGCGAAGCATTAAAGATGTTCAAAATCCGTCTCACTGGGAACAAATTTTGATGGGTTTAGATTTAAAAAATTATATTTGGTGTTATTTTAGGTGAGGGATCAAGTCATATTTTGAGTTAATTCAACCCTTAAGTTACATAATATTTTAAAATAATTTTTTTGACACCTAATGACAAATAATAAAACTTGCTGACTTAAATTAATATTTTTTGTATAACATGGTAATATATTTATATTGATATAATTTTTTTTTGAAATATATATTATAAATTATCACTTATTTCTAGTTTCATACTTTTTAAAATCTCATCACCTTATTATATATAATGTTTAAATTTATATATTTTATCTAAATATTAAGTCGACTCAGTCATGACTTATTCATTAGTTGAGTCAAGTTTAGTTTCAAAAATATCAAGTTAAACCTAACTGGTTCAACCTGTCCATGAACATTATGACGAATTATACACTATTTTCATTGAAGAAGTTGATATTTGATGAACAAATAGGATTTTTTTTTCTTTTATTTTACATTTGATATAGTTCTAAAGCTTTTCATTTTACCTTTTACCATTTATAAAACTATAAAAGGATAAAGATTCTTTCCTGTTGTTGCATATTAGGTAAGAGTCTTAGTGAAGAGATAAAAATATAATTTATTTTCAATATAACTAGTAGAAGTTATAACTAATTTTGGTAAGTTTTTGTATGATAAAAGTTGTATCTATATATTTGTAACAGGACCATCCTATTACTAAAAAGGATTCATCTCTTTTTAAAAATTACGGGTAAATTACACATAAGCGAAAAAAATGGAGATTACATTTTATCCTAAATTTTATGGTTTACCGTTGTAAAATGTATCTTACGAATTAAGAAATGAAAATGGCTTTATGGGATTGAGAGTGTGTTTGGTTCGGATGTTTTCGCACATCCAACAGCTTTTTTGCTGAAAAAAAATTGTTGTCCACTGTCTCAATGTGTTTGACTTTTTAAACAAAAAAAAGTAACAGTTTTTATGAGGAGTAAAAAGTTGTTGATAATCAAGCGAAAATTTGAGCATTTTTTGTTTTAGCTGTTGAGATTATTTATTATTTTGAGATATAAATATTATGTGGTTCTCAATTAAATAATTTTTTTAATCAATCAAATATATTTTTAATTATTTTATATTTATTTTAATAATTTAATACATAAAAATAATTTTTTATATCATTTAAACAAAATAAATTAGTTTAAAATTACTTTTTAATTAACATATCTAAACATAAATTTTTTTTTATAATTGATTATAATAAAAAGTTTTATACAATAATTAATTATTAAAATAATTAAATTTTTACACAATTATCCTAAATACACACGGAGTTAGGTGATTTTTGTAAGATGATAGTCCGATTTTTATGCAATAATTATCAGTTATGAGATATAATTAGTTTTGCTTTAAAAATAATTGACATAATAGTTATTATTTAATTTATTAAATAAAAAATATTTATTTTAGATAGTTCTAAGTGTGGGGGAAGGAAATGAAAGGAAAATGAAGGAATGAAGAATAATTAATTTCCTTTGTTTTGGAGCCTTTTGGTATAAATGATATGATATGACTTGATAGTATAATATTTGATAGTATAAAATTTAATACGTAAGAGTTTGGAATATAAGGGTATTTAGAGTTGTAATATAAAAAATTTATTTAAACTTTTACATTAAAATCTAATCGACTAATCACATCTCTTACAATTTAATTAAATTATCTATTATTTTAATATATAAAAAAAGTTCAATAAATAAACTTATATAATATAATATTTTTATTAAATAATTATACAATACAATATTTTTATTAAATAATTAATAAAATTATAATATATTATATTAATTTATTCTAAACTTAATACAATATGTCATATGGAGCCTATATGTTTAAGCTGTATTAGTTCTAATTCCCCCTTGTCTAATTTTAAATATAGCCTTTTCCCCTCCTTATCACCAATTTGAAGAGAAAAATTTTTAAAGCACTTAGGAAGAAGGAGGGGGAAGTGTTCCACTTACCCCTCATTAAATTTTTTTTCAAAAGGAACAAGTACCAGTCTCTTTTCCTATCTTAGTTGTTCCTAGCAAATTTGTCTTCGGAAGTTATAACATTTTTCACGCAAATTAATGGAAAAATTAGAATGGAATGGAAACAACATATGTCATGCTTCCATTTTTTGATTTTTTAAATTAATTTAGAAACTAAATATATTATCCATGTTATTCCTCTCAATTTTGAGGGAAAAAAGTAAATTTAGGGGATTGATTTATAAATTAATTCTTATAAAAAAACTTATTTTAAAAATTAAACAATTTTATTTCATTTTATTATTTTATACTTTTTTATAATATAATCTTTGTTATTATTAGATGTCAGAGGTAAAATAAAAAAGTTAGGACAAACTGTTCCATACCAAATTTGTTTGAAGAAAATTATAACATTTTTTGAAATTAACAAAAACTTAGAAATTATTTGATTTAATTTAAATTAATTTAGAAACTAAATATTATGTTATAAATTCATTAAAAATAAATTTAAATTGATTTATAAATTAATTCTTATAAAAAATCTTATTGAAAATAAAATTAATTTTATTTTATAGTATTTTATTATTTTATAAAATTTTTATAATATAATCTTCGTTATTATTAGATGTGAGAGGTAAAATAAAAAAGTTAGGGCAAACTATACTCGATACCTAAAGTTTGAAGAAAATAAACAAACTACCCTCTCAGTTTGAAAACGGACACTCGGTACCCTTTTTAGTTTTTATTACTCATTTGACAATCACTCTACATCCCTGTTAAGTCACGACGTTTAATTTCCCAAACAGAATCAGGACACACACGTGACTTTTAATTGGCTTATCACCATTAAAATGACTAAACTAACCTTATTGTCTTCCTCTTATTTCTTTCTTTGCCTCATTTGTTTCCCTAATCTATTTCTTTCTTCTACCGAGAATGGAGCCTCCCTCAGCTGCGCGATTGTTATCTTCAGTAGGCAGGTAAAAGCACTACAAATGAGCGGTGTTATTGTGCACCTTGTCAAGTTTGAGTATATTATACACTTAAATTTTTATATGTAATAGTAAAAAAAAATTATAATATTTTTTCAGGTCACCATTACCAGTTGTCGTCGGCCACCATTGATTAGTTATTGTTTATTTTTTAAAATTATATAATTGTGTAAATAATACTAATTAAAATTATAATAATTTTTATATTTTTTCATAAATAATTATACATATTAAATTTTTTTCCTAAAACTATAACTGTTAAAAATTTTTTATAAATTTTAACTGATAATATTTATACAATTATACAACCTAAAAAAATAAAAGTGGTCAATTTTTCTAAAATTATAATTGTATTTGTTAAAAATATTATAAATTTTAATTGATAATATTTATATAATTATATAACTTAAAAAAATTAAAGGTGACCGGTGATGGTTGGTAAGCAACATATAATAACCTGTCAATTAAGGACAGTGATGGTAGTATATGTAAAAAAAATATAAAATTAAAAAAAACTAAAAAAAAAAAAAAACCCTATTAAACAAGTTTTTTATAATTGATCTAAACCATTAATTTATTTTATGAATAAATCAATGACTTAAATTTAGTGATATACCGTACATCCTCTTTTAAAAGATGTATATTAGACACCACCTTACAAATGGTGCTTCCTCCTCTTTCTTGTCCCATCGTTGTGTGCCGAGTTGGTGCTACTGTGAGAGCCAAGTTGTTGTGGAAGAGGACTGCAACTAGTGCTTCCTCCTATTTCTTTTCCCATCGTTACCTTGAATTTTTGGTGATAGATCAAGCTAAGCACCAAGAAAAAAAGAGTTGTGAGCCCAATACCCCAGCCTTGTATCAGGTCCTTTGTGAACCTCATTGTGTGATGTAAGAGAAAAAGGGACCATTGTATGTGGTGGTTTAGTGGGTAAAGAATACAATAAGATGGAGATAAATCATAATAAGTGGCTGGGGGTCCTCTTTTCTCTGTTCCATGTAAAATAAATTTTAAATTTAAAAAAAAAGCTCATGTTATGAGTAGGTCCTATAAACAAAGCTAGATGAAAAGAGTCAAAAGACTTTAGAATGGATGAGGTCAGTGGGTGTCGTCTAATATACACCATTTTATAAAGGGTGTATGATACACCTTACAATAATAGTCTTTGATTTATGGATATAATATTTGAAAGGCTAGATTTCATCACATGCAACCTGAAGAACAGGTTACATACTCATTGGATCTACTTCCATAATTGCACCACCTCCTCTGTCGGCTGAACCCAACCACGCCGACAGTGAGAAGCAGCGGCAGATCGGCGGTGGCGCGATGGAGATGGTTTCTCTATTGGGGGTGGTGATGGAGTTATCGGAATCGCTACGCAACTGCCAGCAAGGGCTTTGTGCGTAGGTGGTGACACAACGGAGCACCCTCCCTTCCACCCTCAGCCACCTTCGACGACGCCGTAAAGGAAGATGCTGATGGACACGGCAGCGCGCACTGCCTCCCCTCCACCACCTCCTCTCCCTCCGCCTCCCCCACCACCGCCATCCACCCCAGATGAACTTGGTCTCATTGCTACTTGCGGTGGTGAGCAATCGCCCATCTTGCGCTACCATCTAACCTTTCTATAGATTTTCACCCAAATCAGAACCACCAACCGCCCTCAAGCCTGAATTGAGCTCCACCACTGAAAACGAACCTCAGCCATCATAAACCCGAAACATGCCACAGATCCGAGCCAAAGCCTCCACCACCATGGCCGAACTCCTAAACCTTAAGCACAGCCAGCCAAAGACCCAAAAACCACCCGCTGTCGCGCCCCCTTGTTGCACCAGATCTGGTCACCACGAACCAAGATATGTGGCCCATAACCACCAAAGATCATGGCTGAACCAAACCACCGTCATCGCCACGTGAACTTGGTCTTCACTGCTAGCAGTGGCATCCAGAGATGAGAGGGGTGATGAACGGCGTGACGGCGGCTCACCGGCGTCACCTACGACCGTTCTAGCATCCAACGCACTATACAAGGCCTTATCCAAATCTCGTCCAACTCGATCCACCACTAACGCAGTGGCGAGACGAAGGGTCTCTGGTCGTGGGTGGCGTTAGTGTTGGGCGGACTGCACAAGACAGCGTGACGTGGTGGGGATACAACTTGCCGACGATCGAAGAGTTGGGTGGTGACGATGGTCGTAGATGGTGGCTACGATGCGGTGGCGGTGGGGTGGGGGGTGGGGTGAGGGTGGTCGGGGTGATGACGGTGGGGGTGGGATGAGGATGGTGGTAGTGGTGGGGTGGGGGAAGAGCATTGACAACTTGTATTCACATGTAATTTTCAGGGTGTATAATGCACCATAGTATCATACGGTGTATATTAGCATCCACCAAGCTCAGTGGGCAAATTGAAATTTTCTTTGTTAGCAAATAACAAAATATCTTAAAATGGCCACAAATGCCAAACTAAGAAAATTTTCAGTTCATCTCAATTACCAAACTCATTTGGGATTAGAGGTAATTTTGATTTAAGAAAGGAGACTTCTGTTTGGGATTATTATACTTTTTATTCTTCTAAAATTAATGTCTAAAATTATTTTTGTTTTATTGTAATTTAGATGCTAATTTATTACCTATCAGTAAGTTCCTTTTTCTCGTAAACGGAGAAGTGGTGGATAATGCAGTGCTGCTGGCGGAGAGACGAAGAAATGTCAGGGCTAATTTTGGAATTAAAAAACTTTACTAATAGAGTCTAACAACGTCAACTTTAAGGAAGTTGGTGTACGGATATAAATTAGAGGAGTAACGAGTGTAGTTTCTCTAAACTCGAAAAGAAGTGAATATAATTTATCTAAAAAGTTATTAAGTATAAAATTTATCTTTATCTATTAAAATTTACTCTTATTTATTAAATTAAAGTATATTTATTTAAAAATAGTTTAATATTTTATTTTACTCTCTCAAAACATGTGCCATTTTCAATTTTTACTTTTTAAATTCAAATTATCTTTTAATCTAATTATTATGCACATCATTCTTTTTTAGTTTTAAACATTCTCTATTTTCAGTGGATGAGACAAAATATTTTAAAGCGGCAAAAATATTAACACACCAAAACTTTTTTCTAATATAAAGCAATGCTTGTTTCCGTTTCTGTCATTGAATATTTACTCATTTTAGGGCTACAGTAGAACATAATACCTTTTAAAAAAACTACTTCTATTTTCAAATTATGAGAGTAATATCAAAATTGAATAGACTCAATAGACAATAGAAATAGAACATTCAACTTAGCAACTAGCATAAGTCGAAAACTAATAGCTCATCATCACGTGGAACTACCTTTATAGATAACAATTAATATGGATATGCAATTATGCAAAGTGACCAAACAGTTATTCAACTTCCTTGCATATAATAATTGCCTTCTACCTATATAACTGCATTGACACGTACGTTATTTGTACTATTAAAATATGTTTAATTTTATTTAATTTATTTATAAAATTAATTTATATGTCACAATAATATTATAATTATATATAAAATAATTTCATATCTTTTCATATTAATATATAATATAAATATAATATACATATTTTAATATACATAAAATATTTTTCCTAAATTTATGTGATAAGTATTGGACATGTGGCATAGAATATTTTTTTTAACAAAAAAAAGTGCTAATATTTTTGCTGCCCCCTCTTCACATATGATCTTCCACCATTGTCTATTTCAATCTATACTTTATTAAATTCTATTAGAATTTTAAAAATAAAGACTCATGACATGCACAAGATACTTACTAATATAATTGATCTATTGAAAATCAAAGAAATTACAAATATAAACGATTAAAGTCCATGAGATTTTGAAAAGAAAATTATTTCATCTTTTAATATTTTAAACACAAAATTTAATTTACAAATCAAATTAATTTTTTTTAAACATTCCAAACCTACTTTAACAGACTTGGCGTGATGTTTTTAAAATTCTGTTTAATAATAATAATAATAATAATAATAAAATAATAATAATAATCCCAAATATTATATAATTTAAATTTCCAAATCGATTATATACCCTTTTGGTTTTTTAAGTAATTTTTTATACAATTTAAATAAAATATATTATCTTAAAATCACTTTTTAGTTAATATATTCAAACATAAAATTAATTTTATTATAGTTTATTATAAATAAAATCGATTATTGAAATAATATTTTTTACAGCTTAATCCAAATACAATCTTAATTTATAAATTAAATCTTTTTATTTGAAATGTTAAAAAATATGAAATGATTTAATTTTTTTATAATTTTATGAATTTCATTACTTTTGATTTAGAAATGAGAGAATTAAAGTGAAGGGCTAATAATACAAAATTAACGAAAAAAACCAATTAACCATTTAGATTAGTCAATTAGTCATTTCAAATGGTCATTCTCTTTACAGAAATGATTATTGATCCTTTTTAATTTTGTATTGTTAATGGTTTTTTCTATTAATTTATCATATCAAATCAATTATGATATGATATATTAAGATTTAATTTGATTTTAAATAAAAGACTATTTTACTTTTATTTTACTAATTACCTCTAACAAGAATAATAATATAAAATAATTAAATTAAATTAATTCATATTTTAATATGTTCCAAATATCAAAATTGGTTTTCAAACTAATTCAAATTTCGTTTTTTATAAAAAAATTCAAACATAAAATTTAATTTATAAATTAAATCAATTTAAATCAAATAAATCGTACCAAATCGGATCATTTCATATTTTAATTAACTAAACGTAATCATAATACTTGCCCATATGACTTTTGGGCTGGCCCGATAACTATTTAAAGATGCATGTCACTTTTGCTTACGAGTTTTGTTTGTTTGGTAGACTCTGTTGTGGCTTGTTACTTACTTCTCCGCGAGTGACTAAAAGCCCCTCCATTAGATTAGTCCTTCTCCCTGCGATTTGAAATGCTTACAATTTATTTATTCATTGCAAATATGAATCAAAACACGCCTCGGTGTTTAAATTGGTGGAATAAAATAAAATGGACTGAAAGGAGACGAGATAGAAATAAGTTTTATTATTTAATTATATTAAAAAATAATAAAATAAAATAAATTTTATTTTATTTTATTATAAATTATTAATTTTTTTTAATTTAAAATATATGAGATAAAATCATATTTTTTATTATAATTAAATTAAAATTTTATTAAATTAACATCATATTCTAAAATTAATATATTTATAATAAGAATAATTTTAAAAAAATAAAATTATAATTCTTATTATTACATCTACTTCTCAAATACTAAAATAATAATTTTATTTTATTTCATCTTAAAATATTTAAATAATAAAATAATACTTTTATCTTATTTTATTATATCCATCTCACATCGGAAAATGACAGAGCCCGAACATGTTGGATCATCTTGTTACGATTAGGGAGGAGAAAAATGAACCCTCCTGCTTCGAGTGTGACTTCGCCTTCGCATTCAACAACACCAATTTCTCCTATCGACTTCTCAACCCTCATTTCATACACACCCAATCCCACTCTCTCCCTACCATCGCTAATTGGACTCGAAACTGCAAGAGACGCAGGCAGCGCGTTAGGAAACACTTCACTAATGGTAACTTTGTTTCCCCTTTCTATGCAACATCTCCTTCTCATTAAATTTAATTGGTTTAGTCATAAAAAATAAAAATAAAAATCAATTGGTTTACTTTGTTGAATAAACTCAAATTTCCATGGGTTTACAGAAATTTTATTATAACCATATTACTTGTCCACTAATATTGTGGTCGCACATGGTCTGAATGACTTTATAATGGATGATGATGACCTATTCTGGTGTCATAGTGCTAACACAACACTCGAAGTTCTCTGAGTTGGATTGTTGAGATTTCAAATCAAATGTGATTATGGTGAGGCTTAGTCCTTTGGAGGCCTCCTTTTATGAAGGCATAAAGTCTTTGTCCAGATTGCTTTTGAAAGTAAGAACTAGTATTGTGTGACTATGTTAGAACTTAGAAGTTAGGGCTCATCAATTTGGTTTGATAGCAGTGATACAAATATAGAATTACATCCTTTTCTCCCTTCCTTTTATTGGGAGAAAGAATGGGAGAGTTGGGTGCTGTACCATTTCTCATATGCCTGCATCCATTTTTTTAATGTTATGATTATCAGTTTATGTCAAAGGTGGAAGTAAATTTCTTGAAATAATCAAGAACAAGTGATAAAAGATAATTTCTTGCACCTCTGTTCTCATATTTGTGAGTCTACCCTCCTCTCGTCTGCCTTATGCCTAGAGAAGTATAGAAAGGATCAAGCATGTCTTTTTGTGTTGATGTACACCCAGACTGATTTCAAATGCTTTTGTTTTTCAGCTAATGATGTCCTCTTGCACAGTGAGGAACAGGTAAATTGTAAATTACCAGAAGCAGAGGAAGCTGTGGGAAGATTGAGGGATCACCTTCAGGTGCTGTGATACTTTATCTGTTCCTTTTTAGCAATAGCTTGGATTATTATCATCATATCCCAGGCTAATGCCTTAAAACTCCTTTTTTTATTTCCTGACAAATCAGTTGGTGTGGTTGGTTTCTTCTTGTATCTTAAACACTGAATATCATTAAAAATATTTCAATATTTGCATGTATTATATTGATGAGATGTTCATCAATGAAAGAAGCATTAGAAAGACTTCGAAAATTGATTTCTTTATCTAGAAACAATTGTAATATACATTTAGATGATATTTGTCTGCTATGTATATGAATTTAGACTCTAGAATTTTAAAACATTATGAAGGAATAGATCATGAGATTTTGTGATAATATGTAAGCAATAATACATTTTCCTTCCTACTGTTAAGAGTACAGATTAAAAAATAATATCGAATGAATTTTTTTCCAGATAATATAGGAATAGAATTTTTTATGACAAGGATATGTGGCTAAAGGGGTTTGACCTTACTGCCCTAATGATTGGAACTTACTCATAAGCTTGTGGTTTGTCCATTGTTGGCAATGAAATCGGTTAGCTTTGGCTGCTGATCAGGATGGTTATATTAGTATGAGCAAACCAAATCTAACTACTTCGAAACCAGTTTGACTAGCCAGTCCATTGTAGGATTTGAAAACTCTCCTGGACTACCTTTGTTTGATATGATCTGATAATTTTTGTCTGTTTTCACTGGCAGTAATCTTACAAGTTGCTAGGTGTAAGTGAATATCTTCATTTGCAAACCTCTGTGCACTCAAAGTGTTTTCCAATTTCTATCTATATTTATACATGCATTTAACTGTTACATTTTGTGATACTGTTCTTACGATTACAGTATTATTTTTGCAGGTGATGAAGTTTTTCATGGCAATGATTCATCATTGGGCATGAGTTGGTCAAAAGTCCTAAGAGTTAGGACCATACATATAAGTTCTCCAATTCTTGCTGCAAAGAGCCCCTTCTTTTATAAAGTAAGTTGTTGTACTATGCCCTATTCCGCTTTTCTACTTAAATTCCTTTATTGTTAATTGGCTTTTTAATTCCTGAGGTTGTTTTCAAGTACTCCTACTTTACCTCAAACGACTTTTTTTTTTTTAATTCCTGCTGTAACTGTTTTCAAATGGGATGAGAGTCAGAGCAACAAAATGTGACTCTTTGAATCCATGCTTCTGGTAAGTTCAGAATATGTAATACTCCAATGAGAAGAATATTGTGATTTTATTTTTAATAAATTGGTTGCATGAGCTGAAGGTTTTTATTGCTTTGACCGTTTCTTTCTCTCTCCCCCCTCTCTTTCCTCTTAGTTTATGGACCTTATTGTACTTCTGTTAGTTTTTAATATACAAAAGTCAACTAAAGCATTTTTTTTTCTTTCTTGATTTTCATTGGAGCAGAAGAAGCTGCCCTTATGGACCTACTTTATTTTATGTATAGTAATAATTTATCAAGAAAGACATCTTCTGATGTACTCGATGAGCTGATGGCTGCTGATAAATTTGAGGTTGCATCATGCATAAGGTATTGTACCAGGATGTTGAGGAAAATGCCTATGACTTATGAGTCTGCCTTGCTTTATTTGGATCTTCCTTCAAGCATTTTGATGGCAGATGCAGTTCAGCCACTGATAGAGGCAGCAAAGTTGTTTCTTGCCACACTACAGAGACATAACTAAGTGAGTTTGTTCTTCTAAAAATGTTTCTTTTTTTCTTGGGGATCTGTTATTTCGCAAAGAGTTTTTTATACTCCATTAGATAACATAATGCTTCCTCCTTATGATTCTTCTTCTTGGTCAAATTAGAATAGAGCTTAATAGTTTCTGTTCTTAGTTTCCTCTCTTTTTCTTGGGTCCTACTTTATTTTGTAAACTCATGCATATATAAGAGGTTTCTTCTTCTTCTTTGATATGAACTTGGTTTGCAAATGAGGCGCTGAATTTGCCCTTGGCTGCTATAGAGGCAGTGCTATCTAGCGATGATCTCCAGATGCCTTCAGAGGATGCTGTCTTCGATTTTGTGCTCAAGTGGGCTAGGATACATTATCCAAAAATAGAGGACCGGCAAGATGTCCTTGGATCACACCTTGGTTGACTCATCCGTTTTCCACCCTGACCTTGCATCAAAGGTTGTTCTTGAGGCTATTTTCTTCAAGGCTGAGACACCATATTGCCAACGGTCTCTTGCTGCACAGGATGCTGGTGCCACCTATCATCGTTTTGTGGAGCGGGCTTACAAGTATCGCCCTGTGAAGGTGGTTGAATTTGCATTGCCCCGACCACGGTGTGTCATATACCTTGACCTAAAGAAAGAAGAATGTGCACATCTATTTCCTAATGGTCGAGTTTACTCACAGGCCTTTCACCTAGGGGGAGAAGGTTTTTTCTTGTCAGCCCATTGCTTTGGGCTTTTCTTGGGAAAGCAGGACAAGGGATCAATCTCTTTTACTGTTGACTATGAATTTGCTGCTAGATCAAAGTCCACTGAGGAGTATGTAAGCAGGTACAAAGGAAATTACACTTTCATAGGAGGGAAGGCGGTAGGGTATAGGAACCTGTTTGGTATTTACCATGGACTGCCTTCATGGCTGATGACAGCCATTATTTCATCAAGGGATTACTTCATCTTAGGGCTGAGCTTACTTACTATTAGGCAATGACTCCTTGGTAGGATTAGTGTTTATTAGTCTGGGTTTTAAAGGCTTGGTAATGGTTTTTATTGAGATGGAAGGACAGGAATTGGTGTGAATATTAGATTACCTTCCTTCTTAATTGGTGTAGATATTGACTTGCAAAAATCTTGATGAAATGGATAAATTTGTGCGAATGTGCAATATTTATTTTTAAAATTGTCAAAAGCAACTTTCTACATCCTTATAACAACCAAGCATAAAAACAGCATTACTTTTACATTATCATGTAAAACATATCAGAGTTTATAACTTATAAATTGTAAGCAGGTACAAAGGAAATTATACTTTCATAGGAGGGAAGGCGGTAATGTGTAGGAACCTGTTTAGTATACCATGGACTACCTTCATGGATGATGACAGCCATTATTTCATCAAGGGATTATTCATCTTAGGGCTGAGCTTACTATTAGGCAATGACAAGCGTAAAACCACATCATAAAGCATTATTTTTACAGATCATATATAAATATATCTATCATTGGAATATACACAGTTTATAACTTATAAATTATTTTCATATTAGGACTAACTAGTAATATAGACTAATGAAGGGTCAAATTCAGGGCAAGGATATAGCAAAAGATGTGTTTAGCTGAGGGATTGTCTTGTAATCTAAAAGAAGGGATTGTCTTATTTTATAAAACTAAATTTTCAATGTTATCCTTCCAAAACAAATCAAATTTTCAGAATTAATAAAAAAAATTACTCTTTTTTTATGCGTTAGGCATCATGTACTAAGACTCAAGTGAATTTACATAAATCTTTTATACAATTTCATCTGGATTGATTTCTCCCATGTTGTTTTGAACAAGATAGTATCTATAATAAAAGAGAACAAAAGTTGTATTTTTTTATATTTTTATATTTTAATATATTAATTTTTTTTTTATAAAGTATTATAAAATTATTAAAAAAATACAACGTCACTTTTAACTTCCTCGAAAACAAAATCCAGAGACAGTAGAATAATGTTTGCTGGATAATTATAACATACACGTTACTTTGCATTATAATGAGACGTTAGAGTATGTAGTTGTATAAGATATATATGGTGACACTAACTATAAAGAAATTATATAAATAAAAGTAAAATAATACTTTAAGAAAAACAAAATAAAATGGCACGTGAAGAAATTTTTATATAAATTTAAAGTATTTAAGTTCAGTATATTAAATTAATTATATTATTAATTATAATTAATTATAATAATGATATTATTAATTATAATAAGTTATGATGATTTAATATTAATTAATAAATAATTAATAATATAATTAATTTATTATTCTTAATTTAAATATTTTAAATTTATATAAAAATTTCTTTAATATATGTTCGAGTATATCAATAATAGTAATTGAGAATTTTTTAGTGAAAATAATAAAAACAAAATGGTATAGACACCTAGATCCGAAAGGAGAGTTTCAAATTCAGAAGTAAAAGGGATTGGATGGATGGACAGGTGAGCAGAATAGCTGTGATTGAACAAATTGAAATGAAATGCCAGAACTGCAAAGGGCAAGAGGCCACGCATTCCTCTTCCTCATTTAGTAATTGGTAGGCGGTTTACTTTTTATTTTTCTTGCTTTGATAAGACGCCGATTTCTGTAGTGACCAGGAATATGATGGAATAAGAATAATAATAACAATTTTTATATGTATATTATATTTATATTATATTTTAATATAAAAAAATATTAAATTAATTTATATGTAATTGTAATATTTTTATAAGATATAAAATAAATTTTTGAGTAAATTAAAAAAATTAAACTAATAAAAATTAAACAAATAATAGGATTATAATAACAATAATATTATTTTTAAGTATTATAGTATTTTCGATAAAATAGTTATAAGAATAGTAATATGCTAATGTTGCTAATATTTATACCACTTAACTTTTTATACAAACTAATATTACTTTAAAATAAAATAAAATAAAATAAATACAATTTTATTTTATATTTTTTATAAAAAAAATATTTTTTAAAAAATATTAATGAAAAATCCTATATTAAAATAAATATCTACTGTCAAAAGGCGTCAAAAAATAATCCATCTTATAAAATTCTTGAAATCAATCAAAACTTAAATGGACTTAGTGTTAGTTTAGAATACTTGTGAAAATTTTTATTTTATAATTAATTATTATAAATTTTTTTGTTATAATTGATTATAAAAATATATTTTATGTTTAGATATATTAATTAAAAATTAATTTTAAATTAATTTATTTTATTTAAATGATATAAAAAAATTTATGTATTAAATTATTAAAATAATATAAAATAATTATTTAATTGATTTAAAAAATTATTTAATTAATAATAAAATAATATTTATATCTCATTATTAAAAATAATCTCAATAATTTTTTTCAATAATACCCAAATTTTTACTTATTCACTAATAACTTTTTACCTTTAAAAAAAGTTATCGATGTTTTTTATTTTCAAACGCAAACATGAAGGATTATGCACCCAACATCTTTTTTTACTTAAAAAAACTATTGGAGGAAAGATTTAATCTGACACAAATAATCCGTTAGACACATTTGAATGTTAAGCATATGTACATTTAAGATAATGTATGGCATAATACTAGATCGCCTATATTGTTAACAACAATTTTATCATGTATTTTCCAAATAATTATATAGCTGAGTTGTTATCAATTTATGTAACTGCCTTTTTTTGTTAATTAAATCATGTAAAGATACAGTATATTATTAGTATTTTATTTTTTTATAATATTTTCCTGTTTTATTGTTAAAAAAATTTATATTCATACGATTGTAATTGCTGGGAAAGAAAAGCTGCGGTGGGCTGTGTATGGTGCAGTGATCCGTGTGCCACTCAAATCGTGGCCGGTAGAAGCAGTGATTTAAAATTAGGATCAAATCGTTCGATCTAGCGGTTCAAGTGAATTGATTATATTTTTTTATTTAAATAATATTTAATTTAATTATAATTTAGTTACAAATTTAATGTATTAAACTAATTAAATCATAATTTAAAGTTTTATTAATTTAATCTTTAATTTGATTTTTAAAACATTACATAAAAATTATTGTTGATAAGACGTTGTGGTTGGTAATTCGTTCCCATACTTCAATCAAAGACTAAAAAAAAGTAATGTTTCGTATTACCCACAAAAGAAAAACTAAGGTTTATGTATACAATTTTTAAAACAAAATAAAGCATCTTAGTAAAACAATTTTAAATATAATAAGATTGATGACACCTTTTGCGGATATTGAGAGCTTGTTTGAAAAAAAATTATTTTTTTCACAAAACAGATTTTTTTTAATAAAATATTCTATGAATACTTTTTAACATGTTTGAAAAATTATTAAAACTAGTTATAATTTATGAATTATTTTTTACATTAAAAATAGCTTAATTTCAAAAGCATTTTTTATTCAATATTTTGATTAATAAATTACATTAATTTCTCCTGATATTTAACCTAATTATACCAATTTTTTGCTTATTTGTACCTTTCTACTGACATTCAATAAAATAGACGAATAAAAAAAGTAAGTGTAACGATAATATAAATCTTAATAGGAGGTCAGTATAATGATAATATAAATCTTAAAAAAAAATGTTAAGAACACACTCTGTATCACACTCTCTTTTATCATATCACGTCACACACTAAAAATACATTTAATCATAATTAACATATAATTAACTCTATTAACATGTAATCAATATTAAATATATGTTTTAATATGTGACGTAACTCAATAAAAGAAATTATGTTAAAAAAAATGTGATAAAGAACGTGTTCTTAACATTCCTCAACCTTAAAAGGAGGGTGGCATAATTTTTGAAACGAAGAGAGTGTAATCAAGCCAAATTTTAAGAAAAGTCAATGTAATTTACAATTTTGGTTGTTATGAGCTAAAGCTGGTTATTTAGAGTTATAACATTTTTACCAAATTAATCTCAAATATTATATAATTTAAATTTCTAAACTAGTTATTTTATACATTTTTAGTAATTTACTATGTAAAATTGATTTTTTATACAATTTAAATAAAACATATTATCTTAAAATTATTTTTTAATTAACATATTTAAATATAAAATTAATTCTATCATAATCAATTATTAAAATATTTTTTTTACTACTAATCCAAATACAACCTGAATTTATACATAAAAAAATTGAGGTAGGTTGACATGGGAAACTCAACAAAAAAATTTGCATATTGTACTTAAAAATATAACATGCTTCTAACACATACTTACACACATATCACTTTATATTTAAATAGTTTTTACAATTAGAATTTATACTGTAAATGCGATACATGGGATAATATTAAAAGTAAAAAATTATAAAATAATACAAATATAATAAAATAAAACTTAATTTCATTAAAATGCTTTTTAATAGTGATAGATTAAATTGAAAATAAAAGATAAGTTTATTATGCACAAAAACATTTTTTAAATTCAATTTCAAATAAAAATAAATATATAATATATAAAAATTATAATAATAACCTACAAAAAAATCTATATACCATACTTGAATTAGAAGTACATGATTTTAATTTAAATATAACATAATATCAATTTAAAGAAAATCGATGAGCAATTTCTTATAAAAATATAGAGAAAAACATTATCTGGACCTAATATTAACAAATACAATAAAAGATAGATAGATATTCTATCAAATAAAAGGATGAAGTATTATATTCAGACTTTATTCATCGATATATTAACAATTTTTGCAGGAAAGCAAACTACTGGTAGAGGAATCCACCAATGTGAATTCAATAACACGTGTGATTCAATGGTCTCTTAAATAAATTATGCACATATTTGTTAAATTAATATAATATTTGTTCATCATCATCACCTAATACTTATTATATTTGTAGGATAATACATAGTTTCGTGTAAAATTAGGAAAAATCAATCATTTATTTAAGCTTTTTTAGTGTTTCATATAAATGATCAGATATGTTATTAGCATTTGTAGATTAAAAAATTTAATATTTCATACTTTTCCATTGATTACGAACAATTTAAGATTAAAAAATGCATATTTTTACAGAATATTCCCTATTATTAAGTTGATAACATTGTCAATCATATATGATTCATTTATATTTTTATTTCATTCAATATCAAATTGAATCTAATTAATGAATTTAAAATTTATTTTAAATTAAACCAACAGTTAATTTAAATAACAATTATAATATTTAAATAACTTACAATACATTAATTTAATGCCTAATATATTAATTATGAATATGGACAATCAAAAGTCTTATTTAGACTTATGAATTTTAAAGTTAAAAATTTAAATTTATTTATATAAAAATATGTTAATAAATAATTAAATTTATTTATATAAAATACGCTAATAAATACAACTAGTCACTGTCACCCTATCGAACCAACCTTCCTATAAAGCCACTCTCTTTTATCTATCTGTGTAATTTTTTTTTTTCTTTATCTAAGACTTTGTTTTGAGGGATCAACACTCTCCTTAGTTTTTATATTATGATTTTGTTGTTCTTCATTTTATTTTTTTTGTTATTGAAAGATGAAATGAGTTCATATATATTACACAATTATAAATAAGGTGAAATTGAAAAGTATATTGCATTTGAATAAAGAGTTCAAAAACTTCTTTACCTCTCTCATTTTTACTATTAAGAGACTTTTTTAATGGTGCTTCCATGTTTTTGTTTTTTCCAAAAGCATCTTTATTTTTTTAATTTTTGCTACTGATATTTTTTTTATTTGCTCTTCCATGTTTTTTTAAAGTAGTTTGCCAACTTTTTTGTGGATGTGACAATGTTGGTCAACACTTATCAATATTTATTTTAAATTAACACATCAAATGACATGTGTCTAAAAAATTAACTAATATAATTGACATATATCAAAAAATTAATTCATTTATTAATTAATTAATATGATATATGATAAAATTTTAAGACATATATATATTTTATATTAATTATTATATTATTTGATGATTGATATTAATTAATTGATTATATTAATAACGTAATTGTATTTGATTTCACTTCATTTATACTTTAATTTTGTCTCCTATACAAGATGTAAAGTAATGTACTCTTATTAAATGTGTACCTAGCATAATCCTTTAAAAATATTCCCGAACTTAAATTGGTATATATCAAATCAAATGCAGAAATCAACTTACTTAACACATCAATTTAATTTATTTATTTTTTAAATGCAAACACATCAATGTCTACATGAAAAACGAATACATGTAAAAGAAAAGGAATTTGCTGGATTCCTTTTAAATGCTTAACAGAAATATGCTTTAAAAGTACATTCTTATGCATTACAAATAAAAGAAAATTGAATTTTCTTTAACATGTCTCGTTTCTCGACAAAAATCAAATTGGAACTTAGATCTGGACTGATTGATTCAACTAAAAGTTAAGACTACCGGCAGAGCATATGGCATATGAATGTCACCCACACTTATAGATGTGCTTGATAGGTCTCGATAATATGAGGAGTTAAGTTCGAACAGACATAAAGCACTTATTGAAATAGAAAACTTTAATATCTTAAGTAAAATTTAGTCTCATAATTTAAAAAACTAAAGTAAATGAGAAAAATGTTATATATGTTCTTCACATTAAATAAAATAAAAATATCACAACTAAATATTAAAAGTGAAGAGTTATTTTTTTGGTTTTATGTTTAGATGTCATCACATCTTTTAAATGTGAAATTAATATAATTTGGGTACAAATTAAAATGGTTAGTACATATAAATCAATCTTTATATATTAAATTAAAGTAAAGTACTTTTACTTAGGTGACTTAATTTTACATATAAACTCACCCTTATATATTAGATTTTTCTTATTGTACTTTGTTTCATAAAATGACATGTGTTATTTTTTATTTTTTTATTTTAATTTCAAGTCAAACTCTCTTTTAATCTAATTACATGTATTATCTTTCTTTTTAATTTTAAATATATTTTATATTTTAATCTCTATTTTTTTGAATTATTACTAAATAAAAAATACTAATATAAGAGATACTTACTAGTTTTACTATAAATGCAAAACTCATTTAAAATAATTTTCTGGTCTCGTGGAGTTCCGGTCTTCCGGACATAAATGAAAGCAAAAATAATTTAAATAAAAAATAAAATTTTATATTTTCAATAATTTTATGATGTCAGATGTTTGTAAAATAATTAAATCTTTCTTTAGAAATAAAATGTTATTGTTACTCAATGTGTCACTTGTTAACTTATTAATAGTGTATGAAGTTTTTTACTATAGATAAATCAAATTTAAAATAATATTAGCAAAGGAAGGGTTTAATTAAACCAATATTATAAGAGTTTTGAAGATAAATCCACCGAGAGTTTATGAATTAAAGTGGTGTATATTCTCAACTTAAAGAGTTTTATATAGACATTAATTAATATTTTAATACGTATATTTTTATTTTAATTATTAAAAAATAATTAATATTGATTTATTAAATATTAGTTAATGTAATTATAATTTTTTTTACTTTGATAATGTATACTAATTAAACTCATGGTGTATTCATATAAAAGTATGTAATTGTTTTTATTAAATATAGTATTATTTTTTTATTAAAATTATTATTATTATTATTTTGAACTAAAAGACATTTTATTTATGGAAAAATTAATTATACATTTTTTTAGAAATATATATATTATTTATATATTTTTTAAAAATATGTGATTTAGTAAGAAAAATAATAAAAATATATATATATAATAAATGATTTTAAAAAAGTATAAAAAATGATGTAAAAAATATATAAAATTATTATTTATTAACCAATATCAAATCGTAACACTAAACCAAAGAAAGATATCAAATCGTAACAGAGTACCAATAAAATCCGGTAGTTCATTCAACCACAAATCATTACCTACAATATTAGTATAATTCCGCTACCGAATTATAAAGATGATATAATTACTATGAAACCCGTGAAACCAAGATGCATATAATATTACTGTATTGTAATATTACTTTTATAATATAATATTAGTATTAAATTTATTATTTTTGTAATATTACTTTAATGTCTTATATATTTTTTGGTCTTTTGACCTAATATTTGTATAGATATTATTATGAGAATTAATCTTTGAATACTGTTACGATTAATAAACTCTTTTAACAAATCTCAACAATTACTTTAATATCTTATATATTAAATAATCTAAAACTTATTATTTTATTTTATTTTTTAAGTATAATTTACCAAAAATTATCTGTTTTTAAACTTTTAAGTCAGTGATCAAATCTTGTTTTAAATTCTTGTCAAATTGATATCAATAATTCAATATAAATGGATAAATTCTTATATAATAAAGTCAGGAAAGTTTATTAAAAAAATCTCTACTATTAAATTTATATTTATGTAAATTTTATTAGAATTAAAGTAATATATGTATAAAGAATTTTATATTTATATTTATTAATATTTTAATATATATATTTTTTATTTTAATTATTAAGTAAAAAATTTAACATTAAATATTAATTTGTTAAAGTATTAATATATATTAGTGTAAAAAAATTATTTTAAAAATAGAAATAAATTACACTTACACCCATCCAGGTTTGATAATATTATACTTAACTTCATTCTTTTCTAAAAATGACACCTACCCCCATTAATTGATCAAGTTGCATAATTGTATAAATATTATTAGTTAAAATCTATAGAGTTTTTTTTTTAGTATTATTTATATATAATTATTTATTATAAAAAAAAAACCTTTAAAATAAAATATATTTTTTTAAAATGTTATCAAATTTTAATCGATATTTATCGATTTTTATAAAAAAAAAAAAGTTACCCATTCTTTTTCAAAAATGACACTCACCCTCAATTAATTGATCAAGTTACATAATTGTATAAATATTATCGATTAAAATCTATAGAGTTTTAATACTCATTCCTCCGAGTTTGATGATATTTTTATAAAAAATGACACTTTCATTAATTGATTAAGTTGCATAATGTGTAAATATTATCAATTAAAATTTAAAAAATTTCATATTCTGAAAAAAATTATTTATGAAAAAAAAAATTGTGTATACGAAAAAATTATTTTAAAAATAGAGTAAATTAACTCACCCCCTCCAAGTTTGATGATATTACACTCAACCCCATTCTTTTCTAAAAATAACACTCACCCTCATTAATTAATCAAATTACATAATTGTGTAAATATTATCAGTTAAAATTTATAAGATTTTCAGCATTTACAGTTATTTATGAAAAAACATATATTTTTAAAAAATATTATTATGTATAAATATTACCAGTTAAAATCTGGTAATATTTTTTTTTATCAATTAAAATTTGATAACATTACTAGTTAAAAAATGTATATATTTTTTCAAAAAACTCCTTACACACCCACATAGAAAAATTATAAAAGTTTTTTTATAAAAAAATATTATTATATATAAATATTACTAATTAAAATCAGTAAGGTTTTGTTCCAAACCCTAAAATTTTCCCAAATCGAACCCTCTGCTTATTTTTTTAGTATATACAATTTTTTATAAATAATTGTGAATGATAAAAACTCTATAGATTTTAATTGATAATATTTACATAATTATACAACTTAATCAATTAATTGAGAGATGAGTGTCATTTTTTAAAAAAAATGAGGCTGATTTTTTTTAAATATTTTTTATAAATAATTGTAAATGTTGAAAATTCTATAAATTTTAATTGATAATATTTATACAATTATGTAATTTAATCAATTTCAATTAATTAAAGTGAGTGTCATTTTAAAAAAAAATTAGACTAAGTATAATATTATTAAACCTAAAAAAGTAAGTGTAATTTACTCTAAATTTTTTTACAAGTGGTTGCCACCCACATAATAGGAAAAAGTTAATTATATATCTATTTTAGGGATGTATATATTGTATACATCATTTTTAAAAAATAAGTAATTTAATGAAAAAAATAATATAAAAATATATATAATAAATAATATTAAAAAAATTATAAAAAGTGATATGAAAAAATGAATAAAAATATCATAGTTGCTCATAATATATTCTGTTAAAATAATTGAATGTTCTCAAAGAGCCACCGTGGTTTATATATTCTCTTAAAATAATTGAATGAGAATTGAATGTTATCAAATAGTCACCCTCATAATATATTCTCTTAAAAGATTGAATGTGCTCATTAAGATAAGTGAATCATTTAAGCAATTTTTAATTTTAATATTTTATATATGATTATATGGTTAAAATTTATTCTTTTCGTTTTATTATAATAAAAATTTCTTTAACTAAATATGTAATGTGTGTATATATATAATTCACATAATAAAAATTTCTTTAACTAAATATGTAATGTGTGTGTGTATATATAAAAGGACTCTCCTTTCCACATGAATTATATTCCCGTGTGTAGGGGTGTAAATTAGTTCAAATAATCTGATTAATTTGAATTGAACCAATTAAGTTAGTTCAGTTTGATTTTGGTATATTGATTAATTTGGGTAAAATCTGAACTAATTAAAACTTAATTGGTTCGATTCTCATATTTGAAATTTCAAAACCAAACCGAATTAAACCAAATCAAACTATTTTTTTTTTTAAACTCATGAACTCGTTTCAATTTTTACCAAAATTTGTTCCAAACCCTTTCAAAATTTTCCCAAATCGAACCCTAACCCGGATCAAGGACAGTCACCCTCACCCCCAATCTCCATTTGCCGCTCACGTTCACCAAGCCGCCGCCGCTTGCATGCCTCACCACAATCCTTCACGATGGTAGCTGGATTTTAGCACCTAAAATGCTTGCCCTCACCGCTCGCCCTCTTCATTCTTCCTTTATTTCCCAAAAGCCATTTGGCTCGCCTTCGACCACCTTTCATACACGCCACTACTTGTCATCACTTGGTAAGTCTTTAACTATTTCTTTACCACAAACTCCTTTCACTCTCTGCTAACATCTTTTTTCCTGTGTTCTACGCCCTCTTTAAAAGGAACCCCCATGGATTTTATAAGAACTAAATCTGTAAACATATTCATATGTTCTCTTATCTTTCAAAATCATTGTCTTTATAACATTTTCTTAAATTGTATATTATTTTTTTTTCACATGAACATGGATTCTTTCTTTAAACCTTCAAAAAGACACTGACTTTGGATTTACTGGATAACATTACTTACTAAGAAGTAGAGAAGAAACACCTGTCAAAGACTACTTATTATTATTAAGTAAGTGAATAAGTGACCACCAGCCAAAGACTCGATGGCTTACCATTTTCAAACTGTTATTATAAATCTATGGAGACCTTGTGAGAATTGTAAATGAGAACATTTATAGATTAAATGTAGTCATTTTTCTAACGGGCTTGTTGAGACAGAACATATCATTAGAGATATTAAGGATGAATGATGTACTGAAGATGAAACTATATGCATGTCTTTGTTTTTTTTTTTTCTTGATAGTACCATTGTTTTGAGTTCCAAAAGTAAAATAGTTTAATTTCATAAAAAAAATTGGTTGTTTTAAGCAAAAATTGAAAACTTATGGTTCAGAAACAAAGAAGAAAAATAAAAAACAAAAGAAAAGTGACTTGTAATTTGTAAAGTCATTCTCTATGTTCTTGATGTCCATTATTATGTTTGTACTAGGTATATATTAATATTGGATAAAAATCATATATATGACTAGTGGTTTTACTCTGGCTATCAATTTAGTCATTTTCTATCACCTATTTATAAAATCACAAAAATTGAAAGTCATATTTGATCTTTATCAAGATTATGGTTCTGACTGCTGTCCATTTATTGCCTGAACTTTCTTATTGTGTATTTTATTTTTCTTTTGTCAAGGTATATTTACTGGCAAATGTCGGACAACATTGGACCATGGTGTTGTGGCTGTGCTGCTGCAGGTAGGTTCACTTACAGATTTTAAATAATTCTTATAAAATAGATCAAGTTCAAACAATGTTAAGTCAACTTAATTATTTTAAAGACATATAACAGTACAAAGGATACTATGTACAATTTTGATACTTAAAAAGAAAAAAATTTTTTTTTTTTGACATTTTGGGTTCGATATAAATAGAAAATTTTAAAAACCAATGATCATGTGACTCAACTTGAAATTGAATGTTAATTGCATTTTCATGGAAGAGCAAAGATTAGTCTATATTATAATATTATTTGAAATTTTAAATATATTATGTGTACTTTTTTGTATTATATGTATAATTATTTAACTAATTTTTATGTTAAAAAATAATGACCAACTTAATTATCTAAACTAAACTAATTTATAAATATTCAATTCAATTTAATTCAAATTTAACTATAAAAAATAAAAAATTAAACTAAATTAAATTAATTAAATTTAATTAATTCAAATATTTTTTTTTCAAAAACTGAACTAAACCAACTAATTACATCCCAACCCATGTGTACATGAATTCTATTCCCGTGTGTGTATATATATAAAAATAAAATTTTGCGAATGCTTGTAAAGAAATAATTTTATTTTTTGTTTAATATTTTTGTATCTTTAATTTTTTAATAAATACCCTGCCTTAAACTCTATGATACTTGTTCGACAAACCTATATTTTATGTGAATACTTTTCACATATATTACATGGCAGACATCGAAAGGCTATTATAAGTCTTGTCAAAATAGGTTTATACCCGTCTAAAGTATTGTCTTTCAGCTGGTAAACTGAGACCCTAGGAAGATTAGGTTATCATTGGAATCTCTAGCGTTTCATCTGTCTTTTCAGTCGTTTTTTTCTGCTTAATAAACTGGAAATATATCCCTAGTACATACGGAATCTTGTATGCTTTACGGGTCCTTTCTAGTAAAAAGCAAAATCAATCTTCTTAATGAAAAGTTGGCGGAAGAAAATGAATACTTATACGAATACATTCCCCCCCCCCCCCTTAAGTGGCATTATTAGTACTCATTTGGGATATATAATTTTCTCTGAAAATTAAGAAAATAATAGCCTCCACTAGCTTGGAAAGCATACAGGATGACATATTTTATTGAATTGATGTAATCCAAGCGCAAGCTAAATTCAATATTATTTCTATATAAAATTAAGAGCCATAGCAATGGGATCACTGGTCATGTACTCATGTATTCCCTTCTTTTCCTTTTTCCCTGAGCACAATTCCTTCTTTTATTTCTTTTTGTTTTAAATAGATATTCAAGTCGCGACTGTACTGATGATGCAGAAAACTGATTGGTAATTTGGTAGGACTAATGTTCTGGCAAGGGAATATGAATAACTTCCTTTCCATTAAAAAAGAAGAAAAACAAAATTTGCTCACTTGTTTTTGTTTTGCTCCCAATTCATATTTTAAACGTTAAGTATTTCGACCTGATCCTCCTCTTTTGAGGTTATAAAATGCCCTTCGTTCCCTCAAAGCCTCTGTGAGCTGCTTGCTTAAGATTAAGGTTGTCATGTGATGGTCTTGCTCCTCGTCTTCAAATGCACCCTTTAGTAAGAACTTTGCTTCAATTTCCTTCTATAGTGACTAGGACACAACCCTCACTCTCCTTGACGTGTCTCTGCCTGTCTTTAACGATGAGCATCATCCACAGTGCTTGTTGGTGAATATCAAACAGATCTGTGCACGGATCTTGCTAAAGGATACGATACTCATGACCCTTTTTGGATGCTTAATGGGGTAAGAGAGCTTTCTTCGGTCCACTCATGGGTGGTAATAGGATTTAATTAGCTGCCGACTCATTCATCCAAATGCTGAGTCAGTAGAGAAGATACTCAGTAAATGAGTGAATGATGCGGGAGACAAATTGAATCTTAAGCTTCCTGTACTTGGACTGAAGGGAGCTCCCTTTTTCTTGCTATATTATCCCGGTTTTATTTTCCATTAGCTCTTATCTCTTGTAATTATTTTTTTTGTATTTGGATTTGGATTCTGCATGTTGACCCAAGATGAAGCATCTCGTAGCTCTTATCATTTATACGCTTCAAGGTAATATTTGCTAAACTTTGGACTGGACTAAAGTCGATAATGATGGAGAAGGCATGCTGACCCGAAGCGTGCTCTACACTCGCCCCTTTAATTCAATATACGTGTGTGCTTACAAGTTACATCTCTGCTTGAGTATATTTCTTTTTCGTTAGATGAAAAACTGTTGCCTTCCACATCACTTCATGGTTGTGGTTTCATAGTTTTCCAACTAGAGTTAGGTTAACGTTTGCGGCTGGTTGAAGCAATTTTCCTTAGAAAAGCATCGCAGCGAAGGAGATGGTTAGGACAACTGGACAAGATAATATTGCATCTCTCTAATTAATGCTATTTATTGCTGTACCAAGTTCCAAGTACTAATTACAGGCGGGACATGAGGGACACAAGTTTCTAAAGCCCACGCTCTACCAGTCTACCTTCTTGGGTCTCGCTCGCTCTCTCTCCGCAACAAGTTCCTAGACGGATGCTTCCCACACTGCTTAGTGCAATCATCTGGCGTACCCTCCATCGCGTGTAGTTCCACACTTCCAATAACTCCGGTAGACTTGCTGAGTTATAGTATCTGTTCAGTCAAGAATTACAATACCGATGTATATTTGCCAAATAATAGTCCACGAAACATGCTGCTGCTGCTTTATTTTTCGTTTCTTTGAATTTTAATCTTCATGCATTTTTTTTCTTTGTATGATATGAAGATTGATTCCCCAGATATGTAATTGCTTACCTTCGACATATATATATATATATAAAATTCAAAAAGAAATGGATGGTGATATAGAGACATTTTCTATGACAAATTAATGTATAAGGGATGTGTGAGTTTTATGTCAAATTTTTTATGTGTATACAACATTACACATTAAATAATATTTAAACTAAGCTTAAACTAAAGGAAAACAGTAGTGATCAGCACCTTAACTTTATAATCGGGGCATATATAGATAGATGAATTTGGATTTTTTAATTTTTTTAATTTTTTAAGTGATTAATTATAAGAGAGAAAAAGATAAAAATATTATAATTTTTTATATTAATAATTAAGTTTTATTAATAGTTTTATTTATATATTTTTTCTAATAATTGATCTATGAGAGAAAAAAATTTGAGAGTATCGTATATACATGTACACACTTCTTACTTTTCATATACAGAAAAGCTTTTAATTTCTGTTTTCCTTCCCAGTAACAGTTAGTGGGGAGTTTGACACTGACACTGCATGCGGTGTTATTGTCTGAAACTGAAACAAGGCAATTCCCACCATGGAAGGGAAGCTATTTACCAGCATGTTTCCTCTCCTTTCACCTCCATAAACTCACAGGACACTATTTACACACTTCTTACTTTTCATATACAGAAATGCTTTTAATTTCTGTTTTCCTTCCCAATAACAGTTAGTGGGGAGTTTGACACTCAAACTGCATGCGGTGCTATTGTCTGAAACTTTAACAAGGCAATTCCCACCATGGAAGGGAAGCTATTTACCAGCATGTGTCCTCTCTTTTCACCTCCATAAACTCACAGGACACTATTGCTAGATTTGGATATATACAATTTGTCTTTAGGAGTTAGGAGCAGCACTCTCTTTCTCACTTTTACAGAATCTAACAGCACTTTTCACATGCTATGATTATATTGATCGTTGCTCCATCTTTAACCAACACGAGAGCTAAAGTTGTTTGTCATTAATTGCCAATTAATTATTATTTTCTAATTAAATGCACACAAAAAAATTCCCGAATTTTAACGTGCTAATCACCTAGCGGAACCGTGGCTAAGTTGATTAATATACACACACTACATGGTGCTTGAGATTTGACAATGGAATTTTTGCATTGCGTTTTTGTGCAAATACGTTTCATTTATGTAAAGTTTGATCTCCCTTTATTCTCTGGGGCCTAGATGTTTCCAATCCATCTGGAAAAGTGTTTAGGAGTTAGTGAAGGGAAATTGTTTATTATTATCATAAAAGCTTTCTCCATTATCATATGAAGATATGGAAATTAATAAATATGAAAAATCTTCATATAGTCTTCTTGCGAATGTGTGCACTATTTAATTTGAGCACTTTAAGTTTTGATTTGACTTATGAAAAAAAATATTACACATTTTTTTCTTTTATATAAATGAGTTAAAATTAAAGTTAAAATTCGATTTGTTTAAGATTATAAAACTTGAACTTATTTAATTCATTTATAATTTTGATTATTTTTTTAGAATTAAATCTCCACTTAAAATATTTTTTAAATTTGATAATTTAATATTTAATAGACATATTTATGTAAGAAGATGAAGTAAAATTAAGATAATAAAAGACTTTTTAAAATGAGGAGGATCGTACACCAATGTAAATTTTTTTTTTTACACTTATTTTTAATCATTAGATCTACTTTCATCTAATAATTGAGATTATTTCATTAAAGGTAATTATTAGATGAAAGTAGATCTAATAAAATGAGTGTAAGAAAAAAAAAGACTTACACCGATGTAAATTGATCCTCCTCCTTTAAAAATTATAATTAGGTAAATGATAGATAATATTAAATAAAATTATAATTCTCTAAATATAATCACAATTTATTAAGTAATAATAATATATAAATTATTATTATTTATATATTTTTTTTATAAAATTACAATTTTTTATTTTATATATATATATAGGTATTCATAATTTTTTAATATCAAATTTATAAAATTAAATTTATTTATTTAATTAAACAAATAAATTTAATCAAATATTCAATAAATTAAACTTTAATAATTTTCAAATAACTCAACACATTTACAATTTCGCTACTATTCCTATACAATGTAAACAGTATGTTAGGAGGTAGTCAATACAAGGGCGGCTCAACTTGTTTTTCCCTCCAGGAGCTGGAGGAACTTATGAAGAGAAAAAATGCATGTGTGTATAATGTAATGCTACAAGGAGTTTTTCTGAACTGATGTGACAATAATAATTATCGTTGTTTTATTTTCTTTGCTAGTGGAGAACAGATGGACATGAAATATATGATCTCCTCATTTGGTATCTGATTGCTAAACTTTCGCTTTAATTTTAATGAATGGCATTGGTTATCTTGCATATCAATCAAGATGCTTCCATCATGGAATGATCCATGTGCAACCAATTTTTTTAAAAAAAGAAAAATAGCACCTGGTTCAATTTGGATTTACAAATGTTACATATATCTGGTAGCTGACTGGGTCCTTCTTGGTCGAGTCTTTGTTGATGAGGAGGATGAAATAAGAAAAGAACAAACGTTCGCGGACCATGTTTGAAGGAGTGTACGAGGGTGCTCAAAGTTCAACCCCACTAGCCAGTAGCCACTAGATAACTGAAAACTGGACAAAGCAAAATAAATATCTTTTATATATCATTTTTTAACCATAAATTATAAATTTACTTAATAAAAAATTGAGCAACACCTATAATTTCCATAAAATAATAAATATTAAAAAAATTGATATACTTTTTATTCAAAACTAATTTATGATATATAATTTTATTTTTTAATCCATAAATTATCAATGATGATACATTTTTTATAAAAATTAACATATAATATATTATCATATATGAAAAGAGTAGTATCACATTATTTATCTCAATAAATTTAAAAATATTACTATTATGTAAAGATTAAAAAATATGAGACTAATCTAAAAAAACTAAAATTAAAAATTTTAGATTTATTATATCGTGAAACAGATATGATAAAATCAAAATTAAACTCTTTAAATTTATCTCAAAATTAATAAATATGAAAATTTGGAATAATTTTATTGAAATAAATATTAAAAAGAAAGGAAAACAGAAAAGGGTTAAAAAAAATTCCATATACATCCTTGATCTTTCCATAAAACAAAAACAAAAAAAAAACTTATACGTCCTCTGAACGACAACTAAACTGTGAGTCTTAGACTGCATTTGTGGAATAAATATTTAGAGTAAATCATATTAGTTTTCATATAGTTCATATTCCTTCTTAAATTAATTAGCAAGTACATTCATGTTGACCCCATACTCTTATCAAACGACGGGTGCCTTGGTAGGGATGTTAACAGGATAATACCGGGTGGGGTTGGATAGTGTTTTCCCGTTACTGCTCTTGTATCTGTTACAGGTACTTATTTATAATTTTCACACGTAAGTGTGTATTTTATAAGTATTTGTAAATAGTTAATAATTTAAAATGAAATTTTAAAAATTATAAATAAAATAAATTTTAACATTATATGTTATAATTTTGTTTAATAATTTAATATTTTAATAAAAAATTAAAAACTAAATATTATAAATAATAAATTATATTATATTTTATAATAATTAATTTACATAAATAATTATTACATAAATAAAATATATTTTAAAAAAACACCACAAGTATTATTATTATGAACTTATTCAATAAAAAATATTCACTGTAAAATAATATATATATGTATATATATATATATATATATATATCTTATCTCAAAATAAAAAAATTATAATATATAATATATTAAATAAAAAATATACATCATAAATTTACTTATATCTACGAGGTAGGTATTATAATCTTCACCTCACCCAATTTTTAAACGTCTATCAATCTCCTACCATATCACGAGTAATCTCTATGAATCTTTCACATACACAAATAATTTTCTCGTTCCTGTGCTTTTAGGCCTTTTTATTGTCTATTACTAGTTTAAACCATTCAGGGAAATTAAAAAATAAAAAAACAAAATCAAACGTATTACACTCACGGTTTAGAATTCCGTGACAAATGATAAATTCATGAATAATTTTAGAACAGAAATGTTAATAATATATTTTTTAAATATTTTTTAACATTTATTTTATTATTGGTCTAAAAATATATATTATTAATATATATTTTTAATAATTCTTTTAAGAATATGAGGTGAACTAATAATAAAATAAATATTAAAAAAATATCTAAAAAATATATTACTAACATTTTTTTTTTAAGAACACATACTTTCATTCATATTATCTCATATTTAGATAATTTTTATGGGTTTTGCTATGGTACTTATTAAATAAGTCAAAATATTTTTCTTCATGAAAGTAATGTATTTAATGCATTAAAAATAAAAAAATACCATTTACTTTATTTTTATCAAAAGCTTTATATTTTTATTTTTTAACAAGTGTCCTACAAAACTTAATCTTTATTATCTATTAATGTTTTGTATTTGTACAATGCACGAGATAAATTAAAAAAATTTAAATAAAAAAAAATATATTTAGCTAGTTTAGAGATATGACCTCAAGGATTGTTTAAATAAATTTGACTAAGTTATAATTAGTGGAGTATATAGTGAGACTCACTTAAAATCAATTTTTTTCATTAATCAGCTCTTCTCGTGCTATGATAACTGGATTATGTAACTCATCTCTATAAATATTTTTTTATATGACATCGCAATTAATATCACATAAAACTATAACTTGCCCATTACATATGCTACATCGTTGAGGTTAATTTCTTTCATTATTTTCCATAAAACTATCTCAAATCATGCAAATAATTACTCAAAATATCAATGAAATCTAATGTTATATGATACAGGCTTTTAATTGTATTTAAACGATCTTACTAAATAAAATTTATTATAAATCTGAACTTTTTAATTGATTTTATCATATCTTCTTGCAAAGTTTTTATTTCATATATATAAATATTAATATATTTTTATTTAAGATTTTCAATGTCAAAAAATATAAATATAAAATATTTTAAATATTTTATATTATATATATGAATGAATTTTTTTATATAAAAAACACTTAATAATTTCTTAGTATTTTCATAATAAATTACATTTAAATAATTTTTATATTTTTATGCAAAATTTTCACTCTTGTGTGATGTATATATTAAAATCTTCTAAATAATATAGAATAAATATAGCAATTTAAAAATATAATTAATTAATTTAAAATGACAATACATATATAATAGAAATGATATTATATACTTACAAAAATTTTAAGATTTTAATATCAATCACTAATAAAAATAATTAATAACCTAATCAACTAAAGATAGGTGAATTTTTTTTTTGAATTTTTTAAATATAAATATGAATTAATATGCAAATGTATATATGCTAAGGTAATTAATATGTGATTATAAATTTTATATTTATATGTATAGATAGTAAATTTAATTTATACCTTGTGATACATGTATACTTTCCTTTTAAATTGTAATATGAGATATCACATGGCAGTTATTAAGATTATGTATTTGTCACAAGACAGATTTTTAAACATGTTATTCTATGTCAAAATAACAAATCAAAATATAAAAACATATACTTTTTCTTTATATATTATATATGATTACATATGATTTTATTTTATTTTCTCCATACTTCTATTTTAATTCTACCACATATGCATATGTTAGTTTTTTTTTCCTAAAGGGATAATTACTCTGTAGGTCCCCAAATTTTTTGGGATAATTCAAATAGGCCCCTAAACTTAAAAAGTTTATAATTGGATCCATAATGTTCTAAAAATTTGTAATTGGGTCCTTAGACTCATACATTCGTTACAGCTCTGTTAACCCGAATGACTTGACGTGATGTGGCTATCCTAAGTGTCAAAGTGATTAGTGTGCAAATTACAAAAATAAAAAAAGATGTATTTCCCCCAAAATGTACCGTTAGGGTTTGAGAAATTGTATACCAAATAACATAAACAAGACAAACGTGAATGGTAGCAAGACAATCTCCCTCTGCAACTCCATTATCCCTCTGAAAACTTCGATCTCACCATAGCTACAATCATTGGCTCATCAGAAATTCATGGTTTACTCAGCCATCAACCTCCACACAGTCGAGTAGCAGAAGGAGACTACCTACTCACTGTTATTATGGTGATCCAATGTATGTTAGTACATCAAAGACAGAGGTCAACCTTGGAAGAAGGTTTATAGGATGCCTTAATTATAAAGTTGGTTTGATTTTTATTGATAATGATTTTAGGTTTATGATGAATTTGTAATATAAAGTTATTCTGATAACTATATGTTTTGATTGTGTAGACAAGTGATTGTGGATTCTTCCAATTAATAGAAGCTCCAGCAGACCAAAGAGCAAGGGTAATGTGGATACAGCAAGAAAGGAGAATAAGAAAATTGGAAGCTAAAAATTGAAAGCTGAATAAGTACAAGATGTTGATGTGGTGTTGTTGTGTGTTGACTATAATTTATTTGCTATTTGGTATGGTGAATTCCGTTAGGTGTGGTGGTGTGTTAAGGCTAATGTAAGACATTGTTATTATGTAGGGTGTGATTTGGAGTGAAAGACAGTGTAGTTATGTAGGGTGGAATGTATTAAGATATTGTAATGTACTGGTTTTAATTTTATAATAGAAGTTAATTATTATGTGTCTGTTGTTTCTGTTATTGTAAAACAATCAAATCTGACTTCAACTAAGCAATGGATGACATTCTATTGTTAATGATAGGGAACAACTTGTTAGCAAACCAAAAATTTTAGATTAATAAGCTAAAAGCTTGTTAGCAAACAACTTGATGAAAAATTAACACAGATAACAAATATAATAAACTATTGTTAATGATAGGAAAAATTCAAGTGGTCACATACCAGCATTACAATAAAGTGGTCCAAAAGATCCAAAAACGTGCTTCCAACACATGTTGGCCAAATTACATACATATCCTATATATTCTAATTTAATGCAAAAAAACACAAAAAAGTAGCCTCACACAATTGTCCTCATTGGCTATTGGGTGGTGCAGATTTTCTTTTTGTTGGAAGCTTTGGTCTTCTTAATTCCAGAGGGATAATGGCTGGTGCAGATTTTCTATCTCTCCCTCTGCCTCCCCATTTTCCCCTACCAGCAGATTGAGATACACTAACAAATTAAGATTATCCAATATCAGCTTGAGATGCACCAACAAATTAAGATGATCCAATATGAGCTTGAGATGCATCAACACCACCAGATCCAAATGCAGATGCAGTAGCAGTAGTAGAAGTAGAAGCAGAAGCAGATCTAGTAACTCTAGATGGAGTACCAAGTCCATATGGTCCACCAGTAGCAGATCTAGTAACTCTATATGAAGTACCAGGTCCAGATGCAGTAGCAGATCTAGTAACTCTAGAAGGAATACCAGATCCAGATGCAGTAGCAGATCTAGTAACCCTAAATAGAGTACTAGATCCAGATGCAATAGCAAATATAGTAACTCTAGATGGAGTGCCATATCTAGTAGCTCTAGATGCATGGGGGCACCAACAGCTCCTTCACCAGTAAATCTAGTAGCAGCTCCAGATGTAGGAGTAGCACCAGCAAATCCACCACCAGCTGATCCAGTAGCAGTTCGAGATGTTCCACTAGCACTAACACTAATAGAACCTGCTAGTTCAGGTAGTAAGCATTTTTTTCTGTAGTGGCCAACTTGTTTGCACCTTGAACATCTAATTACTGTTCTAATTTTCCTAAGCCTTTGGTACCTTGGATTTTCATCAACTTCTCTTCTCCTTAACTTTTTAGGCCTCCCATGCTTCATTCTATGAGTTGGGGGGCAATTTTATCCATGTTCAGTGTCGGCCACATATTCTCCCCATTTATTAGGTTCACAACCAGTCTATAACAAGCAATGTAAGCTGCAGGGGTGTAGTAATTACTTATGTAGTCTTTTGGCTCATTCCCTTTAAAAAATATTACACTGCAAGTGTAACATCCTAATATCAGTATCTCAGCATATACGTCATACAAAGAGATACGTAGCATTACAATGTCACTACATACATACTGGTCATATATTTACATCCATAATGTTCATTGGAAACACTATAGAGAGCCATATGAAAAATAAAAATACTATATTTATATCATAATGCATCAACATACATATACATCATTAGCCTTAGCAAAGGCTTGAAGTAATACATAAGCCTATACATCTCAAAAGGAATACTAATAAGTACAACAATTTGAAACATAACGTAATCTAATCCTTAACTTCTTTCTTCTTCTTATCCTTGGAAGAAGTTTCATTTGAAATTACATAATATACAGCGGGGTGAGAAACTACAATCTCAGTATGAGTAATCAAAACCAGTATACATAACATATATAAACATAATTACAATAACTACTAATGAAATATGTTTAAAACATCTATAAGGTCTAATCATAACATTCAGATAAACCAAGTTAACTAAACATCTCATACATACATCTAGTTCAACTCAGAACAAAAATGTAAATCTTAGGAATTAATGGTTTCTTGTGTTATTTTGTAGCAAGTAGAGGTATCTTCTCACACTAAACATATATCCTGACTCATGAGAAGATCGGTCTAAATCCTGATTCCGAAGAACCTTATGGATCCTTACTTATCTCTTTTGGCCTTGGTACTATCAACTTATCAGTGTTATATCCTTCCTTCATTGAATTTATCAAACACCCTTTCGATTTCTCTTGGCCTTCATGAATACTGTCAAAGGATACTCACAAAATCAACACTACCTAGCATTCCTATACATACTAGGTATAATTTTCTTCTTAAAAACTATCCCTATTAGTGCCTTAACACACCTTAGAAAACATATACTAATTATTCCAACTAGTAAATGACTTCAAAACACAAAAATAACTATTTGTTGAATTTTGTAATGGGCGCCTAAGCGCTCCCTTTTTTAGCATATGGGCGCTCACTAGACAGAACACAGCCTTGTGTTATTTTCACACCGCGTGCCTAAGCACTCTGGCCTGAGCGTCTAGGCGCTCTGCGCTCTGATGCGCATAAAACTTCCTAGACATTGAGTGTCTAAGCGCTCTGTGCCCTGCTACACGAACCTTCATCCCTATTACACGAGCGTCAAGGCGCTCGATGTAGGGCGTCTGGGCGCTCTCTGTATGACAACAAATCTGCACAATTTTGCAGAGTTGTGCCATTATTCCATTGGAACTTTTCATGGTTTTTGGTCATTTCAATTCAATTTCTAAGTAATCTTAGGTCCCTAATCAGTTCTTAAACACTTAGGAATCATTAATCACTAACTTAAATTTCTTAATTTGGACTAAAACACCAAAATCTCTTATAAGGTGACCTAAACCCCTCTTTGGGATTTCAAATGACCAAATAAGGTGTTCAAAACTTCTCACTTCTATTAATGTTATGAACAAATCATAAAAGATCAAAGAAACTCAATCTTGCAATCAAAACACATCAAACACCTCTAGAACTCAGTTTGACCTATTATGCACCTTAAGTGCATCTATGGTGAAAGTAGAGAAAAGAAATAAAGATGAGCATAGAACCCCTACCTTTGGAGTTGTGTTGATGCATCAAACTTGGTTGGATTCTCAACCATTGACTTTACTCTTGGCTTTCCTCTTTCTCTCTTCCTCTTGCTTGGTCTTTTTTTTCCTCTTTTTTCTCTTCTCTTCTTATGTTTTCTGTTTCTGCTAAATGAAACAGTTTGGCTGTGAGAAAGTCCTTATAAAGGGGAAATAAAAAGACTCCTATGGCTTTTAGGTCAAAACTGATAAAATTTTGATATACTAAAAACACTCAAATTTATCTAAATCCAGATTTTCAGGTTCCAACAACTTTAAAATAAATATTAGGATTCATATAAAAAGTCGTTTCACCATTATCTGATATTTTCATAACTATTACTAGTCAAGCCAGCTATAATTAGATAACCAGTATGCCTAAAAATGCCAAACTAGTTCAGTTTACCTTAAAACTTTGACTGTAACTTGTTCTTCATATTTATGACCTAGAAATAAATTATCCATATTTATTTCCCTCTCCTAAATAACTTATGTTATTATCTGAGTCATTTTAAATTACTTTTCACAGTCAAGGCTGCAACTAAGTACTTAAATTAACTCAGATTATCACAAAATTAAATATACATCTTGAATAAACCATATGCTACCTTTTTAATATCTAAACAAGTCTAATATGTCATTTAGTGTATTACAGCAAGCATGCTGGAAAGGAAAACCTATCAATCCCCAAAATCTACAAGTGCAGCTACTAATGCCTAAGTCAACAACAAACTTCTCATTAATGTGTTTATTGTTATGTGACACTTCAAATTTAAGACCTCCAGCCCACTTAGATATCCAATTCCTTGAGTTAATTGCCTCAACATTCAACCTTTTTTTAGGTTTAGGCAAGATATTTCCTTTATACTTCTCACCCTCGGTTCTCTTTTCAACGAACCTACACATCCAATAACATCTTACCCATTCAAACATGGTCAAGATAGGCTTATCTCTAGCTTCCAATAGTCTACCATTGAAAGACTCAGATATATTGTTTATTAACATATCACTTTTGGAATAAAAAGCTGAAATGTGACCTTGTCCACAGTGTAGGGGATAATGTCACCAATTTGTCATAGCATTCATTCTAAACCTTCTCCAACTGCTTCATTTTCCTTTCCAATTCTTCCACATAGGTTGTTTTTTGCAGTGCTAATGATCAAGTCTCATAGGGCTATCCCTCACCATAACTCTTCTTACAATTGACATATAAATGCCTAAGACAGAATTTATGCTCAACATCAGGTATCTTCTCCTCAAAAATTTAAACAAAACCCTGTAAATGTGCAATAGTAACAAGTTATAGCAATAATTTTAGTATTGAAAATGTAGTATACATAATTAATAGTAAAGGTAGAATAATATCTTCTACTGGTCAGAAATGAATACCCATATTCTCTCAGGTTCTGACCCTATGTCTTCCATTAGCAATGTTAAAAATCAACCTCATGAGTCATTTGTTTCACTTTCTACTGCAGCAACCAACAGTTGTTGTCCATATGGACCGTTTAGATGACATCCATCAAGGCCAATAATGGGTCTACAACTAGTCAAAAATCTCATCTTAACAACATCTATACACATATATAACATTTGGAAACATGGCTCATGGGTTAATATAGGTCTGTTTACCATTACTTTTAGAGTGAATCCAAGGTTTTTGCTTCGAACCTACTCACAGTAGTCTCATATTCTATTATATTGCTCAATGACTTCTCCTTGTAATTTTTCATATACCTTTCTCCTTTCCCAATAGGTCATAGTAACAGAAATCTCAATCATGTACTTATCATTCACATTTTGAATAACATGTGAAAGAGACAACTTCTTATTCATCTTCATTAAGGCACTTAACTTATTTGCAACCCAATCAGAGGAGGCCAAACCTTAAAGGTTCCATTCAAGAAGGCCTATTCTTTAATAGCTTCATTGAATTGGTCAATAGAGGTAAATTATAACCCTAATTTCCAGTTGTAATCCATACACATGTCTTTAGGATCATACAATGGATATGTGAGTTTGGGTTTGCTAAGGCCCTCATCTGAAGATCCATCCGTGCTATCTAGAGATTCAAATTCACAGTCAGATAAAATTTCAAAGTTGCCATAGTGTAATAAATAAGTATTGGGGTTTGAGGATCCAACTTGATTGGGGTTTGAATTGTTTGGTTCAATTGGGTGTTGTGCAGCTTCAGTTGCTTCCTATTGGTAAAGGTCATTCACAAAGTAATCTTCGTGTTCTCCATCATCGACACTATCTTCAAATTGAATCTTCATGGCACTATCATCGCTACTATTATTACCTTCATCACTTTGCACTTCATCACTTAACACTAATCTAGCCATTGCCATACAATTAGCATCATTCTTCAACTCCTTTAAGCACTGTTCATGCATCTACCAGGCTCCAAATACCAAATTTTCATATATCCCTTATAGCCTAAAATCTTTTAATATAGCAACAATTTCTTGCAGTGACTAATGATCAATGTCAAACTGAATGTATTTTTTGGTCCTACCACCCAAAAATTTCAAATATGATCTTAATTTCAAAAGCTGAATTCCATGATAGAAGTCTACTTCAAACTTGTCATATGTATTTTCTACATAATAAACAACAAATAGACATGCTATAAAACATCGTAACTAGCAAATAAATTACCTCAAAGCAATAAACAAATATTATTACTCAATTTTTTTAAAAGTTTGCATTGTAATAGAGGGACACAGTGCGCACCTGAGCTGCTATAAGGGGCCAGTTCCAAATGTTGAGATTCCTCTGTTAGCCATGGCAACCATTACCCAAGAGGGGGGGTGAATTGGGTGATGACTAGTTTTAATGCAACTTTGACAAATTATGCATTTTGAATAACTCAATTAATAAATGCAGCGGAATAAGTCAATTTAAATGTACAACTATTGAGGATTACTCAAATACAACTTGGGATATATGATGAACTAAGTGAATAAGCTAGATATCAAGTTGTAACAATCAAAACATCAACATATGCAATAAATAAATATATTCTACCAAATACTTGAATTTAAAGAGTGTAGGGAAGAGAGAATCAAACTCAAGAATTTATCCTGGTTCACCACCAACCACTTGTGGCCTACATCCAGATCCTCAAGCTTAACTTGAGATTTTCTTCACTATCTCCTAGACTTTACGGGTGCTAGAAAAACCTTTGTACATACAAGAGCACTCCTCACACCTTGGGATACCTCACCCTTGTGCTAGAGCCTCCAATTCTTCAAGCTTCACAGGTGCTTGATGACCTTTACAATGAAGAGCACTCACAACACCTTTGGGATACCTCACCCTTTGTGTTTGAGTCTCACTATAAGGGATACCTCACCCTTTTCTCTCTTGAGGATACCTCACCCTCTTACAATGATTTCAAGATGAAGAGAAAGAATAAAACTCTCACAAGAGTGGATATACAACTTGAAGAACAAAGTAGATGATAGAAAACTCTCTCAAGAGTAGATAATACAAGTTGAAGCTCAATGGGTATAAAGGATTTACACACTTAGCTCAAAACAAAGAATTTGGAGAAAAAGATGATGAATTTCGTTTTCAATGTTCAAGGGTAATTTTCGAATGTTCTCCAACTTGTTTTTGATGCCCAAACACTTTTATTTATAGCCCAATGAGTTTTAGAGCCGTTGGAGGTGTTTAGAAATGATTTTCTATGAAAACTAGCCGTTTATAGCCGTTAGAAACGTTCCTGGGCACTTTGTAATCGATTACAAGCTTCATGTAATCGATTACAAGCTTTCTGGGCACTTTGTAATCGATTACAAGCTTCATGTAATCGATTACAAGCTTTCTGGGCACTTTGTAATCGATTACAAGCTTCATGTAATCGATTACAAGCTTTCTGGGCACTTTGTAATCGATTACATACTCTGTGTAATCGATTACACGGCTTCTGTCAACGTTGTAATCGATTACATGACTTGTGTAATCGATTACACCATTTCTGGTTTTCAAAACCGACTTTAAAAGGTCATAACTTCTTCATTTCTTATCCAATTAAAGCAAATGACCATTCATTGGAAAGCTCTTTGAGTCTACTTTCATATGAAAGAAGTTTCAGAATAAAACTCAAATTATTTTGAAAGATATGATCAAAATAGTAACCAAAGGTCAGATTTTCAAAACTCAAACTTTAATTGGTCATAACTTTTTCGTTTCTTATCCATTTAAAGCAAATGACCAGTCATTGGAAAGATCTTTGAGTCTATTTTCAAATGAGATAAGTTTCAAAGTAAAACTCAAAGTATTTTAAAAGTTATGATCAAAAGAGTAAGTATATGTCAGTTTTGCAAAACACAAACTTGACTATTTTTCATAGATTTGAAATACCACCAAGACTAGCTTTCCAAAAATAGTTTGTTGGGCATTTAAACATTTTAGAAACACTTATAAATATGTTTAAAACTTGTTTGAGCTTAGTGTGATTCCTTTTTACCTTTACACAAGATCTAAGTCCTATAAGCTAAGCTTGAAGATGTTGGACTAGATCTTTTACCACCATCACTTGTTGATGTAATCCAAGCTTCCAAAGAAAATCTTCTCTTTAAAACTTGCAAATGCTTGGAACATCTTTTCATTTTCATTCTCCTTGAGTTGAGCATAGTTGTGATCTTTTGCTTTCTTGTTGCAATGCTTACTCTTGGTACTTGGACTATCCTACAAAGTATTGCTCACTTAACCAAACATAGTTAGTCCAAATTCATAACTCAATATCTTCATATGCATGATTCATAAATGTATAACTCTAGTAGTCTAACATGCATACAAGACTTTCATAGACATATCCAACATTAATTCATTTATAACTCATATAAAATATTATTAGATATATTATATGATGAATGTTACATATATCTCATTAAACACATTTATGTAACATGGTCAACATTCTTTTGTGATGCATTTGTCATTTATTAAGCACAACTATAAAGCATAAGCATCATTCTTTTTGTCTTGTATTTGTCATCATCAAAACTTAACAGATTAAATCATTGGGGCAAACCTATTTCCACAATCTCCCTTTTGATGATGACAAATCACCAAAGAAACAATATGTTTAGCAATATATAAGGATAGATATTCATGTAAGCATATCAAACAATTAAGCACAAGCACATATTTTTCTTTCCAATTTTCTCTCCCCTATTTGACATCAACAAAAAGGCTTAGGAAGGAAAGATAATATTTTTCTCTCCCTCTAAAGATAAGAACCATGTTGTCAAAAAGTAGGATCATCAAGACCATAAACTTCTTCAAGTTATTCAACTCATCACTATCTGTCCTTATTTAATTATATACCTAATTCAAGAAAGGAGAGATGAAATAAGTATGCTTTCAAGATATAAAAGATTATTCATGCAATACTTGTCATATTTTGGTACTTCAACATTTAGCATATGATAGCAATAAGCTTAAGAAATTATGTCTAACATATAATATCTTGCATACCACATCATAAATAAGTACCACTTGATATCACTTGATAGGAGATACAAAATATTCATGTAAGATCATGGAATTAAGGTTTTCAAATAAAAGATCATACAACTTGTCACATATCAAGCATTTCTCAATGAAAGAATCAAAAGATATGAAGTTTAAGAATGTTTACCTTCTTTCATTGATATAGGAAAAGAGAATGAACGATGATCTTTGTTGACATGTTGATAGTATTAACAATAAAACACTTCATGTCAAGTAAGGATGTAAGCCAAGAGATATAAGCAATAATCTAATAGCTAGGCTCCCCTCACAATATGCATGTTATCAAAATATCAAATATAATGGTTTAACATAGTTATGCATATGTTCTTAGTCAACAAGGATATGGAAGAATGATATGTAAGATAAGTTCCCCCTTATTGAAGCACAAGATAGATAAAGGAAAATATGCATGCCAAGATCATATAAGCACATTACTATAAAGAAAAGCAAGGCATAGATACATATTCTTAATCCCTCAAACAAAATCATTTTAAAAAAAACTTCTCCCCCTTTCAAAAAGAATTTTATAATAACACATTACATTTTCAAAAGCATTTTAGAAGGGTAGAAGAGATTTATATTGAAATCACATATTCCTTGAGAGTGATCAAATCTAAGTCAAAAGAGTATTTGAAAGTACATATCCTCTTTTTTACATTAAACAAGAGCCTTGAAAAGATAAAATATATATATATATAATTTTAAACAAGACTTATCTTTTGAAGTATGAAGATTGATCTCTATAGATCATTTCAAAAAATTTATTTAGAAAACTTTCTTAAATACTCTCTCAAAATTTAATAGACATTTCAAAGCAATGTAGAGAGTACTACATTTATAGAACAAATTGAATGATTTCTAAATTTTCAAGACAATTAGGAGATGATAATACTTTTTAAATCTTAAGACAAGTTCAAAAGATTCTCAAGGATATGAAACTTGAAAAGCTTCTTTTTAAAAGGAATATTAATCAAACTAGAAATTCTTTTCAAAACAAGAGCATGATTCTCATAAGTTTATACCACTAAGAACCATAGATCAAGAGAATCATATATATATCAAACATTTACCTTGATGAAATATGCTATAGAGATTAAAACATATATAGAACTAATATCATCCACCCTATATGCAATGACAAAACTAGCAATTTAATGTACAATTAGGCACTTTGTCAATGCTAAGCATACTTCTCATGTAAGGAAAGCATATAATCTTTTAAGATTAATTTATCAACAAGTATCATATAATCCATAGCATATAGAATACCACAATAGTTTAGGGATAGAGATACTTATTGGGTTAGATAGAAAGTGATGCTCCTTTAGAATGTTCTTCATTTATAGGTCCTTGTACTTTCTTCCATTGAGTATTTTATTCCATTGCACTTGAAGAAAGTCTCCTCATGTTCCTCTTCCTTCAACATTTCTCATTTATCCACATATGCTTGACATTTCAATATTTGATGACTATATTTCAAAAGTTCTCAAAAAAAGGTTAACATCAAATATCATTTAAACTTATTTACAAATATAATTTAGGTTGATATAAAATGTAAAACATGTACCACATTATCAACCATGAATTGTTAGCTCTAAAGAGAACAAAAGAATGATATATGCACTTGAATCCAAAAGCATAGTTTGAGCATTTTCAAGGCAAGATTCAAGTTTATCAAGAAACACATGATCAACATCAAAACTTATATAAGCATTTTGGGATAAACAATGATCATGTAAGGCATGTAATATCAAGTAAGGAATTTTAGTATGTACACATGCCAATCAACAACAAGAAATCTCTTATTGTAGTGAAAGAATTGAAAAACCATGGAACTATAACTTTTGAATATTTATGATTCATTTCAAGATATACTTCATTAAAAAATATTGAAGTTCAAAGATAAGTTCAAGGAACAAAAAAAATCATTTACTTCTTGTTTTTAAAATATGAACATATCAAGCAATTTCAAACAAGAAGACAAATAACTTCTAACTATCTAATCTCTAAGTAAGCATATAAGCAAATTGAGCATCAAAGAGAAAGGATTAGAACTACTTATGAGCATGTGAAATTTTCATATTTGAATAAGGAGAAATGGTCACAAGCTCAAGAATAAAGATATTATCATAACATGTCATTCCAAGCAAAATGTGTGCATATCTAACATGTTAGTATATATAAAAATATTTTTAAAATATAGTGCTAGAAAAGCACAACTTAAGGCATGATAAGGCATAAAAACAAATCTTTACTTATCCAACTATCACATGATATACAATTTAAAGTATAAGTAAGGATAAGAGATTGATATCACCAAAAGTGTACTCTTTGAGTTTTTGTAAGTGACTCTAACTTCTATGCCTCAAGGCCCCTTGAGAATGTTGTGGTTCTCCATGTCTTTCTTTTTATGTTTTTCATCATTTTTGGAGAACTTGGACCATTTTAAGTTTTCCCAACCTCAAGTAGCATGGTTGTTTTTCACTTCATTTGCATGCTTGAACTAATGATCACCCTACAACATAATTTAAAGCAATTTCTTTGGTATCCACTAATTTTGGATCCGTAGGGGTTAGTCATTGATCATTAATCCATTATGCTTTTATAGATATCAAATTTTTTATAGTATGTAATTTGAGCATAGCAAATGTAAACAATCAATTACCATTAAGCTCATAGCCAATAATATGCATGCTTTCATGATATATAGACAATTTTGAGTGAAAATGGTCATTCCAGCACTTAAAACCATTTTTAAAGCCTGTGTAATCGATTACAATATGTGTGTAATCGATTACCACCTCTACTGAATCCATGTAATCGATTACATGTTTGGTGTAATCGATTACCAACTTTCTGGAACCTTGTAATCGATTACATGGGGTTGGTGTAATCGATTACATGAGTTCTGAAACATTGTAATCGATTACATAGTATGTGTAATCGATTACACGCTCTCTGACTTTGCTTGGAACGCTTGGCAGAGCCTCTGTAATCGATTACAGAGGTCTTGTAATCGATTACAAGCTTGCTGAATTCAGTTTTTGCACTTCAAACAAGTAGTGGTCCGAACTCAAAGCTTTCAAATTAATTCCAAAACTTTCCAAAACAATTCCAAACATCATGTAAGCATAAAAACTGACTAGTTCTTGATCCAAAGCTCACATTTATGCAAAAACTACAAATGATGCAGAAAATTATAACTTTATGCAGCAAGAGTTATGATTTATCCAATATGCCAAGTTCTAATATATTTTTATCAAATGTGCTACTTCAAACAAGAAGTGAGTTTATCTAGCATATTATCACATGTAAAAATGTATAGAAAATTTAAAGCATAAAAAGCATCCATAGTCATAGAATACCTTATTATCAAGAGATATGCAAGGTGGTGAGTAAAGGATGTAACAATAATACAATCATGTGCTATATATAATATTCAAATTTTATCAAGTACACATGATTCAAATAATCACTTAAGGCCTACAAGGAATATACCTCAAATTCATTGACTTTACAAGTGAATGTGCATAAGAGGTAGAAACTTTTGATACCTTAGCCTTAGTGATCAAGGAAACTCCTTTCCTTACCCATTGCTTCTCTTTTGGTGTTTTGAACTTTGCAAGTTCCACATTTTGTACTTGAGAAGCTTTGGTTGAAGTCATCTTCCTTCTTTGATCAATTAGTCCATCCTTTTGAGAAGTTTTCTGCATAATTGAAACACTAGGAGGACTTTTTGGTACCCACTTTATCTTGGGTCCTTCAATGTTAGTACTAGAACCTTTAAGACCTTTAGGAACCCATACCATATTATTTCTCATATAAGAATTTCTTCTATAATTGCATAAATGAGAAATATGTCCTAAATGACCACAAAAATTGCAAACAATTGAATTTAATGATGACTTGGTCCTTTGAAGATCATTTTTGAAAAACATAAGCCTTTTGTTGTTTTTATATTCTATGTCATTTTTGCCACAAGCCTTACTTGAATTTCCATGTGAAATAGTATCAATTGCATTCTTATTAACACACATGGATTGTAAGCAAATAGAATCATTAGCTTTGGCAAATTCACAATATAAGTTCTCAACTTGATTTTCTAAATTAATGCATTTTTCACAAGAAGTTGAGGTTTCACATTTTAAAGGCATTTCCTCATCAAGAAAAGTATATTCATTTTTCAAGATATTAATTTCATTTTCAATGGAGGAAATGTTTTCTAAACAAGATGAGTTTTTCTTTTCTAAAAGCAACAAACCATCATGCAATTCATCATATGCACATTTTAGCTCATAGGAAGGACTATAATATAGTTTATCATTATTTACCTCAAAGTCCTTTTTAAGGGAATCACCATCTTCCTCATTGTTGTCCATCCAAGATTCAAGAACATCTTCTTGAGGACATTTTTCAATATTGTCTTCCTTTAGAGGCTTTTGCTCTTCTTGCTCTCTATATACAACTTTTTGCAAGAAATCATTGTTAGCAAGATAAAAATTATCAAGAGCATCCCATATATCTTTAGCATTAGAGCAACTCTTAATTTTAGCATAAGCATCATCATTTAAACCACTTCTCAATATTTGCATTGCTCTAATATTCAATGAAAAACATTTCTTATCATAGTCATTCCAAGTTTGTTTTGATTTGCATGTAAATCCATCAAGCATAATATCCCACAAATCAATATCAATAGATTGCATATAAATTTCCATTCTAGCTTTCCAATAAACGAAATTCGCACCATCAAAGAATGGTGGTTTATTATTCAAAACCATTCATTTTGAAAAGCTTTTAATGGTTGCCAAACAAACAAAGATCTTTAACTCCAAGTCATTAAGCTTTTACCGAGCACGAAGCTCGATACCACTTGTTAGCCATGGCAACCATTACCCAAGAGGGGGGTGAATTGGGTGATGACTAGTTTTAATGCAACTTTGACAAATTATGCATTTTGAATAACTCAATTAATAAATGCAGCGGAATAAGTCAATTTAAATGTACAACTATTGAGGATTACTCAAATACAACTTGGGATATATGATGAACTAAGTGAATAAGCTAGATATCAAGTTGTAAATAATCAAAACATCAACATATGCAATAAATAAATATATTCTACCAAATACTTGAATTTAAAGAGTGTAGGGAAGAGAGAATCAAACTCAAGAATTTATCCTGGTTCACCACCAACCACTTGTGGCCTACATCCAGTCCTCAAGCTTAACTTGAGATTTTCTTCACTATCTCCTAGACTTTACGGGTGCTAGAAAACCTTTGTACATACAAGAGCACTCCTCACACCTTGGGATACCTCACCCTTGTGCTAGAGCCTCCAATTCTTCAAGCTTCACAGTGCTTGATGACCTTTACAATGAAGAGCACTCACAACACCTTTGGGATACCTCACCCTTTGTGTTTGAGTCTCACTATAAGGGATACCTCACCCTTTTCTCTCTTGAGGATACCTCACCCTCTTACAATGATTTCAAGATGAAGAGAAAGAATAGAAACTCTCACAAGAGTGGATATACAACTTGAAGAACAAAGTAGATGATAGAAAACTCTCTCAAGAGTAGATAATACAAGTTGAAGCTCAATGGGTATAAAGGATTTACACACTTAGCTCAAAATAAAGAATTTGGAGAAAAAGATGATGAATTTCGTTTTCAATGTTCAAGGGTAATTTTCAGAATGTTCTCCAACTTGTTTTTGATGCCCAAACACTTTTATTTATAGCCCAATGAGTTTTAGAGCCGTTGGGTGTTTAGAAATGATTTTCTATGAAAACTAGCCGTTTATAGCCGTTAGAAACGTTCTGGCACTTTGTAATCGATTACAAGCTTCATGTAATCGATTAAAGCTTTCAGGCACTTTGTAATCGATTACAAGCTTCATGTAATCGATTACAAGCTTTCTGGCACTTTGTAATCGATTACAAGCTTCATGTAATCGATTACAAGCTTTCTGGCACTTTGTAATCGATTACATACTCTGTAATCGATTACACGGCTTCTGTCAACGTTGTAATCGATTACATGACTTGTGTAATCGATTACACCATTTCTGGTTTTCAAAACCGACTTTAAAAGGTCATAACTTCTTCATTTCTTATCCAATTAAAGCAAATGACCATTCATTGGAAAGCTCTTTGAGTCTACTTTCATATGAAAGAAGTTTCAGAATAAAACTCAAATTATTTTGAAAGATATGATCAAAATAGTAACCAAAGGTCAGATTTTCAAAACTCAAACTTTAATTGGTCATAACTTTTTCGTTTCTTATCCATTTAAAGCAAATGACCAGTCATTGGAAAGATCTTTGAGTCTATTTTCAAATGAGATAAGTTTCAAAGTAAAACTCAAAGTATTTTAAAAGTTATGATCAAAAGAGTAAGTATATGTCAGTTTTGCAAAACACAAACTTGACTATTTTTCATAGATTTGAAATACCACCAAGACTAGCTTTCCAAAAATAGTTTGTTGGGCATTTAAACATTTTAGAAACACTTATAAATATGTTTAAAACTTGTTTGAGCTTAGTGTGATTCCTTTTACCTTTACACAAGATCTAAGTCCTATAAGCTAAGCTTGAAGATGTTGGACTAGATCTTTTACCACCATCACTTGTTGATGTAATCCAAGCTTCCAAAGAAAATCTTCTCTTTAAAACTTGCAAATGCTTGGAACATCTTTTCATTTTCATTCTCCTTGAGTTGAGCATAGTTGTGATCTTTTGCTTTCTTGTTGCAATGCTTACTCTTGGTACTTGGACTATCCTACAAAGTATTGCTCACTTAACCAAACATAGTTAGTCCAAATTCATAACTCAATATCTTCATATGCATGATTCATAAATGTATAACTCTAGTTAGTCTAACATGCATACAAGACTTTCATAGACATATCCAACATTAATTCATTTATAACTCATATAAAATATTATTAGATATATTATATGATGAATGTTACATATATCTCATTAAACACATTTATGTAACATGGTCAACATTCTTTTGTGATGCATTTGTCATTTATTAAGCACAACTATAAAGCATAAGCATCATTCTTTTTGTCTTGTATTTGTCATCATCAAAACTTAACAGATTAAATCATTGGGGCAAACCTATTTCCACATCCTCCTTCATGTGTTGTTCGCAGGTAGAGATTCTTACAAGTACTACTACTTCAACAACGAAATACAACAAAGAAGGACGACTCAACAACGCACAACAACATCGAAGGATAGTGTGTAGAAGATGGAATTAGGGATTTGGGAGAAAAACACTTTGGTTACTGAAAATGGAGGGATTTGGGGGAAATAAGTTTTGGTTGCTGAAAATGGAAGGAATTAGGGAAATGACGATAGATTTGGGGAAAAATTTAAGGATTTAGTATCCTAATTTACAAATGGAGAGTGACATGGACTAATAGCATGACATGACAATCCAACTCCACATATATGCGACAACTAGGATAGAATTAAGGAATATTCTATTGCATTGACAAATTAGTAACGAATGTATGGGTCTAAGAATCTAATTACAAATTTTTAGAACCTTAGAAACCTAATTACAAACTTTTTAAGTTTAAGGACCTATAGAGTAATTATCTCTTTTCTAAACTCCTCGGTAATGTCTCTTATTTGAAAAAGCAATGTCACTGTGCCTATTCTCTAACGAGAAATATAATCCTGACATAAATTTAATATATTTAACTTAAATGTGTTAGGTCAATAAATTATTGACATAAGTGTTTATTATCACTTTTAATTATTTTTTATCACTCCTTTCTAGCTAATTTCTTTTAAAATTTTCTAAAGTACTTATCATTAAGTAATTAAGTAAGATGTTACCATTTATCATTGTTACACTTTATTGATACCCAATTTTGTCCATAAATTTTTTATTTTATTATTTTTATTTTTGTTGTTTAATTAAGAAGTAATATTTTTGTGTTAAATTTTTCTAAGTTTAACTTTTTTCATTTTGTTTGAATCATTACATTTTCTTATTACTTAAAAAAAAAAAGAGAAGATCCTGCAAGTCTTCCACGAAAAAAAAGAAAAAAAAAGTTGGTACTATTTTCTGTCAGAAAATATTTTCACAAGATTAGGTGTAATTTTTTCAATGCATCGCAAAACCGCAAAATCAGCTGCAGAATTTAAAAAATGGAAGATCTCATGAATCTTGTTGCAGGCAAGCTACGCCTGTAACCAACAACCCTTTGAGGTGATTCTCACCTCATTCTTGTTGACTTGGTGCGATTGGAGCCTCAGTCGTGTATAAAAATGGCAGAGCAAGAATTGAAACGGGGGGGATGATTTCAGTTTTCAGTTTTCTTTGAAATATATATCAATTACAAAAAAAATTTCCTCAAAAACAGCTTCAGCCAACACTAAACAAAAAAACAAAAAAAAAAAGACGTAGGAGCCTGCATTTTTTCACTCCACGAGCAGTCACCATTCTTCAACCTCTAAACAACCACCCACAAAACCCAACACTGCCACACACGGACCAGACCGGCGACGCCGCCTAGCCACCTCGAACCCGTCAGTCGACGCCGCACCCAAGCCCAAGCTCGTCGCTCTCGGATCTCCGCTGCAGCCGCGCCGTCGCTCCACTGCGACCCCGCACGAGTGACCCAACCGCCCTAGCTCATCGGATCTGTCCTCCACATCGCAGATCTGCTGGTGAGTTTTTCTTCCCCTTCTCCATTTCTTTTGCTCCTCCACAACCAACCCCCTTTTTTTCTTTCTCTCTGTTTCGTTTTTTTATCCCATTTCCTTTCCCTTTCTATTCACGTTTTGTTTTTTTTTCACTCGCAGAGACTAAAAAGTCTCTTCATTTTTTTGGTTGGTCACGTGAAGACCAACCTTTCCCCACCCCCACTTTTCCTTTATTACTTTCTATTATCATCATTTAATTGGTGGTCGTGAAGACCAAATTACCATCTTCTTTTTTTTCTTTTTTTTTTTCTTTCTTTTTATGACCTTTTACTTAAAAAATAATAATAAATTTAAAAAAAAAAAAAATTAAGTAGGTATTTGAATATAAAATAAAAAATATTTTTTAGAATAGAAAAAAATAAAAAAAAAACTTTGAAAATAAAATTTGTTTTGAGTTATTCGATTTATGATGTTTATATTTAATTTTTTTATATTTACTTGGCTCATGAAAAATGATGTTTATTTATTTGTCCTTATGTTTGCCTTAAAATAAAAAATATAAGAAATATATTTTTAATCAATGCAATGACCAATGATGATGATTGAATAGCGAATGTTATCTTCATTGTCATTTGGATCATAAGGGTTTATTGAGTAGTCTGGTACTAACTTGAACCCTGTGTAATAATGAATTTAGTTTTAAATAAAATCTCTTTTGAAAAATCTTTTTCTTGATTAAAATTAATCAGCCCACAATTATTTTTTAAAGAACTACGTGACTTTGAGTTCCCTATTGCACCAGGGGATACGTAGGAGCAGAATTTTCATTCTGTCAAGCCAAAAATTAAATTTTCACAATTTGGTTGTTTCTTTTCTTTCTTTTCTCTTTTTTTAAAGTAAAAATAAAAATAAAAATAAGAAAATAAAAAATAAAAAAATTAGTTACAAGGTCTTTTTCTAAAAATGGGTAAAAATAAATACATTTGATATTATTAAAATTTGCACAACTAACTTAAGGTACCGTTCTTAGGACGGGCAGTGTAGGGTGCTAATACCTTCCCTACCTGTAATCGACTCTCGAATCCAAACTCATTTTCAAAAAGACTAGTTTTCCTGATTAAATGGTTTTTCTAATGTTTTCCCAATTTAAATAAACATTGGTGGCGACTCCATTGATTTTATCATTTTTTTTTGTCGTCCCGTCGCGATCCCAGTTGCGACAGTTGGCGACTCCACTGGGGACTTTCACTTAGAGAGTCAAGCTTGTTAGGGAAGCATGTGGTGGTTTGTACCCGAATACTTGCAATGGAGAGAAGCAAGAAGGGTACAGAATAGTATCCCCTAGACAGTTTCAGATGATAAAGGTCATCCTCAAATCATACCTCAAATGGCCACCGAGATTGAAAGACTGAAAGCACAAATGAAAGTCTTGGAACAAGGAAAGGAAGTCGCCGAGTTAAAAGTAGTCATCCACCAGAGTCGATGCCAGAAGCTAGCTGTTGAAGTTGAATATTTAAAAGATGCGTGTGCAAATATTGTTGAGACCCCAAGCCGAGCAAAAAGAGCAAGAAAAGGAAAGGAGATAGAATTTGAAAAGACCGCAACAGAAGTTCATGAATTACGAGCAAAGATAAGTGCTCAGGAAAAGACAATGGCGTTGGTTTTGCAAGAGAAAGGAAAGTTGGAAGCGAATGCTAGGGTACAAGATCGTAGAATGCAAGCCTTACAAGAAGCTCTGACTGAAGCGAAGTACTGCTTTGACCAAGGGCGAGCATTAGCTACCAAATATCACGATGTACTCGGGGAAGCAAACCGAAAGAATAAGCATTTGAAGCTGAAAATTCAAGAGTTGGGGCGAGACCATGAGCAGTGGAGACTCGAAGCCCGAAGACTAGTGAGGGAAAAAGAAGAATGGGCAGAAGTGTGGCAATCAGTAGCACAAGATCAAAGGGCTGAAAAAGAAGAATGGAAGAAGAAATTTGAAGACATGTCTGATAGCTTACTGCACAACTGATTACTCATTTCGAAGAAGCAAACATTCGAGTTCACATAAACCCCTAGTTACGACTACCATCAAAGATCGCTGATTTTATGAAGTATTGTCGAGGTCTTGCTAAGGGTTTTAGAAAAAAGCAAATGAAGTTGTTAATGTAATTGTGCTACATTTTGTGGGAACTAAATCTTGTACTTCTGAAGTTTGAAATGAAAATGGATGCTTATTGCTGTGTTTTGTTTCAAATGTCAATTTTGTTATTCTTCTATCAAGACATTGTTCGTTGAGGTGTGAATTCTTCCTTGAATAAATTGTCAACCATATTTCCGCCTCAAGACAATTCATCCTGGAGTGAAAGTATAGGGAGTTTGGTCCTACGTCTACATTGCCAGTGAATGGTATCCATTGAGGAATGAATATTCCCTTGGATTTACCATCAACCACATTTTTGCCTAAGGAGCAATATGCCCTAGTGCTAAATGTAGGGATTTTGCCTTGCTATCGAATGTTTGTACGAACCTTTCCATGGTCACCAAGCATCCTCACAGGGCACAAACATGCTCCCTTTGCTAACCAGGAATTGCATGCAGAATCATATTTATCTACCAAAATAAATAATAATAATAAACATTTGCATAAATAGTCAGTGCTTTGCATACATGCATTTTGTCATTTTGGTTCAGTCAATACTAATAATTACATCATGTTTCCTCGAGCAGCAAAGTAGACACTATAGCAGGAAAACAGCTTCCATGACACCCTTACAGGACTAGTTCCCAAGCAAAGATCATGGATGAGATAGAGCAAACTCAAAAGTTAAGGGATGAAGTGAACCAGCTTAGAGAGCAAATGTCCAAGATGATGGAAATGTTACAGTCTATGGAGAATAGAAGGAGCACAGATGAGAATCCCTCAGTGACAAATGAAGGATATCCGGCCACACCTCTTTGCCCGCCTGGTTTCGCTGCGGTCCCTTTGCAATACCAAGGCTTTAATCCTCAAGGGATTACGATGTCACTCACCATTTGCCCAAACAGCACCACTCAACCTTCAGTTGCCAGTTCACAGGGAAATCAAGGGGCGTCTTTCCCCCCGTATGGCCTCCCTCTAGGTTATATACCACCATTAGCCACTAGTTCCCCCAATAATGACATGCCAACAGTGACCCTAACTTCAAATCCCCCAAACCCTACCCAAAACCAAGCCACTCAGTCAAATGTCAACAAACCCCCGCCAACACAACACTCATACCCTTTTTTCATCCCGCTATATGGTCTCCATCCCAGTTTTGTACCACCGCAAACTGCCAATCCTCCGGACAGCAGCATGCCTGCTTCAAACTCCTTAAGTGCAGCTCAACCACATGCCAGTGGAACCCCACTGGGGCAACATTTTGTCCCTACCTTCATGCCACAATACCCGTTGAATTCCTCTGTTGAAAATCCCCAATCCAGGGAGAAGTGGGAAATTCTTGAAAAAAGACTACGAGCCATTGAAGGGGCAAGTAGCTATGGTCTTTTGGATGCCTCAGAGCTCTGTCTTGTCCCGGATGTGGTGATTCCCCCCAAGTTTAAGGTCCCAGATTTCAACAAATACAGGGGAACTAATTGTCCAAAGAACCACCTAACCATGTACATCCGCAAGATGGCTTCGCATGCTCACGATGACAAGCTGTTAATCCACTTCTTTCAAGATAGCCTAACTGGGGCAGCTTCGAATTGGTACACGCATCTTGAGCGTGCCCATATACGATGTTTCAAAGACTTGACTGACGTTTTCTTGAAACAATATAAGTATAACATCGATATGGCACCGAATAGACTACAATTGCAGAATATGGCTAAGAAGGATGCTGAGACTTTCAAGGAATATGCTCAGAGGTGGAGAGAAATGGCTGCTCAAGTAGAGCCCTCATTGACGGAAAGAGAAATGGTGGCTACGTTCATTGACACTCTGCAATCACCCTTTTATGACAAAATGATAGGGAGTGTGTCATCAAATTTCTCTGACATGGTCATCATTGGAGAAAGAGTTGAGGGAGGAATGAGAAGTGGGAAGATCGTTGAAAGTTCAACAGGAACATTTAACGCCAAGAGGCCCCCGATGGGGAAGAAAAGAGAGGGAGAAACCCATGCTGTTACCTTCGACCAGAGAAACTTCACCCAAGAGAGATATAGCCAAATGCCTATGAACCATCAACCATCCATCCAGACTCTTTTCACACCTTACAACCCGTACTTCCCCACCACTCCACCGATTCCGTATCCCCAGCCTTATCACCCCCATGTCACCAACGCTTCACACGTTCCTCATCCTCAACTTCACCACCCAATGAGGCCTCATCAAACACTATCTCCTACTCAATACCCGTCACCCCCTACCTTACCGCCTCAAACAGCTCAACCATGGACCCAAAATCCAAACACAAACCAAAGAATACCATCAAATAACCAAGAAAGGAAGTTTGTCCACTTCGACCCAATTCCCATGACCTACACCGAATTACTACCCCAACTCATCCGTAACTCTCTCTTGACTCCTTGTCCGATGAAGCCATTGGAACCCTCATACCCTAAAGGTCTTGGCCCAAATGCCAAATGTGATTACCATGCAGGGGCCGCAGGGCATTCTACAGAGAATTGCAAAGCACTGAAGTTTAAGGTGCAAGATCTAATCAATGCCAAATGGTTGAATTTCAAGTCAAATACTCCTAGTGTGGGCCACAACCCTTTGCCTAATAATGGGAATCCTACAGTTAATGCTATAGAGGAATGCTCTACCCAGTAGCTTATAAGACGAGTAGCAGATGTCAAAACCTCCATGAGGGTCATCTTTAAAGAGCTGTGCCAATTTGGGATGATGGAAGCTCTTACTGAAGAGAAATGGGGCGACGATGATGAAATAATGTGCAATCTCCATGGGAATGTGGGGTATTCTATTGAGGAATGTGGTGAGTTCAGACAAATCTTCCAAGATCTAATGGATATGCAATTAGTGCAAATAGGTCATCTACGTGACAATGGTGGCATAAGCATGGTGGATGAGTGTGCTATTCCACCATTGCAAGAAGGTCAGGAAGTCATAAACTCTCTGGTCCCTTCCATTGCAAATTCGGCTATCAAACCGTTGGTTATCTATTACACTGAAGTTGCATCTGCGCCATCCCCTTGTGGCCCGAAACCTATCACCATTCAAGTTCCCAGTCCTTTTCCCTTCAAGGACACCCGAGCCGTGCCATGGAATTATAATGTGCAAGTCCTTAGAAGCAATCCCACGAATGATCAGTCAGAAGTTGCATCTGGTTCGACTTCTATTGTTACCAATATATCGGGGATTGGGGGAATGACCCGAAGTGGCCGCATTTACACTCCTGAGGAGCTGCGAAATGACCAAGATGAAGAAGAAAAGGGGAACCGTAAAGGCAAAGTCAAGATAGGGGAGACTTTCATTGGGAATGAAGTAAAAGAAAAAGAAAGGCTGGCAAAGTCGAAGGAGTACAAAAAAGAGGTATCAAATGAAGAAGCTTGTGAGTTCTTGAAGTTTATCAAGCAAAGTGAATATAGAGTGGTAGATCAGCTGAATCGCACCCCTGCAAGGATATCGCTTTTGTCCTTATTGATGAACTCTGAATCGCATAGAAAAGTGTTGATGAAAACACTGAATCAAGCTCATGTTTCTCATGACATTACAGCTGACAAGTTATGTGGTATTATTAGCAACATTACCGCTAATAATTATGTCACTTTCACCGATGATGAGATACCAGCTAAAAGAATGGGGCACAACAAGGCACTGCACATTTCTGTCAAATGTCAAAAGCATATAATGACTAGAGTGCTCATTGATAATGGTGCCTCCTTAAACGTGTTATCGAAATCAACCCTTTCCAAGCTGCCTTTTGATGGAACTTGCATGAAACCAAGTACGATGATAGTAAGGACATTTAATGGCACCAGGAGAGAAGTCATAGGGGAGATTGAAATACCAGTCCAAATTGGTCCATGCACTTTCAATATACTCTTCCAAGTGATGGACATTACGCCATCCTACAGTTGTCTCTTAGGACGACCATGGATTCATTCTGTTGGAGCTGTGCCTTCTACCTTGCACCAAAAAGTAAAATTCATAGTTAATAATAAGATGATTACTGTCTTTGGCGAAGAGGACCTGCTGGTGAGCAAGCCACTAGACACTCCTTATATTGAAGCTGCAGAAGAAGCTCTTGAAATTGCGTTCCAAGCACTAGAGATTGTCAATGCCACCTATGTGGAAGAAGGAGCTCAAGTTCTAAAGCCCCGGTCATCTAATGCATCCATGATGATGACTAAGGTAATGCTTGGAAAAGGATATCAATATGGAAGAGGACTAGGAATGAATGGATAAGGCATCGTGAAATTCTGGGCACCCTGCGAAAACAAAGACAGATTTGGGTTAGGGTATAAGCCCACCAAAGCAGACAAAAGAAAGGTCCTAGAAGAGAAAAAGGAGAGGAGGTTGGCTAGGTTGGAAAATCGGGAGCCTAAAGCTGAGGGGATCCCTATCTATGACATTCGACGAAACTTTCGAAATGCGGGATTGGTGTTTCTGAACCAAGTGACCGCTGTCGAAGACGATCAATCCATCAATCATGGTGTCAACTTGGTGTACCCTTACTCCCCAGATGCAGAACTCAACAATTGGGAGAGCGTTGATTTTCCCATGACCTTTGAAATTGATTCAAAGTAATTTTGTAATGCTAATCCTTTAGCTCTGCCCAAGGCTTTAGGATGATGTGTTGTGAAAGCGAGCTTACATGTTTCCATTTCAATATTTACTATCAATAAATGCATTTTCAAATTATCTTGCTATTTCCTTTTTCTTCTGTTTAGCTTTTTGCTCGACTATTTCATTAACCTTTATTCATTACCTTTTTTTTACTTGTGTTAACACCAATAAATGCAGATCTGAAAGTGACTCTCTTGAAAATGACAGTGCTATGACCCCATTATACGATTTTGACCATCCCGTTAATTATGTTGATGTGGATAATGATGACAATTGGGAACCCTTTCTTGAGCTAATGAGATTAATGAAACAAGAGGCCAAGGAAATTCAACCCCATAAAGAGCCAACTGAATTGATTAATTTGGGGACGGAATATGTTAAAAAAGAAGTTAAAATTGGCGCTACCATGAAAGAAGATGAGCGAAGCAAGTTGGTTAAGCTCTTATCTGATTATTGTGATGTTTTCGCCTAGTCGTACCGAGATATGCCTGGCCTAGATGCTAGCATAGTTGAGCACAAATTGTCATTAAAACCAGAATGTCCTCCCATCAAGCAAAAGTTGAGATGAATGAAGCCAGAGATGTCACTAAAAATTAGAGAAAAGGTTGAAAAGCAGTTTGATACAGGTTTCCTCGCTGTTGCAAAGTACCCTCAATGGGTTACTAACATCGTCCCTGTCCCAAAAAAAGATGGGAAGGTGCGTTGACTATAGAGATTTGAATAGGGCCAGCCCTAAAGACAACTTCCCTCTACCTCACATTGATGTTTTGGTGGATAACACTGCTCAACATGCATTTTTCTCATTCATGGATGATTTTTCGGGATACAATCAAATCAAGATGACACCTGAAGATATGGAGAAGACCACATTCATTACTCTGTGGGGAACTTTTTGCTATAAGGTGATGCCATTTGGATTGAAGAATGCCAGAGCAACTTATCAAAGGGCGATGGTGGCATTGTTCCACGACATGATGCATAAAGAAATAGAAGTTTATGTGGATGACATGATTGCAAAGTCAAAAATAGAAGAAAATCACATAACCGATCTGCATAAGCTCTTTGAACGGTTGAGAAAGTTCAGGCTCAGACTGAATCCTACCAAGTGCACTTTTGGGGTAAAATCAGGCAAGCTCTTGGGGTTTGTGGTTAGCGAAAAAGGGATAGAAGTTGATCCAGACAAAGTTCGAGTAATCATAGAGATGACAGCTCCTCACACTGAAAAAGAAGTTCGTGGATTTTTGGGAAGACTGAACTATATTGCTAGGTTTATATCCCAGTTGACTGCAACATGTGAGCCAATCTTCAAGTTGTTGTGTAAAAACTAGACAATAGAATGGAATGAGGATTGTCAGGTAGCATTTGAGAAGATCAAGCAGTATCTGCAAGAACCCCCAGTTTTGGTACCTCCAGTGTCAGGAAGGCCTTTCATTATATACTTGACTGTGTTGGATGAATCCATGGGTTGTGTACTAGGACAGCACGATGAAACTGGCAAAAAGGAGCAGGCCATCTATTACTTAAGTAAAAAGTTTACTAACTATGAGGCAAAATACTCATTGTTGGAACGCACATGCTGCGCTTTGGCATGGGCAGCCCACCGGTTGAGGCAGTACATGTTGTGTTACACCACTTGGTTAGTGTCCAAAATGGACCCGATCAAGTACATCTTTGAAAAACCTGCCCTGACTGGGAGGATTGCACGCTGACAAGTTTTGCTATCAGAATATGACATTATCTACGTCACGCAAAAAGCAGTCAAAGGCAGCGCTCTGGCAGATTTCTTGGCTAGTAAACCAGTGGAAGATTATGGGTCTATACAGTGTGAGTTCCCTGATGAAGATGTAATGGCTTTGTTTAGAGAAGAAAAACCCTCGGATAAAGAAAAATGGACTTTGTTGTTTGATGGAGCTTCCAACTCACTAGGGCATAGAGTTGGGGCCATACTGATTTCCCCCGAAAATAATTTCATCTCAACCACTGCTAGGTTGTGCTTCGACTTTACAAACAACATAGCTGAGTATGAAGTATGTGCCATGGGAATCCAAGCAGCGATAGACTCAAAGGCAAAAGTTCTCGAGGTATATGGGGATTCTGCCTTGGTCATCCATCAGCTAAAGGGAGAATGGGAGACACGAGATGCCAAGTTAATCCTTTATCATGCTTACATCAAGAAGTTGATTGAACAACTTGACGAAGTTACATTCCATCATATCCCTCGAGAAGATAATCAATTGGCTGATGCCCTAGCCACATTATCGTCAATGTTCAAAGTAAATCATGATAGGGACTTACCGCTTATAAAAATAGAAAGTCGCGACCAACCGGCATATTGTCAAATGGTAGAAGTAGAGTCAGATGGGAAACCGTGGTATCATGACATCAAATGCTTTATCAAGAGCAGGGAGTACCCTCTAAATGCTTCAGAAAATGACAAAAGGACCATTAGAAGACTCGCAATGAGTTTCTTTCTAAATGGAGAAGTACTCTACAAGAGAAACCACGACATGGTGCTGCTAAGATGCGTTGATGCAATGGAGGCAGAGAAAATCATTAGAGATGTTCATGAAGGTTCTTTTGGAACTCATGCAAATGGACATGCAATGGCAAGAAAGATCATAAGAGTTGGGTACTACTGGTTGACAATGGAAACTGATTGCCTCAATTATATGAAGAAGTGCCATAAATGTCAGGCATATGCTGACAGGGTTCATGCACCACCAGTACCTTTAAATGTTTTAACAACACCTTGGCCATTTTCAATGTGAGGAATGGATGTCATAGGGCTCATTGAACCGAAGGCCTCAAATGGACACCGCTTCATTCTTGTTGCAATTGATTACTTCACAAAATGGGTCGAAGCTGCTTCTTATGCCAATGTCACTAGGAATGTCGTGATAAGGTTTATCAAAAGGGAGTTGATTTTCCGTTATGATTTCTCAAGCAAGATTATTACAGACAATGCTACTAATTTGAACAATAAGATGATGAAAGAGATGTGTGACAGTTTTAAAATTGAGCACCACAATTCCTCACCATACCGCCCTAAGATGAATGGGGCAGTTGAGGCAGCGAACAAGAATATCAAGAAGATCATCCAGAAGATGATTGTAACATACAAAGATTGGCACGAAATGCTACCATTTGCACTGCATGGCTATTGCACATCCGTTCGTACTTCAACTGGGGCAACCCCTTTCTCTTTGGTTTATGGAATGGAAGTAGTACTCCCTATTGAGGTGGAAATCTCATCATTAAGGGTGTTGATGGAGGCAGGACTAGAAGAAGCAGAATGGGTCCAAACTCGACTTGATCAGTTGAACCTCATTGAAGGAAGGAGATTGGCTGTATTATGCCATGACCAGCTTTACTAAAAAAGAATGATGAGAGCCTATGCAAAAAAGGTGCGCCCCTGACAATTCCAAGAAGGAGACCTAATACTCAAGAAGATTCTTCCCATCCAAAAATATTATCGAGGAAAATGGACTCTAAACTATGAAGGGCCTTATGTTGTAAAAAATGCTTTCTCGGGAGGGGCCTTAATTCTCACAAACATGGATGGTGAAGATCTACCACTTCCAATAAATTCAGATGCAGTCAAAATGTACTATGCTTAAAAAAAAAGAAAAGAAAAAATGGCTCGCTAGGCTGAAAACCTGAAAAGGCGACCTAGGGAAAAGTTAGAGTGATCCGCTAGGTTGAAAACTCGAAAGAGCGACCTAGGCAAAAGTTAGGGTTTTAAAAAAAATAGTACTTGACACATCGGAAGAAGTGAACTTACCTCAAGTCATAAACTGGGGCAGTTTGAGAGTATTTGGGCCGAACCGGGGCAGTTTGAATATACAAAGTCTTGTCAGGAGACACTCTCAATATGTAAAAGCTAGGTCAAATCATATTCGTAGAAACAGACAAAGGGATGTTCAAGGTCGCATACATGAGAAATTAGCACTGATCATCCAAAAGAGCATCACTGGAAGAGCTGGAAAATTCCACTCCAACATTTCTTTTGTAAACCTTTTCAATTTTAGTCCCATTTGTACTGCCTTTCTTGTACTTTTCCTATCTATAATGATAATCTCTTTTTGTTGCAACCCATTGTTGATTTAATATGCATTTTTTTATGATAGTTTTATATTGAGATATGAAACATGTGACAATATGGCAAAAGCATTTAGATTTGCTTTAACAATTTCGAAAGGTCATGGGAAACACAATAAAATCCTGACAAGAGTATTGATGAGAAAAGTAAGAATCATTAGGCAAATCATAAAGTCAATCAACGAATGTTACTGTTTAATCTCGATCATGCTATGGGAAAAGTCCTTAAGGGTTGTGGAACTAAGAGTAACTCAATCAAAGCTCTGAAAAAAAAATTGCTTACTCAATTTGTTCATGAGAACTCCTGCAGTAGGGCATTCATTGCATCATGCATCATTTTTGACATCACATGCATTGTCCTCAAGCATCACATCCATTGCATCATCATGCATCCATTGTATTATGCATCGTCTCAGGCATCATATGCATTTGCAAAATCCGCACCCATTGTCTTTTAGTTTCCGGGTCCTCGCACCAATTGCCTTTTAGTTTTTGGGTCCCCGCACCCATTGCCTTTTAGTTTTCAGGTCCTCGTACCCATTGCTTTCACAACAAGTCAGGGCCTTGTGCCCATTACCTTTAAGCTTTCTGTCTGGCTTCAACGGGCACCCTACATCGCAAGCTTTTTACCTTTCTGTCCAGCTTCGATGGGCACCTTACCCCGCAAGCTGTTTACCTTTTTTTCTGGCTTCGACGGGCACCCTACCCCACAAGCTGTTTACCTATTTGTCTGGCTTCGACGGGCACCCGACCCTGCAAGCTTTATACCTTTCTGTCTAGCTTCGACGGGCACCCTACCCCGCAAGCTTTTTACCTTTCTATCTGTCTTCGAAGGGCACCCTACCCCGCAAGCTCTTTACGTTTCTGTCTGGCTTCGACGGGCACCTTACCCCGCAAGCTTTTTATCTTTCTGTCCCGCTTCGACGGGCACCCTACCCCACAAGTTGTTTACCTATTTGTCTGGCTTCGACGGGCACCTGACTTCACAAGCTTTTTAAGTTTTCTGTCAAGCTTCGACGGATACCCGACTCCGTAAGCTTTTTACCTTTTCTGTCAAGTTTCAGTGGATACTCGACTCCGTAAGCTTTTTACCTTTCTGCCTGTAAGCTTCAGCGGAAACCCGACTCCGAAAGCTTTTTTTTACCTTTCTGTTTTCAAGTTTCAGCAGATACCCGACTCCGTAAGCTTTTTACCTTTCTACCTGTAAGCTTCAGCGGATACCCGACCCTGCAAGCTTTTTACCTTTCTGTCTTCAAGTTTCAGCAGATACCCGACTCCGCAAACTTTTTACCTTGTTTTATTGCCCGTTGTACAGAGAGATTTTTTTTATGGACAAAATTGAATCAATTCCTTTACTTTTCATTTAATTTAAATGTAAAGCAAATGAGGGCAGCTGTTGATACCCAATTTTGTCCATAAATTTTTTATTTTATTATTTTTATTTTTGTTGTTTAATCAAGAAGTAATATTTTTATGTTAAATTTTTCCAAGTTTAATTTATTTTATTTTGTTTGAATTATTACCTTTTCTTATTACTTAAAAAAAAAAGAGAAGATCCTGCAAGTCTTCCACGAAAAAAAAGAAAAAAAAACTGGTACTATTTTCTGTCAGAAAATATTTTCACAAGATTAGGTGTAATTTTTTCAATGCATCGCAAAACTGCAAAATCAGCTGCAGAATTTGAAAAATGGAAGATCTCATGAATCTTGTTGTAGGCAAGCTACGCTTGCAACCAACAACCCTATGAGGTGATTCTCACCTCATTCTTGTTGACTTGGTGCAATTGGAGCCTCAGTGGTGTATAAAAATGGCAGAACAAGAATTAAAACGGGGGGGATGATTTCAGTTTTCAGTTTTCTTTGAAATATATATCAATTACAAAAAAAATTCCTCAAAAACAGCTTCACCAACACTTTGAAAAAAAAAAAAAAAAAAAGACGCAGGAGCCTCCATTTTTTTCACTCCACGAGCAAATCACCATTCTTCAACCTCCAAACAACCACCCACAAAACCCAACACCGCCACACACGGACCAGACCGACGATGCCGCCTAGCCACCTCGAACACAATCGGTCGACGCCGCCGCACCCAAGCCCAAGCTCGTCACTCCCGGATCTCTGCTGTGGCCAGCGCGCGTCTGCCGCTCCACCGCGACCCCGCACGAGTGACCCAACCGCCCCACTCACCGGATCTGTCCTCCACGTCGCAGATCTGCTAGTGAGTTTTTCTTCCCCCTTCTCCATTTCTTTTGCTCCTCCAGAACCAACCCCCCCCCTTTTTTTTTTTTTCTTTCTCTTTGTTTCGTTTTTTATCCCATTTTCCTTTCCCCTTTCTATTCACGTTTTGTTTTTTTTTTCACTCCTAGAGACTAAAAAGTCTTTTCATTTTTTGGTTGGTCACGTGAAGACCAACCTTTCCCCACCCCCACTTTTCCTTTATTACTTTCTATTATCATCATTTAATTGGCTGGTCGTGAAGACCAGCCACCACCTTCTTTTTTTTTTTTTTTTTTTTCTTTCTTTTTTATGACCTTTTTACTTAAAAATAATAATAAATTTAAAAAAAATAAAAATAAAGTAGGTATGTGAATATAAAATAAAAAATATTTTTTAGAATAAAAAAAAAACTTTGAAAATAAAATTTGTTTTGAGTTATTCGATTTATAATGTTTATATTTATTTTTTATATTTACTTGGCTCATGAAAAATGATATTTATTTATTTGTCCTTGTGTTTGCCTTAAAATAAAAAATATAAGAAATATATTTTTAATCAATGCAATGACCAACGATGATGATTGAATAACAAATATTATCTTCATTACCATTTGGATCATAAGGGTTTATTGAGTAGTCTGATACTAACTTGAACCATGTGCAATAATGAATTTAGTTTTAAATAAAATCTCTTTTCAAAAATCTTTTCTTGATTAAAATTAATCACCCACAATTATTTTTTAAAGAAGCTACGTGACTTTAAGTTCCCATTACACCGTAGGATACGTAGGAGTAGAATTTTTATTCTCATCAAGCCAAAAATTAAATTTTCATAATTTTGTTGTTTCTTTTCTTTCTTTTCTCTTTTTTAAAGTAAAAATAAAAATAAAAATAAGAAAATAAAAAATAAAAAAATTAGTTACAAGGTCTTTTTCTAAAAAGGGGTAAAAATAAATACATTTGATATTATTAAAATTTGCACAACTAACTTAAGATGTGTCTGTTCTTAGGACAAGTAAATGTTGGTGCTAATAACTTCTCTACGCATGTCGATTCTAGAATCCAAACTCATTTTCAAAAAGACCAGTTTTCTTGATTAAATGATTTTTCTAATATTTTCCCAATTTAAATAAACATTGGTGACGACTCCATTGATTTTATCATTTTTTTTATCGTCCTGTTATAATCCCGGTTGCGACACTCTTAACTAAATTTCTTATTTACAATTATAACACTTTTTAAATATAAAAGTTAATTCCTGATTATAGTATTAGTTTTTTAAAATCAACGTGTAATTCTATTTTTAATTCTTATTATACCTAATATATTTTTAATTAAAAAATAAGAAATTACTCTAATATGATCACCTTTTGTAAAAAAAATTATAAAAATTTAGAGAATATGAGAAATAAATAGGAAATTAAATAATTCTAATGTTAAAAATTATGAAAAAAAAATTCTCAATATTTAATCAAAATCTGCCAATTGGCATTCTTTTGCGCCCTATCCTGCAGGTCGTTGAATTTTTGTCAAATGCAAGTTAGTACTTAACCACATACCTAGCTAAGATTTAATATATTCATTTTGATTCTGATTTAATACGTTGATGAACTGAAAATCTGATAGAGAAAATGTCAAGAAAACTATTATATATATATGGTATACTTATTTTACACCTATCTCTTCCATTTTTTGTTTTTTGTTTTTTATTTTATAGTCTTTTATGTTAAGGGCTAAATAAGCAAACCAAAAATACTACTTTACAAAAAAAACGTTAGAAGGTTAGGTGTGATTAATTGTGTAGGAACTAATAAATGGAAATAATTATAGAAAAGGCATTTTAGAAAAATGAAAAAAATAGTTAGGAATAGTGATAATAGATAAATAAGAGACACTCTTGCAATTAGTTATTAGTTATTATAATTAATTAATAATTAATTATGTGTATGTAATTTATTGATACTCTAAAAGTATAGTATAATTTATCGTTGCATAATAGATCAGGATTAAGCAAGACTTTTTCTCTCCAAAAGTAAGGTCTGAGGTTCTTAAAAGTAATCAAAATTACATTTGATGATGTGCAGATCCGCTTATGCTTTGGGAGACAGGAATATAATGTTCGGTGTTTAAATGAGAGGATAAGGAAGCTGAAATTGGAAGCTCCAATAATGAAAGGTAAATAAAACCGAAAAAGGCTTGGGATGTTTGAAATTGGATCTTGCAAAGCTGGTTATCAAATGGGTTTCTAATTGGGTGGCAATAAAATTCATTAATTTTTAATTTATCTAATTTATTTATATTAAAATTAATCTAATTTATTTAATTAAAATGATATATTTTATTAGATTAGATCTAATGAATTAAATTTAATTATAAATGATTAGTAATCTAATCAAAATATGTATTAGATATTCAATGGATATCTAATTAAAATCAATTCAATGGATATTCAATATATTTTATATATTTTAGAGAGAAAACATATTTTAGAGAGAGAAACATTTTTTTAAATGAGTGATTTGGATATCCATCTATGTAATCTATTAAAACAGATTAATGGATGGATTGAATATCTATCCATAAAATTAGGTTATGGATGAATTGAATAATATTAAATATTTTGTAATGAATTTTAAATGAATTAATGGTTTATTTTGAATCTATCCATTATAATCAAAATCAAACCAATCATACATTTGACATAAATATACTAATAATTAAAATCCTTTTTTATTATATAAATCATATAGTGTTAGTATATTTTATTATAAACTAAATTTTCTAAGAAGTTATTCAAATTTAAATTTTTTATAATGATTTTACTATTAATTTTCTTAAGTATTCGTCTGTATCTAATTATTAGGTGGTCTATCATTTATCTGAACATAAGTGTATATACTACTTAATTAAAAATATAATAGTTGTATGTTCAAATTATATAAATCACCATTTTACTATTTTTTCTTTAATAAATATTACTCTTATTTTTCTTCTCATGCATTCATTTATGATATTATCTTTTTTATATATTCACTCATTTAATGTAATATTATCATCTCTATAATACTTATCTTATATTTTTATTGACACTTTATTATCTAATATTCAATATCAATATATCATAAAATATTACTGGTCTTATGACTATATATTAAAAAACACACATTTTTATTCATTTTCTTTTACTTTATTTTCATTTTATTTTTTGACGATCTTTTAATTTTTCTTTTCCTTCTTATATTCTCTCATCATTCAATCGAAGCATTATCGAGCATTATGGTTTAGGCTCAAGATGCTCCGGCGTCCGACCCGTTACCCAAGCGCCTCAATCGGAGCCACTTCTCATTCTCAGAGAGCTCTTTGATAAATAATCAAAGGAAATTTTATAGATATTAGGTTGGACTATTGGGGACTACTGCGGAAGCGGCGCGCCTCTTCTTGATGTAATTGCTTAGCGCCTCAGCCATATACATAACTTTGACCTGGAGTAAAACTGGCATTTCTTACTGGAAGCAACTGTAACATAATATCTAGCTTATTGTTCATGTGCAAATATTACTCATCAACTTTAGGAAGGAGATTCTTGCAAGCATTCCAAAAGGAGCGCAAAGTTTCAACGCGTATACAGCAGATGACCGCTAGGATGTTATTGCTGGCGAATCTATTGCCATTGCAGCGCACAGAGAGGATGCAAAAATGTTGCCCTAGCCACACGTAAGCTTACTACTTAGTTGTGTTTCATATCTTTGTCCTAAGTTCATAATACCAGTACGATGGCTTTTATGAGTACTTTCCGTGTGGACTTACATATGCAGTAATATAATCAAAGGAATCTTGCCATATGGACTGTTCTTCGTAGCTTATACATATGCGATAGAGCTGTGCGTTTGGGTTCAATATCCATGGACTGGTAAAAGTTCTTCATTCACAAAGAATCGTATATCTGAGAGACTGAGACGACAAGGATTTTGAGCCATTCATCAATACATATCAGCCAAATTAGTACTACCGACGAACAAAATATTATGACAAAGGGGCTTGTCTAACAGCCATGACATGTAAGTCAACAGATGCTCAAGCTAAGCCCTCCTGGTCGTATGCAAAAATATTATCTTCTACAAAACTTGCTTCATGACCCTCAGGTAAGTGATAGAAAAACGTCATGTTTTGCAGCTGCTTGATCAAGACCACGCCGCACCTAAATATACCACATTAAACATTTACATATGCATCTTTTCGATCGATTGCAGTAAAATCATACCAATTAAACACCTAACCATCTTTACATATGATTATTTTACCACATTTTTTTATATTATTTTTTATATTATTAATTATATTTTTTTTATTATTATTTAATTTAAATGTAAAAAATGATATTTAATAAAAATGTATAAAAATAATATTTGTCTTAGCAATTTAGCACACGAGAAATGTTTCAATCTAGAAAGCAGGAAACGCCATTTTACTTTTACTAGCGTGTCCGACATTCGGACACTTATTCAATACGGATATCACACACGATACGTGTATCTCACGTATTTGAATATATTTAATTAAAAAATTTTTTTTTTATTTGACACGATCAAGACACACATGCAAATGATCAAGATACATTAGATACGATCAGACATATCATCAAACACGTATATTAAACATAATTTATTAAAATTAAAAAAAAAAATTATTATATAATATATTAATATCATGGTTTACAAAACTTAATATTACTTAATTTATTCTTCAAAAAAAAATTTTTATTTTTAATATATTATATTTTATTACGTGTTAATAATTTAAGTTTAAAGTGAATTTTATTTTAATTTGATAATTTAATTTTTAATTATTATTAATTTTTTTAATTATAAATAAAGATATTTGTATTATTATTAAAAAATTATATTTAAAATATTTATAATTAAAATTATATATATATATATATATATATATGTCTATCCATCGTGTTTTGTTTCTAAAATTTTAAATTTTAATAATATATATCTATATTAATATAGTGTCTCACATCTATATCTATTATCGTACTTCATAGTTTTCAATCCATAACAAGAGTCAAACATTTCATCTCAGGATTATATCATCAGGATTTCTATAATTGAACGTGTCAAGTTTCACTGAGAAAAAACAACCCGGACAAGACGAAAATTCAATAAGCAGGGAGGAAATAGAAGCTGTCCTATCAAAAAAATCAAAAGAAGATTTCCTGTCACTTCTAGGAGATATGGATGGCAGAAAATACCCCATCTACGTGACTGGTAATTTGGAGATATCTAATTCCTTCTTTCAATCTTCTATTGATTAATCATTTCGGCTTATTCTCAGGTCCATTGCTTCACACGGTATGCACTGCTGTTATAGATCTGGATGAAAAGAACACCATCAATTATTGCAGGGAATCCATAAAAAGTTAATTATATAATATTTTTATCATAAATAATATATATTTTTTTATATTTTATTTAATATTATTTATTATATTTATCATTTTATTATTATTTTAATTATATATCTTTAAAAATAATATATATAATACTTACACTTTAAAAAAAATGTAGAATCATCTTTTACCTAAAAAAGTAGATGTTTCATGTTTTACATGTTTTCTGATCTCCCCCAACGGACTAAAACGGTAGCCATGATAACTAGTCTAAGCAGCCTAGCTTAGATTTTTTTTTTTTGGGTTACAGCAGCCTAGCTTACATTAGAATTGCAATAACAGAACCTATTGCTGGAACTGGATCTCCTATCATAGGCAGCTTGATACAGGCCCAAGACATGCCCATCAATACACCGCATCGCTGCAAGCTGATCACAAGTAAATCACATCACACCTAATGACCAAAAAAAAGATCACATCAGACCTTATCTCCTCGACATCAAAGCTAGAGCCGTGTTACTGAGACGGACAGAACATTGATTTTTTTTTGGTGATAACATAGATTTTACTATTGCATATGCCGGGTTTTTAATATTTTTAGTAATAACTTTTTTTTTCTCTCTTTATTAATACCTTATCTCCTCGACATCAAAGCTAGAGCCGTGTTACTGAGACGGACAGAACATTGATTTTTTTTTGGTGATAACATAGATTTTACTATTGCATATGCCGGGTTTTTAATATTTTTAGTAATAACTTTTTTTTTCTCTCTTTATTAATTTAAGTGAAAAAAATGTAAAAAGTAATCTGTATCATTTCCGTGTTACTTATTTAGAGCATTTTTAATATACACCTTATTATGCAAGATGTATAATATATTTGGTACATTTCAATTGTTAATTATGTTAAAAAATACATCAATAATTATGATTAATGACTTATAATTTATTGTACTATTTATTATTATTATTCATCATTCTAATTGAAAATACAGTTCAACTCAAAAAAAATATTATTTATGTCAAAAAAAATATTATTCATGTTAAAAAATACTATTTATCAACAGAATTTATACTATTTTTATTGGGAAAAATATTATTTATTGCTTGAAAAATTATACTATTCATAATCGAGTTACTATTTATGTAATTATTATTTTATTTTTAAGTTATATAATTGTGAAAAAATTATCGTTAAAATAATATACTTAAAATTATTTATATATTTTTTCATAAATAATTGTCTATATTAAAAATTCTATAAATTTTATTATGTGTAAATATTACGCTAAAATTTGTAAAATTTTCAAGTATATACTGATTATTTATGAAAAAATATAAAAACTAGTATAATTTTAACGATAATTTTTTATATAATTATACAACTTAAAAAAATAAACAGTATAACTTGAAAAAATGTGGTGGTCGACAGATGGTGGCCGATTGGAAGTGAACGATTCTTGTGCCGTACAATGATGATGGTGATGATGTTTAAAAAAATTAACCTGGAAAAAAAATAACCTAAAAAAAATTAACTAAAAAAAACTAACTTGAAAAAAAATGTTAACTTGAAAAAAAAATTTGTTATTACAGGTAAAAGGCAGGGTGTATTATACACCCAAAGCTGGCAGAGTGTATAATAGCACCCGCCTACTTATTTACCTGTAAGTAACACGTGTTTCAAAGCTATGGAAATACTAGGAGTGTAAATTGATTCGAATAACTAAATTAACTCGATCAATTCGAACTAAATCAATTAAATTAGTTCGATTTTGTTTGAGCATATTAATTAGTTCGGATAAAATCTGAATCAATTAAAACTTAATTGGTTTGATTCTCGGATTTGAAATTTCAAAATTGAACCAAACTAAATTAAATCAAACTATATATATATATATATATATTTATTTACAATTTTTTTGGCTACTACTTTTTTTTTGACTTTTTGTAATACTTTCCCAATTCTAACTCCTAAAACGTCGTTTTCATCCAACGCAGAAGGCCAAAAAATCCCTCTGCCAAAACATTCAGTTTTGCTCACCGACACTGCAGCTCACCAACATCGCAGCTCATCGTAGTTTTGCTCAGCCACAGCTCAGGCCAGATCTGTTCCGACATAGCTCAGACCAGATATGTTCTACCACATATCTGGTCAACATAATTACTAATTTTCTAACTTATTTCATCATTAGTTTCTTAAATAAGTTGGATGGATTATAAAATTAACTCTAGTCAATATTAGGCATAGTATATATTAAAAAATTAAAAAATTAACAATTATTTGGTGACATCCCTAGGTCATTCAACAATTATCTGAGCTTGGAAAGTTACTTTTGGTCAGGAATATGCTATCAAGTGCTATTCCAAAAATTCTTAGAGAGGTGAGAAACTTGGAAACTTTGGATATTTCCTCCAACCAACTCTCTGGATCCATTCTTATTGAACTTCAAAATTTACATGTTCTTCAACTTTTGAACCTCTCTTATAATGATTTAGAATGAATCATTCCTAATGGTGTAGTTTTTCAAAATATCTCTGCTGTCCATTTAGAATGCAATAAAAAATTTTGCTTACATTTTGCATGTGAGCCTCATGACCATGGAAGAATGCATGTCAGATATTACATCATCATAGCCATAGTGGTAACACTGATATTATGTCTGACAATTTGCTTACTACTATACATAAAGAACAGAGAAGTAAAGGTAACAGCAATAACATCTTCTGAACTTAGAAGCTTGAAAACTATGAATTGACTTTAAATGCTCTAATATTAACTTTAAAAACAATGAATTTCTGACTCTGATTTATGAGTATTTAAGTAATGGGAGCTTGAAAGATTGGATTAAGGGAAGGAAAAAGCATGCAAACGAAAATGGGTTGAACCTTATGGAGAGACTGAATATAGATATTGATGATGCTTATGCATTGGATTACCTGCACAATGATAGTGAAGTTCCTATTGTGCATTGTGATTTGAAACCTAACAATATTCTCTTGGATGAAGATATGACTACAAAGGTTGGAGACTTTAGAATCGTTAGGTTACTGATTCAAAGTTCAACTAATCAAATCTCCATTAATTTCACTCATGTCCTTAGGAGTTCAATTGATTACATATATACCTTCAAGTTAGTAGTCTAATAACTTTCTTTTTAATTGAATAGTAGTAATATACAACTTATCAAGTTAAATTTCTCTTAAAGAGTTTTTTAACTTATTCAAATATAATTTCTTAATATAAATATCAATATATTTCTTTATTTCCTCTTTATAAACCTTTTAATATACATTCTAAATATAAAATAATTATTAGTATTCAAATCAATAAGTTTGATTCTATTTTTACAAATTTTTTCATAAGTTCATTATTATTTTTATTATGAAAAATTAATTATTTAGTTGATTTTTGTGTTAAAAAATAGTCAACCTAATTATCCAAACCAAATTAATTCGTAAATATTCGACTCAATTTAATTCTAATTTAACTATCAAAAAATATAAAAATTAAACCAAACTAAATCAATTAATTTTAATTAATTCAAATTTATTTTTTTCAAAAATTGAATCATACCACTCACAACCCTACGAAATACTGAAGTGTTGAACGAATCATTACCTTTCCATGGACGGATGGACCTCATGTTTTATAGGACCATCTAGTTCAGCTCCTAATGCCATTAATTTAGTCACTGTACTACTGATGTCAGTCAGCGTGACTTGGTCACTGTGAACCTAATTAGCAGCTGACCTCTCCATGAAATATTCGAGACGAAACATTACTTTAAAAAATAAACATTTTGGGCTAACAACACCATAAAAAAAAAATAGAAATAACAAATCAAGCAAAAAATGTTTGATTCTCGATAAGTAAAGTGTGAAAAAAGAAAAGCAAAGAAAAAACATTTACACCTAATTCAAGTGATAGAAAATTGGAAATGACCATCCAATGTACAAGCTTCCATCGTTAGGAAAGAGATTCAACAAGAGTTGTATTTGAAAAATTCATTTAACCATTTTGAACATTAGATTAACATTGTCCAATTCGTGTATATTTAATTTCTAAACAATGTTCATATCAGTTGCAATGGTAAAATGAAGCCACAAAAGTGGTCTAGTGTCACTCGCACAGATACACAAACACATAAAAGTGAGAAGCCTTTCTCTAATGTCTAACAGTGTATAGAACCAATCTCTAATCTTAACCCAACCCCACAAAATATAGTAGTTACTTGCACCTCAAACTTATTCAAATCCACATTCATATTATTAGCCTATTGCTCTCTCTTTCGTAAGGTTATATTACTCTCTATTTTGTAAGGTTAAGCATATTAATATTATTACTTCAGCTCAACTAAAGTGACGCCCGGCCCAACATATATCGTTACGGATTCACCATATTCCTGAATCATGGTTGGTAGATAAATTTGTACCATGTTGGTCTCAGTGATTTGCAGCTAGCATGTCAGATTGAAACCAGGGATGAGCAAAACAACTATAAATTAAAAGGCAAAATTGTATGTGTTTTTAACTTCTGAAAAGTCGATCTGATTCTTTTAGCTACATGACATGACATGACATGACAACATCTACACTAGTATACAGAATAAACCCCGAACGTGAAATATTTTACAGATACACAGTAAAAATTATGAACAAATAAAAAATCCCACGGGAAAGGAAGAGAGTGCAGGACCGTAATGACCACCACCATGAAAAGGATGCAAATTCCCCGCCAATTTAGTACCTACCCAAACTCTCCCACTTGTTATGCCTGCCAAACAAAACTAAATGGATCCCTTCAAGGCTTTTAAACGGGATCGCTGCCCCTTGGACCTTGCTTCAAGAAGCTTTGCTTTCAAAGTATTATCCTTTGATCCTGAATGCACTTTGGAAGCCTCCGATATGTCAAGGTCTTGGGATGCAAGTCTTGCCATCCACTGCCGCACAGGGCTTGCCTGATTCCTCCATCCAGCATTGCTGCAGGAGGCCTCACCATAACTATTCTCAGCAGCATGTATATTACCACTGTCTGATGCCAAAAGTTGACCTCTGATGAGATTATCAATTATGTGATTTTTATTGGTGTTGTGCAATTCACTGGGGTTGTTTTTTCTTTCAAAACCACCGTTTTCTTTAACCTCACAGTGCTCAGGCTTTTCAGATATAGTACCTTCAACTGCCCTTGTATCTGTGGTCTTCCCCTCTTCTGCATCAATTGACTGGGACTTCTTATTTGAATTAGATGACATGGCCCAAGCCATCTGTTCTTCAAACTTCACTTGCAAGCTAGATGGACTGCGACTTATCAACCCTTCTCGACTGATTGGTTTTTTCTTGGTGTGGTTGGATTTCGATGTCTTATCTTCTTCATTTACTTTAGATCCCCTGTTGCTTGGCTTGTTCAACTCAAAACAGTTGGAATCACTGCCCACAGAATCATCATCACCCACATCTTGTGGTGCACTGACAGCATCATTCAGTGGAACAGATTCCAAGGAATTCCGGCGATCCCTTACCACCACATTTTCTGTACTCCTGCTATTTTGTTTAGCTTTAAGGAAAGTCTCTATTTCAAGGCTTAGTTTATCGACTATGGACTTCTTATCCATAAAACCATTTTGAGCTGCTTCCAGTTGCATTTGCATACGTTCATCCAGCCACGATTCAGATATGTGGAGAACCAAACGATCGTGATCAGCCCTTTGAGCCCAATCCTTATCAGACTTCTGCTTCAGAGCATGCACCTCTTGTTCGTATTCATTTATTCCCCTAGCAAATTCGTCACAGAGGTCCTCCAATAAATTTCTTCTAGTTCTCTCTTGCTCCAATTCTTTCAGAGCACTAGTGAGAGAAGACTTCACCTCAGAAAGCTCCCGAGCTAATTTCCTGTGTATGCTCTCTGACCGTTTTCTTAATTTCCTCTCATCCTCGAGTTCATCCCTCACAGATTGAACAGCAGCATGGAGTCGATCCTGTTCCTTACTCTTCCTAACCAATTTATCCTCTGCAATTTGCTTCATCAGGTCATCAATCTCCTGTCGATCTGCTTGTCGATCTCGAAGCAACTCTTTGACCCTGATACGTGCATGATCTAGCTCAGTCTTTAATGCTTTTATCAATGAAATGTTAGAAGCATGCTGTTCTTCTAAGCTCCATATTCTGTTTAACACTTTTAGCAGTTCTGTAGATGTTTTGAGACTATAACGTGACTCCCCAATCCTTGCTTTAAATTCCAAGGAACTGGTAGGAGTGGCCGCAGGATTATAAGGTGTCATCTGCAACGCATGAAAGGTAAGCACAAAATTCAATAAAATATTGCATAATAGATTCAACAATAGACAAGCTGCTAAAGAAGAGTAGGAATAAATATTATCGCTGTACATATCAAATAATGAATTATGAACATAGTATTTGCAGTAAATATTTTGGAATACACTATCGTGCACAATAAGGCAGTTCTTGATAAAAGGTTCTGTTCACCTTGCGCTAAACTTTCAGAAGACCTGAACGTTAGTGGCCATTTCTTCTTAAAATAAATCTCCAGACACAGTGACTCAAACTTTGAAAATTTCTCATTCTCTACGCAAACTTCTTGATTTATTACAAAGGTTCTATTTTTAGCTATCATCCTGAAAAATTATTTTGGCAGCAAACTAAACTGCAGCAAAACTGGTGTTGGTATGTTATTTCATTATCTTAATTAAATTAGTTAATGACTAAATTTCTTAGTATGAGAGGGAAACTGCTTACTGATAATTTTAATTAATGACCTAATCAATAATTTACATTGCAATTGTGACTACCAGAGATCCATCATCCATGTTATATAAGATGCCAAAATGGTACATCCCGCAAAAAACACTATGTTTAATTAGAAGGAATTTGTCATGTGCTTTTTCATTTTTTTTGTTCTAGAAATGTTAGCCAGGACAAAAAGAAAAGGGGAGGTGGGGGTTGAGGGTGGGGTTGATGCTTACCTCCATGGAACTACCATAACTTGCGGGAGATAGAGGTTGCAGTGCATGGTTATTTCTCTCAATTGCCCGATGATGCTGCATCAGTGATGCTGCAACATGCCTCCTCAAACTGCTTGCACTAGCTGGCTGATGAACGAGCAGAGAAATATCAGTTTAAATGAACTTAAGATCTCTCTCTATCAGAATGGTTGAAAATGTCAACGAGAATTGCTGCCTCCATTATATTCACAGGATTAGTAACGGTGCATGAGAAAAATTGTGCAACACTAAGTCAAATCGAAAGAGGATGGCAATACATAAAGTGATCAAATGAAACAATGACAACATTTAAATCGTGGTATCATATACACATTACAAAAGACGGAGGAAAGAGGAAATTTTACGGGTACATTGTCGGTCCATAGGCATTGACGTATATCAAAATTTACCAAAGTGAGATTGACTTTGTCCTTTAAAAGAGACAATGAGGAAAGCCTCGAGTAAACAATGAACAGCTGAAGCAACATTTCAGGAATAAGAAAACAATAACATAGAAGACAAGTCAACGTAGATACTGAAAAGGAAGGAATTATTATTTCTTAACCTAGAATACATAAAGGGATCTACCAGACCAGACCCTTGGAGGATCATTAAGCGAATGTTCCGGTACATATAATAATACTAAATACAAAGATTCATCCACTAGCAGCGCAGACCCAAAACAAATTTGGCTCTATTTTAAACGCACCAACCAGACCATCAACCAAAATCACAGAGAAAGAATAGGAAAGAAGCCCCATAAACCCAAATAAGCCAATCAACTAAATCACAGCTCAAAATACAAACTTTGGAAGGAAAGGGGAAGAAGGAGGGAAAAGCAGAGAGAGAAAGAAGGCGTACCTGATCAGGGGAACTGGGAGAAGCATCAGCCAAGAAGTTGGAGATGTCAGGAGCCTTGTCCTTGTGAAGGCTGTAATGGTGACGGCGAAGTCTAGGATCAGCACCGTTATTGACAGGACGATGCATTTGAAAGAGTGGGAGGTAGAGGTAGTGGTAGTGGTGAAATTCCCAGAGAGCCGCGGCGAGCTTCCTAGCAGAGAGATGGTGTTCCTTAATCACCCAAAGTCTCCTCCAAGAGGGCACTGGAGTACATGGGCCCCTACTTTTCCCTACCAATACCCCTCTTCTCAACTTTTCTCCCAATTTTTCCTCCTTTTCTGCTTCTCCTTCCCCACTTTTTTCTACCCTTTTCATCTCTCTCTACACTTTCAAATGGTTTATTAATGCTTTCTTTCCTTCTCTCTCATGAACTCGTATTCCTTTTATCTTTTCATTTTTTTTTATTTTTTGTTTGCCCGTTTAATTACACGTGTGTAACACTGTGAGTGTAGTGTTATACTGTTATGCCGTGTTGAATTTGTTCAGTTCAGTCTGCGTATGCCATGTTCAAGTGTTATTTAGCATTCACTATTCACTATTTCTACTTGATCACGATGGTGCACTGTTTGCTTCGTTGCCTCAGTGCCAGATCTCCATCGGCATGGCCAACAGGATGGAGAGAAAGTCATTGAGTCACCTCTGTCGCATTTAGCTAGCTCACCCGCGCATGGAACATTTAGTGGCGTGGCACTGTCAAAAGAAACCAACTTATACTATATATATATATATTTTTTTTCTCCATTTATTAGGGATGAATAATGACTTTTAAAATAAAATTTTTTATAAAGTGAATAAATAAGTTTATATTAATTATTAATAATTAATGTAAGTTTATTTATAAATGATTAATGTAGACTTACTTACTTATTTTAAAAGATCATTATCCATTAGAATATAATCAAAATGCTTAAGAAGTGTAAAATAATAAAAAAACTTAAATATGTTTTTGTTTCTCAAAATATATTGATTTTTTTCTTCATTTTTAAAATTTTTCAAAAGAGTCCTTTGAAAAAAATCATTTGCGATTAGTCTCTGTTATTTTATAGTTTGAATTGTCATTATTTGTCGGACAATATTTGGCTCCAACTCAAATTGGAGGAAAGTCCTCAAATCTCTTCTATTTTTATGTCATGTATTTATTTTATTAAATTAATGAAACAGAAACAAGTGAGCTATAAACTTGAGAGACATGACATAAAATTAATGGGAGTTGGAGGACTTTCCTCTGACTTGAGTTAGAGCCAAATTTTGTCTTTATTTGTCTACGTGAATGCTCATGTGACATATGATGTGACATTCATGATCTTACATGATGTATGACGTAACATTAATGATTTGATGTTGGCATTAACAATCTAATGACTAAAAAATGAAGGACTAAAGAACAAAAAATGGTGATATTTAGAATTAGTAAAACTAAAAATTGTTATATTTAAATGAAATAAATACATATTTAACTTGTGAGTTATTCATTAACAACTCATTAATCAGAAACTTTACCTTTATACATAATTTTCTTTAACCTAAAAACTCCACATCTAAACACATTTTTCTTCAACAGATAAACTCTACCTTTAAATAATTCACTGATCCAGAATCTATAGCCTTGAAACACCAAGTGATTAGCCTTTAAGTAACCCAAAGCTTCCAAAATTATCATGGATATAATACTTGTATAGTACAAAATACAACCTAAATTGAATATTAATATTACCAAGTCCATTCACATAGATTCATTTTCATTAAACCTCATATTGATCCTCTAAACGATCATAACCACCCACATGAGGCCCATTACATCTCAAGACTGTCCCTATCATAATTCAATTTTCTTGATCGCAGAAAACCTATGTCTAAGTAACTCACTAACTACAATCCATCACATTGGCTTACAGTGATCATGTTCTCGATTGAGTAGTGGTAGTTCTATAGGTTTTGTGGTAAAATGAAGGTAAGAAAATTTTTATGGGCTTCAGGTGATAGTTATAACATTCTAATGCCGATAACCTAGTATACCTAGCATATATCTGGATAAGCAGTATTAGTTATGTTACTTCTAACTTAAACATCAAACTAATTCATATCATTTAAACAAATAATAATAAAGAGTCTTGCGGAAACTAAAAGTTATATGCATACATTTTTTCCTCAAAAGGGTACTTGGTATACATAAACTTTCTGTATATACTCAAAGGAGTGTAAATAAATACAAGCTTTAACTATTAAGCATAAAAACTATTATAATCTTCATACTTTTTCTTCTTTCATTTGGAAGTTCTTCCACCTGGATTTACATGGCAACACACGGGATGAGAATTCACAATCCTCAGTATAAGCATTCCAATACCAACAATTATAAGATTCGCAAGAATAAACAACTCTTAAGCATGATAATTAAAATTGTAACTAGCAAATAATTTACTACTCTCCACTCTAGGAACATCCACATTCTCTCTTTATATAATGTTCTCAAAAAAGTTATACTTCTGATCTAATATTTGTAACAAACAATTATATCAAACAATCATCCATACAATCGTAAGATATTATCAAACAAGACAACCATTCATACAGCTGTCACTGAAGGCAAATGCAACACATATACAAAAGAAACATAAATCACATATAAAAACAATTACCAAAAGATGCAATTATTATGATATGTATGATTATACTCAAGGAAAATTGTATGATAATGTAGGTGCAATGTTATGAAATGTCATAAGAATTAACTATTCCTCTAAGTAGGGAGAGAATGTTACCTCCTTAACCTACCAGGTAGGGAGGGAATATGTAACCTCCTTTAACCTACCTTAAACTGAGTGGACTTTTTCACTATCTCAAACTGTTAGGAATAGCAAGTATGCGTGAAGAATGTGGAGTCATGTCTTACTCTTACATAAACACCACAAAAACTCTATACCAAAATCAATTCTTGCATTACTAACTCTACCTCAACTCTATGAGAGCATTTCATGTACTATGGCACTCAACTATTGCCAAACTAACTTGTTTACTTGCATCTAGTTTCTCAGCTTTTAATCACCTCTCATGTGATATCTATGTAACACTATGTTGCTCAAGAAACTAACTCTTGTCTAAGACAATCCATGTTTAATGGATGCACAAACTTTCTCTTGTATGTTATATTATTTTTCTTTCTAAAAAATATCTCTATTAGTGTCTCAACACTCTTAAAAAGGCATAAACAAAGGATCCTATCAAGTAGGGGCATCAATTCATCAAAAATAGCATTTTTTAGAATTTATGGAACTCACGCCTTGGCGTAACCTTGTCAATCTGCGGCGCCAAGCTCTCTAGTCACTCACGCCTCGGCGTGGTTCATGTCATGCCTCCGCACTGCTCTCAGCCTCACTCATGCCTCAATCTGGTTCTTAGTCACGTCGCGGTGCGTAGCTCTCGAGTGCACTCACACTGGAACCTTGGCGTAGGCTTACCACGCCGTGGCGCAAGCCTGTTATAGAGAATTCTACGAAATATGAGTACTGTTCCATTGGAACTTTACTTACTTCTAATCATTCAAGATAAGTTTTCTTGTAATTTCTAACATCAATCTAAGCCCCTAAACTTGTTGTAACTCTCATACAACTGATAACTCTATAAAATATAATTATTTGTGCCCTATCTCTGTGCTAGAATGAATGCTTAGCCCTTGTTTATAATGCATATTTGGAGGGTTTTGTGCTTATATTTGTCATATTCTGATTCTAATGTCTTTTTGTGTGTTTTATAGCAAATTGAGCTTTAAATTATTATTGATTAAGTAGATTTGTATATGTTACTGATTTGGTGTATTCTCTATGTTAGGAGGGGCTCCAAACAAGGTTAAATATGGAGCATTTGAGCTAAAAGGTCAAGAGGAAGCCAAATCTGCATTTCAGCAGTCAACGCTGTGGCGCAAGGTTGTGTACGCCGCGGCGCAAAGAGGCATATCAGAATTGTCATACTTCAACCCGAGGTGAGAGCACCGCGGCCCAGAAGATGGGTGTGCCGCGGCGCATTGTAACTAACCATTTGGGCACCATGGCGCGCGTATGTGGGGGCCGCAGCGTGATGGCGGCAAGCTGAGCCTATAAATAGATTTTTCACGTTTTTCTCTAGTCTTAGCCATTTCATCTATTTCCATTTTTAGTTTTCTCTCTTTTAGTTTAGGTTTAGGTAGTTTTAGGTTAGAAAGCTTTAGCTAGATCTCCATTGATGGTGGATTGGAGGCTAGTAACAAGGATGAAGGAGGATTAAAGTTTCAAGAGACAAATCAATGAGCTTCCTTTCTCTTTTTCCCTTTCTCTCTTCTCTTCCTTATCTATTGTATAGCTGAGTTGTATTTAGGGATATTTTGGATCCTTTTCTATATATATTAATGATGCATTTTTCTCTGAGTTTGTATGGATGTTTAGTTTTGTTCAATCATAATCTATACTTAATGCTTACTGTTGGTTGACCATCAATTGTATGATCTTAATATTGCAAATGAACTAGATATAAGGATTTGTTAATATGAATATAGTATGGTTGATGCATGTTCGACGAGTTCAATTAGCTTAGATGAGTTGATTCGTTAATGTGATAGAAATATACATATTAGCCATGTATAGTGTGTGATTAAGAATAGATCGTTCATGAGTGGATTTTGGTTCTAACTAAGGAGTTAGGTGAATGAAACTATGGTTGATTGACCTAGACATAGGCTTTTAGCTAATGAAGATTCTCAAGCTAACTTAATCAGTGCGTTTATGTTTATGAGGAGGATTGCATGTTGTTAGTAGATGTAGGGGGTGAAGAAGGATTTCGTGAAACCTAACCATTTATCTTTATTGCTTTTGTAGATTAGATTTAGTTTAGATTATTGCTTTCTTATTTTTATGTCCTTGAATAGAATTGATTAAGCTATTGGTTGGTACTTAGCTTTATAAACAATTATCTTCGTGGGAACGAATTTTTACTCTGTATCTGTATTACTTGAGCGATCCGTGCACTTGCGGTTAGCAAATGAGTAACATGTTTGACCCTATCAACAAACTATTGATTCACCTAGGCATAAATTTAGGTCCAAAATCCACACTAACTCCAACCCATTTGCCAAGTTCCTCATCTATGAACAAAAATGGTTTGGCTTAAGCCCTAAATGACCATCTAGCATTCACAAAACTGAAAACATCCTAACTTAGTCCTTGAAATCAAGAACCAAGTCAAGAACATAGATTTGACTCTCCAAATTCATTTTCTACTCATAAAACCTAATTTCATTCAAGGTGAACAAAAATGAAAAGATGAATAGAAACTTTCCTACCTCTTGTATGGATGATGATCTTCAAGCTTGGCCTTTGTCTTCTTTCTTATTCTCTTTCTTTTCTTTACTCTTATTTCCACTTTTGTTTTCTGCTTCAGTCATGAGAATAGGAAGAGAAGTCTAACTTAACCTCTTATAGGATAGCCACTAATGTGGTACTAAAACTCTTGATCTGCTAAGAACACTTAAATTTCACAAAATCCAGTTTTCTAACTTCAAACAAGTTTAAAATAAATCTTAAAATTCATAAAAAATCTTGTTTCACATTTTTCCTATTTTTCCATATCTACTGGTAGGTTATCCGGCATTAAAACACATAACCATTATGCATAAAAATGTCAAACTAACTCCGATTATCCTCAAACTTTAACTACAATATACTTAGCTTATTTGTAACCTAGAAACAAAATATCCATATCTATTTCCCTTAACCTAGCAATTTATGCTATTTTCTGAGTCATTTTAGGCTATTTCTCACATTTTAAGTTGTAGCAAAGTACCTAAACTAACTCAATTCGTAACAGAACTACACAAGCATATCAAGCAGGTATTAGGCTACTTTTGTAACCCTAAACATGCCTAACATGTTATCGATGGTGTTACAATAGTGGGTGCTGTTTTGTGATGTGGAAGGACAAACTTGAGGTATGATGAGTCGTGTTGGTGCTTGTTATTGATGGCTAATCTCCAGGACTACAAAACAGGTGCACACAGACTTCATGGCAATGGTGCTATATGTTGCATGGATGCTATGAATTTGGTGGCTAGGCAATAGCTCTAAGGATGATCGCTAGAGGCTATAGCAGGGACAATCATGAGGTATAATGGGCCTCAAATGAGTAATTATGTATGTTTGGTGGTTTGATTAGAGGTTTGATGAATATGGACTTTACATGAATGGACTGAGTAATATTGATACTCAATTTAGGTTGTATTTTGTATTATACGAGTGTTGTAGCCATGGAAGCTTTTGATAACTTGTAGGCTAATCACTTGATGTTTCAAGGTGATGAATTCTAGGTCAGTGAGTTACTTAGAGGTGAAGTTTATCAGTTGAAGAAAAATGCGTTCAAAGGTAAATTTTCTAGTTGGTGTGTTGTTGATGAATAAGTCTCAATTAAAATATGTATATATTTCTTTTAAATATAACAATTTTTTGTTTTAGTCCTTCTAAATATAACAAAATTTGATTTTAATCCCTCTAGATATTGCGATTTTTGGTTTTAGTTCATCTTTTCTTAGTCATTAGGTTGTTAAAATGTCACATCAGATCATGAGTGCCACGTCATACACCACAAAGGATTATGAGTGACACGTCATATGCCATGTGAGCATCCACATAGGCAGATAATAGCTATTCGAACAACGAGATAACGGAGGGACCGATCGAGAATGAATTTTTTTTAAAGTAACTCGCTTGGAAAATTTTAAAAATGGGAGACCAAACGAGAAAATCGTTATATTTTGAAAGACCAAGAATATATTTAAACATAATAAAAAATTATAAGTATGCGTAAATTGTAACTTATTCAAATAAGTGTTTTTTTTATGTGAAAGAAGTTGTTTGAAAGTGTAACATAAATAATCATATATTATAATCTGTTTGAAACATTAGAATCAAATATATAGTATTTTGTCTAAAACAATTTTTATGATATAAAAAGCTGGTAAGAGTGGCATCTATTGAGCAAAATATAAGATTAAATAATGGATTTAGGCCCTAAAAGGGTCGAATTATACCAAGGAAGGGACATGCCATATCATCAATAGAGGAGCCTCCATCTTTATCTAATTAAGGAATATTCCTAATAAATGTCAATATTGGGTACACTATAAAAGGGAAATTGTCTAGAATCTACCTAGGGTAAGGAGCAATGCAAAGGAAATGACCATTCTATTACTATAGCTAATTGTTTCCAAAGTCACTTCACATTATAAATAGAAGGATAGCCTCTAAGGTATAGATCTCTTCCCTCACACTCTACCTCATTCTACAAATCTTAACTTGAGTATTAGAGTACTTTACAGATACATGATAACCCTTTCACTCCACAGCAACATAGAAGGCATGACTGAGAACCATCATTTTACTCGAGACAATGAACTACCCCTTCATCTAGGTACAGAACAATAATAAAATTATGCTTAAGATGATTTGTGTAACACCCCAATGTATTTTATTTATTTCGGGCGATTCTTAATTATTTTGAGTAATCGGATTCGATTTTCATGAGTTTTATGATTTTTGTGATTTTTAGAAAATTTTTTGGAGTTTTTACGTTTTTGATTATTTTAATATTATTTTGATATTTTAATATTATCTTGAAAACTGTATGTCCGAATTTCATTTTTTCTCAAACTATATAAGTTTTATAATTTTTATTATTTTTGTGAATTTTGTAGAATTTTCTCGAGTTTTTGATTATTTTAGTGTTATTTTGAGTTGTGTGTGGGTTCAGGGTGGACCCGAGGCGAGTTCGAAAAAATAAATTTTTTTTCTGAATTAGGAAGTTTTAGACTGTTAAGGCGGGATCGGAGGATCTTACTAAAATCAAAACCGGGAACAGTTAACAGAGATTTTCTATATCTGAGTTTTTCATTACCTATTGTGTAATAATAACAGATGTTATCCATTGGGGTTAGAAAAATATCTTGATGACTCACCAGTGACTTGATACGACTCACCATACTGACTCAGCTGTTCTAGAAAATTCTATGATGACTCACCTAGTAAATATCTAAAAATAAATATCTACTGGGGAAAATATCTTAATGAAATATCTCAAGTGTAATCATGAAAGCTGAAAATATCTAAGTTAAATATCTTAAGAATCATGATGGCTCATCATTACTAAGCTTTATGATAACCAATAGGAATTAGTCAAACATAGTGGCTGAACTTTGTTAGGAACCATTGGATGAAAACTTGATGGAAAAGCCTTAGATCCTCACCGTTGATCTAATCAATGGTGTGAGAGCAATCTTGATAAAGAAGCTTGTGATATTAACCTTAAATTTAATTAATGGTTAGAAGATGAAGTTGATTTTAATGGTTAAGATTTGATCAATAAAAGTGGCTAGATTAGTTACTAAGTAACTAGATAATCTAACTTAGTTACCGTAATAGTCTAATTAGTAACTAAATGAATTAATTTAGTTGCTAAATAATTAGAAGCTAGATAAATATCTAATTATTTAGAAACATGACATAATCATGACCTATACCATGACATAATTATGTAACTGATTAATTAGAATGTAATTAGAAATCCTAACAAAATTAGTTTAAGAGAAATTAGAGGAATTAACTATTTAAGTTAAATATAACTAAGAATTGAAATAGAATCCTTGAACCCCACGGCTACCTAGGCTTTTTTAGGAGGTTCTTGATTTATTTTATGACCAATAGATGACACTAAGTGACATAGGTCATGTGCATGCATGTGATAGCTTTCTATCTTACTAAACAATTTCTATCTCTCCAATTCACTCACCTCACGGCTGCTCACTTCAACATAAGCCATCCATTTACATTTTTATCACACTTTGTGACACAAAAGCCTTCCTCTCCATTCTCTCTCTTCTAATTATTCAAGAACACCAAGAACAAACACTATTTTCTCTCTTCTTTGAGGGTTCGGTCACCACACCAAAATCCCACCTCCTCACTTCCATAATTTCATCTTTTCTTACTTTCTAAACCTAAACACTATTCTAAACACTTTTCCTTTTGTGAGTTTCACCTAAATCCTACTCTAAGAGCTTCAAAAAGCAAGTTTTGATTTCTTACATCCAATGTAATCTCTTGATTCTTTGGTTCTAAGTTGAATTTCTAATTTTCTAGACCATAATTGATCCATGGTTTCTTATCCCTAAGCTTTGTTTATAACTTTAGGATTTGTTTAAAATTTTAGGAAATTGTTTGGGTGATTCACGAAATCTAGAGGAGAAAGAACTTAAAGAGTTTTACAAAGAGCTAGGAAGCATCAACCAGGTAAGAGGGAGATTACCCTCATTAACCATATGTTGGTGGTGAGGAATGGATATGTGTGTGGTGAAAAATCTATAAGGATTATTTTACTTGCTTGTTTAAGAGCTTTCCATATTTATGGTTGTTTGATGATTGAGATGTTATTGCTTTGATAACATGCTTTAGTATGTGTTTATGATGCATGATGAATTGTGCATGTTTTAAGATGTGAATTACATGACAAAGGAAAATATGTTGGTTCAAAGAACCATGGAGGCACACGGCCTCGAATTAATTTTTGGGAGCAAAAGATTCTAAGTATTTTACTAATTATGAGTTTTAGATAAAATGGTAATAAGTTAATGATTTTGAGGATTTGTAAAGAAAGTGGACAAGGAAATAAACAAAGATTTTTATGATGAAGGTATTTATGATTTTCGGCTAATATGCTAAGGATTGGTAAATTAAGAGTTTCATGAATGGTAAAATTAGATGATTAGAAAGAAAAAGGAAAAGAAAAGATATGATGGTTTCAATGACCATGTAGTTACGATTTTGTGAGTTTGAAATGATTTTACTTTATGTAAAACTTTGATTTAGAAATGAAAAATTAATTGATTTAGTACAAGAAATTTATAAAAGGATTTAAGAAATGGAAGAGAAATACTTTGTCACTTGAGAGATGAAGATTTCGTTGATGAAAGAAAAAGAGAGGTTGGAAGTGATTGAACCTCCACTTATTTTGGAGAGGACTGATTTTAAAATTAATTTAGAATTACGAAGAATACATTAGGTGACTTGAAATTTACTAACGTATAGCTCAACCGTTTTTCTAGGAAATTTTAAGTTGGAATAATTGATTTTGAAGGAATATTGATTTTGAGTGGAAATGATGAAAAATATTACATAGAAGATTTTTAAGTGAAGAATACGTGGAAAATGAAGTTGGAAATGGTATTGAGTTTTGAAAATCCAAAACGATGTTTGGAATATTGAGAAATATTTTACGAAGTTGAAAAATGATGGAAAATGGTTATGAGATTTGAAAATGTAACAAAAGTATTACGTGATTGTGAAAACGCTAAAAATGATACTAATTGAAAATACAAAGAAAGATCTTGTAAAGAACGGATGTATACTTGAAAGGGAACCTTTTTAATGATGAAATTGAAAGATATGCATTGAAGCATATGATGAAATTGAAAGATATGCATTGAGGCAAATGATGAAATTGAGACATACATTGAGTTATTTGTGCATTAAACAAAACTTGCATTGATATATTCGTGCGCATCTAATTATAGGATATATTATGGCCTAAAGAGGGAATGTGAATTCAAAAGTGAGATCTACGATGGATCTTGGGGACGTCAAGGCGTGGTAGTCGATCTAGTGGGCAGAGGCAAGTACCTTATGCCACGTGGCGACGCAATCCGTTGCAACGCATTGACGATACTCGATAAAAACACGATTCTTTTCGAAGACTGGAGATTGTCTGTGGACTAAGGCTGGACAATTAATCAGAGCATTCTTCTCGAAATTATGAAAACCTTTATAAAGTGGGAAAATTGGTCTAGTATGCATACACATGAGTCAGTACACATATTGTTGTGGCATGATAAATGTTCATATGATGTGATATCATCATTTTATATACTGAGAATATCTGTTATGATGAAATTGGTGCTGGTGATTTAACTGAGATATATGTTTACTGGAATTGTGATGAAATGATAACGAAGTATGATGAATTGATAGGGAATTGTGATGAATTGATAACATGAATGAAACTGGATATAGATGGAATGACTTTGTCATTCGTATCATTCCTTGTTACCATTTTGGTATTGATGAAAGGGGATCTCATCTCTTTGTTATATTGTTTTGTTGCGCTTGTGTTGTTAAAATTATATATAGTAGATGGAACGAGTTTCTTAGACGTGATCGAAGGCAAATATTCTGAGTTTGGTGATAACATCGATACCACCCTTTGTGCTTTTGAGGATGAACAAATATATGACGCATCAAGAGGGGTACAAGACTAATAAGTATGTTGAGTTTTTCTCCATCATTTTACTCTATTGAGTAGGACCCGTAATGGGGTTTGCTACCCCTTAAGAATTGAGTCTGTAAGTTTTATGTTTCCTAAATAATTATTAAATATTATGTGGTGTCAATAATGTATATTAATCGCTTAAATCTATTTTTCAAGATTACATAAATTTCAATAAGTTTATGTTTCCGCAAAAGAAGATTTTAAAACTCAAAACAAAAATCATTTTCATTATGAGCTTGTAGAATGTGAGTTAATTAGATGTGAGAATAAGATCAACAAAAACTCCACTTAGAAGAGTTAATTAGATAAAAGATTTCACATCTTTTTAGAGGTAGAGGGGACTAAAAACTCTAAGTAAAACCATTAAGAAGGGATTAGATCTAAATGACCTATATGATGACTTATTTTTTTTGGTAAAATGGAATTTTGATTTTTGACAGAATACAATGATGTTATTTGATCCATGTAATTGGTCCTATGTGAAGAAAAAAACTTTTGTTGTTGTTATAAAAATGCTATTTTTCAAAAAAAAAATCAATCATTTTCTAAACAAACATGTAACATAAAGTATGATTGATTCAGTTGAATAAATAAGTAATAAATCTATAGTTAACAATAAATAAATGTGAAAAGTTTGAGAATTAATTAATAATATATGTTGCCTTAAGAATAGAGCAGTAAGACTCAGAAAAGGAAAATTATTATATATGCATGCAGGAATAATTATTTTTCCTACATAATAATGTCAACCATTGAATTGATATAAGTCTGGGATCCATAAAATTTCCCTATAAGTTCCAGAATTCTTCCTCCATCTTCATATACGAGTGTGTTTGAATTAGTTATGAAAAAAAACTCAATAATTAATTATGATAAAATTAATTTTATGTTTAAATATATTAACTAAAAAATAATTTTAAGATAATATATTTAATTTAGATTGTATAAAAATTTATGGAGGGCGTAAATTGTTTAGATTGTATAATTTTAAGATAATAAATTTATAAAAATTATTAAAAAGGATATAAATTATGATTTTTTGAAAGTTAGAATATTTTGCTTAAAATATGCTCAATGGAGGATTTTGTAAATTTGGTAAAAATCTCATATCTACAAAATAAGCAAAATGATTATATTCAAAATGTTGAATTCACGTTTTTTCTTCAAATATTATTTTTCGTCTTTTTTGAGTGTAATACGATAAATAAAATAGGTGTTGGCACATCATCTAGTTAGATGTTTATCCTAATTGAATCGCCACGCGAGTTGATAAAATTTTAACGTTAGGTTTATTATGATTAGAACTTAGATAAATAAATTTGCCATATATTGATCAAAATATTTTTGCTCAATGGAGGGAGTAAATTTGGTAAAAATCTCATATCTACAAAATAAGCAAAATGATTATATTCAAAATGTTGAATTTTTTTTCTTCAAAATAAGTCTTTTTTGAGTGTAAGATAAATAAAATAGGGTGTTTATGGAACGCGTTGAACCAGGTTTATTATGATTAAAACTTAGCTTGATATTTTGATTAATAATAAATTTTATAAATTTAGATAATTAAATAAATTTTATAAATTTAGATATTATATATAATTAAATAACAAAATCTTAAAAGAAAGAAACTAAAAAAAATTGTTTTACAATATATATTTCAAAATAGATTATATAAACTTAAATACATTATTATGTTATGTAAAAGGTATCAATTTAAGCCAAGAAAATTTATTATTTATTACCAATTATAATTTTTTTTTGTAAGTTTTAAAGTATTTTGCAACATTGAACTATATTGGAATAACTTGAAACATAACAAAAACTCGATCTAAGAAATACATCGACTCTAATTTCTAGAATTTAAACTCATCCCGATAAACTTCAGGTCGAGACAAATTATTAGGCTAGACTGAGTTTTGATCATTCTTAAAATAATCTATGATTATAATCAAATTTATCAATTTTTCTTAAACATTCTTTAAAAATATTTTTGTTTATGCTTAATTTGCAAGAAAAATATTTTTTCTATTGAAAAAAAATACTTCTGCGATATCTACAATCGTTTGAAAAAGAGTTTTAATAAGAAGCTAATATAAGTAGCTTCTTAAAAAATTATTTTTTTTATTTATATCTAAACACAAAATAATTTTTGCTTTTCATAAAAATATTTATTAATTTTTTTTTCAAAACTTATCTAATTGTACATTTACTCAAAATTGCTTTTATGAAGAAAAAAACTGGTTTTAGGGGGAAAAAAAATACTTTGCAAACATGCCCTAGACTTTCTCCACAAAAAGATGAGAGTTAAGGGTTAAAATAGGTCAGGTCGAGTCAAATTTTATTTTAAATAGATTTAATATGTATCTTAATTATAAAGCCTGAGCTTGACTTGTGAGATTGTAAAATGTCAATTTTTAAGGCCTAACACGATCTTTTTAAAAGTCTGACCTAACCTAAAAGTATTTTTAAAGATCTGCTTTTGTAATGAGGCCTTTAAATAAGCTAGCAGATCATACATTTAAATAAGTTAACATGTCTTTGTATATGTTAACAGACTTACTTTTAAATAGACTGATATATCTTTACATAGACTAATAGACCTAAGTCTTGAAATAGACTATCGGACATACTTAAGGCCAATAAGCATTTGTTATAATTTAACACTTACCTTTTAATTTTATAGATGTTTACCACTTTCTTACTCTAGTCTTTGGTCGATGTGAAACTTTGAGATATATCAACTTGCAAAATTATTAGAGGCATATATCTCCAAGTCACACATCGACTAAAGAACTGAATAAGAAAGTAATGAACATCTATAAAAATAAGAAATGAATGTTAACTTATTATTTTCATTCTAATAAATATATTATATTAAATATATTAATATATATGTTATTTTTATTCTAACTTATTAATTTAAGTTTTAGGTAATTAATTTTATTAAAAAGACATATTAATATATTATAATAAATTAATAATTATAATTATAATTTATAATTATTATAATAATATATATTATATTATATATAATTTAATAGATTAAGCTAGTCTATCAAATTTAAAAAATTTATTAAATAATCTAATAACTTGAGATCTTGACTATTTTAATTAAATAAATTTTTATAAAAACTTTAATTTTAACTTATTTAATAAATGAATCAAGTTAGATGAAGTCATAGATAAATCAGGTCATACACTCCTTATAAGCAATCTGATTTATTTTCACGGAGCGCCAGACGGGAAATCCGAAGTGGACCGAAAGTGATATTCAGCGTGAGTGTGACCGACAAAACAAGTTTGAGCTTCAATATTGGCATATAGCGCCTTGACCAAAAAATAACAAAAAAGCTTCAATATTGGGCCCACTTCGTTCACCAAAATATTTTTTGGACCCACTTCTGAATTGTTGGCGGTTTATATCGATACAGGAAGAAAGGGAAGATGTTTCGTCTACGATACTCGATACATTTTAAAAACTATTTATTAATTATTTAAATAGTCTTGTTGACAAGCACTTTTTTTTTTGAGATGCTTGTTGATAAGTACTTTATGAATATTGATCGAAGGGTATTCAATATTTTATATCGAATATTTTTAATTTGCAATTATTTTAAAAAAATTAATAATATTTGTTTTAATTATTGACATTAAAAAAAAGATAAACTGTCTGTACTACATTTTTGGAATAAAGAGTGAGGGTGGTCAATGCTCTTCTGTATTCCTTCTGCTGAGTTCTGCAGCAGGCAACTTCTCCATCTTGCATTTCTATGTGGAGCTTCTTTTCCTTCCTCTCTCTCCGTTCTGACTCTTCTGAGCCCGAAACCAAACCAGACCGTTAGTGCTTTTCTTTTCTTAGCTTCCTCTGTTTAATCATTGTTTTTATACTAAATATATTCCAGCTGATTATGCAAAACAGTCATAGTAGTAGATGAGTGGTAATTCTGTGCCTCTTCTTTAACAAGCTTTCATTAAACATTGCCTTGTGAACCTATTGGTTTTGAGTCTTGACAAACACACACTTACTTTTCAATTCATTAAATTTGAATGATTCCTTAAATTGGACCTTCAACTTTTACTGGTATTTCCCTTTCACTGGAAATACTTGTTGTGTTCCATCTGAGAAATTCATTCCATTATAATAATGTGAAAAATAATGTCTTTTTATTTTTATTTTTCATTATTGAGTTGATGTTGGTATGTATTTACACTTTATAGGTTTTCTATGACGTAGAGCATTCTTTGAATCTATGCATTCAACTTGCACTGTCACATTTCTCACCAGATCAGAAGAATCTTTGCATTATGATTAATTTGATATTGGAATGGATGCGCGGGTCTAGGTCCCAATGGGGTGTGTCATGCTTGTAGTCTCTCACTTTTGTCACTCAACAGCATTCAAATTTTGGCCTGCTCTTCAACTTCAACCAAATAGAATTAAGCATTCAAAGTCTGTTTATTCTCGGCAACTAGATTTAAACAAAGCATACTTTAATTATAGCTTATAATTTGAATATACGGTGGAGTGGAGATAGTTCTGCTTGTTTAAATTTAATGTTTTGGATCAGGATAGGTTTCCTGCTTTTAAGTACAGCCAGTCTCCAGTGTTTATTGTTTAGAAGAGTTTATTATATGATTAGTTAAAGGCTTGAGGTCGTACCAAATTCTAGAGAAAAGAAAGATATATTTTCCAATTCACTTGTGTTGCACAACAGACTTGTTCATGTTTGTGTGTAAGTAACTTGTTTTTGAGTGGGAGAGATACCATCTTTGTCAAAAGAGTTGTTACCATAATTTGGAGTATTGTCGATGAGTATTTATGTGTCTTGATTTTATCAGTTTTTATGTCAGAGCTTTGTAAGATCCCTCTTTCTGCAGAAATTTAGGTGAATCTACTGTTAGCTGTGGATTTCGTACTGGGGAAATGACTTCCAATGCTACATCTGGAAATGCTTGCCCGCCGCCAATGAAACCCACATCAAATGGCGGATTTCAGGGAGATAACCCTCTTGATTATGCACTTCCCCTGGCTATTTTGCAGATATGCCTTGTTCTTGTAGTCACAAGGGGACTGGCATATCTTCTAAGGCCTTTAAGGCAACCACGAGTTATTGCAGAGATTGTTGTAAGTTTTTTTTTTCTTTAAATATTTGCTCAATCTAATGAAGTTAAGTTATATATTTTTTTCTTTGTAAATAAATATTAATTAATATTAGTAAGATCTTTTTCTTTTTTCTTTTTGGTTACAAGGGAGTTCATAGGAACTAGTGAAGGATTGGGGAAACTTGGGCTAAGAGTGAGCACTAGAACTCGCTTGGGATTGAACCTGACATCATTTGCTTCCCAAACAAGTTGGGTGCCACTATGTTACAAGGCAATTGGCATACAATAAAAGCTTTTAGTCTTCCATTTTTATATAATTTCATGGTCTACACTGTGTTTCACTAGTCCAAATGAGTTTAATATTTAATGCGAAATTTATGATGTAGAATGCAATATGGCTCTAAACAATTCATAAATCAGAGATTTATTTGGCCTTAGGGCCTCCAAAGTACCCAAAAAAAAAAGAAAAGAAAAATAATTCATAAATCAGGAATAGATGTTAGAGAAATATACATGCCAAAATATGTGCATATGTAAGAGAAATTAGAATTGCACTTTTTGCACAACCACACTATACTATACGAATCAAGGGATTTAAATGCAATTCATTAAAGCCACGTCTGGTCTTACAAATTGCTTTTAAAAAAGGCACAGGGAGTTTTGTAGCTTTTATTAGATGTGAGCTTGAATATGGAAAAGGAAGGGTTATTATTGTATGATTTTAATACTTGTAAGACTGCTTATTGACAGGGAGGAATAATACTGGGGCCATCAGCACTTGGACGGAATAAAAGCTATCTGCATGCGGTTTTCCCACCCAAGAGTCTTACAGTTTTAGATACTCTAGCAAACCTTGGCCTTGTACTCTTTCTATTCCTAGCAGGCCTAGAGTTAGATCCTAAATCTCTACGTCAAACTAGAAATCAAGCCCTTGGCATTGCTATGGCCGGAATAATACTACCATTTGCACTAGGAATCGGTTCATCATTTGTTCTCCAAGAAACAATTGCCAAAGGTGTAGATAGAACTGCATTTCTTGTGTTTATGGGCGTTGCCCTTTCCATAACTGCATTTCCTGTATTAGCCCGTATTTTGGCCGAGTTGAAACTTCTAACCACCAATATTGGCAGAATGGCTATGTCAGCTGCAGCAGTTAATGATATAGCTGCCTGGATTCTGCTTGCTCTGGCTGTTGCCTTATCAGGCAATAGCCAATCTCCACTTGTTTCATTGTGGGTCTTCTTATGTGGGTGTGGTTTTGTCATTTGTTCAATCCTCATTCTCCCTCCAATTTTCAACTGGATGGCCAAACGATGTCATGAAGGTGAGCCAGTTGAAGAGGTATACATATGTTCTACATTAGCTACTGTTCTGGCTGCTGGGTTTGTTACAGATGCTATTGGAATCCATGCCATGTTTGGTGCTTTTGTTGTTGGAGTTTTGGTCCCAAAAGATGGACCATTTGCCAGTGCTCTCGTGGAGAAAGTAGAGGATCTTGTGTCTGGTCTATTCCTCCCACTCTATTTTGTGTCAAGTGGATTGAAGACTAATATAGCCACCATTCGTGGGCTGCAATCATGGGGTCTTCTGGCTTTAGTTATATTTACTGCTTGTTTTGGAAAGATTGTTGGGACTATTGCGGTGTCTCTTTTCTATAAAGTACCTTTGAATGAGGCTTTGGTGCTGGGATTCTTGATGAATAGTAAAGGCTTGGTTGAATTAATTGTCCTCAACATCGGTAAAGACAGAAAGGTATTTGAATTCACTATTTTCTGTAATGAGTTTAACATGGTGCATGCTATGCTCCTATGTCCTATCAGTCAAAGTGATGGATATTTAATATATGCATTTGCAGGTTTTGAATGATCAGACCTTTGCCATTATGGTTCTTATGGCTCTCTTTACTACCTTTATTACCACTCCTCTTGTCATTGCTGTGTATAAGCCTGCAAGGAAGGCACAAATAGCTTATTACAAATACAGAACAATTGAAAGGAAAAATGCAAATAGCCAACTGAGAATTCTTGCCTGCTTCCATAGTGCAAGAAATATTCCATCAATGATAAATTTGATTGAGGCTTCAAGGGGAATCCAGAAGCGTGATGCACTTTGTGTGTATGCAATGCACCTTAAAGAACTTTCTGAGAGGTCATCATCTATATTAATGGTACATAAGGCAAGAAAAAATGGGTTGCCATTCTGGAATAAAGGTCATCATGCAGATTCTTCTAACCATGTTATTGTGGCATTTGAGGCTTACCGGCAACTAAGCCAAGTGTCTGTGCGGCCAATGATAGCAATCTCATCTATGGCTAACATACACGAAGACATTTGTGCAACTGCTGAGAGAAAGAGAGCCGCAGTCATTATTCTTCCATTTCATAAGCATCAAAGATTGGATGGTTCACTTGATATTACACGAAACGATTTTCGATGGGTTAACAGAAGGGTACTTGAGCATGCTCCATGCTCAGTTGGAATTCTTGTTGATCGTGGGCTTGGTGGTACATCCCATGTATCTGCAAGTAATGTTTCTTATTGCATTACAGTGCTTTTCTTTGGTGGTGGTGATGACCGTGAAGCCCTTGCTTATGGAGGTCGTATGGCTGAGCACCCTGGCATAAGATTAGTGGTTCTTCGCTTTGTAGGAGAGATTGTGAGAGTTGATGTGGGCGACTCCTCTAGCACCAAATTAATCTCAGAGGATGAGACTGAGGATGAGGAGTTCCTTACCCAATTCAAGCTCAAAATAGCCAATGATGATTCCATCATCTATCAAGAGAAAACAGTTAAAAATGCTGCAGAAACAGTTGCTACAATCCGTGGGTTTAATTGCTGCAATTTGTTTCTTGTGGGTCTAAGGCCAGCCGGTGAATTGGCCTGTGCTCTGAAAAGAAGTGAATGCCCCGAACTGGGACCTGTTGGTGGATTGTTGGCATCACAAGATTGCCCCACGACAGCATCGGTTTTGGTGATGCAACAGTATCACAATGGGGTGCCAATAAACTTTCTCTCAGAAATGGAGGAACAGTTACCTGATAGAGGAGACTCAGAATCTGCTTAACTGCTCTGTTCTAATTTTGGTTTGAAAATGCACACATCAGGATGGGGCTACAGTAGAGGACATCATCTATATCTATTTAATAAATTTAGCACTCTTTTTGGGTTTTAGTGGGAAAATTTCTTATCATTGGATTTATAAACTTTTTTATTTTGGATCATTGGATAATTAAGCACTTTATTTTTAGCTTTAAGTATAAGTGTAGTTAAATGTCATTAATGTCCTTCTCTCACATGTGCTTTTTGAATTATGTATAAATAAAATTATTGCCCCATCTTTTATTATTTTTAGATGCACCAATTTTTTATCATTGGATTATGTAAATTCTTTAATTTATGACCGTTGCATAATAATATACTATTAATTTAAAAAACATAACATATATTTTTTCCTGTTTGTTTGGTTTTTCTTTCTTCAGGAGAAATATTAACAATTGATTTTTTTGTTACTCTATTTCTCTCTTTGTTTTTCTAAAATCCATGACTGAGACAAAAGAATCTTTTTATTATAATAAATATATCCTCATTTTCTTGGTTTGAGCAGAAAATAATTATAATCTTAAATTGGATTAAGTCTTTAATTTATAGCCATGGGATCTTTTATAAACTATCTTTAATTTGTTATATTTTTATCTATCTTTATTAAAATATGTGTAACATTTCTTTCATTATCATCTTTTAAGTTTTTCTTTCTCATATGTTTCTCTTCTTCTTTTAGCCAATATTTTGATTATTTTTTTTATTTTGCAACTTTATTTTTTAAAATTTAAGGTATGTTTGGATATTTAGTAATTGATGGAATGGAATGAGATGAGATGAGATAGAATGGGATGAGATAAAATGAAATGAGATAAAAGTATTATTCCATTGTTTAGATATTTTAGGATAGAATGGAGTAAAAATATCATTCCATTGTTTGGGAAGTGGATGAAATGGTAAGAATTATAACTTTATTTTTTCTAAATTACCCTTATTGCAAATACACTAATTTTAGGATATGAGGTTAATATAGTAAAATTTTAATTATAATTATTATAAAAAAATTGATTTTATCCCATATTGGGGGGGGGGGGGAAATTAATGATTTGTGGTGAGATGGGATAAGATCCATCCCACTCACTTCTACCACATTCCACCATTTTTTAACATAACCAAATAATAGAACCTATCTCCATCCCATCTCATCTCATTCTATTTCACTCAATCCCACCAATCTAAACATGACCTTAATTATTTTATTGGCTCAATACTAATTGCCTCAGAAATGTAGCTCTTTTTTTTTTTTTCGAGTTTGTAACAATGATTTTGGAGCTTGAGGATGTTACTTACTCTTCTATTTTTTGTTTGACTATTCTCTTCACTTTTTTAGCTTGTAAAATATTTTCTTTTTACTTTCTTTGTGAACAAAATATTTTATATTGTAATATCAAACTTAATTATTTTTTTTAACATGTATTTATTTGAATAGAAGGAGTTCAAATACTTTAAATATGTGATTTTGAGTTCAATAACAAGATTTATATATATGAAAATAATGCTATTATGAAGATTCTTATTTAAGTGTCTTAATATATTTTGATAGATTAATTTTTTACTTATTAAATAAGATGATATTCTGGAAAAAAAAAAGCTAATTATTGATACTAGGTTCTTCAATCCTTTGATTTTGGTTAAGTTTGTAAAATTTTTTTATGCGAATTTAATATTTTTATTTCAGCTTCAATTAATTTAGGCATCAGTTTATATAAACCTAGACAGAGATTTATATAAACTAATTTTAATGAAAGTGTTGATTATTTATTAATTTATTAAGTTTTCTCTTTGTAGTAAATTATGTGACTTCTTAGTATTAACCATCAAATTCCATCCTTGCAAAGTATTTTATATTATCCATATTCTATTTTGTGTACATGATTTTTAGTTATTTTATAAATACTTATGTCGTTTTAGAAATATTGGATTTTTGTTTCTTATTTCAAAATATTAACTTTATAAATTTATTTATTTATTGATGTAAAAAAAATAAGTTTATCTAAAGGTAACTCCATATCAATATTCTAAAGCTGATATTGCAAACATAATACTAATGAAATAAATTTTAATTTTATTTAAGAAATTCTCTATTATGTGATCATTTTATTCTAAAATTATTGATAATATATTATCAAATTAAAATTATCTCTCTATCAATTATACAAAAAAATATAATTTTTATGACTAAAATAATTTTCAATCAATACAAAATTTAATAAAAGAGGTTAGAATTGAGTGCCTATGATTAAAATTTACAACAAATGAAGATCAAACCCATACATTACATGGGTACATAACTAATTAATCTTTAGGTAACTTTACTGTTAGAAAAGTGTTTGGATTCATATAATTAAACAAAACAAAAATGAGTTCAAAAGTAAATTCCAATTTCAAAAGTGGCGCCATAACATATCATAGTTTTCATCATGAAATTATAAGTCTATGGTATTGAGGAAACACTTTCATCTTGGTAAATTTTGCCTATAGTTGCCAAAGAATATCACATTTTTAATTTACCTATAGGCAGGTACCAAGAAAGCAATTCCCCTTTAATGGTTGAATGAACCTTCAAAAGAGATGAAGGTTGGGTTCAATGGTGTTAGTTGGGACTTGGGAATAGGGCAATCCCCACTTGAGCGTGTAGACTTAGGAAAAGGAGGATAGTTGGCTGTTAAAACTTAGAAAGTAGGATGATGGTATGAGATTTAAGCAAATTAAATGAGATCGAGAAGGATTATGTTTGTCTACACATAGAAAAGCTTACCATCATTTTTCCTTTTCTGTTCCTCTCTGCGTACTGATTCCAAACTTATTGAATTATTAGGCTAATTGTAGACATGTGTTATTCTTTCATATTAAAGCACAGAAGTAAAATTAAGTATTTACGGTTCAGTTTAGATTATTTTTGAATTAAAATATTAATTAATTTAAATAATATTATTTATATCAATTTGAATTAGATTGAACTTGTTATATTTTAAAAATTAAATTTATCCAATTTAATTAAATTTAGTTTGAATTGAATCGGATTAATCAATTTTTAACTTAAAATTTTTTAAGTAAAAAAATTTTGTAGTTAAAAACAATTTAACTTATTAAAAAAATAGAAAATATAAAGTAAAAATAATTTATTTCACATGTTTAAAAAATATTTAATCATATAAAATGAGAAAAGTGTGTAAAAATTAGAGTTAATATAAGAAAAATATAAATTTTACAATAAATAAATATATTACATAATATTAATTAATTTAATTAGATTGAATCAATTTTAAAAATCAAATCTAATATTTGATCCGTTCAATCAATTTTCAAAAACTTAACTCAAAAAGAACAAAATTTATTAATTTTTTAATTGTATTTCAATATTTTCAATTCAATTTTTTATTTAATTTTTATTTAAATTAAATTTGAACACCGCTATAAATGAAGGCTTTGAGCAATACCTACGGCTTCAATTGATTTATTTCTTTCATTTTAGAGGATCAGAGTTCAGAAGTCTGTTTTGTTTTGTTATTTTTTATTTTTTATTTTCACAAACCATTATTCGTCTCTTCATTGTTTTACCCCCATACATGTTTTTTTTGTTTTGGTCTACACCTCCATATATGTTTGGGTCATAGCAAAGAGATATTGTTTTGGGCCATGCTTGAGCCCTGGTATTTAATTCGGTCTACCCCATCTTCAGGAGCCCAAGCAGAAAAAAAATAACAATATGAGGTTTGGGGATTTAAATGGGCTAACCAAAATTTAGAATTTGTAGCCCAAGCCCAATAAAGGTATCCAATTCTAACGGTTATGAATGGCAGGTTACAAAGAGATAAGCAGGGAGTTGGTTGGTGAATGGTGGCGCGGGGCTTATCCAAGGAAACACAGACAATCATTCAATTGCAGCAGCAGAGAGCTGGTGCAGTTGCAGAGTGGAGAGTAGAGAGTTGGGGCGCAAAGCAATAAACGGATAGAAAATAGAAATAGAAATGCTCTCTCACTCACACAGCTTGCTTCGGCCGCATTCACTCCCATTGATTCCCAAACCATTCACATTCACATTCACATTCACATTCTCTTCTTTTATTCTTCCTTCCACTCTCCGCTTAAAGACCCACCATCCTTCATACCTCACTCTGCAATCTTCAACTTTCGCCAGGTCAGCTGTCTCGTCTTCCATTTTGTGCCATAACTCACCAATTTTCGGAAATGAAACCAAATTGCGAATGCTCCTTCCAATCGCAGGTATGCAGTTGCAAGCACCTTTAAGGACTCTCCTTGCTGCAATCTACTACCACCGGGTTTTGAAATTGAAAAGCTTCGCGGTACAGGGGTAATTTTCTGCTACTGCTAGCACCAGTGTTCAACTTGCTTTTACTGACTAGCGCCAATCCTTATCGTCAATGCATGTGGATTTTGACACAGGAATTCATTCAAGCTTACGAGAATTGCACAGCAGCAGTTGACAACTGCAACGATTCGGGTGAATCAGTTGCGGACAACCCCAATTTGGAATGTGACTTAGCCCCACATATTGTTTCTTCTGCTAGTGCTGCTGATAATTCATCCAGCAGGCTTCTCAAGTTTATGCTGTTCTTTGGGTTCCTCACACTTCAAGACTCTTACCCTGCAGCTGCTGCTTCAGATTTTGCCAGTAGTTTGAATCCACTTCCTATCTTTAGAGATATCGGTGACATAAGCACAGGTTTTGCTTCAGTTAGGAAAATCTCCCTGTCACTTTTATAATCAGAATGATTTTTTTTTCTTTTTAAAAAAAAAAAAACTAAATGAAGCATAGCAACACATTACTAATGATAATGGAACACGCAGCTTCTCTTTGCCCTCACTTATCATATAATAGTTATTTGGTACTAGTGAACTGTTATGTTTTTACTATTTTAAGTAAAATCACTTGGATATAAATTACTGTGCTGCTCAAAGACTAATATTTTTTCTTCTTTTATGCTCTATCACAGGCGTTTCTGCTAATCTTTTTCTCTGAACTGGGAGACAAGACCTTTTTCATCGCAGTAAGTGCACATAAATCAATGGTTCATTTGTTTCCAACCAAATGCAAAACAATGAAGAAACAAAATAGTACCATTACCAAAGCATAACCACCCTTCTATTAAGTTTCATTCCATGAATCTGCTTGGTGAGATGAACAGTTCAATCTCTGTAAATAAGCTTGTTTTCATGCATCTCTAAGCACGTAATTAATCCTGATATAGATCGACCATACTTTCTTGTGATTACTGATATAAGCCATATACCTACCTGTAGACCACAATGTTGACTTTGGTTTTAACTACTTAAATTTGTGAATGTTCTTCAAGTGAGCCTTCTCCATTCTTTCCCCTTTTCTTGAAAAGAGACTAAAAAGTAAGATATTTATGATGCTCAAGGATAAATATAATCGCCAATATCACCAAGACAAATGTTATGACCCCAGTGATTTGCGTATTTGATGTCTTGTGCAGGCATTGTTAGCAGCTAGGAATTCAGCTGGTGTAGTTTTCATTGGGACATTTGGCGCACTTGCGTATGTTTTTCTATTTCATGGTGATTTAGATGTCCTTGCAGTTTATACTTTGTTTTGATGGAGTTTTTCATTATTACTCACCATGCATGATATGTTGATGCAAGTAATTACAGTGAAAATATTTGCACAACCTAGAATAATGAAGCTGGCAAATCAATATCCTCCAAGGAGTTAGCTAGTGGACATTATCAGTAGTGAGTAGACTTAAGGGTTTTCTTGGCATACACCTTCTGGAAAGACAAAGTGGCGCATTTGCACAGAATTCTTCAGGCTTATGTTGTGTCTAGAAATCAAATAACCACATTAACATTTACATTGACTTCCACTTTATAAATGCCAATTATTCTATATAATGTATATATCTTTCAGTTATACACTAATCTTTAAATCATCAATATCTGTTTGTTATTGGCAGGGCAATGACTCTCATATCTGTTGTTCTTGGACGAACTTTTCATTATGTTGATGAAATATTGCTGTTCAGGTTTTTTCTTTATTTCCTCGATAAACTTTGTGATATGACTTAGCGATACTGGAAGAGTGAAAATAGTTATAATAATTCTTCTCATGTTATAAATTACAATATTTTCAAGCTAAGTTTCATGTTAACATGAAACAATATGATGAACACTGTATAACCTAAGGGTTTTGAAAATGACTCACAATGTTGTTTTCCAACTCATATGAGCCTTTGAGAGACCATAAAACAGTGTTTTTCATAATACAATATCAAATTTCTTTGGAACACATTTTTAATCATTTGAAAGAACAAGAATTGATTACTTTGTGATGCATCGATGTCTTTAGTTTGACCAAGTGCCTTGTTTTCTATAAATATCGTTACTTTTTTTTCTATGCCTTCCTTTTTGATTTATAGTGTTTGAAACTCTGTAACTTGAAAGCGTAATCTGACTATCTGACTAATATTTTTATGGGAAACTATTACCAGTTAAAAATTAAGTATGATTTCTCGAAGACTTCATCTAATAGCCTACTTTACACAGGTTTGGAGAGACTGATTTACCTGTTGATGACATTGCTGCTGTTTGCCTACTGGTAAATATCACCTCCATGTTTATTTAAATGCATTAGTGTTTGCAGTGGCACACACATTTATCCTTTACATTTTCTGTTCTTAGATGAAACACGCTGTTAATTTATATTGAATTCAATTGACTTCAGGTGTACTTTGGGGTCTCTACCCTGTTGGATGCCTCATCTAGTGATGGCCAAAAATCAGATGATGAGCAGAAGGAGGTAATACTTGGCATTTATTTATCATCTGTTACAGCATAATGTACTGGATGCACGAATACTGATTTAAGCCCAGATTTTTGTTCTTCACTTTGAAATGGTTCACGATGTTTTTTAAGATTCCTACAATTTAATGATTCCTATCTTAACCAGGCAGAGCTAGCAGTTTCAGAATTTTCTGGAAATGGTTCTGGGATACTTGCTGCTGCTAGCACAGTTGTCAGCACTTTCCTCTTAGTTTTTGTTGCTGAATGGGGCGATAAATCATTTTTCTCCACAATTGGTGAGTGCCAAAGTTAGAGTATATGGACCAGTTATAATTAGAAGACATCATTTTTCTCATGGTTGTTCATGTCAAACTTTTTATGGTTTTACCATTATTTGGCTTGAAAGTATAGGAATAAAAAACATCTCACACCTAAAGCCCTATTAAACAAACTAACTTAAAAATAAATAAATAAATGTATTGATATTGACAAATCTTGAAGCTGAGTTGTCAATTGTATATGCTTGATCTGGAAAGAGTATAGAGTGTCAATTAATTTGGATCAGTACACTTTTAGTTTATTTGCTTGTTGAATTTTCATTTGTCTCAAATTGCAAGACACGATCTCCTGCTTGATGCATTTCACTCACCTTCAAAGATCCTGAACTATTATTTTCCTCTGCTATTCAGCCCTTGCAGCAGCTTCTTCACCCCTTGGAGTCATAGGGGGAGCGCTGGCCGGTCATGGTGTTGCAACTTTGGTAACTCTTTTTTCGAAGTTAATATAGTCCTTGGTTGGCAGTCTCCAATAATAAATTGATACAACCTCTGGATATCTGCTCTTTTAAAGTAACAATAAATGCATTGTTTAAAATGGACATAGGTATTATAATAGTATTTGATTTAAGCTCCTGGAGCAGTGTATACAAATTGGATTTGCCAAAATCCATCTGAAGTGCAACAAAAAAAAAGGGTAAATATACAAATAAACAGCTGGTAAATATAGGCCTAGGACGAAATGAGTCACTGAAATTACTTGTACCCATTCTCTAAGTGCTTTTTAAACAAGCACTTTCGAGATGGCTTTTGACAATTTATTCTAAAATATCTTGTTCCATAGTTTAAAAACAGCATAAAGTGGTCTAATAAGCTGTATGTATATATATATTTTTTCTTATAAGCTATTTTTAATAACCCCAACAAGCTCATAAAACAAAAATAAGCTGAAAATATATCTATCTGAAGAAGACGTTAACTATCATGGAAGAGTTTAATGCGTGTAATTTATATTCCTTGAATCAACTGTCTTTTCCTTTCGTATCACATATCTGTATGTAATTTTGGACTTTTATGTCTCAAAAGTATCTTTTATTTGCAGCTAGCTGTACTTGGGGGCTCTTTACTGGGGACATTTTTGTCAGAGAAGGTAACTTCTGGCTTTAGCCTCGATTCCTGATATGCTGTGTTTTGTTAGTTGCAACATAGTTCTCTCCGTTGCACAAGTGGACCATATTTCATAATTTGGAACTCTCTAGATACATGCGATCATATCATATCAATTAGGTTCATTAAACAATTTAGCCGACGAGGTGTAATTTTAGGCAAAATAGTAGAAGTTGAGATATGATCTACAAAATGTTTTTCTTGAATTAGTGCTACGTATGGAATCTGGCTTGTGGAAATCTTCTTCTGTGGATAATTTTCTTCCCGGGAATTCTATTATAAAATCTATATGGCTGCTATGAACTGCACCAACATGTTAGACGTTCCTCTAGAGTGCCTTATTGGGAATAAACGTGTTCTTTCAAACAGATAATTGATGACCGAATGAAGTATCCCTGCTGGTTGGGGCGGCTAATTGCACCTTATTATAAGCATACGAATATGTTGATGGTCTTCTAACCACATAGACACTTTATATTCTGTAGATAGTGCACTATAGTTGGGGAAATGTTAATCTCACATAATGTGAGATTCACTTAATTCACATAATGGATGGTCGTCACTGATGGTGAATAAGAAAAAGGGAGAGAAAAAGAGAAATTAAAAGTGATGATAAAAGTTATGTGAGACTAACCTTGCCCATTGAAGCATGGACCTACATTCATTTATCTGCTGTTTTGGAATATTACCTTATGCAGCTATAAACTAACTAAACAGTCTTTTGGTTGCTTTTGAAGATTATTGCCTACATCGGAGGTGTTCTCTTTCTCGTCTTTGCTGCAGTAACCTTATTTGAAATTGTGCAATAGAGGTTAAAAGAATTGCAATATAAGCTCAGTACAAAGGCATCAAGAGCACATTGGCCTCACGAGTTTTATCCGCACTCCCTTTTTTAATGGCGGCTCAAAAAAAAAAATTGTATACATAACAAATGTAGTATCAGTATCTCTTTTAGGAATAGTTGATCTACCTTTCATTGCAATCCTCATAAATTATGTTATGTTAGTTATTTAAAAGTTGTCAAAAATTTATTTCAAGTGAAAATTTTGATTGCTTGAATATGTGACACATTTATTAATTATTGCTAGTATGAAAATTTTACAATTTTTTTAATAAACAATGGGACAAAGGCCCAACTAACATGCTACAAGAGGATTAAAATACTACTAGAATCAGCCAGCAAGGCTAGAGACAAGTAAGAAGGAAGCGGCTGCAGAAGATGAAACCCCACAGAAAGGAAATGGCTATCTATGCTTAACAAGTGGGTCAGCGGCTCAGCGCAATCATTCCCTTCTTTATACATATGTTGACACAAAACCGCCCAAAATTCACTCAAAAGATGTTTCACTGACCCAATTAAACTGCACAAGAATGCCAAGGATGACCCCCAAACTGGAGCAACTGCAGAGAACATCTAGAATATGCTTCAAGGATGACTTTCATATGGCCCAAGTCATAAGCTCTACAAAGTCCCAAGAAAAAGGCCTCAGAGTTCCGCCATTATAATAGAGCAAGAGCCGAGATTAGCCATAAAATTAGTAATAAACATTTTTTCTTTTGGATAACAGTAGTAAATTTTTTACTGTTTTAGTTTTACATAGTAGAAAGAGTTTTACATTGAGATTAAGTTCAAACTATTAGATAAGATTTAGGTTTTTTTGGGGGCTTAAGTTCACTTATGTGCATCAATTCACACTAGTAATAATATGGATGAGGAGGATATGTCAAATAGATGGTGTCAAAGGTTATGTTTGGAATAAGTCGCTTGTTTAATTGAGCACCCACCAAGTTGCTAACGTTGTATAACAATTAGAATAATCTAATTACATAATAATAATGCTTATTTAGCATGTTAAATTTTTTTTAGTGATTTAACAACACATAGTTAGATGATACATGCATAATAGATCAAAATTAACTTCAAATAAAAAAGTTGTTTTGAATCTCAATAATGTGTTTTAATCATCTTATTATGTACGACTAGATAAGAGGCATATAACCATGTCGAGGGTTCAAATTTAAAACTCAAGGGAGTACCTTGGCCTCATGCATGTGAGCTAAAAGTGTTGGGAGAATTGGCAGACGTGGTAGTGCCTCGCCCATTCATAAGGTGTTCTGAGTCAAGAAGAATCAGAAGGTGCCGAAAAGGATCATTGTGGAGTGGACAAACATCACTCTCGCTCTTCCCTCCCCCTTTGGCATTTTCCCGCGCAAAACCTTTTTTCTCCACTTGTTCTATTATCTAACTTTAGATTCTTTCTACTTTTATGTTTGTACGATTGCTTATATTATCTTTCTAATATTCCACTTGTCATTTGTAAAACGTTTGTTTGGCAAATGAAAATAAATATATTGGAAAATACTTTTGGTTTTTTTTTAAGTACTCAATCAAGTTTTACTCAGCTGTACAAATACCTTCACTACTTTATATAGCTATCAAATATCCATAGTGTAATCCACTGACTGTTTTTTCTGAACAATTTTTAGGGTCACAGTAGTGCAATTTGAACACGTTTTTATTTTAAGTTATGTTTGGTTTTTAACAAAGATAAGAGATATTTGGTTTGTTTATGTGTTTTATTGTCAGGTGATATGTTTTTATTAATAAAAAAGAATTCCACATTGCTTTTATTGTGTTTTCTATTTTTAAATTTTTGTGAAAAATAATATTACTTTATTTTTATCATTTCCTTTCTCAAGATTTAAAAATAGAAAAGTGTCATTTTAAATATATATATATATATATATATATATATATATATATATATATCAACTAAAAATAAAACCAATAAGTGGTAAATGTTGCAAAAATTTGTCAAGAAATGCATGCTATACAAATGAAATGTGGCACACCATCAAGTGTGTTTAGGTGAAAATTCTTATATAGAATAAAAACAATCGCTTTTAATAATATGATAACTATTTAAATATAATTTAATAATATTTAAAAAAATTTAAAAATTCTTTTGAAAGAGTTTCTCCATACTGAACTCCAAAATCGTGATTCTTGATAGGTGATAGTTAGCATCTTTCTTGGTTTTGGCGGGAAAGGTATGCAAATGGGCAATGGCGACGGATGACGTTGAATCCGCGTGGGACCATCTTCTAGTAAGAGGATCCCATCCACGGTTAACATTCCATGTGGTGGACTTCCGTGTCAGGATCCAACAGCTGGGAGATGTACAGGATAAGGGAACGGATTCATTTATCCTCTTTTTTATGGTTATAAATTACAATTTTAATTTATTAAATTGAAAACGAACTAACATAAAATTTGTAATAATAGTTAAATAATTACGATTCATATTTTTTAAAGTATACTATAGAGTGTACATTATAAAGAAAAATACGTAGTTGATTATTAGGATAAATTATACCATGCTTATGTGAAGGTTACCAAAATTTTAAAGTTAATGCATGAAAATTTTATTTGTAACAACGTATTCTTCTAAATATTTTGGTACACTATTTTTAATTTCTTATAGTATTTCTTATTTAATAGGTAAGAGATTGATTTCTCAAAGTATGGTCAGACGTTTAAGTAAAAAATGCTTTTAACAGTATTATTTTTATACATATAAATCTTAAAATCAAACTTAAAATTACATGTTTAAAGATCTCAAATCACTTTTACCTAGACCAACATACATTGAAACATTTTGGTACACTTTTTTTTATGTATTTCGAGTTTGAACTTGAATCAAGAGAAAAAAAATGCCTATTTATTATTAAAGTGGGTGATTATTAAATAGAAAATTGAATAAAATTAATAGTGAGATATTACGTGAACAACACATTACCAAAGTTGAATTTTTCTTAGTAGATTGTTTGAGAGTACACAAAAGTTCAGAGAACAAAGTGTTACAGATGACCAAAGTTTAAAGGTAAAAGTGTTACAAATAAAACTTGATCCTTTTGATTAAACTCATCAGTTATTAATTTTAAAATATATCAAAGTTATAGAGTAAAATGTTACAAATAAAACTTTACTTAGAAATCAGAACAGTAGATAACTAAATACTGTTTTCGTTTTTGACACAAAAATAATGTTGTACAGCCAAACAGGCTTGAGAATCTAGCTTGGTTCTTTCGGAGTACTAAAACTTTCCCTTTTTAAAAGGATGCATTTTTACGTATTTCAATCTCTAATATTATAAAAGTTGTTTAATTTAAACTTGCTTATTGCTTAGTCGCAATATGTTGATACTTGGCTTTGCTATATCTCATAACTTGCAACTATACAGTGCATTACACGATTTTTTTTTAAAAATTTGATAGAATCTAAAAAAATATAAATTAAAAAAATATTTAAAATTATAAAGAAGATATATATAATTAACTTATTTAGATAGAATCTAAAAAATATAAATTAAAATTTAATAGAGAAAAAATATAAATTAAAATTTAATAGAGAAAAAATATTTAAAAATATTAATTATAAATGAAATATACATAATTAATTAAAAGATAATTTAAATTTTAAAAAAATTAAGAATAAAATATGTTATTCTTAGAAAGTGAGTAGCTTAAGAGATAAACTCACTTTTAAAAGAATGTATTCTAATTTATTATATAGGAATGAATTATATTATACATCTAATTACACTTTATTTGGTTTTTCTTAATGACTATAAAAATAAAGCTTTTTTAGTAACATTTTAATTAAATTTTTTAAAATCAAAATTAATTAATTCAAATATATAATTAATACGTTTGTTTATTTAAATTTTTTTGACTAAACACTTTTATAGTGTGGTTATTTTACTATATAATATATTATATGGACACAATGTACTATTTTATTATTACGCTTATTATCCACAATTTTTTAAAAAGTAATTATGCTTTGTTATTATGGTTTGTCGTATATGCACATAGTATCTTGTAGTGCATGGATGCACCGAGACCTAACAGTCGTTGATATATTAATTTAGAAAACCACTGGCAATGATGAAAAATCAGAAACTTGCCGAAGAGGTCATCCCACCATGACATGTGCAAACCAAAACCACCACTGCACCTGCTCTGCGACAACTATCGTGCCTCTCTCATGGCCAACCTAACCATCAATTTACCACCGCGACTCCCTCGTTGTTGATCAACCCGGGTCGAGTCCCAAACTACTGAGCCCGTGATTGAACTGCTGGCCAAACCCAAGCCCACACCTTGAATCCCCTGCTACTTTCAGTGACCCACACATCACCTTCGCCTTTCCTCTCCTCGCCATCGCATGAGTCGCTCGCTATTCATGGTCTATGTCCAACCCAAAGAGCTTCTTGGCGTTCAGTGACAGTAACGGAGGAAGAAGACGGTGACCACGCTTCTCCATTGGTGCTATGAGAGTTTTACTGTGATTGGTTGTTGTTGTAGATAAAAAGCTTGGTACACCCTTGCACCAAAACATGACTTAGTGCATATTAACCTTTTCCTGTTATTATAATTATTTTGGATGGAGAGTTATTATTTTTAAAATAATGACACTAAACTGAAATATGAACAAAAAAAAAGCTATAAGTAATTCCCCCCCCCCCCCCTTTTTCTTGTTATTTATTTCTTGGGAATAATAATGAATGGATAAAAACAGAAACATATTGTTTGTATGGCTGCGCGTAATATGTCAGTGAGACCGTGGGAAGCCGCGTATATTTTGCGTGGGGTCCAACAGATAAGGCATAGCCATAGAGAGCGGTGCCGAAATGAGACGAGACGCTACCGAATTTCACTAAATTGCTTCAGTCAGGTCAAGTTGACATGCAACGCAGGGAAAGTTGCATCTGTTACTTTGTTCAGTCTCACGATCTCGTTTCGCCACGCCTATTCTTGCTATTTATTTTCTCACGAATGAATACGAATGAAGTTGCAACTAATAAAATTTGAGAGACAAGCAAAAATTATGGGTGGATCATGATAGAAATAAAAAAAATATCCAATAAAAATTGTTCGTGAACAATTCATGAATTTCTAATCGTGAAAAACAGCATTTCTCTTTTTATATTTCGTACGTGTTTGAGATTATTATATAATTTTTTTATTATAATTAATTATAAAAAATAATTTATATTTACATATATTAGTTAAAAATAATTTTAAATTAATTTATTTTATTTAAGTAATATAAAAATTTATTTTTATTCATTAAATTATTAAAATTTGTATAAAATAATTAAAAAATATTTGATTGATTAAAAATTTTATTTAATTAAAAATAAAATAATATTTGTGGATCAAGATCTTCTTAATTTTTTTCTCTCTTAAGTGATCGATTGTAAAGGAGAGAAAAACATAAGATTATAAAAAAAAATTCACAAGTTTAAATTAAATCTCATTATTATTTTTTTGTATTTTTCTCTCTCCTACAATTGATCACTTGAGAGAATTTTTTTTTTTAAAAAACCTGCTATGATATTTACATATCACTGTTAATAATAATCACAATAATTTTTTAAGACAATGCTCAAATTTTTTATTAAACTCCAACAACTTTTTTCCTACAAATAAAAGTTATTGATTATTGTTACAAAATACATAAACATCTCATTAATTTACAAAAAAAGCTGTTGGAGAACGAAAAAATGGTTCCCAACCATACTCTTCATCTTCACATTTTGCCCTTCCAAATCCTCTAACCACTTTAATCTCAAAATCATCCCCGCCTTTTACCTCCATTAAATTCTTCAAACTTCAGTTTTGTTTGGGTAATTTATATTATCTTTTAAGCAATTTGTTTTATAGATAATTGATTTAAAAAATATTAAAATTTTAACTAGTAAATAAATGAAAGAAAAATTGGTGAAGACGAAATTTGATTTATGTCATTGATTTTTTTTTTGCCAAAAACTTTACATGCTTCGCTAGCAAACACAATCTAGTTTTATCTTATCATTTTTGTAGATGTGATTAAAAACATTATTAGCCATATATATAATACCAATTGCCTTTGAAATTTAAACAATCCAAAAATACTTGCATATTCTGCTTAGTCACTCGCCATTGATCGTATTTGTCTACTTGATTTCATATTGCAGTTTTTTTTTTGGTTAAGTAAAGGGTGTAGTGTTTTTTTTTAAGGCTCCAACGGTTTGATTGGATGATCTACAAGATTACAATCCCATGGGCCATGCCGCTCATTTAAATTTTATTTTAAAATTTAACAGGAAATTAAAAATAACTTAAAAACTATATTAAACTTGAGAAGTTAAATTTTTTGTTCTTTGATCAATTTCTTTTACAATTTCAAGACAAGAGTGTTCGTTAAATAAAAGAAAATTTAAAATAATAATTTTAAAATTCAAACTCTTAACATTACAAATAAAATTTATTTAAGAAGTTAAATTTTTATCATATATATCAAGAATTAAGAATTATTATTTTCACCTTTGCTATTAAATAAGAGAAATCATCAATTATTGAAAAAGTACCCTAATTAGTAACTAGTTGTAAAAGTGTCTATGAAATTAATATCAAAACAATGCATGGGAAGATGCTTGATTTAAAAAAAAATCCATCAATTTAATAAAGTAATTATAATAATAAATTGTTAATTGAAATAACTACTATGGCAATTTGTCTTTCACCCTCTTTTAATTTATCAGTATTTGCACAAGTAACATTTCTCATAAACCTCACTAAACTTTTATCACTATTGTTTATATATATATATATATATATATATAAGATATTATTTATTTTTTTTTCGTATATCAAAAGGCTTACATCCTACTTTGTGAACTTTATGATTTTTTTTCCTTTCGTAAGAATCATTTCTCTTAATTTAATCTCTATTTCTTTTATTGTTTATTTAATTTTTATATTTAAACTTGTACAAAGGTAAATGCATGTCATTTCTATTGTGCTAGAAACTAGAAAGAAAGCCATTAATTTTTGCAAAGAGGTTGCTCATCGGTACTTTTTTTTTTTTTAACAAGAGTAAAAACAGGTAAACTATTTAAATCCTTTATTGCTAACCTAATCTTAATCGCTTGTTGATCAATACTTATGACACTAAAGGTAAAAGTCTTATCATTATTATTTGTTTGTTTTGAGGTAATAATACAAAATACAATAAAGACCGCATAATTTTTATATTTTTACAAAATATTTTATACATAATTTTTAAATAAACTACATAAATAAATTTTATTTTTATAATCAAATAAAATTTAATTTCATAAGCAATTCAAATGAATAAAACTTATATGAATACGTTGTAATCATAAAAAGAAAAAAAAACACACATCACCTAGCGTATGAGAATATGACCGAAAAGAAAGTAAATTTACCGAGAAAATATAGCAGTTACCAGATAGTTCTAAATGAAATAAAATTGGGTGTAGCCGTAGGTGCGGCCATTGTCTGTACTGGACAACAGGTAAGACGCGCCCCCACATCCCTTAATGGCTTAATGCTCTCTCTCTCACTCACTCGGTCATCACCGCTCTGTGTCGCCCTCCTCCATTCCATTTCTCATCTCAATCTTAATCCCAAATTTCTCAAAACCCTAGAATCCTTCCCCCAACTCTGCCTTCTTTACCCAAACACTATAATCAAATCAAATCGAGGGGCTAGCTATAAATCTCGCGAAGATCTCCGGTATTAAATCTTAATTCCTATCTAATTTGTCGTTGAACCTTTTCATATACAACGCTACGCTGTTATCTTTTTCAACTCAATCATTTTTGTGTTCATTCCATCTCAATTTTCTTTGTTTGGTAGCTCGAATTTTATAAAAGACACGGGATATGAACTTTGGAGCTGAGAATTGAGATTGATTGTACTCTTCTCAACTCTGCATAAAACAGGTTTTTGGTGTTGACTGAAAGATTTGAAAGAGTTTAGCCAATAGAATGGCCAAAATTGAAGACAAATCTTTGGTTTTTCCTTTTCCCGTGCCATTTCCAGGAAGACAAACAATACTTTGTGTTAATTCAAATTCTCTGTTTCTGTCTTCTTTGTTTTGTTTAACACTCTAGTCTCCTGTTTCATGTTGGTTGGGTCATGCGTGGAGGTCCCACTCCCCCAGTTTTATCATTTATGCATGTTCTATTCGATTCATCCTATGCCTATGTTCGAGGAATTTTTATTTTGGTTGGTTGTTTTTCTCGTGTCCATCCAATATGTAAAGAAGTTTTGAGATATCATTGAAGTTAAGAGTCAGTTGTGTTTGCTCGTTTTCTCCGTTTGGTTGGTTTTAATGTGTTTTAACAGCCCTGATTTCATTTGGTGGTTCAGAAGTACAAAAAGAAAGAAAAAACAAGTTGTTTTTTATTTTTATTTTATTTTACTAATCTCTTTTTCTCCAGTGCTCGTAGTCAATTAAGTTACTGTGTAACTGTGTTATTTCCCTTGTGTTCAGTCTTCGAGAGACTATCAAAGTTCAAAGATGTTCTACTCATGTTATGGCTTGTTGAGGGGAGATATACTTACCAAATTTCCAGAGAATAATTATCAATAGTGTTAAAAAGTTAATCTCTTTCCTCTTAAATAATGGTCCCTGCTACTGAAAATCAAAGTGGGGAACATGCATAGAAAATTAATTCGCTGTTTTTTATCTTATCCCCCCCCCCCCTATTTTATTGAGATTTGAAATTCTTTCACAATGAAATTTAGTGTATGTTTGGGAACCCGTTTGCCGCTGCAAACGTGAGTTTTCAATCCTCGAACGATGTGCATTTTTGTTTGGTAAATTTACGTTTTCATTTGGTTTAACAGGATTTTAGTCTCCAACTTACGTTTGGAGCAAAGCAAGATTTTCTTGCTTTTGAGTTATAAACTCACTTTTATCACCTATATTTATTTTGTCAAACTCACTTTTGAAATAAAAGTTTTCAAACATAAATCACATTATGAATTTTAACTAAACTTAAGTTTACAAACACATTTCAATTTTTACCAAATCCAAACATGTTTAGTGGGTTACCCGTCTCCTGATTTGTTGAACTGCTGAGTGTTATTGGTGAAAATATTAATTTTAAATTAGTTTCTTATTGGTTCAAGCAGTTTTCTTTTTATATTTAGTGTTCTTTTTCTTTTTGATACTTCTATGCAAATGTGTGCCTGTTACAAATGGAGGTGATCTAAACACGAAAAGTTGCCCTTTTTTTTAATAAAAAAATTGATGCTGAAATATGTCAAAATGTGACTGCAATCACTTTTATTCTGGCAGAAGTTCCAGTGCTGACCATGTGATATGTCATGAACAGGATGATTGACTTCCATGCTAGGTTTTGGAAGAAGTCAGATCTTGTTGGATTAATGTGCACTTACAACAACTGATAAACTCAACATCAGTTTAATCTTCTATTATATTAGATGGATCGACGTGATACTTCAGGATTTGTCAGTGGGGGTGCATTATACTCTTGTAGATGCATCTAACCCTAATTTTGTAGATATACAACTCTTTTTTCCCCCGGAAGTCAGCAGCTGTTCTGTTGAAATTGGTAGATAGGTTTAGATATTGTTACTGCAATTGTTTCATGGACGTCAGGTTCCAGAACTTGGGTTTTGCTGCTAATCATTCTGCAAATGCATTCAAGATTTTGGGCAATTCTATGCAAGTTGATGGAAGTGGAGCTGATTATAATGCGGATACTATCTTACGACTTGATTCCCCTGGTTCTTCAATTCCCTATATGCCTTCCTCAAAGGGAAAAAAAAGGAAGTGGGATTTAATTGATGGATGCATGGGCCAGAGAGTTGGCTCTTCTTTGTCTCTTGGGCTAGGAATTTCAACAAGTTCCTCAGACAGCAAGGGGAGTTCAGCCACTGCTTGCACTGCTATGTCTTCGGCCAAAGAGATTGATGAGGAATCGCCTATGGATGTTGAACTGGACTTTACTCTCCATCTTGGCTGTGAGAAGGTACAGAGCCTGAAGAAACCTGCTAGTTCAAATTTGAAGACATTTGAGTTGCCGCCCAAGGTTGATTTGGAGTTGAACCTTTCCACTGAGCTCTCTGAATCTGATATTACTAGTGTTCACCTAAGTCCGTCACCTCTTCAATGGAACATGGAGATGCCATTAGTATTCAGTGGGACACAAAATACAGATGAGGGATCAACTTCATGTAGTTGGAAACCAGGGCTTGTTTTGCCATCGTCAAGGACTTCACCTAATACAGGCACTAGTTTAATTTTAAACCAGGCCGCAAAGACTTTTGATCATATTCCCATTGTTCTGGATCACTCGTCAACCAGATCAAAAAGTACAGTCACCTGTACTTCTGGGCTGACTCAGCTGCAACAGCCAGTACATCGCAACAGTAATTCTAAGACTTGTCAAGTTGAGGGATGTGGAAAGGGAGCCAGAGGTGCTTCTGGACGCTGTATATCTCATGGTGGTGGTAGCAGGTGTCAGAAACCTGGTTGCCATAAAGGAGCTGAGGGTCGGACTGTGTACTGCAAGGCTCATGGAGGTGGCAGGCGATGCGAATATCTTGGTTGCACTAAGAGTGCAGAAGGACGTACAGATTTCTGTATTGCCCATGGTGGTGGCCCGAGATGCACTCATGAGGGTTGTATCCGAGCTGCCAGAGGGAAATCTGGATTGTGTATTCGGCATGGTGGTGGCAAGAGATGTCAGAGAGAAAATTGTACTAAGAGTGCAGAAGGCCTATCAGGTCTTTGCATTTCACATGGTGGAGGGCGGCGATGTCAAGCTCCTGGATGCACAAAAGGGGCACAGGGGAGCACGATGTTCTGCAAAGCACATGGTGGGGGAAAACGGTGTACTGCACCATCGTGCACCAAAGGTGCTGAGGGGACCACGCCCTTTTGTAAGGGCCATGGTGGAGGAAAACGCTGTGGATACCAGGGTGGTGGAATTTGTACTAAAAGTGTGCATGGAGGTACCAATTTCTGTGTGGCACATGGGGGTGGAAAGAGGTGTGCTGTACCTGAGTGCACGAAGAGTGCTAGAGGACGGACTGATTATTGTGTCCGTCATGGGGGAGGCAAGAGATGCAAGTTTGAAGGGTGTGGAAAGAGTGCACAAGGTAGCACTGACTTTTGCAAGGCACATGGGGGAGGGAAGAGATGCTCTTGGGGCCATCCTGGGTCAGAATATAGCAGTCAACAGGGTGGTCCTTGTAATTCATTTGCAAGGGGGAAGACAGGCCTGTGTGCACTTCATAGTGGGCTAGTGCAGGATAAGAGAGTTCATGGAGGCGTCTCCTTGGGATCAGTTGTTCAGGATACTCATATTAGTAAACAAGATGAACTAGAGCAGGTACTCATTGACAAAGACATGGATGTGGATATGATGAAAATGGGGAGTAGCCTGGGCACAGCTGGTGCGAAAACTTGTTCTGATTTTAGACTTCATGAAGTTGCAAGTACTCGTGTCTCAGCTGGGGAAGGTGGCCACATACCAATGTCAGTTGCTGTTCCTGAAGGCAGGGTGCATGGTGGAAGTCTGATGGCAATGCTAGTGGGGAGTTCTGGCCTTGGCTCAAGCAGCAGCAGAGGTGTAGTTAGGGGTCCATCTGAGCCAAGTAAAGCTTGTATTATGCCCCAGAGTTGGATTTAAGGCTAGTTATCACTTTTATTGTCATGGTCTCCCTAGATGGCAAATTTTATCAGCTTGTTTACTTCCTTCAATGTTTGATTGTTGATGATCAGAGTCGTTCTCTGTCATCCGTTGAAATGGAGAGAATAGGTAAGTAGTTTGACATTCTCATGGAGGGGATATCAAGGTAGGACACTGTATTTTGATTAGGTAGTTGGTATTTTCTTTCTTTCCTCATTCCTCCTCCTTCTGTAAATATTATCTGATAAAACGTCTAGCAGGTTGTGAATGCAGGTTGCTACCTGTAAGGTTTGTCATTGTGCCGTGTATTCTCCTTTGTAATAAAGCCTTTACTAAGATCGTATATGTTGTTATAGTGCTTATGTTATTTTAGTTCATGGTTACTCTTCGATAACTGCTTGACAGGCTGCCTAGGTTGTGGTTGCTCCCATTTGACAATTTCTACTATTAGGGTTGATTATATTGTGTATTTTATCTTGTAATTCCCTTGATATGAGAAGTTGTTTGTAGTTGTATTCTTAAATTAATCACTTTTTTAAGCGGAAAGTGAGAGTTGTTTGTAATGTTGGATTATTGTTGCTTGCTTGATTTTGATGTTGAAGAAAGAATTAAGATCAACAATGTGACTGATGGGACCACCTTTAGATACACAGAAGGTACCAAGACTTGGCGAGGGGTGGGGCAAGGTAAGTTGAGTGTGAGTGTTCAGACTTACTGGGGATTGAGGATCGATCCAAGTATTTGGTGTTTCTTAACGAAGCACATCTGCCATCGGACAAAGGTGACTTGGAGCGGTGAAGTGGTTACACATGCACTGTTGTTATCCGGTAGCATTGGACTTGTTTGGGTATAAATTGATTAAATGGAAGGTTAAATATTGTGATTGGTAGCAATGAAAATGTGAATGTGAAAAGTGGAGTGAAAATGAAGTATATACTGCTAAATTCCGTATATTGCATAAAAAAAAAGTATTTCCTTTGGATAATACTAAGTGGACGTCTAGCGTGCACACATTTGCTTACATATGGGATATGTGGCAGAACGTGTAAAACAGCTAATCGGATTCGATATTCATTTAATTTTTATATTTTAATTTTTTTAATTTATTTATAAATTTATCATATATTTTGCAAGAATATTATAATTATATACAATTTAATTTAACATTTATTTTATATGAATATACAGTAGATATATATTTATTGTATTTGGATTGAATAAAAAATATTTTTTCAGAACAAATTGAGATGAATTATAATAAGATAATAAAAATTATATAGATATAAGATAATATGTAGCATTATTCATTTCCTTTTAGGTTGGGGAGGGGAGAAATGTGATTCACTCAAATATATTGATCGGATGAATTACCAATATATATATATATATATATATATATATATATATATATAAGGGATTATTAATTTTTACATTTTCACGTGAAAGTTAATAATTTCTATATTTTACTTTAAACAAAAAAATCTATAGTCGTTTTTTATAAAATAATTTAGAGTGTATTTTAGTAATTTAAAATTATCAAATTTAATGAAGAAAAAGAATACTAATATAGATTTTAACGATAAGAGATAATTTGACTCTTCTCATTAAATATAAAAAGAAAAAATATTAAAAAATAATAAATTTAATTGTAAGAGAATTTTTTGAGTACAAAAATTTATAACATAATTTTATCAAAATATATACAATTTATATAGTAATTTGATGATGGATATAGCTTGTAAAAAATGATGCATGCAATTTTTTTAATTAAGTATGCTATATTCATTTTATTTTTTAAAATTATGTATGTTATATTCATATTATATATAATGTACCTATATTATTTCTTTAAATTACGAACGTTGAATTATTCTACATTATAAATATGTGAAATTATTATAATTTATATTATATACAATGTTTTAATTAGGAACAAATAAATAAATACACGGAAAAAATAAAGAACAGGTAAAGAAATAACATCAACAATAAATTCAAATTAAAGTCATTTAATAAGATTTTTTGATAAGCATATACAACATAAAATCACCTCATTGTAAAATATCTCAACACTTAAAAATAACATTTGTATCTTACATATAATATTTGTTAAGAAAATAAATGAACATGACGTGGTCAATCAAAAGAACGCTTTTCTTCCTTTATATATTTGAAATTTAATAATTTAATAATTTTTTTTGTAAAAACAAAATAATTGTATGTACGAAAAAAATTTGAACTAAAATACTAAAAATTACAATTTTTAATAAACATTATTATTTTGATAAAATTTTCATGAACATTATAGCTTATGTATTTTTAAATTAATAATTAGAGTCAATAATTAAATTTCTCTCTTTATTAAAGTTATATTTCTCTATTCTCCCTCCTTATTAAGGAAAACGTTTCTCGTCCAACTAAATACTCCAACTTTCATCCAATGTCATACGTATGTTTGTTGACTTTTTTCGTATGCTTAATTTTTTTCATTTCCGCTTCTCATTTCCTTTCGTTAACTGAGAAACTTATACTTGATTAATCACTTATTCTTAACGTATTAACCAGTTATTCATTATTGGAAATTCTTACTTGGATTCACCAGAAACTGATATAGATTAACCACTTATTTCTAATGTATTAACCAGTTAATTTAGATTCACCAATTAATGAGATTCACCAGAAACCTATACTGATTAACCACTTATTCATAATGTATTAACCAGTTATTCATTATTCAGAATTCTTAGGTGGATTCACCAGAAACTTATACTGATTAATCACTTATTCCCAATGTATTAACCAGATATTCATTATTCGGAATTCTTAAGTGGATTCACCAGATACCTATACTGATTAACCACTTATTCCTAATATATTAATCAGAAAACTTGTGCCGCAACATTCACAAGTTTTGTGCCGCATGAACAGTTGTAGTTTCAAATTTCAAATTTCAAATTCTCTCGGGTGAATCAACAAAATACGGAGGTGGACAATAGTTGGAGTATTTTCGTTGGACGAATAGCGCGACCGCCTTATTAATGTCAGGATTTAATATTCTATTTTTTCATTAAATTTGATATTTCTAAATTACTAAAATACCCTAACATTAAATTATTTTATAAAAATGGATTTTCATTTTTTTTATCCAAAATAAAATGTAAAGTTACTAACCTCCATATGAACATGTGGAAGAATATATATATGCGTATCTGTATCTGATGAGAGAAGTGTTTATTGTAAGAGATGAAATGAGTGAATATTAATCATTAGATCTTACATAAATAATCAAGATTAGAACATAAATACACGTAACTTTTTTAAGTGGTCATATGACTTTTAAATAACTTTTAATCTTGACTATTCATGTATAGTTGTATGGTCAAAATTTACTTCTCTCACATTCTCACAATAAAAACTTCTCTTCCTAACTATGTCATATATATATAGGGAATGTATTTAGTAAGAGAAGTGTTTATTATAAGAGATGAGAATAGTGAATTTTGACTATTGAATCTTATATAAATGGACAAAATTAAAGTATAAATGCATGTGATAACAATGTTTGGCCACCATAGCACTTTCATCCTTATATAGTCTGGGATTTGGTAGTTTGGGATCTGGAAAGATGTGTTGAAATTTATATTGACAGCAATGTTTAAAAACTGGCTCAACTTCAAGCTGGAAAACCGAAGAGGGTGGTTCATGGATTGGTCGAACCAAATGATGCCACTCATAAGTATCTTTAAAATTTTATATCATTGGCAACATTAGAGATTTAGAGCATCTTTTTCAATTTCTTTAGTTTTTCACACAAACTCACAAAACAAACAATAAATTCAAGCTTCTTGAGCAATTGTATCTCAAACAAAAAAGTTCAAGTATAGTATATTTTGAAGTGTAAATAATTTATGGAACTACAAAGCAACAAAACAACATTAGAAGAGTTATGTGATACCTAAAATATATTCAAAACAATTGTCAGGATGTTAGGGGTCTCGTGAAACATTTTTTCCAATTTCCAAAATTAAAATAATTTATATGTCCTTGGAATAGAGATTAATCAAATTATTTGACATTAAACTTCTTAAAAATCATATGATTAAGAATTGAATCTCCCTTTTTTTATAATTATAATAATAATTAATTTCTGTTATAAGTGTAGAATCTGTCATGTATTGAAGCAAACTTTATTGTCGCAGTGAAGAAGTAGAGAGCGAGGAGTTTGACGACCTAGATAGGGGTAGGGGTGGAGGCGTCGAGCTCAGAGATGATGAACTGGAGCTAGACAAGGATGATGTGGCAACGGTGTTGGGAAGAGGTTGGTGACGTCGTTATTGTTGGTGGTGGCCTGCTATGGTGGTGCAGTGTCAGTGGTCGTAGAAAAGAGGTCCTGGTTTGGGAGGAAAAGATTAGGACAAAAATTTGATAGCTTTTGGGAGGGGAAAATGAAAAGTTGGAGGGAGAGTGTAGCAAGAACAATGAAGAAGAAAGAAGTTTTTTCAAAAATGACCTCACATGACTTTTTAAATGACCTTTTATTCGATAGTTAGTGTTGAGTCTTCTCATTTCTCACAATAATATAATGCTCTCATATGATATGAATAATATATATATATATAAAAGTACAGAACAAATCATGTCCAATTAAGTATTTAATTACCCTGAAGACATTTTTTGTTACATAAATGTAAATTCATTATTTATGATTTGGAAAATTAAATTTGTACACAGAATATGACACTTGTAGTTATAGTGTTTCTATGTGAGTGTGATTGGATACTCTCATATATTATATGTCAAGTTGGAATAAATGTACAATATACCAATGTAAGTTGACTGTCATTTCAAATAATGGAACTCTTTAGGATTTCATATATGCGTATTAATTATTATGATAAACGGAGGATTTCAATTAATGATGATTAAGCAAGTAACCAGCTTCATGTTTGTGAACACCCAATTTTGTCCGGGGCGTTTTGTAAATAAAAAAAAGATAAAAAAAAAAAATCTTTCAACCCATTGGCCCATTAACCCATTAACCCATTAATCCATTAACCCATAAACCAATCCGTTAACCCATCACCCATTAACCCACAACCCATCGCTTATCCTCATCCTTAACCTCGGCATTTATCCTAAAAACAGACTCCATCGGTTATCCTAATCCCCAAACACTTATCCTAACTATCCCAAACCAACCTATCCTAAACTAACTCAAACTCATCCTACCACAAACTTATCCTAACATAAACCCATCTTATCTCAAACTCATCCTACCACAAACTTATCCTAACATAAACCCATCTTATCTCAAACCCATCCTAAATAAACTTATCCTAAACCTCCCGTCACTTATCCTAAACAAACTCCTAATCACATTCTAACTCAAACACCTCAGCCTAATCCTCTCCTATAAAACACCTAACCCATACATCAGGAGGGGAGATCAGAATCCTATACTCAGAACCTGCCAAGCACACTTCTGCCCACTATCTCATTCACGTGATTATCGTGATAATAGCATTCTTCATTTTCTACTCCAAACTGAGTTAACTCAGTGCCTCACCACACGGCCCCCCCTTCAACACAGCTTCAATCCATCTCTTCAGCCACCACAACTCCACCATCATCAACCAAACCACCTTACCTCAAGCCACCGCTCCCGCAAAACCCAAAATCACCTCACTAGACCTCCACAAACTCCACCAACCGAACACCGTCCCGAACCGTTCCTCGCGACCCAGCAGAGCCAACCGCGTGCAACCGTTCACCGCCCAAACGACCATCTTCGCGAGACCTCCGGTCCACCATCTCTCTCGCGTCTCGGCGGCCAAATTACGACCCAAGAACTTCGCCCCAACTCGCTCTGTTTTCCAAACCGTGAAGACCCGGCCATACCCAATCCACTTATTGCCGGATCCGAGCTTCGGCCACTTCGACCTCCGCGCCACCCCGCGACTAGATCGGAACTCCTCACGGAATCCCAAAGCCGGCGACCACCTCGCCTCACCGGCGTCCCCGTCCATCCTCCGCGATTAGCGGCTGCTTCACTCGGAAAGCACGACCGAACCGCCGAATAACCAGGGCCGAACTCCCATTGACGACCCTCCCGATCCGCAACCGAACCCGCCGTACCTGCTTCGCTCACCGCCGGTCATCGTTTGCTCCATTGGAGCTTTCCTTGGTTAGTTTTGCAATATAACTCAAGAAGAAGCTAAAGCATCCTTTTTCTTTGTCTGAACCGTGAGCATCTTCCTTTCTCTATTTATTTTTTTTTTTTTTTTTTTTTGCATAAATGGGCTTATTGGGCTAAAAACAAAAAAAAAATCTAACAAAAAAAAAATAAGTAAAAAATAATAAAACAAAAAAAGGGAATATATAAAATAATTTAAACTTTTTTTTAATGATGATAATAATAATAATAATATGGGTTACCTAAGTTGCGACAGCTTGCTAACTCTTGTATTTTGTAAACGTCCTGAGTTCGACACTTGATGGTTTACATTATCGTTATTATTATTATTATTACTATTATTATTATTATTATTATTATTAATGTTACTATTATTATTATTAAGTTATTATCATGTTTTTTTAATTTTTTAAGTTAAATCGTTAATTGATTTTTTTAAAAAAAAATAAAAGTTTTGTAACAAATCTGATAATCAATGGGTGACGTCTCTAGCGCGACGCGAGCTTCACCTATTTAATCCTTAATTTGAATAACTGAGCCGCGACGGCTTGTTAATTCAAATTTTTAAAATTATTTTTAATAAAATTAACCAACCCAGAAATATTTTTTAAAGAACTACGTGACTTTGAATTCCTCATTGCACCTGAGGATACGTAGGAGCAGGACTCCAATTCTGTCAAGCCAAAAATTAAATTTTCATAATTTATTTATTTATTTCATATTTTTTACAAAAGGGGTAAAACAAATATTTTCAAGGATTATTAAGAATTTGCATAATTAATTTAAGGTACCGTCTTAAGACGGGTGTGTTAGGGGTGCTGTGGGATTAAGTTCTCACCCTTCTCTACACATAACCGACTCCCGAATTCAATCTGGTTTCAAAGACTATTTTTCTTGGGTTTTCCAATTTTTCCTAATAAAAAATAAAATTGGTGGCGACTCCTAATTAAATATAATTTTAGTTTAAGTTGCTATCCCGCCGCGATTAATTCGGTCGCGACAGATGGCGACTCCACTGGGGACGCTTGAGAGTCAAGCCTATACAAGTTGGTTATGCGAATATTGTGATCTTTATGTATTTGTTTTACCATTTTTTCATTTTTTTTATTTGATTTTTTTTAATAGCAGTGTTTTATTATCTAAACTTTAGGGTAGAAAACTTTTGGAGTTTGTTTGTTGCTTTGTTTTGCAGGATATGGTTAGTCTTAAGATTGTAACTATTTATATGCTCCTTACACCCACCGCACTTACACGTTTATCACACACATTCGAGTGGGGCCCTATACCCGGGTCTGAGAGAAGCCTAAGTTAAGTAGAGGTTGCGTAGTGGTAGCCATTTTGGATGTACTTCCTGTTTGGTTATCGTGAAAATCTCATCTAGAGTGTGCCTTTTTCATGAATGTCCCACACCTAGTGGTTTACCCACTATTTCGTGGTCAACATTCTGAAATAGGACTTGGCTCTAAAGACCTTTAGAATAGAAGAGCCACCCAATGAAAGTTCTCACGGATCAGAAGGACTCTTAGATCTTTAGGATAGAGTCTCAAGTTTAAGGCAATCCCGTTAGGACACAAAGGGAGCGTACTTCTTTCTTCATGCCATCCATTCTTGCATAAAAAAAAAACTTTAAAAAAATACATTATCTTGCATTTTCATGTCATTCCTAGCATTCTTAAAAAAAAAAAAAATCATCTTGCATTCCTAGCATTCTTAAAAAAAAGTAAAATAATCATGCATTTTCATGACACTCATAGCATTCTTAAATAAAAAATAAAAAAAATATGTATTTTCATGGCATCCTTAGCATTTTTAAAAAAAAAAATCATGCATTCTCATAAAAAAAAATTTTCATGCATTTTCATGGCATATTTAGCATTCTAAAAAAAATAAAAAAAATAAATCATGCATTTTCATTCCAAGCATTTAAAAAATGTTTTCATTTCATCTTATGCATGACATTAATCTCATTCATTTCATCTTATTCCTTGTATGATGTTACCGTGTTCAGCAACCATTGCGTGACCGAGGAAAGAAGACACCAATCAAACCCGTGTTCACAATACAAGGACTCGAATAAGGTTGCTTGCAGCAATGGCAGCTGAGAATGAAGGTAGGAGCCTAAGTTTGGAAGTAGATGAAGTGAAAGGAAGGGTGAATGAGGTGACGGAGTCTCAAAGAAGAATGGAGGAAATGTTGTTAGCTATGAGGGAGACTCTCACCTTGATGGGGGCAGCTGAAAATACAGGAGTAACTGGGTCACATTCATACCCACTGAATATTACTTCCATGAGCACAAACCCAGGGGTCGCTACTGAGAGACCTTCTGTGAGAGGAACCTCAAACACTGCATCAGTAGTAATTCCTATTGGAGAAGGATATCATTCATTGGAAGGTACTCAAAATGAGGTCTATGGTATCACCAAGTTCACGTGGGAACCACCACATATGTCCATTCAGATGCCAACTGGATTTCCTACCGGTACTGGACATGCAACTGTTCAGAATGACAAGATGAAAGAAGAGTGGATGGAAAAGATGGAAGAGCAAATTAAGGCGATCAAGGGTCCTAGCACCTACGGTCCCCTTGGGATAGAAGAATTGTGCCCTACTGCTAACATCGTCATCCCCAAGGATTTCAAAGTCCCAGAATTTGTCAAGTATGATGGGAGCACCAATCCCTTTTTCCACTTAAAAACTTATATTACCAAAATGTCCATTTGGTCAAGGGATTGGAAGTTCCTCGTCAATTTCTTTCATGAAAGTTTGACTGGGCCTGCTTTGGAGTGGTGTATCCAACAGGACCTTTCAAAAATCTCCTCTTGGGATGATTGGGCAAATTTATTTATGGGTCAGTATCGGTTTAATCTGGATACAGCCCCAACTCGAGAGCAGTTGGGAACATTACAGAAGAAAAATGAGGAGACATTCAAACAATATGCCCAGAGGTGGAGAACTCTTGCAGCCCAAGTGCAACCGTTAACTTTGACTGAGATGTGCTCATACTTCTTGGGAACTTTAGGAGCTCCTTATATTGGGACAATGGCGGGCGCCGCTTATATAGAGATTTTGCTTTGATTTGATCGGCTTCTTTGGAGAAAGAATTGAAATTTTGGTAAAGGCCGGAAAATTGCCACCGGTAATAATGAAAGTAGTTTCAAGAAGGGTTCCCCAAGAAAAAGAGCGGGAAGTGAGTTACGTGCGAGATCTGCAGCCTTTACGACCACGATATTCGCCTACATACCGACCACCCCCATACAACCCAAGCATTTACCCTTCTTATCGGACACACGCACCATCCCATCTACCTAGCCCAATCGCTTTGCCCTCCCGTAAATATACCTCAAGCCCAGCCATTCCAAATCAACAATATCCGGTACCTCAGTCATATGCACCAACTCGCCCAATCTATACTCAGTACCCACCTCGACCTCCGCAAAATTTCCAAAACTACCCACAACCTCGACCAAACTTTCAAAACCAAGGCCGTTTCCGTACCCAAAACCTACCCCTTTCCCAAAACTGTCCATCTCAAACGCGGATCTATTCCAAAGGTTTGTTTGATGCTCACCTCATCTCGTGGAACCACATACGTCCCCTACAACCACCATTTCCAGGCATGGTACAACCCCAATTTAACTTGCAAGTACCATATGGATATTTCAGGGCACTCAATCGAGGACTGTGAGTCTTTCAAGATGGCAGTAAGAAAGCTTATTGCTTGTGGAAAATTGGACATTCAAGAAGAGGTTGGACCTAGTATTGTCAGCAATCCAATTCCTAATCATGGTGAAAGGAATGTGGTGAATGCTTTAGAGATGGAAGGACCCCCAATAAGGAATGCCATGAGCCTGCGTACGCCGATGACTCAAATATTTAAGGGGTTGAAGAAAGCGGGTTATGATATCACGGCACCAACTTCATCAGTAAAAAGGAGGAGAAATACGATGAAGAATCAAGATGTGCTTACCATTGTGGGGGAACGGGACACGATATTGAGAACTGTTGGGACTTCAAGGTTCGGGTCCGGGATTTACTCACTTTGGGAATAATACAAGCTAGACAAGGGGTAGCTTCCTCCTCAAGAAGTTAGTATGGTAGAACGCTTTGTCTTTGAAGGTGCCACCTCTCAACCAAGCCCCGGCCCGGGGAGAGTAGTTGTTACTGATTAAGAAGCCAATGCCATTCGCTTATGATGATACTCATTACATGCACGTGGAATTATGAAGCTAAGGTGGAAATGAAGGGAGTCGGGAAGAAATTTCAAAACCCCTGGGTTCTTGAAATACTCCAGGATGAAGGGTGTGTGACTAATATAGTTACAAGGAGTGGGCGATGTTATGGCCCAGTAGAAGTAGAGAAGAAGAAGAATGTTAAAGAATGGAGTAAGGAGGAAAATGCAAGAGAAGAGGATAGAGGGAAAGAAGAGGAGGAAGAATTTTTGAAGATCATGAAACAGTGAATACGATGTGATGGAACAACTTAAGAAGACTCCAGCAAGGATATCTCTTTTGTCACTCGTTTTGACATCTGAGTTACATCGAAAAGCGCTGCTAAGAGTACTGAATGAGGCTTATGTCAAACCCGATGTTACCCCTGAGAATGTTGTCAGCATGGTGGACCCGGTAAAGCACGTTAACATGATCACATTTATGGATGAAGAGATCACCTCTCGGTCTGAGAAAAACCCACGGGCCTTACACATAACCCTTAAATGCAAAGGGTATATAGTTGCAAAGGTTTTGATTGATGGGGGGTCTGCGCTAAATATCTTACCGAAGTCGACTCTAACCTCATTGTCGATAAGTGAGGATGAACTGACACCTCGAAAAATGGTAGTGCGAGCCTTTGATGGAAATAGGAGAGGCATTTTAGGAGAGGTGACGTTGCCATTAGAGATTGGTCCAAGTAATTTTCGGGTATTGTTCCAAGTTATGAACATTGAGCCTGGTTACACTATGCTCCTGGGGAGGCCATGGATCCATGCTGCTGGCGCTGTTCCTTCTACACTACACCAGAGTATTAAATACATCGAGAATGGGTCGGTTATTACTATACACGGAGAAGAAGAAATCATGGTGTCAAAACCGGTTTCAGTGCCATATGTGGAAAGTGCGAGAGAAAAATGAGGAGAATTTGTGGCATAGCTTTGAGGTAGTTGAAATCGAACTCGGTGGGGTGAGCCCTCGATGCAAACCGTGAATCGGTGGTGGCCCGAATTATGACTAATAATGGGTACCAAAAAGGAAAAGGCACTGGGATCAAAATTGCAAGGAACTCGGACACCGATTTCACTTCCGAAAAGTTAGACAAGTTCGGATTGGGGTACGAAGCGACTCTGGAAGAGAGAATGGAGAATGTGACTTTGGGGAAAAGGAGTGATAAGGGCGAAATGAAGCATATTCCTCACTGAGGGAAACATTCCCGGCACCAACCAAAGTGATCATGCCTGAAGAAGTCATTCATTCGTCACAATACCATCTTACTATTAATGCATTGCATGAAGAAGGCCCCGAAGAGTACAAAGCAATCCGGCTTTTCACTTGAAGAGGAGCCATTGAAGAACGGCAATCTGAATCAATGATTGATGTTATTGCTTCCAAGTAATTGTCTAGTCATGCTGTAACAAGCGAGATATTTATGTCTAGCTATGTTTTTATCTTGTATTTATGTTATTTGAGACAATTAACTAAATAAAGTTGCATGTTTATTCAGTATTCCTCTGTGTCACTCTCTTTGCTTACCTTCTCTTTACATTTATTAGTTTCCTTTTCTTGTGTTTCTTTTAAATAAATAAAAAAAAAAAGGACTTCCTTCTCTTGCTTTATCATTTCTACTCTATTTTATCTTTCCAACTCCCCATAAATTACTTTCCAGGGATGTGAGTCTTGTAGAGAATTCGTCTCGTGAGAGGGACCTTGAAAACTTGTCAATTGATTCCCCGCAATGTTTGATGAAGAGGATCTAGGATTTGGTGAAGAGAAAGAGATTGTTGAAGAATTTGAAAAAATCTTTGGAATACTCGGAGAGGAAGTTTGATGTGAGCAATGAGGTAATAGAAGTAATTAACATGGGAACGAGAAGAAGATAAGAAGGAGTTGAGAACAGTGGATAATCCCGAGCGTATAGAAATGGTGGCACTATTGAGAGAGTTCCTTGATGTGTTCGCATGGTCCTACGAGAGATATGCCTGGATTAGACCCTGGAATAGCATCACATAAAGTTCCACTATATCCGGATGTAGAACCAAAAAGGCGAAGTTGAGAAGAATGCACCGGATATGTCATTAAAGATCAAAGAAGAAGTGACTAAGCGGTAGAAGCTGGATTTATAGAGGTGTCAAGACACCCGCAATGGGTAGCAAATATTGTGCCGATTACCAAAAAGGATGGGAAGGTCGGGATGTGTGTGGATTATAGAGATCTAAATAAGGCCAGTCAAAAGATGATTTCCCGCTCCCCCATATTGATGTTCTTGTTGACAATACAAGCAAGAAATCATAGGTTCTCATTTATGGACGGGTATTCCGGGTATAATCAGATCCCTATGGATGTTGATGACAAAGAAAAGACGACTTTTATTACACCTTGGGGAACCTTTTGTTACACAGTAATGTCCTTTGGATTGAAAAATGCTGGGGCTACCTATCAACGTGCTATGGTTGCATTATTTCATGATATGATGCATAAAGAAATTGAGGTTTATGTGGATGATATGGTAGCCAAACCCAAAGAAAAGGAAAGTCATGTAGCAGTCTTACGAAAATTATTTGAAAGACTCAGGAAGTATAAGTTGAGGCTCAATCCTAATAAATGCGTTTTCGGAGCATCCACTGGAAAATTACTCGGATTCATCGTTAGCAGAGAAGGGATAAAGGTGGATCCGGATAAGGCAAAGGCAATACAAGAGATGCCTCCTCCTAAGACAGAGCGAGAAGTGAGAAGTTTTCTTGGGAGACTTAATTACATCGCTAGGTTCATTGCTAACCTGACCAGCACTTGTGAGCCTATATTCAAGTTGTTGAAGAAGCATCAGCCAGGAAAATGGGATGAAGAATGTCAAGAAGCTTTTGGTAAGATAAAGGCTTATTTGATGAACCCTCCTGTGTTGGTACCCCCTACACCGGGTCGTCCTTTGATATTATACTTAACTGTACTGTCCACCTCAATGGGGGCAATGCTGGGGCAGCATGATGAATCAGGAAAAAAGGAGCAGGCGATTTATTACCTGAGTAAGAAGTTTAATGACTGTGAAGCTCGTTACACGGCTATTGAGAAGACTTGTTGTGCTCTAGTATGGACCTCAAAACGATTACGGCAGTACATGCTCTATTACACCACTTGGCTGATCTCTCGAATGGACCCTCTGAAGTACATATTTGAAAGCCCTCATGTCTCATTAAGGGTTTCCAAATGGCAAGTGATATTATCAGAGTTTGATATCAAGTACATGACTCAGAAATCCGTCAAAGGGAGTGCAATTGCGGATCATTTGGCTGAAAATCCTCTTGAGGGTGGACAACTAATGACATCTGAGTTCCCCGATGGAGAAATTTTGATGGTAGAAGGAGAGGAAGAAAAAAAGGAGTCTGCGTGGAAGATGTATTTTGATGGAGCAGTCAATATGTACGGCAGTGGCATAGGAGCTGTTGTTGTCTCGCCAGATGGAAAACAGTATCCAGTTGCTATTAAGTTGGATTTTGAGTGCACTAATAATGTTGCGAATACGAGGCTGTGCTTGTGGTTTACAAGTAGCAATTGACTTGGGGATCAAGCAATTAAAAGTATTCGGAGATTCGGCACTTATCATTTATCAAGTGAATGGTGAATGGCAAACTAAAGACCCAAAGTTGGTGCCCTATCAAAAGTATTTGACCAAGTTGACTGAGAAGTTTGAAGAGGTGACCTTTTCCCATATGGCTCGAGACATGAATCAGTTCGCAGATGCTTTGGCCACTTTGGCCGTAATGACTAAGTTGGATATCCACAATAATGTCCAGCCCATCCAAGTAAAAATACATAGTGAGCCCGCGTATTGTGCCAATGTGGAGGGTGAGCCAGACGGTAAACCTTGGTATCATGATATCAAGCAGTATATCCAACATAGAGAATACCCAACTGGGGCAAGTGAAGTGAATAAGAAGACTATTCGCCGGTTGGCTATGGCCTTTTTCTTGAATGGGGAAGTTCTATACAAGAGAAGCCATGATGGCACCTTACTCAGGTGTGTGGATGCTCAGGAAGCTCGTTTAATCATGACTGAAATCCATGAAGGAATTTGTGGGACTCATGCTAATGGTCATATGATTGCACGAAAAATTTTAAGGAGCGGTTATTATTGGTCCACCATGGAAGCGGACTGCATAGAATATGTTCGAAAGTGCCATAAATGCCAGATATATGCAGATCGGGTCAATGCACCTCCATTCCCCTTGCACAATATGGTATCTCCATGGCCTTTCTCGATGTGGGGAATGGATGTCATTGGGCCGATTAACCCCAAAGCTTCCAACGGTCATCGTTTCATTTTAGTAGCAATCGACTATTTCACCAAGTGGGTAGAAGCTTGCTCGTATACTAATATTACTCAAAAGGTATTTTTGAAATTCCTCAAGAGGGATATTGTCTGCAGATATGGAATCCCGAGAGAGGATAATTACGGATAATGCTTTGCTAATCTCAATGGTGCTAGAGATAAAGAAGTTACTGTGAGAATTTCAAGATCAAACATCATAATTCACTCCTTACAGGCCTCGGATGAATGGTGCGATTGAAGCCGCAAATAAGAATGTCAAGAAAATTGTGGCTAAGATGGTTGTTAACTATAAGGACTGCACGAAATGTTACCCTATGCTTTGCACGCGTATCGTACCAATATACGATCAAGCACTGGGACAACGCCTTTCTCCTTGGTATATGGGATGGAAGCTGTCTCTCCCATAGAAATTGAAATTCCTTCTCTAAGAGTATTGATGGAAGCAGAGTTGGAAGAATTTGAATGGGTGAAGACTCGATATGATCAATTGAATATGATAGAAGAGAAGAGATTGGCAGCTATTTGTCATGGACAGTTGTATCAAAGCGAGAATGGCGAGCCTTTAATAAAAAGTCCGTCTAGAGAATTACATTCGGGAGATTTAGTATTGAAGAAGATTCTCCTAATCAAGAAGATGCTAGAGGAAAATGGGCTCCGAGTTATGAGGGTCCTTACATCGTTAAGCAAGCATTTTCTGGAGGGGCTTTAATTTTGCAGAATATGGATGGAGAGGAATTGCCAAGGCCAGTAAATACTGATGTTGTCAAGAGATTCTATGCCTAAAAAAAAAAAAAAAAAAAAAAAAGAAGAAGAGAAGCTCGTTAGGTTGAAAACCCGAAAGAAAGTGAGCTACCTAAGCAAAAGTTAGAGTAAAAAAAAAAAAAAAGAAAAAAAGAAAAAAAAAGAGAGGTCCGTTAGGTCGAAAACCCGAAAGGGCGGCTTAAGCAAAAGTTAGGACAAATAAATAGGCAAAATCTCAAATGAAGGAGGTCTGAAACTCCAAACTGGGGCAATTTTTATCCTGTGGTCATACTGGGGGAAAATGTCTGAAAGATTAAAGGAAAGATGTGTTGAAGAAATTAGCAACAGAGACAATATTTGGATTATCAAATGGTTGCAGGGAATCAATTGAATGAGGAACAAGGAACCAAAATTGGGGCAAATTTTCTTTCCCCTGCAATTTTCTTTTGTTTCTATGTTTTCGTCTTAAGCATGTGTCTTACCAGATATTCATCATATTACCAAAGTAATGAAAAGAAGTTTGTTCATTTAACGAATTTCTATCCATACATGAATGCATGTTTAACTCATTAAGTTAAGTCTCAAATAACATAAATTTAAGGTCAACAGCTTGATTCTGACATTTCTACAGCAATCCTTCAATGATTGAGTTAGATTGAAAGATCTCAGTAGCTCAAAGTATAGTTTGCAATGTGACATTTGGTTGAAGTGATTTGTTGCCAAGAAGGAAAGGAAGAGTTGAAAAAAAATCAAGAGGAAAAAAAGGGTTAAAAAGATTCTGAAATAGCCAAAGGGTCTGAGGAAGAAAAGCAAGTGAACAAGGGTTTGATTGGTCAAAGCTTTCCAAAAGTCGTCGCTGGTTTGAATGATTAAAGGAAAGAAAAGAAAAGAGAAAAAGAAAGAAAGAGAGAATAAAGATAAAAGAAAAAAAGAGAAAAAGAGAGAGAATGAAAGAGATTTTAAGGCATTGTCTAATTGTCATGAATGTTTCCATTGCATTTTAAGCGCATCGGCTCCCTGCATTGGCATTTTTTACTTTCGAGCGCATCGGCTCCTTGTCTTTTAGTTTTGAGCGCATCGGCTCCTGTCTTTTACTTTTGAGCGCATCGGCTCATTGTCTTTTAATTCTTGTCTTTTAGTTTTGAGCGCATCGGCTCCTGTCTTTTACTTTTGAGCGCATCGGCTCATTGTCTTTTAATTCCTGAGCGCATCGGCTCCGTGTCTTTAATTCCTGTCTTTTACTTTTGAGCGCATCGGCTCCCTGTCTTTAATTCCTGTCTTTTACTTTTGAGCGCATCGGCTCCTGTCTTTAATTCTGTCTTTTACTTTTGAGCGCATCGGCTCCTTGTCATTTCATTCTGTTTTTACTTTTTGAGCGCATCGGCTCCTGTCTTTTTACTTTTGAGCGCATCGGCTCCCTGTCTTTTAATTCCTGTCTTTTACTTTTGAGCGCATCGGCTCCTTGTCATTTCATTCCTGTCTTTTACTTTTTGAGCGCATCGGCTCCTGTCTTTTACTTTTGAGCGCATCGGCTCCTGTCATTTAATTCTGTCTTTTACTTTTGAGCGCATCGGCTCCACGTCTTTTAATTCTGTCTTTACTTGTGGAGCGCATCGGCTCCCCGTCTTTACTTTTGAGCACATCGGCTCCTGTCTTCTAAATCATGTCTTTTGCTTTTGAGTGCATCGGCTTTTGTCTTTTAAGTTTCTATCATTGAGCGCATCGCTCTTTGCATTGTTTTGTTTTCACTCCCGAACAAAATTCGAGTTCATGTCTTTACTCGTTCCTCACCATGATAAAATGAAAAAAACTACGGTCATTCTTTTTATCTAGTAAGAAACAAGTAAAGAGGGGCAACTGTGAACACCCAATTTTGTCCGGGGCGTTTTGTAAATAAAAAAAAAAGATAAAAAAAAAAATCTTTCAACCCATTGGCCCATTAACCCATTAACCCATTAATCCATTAACCCATAAACCAATCCGTTAACCCATCACCCATTAACCCACAACCCATCAGTTATCCTCATCCTTAACCTCAAGCATTTATCCTAAAACAGACTCCATCGCTTATCCTAATCCCCAAACACTTATCCTAACTATCCCAAACCAACCTATCCTAAACTAACTCAAACTCATCCTACCACAAACTTATCCTAACATAAACCCATCTTATCTCAAACTCATCCTACCACAAACTTATCCTAACATAAACCCATCTTATCTCAAACCCATCCTAAATAAACTTATCCTAAACCTCCCGTCACTTATCCTAAACAAACTCCTAATCACATTCTAACTCAAACACCTCACCCTAATCCTCTCCTATAAAACACCTAACCCATACATCGGGAGGGAGATCGAATCCTATACTCGAACACCGCCAAGCACACTTCGCCGCACTATCTCATTCACGTGATTATCGTGATAATAGCATTCTTCATTTTCTACTCCAAACGAGTTAACTCGGTGCCTCACCACACGGCCCCCCCGCTTCAACACACGGCTTCAATCCATCTCTTCACCACCACACTCCACCATCATCAACCAAACCACCTTACCTCAAGCCACCGCTCTCTGCAAAACCCAAAATCACCTCACTAGACCTCCACAAACTCCACCAACCGAACACGTCCCGAACCGTTCCTCGCGACCCGCCAGAGCCAACCGCGTGCAACCGTTCACCGCCCAAACGACCATCTTCGCGAGACCTCCGGTCCACCATCGCGTCTCGGCGGCCAAATTACGACCCAAGAACTTCGCCCCAACTCGCTCTGTTTTCACAAACCGTGAAGACCCGGCCATACCCAATCCACTTATTGCTTGGATCAGAGCTTCACTGCTGGATTCGACCTCCGCGCCGCCACCGCGACTAGATCGGAACTCCTCACGGAATCCCAAAGCGGCGCCACCTCGCCTCACCAGCGTCCTGTCCATCCTCCGCGATTAGCGCTGCTTCACTCGGAAAGCACGACCGAACCGCCGAATAACCAGGGCCGAACTCCCATTGACGACCCTCCCGATCCGCAACTGAACCCGCCGTACCTCTGCTTCTGCTCACCGCCGGTCATCGTTTGCTCCATTGGAGCTTTCCTTGGTTAGTTTTGCAATATAACTGAAGAAGAAGCTAAAGCATCCTTTTTCTTTGTCTGAACCGTGAGCATCTTCCTTTCTCTATTTATTTTTTTTTTTTTTTGCATAAATGGGCTTATTGGGCTAAAAACAAAAAAAAATCTAACAAAAAAAAAAGTAAAAAATAATAAAACAAAAAAAAGGGGAATATATAAAATAATTTAAACTTTTTTTTTAATGATGATAATAATAATAATAATATGGGTTACCTAAGTTGCGACAGCTTGCTAACTCTTGTATTTTGTAAACGTCTGAGTTGCGGCGAATTGATGGTTTACATTATCGTTATTATTATTATTATTACTATTATTATTATTATTATTATTATTAATGTTACTATTATTATTATTAAGTTATTATCATGTTTTTTAATTTTTTAAGTTAAATCGTTAATTGATTTTTTTAAAAAAAATAAAAGTTTTGTAACAAATCGATAATCAATGGGTGACGTCTACAATGCGCCAGCTTCACCTTTATTTAATCCTTAATTTGAATAAGCGAGCGCGACGAACTGTTAATTCAAATTTTTAAAATTATTTTTAATAAAATTAACCAACCCGAAATATTTTTAAAGAACTACGTGACTTTGAATTCTCATTGCACTTTTTGAGGATACGTAGGAGCGAGGACTCCAATTCTGTCAAGCCAAAAATTAAATTTTCATAATTTATTTATTTATTTCATATTTTTTACAAAAGGGTAAAACAAATATTTTCAAGGATTATTAAGAATTTGCATAATTAATTTAAGGTGCTGTCTTAAGACGGGTGTGTTAAAGTCTTTGTGGGATTAAGTTCTCACCCTTCTACTGTACACATAGACTCGAATTCAATCTGGTTTCAAAGACTATTTTTCTTGGGTTTTCCAATTTTTCCTAATAAAAAATAAAATTGGTGGCGACTCCTAATTAAATATAATTTTAGTTTAAGTTGCTATCCCGCCGCGATTAATTCGGTCGCGACAATGTTGTATTTGAAACTTTTATTATTTCTCAAGCAGGAATATATTAACTCTGTCAAACATTGATTCCTTCTTGTAACTTGGAAGCTTTTGCTATAGCCCCTTACCGCAACACTGACTTACTCTAAATCAACTGTATTAGCAAAATAAACACTTGGATATCATAATTGCACCTTTCCTTCTACAACCTCTCAGGCTTGAACTTGGCCATCTTGGAAAGCTTATCAACTGCCACTATCAAGTGGTCAACCCTGGCCACAAACTCGACGAGCGAGGAAGTGAAGTTGGCCAATGACAAGGCTGCGGTACTCTCTAAGGCTCTCATTCTGGGTAACAAGCCTGCGGTTGTCCCACTATCTTCTTCAAAGGCATCCACCTCTCTAGATGGCCAAGAATATAGTCTTCTCAACTGCTTCCTCATTATCTCATGGTAAGATTCTGTTTGTTCTGGTGGCATTGTCCCTAATGGAATGTTTTGAGCTAGTGGGTTTGAGTTCTTTTCTGGGTACTTAAGCTCAGCCATTTCCATTTGGTCTGGTAAGCGGTAGAGGGTGGATGACAGGGTATGTGAGAACTTTGTAAGAGGCTTGGAAGGGTGATCAGGGACAGGGGATCCAAAATTGGCAAGTAGATAAGAATGGAGGTGCATAGAACGTTGCAGCGTCTCGGTAGAGCTGTGAACCCTCTTAATGTGGGAGTTTTTAAAACTCCACTTCATGTTGCTAATGTCTCTTCCCAGAATCCTTACTAGCTCTGCAGCCTGGTTTGATGCCTCTTGGATTTCTGACCGGAACGCAAGCCGCAGAATGTAGGGTGCCTGAAAACCAACCATTAGAATAGAAGAACTTCACTACATTGAAGTCATATGTAATGCCTAATAAGTTACTGGTTTCTACATTCTATTAGTGATCTAGCTCATTAATCATACACTTGCATATTAATTTAGCAGTCTTAGCATTGTGTGACTAGAAAGGAACATGTGGAGCCTTGACTAGCACTATCTAATTAATCGATAAACAACAACATTAACCAAATTTTTTCTTATCAGGTGAAATCGGCTATATGGATCTAATTAATCAGTAATTTGATAATTTTTAATGGAAAATGCTGTATGAATTATTTTTGTAGAAATAAAAATAGATCATTATATGTAAATACCAAAAAAAAAAAAACAAAGAGAGGATTATATGTAAGTTTTATAGAAAACCGAGTAGTTTGGTCCTTGAAATAAGTATGTTTTTTCAATTTGGACCTTTAAAATTTAATTTCGTCAGTTAAATCCTTAAATATTTTAACTTAATTCTGAGTTTCATGCAGTTCGTACAGCTTCTGTATATTCTAAATATGTGCAGCAAGACCAAATTATGATGAATTAAAACACTCATAGACTCACTAGATAAAATTAGACTCTCAAGAATTACATAGATAGGACAAGGAAGGAATATATTTCCAAACATTTTATAGAAGAATCTCGAGCTTCTGGCGTCAACATGCGTGAAACGCGGAGGATTGCAAATTGACGAATATTCTTGTTGATTGGTAGAACATAATCTATTTATCAGACACGATTATATTTGAACACGGGATGCACACCAACACCATGTACACACGCTAAAAGAGACAAGAATACAACCTGAATTTCTGAGTGTAGAATACTATGAAGTGCCATAACCTCATAAGCACAGTGTCGTAAGACTGCCCCAACTTTAACATATTGTGACCATGGATATAAGAAGTGCAGGAATCTAACATGTGGTGGCTCCCATCTTGCTGAATTAGCCTTGCAATCAGAACAGAAGGACCGCACATTATTTTCGGTCAGCACTAAAAAGCAAACTTTAAAAAAAAAACTAAAAAAAATTGTTGCTATTTCAATGAATACATACAAGAGTTTCAAGCTTTGGCCCTGAATTTAAGGTGCTTTGACATCTCTTATAAGCCGGTTCGTCTGGAAATTCATCTATGCTAGCTGTAGCGAATAGAGACTTCTCTGATCCGTCGTCTAAATATTTCTTAACACATTCTGAGATTATAGAGATAAAAAGAAAATACTGTACGTCAAAAGGATATATATAGCACCTAAATTAAGTTAAAGCTAATTTCCGATTTATTTTTTCTGACAGAATAAATAAATTAATTAGTCCTAGTTTTTCATGTGACTATATTAATTTTCATTTCGATTTTGACTGGAGTTAAGGTGCCTTACCCTCAAGTGAATCTGCCACTGAATAGAAGTTTTTAGCCAGCTCTTTATGTAGCTGCTCCCCAGCCCATATAGGAAAAACAAAGACATTCACCAACACTGATATTATTCCTCCAATGGCGATTGAATACAGCCGATCGATCATAGTTTTAATTGGGTTACCCATTCTATAGCCAGACACTATGATCAAGCAGTAGCTTAGCAGCATCACCCTGAACCCGTACTCGTACTGCACAAGCGATGGCCACATTTTCATGAATGACGTTATGGCCGCTGCATAAAAAAAAATATATATATATATTATCATATAATTAACACCACTTATACGTAATATTGCTTTTGATTTCCAAAAAATAATTTAAAAAAATCATCGCTTTTGAGAAATATTAAACGATGGCATATTTGTAACCCACGTACGTCTTGTATATATATATATATATATGACAATTTTGGAGAACATGTATATATATATAAATACCGACCGATCAAGAAGATACTAAGGCCAATAATAAAGGGTTCAGCGACATGGCCACTGGACAGCGCTGTCTGAGCAACAGCAATGGCCAAGATTCCCGCAAGCAAACTTCCCAGTGCTCGATTAAATCCTCGATTAAATGTTGCTCCTTCAAAAATTCACAATCATGTGCCCATCAAATTCAATTTACGAAATACATATACACTGATATTTAACGCATGCATATTATATACGTATATCAACACATTCGGGCTTTACAAATTATATATTTAGTTTGGTTTCTTTGTTTTCATGCATGCAATGGCATGTTATACATCAACGAAAAATGATGTTCTCACGTCATTTTTTTTTATACATTACTTTTCACATCATTTTTTAAAAGTTGTAATTAAATGAAAAAAAATGATAAAAAAAATGATATGATTAATAGTATAAAAAGTGACGTGTGAGAAAAGTGACATAAAAAAATTATCAAATGTATATCAACATACCAACAGTGTATTCGAAGACGAGGACAGCAGTGAGAATGGCCCATATGATATCGGCGCCAAAGACTTGGTATGGGGCTTGAAATAGTATAAGTGAAGACACAAGAAGAACAGCAAGTCCAACTTTGAGAGGAAATATTACTCTGCCGCTGTCTTCCTTGCAAAAATCCCATACACTCTGAATCTGAAGCCAAGCTTTACACCTGATTCCAGGTTTCGTGCCAGTCTCGGCGAGCTCAGGTTTAGTACTTATAGGAATAGGAATGTTAATTTCAATGCTCCCCTTTTTCCCATTCATTCTCCACACCAAGTATAAGCTTAATTTTCTGGTTCTGTTAGTTGTGCACGTATTGTAATTAATGTTTGTCAAAATGACTAACCCGTAAAACAAATAACAAGGATGAAGTGGTGATAATTAATATGGAGGAATGAGCACAAGTTTTGTTCTTGACTCTTGAGTGTATATATATATATATGTGGATAGAACCCGGCAAAGAAAGAGAGTCATTTAAGGGGAAGGTGCAACTGGGGGAAGAAAGTTTGTTTAGTCAGTATAGGGTATATGATATATCGAGCAAAAGAATTGATACGACAATAATTTCAGACGAGAAATGGAGCTAAAACAATCTCTAGATAAGAAGATGCTTAACCTCAATAGTACTTCATATCGATGGAGAATTAGAATCAGAAATTGCAAGATAATGCAATTTTCAGTCAACCAAGCTATTTCAGAGATGTGCCCAAAATTGTAACTGGCACAGATCGAAACAGTGAGAATTAATAATAGGCAAAAAAAAAAAAACAATTACAATTATATTTTTTTGGGTCCATGATACAGAGTGATCAACTCATTATTGCATACAATACAGGAATTGTTACATTTAACAATGATTAAATATTAATAACACAGGTTACTATGTATTTTGGTTTGAATACATTGAAACTATAAAATCTTTATATTAATTTATAATTGATTAGGGAAAATAATTCAGGAATTAATTTGTATAATTTTTTTTAGATACAACTAATTCATGAACATAATTATTATTAATATTTTTTACAATAGAGACACTGAGATTTAAACCTTTGATGTCATTCAAACTACCCAAGTCCTTTACCACCAGTCCACTTCTAGTGGCTTACATTATTATCATTATTGTTATTATTATTAATGAAATATCAAAAAAAAAATTAGAAGCACCGTATGATATGGTGCAGTAAAAGCGAACTATATCGCTTAAAGAGAGAACTTATGCTTAATCCCTCAGTAAACAACTTTGTGGGACGCATAACCACGTGAGTCCAAGATTGTCTCAACTCCTTGTAAAAAAAATAGGAGTATCAAAAAACTTGTAGAAGAGATATTTCCCCACTTAACTATATATAAAAGAGAGACGTGCAAAAAAGAATATTTTGAACAAGGAACTACTCATGTGGAAAACCCTCGTTAATTAGGAATATCTCCCTTGATATTGACTGCCATGTCTCAAAATTTTATGTCCTGAAGGAATGGAGATACCCAAGTTGTTAACATAATCACGCTGAAAGAACTTTTTTTCCCTCCTTATGTTCGGTTATTAATCTGCTGGATTCCCTGCTTTATACGATCACCGCCCACATCAATGGTTCAAGCATATTGACAACAGGTTCAAGTTTCCTAGCCATTCATGTATATATGATGTCATATATGCCTTTTATATTCCTTAACTTCTGTAAGATATTGTTCCATTATTCTCAATTACAAACTAAATGCCATGTCCCTCCTATATACATGTACATTATGACGCAGTCACACAAGTTAATTTAAGAAGTTCAAATGGTATGTGGCTTTTAATTTTTGAAAGTGGAAGACAGCAGGCACATTATATGTTATACTTCTTGACAGAAGTAATTGCCAAACTCTATTCATCCCACACTTTGTTGGGCAGCATTAAAATAATAATTGCGCACAAGAGAAAACTCCTCGAGTTTTTATTTCTATTTGAGGTGATCCTCAGAAACAGCGTTGTTTCACGGTTTCATATGCATGCTAGTGAGTAGTGACTTTCCGATTTTATTTTAGCAATCAGAATAATAAATTAATAATAGATGGATAAGAAAGAATATGTTATATTCTAGACGAAAAATTGGAAGATATTCAGGGGGTGACACACTGACACGAGATTAAGATTAGGAATATGTTCCAGGGACAAATATTGGCTTTGATTTCCAGAGTAACTGTTATTCAATCGACAGGATTTATTAACCCATTGTGCAGAAGATCTCAACCTATGGCTAGTGCTGGAAGTGAGGCAAGCTGACTCATGAGTTATTTCCAATTTGGTTTGTCAGTAGCTCAATAAGTTAAGTTTGAGCTGAGAATTTGAGCTCGGTTATTAAATAAACCGAGTTTGAGCTTTTTTATATTCGAGTCAATAGCTCATAAACTGACTCAATATATATATATAATTAATTTAAATTATAGTGTTGATAATGATTAATAAATGTAATTTGGTACTTTAATATTTGTGTATAGCATAAAAATTATGTTAAAAATATGTTATGTACTTATGGCTAAATATCTTAGCTTAGTAAGCTTAAAAGACTTAATTTGTACTTAAACTAGTTCATTAAGCTTGAACTGTTTGTGAGCTACGTGATGCGGATTAAAAGTTGTAAATTCAAGTGTAAGTTGTTTCAAGTAATAAATTCTTGGGAGTTTGAGATCAATCCACAGGAAATTGATAAAGAAAAATTTATTTGACGTAAGGAAAATATTTTTGTCACAACAATAAAAGTAATAAAACTTGATTACAAATAAAAAAGATTTACTTGAATTAGAGGATCTACTCTTGGCAAATAAAATAAGGATAAGATTAATTCTTTCACAACTCAATTAGAATCCACATATAATGGAGGTTCCAATCGAAAAATACAATAATCAAAGTTTATTAAAAATTATATATGTAATTATATTATGATTCTTTTAATTATTTATTAACACCACCACTTATAAATGGGTTCAAGTATTCATTGTGTCAACCTCTTGTTTACAATGAATCAAGATCTCCACTTTACAAGGAAGGTTTCTAAATTAATTGGACACAAAATATAACACATATAATAACCACTTGAAAATATATCATTTAAACACAAGAAAGAAATGAATCTAACTTTATTTCATTACTAATAGCTTCACCATTTCACTCAAGTAAAATTAAACTTAGTTACTCATCGACAAGAAGAAAGAAAGAGAGAAGAAAAAGAAGAAGAACATGACTTCAATTTAGAACACAAGAAAACTACTACAAGAAAAATAAGAAACAAAATAGCATCATTTTGCTACCTAACACCTAACACCTTCAATGATCTACCAAGGTTCCCTTTTATAGAGGATTAATGATACAAAATGATAAGGGAGCTGAGTCATGAGTGAGTGGATGAGTGAAAAATGCCAAATGACTTTTGATGAGTGAAAAATTATGGAGATTCTTTGTCTCCGAAATCATTTAACTCTGAAATCATTGCATTCACCATTTTTTCACTAAGTGGTCTTCATGAAAGTTGTAAGCCTGGATCTTACTTTCAAATGCCACCAAAATCTCCTCAAAAGGCCACCTACAGCCCGAGATATGGCCCAATTATTACACAGTATTCAGGCTCAATTACAACTCCTCTGTTCTGACTTCCAAGCCCAATATGACCTCCAAGGAGTCCGATTTGAGTCTTGTGTTCTTCATGAAAGTTGTAGATATGGGTCTTAACTTACAGATACCAAAATTTCAGCCCAATCCAGATCTTACAGCCCGAGTTATGCTCTGATTACTGCACACTATTCAGGTTCCAATCACAAAACTCGTATTCTGACTTCCAAACCTAATTAGTTCCACTAGATGTCCGACTTTGATCTCGAGCTCTTTATGAAAGTTGTAGAGCTCTCTCTTATCTTTCCAACAAAATAAAGTATATAATTAGTAGGCATCTATAACTTAAGATATGACCAAAATACAGAAATAATGTAAAACGTAAATTATGCTGAAAAAATCAATTAAGTCCAATTTGAGTCCAAACTTACAAAACTTAACCAAGCTTAATCAATTAAGTACATAAAGAGTGTAAATGACTAAAAATAAAGGTTTATTAATGTATCAAATATGTGATTATCACTACACTTAAGTTAAGAAATTAAACTCACTTCTTATTGAGTCCAAGCCCGAGCTCAAGCCTGAACTGAGCTTATTATTATCAAGCTGAGCCTGAGCTATGCCAAGTTTGGCTCAGCTTGACTGACTCAGTTCCATCCCAACCTATAGCACTTATTGATGGTAATATGGCCTTTTTTATTTTATTTTTTAGTACATGATGGTAATACGACCTTTATTGGTGTGAACTATGAAACCGTGGTTGGAGAATAAAACTGCGAAATCAGAAAATTGCACAAAATTTTTAAGACATGATTATCACTTTTCTTTATGTTTAATTCACTTTTACTAGTGCCTAAATGTGGATACAAACGGTAATAGTGAATTTTTTGTTAGATATAATAAAGAACACCCAACTCATTTTACTTTACCAATGTTTGAGCAATGTGGAGCTTTTCCTTTTCCCAATACTTGTAGCCATTAGATTGAAAAAAAAATGGTGATGGGATGTGTGTTTGACAAAGAAGAAAAAAATTGTTATACTGTAAAAGCCTATGCGCTCAAGTGTTTTTTAGCATTACCCATTTTGAAAATCTTGAAAATCCTCTCACAACTGCTTCAACTTCTCTAACTCACACCAAGATCAAGGCATATTGATTTTGTACGTGGTATATTAATAAACACAATTTTTATATATTAATTAACTCTTATATTTAGTCTCTTAAATCTTTTATGTACTTAATTGATTGATTTTATCATATTTTATAAGTTTGATTCAAAGTGAATTTAATTGTATTTTTTAATATTATTAAGAATTTTATACTATTTCTATATTTCGGGCATAACTTGAGTTCTAAATATCTAAAAATTATAAATTTTACCTTGTAGAGAAGCTGAGAGAAAATTCTACAACTTTTATAAAGAGCTCCAAGGCTGAATTAAATGTCTAATAGGTCACATTGGACCTGGAAGTTAGAACAGAGATATTGTCGCTAGAACTTGGACAATATGCAAGGATTAAACCATAATTTTGGGTTGTAGAAGTCATATGGAGGTGGGACCAATGCCATTGGAAAGCTGAGATACAGATCTTCAACTTTTATAAATACAACTTATCAAAATTATGACATTTTGATAGTGTTCTTGCCCTTTGAAATCAGCTCTCGAGTCTAGAGAGCTATTAAGAATGTTTTGAACATAACTCTCTCATCTTAAACACAAATTTGACAAATTAGGTATTCAATTAAAATTAAGAGGAAGAGTATTAACCCTAATCTTGGGACAAACTTGGATTTTGAATTTTAGAGGCATTCATTTAAGGAGAATTAGCGAGTCTGAGAGAAACCCTATTTTTCTCTTCTATTTTTCTCTTAGCTGCTCTTGCACTTTCTCTCATCATCTCTCTACCTCTCCATTCACTCTAGGTTTCTTTCTTTTTCTTTCTTCTCTTCCATCTATAGAAGGCTAGAACCTTTTAATCAATCTTAGGAATTGACAATATTGATGTTTAATTCTGAGATCTTATTTTGATTATTTAACATTTAATTGTTAATCAAGTTTTTCTTCTACTCTTTTGATTTTGTTGAATCTGAATTGAATTGCTTAATTTGATTTGGATAATGATGTGGTAATTACATAATTACGACGAGTTTAAAGAAGATTGAAAAGAATAAATAATGCATCAAAGGTATTTGATGAATTGTTTAACTTATAGTTGAATTATAGTTTTTAGGTTAATTTAGGCTTAGATAAGTGCTTAATTCTTCTAACCTTTATTAATTATATTATGGATATTTATCTAACAGAGAATTCATGGATCATCTTAAGACTTCTTGATGTGTTCTAAGACTGAGAATCTCATTAGAAATTGAATGAATTTCTAGTGATCAAGGATGAATTAAGCTGAAGATTAATTAATTTCTTAGGATTGGTTGTTTACTTAATTTTGTTTACAATTTTAAAATTTTTTTGTTAATTAATTCTGTAACTTTCTCTCTCTGTTAACCTCTTAATTTGATTGCTTGATTAGAGTGATCTAAGGGCTTGACCCGGTTGTGCCTTATACTGCAAGTAATTTAGTGAATTAGCTTACAAATTGATATAATTTGATAGTCTCGACAACGATCATATACTTATATCAATTCTTTTTTTTTTAATATTATACAAGATATTCCCATGTCTTTTTGGGTTGGAGACTAATTTTCACTCGAAAATGCTGATAGTGATGCTACCCCTATTCATAAGTGCTTTTCTACGGGCTTAAACTACATTACAAAAATTATCAATTATTGAGCTCAATCTTACTTATCACTTAAATAATACTTTTTGGTACTTGTAACAATTCTAATATCGAAAACTTATGGAACATATTTTTACTTTTTGGAAGAGAAATGTTTAAGGGAGAAAAGACTTAATTCTAAAATCAAATTTATTTATGCATTTAAAATGAAATTTGATTTTTATATATGAGTTATATTTATTGAATGGAATAAAGAAAATATGTTACACTTTATAATTCAAGAGAGCTCCAATATATTATGTTTTTCCTAATTTCTTTTCTCACAAATAACCAGGGGTATCAACTCGAGCTTAGCCAACCCATTTGGGCCAGTTCGTTATGGTCTGGGTTAGTTCGGTCAAGTATAATTTAGGCTAGCAAATTATTAGCCTAGTTTGGCCCTGTGCAAACTATGGGCTATTTAGGCACTTTTCATTTACTTATTCAAACAATTAGAGTTTAAAAATGTTAATTTCAAATAATTTTATTTTGATTTTTGACCAAAGTATTTCCACAAACATTATTATAAGACTAACTTCTAGGCCTAAGGTGACATTTAGATAAAGTCTTCTCCAAAGTAGTGACTTTAAGATTTGAATCCCTAACATTACAAGTAAGGTTAACATGGGACTACAGTTCACTTCTACTGTGACTAGTTAACCATTGTTAGGTTCAAATATATGGGTGTCAATTCGATCCAAGCTAGACCAAATGCGAGCGAAGCTCTATCAAGCCAAGTATAGTTCAGACTAACAAATGTTGCCCTAACCCGACCTTATATGGATTGCGGGCTATTCGGGTTAGCACGTTAGCCCATAATTTCTTTACTTATTTATACAATTAGAGTTCAAAAATATTAATTTTAAACCATGTATTTGATTAACTTGTACTAAAATGCTTAAATTAATTTGTATTAAAAGATTTCAAATTAATTATTACTTAAAATAAATAGATCTTTGGTTTAAAATGACATCTTAGTAAACATATAATAAAAAGAAACTTAATAATTTTAAGATTAATTTTGACATTACTCGAGCTTGCAGGTCAACATGTGTTTAGTCAGATCAAATCAAATTAAGTCGGGCCAAAATTTATTTGATTTTCAATTTCGTTAATTCAATCATATTTTATTAGATTATTTAAATAAGTATATATATAAAATAGATAAATTGAAGGATATATTCAACTCATCTATCTATATATATATATATTAACACTTAATTTTGATCGAACTTAAAAAAAATAATGAAAATAAAAAAATTAAAAAATTAAAAAATTAATCCAGGTTCACATTGTTGATCTTTAGTCTTAGCCCAAATACATAAGTCTACCTTAGCAAAAAAAAAAGCTAACTAAACAAAAAATAAAAAAAGTAAAAGAAAAAGCTACTGCTTGTTTATTTATTTTTTAAAAGAAACAATTTTCTTTTCTTGTTCTACATTCTTTTCCTAATTTTGACCATGCATTATGCATTCACCACTATTACACAGTAGCACTCCACGCCACTTTCATGTACAAATTGAGTCACATTTTGGCTCAGCCACTGATGCTAGTACACTCACAACAGAAGACAACGTTATTTGCTCCCCACTCACTTTCTCCACTTGCACAGTTTTCACCTATTCACTCACTCACGTAGCTCACACACCTACCCACTTTCACATTTTTTCATCTTTCACGTATAAACACAATACAACATTTTTGGGATTCCTCTTACACATTCATCATTTTCCAAACCACCTCCATCATTATCACCTCCTCTACCATCTTCACCTCCCATCAATCTAAAAAACCCATTCACCCTTCCTCTAAGCTCCAATCGTGAATCACCCATTCTCTACCACGATCACCCACCTCCAACTAAGCCACCCCCATCACTCTCATACCACTCCACCCTTCACCATCTTCTATAACTAAGAGACCATTCATCAACACTACCCTACCATCAACCACATACAACCATCTTCACCCATCATCACCATCAACCCATAACCACCTCTACCATCTTCACCTCCCATCAACCTAAAGATCAACCATTCACCCTTCCTCCAAGCTCCAACCGTGAATCACCCATTCTCTACCACCATCACCCAAACTCACCCGGCGAAATGTAGCGCTCGTGCCCATTCACACCACGCCTAGCTCCCACCGTGCGGCGCCTCACCAACAAGAAGCCATCTTCACCCCTTCTTCTCATACCACCATCAACCTTCATCAAGGAAGCCACACCCATCATCCATAAACGACTCCACCCTTCTCCCTCCACCCTTTATCTTTAACCTTCCATAACCATCATTAACCTTCACCTTACCAACACCCAACCTTCACATGACCCCAACCTTTATAACCATCATCCCACCTCACCTCTCACCACACTCCACCCTTCATCTCCCATCACCATCTTCAAGCCAACCATCACCATCCTCAAGCCAACCATCACAACCGTGACCCTCTCCTCACCACCACACTCCACCCTTCATCTCCCATCACCATCTTCAAGCCAACCTTCACCACCTTCACCAACACACGGCCACTCATCCAAAACCACCATAAACCACCCTCCATCACACACCTACCTCACCACCACTATTCAAACCGCAAATCACCCCTGCCACCTTCACGTGCCCCACGCGGAGCCACCCCAAACAGACCCACCGCGACATCCCAGCCGCATCCGTGCGTCGCTGTCGCACCACACCACACCGGCCAAGCCCGTCGCACCGCACCACACCAACCACGGAAGCCGCTCCTCCACCGTCGCTGTTCGCGCAACACCTCACCAGCCAGGCCGTCACCACGCGCAGCACCGTGCGCCACCACCCAGTCTGAGACCCAGTCGCGCATCGCCATCTGGTCGTCTTAGCCGCACTGACCTAGACCAAACTGCCGCGCGCGTCCACCACCGTGCGCGAACCAGATCCAGCAGCTCCAGAGCCATCCACAAACTTCCCCCCTCCCATTTGTTTCTCTATTTCGTTTTCCCTTTCACAGAGACAAAGTCTCTTTGAGTGTGTTTGGAATAAATAAAAATGAGAAATAATTTGATTTGATTTGATTTAATTTAATTTAGAAATTAATTTGTGTTTAGAACTTTAAAAAAATAAGATTTGAATTGATTTAGAAATCAAATTTTATATTTGAAATTCATTAAAATGAGAATTGATTTGATTTGATTTTATTATTTTATATTTTAACCCTTATGAGAAGTTGTTAGAGGTAGTTATTAAGAGTAAAATAATCTATTTATTTCAAATCAAATCAAATCCTATCAAATTTGATAGAATTTAAAAAATAAAAGAAATGAAATCCATGAGATTTTAAAAATCAAATCATTTCCTATTTTTTCATTCTAAATACAAAATTTAATTAAGTTTGATTTACAAATGAAATTATTTTTCATTTTTTTGTATTCAAACACATTCTTTCTGTTTGCTTTGGTTTCTTTTGCTTTTTTTTTTTTTTTGGCCACAGTCAATTTCTACCAAAGTTATCTTCTTTCCTTTTTTAAAAATACGAAAATGTCAAAAAAAAATAAAAAAATCACAAAATATATATTGAGTTTATTTGTTTTTTTTTTTTAGGATTAATTATTGTTTGATAGTTTTATTTAATTTAGTGTTATGTTTTATATTGTGTTTTGTGACTAATGGAAACCAAAAAAAAAAAATGAAAAAAAAAAAATTCAAAAAATGCTAAAATATAAAAATAAATAATTTTTTTGAGTTATATGGTTTTTGATTCTTTTTTTGTATTTACTTAACTCATGAAAAAATGTTGTTCACTTATTTGTCTTTATGCATTTTTTTTTAAAAATGGTTAAAAAAAGTTTTTAACCAATGCAATGACTAATGATGATGATTAAATAGTAGATTGATGATGATTGAATAATAGATACTATCTTCAATATCTTTTGGATTATAATGATTTATTGAGTAGTTTAGTGCTAACTTGAATCATATGCAAGTTTGATTTTGTCTTCAAACAAAATCCTTTTTCAAAATCTTTTTCGTAATTAAAATCAACCAACCAATAATTTTTTTAGAGAATTACGTGACTTTGAGTTATTCTTTACACTCAGAGATACGTAGGATTAGAATCTATATTTTGTCAAGTTAAAAAAATTAAATTTTCATAATTTGATTATTTTTTTTATTTTTTTTAAAAGTTAAAATAGTTACAATATTTTTAAGAGTAGTAAAATAAATATATTTTTAAATTATAAAAAATTTATACAATTAACTTAGAATATCGTATCAAAATAAGTGTATTAAGAATTTATGAAATTAAGTTTCTATCATTCTCTATTTATAATCGATTTCAAATCTAATTTAATTTTTAAAGATCATTTTTAAAGAATTTTTTTTTAATTTTTTAATTTAAATAAAATTAATAATAACTCAATTTTTATCTTTTAAAATCATAATCTTCAATTTTTTGTCACAATCTATCTCGCGACACAGATATATATATAAAGTCACATATTTCCTTTTAATATGTACCTTACAATTCAAAATAAAATATGGCGATTTTACCGGAAAAAAAGTGGCGATTTCAGGATCAGTGGATCACATTTTTAATTTTATTATTATTATTTGTTGTAAAAAGTGGATCACACTCTATTTTTCTTTTTTGGGTGATATAGTGGATCACATCTTTAATCTGTGCGATTATTTATTATATAAATATTTTGTTTATAGAAATAAATAATACGGGGCTCTAATTTGCCTTTAATAAAAGATTTAGATCAAACGGTAACTCACTATAAATCACGTCCACAAATATAAGATACGAGATACAATATAAATATAAATATGTAGATATGTAAATATATTAAATTTAAAAAATTATAAAATATAAATATAGTATATATATATATATATATTAATATCAAAATAAATTAAATAATTTGATTTATATATATATAATTACAAAATTTAAAAAAATTATAATTTATTAATATTATTTTTATAAATTTAAAAATTTATAATATCTTAATATATATGTCAATATTTATTATCTAATAAATATTTCTTAAAAATATAAAATATAATTTTTATTAAAATTTTTAAAAAATCTTTTAAATTAATTTTTTATAATTAAACTAATTATGTACAATTATATGCACATAAAAAAAATTAACTAGAAGAAATATTAGATATGATAAGTTTCTTCTGACAATAAAGTGAATGACGATTGATACAAATAAAAGATAGAATGAATAGATAAAAATAAAAATAGTGATGTGTAAAAGATAAAACTTAAAATTTTAATAGTGACGTGTGAAAAAATAAAACTTATTAGTATGTAAAAATAATGGCTTTAAGACGTCAATCATGTGATTAAACTTGAGTGAATTATGAACTTATTAATTAATATCAGTCATAAAAACTAATATTTTTTAAAAAATATTAATGATCTAAATATATCGAAATATAAATATATCTGAGATATATTTAAGTGTGTTTAAGATATGTTTAAATATATTCAAAATATCCAAATATATCTGAGATATATAAAAAAAATATATTTAAAATATATTTAGACACAAAACATATATATATATAAAAAAAATATTTATCCTCTTAAGAATCTTATTATTAAATTAAAATAAAAAAATATTAATTTTTTTAATTAAATATATTTATTTTTTATTTAATATTAAAAGAGTTATCAAAAATATATATTATACAAATATACTCGTATATTCGACATGAATATATATCCACCACATAAATACATCTCAAAAGCAGCGTATCCGTTATTGACAATTAACACACCACACTGTCCATTTAATATTTTGCATCAGAGTCAATTTATTTTTAGTTGTACCAAAAAAGAAAAGAAAAAGTCCATTTCAGTCATCAAAGTCCACTTTTCAGACACGAGCAAATCCGGAGTGTTCGTTTGCCAGAGCAACAACCACAAGAAGCAGTTGGGGATACAGTACAGGCAGCACCTCTCTTTCTCCGACGGCCACCACCGTTCTGATGCGATGGGTAACTGCAGCGGCGCATCCTCATCTCTAACTCAACTCAACACCGACGCTCCTCCCCACCGCCACTCACCCTCCAGTGGCATCTCCGTACTCCCTCCCAATTCCAAGCCCTCCCCACCACGCTCCTCCTCAGTGGGCCGGGTCCTGGGCCGGCCCATGGAGGACGTTCGATCCACCTACATCTTCGGGCGCGAACTTGGCCGCGGTCAATTCGGCGTCACCTACCTGGTCACCCACAAAGTCACCAAGGAACAGTTCGCTTGCAAATCCATCGTCACCCGCAAGCTCATACACCGCGATGACATCGATGACGTTCGCCGCGAGGTCCAGATCATGCACCACCTTACCGGTCACCGCAACATTGTCGAGCTCAAGGCTGCTTACGAGGACCGCCACTCCGTCAACCTCATCATGGAGCTCTGCGCCGGCGGCGAGCTCTTCGATAGGATCATAGCCAAGGGCCATTACTCCGAGCGTGCTGCCGCCAACTTGTGCCGCCAGATCGTGACGGTGGTGCATAACTGTCATACCATGGGAGTGATGCATCGAGATTTGAAGCCCGAGAATTTCTTGTTCCTCAGCAAGGACGAGAGTTCCCCTCTTAAGGCCACGGATTTCGGTCTCTCCGTGTTTTTCAAGCCAGGTTTGGGGTTTCTTGACTAAGTAATTGCATTCGTTGACTAATTGCGTTTTTTAATTATGTACACTATTACTAACACTAGTGGTGAATGGTGATGGTTCTGAACCTGTGGGTTGGGTTCAATTTTGAATTTTGAGAAAGAACAGGAGATGTATTTAAAGATCTTGTTGGGAGTGCATATTATGTTGCTCCTGAGGTGCTGCGTAGAAGTTATGGACCTGAAGTTGATATTTGGAGTGCCGGGGTTATATTGTACATCCTGCTTTCTGGTGTCCCGCCCTTCTGGGCAGGTAAACCTCCTTCCTTTGTAACTTGTAAAGCAATTAGAGCCCAAGTTTTACTATTCAATATTGATGCATATCATAGAGCTGCACCAGCATGAAATTTAGGATGTTAAATGGTTACTGGTAGAGCTTTCTGCTTGATTTTTGAGCTTAAATTTAGGTCAGATGTGCTAGCTCACATTAGTTCAGATGTGCTTTAGTATGCAAGTTTGCTTTTCTTGTCCATTATTAGATACCTTACCTTGATAAGAGGCTAGTGTACCTTTCCAATCTTTCTCACACTTTCTTCTTATCCTTTATGTGAAGAAAATGAACAGGGTATCTTTGATTCTATTCTTCGTGGACATATTGATTTTGCATCGGATCCTTGGCCTTCCATATCAAGTAATGCGAAAGATCTGGTCAAGAAGATGTTACGAGCTGACCCTAAAGAGCGGCTTTCTGCAGTTGATGTCCTTAGTAAGTTTAACTCTTCTTGTAAACATAAATTTATTTGTTTTATGTCAAAAGTGGTTTCTATTTTATTTTAATCATGTTGACTCTAAGGACCAGCTAGATTGTTTACTGCATAAGTCTCTAACCTGATCTGTAGGATGGATAACAAAGTGACAGGGAGGTTGACATAACTGGCAAGAAATAGGATATTAATTTTGAAAAAAACTCTCACTACTCACTAGATTGATCCATGATATTGTTAAGGATATGGGAGTACCATGTCTCATTCAATAGAATAAAGGGGAGAATGGAAATTTATTTTCAAATATCTCTACACACTTCAATCTCCTCTCCCAAGAAAAAGAAAAGGTAGGTTAGGACGACTGTGTGTCTGCCATCTCTTCCTATTGTAGAAGTCACGGAAGATGAGCAACTATTTCCTGAACACAAGCATTGTTTCTGCAAATTATTCAACTCTAGATTCTCTCTCAGCCTCATGTGTAATGTGTTCTTGTATTATCTCTCATCACAACGCCCTTATAAGATAACTTTTCACTTAGTGCATTTGCGATTTTATCTGAAGAGTAGTATGCATGAGTTTGTTCTGTGATTAATATTTTGCTTTGAAAGTGACTTCCACCTTATCTCTGTTTGCTGGCCTTCATTTTGATTTTTTAATCCATATGAAAGGGATTTGCAACTTGGTCAATTGGCTAGCTCAAGGAGAATAATAATGAGAATGTATTTACTAATTAGTATACATATACGTGCAGCCATGCACACATATACTCGCATGCTTTTTCTTATCCTCTTCTCTTCTTCCTTTTCTCTGGCATTGAGCATTTGAGCTGTAACTTTCTTGGCAATTTGCTTATTTGAATCAAGCAGTCATAATAAAATTTTATATTTACTCCAGATCATCCTTGGATGAGAGAAGATGGAGCATCTGACAAGCCTCTTGATATTGCTGTTTTAACCAGAATGAAACAATTCAGGGCAATGAACAAGCTAAAGAAAGTAGCTCTGAAGGTAAATAATCTTTTATCATTATTTTTGCTGTAGTGATCATGATCAAGATCAACATAATTAAGCTTTTAGTAAAATATCTAGAATTACCATTATATCAAAAGCCTAGAGGATTGAAAATAGTATATTTTAATCAAATCGAAATAAATAATAAGTAAATAAATAGGGAGAAGGAATTCGTAACTGAACTGGATCATTATATATGAAAATTCTTTTATTTTGTTACAGGTTATTGCTGAAAATCTTTCTGAAGAAGAAATCATTGGCTTAAAGGAAATGTTCAAATCCATGGACACAGATAACAGTGGAACAATCACTTTTGAAGAGTTGAAAGCTGGTCTCCCCAAACTGGGTACTAAGCTTTCTGAGTCTGAAGTAAGGCAGTTGATGGAAGCGGTAAGATTTCTTTTATTTTCTTGTTTGGTTATACCTTAACTTAGTGGTACTTTCAGAAGATTTGGTCTCCATTTGTCAATAACTGGAGAGAATGTTTGATGGGTAAATAAGATTTCATCCTATTTCTAAATTTTGACCTGAAACTCTGACTGGGATTTAGACTATACATGGAATCTTATCACATAGAGCAGATAATCTGTTGTATGAAATCATTATCTGACCAGTACATTAGTTCATTCAAGGTGACAAATGCAAGATGCACTTTTGATCGGAAACTTTCGAAATATCATCTAACATATTTATACCCAGTACTGCTCTACTAGAATTTTCACACTCATATTTCTAGGCCCATAACTTGTGTTTGATTATAGATTACTATGAATTTTTGAGTAACTTATATTTTGATTTTTCTAAACTTTCCCTTCTATGGTAGCTTTATTTCCTATAGCTAACTCACTGTATGTGTCATATATTACTGATAAATTCATTCTCTGCAATTTCATCTCCTGTCTTGTTGATGAATATCTGTATCCAAACCTAGATTTGTGCTTGTAATAAACTTGATGGTTGGTGCGTGAATGTGCTGCATTTATAGAGGGTCATTTTACGGTACTCCCTAGAGTCAACTGAGTATCCAATTATCCAACCTCCTTGTAGCTATAGCCATTGATTAGTAAAAAAAATTGATCCATGGTTGGCATGCATCATAGGCAACCGGTTGAATAGGTTGACTAAGTGCATCAAGAAATTGCACAAAGTCCTCATTGGCCTTTTTTTCCCTGTCTTTTATACTTCACCTCTTTTCCCTTGCCGCACTGACAATGTTCCCCATCTGCTGATTTAACCCATCTCTCTTTGCCTCTCTTTTTTCCCTGTCTTTTATACTTCCTTCATGGCTTCACCTCTTTTATACCATTCAATCACGTTTGAGTCAGATTGAGAGTGTGGAGAGGGCGTCGAAGCAGAGGTTGAGGGTCGGAGGTGGGTTGGGTTGCCGAAGACACCAGTGGGAAGTTCGCCGGAGAGTGTGATACCAGGAAATACCTGTCACCGACAACAATCCAGCGAGCGACCAGCGACTCCTTGCACCGCCCCTCCCTGCCTCCACCGGAGCTGCTGCTCACCACCTTCCGCCGCTCTGCATCCACCCTCGCGTATCTGCCGTTTGCGCCACAGTAAACCTCCGTGAAACTGCCATTCACGCCACCGTGTCACCAAATCCCAGCCCTCACCTCAGATTGACCAGACCCCGCAGCACCGCGCACTGCACCCGGAGTTCTGCCGTCAGCCCAGCCACGCATCGCCATCCTCACCTCCGCCGCTGTGAGCCCATGCTTCTGTGAACTGTGGTCTTTTACATCCAGTTTGTTTCATTCATTCCAATGTACTGTGTGAGATATTGGTGGTTACTCAAAATATATTGGTGGTTACTCAAAATAAGTTACTATAAATTATAATAACTTGTGATATCAGGCAAAAATCAATGAGTATCCATACTCCATTGACTAGAGGGAGTACTGTAAAACGACCCATTTATTGATTACCTTTATTTTCCAATGAATATTGTATGATCAATATACATATAAGAACGCTGGAAAAGTAGATGGATGCTACCTTTAGTGCTGCTCAATATTGTGATTACAATTTTACCACTTCTCTTGATTTCAGTGACGGTTTTTCTTCCATTATTATAACATAGTTATCTGGTTCTCAGGCTGATGTAGACGGAAATGGAACCATTGATTATATTGAATTTATAACAGCTACCATGCACATGAATAGAATGGAAAGAGAGGACCACCTATATAAAGCTTTTGAATATTTTGACAAGGATAAAAGCGGGTAATCTCTTTGTTTATATTTTTTTTATATTCATAATTTATAGTTTGCATGCATTACCGCCTAACGTGTTGAATCATATGTCGGTTTACCTTTTTTATCGTAGGTACATCACAGTGGAAGAGTTGGAATCTTCCCTTAAGAAGTATAATATGGGTGATGCGAAAACAATAAAAGAGATAATTGCTGAAGTTGATACAGACAATGTAGACTGCTTTCTTCTTTATTTTTTCTTTATCTCACGGGTCACATCTTTGTTCTCATTGTTGGTTTTCATAGTGTGAAATTTTAGATGTTCGTATATTCTTGTTTAATTATTCATTGCAAATAAATTAATTCCCAAATTACTTGCAGGATGGAAGAATTAACTATGATGAGTTTGTAGCCATGATGAGGAAAGGCAACCCAGACTTGGTAACCAACAGACGTCGCAAATAATTAAGTTGAGCATAAATTGCCTGTTTAACGGTTCGGAATTAGGAGTCCCAGGCTCTACACGTTTTAGTAATACGGACTTCGTTGCATTCAGCACTCTTTACTCATTGTTTCTAGAGAGCTCATATTTTAACAAAGTATTTCTGCTTCGGCTTCTTTGCCTGCCATTTGCTAGCTGAGATTGGTTGAGTGCGGGTCTCGTGGGACAATTTTCTGTCCACTGGTTGAGTCTGACATGATGAATATGTACAATTTTTACCTCTCCCCAATAAGGCAGAAAGGAGCTGAGAGATTTCCTTGAAGTTGGTCCTTGGCTTATGTTATGACATCTCTTATCGTTGTAATAACATTGATTGTTTCTTATTTGGCTAAGAAAAAAAATCATCATATACTGTTTTTAAAGATGTATATACTATTGATATCTTTTTTAAGAGTGTCAAATTTAATAAAAAAAATAATAAAAAAAATAAATATGATGAATGATATTAAGAAAATGTGAAAAGAAGTATATGTAGTGTTAATAGTAAGAATATCATAATTGTTTCACTAATATGCTAATCATGACATGTTCTTCTCTTGCTGGAAATTAATAAATAAAAGTAAATTAAAATAACAGGAAATTTAGAGATATCGATTATAACTTAAAAACTATAATAAATTTTATCAAATAACAAGTAATTAATAGAGACTGACAGTAGATTGGGGCATGGATATTTCGCCATTTTATGATAATTCAGGTGATCATCCACAAGAAATTTAATAATACTTGGATGCATTCGATTTCAAAGTGCGTTGTTTTTAATAAATTTATAAATATACTACTTAGTTATAATAAATAACATCACATGTAGAGATTTCCAAAATACAAAAATTAATTTCAATTAATGATTATCAGAAAAAAAATACTTATGAAGTGGGGTTGCAAAATAAAAAATTATATTTTTTTATTACGATCAGATAGTGTTTTGACTAATTCATTCACCTAATTCAGTCAAAGACAAATCATCTATACTGAAACTATAGTTTGGACTAGAATATTTACAAGAATGTTTCTATCCAAAGAAATTGATATAATTGGGATTCAAACTCGTAACCGTATATTTACCCACACATCACATATTCATTTATCACTAAACCAGCTCGTTGGTATTATGAAATTGCATATAAAACTTGTTATCTTTTCCTTCATTTTCTTGTCTTTTTTCTAAATAGAAAGTCAGATTTTATTAAACAATTAATTTGTGATTAACAATTATTAAACAATTATATAAAACTAATGTATCAAAATTAAATCTTAAAACTTTAATTACTAAATGCTCTATTTTAAAGCACATCATATTATTGTGAGATAAATTACAGTCGGAAAAATTTATATAATAAAAGAATTTCTATGATATTCTAATAAGTATGATACTCAGAATAAGTTATCAAGTATTTAGTTAATTTTAACTTTATAATAAATATTTAAAAAAAGCAACAACCAATAAAATATTTTACAATTCATACCTAAGATACCATATAAATTATGCATGTGAGAAATGCGTCTTTCTCTAGAAAATATTTGTATATCTTTTTATTAAAATGACAAGATCCTTAAACGGTGCATGTGAAGTTCAGTTTATCATTCACGATTATGAACAACCATAGTACGAAACACAAAATAACATACACCATTTCTAAACATTTGTTGCTGATAAAACTTGATTCAGGGGAGAGTTCTGCCACTTGATAGGTTCGCGTTGGGGAAGACATTTGTCTGCCTGTGACTCCCCAGCTATTTTATAAAGTAAGAAAAAGCTAAAAAAGTTAAAAGAACAGAAAAAATGTAAGGCTCTAAATCATGTTAGCTAATATTCAAAGCCAACCAAAATAATATCTTTCAAGTTTCAACTCTTAGCAGCATGATAAATTTGATCGGATCAAGTTAATATTAGATGGCTACTACAACATTTTCCCTTTCTCTTGGTGCATCAGCGTCAGTGTTACGGAAGCCATTAATTTGTGGCTTGATCTCTTTTTTTAACCAATCACTGTGCCACTTGTTTCTTTTTGTTTTTTGTTTTTTCTTTCAGAGTGAGTTGTATTTTGTACATGTGCATGCAACTTGCTGGAAAACGCTGAGCTCACTCAGAAACTCAAGACCACAGAAACCACGCCAGCGTGACAGGACCGAAGCTAATGCGCCGGGGGAATATGATGATCGCGTGACAGGACCGAAGCAAATGCACCGGAGTAATATGATGATCTTTTTAAGTAAAATAGATACTTTGATATCTTATTTTTAATTTATTTATTTATTTATTTTTTGTCAATTTGATTCTTCATCTTCTAAATTGTGTTAAATCTGATCGTCAATGATGGTTTTACAATAACTGAATCTTCTAACCAGATCTAGTTCAGATTCGGGTTATTCAACTGTGATTGGAGGCAATTCCTTGCAATCGCAGTCTTGCTGCCACAGCTTTCCATATATGTCATGTGCATGACAGACTTGGTGGATCTGCATGCACGCAGCATCAACCAAAGCACATTCCGTTTCTGCGGTAAATTGTATTTGTGTTTGTGCCATTGATATTTATAATAAAAAGATGATGTTGTTACATTATTTTTTTTAATACATCATTTTTTATATTATTTTTTAATAATTATAATTTAGTAAAAATAATAATAATAAAGTAATATAGTTAATAATATAAAAAATAATATAAAAAGTGATATATAAAAAAATAATGTAAAAAAATTATAATTATTTATAATATAGTCTGATACACATAGGAAATTATGCATGTACTGAACCCTAGCAAGTTGCAAGCACCTACTTGTTGAATTACATGTTAGGTGATGCATTCATGCATTGTCCTCCTCCCACTTGTCAATTGACAATTGGCCCAGCCTGCAAATTGTTGTCTTGTACCAAGTACTCTGCCGCTCTGCCCATCCGGGATCTCGTTCCAGCATTATTAGTGTACTAAAGTCAAATCAAATATTGAAAACTTGTGTTTTTTTAACAAGTATCTTAAGAATTTAAAATAAAAAATCTAGCACAAAAATAAATTTTATTTAATTTTTAATATATTAAATATTTCATTTTTCATAAAAGAAAATTTTATTTTAAATTCTTAACAAATATATTTCAAATATTTTTTAACAAAATCTTTAAAACTTTTATTATGAATATTTGTTAAAGATTTTAAAATAAATAATTTTAAACAGAAAAATAAAATTTTTAATATATAAAATACTTTATTTTCTTCTAAAACGATTATTTTAAAAACTGAATCAAACCCGGAATCGAGAACCGATTAGCATAGAACGGTAAACCGGGCAACCGCGGCTTATTGGTTGAACCGCCGGTGTGTATGTGCTGTTATTTTTGCTCCTTTGTTAAAAATAAAAGTGTGGAAATCGAACCGAAGTATTAGCAATAGACGCCCAACGCAAAGAACACTGTACCAACTAATTTCTTCGTTCAAAAGGTTATTTTATTTAATATATTGTTTCTCAGTTCAGCAAAATAATTTAATGCACAAAAAGAAATAATGTTATTTTTTTAATAAAAACATATTATATCATATTCAAATATATTTATATTAATTAGTGTAAAATAATTTAACTACTATAATAGTTTTTATGAATAATATTGTAAAGAGCACTATCTATTCTTTTTATTTATTTATTGAGTACTTCATTTAATATAATAATATTCTAGTTTTAAAAAAGCACTTATATTAAATTCATATTTATAAAGATTAATGATATTGATAAAAAAGTGAAATATGTATGTATATATATATACACGTATATTAGTTTGACTATGATTGAATTATGATTGAATCATTAAACTGTAAATTAATTCTTTCATCAATTTAATAATCGATCTAATTTTGAGAACTTTATTTAAAAATTTTTATTTTGAATTTTTTAATAAATATCTTTAAGACACTTATTAATAAAATTTAAATTAGTTTTTTTAATATAAATTTAGTGTGACATGAGATTCTTCTCATTTTAATAACAAACTATCAATCTCAACAAAAATTTATAGTAAAAATACAAATTAAAAATCCCCTGCATTTGAAGAAATTTAAGAATAAAACTCAAATCATATTGATGTTATGAACAAAAGTCGATAAGATAGATCAGTCCCATTTACAAGATTAGTTTATGTGATGTTATCTTTTCCACGAAATGCACTTACCAAATGGGTCTTTGATGAAATAAAACTATGTACTTAAAAGATTGGTCTTTGACAAAATTTGTAGGCATAAGAAAAGGGTGGAACAGTTGTTCAACATAACATTTTCAAAAGGAAAATCAACACAATACAATAGCAATACTCATGAAATATTGGTGCTTTGTAAAGGGTGCTCTAACTCTGACTCTAATCTTGATCTGTTTCTTTGCTGAGTGCTGAGTGCTGAATTGCGTATTCGGCAACGCCTTGCAGGCGGCCAACCAGATTGGGGTCGTGCACCTCCAGCATATGATCAAGCCCATACTATGGGTTCCCATCAAGTCAAGTGATCAAATTAAGTGCCTTGTTCTGAGACATTTCCCATTGTACAATCAAAAAAATAATGTGGCTTATCCAAATCATATTTGGACAATTCTTATATTCTTATATCAAACAGTGTATATACTTCTTTTAACATTTTATTTAATATCATTTATTATACATATTTTTTTATCACTTTTTTCACTCAATTACATATCTTAAAAATAGTGTGAATAATATTTACACTCATTTTTAGAGATGTAAGATGATTATTTTTCACATTTAGGCATAATAGGCAATAGTTTTAACTTTTACTTTATATATATAGGCGAAGTCTAATATACATCTTTTAAAGAGGGTGTATCATACACTTTCATATACAAATCATTGATTTAATATTAAATCAAATCAAAGGCAGAATCATTTACCTGAAACATGAAAGACAGGTCCTTCATCTTTACTGTTCATTTCTCTCTCCTTTTTTGAAATTTGCAAAAAGGTCCCTATCCTCTCCTCTCTCTCTCTCTCTCTCTCTCTCTCTCTCTCTCTCTCTCTCTCTCTCTCTCTCTCTCTCTATATATATATATATATATATATATATATATATATATATATATATATATATATAAAAAAACTCATCGGTGGCACCATCACAAGCAGGGCAGCAATCACCACGAGTCAGAATCGCCATCAAGTCGCGAATGGTGGAGTGGTGTTCGGCAACGCATGGGTGATGAGGGGACCGCCAGGTCGGAGTCGCCATGGACTACCTTGAGGGCGATGAGGTGGTACGTGGTTGGTGATTGGTGAGGCACGCGGAGCGTCTGGTGGCTTCTACTAACGGCGGATCTGGTGTTTCGGTGTGGTGGGTCGCCGGTTTTGGGAAGGTGCAGATCTAGGTCACCGGTTCTGGTTTGATGCATCACGCGTTCTGGGTGGAGGTGACCTTGGGCTCCGTATCACACTCTACAGAGTCTTATCCAGATCTCGTCATGCTACTTGTCACTTCCTTCTCCATATCCCGCTTCTTCCTCCGTCGCATCTGGGTCATGAAGCTGGTGGTGTGGGTGGCTTAGGGTGGTCAAGCGTGGTTTGGTGAGAGGTTCAACGAAGTGGCTGGTGGTGTGGCAGAGGTGCAAGACTGGGTCGCCGATAATGTGGTGGTTGGCTTGTCACGGAGGTGTGGTCATACGGCTATGGTGGTTTAGTTTGGGAGCTGGGTGGGTGGCTGTTCAAGGTAGGAGGCGAAAGGTCTCTAGCTACGATGCGGTGGCATGGCAGAGGTACAAGGTTGGGTTGCCAACGATGTGGTGGTTGGCTCGTCACGGAGGTGTGGTCGTACGGTTATGGTGGTTCAGTTTGGGAGTTGGGTTCTGTTTCAGGTTTGGGAGCTGGGTGGGTGGGTGTTCACAGTGGCTCTGTTCGTGGGTGGTGCTGGTGTTAGGCGCACAACGCAAGAAAACTTGACGTTGTGGGGGTACGATCTGTCGGCAATGAAGGAGTTGGGGGGGACGATAGTCGTGGATGGTGACTGCGTTGGTGTCTCGCCGGAGTGATAGAGAAGAAGACCATAAAAATAAATAATCATAATATAAGAGCTTAAAAAATAATTAACAAAATGGAAGAGATATTTTTAAAAATATGTTAAAAATGAATGATAATATGTAAGGTGCAAGGTGCACCTTGCACCATAACTTGATACGGTGCATATTAGCACCCGCCTATATATATATATATAGTACTTTTACTTTCTATACATCTTTAACCCTAGCATTTTATTCCTCCGAAAAAAAAGTAAAGACAATAAAGCTTCACTTTCTCTCTAATATGAATAAATAAGAGAGAATTTTTAAATAAACATTACTTATTACATTATCTTTTACATATTCTATTTAATACTTAATATATATAAATGTATTTTTAAAAAATTGATACATAATTAACATGAGCTGCCAATCTTATAAATGGAATATCTAAAATAAATGCCACCTACCCAAAAATTATTCCAAATAAAGATGTGCCCACTTTTAAATAATTTTAGGAGGTTAAAATGGTAATACAACTCAAATTAAATTAAGAGCACCATACCCTGGTGATATCAGAGAAAATATTTCTTACGACAACATTTTGTTTTTTAAAAGGACTAGTTGCAGGTCAAGAAAGGAAAGTAGAAATATCAAAATCCATTGCAATAAAAGTGTCAAACAGACAAATAAACCATTCCGAACACGTCGAAAAAAGCAAGCATTCCCTTCCTCTGTCGTCTCACTCGTCTGTACCCTTTGCCTCTGCCATCCGCAGCTAACCAAATACGATACCAGCAGCAAAGTTCCCCTCTGTTTCGTGATCCATTCATTTCGCAAACAACACAAATAACACAAAATTTCCCTTACGTGTGTCCTAGACATATAGGATCAGGGATCCTTCTTCGCTCTCTGTCTCAATCATTTCTAAAAACAATTTTCCTTATTTCTCCTTCAAAATTTCACTGCTCTTCCTTCATTTTCAATTCTACTATTTTTCATATTAGGAATTCACAAATCGTAAACAAGATTAAATTTTGCGGTTAAGTTTTTGAAAACAGACAGAAAAGAAAAGAAAAGAAGAGAAACTTGAAATCTTTCCGAAATTAGATTAGATGGATGGAATAATATTAAATATTTTATAATAAATCTTAAATAAATTAATAGTTTATTTTAAATTCAACCATTATAATACGATTTAAAATGAAATTAATTTATTCATTTGCCACTCCTTTAATCCCTTTGTAACATAGAAATAAAACATAAAAACAAGGGATCATATATATCCATAGTTATATACATATACATACTAGTTGTGCAAAAGGAAGGAAGGGGAATTTTAAGTGATTGAACAGAAAAGCATTTTGATATCGGTGCTGAGTGTTGGGGTGGGATTGGGGATTGGGTTGGCCTCTGGACAAAGCGTTACCAAATGGGGAGCTAACACTTCTTCCTCAAATGCCATTACTCCTCAGAAGATGGAGCACGAAATGCTACGGCTAGTTGTTTGATCAATTCCCTTATTATCTCAGGTATTCCTTTCTCCTTAATTTTATTTTCTTTACTCTTTCTCTTTTCCTAATTTGCAATATTATATGCCTCCATGGTCGTATCGTATTTAATACTTAATTATTCATATGTTTCTATATTGTATTCCAACTTGCTTCATTTGCTGCAATTAGCATAATTATACATCTCACTGTCATCTACTGTTTTTTTTTCCCTACACGGTTGGTATTGTATATGTACTCTTGTATTCATATGAATGAAATTTCAGTGCTTCAGTGTTCCTAAGTACATGGCTAGTACAGTAGTAGTACCTTTTTTCCATCCTATATCCTACTGTGAGGAGGATAACTGTGTGATCTAATATTCTATATTCTATTGGGATAATTTATATTGATACTCTCCAACATTCTACTATCCTGATTCTAGTATAAATTTGTTATTGCGAACTTTTCAATTTCTGGAAAACATGATTGAGTTGCTATGACTGTAGTCTACTTCTATCAAGTTTTTTTTTTTTTTCCCTTTTCTTTTTGGCTTCATACCGCAGAGCATTTTGCATGTTATCTTCTGTCAGTCAACAAATAACACGTAGCAGGGACAGGTTAAGATGATTTTCCACATTAACGTAGCATAATCTTGTATGGTGATAATATGTGTCATATATAATTTGTTAATGAATTGAGAACGGTCATCTAATGAACAGTGTTTCAGACGATAGTTGAAAGAGAAGAGTTTAATTCAACGAAAGCTTAATTTGACCAAGTATCTGATGCTGCTACTCCTTTTAATTAATTCAATCTCTGTTCTGATATAACCCATTCCGTCCTATATGTGATGACAGTGAGCAGACACGGGTGTTGCTGACAAATGCTGCTTATGTCCATTTAAAGCATGCTGAGGTTTCTAAATATACACGGAATCTTGCTCCTGCAAGCCAGACTATTCTGCTCTCAGGGCCAGCAGGTTAGTTGGAATCTGTTGTTTTCTGATGAGGGATTGATATGCTTTGGTGTTGCTACTATCACCTTCATGCTAATTAAAATTTTTCTCCCCTTCATGTCTTAAAGAGCTTTACCAACAGGTGCTTGCCAAAGCTTTAGCTCACTAATTTGAGGCGAAGTTGCTTCTGTTAGATTTAACTGACTTTTCACTGAAGGTGGGTGTAAAAAGTTTTGGTGTCATTTTATACTTACTCCTGTTAATTATGTACATAATGGTTGGTCTGTCATCTACGCAGATTCAGAGTAGATATGGTTCTGGAAACACACAATCTGTAAGCTTTTCCTAGTTTATATTTTATTGCATGAACACGCCGTTCTTACTTGACCTAACATTCGGGCTTGCCGGTGTTCTTTATCCTTTGTTTCTGATTGCAGTCTTTCAAAAGGTCTACTTCAGAGTCAACTTTGGAGCGGTTATCAGACCTATTTGGGTCATTTTTTATCTTTCCACAGAGGGAGGAGCCTAAAGGTACAAATTGATGGAACATTTTCTGACCTAGGGTGAAGAATTTACTTCTTGTTTCGGTTTCAAAAATAAATTTTAAATTTTTATGAGAAGAAAAGTAATAATAATGATAATATCTACTTGATTAAGACATGCTGCAGAAGTTTTCAGGCTCTAGATAGGGTAGGCGGATGGAAGTAGCTTTAACTATGTTTTGTTTCACGTTTGTCAAGTTCTAATAGCTAATAGTTACTTCTCTCTTTTTTGGGACATTAGCATTCTATATGATGCACATTTTGTTAAACAGCCCATAAAAACCGTATCCCTGACCAGGAGCTTTTTGTTGCAGGCAAAATGCACAGGCAAAGCAGTGGAGTGGACCTCCGATCAATGTAAGAAGAGTAGATGTTTATCTACTAACTATGAGAAGAAATACAATTTCCCTGCTAGTGTATTTATATTATTGCTGAATATTTGCCTTTCTGGTTTCAGGGGGGCTGAAGGATCTTGTAATCCTTATAAGCTTCGTAGGAATGTGTCTGCCTCTGCAAATATTAGTAGCCTTGCTTTGCAAGGCAATGCTACAAATTCAGGTTGCTTCAAGAAATTATGTAAAAACATCAATTATGATTATTGATTTTACTTGATTTACTTGTTACCATATGCTAGGGATGTATTTTTTAGTAGAGAACCTGATTCAGGAATGTTATGAATGCCAGCAGCATAATTTTGAGAAAAAGAAAAGAGGGAAACGTTTTCAGTATGTTTCCTTGAATATGCTTCAAAAATGAACCCATATTATTTAGTTTATTTACATATAAATCAAAGTGATGCTTTCAAATGTGGATTTACAATTTTTATGTTTATAGAATTGGTTTGGTACATCTGTTAGATTCAACAATCTTTAAGAGTGAGAACTAGTACAATGTATAGTTAAGTCATATTCATATCAGTTCTGAAGGTCAAATTGTGTCATTTTCATTTGGTCATTGTTCTCTCTTCTGATTTCTTATATCCGTCAATCTCTCTTCAGCTCCTCTAAAGCGCACAACCAGCTGGTCCTTCGATGAAAAGCTTCTTATACAGACTCTTTACAAGGTAATGTTACTTTTGATTATATAGATATTTCAGCATCAGTGCATTAACATATCTTTCAGAATTAAAAAAGGCTTTACATCATATCCTCCACAAAGACATTGATTTGATAAATGGAACTTTTTTTTTGGGGGATCTGTTGATAAGTGGAAATTTCACTTGCAGGTTCTGGTTTTTCTGTCAAAAACCTATCCCATTGTGCTATATCTGCGGGATGTTGATAAGTTGTTATATAGATCACAAAGGATATATAACCTGTTCCAGAAAATGTTGAAGAAATTATCTGGACCAATTCTGATTCTTGGTTCACGAGTTCTGGATTCTGGTGATGACTGCAAAGAGGTGGATGACAGGCTTACTTCGCTCTTCCCTTACAACATAGAAATCAGGTCCCCAGAAGATGAATCACATCTTGTCAGCTGGAAGTCTCAATTCGAAGAGGATATGAAGATGATACAGGTTCAGGATAACAGGAACCATATCATGGAAGTGCTTGCAGCCAATGATCTTTATTGTGATGACCTGGATTGCATCTGTGTGGCAGACACAATGGTTCTCAGTAACGATATAGAAGAGATTGTTGTGTCAGCAATTTCTTACCATTTAATGAATAACAAAGATCCTGAATACAGAAATGGGAAACTTGTTATTCCATGCAATAGGTGAGACTGGCAACTTTAATTGCATGAACTATCTAAATTTGATGTACTTACTTTATTGTTTGTGAAACAGTTTGTCCCATGCATTGGGTATATTCCAGAAGGGGAAATTCAGTGGAAGAGATATATTAAAATTAGAAGCTCAAGGAGTGAAATATGAGGTTTGCACTGCTTGTCATGTCTGTGCATTAAGTTGAGAAAAATACCTACCAGGTACTAATTTGATCTGTATGTTCTTTTTCTCTCTTTTTTATCATCCTGCTTAAGCAGACAGAGGATGGAGCTGTTATTAAACCAGAAGCAAAGTCTGAAAATTCTGCTCCTGTTAAAAAGGCTGAAGCAGAAATATCAACTTCAAAGGGAAAAGCTGACGGTGAAAATTCATTTCCACCATCCAAACTGTAAGCCTCCTCCTTTGTTTTTAATCAAAACCATTTATTTATTATAATATTGCAAACATGCCTGCAAGTGGCTTATATTCAAACACAGCAACCTCTCCCTCTAGGGTCTGTCGCGACCGGAGATCGCGGCGAAAAAAAATAGCAACTCGAAGGATTTTAGAAAATGAAAATGGAAAATGGAGTCGCCACCAATTTTATTTTAATTTAGGAAAAATTAGAAAACCTTTCTTTGAAAATGGTCTTTAGAACCAGATTGGATTCGGGAGTCGGTTATGCTTAGGGAAGGATGGAAACTTAATCCCACTGCACCCCTAACACACCCGTCCTAAGACGGTACCTTAGGTTAATTGTGCAAATTTTTAACAATCTTTGAAAATATTTATTTTATCCTTTTTTGCAAAACATTGTAACTTTTTATAAAAGGAAAACCACAAAATTATGAAAATTTAAATTTGGCTTGACAGAAATGAAATTCTGCTCCTACGTATCCCCTGGTGCAATGGGAAACTCAAAGTTACGTAATTCTTTATAAAATAAGTGTGAGTTGATAGGTTTTAATAAAAAAAGATTTTTATGTGAAAGCGAATCCATTCTTGCACAGGATTCAAGTTAGCACTAAATTACTTCGATAAACCCTTATGATCCAAAAGATAATGAAGATAGCATTCGCTATTCAATCATCATTATTGGTCATTACATGGATTAAAAGATTTTTTTTTTGTTTTTTTTTTTGCACAGGATTCAAGTTAGCACTAGGCTACTCAATAAACCCTTATGATCCAAAGAATAATGAAGATAACATTCGCTATTCAATCATCCTCGTTGGTCATTGCATGACTCTTTTTTTTTTTTGCTTTTTTTTTAAGAAAAGGCACAAAGATAAATAAGCACACACAATTTTCCACGAACTAGACAAATAATAATAAAAAACAAGATTAAATATAAACATCTCAAATCAAACAACTTTAAACAAATTTTATTTTATTTTTTAGATTTTTCTCTATATTTTTTTATTATTCTTTTAAATTTTTTTACTTTTCATTAACCACAAAATACAATATCAAACATACCATTAGATTAAAGAATCCTTTTACTTATGAACTAATCCTAAATAACACTAGCAATCGAGCTCAAAATATGTTTTTTGTTTTTTTATGTTTTTTTTTTGTATTATTTACCTTTCCATTTTTTTTTTTTAGATTTTTTATTATTTTTTCACCTTTAAAGTTTCAAATAAATAAAAATAAAAATAAAATTACAAGCCCAACTAACAACACACGTAAAAGGTTGGCCAAAATAACAGCAGCCCAATATCTATCATCATTTTTTTTTATTTTTTTTACTTTTACTTTATTCTCTTCTTTTACTTCATCTGCATTTAACCATTGAAGAGAAATGAAGCGAGAGACACAATGTAGAGAAGAACCTCAACACGGGGAAGGGCGCGGAGATGTGATGGAGCGGCGCAATGACGGCTCTCTACTGCAGCGGTGCCGGCGGGTCCGTGCCTTGGAGCTCATGGAGAGGTGGTCTTGGTGATGCCTCTGTTTGCAGGCGGGCTCGTTGGTGAGCTTGAGGGTGAGGGAGCAAATGGTGAGGTAGTGTGAATGAGTGGTCACGGATTCATAGAGGGCATGGAGAGTTAGGAGAATGGGTGGAGGTCCGAACGTGATGGTGGATGGATATGGCTCACTGAGTTGACTCGGTGGTGTTGGTTGGGAGAAGTGAAGTGGGATGGAAGGATGGTGATGGTTATTTGGATGAAGAGGGGACTACGGGAAGGGTTGTTACGGTGGAGCGGTGATGAAATTAGGGATGATGAAGGTTGGAGGATGGTTTGAGGGTGATGAAGTTGGCGGCAAGGTGGTTACGGTTGGGAAGATGAAGACGATGGCTATGGTGGCTTGCTTGAGCTCACGGTGGTTTATGGGTTGAGGTGAAGGTTGATAGTTGTGGGGGTGTTTGGATGGTTTAGAGGTGAGGGTTCACGGTGGAAAGTGAAGGAGAAGAAGAGGTTTGTGGGTGTGTGGAGGAAGATGGTGATGGAGGGAAGTTGATGATGATAATGGAGTGGTTGGGAGGAGAAGGATGTTGCTGTCCTCAGTGTACGTGAAGGTTTTGAGGTTATGAGAATGATCCCCTAGTGAGCTTGAGGGTGAGGAAACAAATCAAGGCTCAACTTCCATTTTTTACGTTCTGGAGCTCCTGCCCTTTTTTAGCTTGTGCCTTTTTTAATCCCTCTCCCTTCCTTTCTGTTTTGCTGCGCAGTCTGTGTGTGTAAGGGTGTGTGCATGTGTCGTATATGGATAGCGACCTTGGAGTGGAAATGAGTGATCTTTGGTGCGGTGCATGAAAGTGGGGGATCAAAACGTGAGTGGTCTGTGAGTGGGTGTGTGTTAGTGGGAACGTGAGGATGGGGTGCAGCAGTGAGTGGGGAACAAAAAAGTTGTCTCCTGCCGTGAGTGGGTGCTTTAATGCAATGGAGTGAATGCATAATGCATGGCCAAAAATAGGAAAAGAACGTAGAGCAAGAAAAGAAAATTGTTTCCTTCCAAATATAAACAAGCAGCAGCTTTCCCTCTTTTTTTTTTCTTACTTTTCTTCTTTTTTTTTATTTGTTGTTTTTTTTAAAAAGAAATAAATAAATAAAAACCCCGGCCAAAATATGGTGTTCACAGTTGTCCCTCTTTACTTGTTTCTTATTAGAGAATATGAATAACCATAGTTTTTCATATTTTCGTAATAAGGAATGAGTAAAGATATGAACTCATATTTTGTCTGAAAATACACACGATGATACAAAAAGAAAAATAAAACAATGCAAGAATAATGAACTGCAAAGAGCTGATGCGCTCAAGGGAAAGTAAAATGCATGGAGCCGATGCGCTCAAAGAATTTAAAATGCATGAAGCCGATGCGCTCAACAGAAATTAAAATGCATGGAACCGATGCGTTCAAAGAATTTTAAAATGCATGGAGCCGATGCGCTCAACAGAATTTAAAATGCATGGAGCCGATGCGCTCAACAGAAGTTAAAATGCATGGAGCCGATGCGCTCAAAGAATTTAAAATGCATGGAGTCGATGCGCTCAAAGAATTGACAGAAATTAAAATGCATGGAGCCGATGCGCTCAACAGAAATTAAAATGCATGGAACCGATGCGCTCAAAGAATTGACAGAAATTAAAATGCATGGAGTCGATGCGCTCAACAGAATAGACGAAAATTAAAATGCATGGTGGGCAACTGAGTCCCAGAATTTAAGGACAGGCGGGCTATTGTGCTCCCGAAAAATAGATATTCAAAAAGGCAAGGTATCTTGATCCACAAGGATTTTTCTTCTCTTTTTCTCATTTTTCTCATTTTCTTTTCTTTGTTTTTCCTTTGTTTTTTCTCTCTCTTTTTTTTTTCTCTTTTTTATTTTATTTTATTAAAAGTCCTTTAAACCAATGGCGACTTTTGGAAAGTTTTGACCAATCAAAATCCTTGTTCACATGCTTTTCTTCCTTAGACCCTTTAGTTCTTTCCTTCTTCTTCTCCTTTCTTTCTTTCTTTTTCTTTGTTTTTCGCTCTCAGCTTCTCCTTTTGAGAAATGAGATGAACCATTGTTTGGCTGATTCCTTGAGAGAAAATTTTGCCCCAGTATTTAACTTTGTCTCTCATTTAATTGATTCCCTGCAACTACTTGATAACTCAAACACAGTCTCTGTTGCTACTTCCTTCAACACATCTCTCTTTAATCCTTCAAAAATTTTGCCCCAGTATGGCCAACTAAAATATAAATGAGATTGCCCCTGTGTAGCTGATCAAATGCAATTCTAAAATTGCCCCAGTTTGGTGCACCCTTCAAGGCATTTCAGACCAACTTTCTCTGAGATTTTGCCCATTTATTTGCTCTAACTTTTATTTAGACCGACCTTTCGAGTTTTCAAACTACAGGCTCTTTTCCATTTTTTTCTTTTTTTTTGTGCTCTAACTTTTGCTTAGGCCGCCATTTCGGGTTTTCAACGTAACGAGCTATTCCTCTCCCTCTTTCTCTTTTTTTTTTTAGGTACCTCCTCTTCCATCAAATGGGATTTCCAAGATCTATTCAATCTGAATTGTTCATCAGGAGATTATCATTAGATGGTCAAATCATAGTGTTGTACTCATGTTCACCTTACTTGAAGTATTACGTAACAGACACTCATGAAATCAAAAAGTACAACAGAGAAGAAGCGAACAACTTCCAGATTGTTCTTGGAAGCTTGACTACAGAAAGGGTATTATTTACAAAGGGTAAAGACACAAGAAGTAGAATAACAATAAGGCCAAAGGTTTTTTTTTTTCAGGTATCTACAAAAACTACCCTCGTGTAGGGTATCAAATGAATTCAACTCAGGATATGTCATTTACGAACAAAATTGCCCCAGTGTAGGCCATTTAACAACAAAAATTGGCCCCAGTGTGGGACAAATTGAACCAAGAGAACGACAAAAAAAATTGCCCCAGTTTAGAGTCAAATCGAACAGAGTAGAATTTTGCCTTAGTGTAAGGTCAAATTGAACCAATGAGCAATTTGTCCCAGTCTAGGACCGAATTGAACAGGGCAGAAATTCGTCCTAGTGACCAAAAGATTTGTCCTAGTGTAGGGCCAACTCGGACAGGGTAGAAATTTACTCTGGTGCAAGTCTCTTTTTTTTTTTTTTTTTTTAGGAACAATGAATTGGATACTTAGATGAGCATAACCTTTGTCTCAAAATTAAAATTAATGAAAATGACAACCCTTTATTAATCAAAATGGACTTTTTGAGGCTTGTAACGTGACCAAGGCTAGGGGTCATGAAAGGAAAGATATAAGGCTCAAACAATTGTTTAAAGGTTGAATGGGACCAAAGATCCTTGTTCAAAGTTAAACTTTGTCAATTGCCTTTGTACTTTCAAGCACGCTTTTCTCTTACTGCTCTTCATTTCTTCCTTTTCTTTTCACTTTCTTACATTCGCCATTGTCATGACTTATTTCTTCTCATTTTTTCTCTTTTTCCCTTTTGATTTTTTTTATGCTTTAAAATAGCCACCATGACAATCAACCTTTACTTTGTGTCATTCCCTAGTGTAGGGGTGATCCTTGTCCCGGGTTTATTGAAGAAACTTTCAAGCTCAAAAAGGGATATCGAGAGATGATGAAAAGATGAATTCTTATGAATGATATAGAAACATGGCCAATCTTCATTTCAAATCTTGGTTACTCATTTTCAAAAAATTAATTTAGAGACAAAAGGCTAATGCACACCAAGTGATTACTTCAATGCTCTTTTTTTTTCTTTATTCCTTCTCTTTTTTTTTTATGGCACCTGCACCCGTGGACCTTATGACTACTGACATCTATCAGAGTAAGGATTGTTAAGAATTGGAGTCCCACGGGATTCAAACAAAAGGAAGACACTTTAAATAAATAACAGAAAATAAAATGACCAGAAAGACCATGAAAATGACAGGAAACAAGATATCCATGTAAATTTATTACATTAATGCTTCAAGAAAGTTAACATAAGTTTAGCACCACAAAAGTCTAAGATGACAATCACATCAATTAACGCCTCAGATCTCCAATTGTTCAGAGGTTTCCAGTTGATGGAGGGCGAACAGTGTAGGCAGGGCAAGATGATGGGTTTTCAATTTTGGTTTTGCATGTAGTTCACTTTTGATTCCTTTTCCCTTAGAGAAAAAACTCATTCTTGAAACTACTTTCATCATTGCCAGTTGGCAATTTACCTGCTTTTACCAAAATTTCAATCCTCTCCTCGGCAGCTATCAACTCAGCAAAGTCTAGATAAACGATGTTTGCCATTGTCTCAATATAAGGAGCTCCCAAAGTCCCTAGAAAATATGAGCACATTTCTGTCAACGTCAACAGTGGTTGCACTTGTGCTGCGAGAGCTCTCCATCTCTGGGCATACTGCTTGAAGGCTTCTTCATCTTCCTTTTGCATTGAGCTCAAATGTTCCCGGGTAGGAGCTGCATCCAGGTTGAACTTGTATTGATCCATGAATAGATTAGCCAATTCCGTCCAGCGAGAAATCTTAAAGCGGTCTAATTGAAGATACCACTCTAAAGCAGGGCCTGTAAGACTCTCGTGGAAAAAGCTAACAAGGAACTTATCATCCCTGGACCAAACAGCCATCTTGGTTCCATAACTTATCAAATGAAACCGAGGGTTACCACTCCCGTCATACTTGGTAAAATGAGGAATCTTGAAGTCTTTAGGGATTACGACCTCCATGGTAGGACACAGTTCTTCTATTCTAAGCGATCCATAAGCGCTGGGGCCCTTAATCGCTTTGATTTGCTCTTCCATCCTTTCCTTCCATTCTTCTTCCATCCTATCATTCTGAATTGCCGCATGACCCCTCCCAGCAGGAAGTCTCATTGTCACTGGAATGGACATACATGGTTGTTCCCATGTGAATTCAGCATTACCATGAACCTCATTTCGAGTATCCTCTGAAGAACGATACCCTTCTCCGATAAGAATTACTAGCGGTGCAGTATTCGAGGTCCTTCCCACAATAGGAATCTCAGTGGTGATTCCGGGGTTTGTCCTTATGGAAGTGGTAGTTGGTAGGTGCGGATGTGCCCCAGTTACTCCTGTACTTCTAGTAGCCCCAATCAAGGTGAGAGTCTCTCTCATGGCCAACAACATTTCTTCCATTCTTCTCATAGATTCTGTTATTTCATCCATCCTCCCTCTAATCTCATCAACTTCCATACTCAAGTTTTTTTCCTTCCTCAGGATTATTAGCAGTCATTCTGGCTCGAGATCTAGGATTGTGAATTTGGGTTTGATTGATCTCTTCTTTCCTAGGCTGCATAATGGTTCAAACCAATTTGATTTATTAAAACAAAATAACATTTACAAAGAATGAGCTGAAATGCATGAGACGCATGAATGAGCTTTGAAAACATTTTTTTCATTTTTCTTCCCTTTTTTTTTAAAAAAAAAATGCTATGTCATGAAAATGCAAGATGTTTTTTTTTTTTTTTTTTTTTGAATGTTAGGGATGCTATGAAGATGCAAGATTTTTTTTTTTTTTTTTAATTCCAAGGATGCCATGAAAATGCATGATGATTTTTTTTTGAAATGCAATGTCATGAAAATGCAAGTTTTTTTTTTTTAGAATGTTATGAAAATGCAAGCAATGAATAGTTTTTTTTTCTCTTTTTTTTTTAATTTTTCTTCTTCTTCTCTTTTTTTTTATGCAAGAATGAATGATATGAGAAACAGATAAAATAAAGAATAAGTACGCTCCCTTTTGTGCCCTAGTCAGGTGGAACCTAAGATTTAACAGTCATTATGTTCAATCTATCAGTGCAAGATTTTCGGGACAGGTCTAAACTTCTAAAAGTTATGGTTCCCAGATTACCCTTATCTCGAAAGACAAAGACCCAATTCATGAATTAATCACAAGTTGGGATAAACCCTCTCAATATGATTCGTCCATGATAATGGTAGCAATCTGAGTGGTGTCTCAACAAATGTCAAGTGAGCATAAAGCCCCTTAATAACAAAAGCTGAGACCCCTCCTACTCCTCGGGTTCGCACAGACTCGGGTATAGAGCCCAAAAAGTATGTGAGGTAAGTGATAGTGATGTGTGTGAGGGAGCATACAAACCTGTACAAAAATTTAGAAAGATAAAACTACTCCCAACCTGCAAAAATACATATACAACAACCAGCCAGTAATCATCTATCCTAAGGTTTCATCAATTACGCACAATTAAGTACAAAATATATACAGGTATATCATGTCAAAACAAACACAGAATAATACTATCAGATATTTACATAAAAATACTGAATAAAATCTATTTACAAATAAAAAGAAAACAACAACAAAGATAAAAATGTGTAAAATAAATAAATAGAGATTATCAATAATTTGCACAACTAACAACAACAGGCTTGACTCTCTCACGTCCCCAGTGGAGTCGCCATCTGTCGCGACCGGGATCGCGGCGAAGAATAGCAGCAACTCGAAGGATTTTAGAAAATGAAAAATGGAAAATGGAGTCGCCACTAATTTTATTTTAATTTAGAAAAAATTGAAAAATCTTTCTTTGAAAATGGTCTTTAGAACCAGATTGGATTCGGGAGTCGGTTATGCTTAGGAAAGAGTGGAAACTTAATCCCACTGCACCCCTAACACACCCGTCCTAAGACGGTACCTTAGGTTAATTGTGCAAATTTTTAACAATCTTTGAAAATATTTATTTTACTCCTTTTTGCAAAACATTGTAACTTTTTATAAAAGGAAAACCACAAAATTATGAAAATTTAAATTTGGCTTGACAGAAATGAAATTACTCCTACGTATCCCCAGTGCGATGGGAACTCAAAGTTACGTAGTTCTTTATAAAATAAGTGTGAGTTGATTGGTTTTAATAAAAAAGATTTTTATGTGAAAGCGAATCCATTCTTGCATTGCAGGATTCAAGTTAAGACTAAAATACTCAATAAACCCCTTATGATCCAAAAGATAATGAAGATAGCATTCGCTATTCAATCATCATCATTAGTCATTGCATGGATTAAAAGATTTTTATTTTTATTATTATTATTATTTTGCATTCAGTTCAAGCGGCTAAATTTCTTCTCAATAAACCCTTATGATCCAAAGAATAATGAAGATAGCATTCGCTATTCAATCATCCTCATTGATCATTGCATGACTCTTTTTTTTTTTAAAGAAAGGCACAAAGACAAATAAGCACACAATTTTCCACGAACTAGACAAATAATAATAAAAAGTAAGATTAAATATAAACATCTCAAATCAAACAATTTTAAACAAATTTTATTTTATTTTTTAGATTTTTCTCTATATTTTTTTATTATTCTTTTAAATTTTTTACTTTTCATTAACCACAAAATACAATATCAAACATACCATTAGATTAAAGAATCCTTTTACTTATGAACTAATCCTAAATAACACTAGCAATCGAGCTCAAAATATGTTTTTTATTATTTTTTTTATGTTTTTTTTTTTGTATTATTTACCTTTTCATTTTTTTTAGATTTTTTTATTATTTTTTCACCTTTAAAGTTTCAAATAAAAAAATAAAAATAAAATTACAAGCCCAACTAACAACACACGTAAAAGGTTGGCCAAAATAACAGCAGCCCAATATCTATCATCATTTTTTTTTTTTTTTTTACTTTTACTTTATTCTCTTCTTTTACTTCATCTGCATTTAACCATTGAAGAGAAATGAAGCAGAGATACAACAGAGAAGAACCTCAACACAGGGAAGGGCGCGGAGATGTGATGGAGCGGCGCAATGACGGCTCTGGAGCGGTGCCGGCGGGTCCGTGCCGTGGAGCTCGTGGAGAGGTGGTCTTGGTGATGCCTCTGTTCCGGGCAGTGGCTCGTTGGTGAGCTTGAGGGTGAGGGAGCAAATGGTGAGGTAGTGTGAATGAGTGGTCACGGATTCACAGAGGGCATGGAGAGTTAGGAGGATGGGTGGAGGTCTGAACGTGATGGTGGATGGATATGGCTCACTGAGTTGACTCGGTGGTGTTGGTTGGGAGAAGTGAAGTGGGATGGAAGGATGGTGATGGTTATTTGGATGAAGAGGGGACTACGGGAAGGGTTGTTACGGTGGAGCGGTGATGAAATTAGCGATGATGAAGGTTGGAGGATGGTTTGAGGGTGATGAAGTTGGCAGCAAGGTGGTTACGGTTGGGAAGATGAAGACGATGGCTATGGTGGCTTGCTTGAGCTCACGGTGGTTTATGGGTTGAGGTGAAGGTTGATAGTTGTGGGGGTGTTTGGATGGTTTAGAGGTGAGGGTTCACGGTGGAAGGTGAAGGAGAAGAAGAGGTTTGTGGGTGTGTGGAGGAAGATGGTGATGGAGGGAAGTTGATGATGATAATGGAGTGGTTGGGAGGAGAAGGATGCTGCTGTCCTCAGTGTACGTGAAGGTTTTTGAGGTTATGAGAATGATCCCCTAGTGAGCTTGAGGGTGAGGAAACAAATCAAGGCTCAACTTCCATTTTTTACGTTCTGGAGCTCCTGCCCTTTTTTAGCTTGTGCCTTTTTTAATCCCTCTCCCTTCCTTTCTGTTTTGCTGCGCAGTCTGTGTGTGTAAGGGTGTGTGCAGTGTCGTATATGGATAGCAGCCTTGGAGTGGAAATGAGTGATGCTGGTGCAGTGCGTGAAAGTGGGGGATCAAAACGTGAGTGGTCTGTGAGTGGGTGTGTGTTAGTGGGAACGTGAGGATGGGGTGCAGCAGTGAGTGGGGAACAAAAAAAGTTGTCTCCTGCTGTGAGTGGGTGCTGCAATGCAATGGAGTGAATGCATAATGCATGGCCAAAAATAGGAAAAGAACGTAGAGTAAGAAAAGAAAATTGTTTCCTTCCAAATATAAACAAGCAGCAGCTTTCCCTCTTTTTTTTCTTTTTTTTTTTTTTACTTTTCTTCCTTTTTTTTTATTTGTTGTTTTTTTTAAAAGAAATAAATAAATAAAAAACCCGGTCAATGGTGTTCACAGAGCCTCATCTCAAATGTTAATGGTGCGGTAGATAAGGTGTGGGGTTGGCTGCATATCTTAGGAATGTCCCTTTCTATGTTGTTGTATTGACTCTCCCTTTTTGTCTTCTCTGTAAAGTTATTTAATTTCAAACATTTACTGTCCAATATTCACTTGCAGGAAGTTCCTCCCGATAATGAGTTTGAGAAGCGAATAAGGCCTGAGGTAATACCAGCAAATGAGATTGGTGTAACATTCTCCGATATTGGTGCCTTAGATGAGACCAAAGAATCCCTTCAAGAACTGGTAATGCTTCCTCTTCGAAGGCCAGACCTTTTTACTGGAGGCCTTCTAAGGCCTTGTAGAGGAATGCTGGCAAAAGCCATTGCAAACGAGGCTGGAGCAAGTTTAATAAATGTATCCATGTCTACCATCACTTCTAAATGTTTTGGTGAAGATGAGAAGAATGTTCGTGCTTTATTCACGCTGGCAGCCAAGGTCTCCCCAACTATTATATTTGTTGATGAGGTTGATAGCATGCTTGGGCAGCGGACCAGAGTTGGGGAGCAAGAAGCCATGCGCAAAATAAAGCATGAAATCTTGACCCATTGGGATGGGCTTATGACAAAACCAGGAGAGCGCATCCTTGTTCTTGCTGCAACCAATAGGCCGTTTGACTTGGATGAAGCAATTATTTGGCGCTTTGAAAGGAGGTACCTCTGCTAGTTCTTGACTTACTCCTTCTTCTTGTCGCAATATTTCTACTTTCTCCATCTATTATCTATGTTTATACTTCCTCTTCATTGTAAATTTAAATCGACTGAAGGGAAAGCAGATAAGATAGCACTATATGGGAGACAATCTGAATTTCCTGAAAATTGAGTAATATTTTGATCATTTGTACTTGTTATAATGCTTATCTTTGATGCACAGAATTATGGTAGGGCTACCATCTGTGGAGAACAGGGAAAAAATTCTGAGGACTCTTTTGGCAAAAGAGAAGGTGGATGAGCAACTTGATTTTAAGGAACTCGCAACTATGACAGAAGAATATACTGGAAGTGATCTAAAGGTTTCTACTATTTTGTGATATTGTTTACTGTGGATGTAACTATCGTGTTACAAGTGCTTTTGTTATTTTTGAGCTTCTGATGCCTAACCCATTTTTCACTGTCACTAGCTGAAATGTAGAACTTGTGCACAACTGCTGCTTATAGGCCTGTTAGAGAGTTAGTTCAGCAAGAGAGACTAAAGAATCTGGTAACTGTGCAATTTTTTTTAAAGATCTACTGTAATCCTGATTATATAAATATCATATTGACTTTTCGATTTTTTTTGGCAGGAGAAAAAGCAGAAAGGTGCTGAAGGACAGAATAACAATGTCCAAAACGTACAAGGAAAACAATCTACAAGTAGGAAATACCCAAGATGCTCTGGATGTAGAAGAGGAAGTTAAACAGGAAGGAGTTATTACCCTAAGGCCTTTGAATATGCAGGACTTCAAAGAGGCAAAAAATCAGGTAAGACTGCTCTAACCAATGATTAATGATGGAGTATTTTATTGTAGAAATCCTGTAGGATTCTTGCTTTTGATCATCCACATTTAGCATCATATACCTTTCAACTTCCTCACCTATGCCTGGTTTCTTTGCTTATTTGATTTAATCAAGTGACATGATAAATTTGGTCCTTGTGGCTGTGGGAGGTCTAAGTTTGTTTTGTATTTAATGTGTATATATATATATTGCTTAACTTGACCACCTTCTTGGAGCGTAGGTTGCCGCAAGCATTGCAGCTGAAGGGGCTGGAATGAGTGAGTTGAAACAGTGGAACGACTTGTACGGGGAAGGTGGTTCAAGGAAGAAAGGGCAGTTATCTTACTTCCTATGAAAATTATTGAGAGAAGAAAGAATTCGTAGCTGCATCCTTCTTGTTGTATCTCTCGTTCTAAGAAATGAAGAGTGGAGAAAACATTTTCCACCAAGAAGACATCCATCGGGCAATCAGGAGTTTGCCAGTGATAATACCCGTGTGTATAATTTCCTAGGGTATCTTGTTGCTTCATTCTCGGGCACGAGTATTAGTTTTGTTTGGTTTGCCCATAGGCTATGAACATAGTTGTAGTTAATAGTGTAGCTTTATGTTATACCTATAGAATGGTGCGTTCACACTTCACAGTTTGTGAAGTGTGAAATAAGAAAGAGGCGTTATCTATTGGCATTATTATCATGACGATGATTGAACTTGCTGTAATGTATAATAGATAAAAGAGAGGGATCAAACGTGCACAAATTCTTTCAGAAGAAATCAGCATTGTGGACAAAAAGAGAGACAAAGTAAAGCACCAAAAGCAGACAACAATCATTTCAAAACACTGGCAATGAAAATCACAAACTTTGAACCCCGAGGAAAACAATTACAGGATGTGATGCAACTAATTATCCAATTAGGGGAAACTAACATGAAGAAAGCAGTTTTAAGGTTTCAACAAAAGAAATTTCTAGTAAGGTTGTCGGAGGAAGACAGGATACAGATATACACAGAATGTAAAGCACTCCTACGGAAGGAAGGCCCAAACTATTTACAAAGGTAACACTAGACAAATAAACACATGAAAGCATACTTTGAATGAAAACATGCCTTGACGAGCTCTCTCCAATATTCTCAATTAGCTTTTCACCATCGACAGTTGCATTGGACACAGGATAAGCACACCAAAGGACGAATATATACACCAACAGGGACAAACATAAATATATATAAGTATATAACTAATTATGGCAAGAGACCGAAGGAAAAAATAATGTCAAAGAAAGATCAAGATTTTTCAACTGATTAGTTAGCATGTCACAAAATATTATGAGTTATTCTTAATTGTACACAAATATAACACGTCATCTTTACACACATTCACAAAAAATTAAAGAGAAAAGATGATTTTTTGTGATAAATGAGTTTAGTGAGATTCATTTTTTTTTCTCTAACTTTTTGTCTCTTGTGTGTAAGTCTGATGTGATAGATAGATATGCATATAAGAATATCTCAAATATTAGTGTTTTAGCTTTCAATCCACTTCACCACCACGACAGCTCCAAGAGAGAAACCCCGAACGGATGCAATTGGTGAATAGTGGTTTAGTTTTGTACCGGTTAGCATGTCAATATTTGCAACCAAACATCATTTTGAGAATAAAACAAGGAAGAACACCCCTAGGGTGGGGGGTAAGGGGGGATGAAACCCATGGGAATTCCATCATGCAAGTGAAACAAAGACACTAAATTATCGATTACGAGGTATTGCAGTTCATTGAGCAATATCTTCTTCCAATGCACGCATTGGGTGGCTCATATCCATCCAATGTTAGCCAAGGGTCTTTAATCTTGACAAGTTGTTGCCTTTGAATGAGATTGCTGCTCTAGTGACTAATCTAGGATTCAATTGTGTTCGCCTCTCATATATATATGCTACTTATATGTTCACTCGCCATGCCAATTGCCAATCACAGCGTTGTTCAAACCCTGTTCAATTTGGACACACCGAAGGTCGTATCAGCAATAGAAAAACACAATCCTTCAATCTTGAACATGACCCATCTTCAAGCTTATGAAGCCGTGGTTGGTGCTCTCGGGGCACAAGGCGTAATGGTGCTCATTGATAACTACGTCAGCCTACCAATGGTGCTGTGAGATCAGAATGGATTCTTCGGAGATAGGTAGCCAGCCACTTTAAGGGAAAACCCCATGTATGTGTACTATATATTATGAACAAAAACATATTATCAAATTAAATTTATTTTTTTCATGTAGATATCTTATTATTTCTGTGGTGTTGCATGGGTTATATGGGTGATGGCTATGGATTTGCAAAACGAGCTCAGAGCTTCACGTCAAGATGTGAATGATTAGTACGAGTATGTGACCCACGGAGCAACCACAATTCACAGACATAATCTGGATGTGTTTGCAGAAATTTTTACATAGCTACAATACGCTATATCATCTTTTAAATATTTAAATTATTATTTAATATATATAAAAATAATTTTTTAATGATAATTGCATTTAAATTAAATTCATATTTTTTATCTAAAATTATTTGTATATTTAAAAAATTAATAAGTTATTAATTTTTTTCTAACTTTACTGATAAGTGAGAGAAAAAAAATTAGTAGAATAATAATAATATTTAAACATTTTAATAAAGAATAATTTATCCAATCAAAGTAATTTTGCTTAAAATAATTTTTTTTAATAACTTTCTTAATTCTTATATAACAACTTTAACACAGAGATAAAAATAGTTCTTGAATGTACTGTACCCACGGGAATGGAGACATTGAACTTGTACTTCGATTGTAGGAATCATAACCGGAGGAGTTCTCAAGGAGATGCGACTTCAATTAGTTTGATGGACTCTCATATGTCTAAAGGCAGCTGGTGAAGGGCTTCCCCTAACTCTCTCAAAAGAAAAAGATTGCTTGTCGCCACAAATTATTAGTAGTAGAGTGACAATCATGGTTCTCAGACTCGAACCGGACCGGCAGATCCAATTGACCCGTAAAACCTATTTTTTCAAAAAACCAATGAATTGGCCATCAAACCGGTGAATCGTTCAAACCGGCACCGATTTTGGCAGTTGAACCTCAATGGTTTTTTCTTAGCATCAGCGTCAAAACGAAGCCGTTTTGACTGGTGCCCTAACATAGTAACTTAATATGATATGAAGCTCAGCACAGCAGCCCTCATTCGAAGCTCTATTGCTGAACTGAAGCTCATCCTTGATCCATTGCCGAAGCTCCATTGCTGGTTGTCCTCAGGTGGTCGCCATCGCCATCTGACCACGAATCGCCATCGCCATTAATTGCCGGTTTCCGCAACTGCTCGTCCATTCTCTATGAGTACTGCACCATAGCATCTATTCTTCTTTTTCTTTTATTTTAATTTTTTTGTTGCACAGTCCATTCTCTTAATTCGTTTCATTCTCTTTCTGAATTCTGATGATATTACTACTTGATAGTCTCATGGATTTTGTATGTTCTTCTGTTTTTGGGCCTCTCTGATTTGTGAATAAGTAATGTGCATTGGACACAAAGCATTCCTTTTCTCCAATTTAGTATAATATGTGTTTAATATGTGTGTAGGCCTTTCTGATTTGTGTTTAATTTGTGGTGTCAAATTCTTGCCTTCCGCACTGAGCACAGTGAGCACAAAGCACTTTGCATTTTGATTTATTTATGATTGTGGTAATATGGATGCTGCTGATGGATGATTGATATATCTCATTTTGATTTTACCTTTATATTTGTTATATGGTATCATATATTTATAGAATATATATGCACGTTTAAAAATCCCGATCCGACATTAAAACCTCGACCCTCTCGAAAAAACGATTCAAGGACCGGTTTGGTTCTGAAAAAATTAATAATAATAATATTTTGAACATTTAAATAAAAGGTAATTCAGTCAATCAAATTAATTTTACTTAAAATCAAAAACTTTTAATAACTTTCTGTTATAAAATATGTATATTTTATATGTGGTGAATAGTTATATTGATTATCTCACAAAAATAAAAAAATTAATTAAAAGAAATTACAATTCTTAACAGATACTAATATTAAATAATTACATTATATAAATCTTAAAATATTCTTATAAATACTCTATCAAGTCTCAAAGATATTAAGATCATCTGATATATAAAATAAGATTTTGAATTCATATTTTCTTGTTTTAATTTTTTTATATTTCTCTTCTTTATTTATAACATGTTATCAGCACAAGATTCTACCATATGAGTGATGACTTGAACAACTTAAAAGTTTTATGAAAAGAGTTTGTTTTCTTATCACATTCTTTAGATTAATCTAATTCATTATTTTGTTCTTTCTTATAATTTTTTTCATGTTAGTCTTAGTATGAAATATTTTTTTATTTCATCTATAGAATTTTTATTATGAATTTTGTTTGAGTAACACAATTATCATATTTTGTTTTATACTAAATTTGTTACTCTTGATAAATTTTGGAAGAAATTACTATTTAAGCATCCCTAAAGGATTGCACAAAGCCAATGATTTTTCATAACCATATTTTATATGAAGATTTATATTATAGTTCTTGGAGAACTACACCTTTAGACCATGATTGAATCTAAAAAGATCTAATTTATCTTAACATAATTTGAAATAAAGAAATGTGATAAAGAACATTATCGATCTTGTTATGTCTCTCGCATACGCTCCTGTAGTAGCAAAATGAGAATTGTTTTAAGAGATATTTTGAATCAAGTTTATGCATTCTTATAATTGAACACAAAAATGAGTTATTAATGAAAAATCACAAATGTCACTCAATGGGTTGAACTCCATTCCCTGAAGTGAATGTTTCATATTATAATTTTGGATTTTGGGTATGACAAAGGTCGTGATTATGACTATTGATGTGGCAGAAATTAGAAAAATGGTCATTATTATGGTGGTTTCAACCCTTCCAAGAATACATATTGTAACATTCTCTTTTTAGCAAGTTATACGTGTATATGGTCATAAAATATCATAATACTTGTTTAACATGTTTGTTAAATTTTGAGATGTTTCGAGTTAATTTAGGCACATTGTTGCAACACAAAATGTGCAAAAATGACTATTTTGACTCAAAAAAATAGCATAAATGCTAAATCAAAAGAAATAAATAAGAAAAATTTTATCAATAGGTCACAAATGTGTGAAAGAGGATGTGGTTAAATTTTGAGGCAAACAAAGTCAGTTTGATATTTTAAGGATGCTGTTAAAGTGTTCTAATACCGGATTAGAAATTACAAATATGAAAAATAGCAGAAAATCCTAGAATTTTCCCTAATGCCTATGGAGCTTGGAAAATTTATTTATGATAAATTAAAGTGTCCTTAGCAGACAAAAATTTATCAATTGAATTATACTTTTTCTTTTTATTTACCTACTTCACTGACCCCACACCCTCATCATTATTTCTTTGAGATATTATCTCACTCATTTCTCCTTCATTCACGGCTGCCACGATAAAAAGAAAAGACAAAAGAAACAAAGAAAAGAAATAAAAAGATGAGAACAGAAAGAAAGACAAAGATAGAAACGAAGAGAAAAGAAAACAGAGAAGGAAAGAGAAGAAAAGAAGAAAAGAAAAGAAAGGAAGGAAGAAATGGGGAAATGGAGACAGAAACAAGAGGAGAGAAAAAGAGGAAAAAGAAGAAAGAAGATCAACCAAGAAAGAAGCAAGATCAAGGGCTATAAAAACCAAGGTAGGGAGATTTTCTTACTCTTTTTTTTTGTTCTTTTGTATTTCAAGATCTGATTTCTTGATGGCTTTGAATGATATTTCTGAGTTGATAATGAAAGATTTAAGCTTTTGTATTTGATTTATGATGTGAGAATTTGATTTTCTCTCTTGTTTCTTGATGATTTTCAAGGTTGAGAAAGGGTTATTTAACCCACTTTTGATTTGTGATTTGAATGAGGGATTTGGTATTTTGATCCATTTTTTATGAAATAAATTGGTGTTTTAAGTTTCCTTGATGTTTATGAACTTATTTGGGGCTTAAAATCACCTAGAAGTTGGATTGGAGTGGCTAAAATCTTGGAGCTTAAAATCACCAAGAGGTTGGATTGGAGTGGCCAAAATCCAAGGAACAGTGGTACGACTCTTCAAGAGTTTCTGGCCCAGAAACACGGTCCATATCCGAAAACACAGGGTGGGTCGTGTACCTCTTTGCTATAAGAAATTCTTCACAGACTAAAACACAGGTAGGCCATGTGAAATGACACGGCCGTGTCTCCCTCTGTGATGAGAATGATTTCTTGTTGTCTTCATGAAAGTTGTAGTTCTTTCTCTTAGCTTTCCAACGCCATCAAAATCACATTGTTTCGACATCCGTAGCTCAAGTTATGCTCATTTTACTGAGCAAAGGTCAAATGTTGAGATTGAGCAGGATGCGTTTTTAGTTAAGAAATGCATGTTTTGGCATTCTATAAGGCTAGGAGCCTTAGAGAGACCTTAGATAACCCTATTGAGGCGGAGTATCAAGGGGTAATGTGTTGGATTGAGGAAATGAGTTTCCCTCAGTGTTAGAATCACACATGTATGCTCTTTTAAGAGCGTTAAAATACTTCTATAGGTATTTGATGAAATGTATGATAAAATGATGCTTAATTGCATGATATGTTTACATCAAGTGAGATTGATTGATGAATTTGAACACCCATGATGAGAATGATTTAGTTATGCATTATGCATACATGATTATATGATGAAATGATTTTCTCTCATGGGTATACACTTTGTAGAACTAGGCCGAGTTGGATTTTGGATGTACTTGTACTAGGGTAAGACTTGGTTAATGGTAAGAGAATAAGTGATTTTCTTTATACCAGAGTAATTGAGGTTAAGGAAGAACCTTCCTTTTTACTTGAGCTTCCCTAGTCATTAAGTGGATGAGGATGAGTATTTCTCTCATTACTTGAGGTAATCCTATATCCTGGATAGTTTGAGTAACGTACCTCTCATTCTTAACCGATGATTGATATTGTGAGATAACATACCTTCTCCTTATCATGATGGATTGAAGTCTAACTCTAACTTTGATATTGAGGAGATGTACTTCCTCTAAGCTAGACATGGAAGGACTAGGCCTAGTTATCCGGAGTAGTTCTGTGTGGCGACGTACAGCCATGAAGAGGTTGATGTGCACCAACCTAAAAGCAGACTACTACTAAGTAAATGATTTTGTAATGCTAGCATGAACAAAAGATGAACTTAATGATTTAAGATATGATGAGATTTCTATCATGATATATGTTGAGATTAGAAAAGTGATTATGTTTTGATGACATAGATTCTAATTTAATGATTTGAGTCTTAATGACTTTGGACTTGATATAATTTTTTACGATTACGACTGATTTTCATAATGATAAATGGACTATCTATTTCAGGAAGAGGAAATACTTAGTTTGACCTTTAGCCACCTTCCTAGAATAATAATAAATGTTTTGAATGAAAATAATGTTTTTTTCGAAATAGCTAGAATTATTGTGATGACACGGTTTTAAACAAACTACTAAGAATTTTGATTCTTACCTTAACTATTCTCTATAGTTTCCATGATAATTCCAGGTGGCTAGAGCAGCTCAACAAGTGTATGGAGCTTGCCTTGAAGGATTAGTTAGGATATTCTTAGATAGGTATTACAGACTAGTTCTAGTAATTTTCTTTATCCGATAAAATTGGTATATAATACGCGAATATGTATAATTAATATAATATTCATTTCATTATGTATGTAAATTATGCTTCCGCGAAGGCTCATATTTTGTATACTATTAAACTATTTGTATTAAAATTTGTGGATATCATAAGTAACATTCTAAATTCTAATTACTGATGCGTAAACCGGATACGTCATTAGTGTTAGTAATTTGAGATGTTACACATATCAAATGAAGTAGGGAGATATTAATGAGAATCATTCATTTAACCATGGTCCTATAAATAATATGTTTTTGGATGTGTCTATTTTCATTAAATATTATGGAGAAAAGTTTTATCGCTTGATTGATGTTTTGAGTAGTTAAATTATTTTCTTAGAATTCATATTTGTCATTTCATATGTATTTATTTTATTTTTTTATGTGATTTAAAATCATCACGTACACATTTTCTCTTATTTTGTTAGTTTAATATTTTAAATAAATATATGTATAGTATGATTTATTAGAATTTTTATTGATTGAATAAAAAATAGAAAGAAGCAATACAATCTGAGTTAGATTCTTTAGTCAAACGTAATGTATTTGGACTAGTAGTCTAGACACTTGAAGATGTCAAACTCGTTGGGTATAAATGAGTCTTTGTATGGAAAAGAAATGAGTTAAATGAAATTATGAGATATAAGGTAATTTGAGCTAGAAGTTCAAATGACAATACATATACAAATAAGAACAAATTAATGAATTGCAATAAGTATTTTCTATTGCAAAAGGATAAATAAATTATATACCAGTTATAAATGCTCCATTTAAAATTGATATCAAATGAGTGAAAAACATGCAAGAAGTATGGTAGACTAATCGATTTTAAAGACAGCCTAGAAAAAAGAATGAGCAAATAATATTACTAAGAAAGCAAATAATCCTAAAAAGGATACTCTTGAAAAAAAAATAGAGACATAAGTAAGACTCTTGAAGTCGTCCGAACGTCAGAAGTAGTTCAAACTCCAGGAGAAGTTAAAATACCTAAAAATGGTAAAAATAATGAGATCTCAATAAATTCTGTCTTTATGGATAAAATGATAGAATTAAAAAGAAATAGTTGCCAACAACATATTTTTATAGCACGCAATATTATGAATAATAATGAGGATCTTGAAATTAAAATCGTTGAAGAATATCAACAAAAAAAATGATTGGCCAAAATAGAAGAATGTCTTGTAGGCAGAATTGAACTCAATTGTAAAACGTAAGGTTATTGAATTTGTAGCTAAAACTTTAGAAGAGGTTTTAATGGACCTAAAGTCTAAATCCCAGAATGTGTAAAATCTATTGATAAAAATGGATGCAATTACATTTTGATATCTGAAAATGTTTTTTGTACACAAGAAGTTAAGTACTTCTAATGGATGTTTTTACATATTGTTGTTACATTTTATGGATGTTTCGATATATGTTATCTATATGAAAATCCCCGAAGGATTTAAAATATCAACATTTGATGAACTTAATTTACATATTTATGTTCTTTTGCTCATCATATTAAGACTTTCTTATTGAGCATTAGTGCTTGTTGATATGTACTATGTAACACCCTCCTTAGGGCATCACATTTCTGACTCCCGAATCATAATCTGAAAATAAGTTCGCACAAAGTTTCAGTGATAAAAGATGAGTTTCAAAATTTCTTCTTTACTGAAACGTAAATTTATTGAAAATATTAGGTAATATTAAAAAATCATGTTTTAACTATTCATTATGCAATATTGACACCAATTAATATCACAATTTAAAGAGAAATATAAAATTAACAGACTTATTTTTTTTAACAGTAGCAAACCCCATGACGGGTCCTACTTAATAGCACGGTACAACACTAACATTAAATCTTAACATACTTGTTCCTTCTCTTATATCAACTTGATGCATCAGAACTTTACTCATTGTCTACCCGGCACATCTTCGAACTTGAGACAGCCACTTTTCAATATTTCCATCAATCTCTGAGTATCTACCACTCGTTATGTCTAAGACAACTCATTCCTTCTACTGTATAATTTTAACAATACAAATAAAGTAAAACAATATAATAAAGAGGTGAGATCACCTACACCAATACCAATATGGCAGCACAGAGATAACACAAACAGTAATATCATACAGATAGATCATACCATAATCATGCTATCAGCATTAATCAACTATCATCATCTAATCATTTATCAGTTCAATCATCATCCAAGTACTCAAAACAATTGTCATAACTAATATTCCTCAATTAATATATCACACAGATATAAATGCTCAGATTTATGCATATGCACAAAGACTCAGTTTATCAAAAATAATTCCATGGAGGTTTTCACAATTTCGAGAAGAATGCTCTGGTTAATTGTCAGCCTTAGCCCAAAGACAATCTCCTAGTCGTTGAAAAGAATCGTGTTCTTGTCGGGTATCGTCAATGCGTTGCAACGAATTGCATCGCTAAGTGGCACAGTGGTACTCGCTCAATCGCCCACTGGTCGACCGCCGCGCCTCGACGCCCTCAAGATCCATCATAGACCTCACTATCAATTCTCATTTCCTCTTCAACCACAAGGGTCATAATAGCTATTAACTATATTTTATACAATGCACGAATATATCAGTGTAAGTCTAACCCCAAAGGGCAAATCTTTTCAATTTCATTTGTTCAATGTAATCATATGTTTCAACGCATATTTTTTCAATGCATGTATAATACACCAAATCCAATCACAGACATATCTTTCCAATGCATGTATAATGCACCAAATGCCAATAACAGGTAAAACATGACATTTTCTCACACAGCATTCATATACTGGTTCTATAGTATTTATACTATATTTTCAATAGAAAAATCACATTATCACATTTTCATAGTTATAAAACTCTTTCGTCGTGTTTTCACAAAATTACGCAACATTTTCATTTCGTTTTCACAATTCACACACGTTTCTGTTACGTTTTCACAATACTACAACTCTTCTGTTGCACCTTTAAATCATGTATTAAAATTTTCAAGATTTTTCTCAATCGCATAAAAATATACGTTACTCAAATCGCGTAATGATTTTCCATCATTTTCAAAATCGCGTAACTTAAAAATCATTCTTTTAAGTTGCATAAAACATTTTTCATCATTCTCAAAATATTTAAAACATTTTCAAATCACATAATGATTTTTCGTCATTTTCACAATCACGTAAAATATTCTATCACTTTTAAATCATATAGTGATTTTTTAACAAGAGTTCAAATTACGTTAAAATATTTTACGTAATTCAAATCACTTAAAATGTTTCAACGCATCTCCAATCGCGTAGTAATATTTTATCATATTTCAAATGGCGTAAAAATATTTTATTGTATTTTCAAACACTTAGAAATATTTTACTATATTTCAAATCACGTACTTTAAAAATTATGTTTTTAAGATACGTAAATAATTTTTTCACCACAATTCCATTATAGAAAATATTTCTCATTCTTCAAAAATTTCATTTCCACTTTTCTCAAACTAATATGACTTTATACTTTATTTAACACATTTTCTTTATTCAAGAAAATCTTTTTCCACATTTCTTTACTCAAGAAATCATTTTCCAAAATATAATTCACAAAAATCACTTTTCCATTGATGTAAATCAACGTTTCAAAACTTAACATTTTCTAACGCACTTCAAAACTCAAAAATAAGTTATACGTTAGTAAATTTTCAAAATACCATTATATTCTCCATTTTTCCCAAATCATTTCCAAATCAACCTTCCTCAAAATAATATAACTTTCTACTTCATTTAATATATCTTCTTACTCAAGAAAATTATTTTTCACGGTATATTCCACAAATTCACAATTTCATTGAATTAAATCAATGTTTCTAATTTTAAAAATTACTAACGCTTTCTAAAATTCAATGGATGAGTTACACGTTAGAAAATACTAAATCACTATTGTATTTTTTATTTTTTTAAATCAATTTTTTAACAAAAATAAATTCTTTTTAAAACAAATTGAGAGTCACTTGCAACCTCTCTTTTTTATTTACATAAAAATTCATTTCTCAAGTGCTAAAATAATCTGATTCTCTTTTCAAATTTTTTGTATTAAATTAATTATATTTTCACTTGAAAAATCACTTTGTTTCATCAAAATCAATGCATTACAAGTCTTTGAAAATGTGAACATGACTATTGAAAATTATCAAAATATTTTTCATTCTAAATTGATATGGTTTTACACAAACAAAACTATTAAAATTTTATTTTCAAAAACCGAAATACCGATGATTATAAAAACTAAACTCATTTGTTCAAATCCTTTTTCACTTTCTTTACAAATACTTTTTCACTTTCTTTGTAAATTCTTAAAATCAATGTTTGCTCGTTTCATTTAAAACTTATATTTAGAAAAATACTTAGGATCTTTTTACACAAAATAAATCAATAAAAATTTCTCAAAGACCGTATTCTTATTTTCTTGAAAAACAAACCCTTTGTTTATTTTTCATACTCTTCAAATCATTCCATTTTCATTTTTCATGAAAATATTAATTTGTGAACACCTATTTTGAGGTGTCTTGGCTGAAATTCTCATTGTTCTAAGGACCCAAAAATCAATTCCTTTGTTCTTGAAAAATTTCAACATGAACCCTAATTAAGGGCATCAAAAACTGAATCCTCTCCTTTAGCTATTGGAGCCAAAAATTGAATTCATTTTCATCACCACATCATGACATACACATATATATATTTCATCATAAATACTATAAGCATGCCATATACTTATCATGCATAATATAAACATATCATCAAAGCCATAAAATCATACAAAGCATATCAAGCATAAGCAAATAAATCAAAGCTCATAAACACACATAAATTATTACATGACCATGGATTGGAATCCTCACATGGATTCACCATCCATCAAATATAAGACCATCTCTCACCACCATACTTAGTTGGTGAGATGGATCTCCCTCTTACCTCTTAAAGATCCTCAAAAGCTTCTTGATTTGCTTCTTTTTCCAAGTCCTTCACCACCAAAGGCTTCTCAAATACAAAACAAAATACATAGAAATTAGTATACTAAACTTGATTAAGAGGAACCATGGATCAAATATGATTTAGAACATGAAAAAGAGAGAAGAAATGAAGTTTCCTTACACTTCGCCTCAAAAATCCAATAACTTTGATCTTGAATAAAGTCCATAAAGATGAATGATTTAGAGAAAGTCTCTAACATGAAAGTTGCTTAGAATATCATGAAGATTCAATATCTATGGTTGGATTAAATTAAACAAACTTGAAGGATGGTCTTAGGGTGGTTGACCGAATTCCTCACAAGAAGGAAAACATAAGTTTTTTGATCTTTAACTTGAAGGACAAGGTTATAGATGATAGAATTTTGAGAAGTTCCTAACATGAAAGTGTTTTAGATTGATGAGAGGATTCAAGATATGTAGCTAGATAAAATTATGAAAGATTGGAAGTGGTTCTATGGGTGGTGACCGAATAACTCAAGAAAGAAAGAAGGTGAAGTTCATGGTGTTGTTCTTGGTGTTCTTGGGAAATTTGAGAGGAAATAGTGTAAACTTTTTGGTGAGAGAAAAGAAATGAATATTGATAGTAAATTGAATGGTGCAGCCGTGTAGTAGTTTGTAGGTAATATTAGGAGATAAGTTTGAACCCAAAATATCTCCAATTATGTTCACATTGAAAACACATGGCTTATGTCATCTTTGAATTATTAAATTGCCATGCTAGATAATTCAAGAACCTTAGAGAAACTCTCCAAGCTGCATGACCGTGTGGCTCTTCATAGGATTAGGGAATTAATTATTTTCAATTTACACCTAATTGCATACTAATTAATTAGGTAATTAGTTAGGTTAAATTTCCTAATCAATCTTAATTAACATTCTAACTATATAACTAATTAATTAAATATATTATTTCATATATTATAATCTCTAATTAAAATTAAGATATCTAATTAATAATTAAATTATAACAATTTAACATTTATTTTAGTTTACTTAACTTGTTAATTAGGCCATTAGATTAATCAAATTAGATTAATTAGTTACTAATCAAATTCAAACTACTATTGTTGACTTCATCTTTTTTTTCACCTAAAAAGCCTATTCAAAGTTGTCTCCCTCTACCTAAAGCATCTCCAAATCGTCCCCCTCTTCATGCATTCCAAATGTGACAATTTCATAACCATCACTTTAAGTCATCCTAACCATTGATTAAAAGAATAGTTTGGATTAAAAATAGTTACTAGGTTTAGGTTATAGATGGAAGACTTTATTTGAGCCATTGGATCATTTTTGGATTGCAATCCTAATCATTGAATGTGTCTCCAAAATGAAGGGTCAATATTACACCTTCAAACTTTACATCCAAGGGTCCAAAATGGTTGTAGCCATTTTTGATGACCAATTCTCCACCATTGATCTAAATCCAAATTCAATGGTCATTAATGATCCATCTCCACCATTAATTAATTTTACATCCAAGGGTTGATAGTGGTCATAGTCATTTATAAGACTAAATCTCTACCCTTGATTTAATTTCCATCCAACGGTTATAATTGATCCTATTCACTTTTAAGATCAAATCTCCACCGTTGATTAAATCAAAATTAAATCTCTAACGGTGATTAAATCGATGGTAGATATCCAAACCACCAATGTTGACTTAACAGTATAGAATTTTATTTTTATTTGTTATAACCTCACGAAAGAATATATTTACTGTATTTTTATCGTCTAATAAATAAATACAGTACAAAATACAGTAAAAGAAAATTATAAAAACTGTTTTCAGATTCAGGTTTAGTAAGATCCCATGTCTCTGTCTAAACAGTATAAATTTTTCTATACGTAAAATTTTTTTTCACTTTGCGGGACCCACCTGGGCCCACGTACACCTCCTGGGCCCACAAACAGTAAAAATTTTCATAATCACACATAAAATCAAAAAAATTAGAAAATTCACAAATATCAAATCAGATCACGTAAAATAATTAAAACCTAATGGTAAAAATTAAATTACGTAAAGTTGTCCCCGGCCCGAAAAATTTTATTTTCCTGACACGGAGTAAATCACTCAAAACGATCAAATACGCTGACGAAATAATCAAAATAATTTTACAGTATCCAGAAATTAATAAACAGTAAAATTTTATTAACTGTCCAAATTACTGTTTAAGAGATAGAAAATTTTGGGGTGTTACATACTATATATTTATTTTAAAATTTCTTAAAGTACTTTATTTGTTTATGTGTTTATTTAAAGAATTTGAAGTGAAAAATCTTTAAATGATAAAATTTTATCTCGACCTGCAGATCGAGCATTAGCAAATTAAATTTTGTCTATCAAATTATAGAGGACAAGTTTTTGAGTGATTTATACATATAAATTATATATATTGAGTACACTAATGTTTGTTAGATTGTTGGATTTAAAGAAGATTACGAAAATCTTAGTCCTGAAGCAGTATCATACCTTAGTGATATAAAAGCACACATGCATATTGCTAAATACTACATGACCTAATATAATATTATTTTTATGAGCTTATAGCAACATATAGTTAATCACCAACCAGAAAACATTAGAATGAAATTAAGTATATTATTTTTATCTTCGATGCACACCTGATGAGATTATTTTATTCACATGAATCTATGTCAAGCTAGTTGATTATGCAAATGCAGAATATTTATATGATCCAAATAAAGTCAGATTCCAAACAGACTATTATTTACATATAGTGGTATTGCTATATTATGGTGATCTATAAAGCAATCTGTAGTTGTTATTTCTTTATATTATGCAGAAATTACAACAATTCATAAAGTAAGTCGTGAATGTTTCTAGTTGAGAGCTATGATCCATCATATTCAAGAATCTTGTGGATCATCTTATGAAAAGAAAATTCTAACTGAAGATAGTATTGTTTACAAAGCTCAACTGAAATGAAGATATATCAAAGGTAACAGAGCAAAGTATATTTCTCCAAAATTCTTAAGGGGAAGTGTTATGAATAATATTGAAGATGAATGTCTAAGAGTCACAAGAGTTACAATGTGCTGACTTAAAGACATTTTATAATTAGTTACATGTTGAGGGGAAGTAAGTTACCTATGACTACTGTACTCTTTTTCCTTTGCTAGAGTTTTATCCCATTGAGTTTTTCTTAGCAAGATTTTAACGAGGCATATTTATAGTGTATAGTCATCTAAGGGGAAGTGTTGTAAAACATGCATATTTTGCATGTGGTGGATGACTATCTTGATTATCCCACAGAAATAAGAAAATTAGTTAAAATGGGTTACAATCCCTAACGGATACTAATCCTAAATAAATGCATTGTATAAATCTTAAAACGCTCTTATAATTCCCATGTCAGGTCTCAAAGGCATTGAGATCATCTAATATACAGAATAAGATTTTGGGTCCATATTTTCTTTGTCTTGATCTTTCTATATTTCACTTTTCTATTTACAATAATTTCTTAATTCTTATATAACAATTTTAACTAAAAGATAAAAATGGATGAGAAAAGAGTTCGCTGAGTGTACTGTGCCTATGAATGGAGACAATGAACTTGTACTGGGCGATTGTAGGAATCACCGATGGAGTTCTCAAGGAGATTGATTCCAATTAATTTGATGGACTCTCCTCTTTGTCTAAAGGAAGCTGGTGAAGAGCTTTCCTAACTCTCTCAAAATATTGCTTGTCGCCACAAAGTTCATGGAAATCTGTTTCAATGTCTGGTCTTCACTAATTAGCCACCTCAGAAAAGAATGGGGAGCCTTTATGCTTGCAAAGGGATTTTGATTCTTCCAAGATAGTGACAAGAAAATGAATCTGCATTGAAGATGATGATTCTACATGTTTGCACAATCCCCAGAGTCAACAGTTCCAACTTGTTTTAAACAATGTTTAGTTAGGACTTAGGATTAATATTCATAATCCCATGCAAATTAGGTTGGTAGCAATTTCAACCATAGGTTTTCAGTAGTAGCTTAGTTTACATTTAAGTAGTAATCCTATTGTCATCAACCCTAATAATTTTGGATGACCTTTAAAAAGAGTAACCATATACTGCAACTCTCCCCACAACCCAACATTAAAACATGGAAATAAGAATTTATATTTGAACCGCCTATGTCCAATAAACTCGGACAAGTCTAATCATTTGTAATACAAGCTTGGGCTATCATCATTGATTGATGATAGCCCAAGCTAGGAGGTTGTGGACTGTTCAGGCCCAATAAATTTGGGTAAACTCAGTTGACCTCGCCCCAACTTATTAGCCTACATAGGCTCAATAAACTCAGTGAGCTCAATCGGCACTCGAGACCCCTATTTAGGCATCCCTAGTAACAGAAGCTAGGCATATTCACTTTTCTCTATCTTTACATTCATCATAGTCTTCGCTCGGAGATTAATTGGTCAGAGTATCTTGGCAGGTGCTCCACCCTCGTCTCTAGTCAATGGACAACTGGACGACCGACGTGGAGCTCTCCAACAACCACCCTCACAGGTAGAGGATGGAATAATATTACATATGCAATCGAAGTTGGAACATGGGCAATTTGGAATGTTAGTCAATAGTGTTTTGCGTCATAAGGAGACTAACATCATTATAAGATTTTTTCTTCTTTGTTCCCAACCATTTTGATCAAACCTATTGAGTAGGTGCTAGAATACAAAATCAATAAACTTTTTTAGAAATTCATGGGCTTGTAGCTTAGATGTAGCACTAAAACAAATGTCAATTAATTAATTATTAGTATACATTTTCGTGAAGGAAAACAAGAGATAGTAGTGAAATAGCGACGGAAATGAAGAGGAAAAGGTGAGAAAAGAATGATGAGTCAGAAAACCTTATATTCCAAAAAGAACTTAGTAGAACAAAAAAGATGCTAAAGATTATGATTACTGTCATCATTTTCTTATGAGGTGAGCCTATTCAACATCATTTTTTAAAGGGTAAATTACACAAACCATCTTGAAATTTGCTGAAATGACACGTAACCCTATTTTTAAACAAAATCTACATTCCACCTCAATCCTTTAGCTGACACTTAACCCCTAAGTTAACTACTTCCCTTCTAACCATGATGTGACCCAATTAAAGCATTTGTGTCACAAAATTAACCATACTCCCACCTACCTATAGTCAACACATAATATCTCACTCACATTCTCCTTCATTGCACGGGAATTGAACAGACAATACTCAGGATTAGGATCCTCTCAATTTTTCTCTCTCTCAAGTGATCAATTGTAAGAGAGAGAAAGACATAAAAAAATTAATAATGAGACTCAGTTAAAACTTGTGAAATTTCTTTTATAACTTTGTGTATTTCTCTTTCTTACAATTGACCACTTGAGAGGAAAAGAAATTGAGAGGATCCTGATCCCAATACTTACACTCTCCTCCATCAATACTCAACGCTGATAGCTTAGTTATGAGAGCAACCATTGAAAAAGGCAACTCTCGCTCATCGTTCTCATTGATTAGGTAATTCTCCAATAGTTTTTGCATAAAATTTATGTATTATATATAATTTTATATTATAAATGATTCTTAAAGTTTTGAGATATAAATACTATTTTATTTTCAATCAAATAATTTTTTTTATCATTATATATTTTTTTTGATAATTTAATATATAAAAATAAGTTTTTATATCATCTAAATAGAATATATTATTTTAAAATTATTTTTTAAATAATATATTTAAATATAAAATTAATTATATTATAATTGATTACATAATAATTAATTATTATTGTATAATAATTTTATTATTAAAATAATCAAAAAATTTACGATTGAATCAACCCACTCTAAAATAACATGGGATAGATGGTCCAGAGATAACACGGTAGCGAATCAAACTGAAATTCACATGAAGCCTACTCGGGTGACCCCATCCCATCATTACCATTAAGTTTTTTTAAGAGTAGATAGCGGTGGTTCCCTCATCAGTTCCCCAAAACGAAAAGCATCCAATCACTCCTTTTCTTCTTGTTGGGTATCATATGTTGGACTTGGACACTTCCTTGTTTTGCTTTGTTTTGCTGAAAGCTAACCAACGGTTTAGATTGCACTGGTTTGCGTTGAAATAGGAATCAAATGTCAAAGCTTAATTAGGAGTGTTGATATATATAGCAGCTACTTTTTTTAGTGTTATTTGTTTATTGATATTTTATTAAGTTGCGAAATATTTAATAAGTATGCACGGCATGTGAGTTATCCATTTTATTTCTAAATAATTATGATTTTTTAATCACATTTTTTTCATATTATTTTTTATATTATTTTTATATTATTTTTTTATTACTTTCTTATACTTAATTATAACTATTAAAAAGTAAGATAAAATAAAAAATTATGTGAGATAAAAAGTGATGTAAGATCATTATTTTTTATTTTAAATTTCTATTCTTTTTTAAAGGTGTCTCAAAATCCCGAGAGAGAGAATTTAAGAGGAAGGAAGAGAAATATTTTTTTCCATTGCATATAATATTTTTTACACAATTTCTTTTATTTTTTTGTCAAAAATTTAAAAAAATAATGTGGTAAAATGTATTTTTTATTATTTAAAAATATTATAAAATTAATATAATAGAAAATAATATATAAATAATATTATTGTAAAAGGAAATGAAAAAAAAAATATACATCACTCCGTACTGTGTATCCATACCATCATATGCATTAGAGAAATTTTTAGATAAAAATTTATTATTTTAGACATTTAAATCAAATTAACCTTTAACATATATAAAATTGTATTAATAAAAATATGTATATTTTAACATGACTTACATTCTTTTACATACTTCAAAAGTTAATTTGCATAAGTTTTCACCCAAAATTTTATACTAAGGCTCATATGCATTTCTAAATTTCTACTCTCTTGGTTCAACAGCTATATAGTCACTTTCGTAACTCATAGGTCATAGCCAAATATCTTATCCAAAAGGGCTTCAACCCAACGGAACGGAAAGATCTGAAGTTCACAACCCTCTCTTTTGGGCTGTTTTTTTTTTTTTTTTTTAAGTATATCTTTTCGGCTGTCTCTAATCGAATCCGAAGGAATGGACTCCACTATTACCCCCTTCTACCATTCTTCAAACCTGTACGATTGAGTGTTATACTTGGCCCTGCTAAGTTTTCGTTTAAACTTTAAACTCCAGGGAAGAAACCCAAGAGGCAAGCTTGGATATACAATGGTGCTGTTAACAGCCAAACTTTAACTTTTCTCTGCTATCTTAGGAATAGTTTGGGTATACATTTTTTTACAATTTGATAATACTTATGTATTAATTTTTTTTGTAATTTCAAACCAACACTTTCGGAATGCAGAAATTGATTATTTGAATTTTTTATTAAATTACAAAAAAAATAAACAAAAGTAACAGGAAAAATAAAATAACATAAAGAAGATGTGAGTTTTAGGAAGGAAGGAAGGTAACCATCGTAGAGTGTCTGAACCGAGTGAGTAGCAGTGTAGGTAGGTCTGCATTCTGCAGACTAAATAAAAGATTTTTTTTTTGGTATTATTGATATGAATTTTTAAATACATTACTTTTTATCATTTTTAATGATTTTAATTAAATAAAAATAATAATAATAAATAATATAATTAATGATATAAAAAGTAATATAAAAAATAATATAAAAAATGTGATAAGAATATTATATTGATATATAATGCTTTAAAAAACATGGTATCTAAATGTGAATATAATTTTTTATTCCTTCAAAATTTACATCATCAACTATATTCAAATATAAATTAGATATTATAAAAATATTATATTTTAAATATTCAAATAACAAAATTCTCAAATAAAATAGTACAAATGATTGTCTATGTAATAATAATAAATAATGAAACTCCTTAAAACTTGCACTATTTCTAATCATATTCATTTGCTATTTGCCGTACATATACAAATTCCATAACAGAAATTATTTTGATATGTCAGAAACACTTATATCATTTCTATACTAATTTTTTAAAATTATAAATTAAGAAAAAGAGATATTCTCATACATGAAATAAGAAATTTCTTCCTTTCTATTATTTAATATGTTACATTATTTATAATATTAAAATTATAATTAAAGTAAGATAATTATTACCTACAAAATTAATGACACATAATAAATGATATAGAATAAAATAAATTTATTATTTAAAAAATACTTAATTTTTAAAAAAAATACACAATACACTTTTTCTTTACTTTTTTTTTTGTGAAATAAATAAAATATAAAAATAATATAAGATTTTTTTTTGTTTTTTTAACCAATATTTTGGTGTTCAATAATCAATACAATACAGCCATGTACGTGTGTCTGAATTCTGAAATCAAAGCTAGTCCTCTACAAAAATTTACTCTCTCCGTATTTCATCTGACTGGTCTCACATGACTGCCCTGCAACCAAGGAAACTGACAAAATAAATAAAAGCAAAGGAAACCCCCCCACCCTCGCTTTCTATCTCTCACTCTCTTTCCTCTGATCATCCTGTCACCCATCTTTACTTATTACTTGTTACTTGATATTGCAATTGCAAGCTCCATTAAGCAAAATCATCCTCTCTTTTTTCCCCTTCATCCAAATCTCTTTTTCTCCATCCAAAAACTAAAACTTAAAAAAAGCAAAGCAACCAGAGAGAATCTCTTTGCCCACTTGTTTGTGTATACTGGCTCTCCCAACCATGGAAGCTTTTAGCTTGCTCAAATACTGGAGAGGAGGGGGTGGTGGACTGGTATCTTCCTCTGATACTACCTCTCCCACCCCTACACCTACCGCTACCGCCGCCACCACCACCACCACAATCTTCACCGCCGTAGCTCAAACTGATCAGAATGCAACTGACACCGACGACGACACCGATGATGGCGACGATGGTCCTTTCTTCGACTTAGAGTTTACACTGCCCGACCAAGTGGATGATTCCGAAAATCCAAATGCCAAGTACTCTGACCACCATAGCGAAGAAGAAGAAGAAGAAGAAGAACAAGAGGACGATGGTGAGAGAGAGTTCAAGTTTACGCTCTCCCCTTCAAGCAACGATCGTAGTGACCCTAACCTTTCGCTCTCTCCTTCCGACGATCTCTTTTTCAAGGGAAAGCTAGTCCAGGTGGAGCCTTCTTCCTTTGAACCTAACTCCAAGCCTCAGTTCACTGCCTCCTCATTGTTGAAATCTGCCACCAAATTTCGCGTTTTTATGTTGGGCCTCAAGAAATCCAAGTCTAACACTGCATCAGACAAAGACTCAAACGCCTCTGATTCTTCTGCTGCTCCAAATCCAAAACCGCCAAAGACTCAGCTTCCGGAATCACTAAAAAAGCAGCCAGAGAGAAAGCTTTTCACTGTAAAGTTCAAAGTGGAAGAGGTCCCAATTATGTCTTTGTTCACCAGAGATAACAGCTCCAGAGGTAACAATAACAAATCCCACAACCCTGAGGACTCACCTTCGTCTTCTTCGGACGAGAAACGTTTCTCAAAGGAAGTAATGCACAAGTATTTGAAGATGGTGAAGCCTCTGTACGTTAGAGTTTCTCGTAGGTACGGGGAAAAGCTAGGCTTTTCTGGGCCCCTCAACTTGAGCTCTGGAGGCAAAGCTGCACCGCCACCCTCTACGGCAGATAAGAAACCTGCTCCGGCGAAAGCAGTGGCGGAGAAGGCTCAAACGGAAGCGGATGGTGCTGCTGAAACTGGGGGAACCAACAGCAAGAGTCAAAAACAAGGGAATCTACCAGCAGGGCTTCGAGTTGTGTGCAAGCATTTGGGAAAGAGCCGTTCGGCATCTTCGGCGGTGGCAGCTGCTCCTCCGCCCGCTTTACTGTCTTCGAAACGGCGTGATGATTCGCTGTTGCAGCAACAGGATGGGATTCAAGGCGCCATTTTGCATTGCAAGAGATCCTTCAATGCCTCTAGAGGTTAATTAAATTATTTTCTACATTTTTCTTTCTTTGTTTGAAAATTTACTACTTGATTAACTCATGGTCATGGGTTGTTGAAGAATTTCAGTTTAATTCATTTATTGTTGAAACAGAGTGCGAGTCTTCTCAGCTGCCACGCTCTGTGAGCGATCCGTTGCACGAGATATCCTCGGAATTATCGAGAAAGTCTATGAATGAAGGCAAAGAGAAACGCCTTTGACGTGTTTTCATATGTCATCAGTGGTTGAAGAGAAATTTGTTCGTTTCAGATGTCACCACTGGCAGTGTCTGTAAAAAGCAAAATGTTACTGCTTATTACTAGTTACTAGCAGCATATTAGATTTTACAAGGAAGAAAAAAAAGAGAGAAATAGTGAAAGTAGAGTTCGTGGCAGGTGAGTGTAGTAATAGTGACCATGATTGTTGAGATGAATCAAGCTCATTAGCCATTAGCTCAGTGGCTTTTTTTTCTTCCTTGGTAGGGTAAACTGTAAAGCTCTTCTTTCCGATAAAGTGAAAGAAGAATCGGATCTTTTCTGTGTATCTATGTTTTTTTTTTTTTTGCCATTTATGTATCTGTTTAGCTGGCTGCACTTCTGATCCAACAGCACCCAAATTCCTAAGTAGAAATTGCTTTATCTAGCGAGATTGACTTCATTAATTTCATATCTAATCTAAATAATCGGTGTTTTAGAACCTGGTTCATTAATCTAGTGTTTTTGTCTACATAAATCGGGTTTTTAAAAGCCTGGTTAAGTGCTGGTAGAAACCAAAAAAAAAAAAAACTCGTTCAACTAATAATCATTGCAGTTGATTTGATAAAGTTTGAAACTTTTAATAATATGGAGTATCATAGTTACTCGAGACGAGGGAAAATGCGGTCAGAGAAGTGGGAAAGATAGGGACATGAGCAGTGAAAGTAAGATTTTCTTTTCTTTTGGGTGAAGGCTGAAGAGAGGAAAAAGAGTGTTTGACTAAAGAAAGAGTAGGAGGCGAGTGTTGAAAAGGAATTTCTCATTGTAGTAAAAAATGCAAGAGTTCCTATCTTTTTTCTCTTCTCTGCGTACTGGTCTGGGTTTTTGGCTCTCCCATCCCATCATCTCCCATGTGTTTAAGAAATATTTTTTATGTATACAGATGTAATATATTATCACACACAAGATATAAAATATTAAAAATACAAAAAATAAGTTTCACTAAATTTACATTAACACAAAAATTTATTTTTTTAAATTTTTTATAAATATATATAAAAATAACGTGTTACAAGTATTTACGTCTAATGGCTAGCAAGTATCGGAATTGGCGAAGTAGTGTCCGTTCTATTAATTTTGGCGCATCGAGTTAGTGTGTCGTGATACAACGTCGGATATTCAGTTTGTCTCTTTGTGCCACATTTGGATACCTCTACTAAGCACTGGCCACGTCGTCGGAAAGTTGGATGTGTAGCCCCATCCTCATGCCCAGTGGCCCTACAAAATTACATTTGAGTTGATAATCTTGTTGGGTTTCTAGGGCCCATGATTTGGACCCACTTGTGAACTCAGTTGCTTTCATCTCTCCCACCGCTTGTATATGAAATTCAACTTTGTCTTCATTTTTGTTTTAGAAGGGGACAACTTAACAATATAATCGGGACAATATTATAATGAATCCAGAACTGGTTACTTCGTAGAGTTTAATCAATGTCAAGCATGTTTGAGGTTAGCCTAGGATAAGTGTTGTGGATGGCGAAGATGAGGACAAACGTAAGTATAATTTGACTTTTGACAGTTAAATTGCTTATGTCTCCCGTTTCTCGGGTGAATAACTTCTCTTGATTTAATACATCTTGTACTTTCCTGGAGGTTGTGTGGTTACAGTCGCAAGTTAATATCAACTACACCCGTCCAATAATAAAAATATGGACAATGAAAGTATCAACTGTTGCAATTCTAAATTGTGTGTGTTTTTTTAATGATAAATACGTTATTAGAAAGAGTTTTGCTACAGAGCCCGGGACTCTTTAGCATGAAAATATCAACTGTTCTAATTTTAAATTCTGTATAAAATGTGCATTTTTTAATGTTAAATATGTTATTAAAAAGAGTTTTGCTACATAGGCGGGACTCTGTAGCCTGGGTTATCCTCGTATAGTATCGAAAAATACATTTTTGACATTTTGTTAAAAATTTTGAATAATAAAGATTTATTTAACGGAGTAGTTGTTAGAAGTATTTATTATCTGATCATCGAAGATTTGAAAATAAAAGAAATTATTAAGAGTAATTATTAGTAGTTATAAGTAATTAAATTTTTTTTATCATGAATAGTTATTAATGATTACAAGTAATTAAGATCTTTACCTATAAATATTAATTTGTACAATATAATAAGAGCTAAAACTTATAAAATCTCTATACATCACATTCACATTAGAAGATTTGATGGATGCACTACAAGTTTTAATTAATATTTTTAATTAAGTCAAGTTTGTTTTCTTTTACTTTCTTTTATTCTCTTCAATTCAATCAAATTTATTCTCTTTTATTTATTTTAAGATCTTTATTGTTTTCTTTACATGCCTTTTTTTACTTGTTTTTATTACTTTTCAATCAAGTTTTATATTTTTGCAAGTTTAATTATCAATTGTTTACATACTTTCATTCATTTTTACTTATCAATTTTGATTATATTGCTTTCATTTATTACTTTTTTTTTATTTCTTTATTTACACTTGTTTGATTACTCTTTATTTTTTATATTTGTAATTTAATTTATTTAATTATTAAAAAATCCATAGAGAAAGTTATTTCTTTCTTCGAATTGTGATCTGCAATCAAATTTTTGAATAACACACAATTTTTAGTAAACACCTGGATAAGACAAGTTAAATTTTTATGAGTGGAGTCCACATAACTAACTCACACAGTTATGTTGGGTACCAGAGTTATGGAAATAGAAACACACAACTAAAATAGAGTTGAGAAAAGAGAAACTGACATACAATATTTAACGTGGAAAACCTCCTTTAATGATGAGGGAAAAATCACGGGCAAGACTAGAAGATTTTCACTATGGAAGAAAGATTACAACTTCTCATGTAATTACAAGGAAGCTACATAAAAGAAGGAGAGAATTTTTGGGGTGATGAAAACTAATGGAGGAGGTCCATATTTATAGGAGAACCTCCTCCACAAATGCTAACAACCCACCAATGTGGGACTTCTATTACAACAATTCTCCCACTTGAAGATTTGATTGAGTCAATCATATCTTCACACCACTCTTTCTATCTTGCCATTCCATCTTGCTTACGTTTTTGATAGGCCATAGGAGGATCGACACCAAATAAACTTATCAGTGTTGATTGACTTTGTCATAACATCTGCTAGGTTATCTTTGGTGTGAATCTTCTGCATATCCACACTCCCTTCTTCTACTACTTCTCGAACAAAGTGATATTGGATACCATGTGCTTTGTCCTTGAATGAAAAGTGGATTCTTTGCAATGTGCAAAGCACTCGACCGTCACAATACACTAATTATTTTTGTACCGAGTTCTTCCATTAACCTTTTAATCCAAATAGCTTCCTTGCAAGCTTGGGTATGTTGCCATATATTCGGCTTACCAAGTAAACAGAGCTACAACGGTCAGAACCGATAACCAACTAACCGCTCCTCCTGCAAGTGTAAACACATAACCTGTAGTAGATTTTCTTTTATCAATATCACCTGCAAAATCTGAATCAACATATCCCCTGACAGCAAACTCTGATCCTCCAAAACATAATGCAGCACCTGAGGTCCCTTTAATGTATCTTAGGATCCTCTTAACAGTATTCCAATGCTCTTTACCAGGATCTGCCATAAAACGACTGACTGCTCCCACTGCTTGTGCAATGTCTGGTCTTGTACATATCATGGCATACATAAGGCTTCCCACTGCTGATGCATACGGTACTCGAGACATTTCCATCCTCTCCGCTTCATTGCTAGGACTCATACTTGAGGATAATTTATAATTGACAGGAAGTGGGGTAGAAATTGGCTTACAATCTTGCATATTGAAGCGCCGCAAGATTTTCTTCAGGTAGTTCTTTTGAGAAAGCCAAATCTTCCTATCTTTTCTATCTCGGTGAATTTGCATCCCTAAAATCTTGTTTGCAGGTCCCAAGTCCTTCATATCAAACTCCCTAGCCAACTCTGCCTTCAATTCTTGGACTCGATCTTTGTTGGGGCCTACCACCAACATGTCGTCCACATACAACAGTAAAATGATGAAATCATTATTACCAAACCTCTTGTAGTACGTACAATGGTCTGAACTTAGTCTGTTGTATCCAAGGCTAATAATGAATGAATCAAATCTCTTGTACCAACATCTGGGCGCCTGCTTTAGACCGTACAAAGATTTGGTCAACCTACAAACCAGGTTTTCTTTTCCTTGTTCTTTAAAGCCTTCTGGTTGGAGCATATATATCTCTTCTTCTAGCTCTCCATGAAGAAAAGCTGTTTTCACATCTAATTGTTCAAGATGTAAATCAAATGCAGCACACATAGCCAAGACTACCCTGATAGTGGTAAGTCTGACAACTGGAGAGAATATCTCATTGAAATCAATTCCTTCTTTCTGAGCATACCCTTTGACCACCAGCCTTGCACGATATCGTTCCACTTGATCGTTGTCATCTTGTTTGATCTTATAGACCCATTTGTTACCAATGGCTTTCCGTCCCTTTGGAAGTTCAACAAGTTCCCATGTCTTATTTCTATGTAGGGCCTCCATTTCTTCTTGCATTCTTTATCCATGAGAAGCATCCGAGCCGTTGCCTCCCGAAAGGTTGACGGCTCTCCTTCTTCTGTTAGAAGACAATATGCATTGTGGCTTGCCATAACATAGTCTGAGTGCCATGATGGTTGTCTTATTTGACGAGTTGACCGTCGAACTTCTGTATCATTGGCCTCATATAGTTCTTGTTCCTCGTGCTCTAGTTCTTGTTCTGCTTTAGAGGAATCTTCTTCTCCAGCTTTTCCATCTATCTGTACCGTAGTAGTCTCTTTCAAAATATTGATATCTTCTTGTTTACTTTGCAGTTCATTTTCTGCAAATATCACATCTCTGCTGACAATAACCTTGCGGGCAGTAGGATCCCACAGGCGATACCCCTTAATACCATCAGCATAACCCAAGAATATGCATTTCCTGGATTTTGGATCCAGCTTCGTTCTTTCTTGGGAATTGTACATCACATATGCAGGACATCCGAACACATGAAGATAAGAATAATCTGCTGGCTTGCCATTCCACATCTCCATTGGTTTCTTTAAACCAATTGCAGTTGATGGCGACCAGTTTATTACGTAATAGGCAGTTTTGACTGCTTCTGCCCAAAAATATTTGGCTAGACCTACAGTTCGCAACATAGCTATTGTTCTTTCTAGGAGAGTTCTATTTATCCGCTCTGCTACACCATTCTGCTGAGGTGTGTGTGCAACTGTAAATTGTCTTTGAATACCCTCTTGCTTGCAAAATGTGAGAAAATTTCCATCTGTATATTCTCCTCCATTGTCTGTCCTCAGGCACTTAATCCTTTTTTCGGATTCAAGTTCTACTCTTGCTTTGATGTCCTTGAAAATTGGAAACACATCTGACTTCTTCTTGATTGGGTACACCCATAATCTCCTGGAGTAATCATCAATCAGTGATACAAAGTATTTTGCTCCTCCTAAGGATATTTCTAGTGACTCCCACACATCAGAATGAATCCAATCTAGTATGCGCTTACTTCTAGCAGTTGATCTATCAAACTTTAATCTATGCTGCTTGCTTGTAACACAGTGCTCACAAAAAGGTAAGTTTACTGATTTGAGCCCTGGAAGGAGATAATGTTCCGCGAGAATCTTCAAACCACGTTCTGACATATGGCCTAATTTGCGATGCCACATTGTTGTTGATTCTTCTTGGCCGGCTGATGCAACTGATGTGTTTGCCTTTTGCAATGTCTCTCCCTTAAGCATGTATAGATTTGTCGCGATCTTTTCTGCTTTCATCACCACAAGAGCACCTTTAATCACCTTCAAGATCCCACCTTCAATATGAGTTTTGCATCCGAGGTCATCCAATTGCCCAATAGACAATAAATTCTTCTTTAAGCCTTTCACATGTCGTACCCCTTGAATTGTGCGAACAGTATCATCGTGTAATTTTATTTTGACAGTACCATCTCCAGCAATCTCCAAGGCATAATCATTTCCCATGAACACAGATCCTTCTGAGATAGGTTCATAAAAGCTAAACCAGTCTCGTTGTGAAGTCATGTGCCATGTTGCTCCTGAATCCATTATCCAAACATCAGTGAGTTGTTTTCCGCCTTTGGAACCAATTGCTACTTCGCTATAAAGGATTTCTCCATCATCAGAGGTACTCGCAACACATCCTTGAGAGGTTGTTGCTTCAGGAGCTTTTCCTGCATTTTTCTTGTTGTACCAACAATCTTTCTTCAAGTGCACTCTCATGCCACAATGGTAGCATTTGAGGTTCTTCCTTCTTCATGACTTTGATCTACTCTGATCTCGGCTCCCACTAGAGCCACGTTCCATTGATCTTCCCCTCGTCATCGACAAAGCCTCTGCTTGTTTTGAGCTTTCTAATCTGTCTTCCTTGTTCTTCCGCCTTTGGATTCTTCTTCAAGAATAATAGCAAGCAACAACATCATCAAATTGAAGACTATCAATAATATTATTATTTGTTATGTTGATGATGAGTTGATCATAAGAGTCGGTAGACTTTGAAGTAGAAGTTCGCACGTTCATTTTCCACCATGTTGTAATCTGATGTGGTTAGTTGGGAAAATAGCGTGTTCAGATTGTTGATGTGATCCGTTACTGTCGTGGATTCACTCATTCGTAGAGTATAAAGCCTCCTTTTTAAGAATATCCGGTTGTGAAGTGACTTGACCTCGTACAATTTGGTGAGTGCATCCCAAATCTCCTTCGCCGTCTTCTTTTCTGCAACACTTGACAAAACTGAATCTGCCAAAGCTAGATGCAGGTTGCCAACAGCATTGTCATTCATCTCCTTCCACTTGTCATCAGGAATCCCAGTGGGCCTGCCTTCAATTGCTGCCAAGCAATTGTCCTTCCTCAAGATTGCCTTTATCTTCAGTTTCCATAAGGAGAAATTACTCCCATTGAACCTCTCAATCTCATATTTCGTTGCCATGATATTGACAACAATATATTTCTCAACTGGACCGGCTTACACTATTTCACCGTGAATAGTATAGTATATGTGAACAGTATTGTACGTATTACCGTATACTAGAACAAATCCAGTATGCGTTAACAATCACTGTAAAAGTATACAACTACACGTATGAATAGTTACCGTGAATAGTATCTGCAGCGTGAATAGTACCATATACAGGAGTAGTGTCGTATACTGGAATAGTGACCGTAGACCGTGAGCAGTGTACCAGGCAAGTTCCCAAGAAAGAGAGGTGAGTCACTAATGGACACGCTTAAATACCAAGTCTTTCCTAGCCAGAACTCTTCTAGACATGCACTCCCACACTACCACACTTTATTTCCAGCAACAAGAATAATTCTTTTCTGATGTGGAAGATCAGTCAATACTGTAACCACAGAACATACTAAGAATTTTCTTTCGAACTCTACACCGTAGTAACCTGTGGCTCTGATACCACTGTTGGGTACCAGAGTTATGGAAATAGAAACACATAATTGACACACAATATTTAACGTGAAAAATCCTATTTAATGATGAGGAAAAAATCACGGGTAAGACTAGAAGATTTTCACTATAGAAGAAAGATTACAACTTCTCTTGTAATTACAAGGAAACTACATAGAAGAAGGAAAGAATTTTTGGAGTGATGAAAACTAATGGAGGAGGTCCTTATTTATAGGAGAACCTCCTCCACAAATGCTAACAACCCACTAATGTGAGACTTCTATTACAACAAGTTAGACACTTACACTTCTCCGAGTTAAGTTATGGGAGTTTTCATCCGGGCTATGCATATTTTCTTTATTAGAAAATCCTTTTCTGATTATTTTCTCACAACTTTTTCAAAGGCAAAGGGTCAAACTCACAGCCCAAATTGTATTCGCTAGTACAGGCTCGGGGGACGCGCTTTCATGTATTGCCACCCAATGATGGAATAATAGGTTACCTTTGGGCCCATTGGGCTTCGTCAGCTAATGTGCTCAGTGTGCTTCAATTCATCTACTTTGTTTGCCGGTAACCCTTTAATCTATATCACATAATATATAACGAAGAACATAAAAAACAATATTGAGTAAATTATGTCAACATTCTCTTCATTGTTTTGATTTTTCACGCATGTACATCCATTCCACTTTGATAATCTTGCACTCATCTTCTTAAAGCGTACTAAATATTCTTTGGATTTTTCACTAACTTCTCTGTTTTAATTAAGATCATGTTGATTTTAAAAATAAAACAAAATTTAAGAAAATGAAATTTTAAGCAATTTACTCAAAATTAAATTACTAGCTGAGAAATTCCCTTTTATACGCGTTTTTCTGAAAAATATTTTTTTTGGACTTACACATAGAATAGAAAACACGCATCTTTTACCTCATGCTTTTTTTGCTTGGTAACTTTTATTCACATGAAAAAGTGCCAGACCTATCTTGTCTATTGGTCGTTTTTTTTTTATTTAGTGTGATTAGATAATGTTTATGTCATCTTACACAATTAATTTATTTTTTTATTCAATTAAAAATAAGCTCATTTATATTAGAACTAAAAAATTCATAAGGATATTTTTTATAATTTAATCTAAGAAAATTGGTATAATAAGAATTCCAACCTATGATCATACCCTATACATACATCAAATATTTGTATATCGCTTGGACATCGCCTTGCTATTCTTCCTTGGGGTTGGTTTGTTGAAAAGAACCCGCAACTTTCTTGTGGACTAAGCAATAATGAGTGCTTTTCAGCATATAATGATAAGCTGTATATAATATTATGAGGCCATTTAATATTTTTTGAAAATAATTATGATAATTTAATGAATGATAATAAATACTTCTTAATTCATAATATTTTTTTAAACTTTAATTACAGTTGTCAATACATTAAAAAAATTGAAGGAAACACGTACAATTAAGTTGGCAAAAATGGAAGCCACGCAATGAAACACCAGTTAACAATAGCAGACAGTGCTATGGAGATACTTATCTGATAAATTAAGTTATTTTTTTTAGAGTTTAAATTTGATATATTATTAGTATAAAATTCATTTTACATTATTATTTAATTATATGTTGGTACATCATATTAATAAAACAAGAATTTAATTTTGACATATAGTATAAAAGTTTTTTATATCATTTAGGAAAATATTTTTTGTATTATTATATTTAACACTTCGTATAAACATCATATACCGATGTAAGTGTAAGTGAATATCAAAATATATCATATTCTAAAATGAAATTGACGTATCACATGTCAATGTGAGAGAGGTGTAAGTTGAGTGTCAAATTCTAAATGTACAAATAATGGAATTGTCCATAACCACATGTGTGACTTTTGAAAAAGTTGTTATAAGAGTCAAACAATTAGATAATTGTGATTATCAAACATTTTTAATGGTTTAGCCATTTATCAATGAAAATTTTTATGATATCTTGATAAGTTTAGTACTTAAGATGAATTGTTAAATATTAATTAAATATTAAATTCATAATAAAAATTTAAAAATAATCAATAATAAATTAAATGCTTGACAACTTACTCAATCACCCTCAGTATCAAACCTTAAAAAAAAATGGATATCATAAAAAACTCTTTTATCAATACATTAAAATTAAATCTTTGTTAGGATTTGAACAAAAAATGAAAATGTACATACATCTGGTTTTAAATTGATCTGCTTTTGGAAAAACAAACGAAACAATCAAAGACAAAATATTAATTGATAACACTTGAAAGCAAACCATGGGGAGGGCTTGTACGGCAATACCCGCCGAAGAACAATCTAGTCATTAGCATTGAATGTGAGGTGAAGTAGAGATTCATAATGCAAGCCATCACTACGGTCTTCCTCTTGTTTACAATCTTGAGCAGGTGCACCGTACCACTTAATTTTGCGTGGCTTCTGAGTTTCAGTATGCCTGAATGGATATCATTGGTAAGATTCGCACTTACCAATAGCTTCTTAATGGACCTCACGTTACCGTAACATTGATTTCTGTGGTTTCTCTAGCCTCCACTCATTTCCCAAGCACCTATACAGCACACTCACTCTACTGTTCCCCGTAATTGAAGCCACCAAAGTTTGGGTTCATGATGCTCGCACACGCCCAATCATGGTCACATTGAAGGAAGGTGATGGTGAAGTGCTATAACTAATGTGCATCACCCTAGCTGATCTCAATTCTACCTCGGGATCTCTCATGCGCAACACGATAGATGCAAAAACTAAACAAACGGCCAATATGGTGACAAATCCAGCCTAAGTGTACACTGTACACCACACATTTGCTGCTTGGTTTTCGTAATTCTTCGCGTATTTGGGACTGCCTGAGTCCCTGTATCTGGATATGTTTTGAATACCTGGTGGACTTGACAAGAACTTGGGTGAGATTTCTTCCATTTCTTTTCTTTTTTCAGAAACTAAAGAGTAATTATTAAACTGAGAATTGAAGGTTGGCAGAGTTCTGCCCTTACATCTGGGAAACAGGGGTGATTAACTTCAGTTAGAATGAAAATGAAGGGTCAGTCACACTCACATGTATATATATATATGTATTACATCCATAGAGTTATGAGATTAACACGAGCTGAGTGGTAAAGTCCCGATAGCCATATTTTTTATTGGGCATTCCCAGGGTTCTAAATTGCGGTCTGCATCATCTGATGCGGTCGCAATATTGCCATTGCGGCCCGTGCCGCAACCGCATCACACCGCAATTGCGGTGTGACTCAAAATCACATGAATCGACCGCAACGGAATGGTGTTGCGGCCACAATGGAATGGTGTTGCGGCTGCAACGGGCGCAACAAGTTCTCGTTAGTTTTTCTTTCAAATCATCAATGTCGACTCGAGAGATTCGAACGGAAAGAAAAAGAAGAATATTCTTCAAAGAATCAAATAATTTCATGACATCAACGGGAAAAAGGAGAAAAGTAACATACAAATACATCGATTTTCGACACGGATCACTAACCTTTCAAACCATCTCTAGAGTTCTCGATTTCTCTCTGCGAAAACCATCTCCGGTCTCCACTTTAGTCTCCAATCTCCATCTTGCGGATCTCGGATCACGGGCTCACCATCTTGCTCCCGGCGCCGCAATCGCAGGTGAGCTCATCTCTCCCATCTCGGTTTTTCTTTTGTTTTGTTTACGTGTTTGTGAAATTTAGGAGGTTGGGGTTGGGGTTGAATGTCTGTTTGTGTGAGATTTGGGAGCAGAGAGGGGCGGTGGGTGAGAGTGGGACTGACGAAGTGGGAGGCAGAGAGGGGGAGGTGGTCGTGGACGAGGGCGGTGGTCCGTGAACCAGAGAGGAAGAAGGCGGTCAGGGTGGGTCGTGGCGGAGGCGCGGAGCTGATACGGGAAGCAGAGAGGAGAGGAAGAAGGGAAAGAGAAAGGGAATAGGATGGGGGAAGAGAGCCTACCGAGAGAGAGGATCAGACCAGAAAGGCAGAACTAGAGGAAGAAGAAGAACGGCAGAACCAGAGGAAGAAGAAGAACGGAAGAACCAGAGGAGGAAGAAGAAGAATGGAAGAAAGAATGGAAAGAAAGGGAGAACGAGGGAAGAAGGAGATACACGAGAGGAGAGAATGAGGGGAAATTAGGGGATTTAGAATTTAGGGCTCAGTGGGATTGGGTGGGAATTGGGAAAATTGGGTGAGAAAATTGGAGAAATTTTGGGGAAATTTTTTAAGAAAAAATTGAGGGAAAATTGAGGAAGTGAGAAATTGAGAAAAATTAGGGAAGTGGGAAATTAAAAAAAATTGTGAGAAAATTGATTTTTTTATAATAGTGTGTAAAAATTAAGTTAAGAATAATAATTAATTAGTTGTTTATATTAAGGGTTTAAATTTAAAGTTAATTATTGATGGAGTATTAGGAATATTAATAATTAATTTAATTACTTAATTATTTATTTAAAAGAATATAATTAGTAGTATATATTATTATTAAGGGTTTTAACTTTGAAGTTAAAGTTAAAGTTAATTATTGATTGCTAATTGAGATATTAGTAATAGTGATAATTAAGTTAATTATTGATAATTGTTATAATTTTTTTTGTAAACAGCATTACAAAATTTAAACAATGCCGCCAAGAGAAGAATTTCCTACAGGAAGATTGGAGGGTGCTCCAAGTGATGATATTGGATGGCATTTCTTAACAGTTGTACCGGAAATCGAAACAATATTACATGCAAACTTTGTGGAAAAGTAATAAAGGGTGGCATTACAAGATTGAAGCAACACATAGCACATTATAAAGGGCAAGTAGCAGGTTGTCCTAGAGTCAACACATTTGTCGAGAGAATATGATGAAACTCTCATAGATGGGAAAGCAAAAAAAATTGACTCTAAAAAAGAAAAGAAGAATTCGAAGAAGGCTTAAGGGGAAATGTTGAAGAGGAAGACATAGATGATCATATTAATGAACAAATCATGCTAACTACACAGGAGAGCTTTAGATCACAACATGAATGGGAAGACAGACAACGATTCATGCAACAAATAGGGGATCGGAAATATATATGAAGAAGGTGGAAGCTCTCATGCAAGTGTTAGTGAAGTCAGAAGGCCACAAGATATTTCTACTACTTTGAGGTCTACAGATGTTACCCTTATAAGAAGTAAAAGCGTGAAGCAACCAAAAGTTAGTGGTGGTTGGATGAAAATACTAAGAAAAACACTTGGAGCAGCAGTAAGCAGGTTCTTAATTTATGAGCGTTTGCCTATGAATTTAGCTGATTCTCCTTGGTTGCATGCTTTGATTGTTGAAGCAGCTGAGGTAGGCAAAGGAGTTAAGTGTCCAACTCCTTATGAAGTTTCAGATGTGTATTTGGAAGTTGAATACAAAAAAATGCAAGAATGGATAAATACACTAAAGGGTACCTGGAAAGAAAGAGGAGTTACAATAATGTGTGACGGTTGGACTGATAGTATAAATCATACACATATTATGAATTTTCTTGTTTACTACAGCAATGGGACAATTTTCTTAAAATCTGTTGATGCTTCTGGTGTTGATACTAGAAATACAGATTATTACTTCCAGTTGCTTGACAAAGTTGTAGATGAAGTTGGAGAAGAATATGTAGTCCAAGTGGTTACAGATAATGAAAAAGCACTCAAAGCAGCTGGGAAAAAATTGATGGAAAAGAGGCCACATTTGTATTGGTCTGCATGCGCAGCTCACTCGTTTGGATCTTTGCTTGGAGGATATAGGGAAAAAGCAAAATGTGAAGAAACTACTTGAATGATGCAAAGACATCAAGTGACAACTTTCATCTATAACCACATATGGACATAAATTTGATGAAGAAATACACTTTGGAGGTAGAGAAATTTTCCTACCTGGCATAACTCGATTTGCAACACAGCTTCTAGCAACTTTTCAAGCTATTATGAAGCAAAAGCAAGGTTTAAGAAACATGTTCAACTCGGAAGAATTTAGAAAATCTAAGTTTGGGAAAGAGAAAAAGGACCAAAGCATTTGAAGCAAGAAAAATAGTTTTGAGCGGAATTCGAGTAAAGTTGTTGATCTCTTGAAAGTATTTGAACCTATTGTAAAAGTCTTGAGGCTGGTCGACGGCGACGTGAAGCCAACGATGGGTTTTTTTTTATGAAGCCATAGATCGAGCCAAACAATCTATCCAACAAAATTCTCGATATCATACAAGATATAATGAAATAATAGATCAACGTTGGAGATTCATGCATTCTGATCTTCATTCTGCAGGTACGTCAATAATCGATATAATTTATAATTTTTTGTTTTGTGATAAAATTTTACTCTCGTGTCCTTTTATGCATAATAATTGATCAATTTTTTTAGGTTATTTTCTTAACCCACAATTTCAATATGGAGTTGAACATGGATCCATGTTTATAAAGAAACTTTTGACTAACCAAATGGCGTCATCATCAAATTAGAAAGAAACATGGATGATCAAAAAGCTTTGAATCAGTTAGTAAATAATGTTTATATTTAAATCTTATAAATTTATAATTAAATATTTTATATTTACTTATTGACATATTATATTGTGTTATACGTTGATGATATTTAGGGAAAAACGTGAATCATTTGGCACACCACAAGCTCAAAGAGCTTGGGCTAGAATGAATCCAGGTAAAATATTTTTTTCTCTTTTTTGTACAAGTAAATCTATTTAAAATTTATTTATACTTTATATGACAAATAATTATTCATTATGTTTGGTCATTTAAATAGCTGAATGGTGGTTGATATTTGGATCGTGTGCTCCTGAACTTCAACGTGTGGCAATAAAAGTTCTTAGTCAAACAACTTCAGCTACAAATTGTGAGAGAAATTGGAGCACATTCAGCTACATTCATACAAAGACAAGGAATAGACTCAAGTATAAAAAGCTACAAAAACTTGTCTTCACATATTACAATATGAAGCTGAAAATGAGACATGAAGAAAGGAGAAGTCAAGAAGAAATTGAAGCTAATTTCAATCCAATTAATCTTGACTACATATTTCAAGAAGAAGACCCATTATCTCCTTGGATTGAAGAAAGGGAAGGCCCTGTATTAGATGGAGTACAAAATTCAGAATGGTTGCCTAGAATTGATACCGATGATGAAGATATGGAAGTGATGGTGATGATGATGCGGGTTCGATGAAAATAGTGGTGGTTTAAGTCCTCCTAGTAACAACAAGTGGTAATGGTGGTACTAATGCGTAGATTCAAAAAGTGATGATAATGATGAAGAGGATGACGAATATAGGCAAAATGATCCATATCAGAGAGATTCCATATAATCGTCGTGACAAAAGCCTAATGATTGATATGACTACATCTAGGCCAGATATGGTTCCTTCTGATCATTCATTTGGTGATAGCAGAAGAGGTGGATCACAATCTAGTAGAGGAAAAAGGCAACAAAATGTTACACTAGAAGATTCTTCCTCTTCAAGCATTGCACAAAGTTTTGGTGACTTTGGTCTTGGTGAATCATCTCAGAGTAGTCAGGGGTATTATCCACCATCTTATCAATCCTTACTTGTGCATATGATCAATATGCTAGTAGTAATCAACCTCCATCATACCATCAATCTTCAATGAACTATCAAGATCCTTATCATCAACAATCAAGTAGTGGATTTTTTGATTATGTCTTTGGACAAGGAGATATGCAAGGTGATAGCCAAAATGAAAGTGGAGGTTATGATCATCCACGCCATTCTACCATGTGGTAATAATTATCATGTAAGTTTTATTTATATTGTCTTTAAGATTTTAATTTATTTATTTATTTACTTACTTATTTATTTATTATTTTAAATTTAATAATTTACTTTATTATTTTTCAAAGTTTTTAAAGTGAGATTTAGTTTATTATTTGTGAACCGCAATTAAAAAAAAAAATTCTTATAATACTTATAAATATGTAAGATATTAATTATGAGTTTATATCATGTTTTCTTTTTTTGCAGTGAAATTATGCATCCTAATAGTAGAATTGTTCCTTGCATAATTGGTGATGTGATTAAAGTTGCAGTGTAATTGTATTCTTCTCATTGCATTAGATTTTTTTATCGAGTGACTCGGTGTAAAAATATGACATGTGAAATTTATTTGAAACTTATTTAAGTTGATATATTATTTAGTTTTTACTCTCTTATATTTATATATGCCCAAATAAAATTTTAAAAGGCCTATTAATAATTATTATAACAATAATTATGTTATTTTAGTTATGAATTCAATTTCATTTATTCTTTAAGATAGTACAAAATTTTATCAAATGAGTAAAAACTTATAAAACATTATAAATAAAGAAATATGAAGAGTTATAATAATTATAGATTTTTTTTACATTTTGTGCAAGTTTTAAAAAAATCACACCGCAAATGATATCAATCCGCATCGCAGATAATCACAATACCCGCAACCGCATGATGCAGAATCAAATAACTGCAATTTAAAAGCATGGGCATTCCTAAAGCATATAATATAATAAATATTCTGGGTAGACTTCTTCACTTCACCATCCCTAGCCACTACGCTTTCTTATTTAGGAATTCTACTTAATAATTCTTTAGTGGGATAATCTTCACTGTAGTGGGTCTCTCTTTACTTAACACTTTGTGGGAGAATTTGGATTTATTGAATTACTCACCTTTTGGTTTACGGATCACAATTTTTGTTTCTGGTGAAAATTTACGGAACACACTTTAATTTCTTCTTACATAAGCAAGTATCTTTTCATTTTCCTCTTTATTCGCTAATAAGTTTTAGAACAAGAACACCGCACGAGTTAATCCACCAACCCAAAGAGCCTATAGTGGCAATGCCTTTATGTATTTTGGCGACACAGAAAGCAAAAGATCCAGCTATGCTCCTTCATTGTTGCGTTGGCTTATCGTCATTTCGGAAAGTCTTTTCTGCTTCTGGGACTGGTCTACGCTGCTTGGCTTGGAGAGTCTTCGGATCCGAAAAAAGTTGTCAATTGCATCTAAGTAGCTAACTGTTAAGCCTTCTTGTGTTGCTGCCCTGCTGGAAGTTTGAATATTGGTGTAATTTTTTGTCTAGTTGAATATGGCTGGAGTCTGGAGTTTCGTAATCACAATTAACCTCTATCTTAATGCCTAATTTCTGCATATGATAACAGGACAAAGGATTTGATTTAGCTCTCGAATTAATGTTTCGATTCGCTTTATTATAGTGTTGTCTTTAGCTATACGGACCTGGTTACCTAGATAGATTCTTAGACCATCCAAATAACAATAGAGATCATCCAAAGATCTTTTTTTTTAAAAGAAGAAGAAGAAGAAGAAGAGAGAGTGAACATCAAAAGGAAATGAAAATATTCATATTACTTGTGCATATCATCAGCATTATACAATTGACATTACTATTATGTGGATATGGTTTTCTTGGTCAACCATCGGTGAATATCTAAATTAAATTCAAGTATAAATTACATTTGGGAGGAGGGTAATAACTCTAATTCTCTTGACTTGGGTGTTAGAGCATTTTTTTTCCAGCTGCCTTCCTTCTTGATTTTGCAGTTTGCATGTAGTTGCAGACATGTGGGTGCTCTTTGAGAGGTCTCCTTGTTTCATAGGTTCCTTTTTGTTTTGCTTCTGTCTTTCACCCCGTTCTCACACCCAAAAAAATATCACGTACTTAGCGAAATAAATGCAGTAAGAAGTCGTACTTTTTTTTTTTCATAAACATATTGTACTTAGAATCCATAATACAATATGCAAAAGATATATTTATAATCAATAATTCATACTATTATAAAGGGACTTTTCACTTTTTTTTTTTGAAAGACATGAACTTTTCACTTTTGTATTTAATTTTTTTTTGGTACAAAGTATTTAATTTTTTAAATCTATCATTATTAATTACTCATTTAATGATTTGAATAAAAATATAAAAATAGAACTATAAATACATTTATTACTCATTTAAAATATTTTAAAATAAAAAATAAATTTTTAGACACTTCTTGCTTTTCAATTATAATTCTCTTCAAACATTTCTCAACTTCTCCCTCTATAATTATAATTAATTTTAAACAGCGTTTATTGTTATTTATTTTTTATTGTAACAAAATAAAATAATGCAATATTAATTACTCGTTTTATGATTTAAATAAAAAATTATAAATATGTCTTGTTATTCATTTGAAAATCTAAAAACAAACATAAAAATAATAAAATTATATATCGTTTTTTCTAACAGAATTATATATTTTTTTACTCACCAATAACATTTGTCTTCAAACACTTCTAAATTTCTTATTATGTGATTATGTTAGCTTCAAACACACGTTATTATGATTTTTTATCTTTTATCTTAATAAAAAAATACAAAAGGTGTCCTAAATATTTGTTCTGATTGTCCCATTATAATATAAACATCACATGTATTAAAAGAGTTTAATTGATATGTATTATTAATGTAAAGAGTTTTACATTAATATTTAATAATATTTTGACAAATTAATATTTATTATTACATCTTTATCTTAATAATTAAAATAAAAGCATATATATCAAAATATTAGTAAATGTGAATGTTAAAATCTTTACCTTAATGGTACATGCCATTTTAATTCGTATTGAAAATAAAAAATATATATATTTATACACTAAATTTTGCACAATATTTTTAGATTGGTTATTGTGTAAACAATTAATAATTAACATACATTATGTAATAATTGAGAATAGTAAGTGATTACTACCGTGTAGTTATCAGTGCATTATGGTGATAATATATTATGTGATAATCAGCTTATATTACATTATAATTAGTATTCATCTAATTTAAATACGTTTAATTTATTTAATTCACTCATAAAATTATTTTATATATTATAAAAATACTACAATCACATAAAAGATGATTTAATATTTTAAACTAATTTGATATACGATATAAAAATAATAGATATATTTAATTGTACACTAAACATTTTCTATATAAAAATGGTGTACATATTTGGTACGGAAACTGTTAAAAAGATTAAGGCCTTTTTCGGTTACTGCTTTTGGAAAACTGTTCTCTATTTAAAAAGCAAAAGAACAAAAGACTTTGTTTGCATGGATGTTTTTTAATGTTAGATTTTAAAATTGTTCCCAAGCCATCTGTTTTTTAACGCTAAAAAACAGAAACACATTTGAGGTGTTTCTAAACTTTGGTTATGTGGCGTGTCTGTAAATAAGCCATTTCATTAATGGCAATCATGTAATAAAAGGCAAACATCATTTCAGTTTGTAGTTCACTTTCATCCTCAAATTTCTTTTTCTTTCCCATGTCATTTTCACATCATCACCTTCTCTCCAACAATGGCAGGGGCATTCTCAGTCTACAATCACAGTAATGGATATAGCTAGCAGCTTTTGGGTGTGGAAGAGGATACCCATTCACCAACCTATTATTAGGCTCACACAAGAACAAAGAAGACTCCATCATTTATCATATAGAACACATCACTTCATGGAGTGTGGGTGATGGTTAAAGAACCATGATAGCATCTCATCTTCATCTTTTCATCAAAAGCCCCAATCTTAAAAAGTCAACATACTCCCCCATCACTTCCAGTTGTCAAGCACAATCTTAGGGGTTCACTTTGTTGGTAAACTCCCTCTATTCATATCTGACTTATTAGACCCAGCCATTTATACCATCTCCCAATTCCCCGAAAAACGCAAGTTCTTCCAAAAAGATTTTTTGTTTTTCATTTTTTAAAAGCATTATAAAAATTATTCATTCAGACAAGTTTTTCTACCTTTTATTTTTAAAAATTGATCAGAAACCAATCCTGAAATTTTTGTTGAAAACAAGTTTTTAAAAATTGAAAACAGAAAATCAACAAGCCTTATATGTGTTATAAATGAAAGTACGAAAGAGAATACCAAGAAACGGAAAAACCATAAAGTGTACGTTTAAATAATAGAATTGAAATTAAAATATAAAATTTTAATTTTTTTTAATTAAAATTGATTCAAAATTTTATTAAATTTTATTTAAGATTATCAAAGAATTAAGATAAAAAAATATAATTTTAAATATAATTATAATTTTATTATTTAAATGTATGATTTAAAATATTAAAAAATATTTATAAATTTAAAATTAATAAAAATATTTATACAATAATATTTTTATAATATAATAATCATATTTTTTTCATAAAAAAAAAATTCATGATTTTTTTTAAAAAAAAATAGCTATTATAATAATTTTTATATAAATATAAAAATAATTTTCTATATAAATAAAGAATTTCAAAAAATATGATTGATGATAAATAAATATAAAGAGAGATAAAGTTTAATTTTTAAGTTATGAAATTAATAATTTTTAAGGTATAAATTAAGAATTAAAAAAGTACTTAACTTATAAATGTAGAAATTTTTTTATAGCTTCCTAAATGAAACGATCAAGATTAACCATTCCTCATCTTTTCATTTAATACAATTTGGAAATTAGGAGGAAGAGTGAAGCCTTGGGCAAACGCTGATTAACGAGATAGACATCCAAATTGTAACATAAATTGATTTTAAAAAAAAACTTGTGATATGTACCTTATACTTTTTTTATAATATGATATTATGTTACATCATTGTTAAATTAATAAAATTAATAAAATTAATAAAAAATAATTGACAAGAAAAATTCATCACATCACAAAAATAACGTTGTATCAACATCAAATTAAATTAGACTTAATTTTATAAATTGGTAACCAAAAATTTCGAGAACTATATAAAATTGTGTAATCAAACATGTACCATAAAAATATGCATGCGGTAAGAAAAAAATAAGAACACCGCACGAAGAAAAGAATGGAATAGGCAGCAGTATTAGAAACGATAATTAATTGTTATTAGCATTGGATACCCTGAATTGCGTGGGAGGTCAAGTTGAGATTCATAGTGCAAGCCATTTCTATGGTCTTTCTCTTCTTTATAATCTTCAGCAGTTGAAGTGTGCCACTAAATTTGGCGTAACTTGTGAGATTTAACGTCTCCGAAGTGATGTCACTAGTAAGGTTCCCAGCAACCGGTAGCTTGGCCGACCTCACATTCATGGTAACATTCATTCCATTGGTTTCTCTGGCCTTCACCGTGTCACTGCCGATTCCCCTATCACCAATCCTTATACCTTTATAGAGCACACTCACTGTGCTATTCTCATAACTGAAGCCACCGTAGTTTGGGTTCCTGATACTGAGATGGGTGATGATGGTCGCATTAAAGGAAGCTGATGGTGAAGCGCTATAACTAATTTGATTCAACGTAGCTGATGTTAATTTGACCTGTGGACTTCTCACACGCAATATGCATCCAGAAACCAATAGAACTGCACATAGGATGACAAAGGCAGCCAAAACGAATACGAAACATTTGCTGCTTCGTTCTTCATGTAGGGCAGTCTCTTCATCGATTGTTTGATGTCTTAACCTGCAGGAATATTTATTTGTCTGAATATCTTGGGCCATTTCTTTAAACTCAGAAACAGGGCTCTTGTGGGAACTTGGTGCTTAATTTCAGTTACAGAAGATCAAGTAAAGGAAGGAGTTGAGGAATTTATTGTTTTGGAGGTGAATGGAGGGTCTGTTATAAGTTCTAGAGTTTATATAGCGTAGCAGAATCCTAATTACCACACCAGCTGATTGATGAGTGGTCGAGTCCTATTCCTAGTAACAAGTCTAAGTCTCGGTTGGCGTTTGCAGCTTCCATACCTTTGTAATAAGTCCTACTTAAAATGGAAAATATCACCCTTATATTCTTTTTTAAGATGTATTACTATTTATATAATTTTTAAATATTGATAAAATTGATAAAAAATATATACATAATTAATGATATGAAAAGAGGAGTAAAAAGTTATATGAGAAAAAAAATAATAAAAAAATCAGAATTAACTTAAATATAATTGGAGGCATCCCCTTAGACAACTAGGAAAACAGAGGTGTAGAAAATGTGAGGAGAGTGTCAAAAATGAAGTTTTTGTGGTTTTAGAATTTCTTTACTTGATAAGTAAGATATTAATATCTTGAAATATGAATCAGATTTTCTTAATTTTTTTTTTCAACTAATCAATTGTAGGAGAGAAAAAAATATAAAAATTATAAAAAAATTTCATACATATAATCATATAACTGAATCTCACTAATAATTTTTTTTATATTTTTCTATTTCTAATAATTTTGCACTTGAAAAAAATTCAGAGAATCCTAATCCCTTAAAATACATATTTTTAAGTGAAGACTCTCTTAACTGTAATTTTTTTTATATATATGAATATAGAATTGAACTCAACTAATAATAATGTTATTTTTAAATTTATATTTCTGCTTTAAGTAAAAAAAATGCTCTTCCTTTTATATATATTATTTTTAGAAAAGAAAGAAATAAAAAATGAGATTAATTTAATTTCTTAAAAGAAGTTGATGTAAAAAGTAAGTATAGAAATTTAGATTGCAAAAATAAATAATAATATTTTAAATTTGCAATAACACAGCCCATTTACTTTCTCGTTTTTCTCCCTTGCTGTGTCTCGTTGGGCTTTGTGGGCTTCTCTAGGGTCTATCACACCCCCGTGATGGCCCCTCCCATAAACATAAAAGAATGGATGATCAGAGGCAAGTTGAGATTATCTTACTGGATCGTTATTGCTTTTCTTTGAAAATTAGTCGCAACACAAGAAATTGGATTCATGTTAACCCAATTAGTAATTGAAAATCTCAAGGTTCTTTTTCTTTTGAATAATGATGGTCTTACATTTCTTTTTAGAGGTATATTACTATTCATATTATTTTTAAAGATTGTGATTAAGTGAGAAAAGATAATAAAAAAAATAAATATAATAAATAATATTAAAAAATATGTAAAAAGATATGTATATATTATTTGTAATAAGAATATCATTGTAATAAGAAAATCTCAAGTTTCAAATAATTGAATTCTAAATTTTAAAATTTTCTTTTTTTTCAAATCATAATGATCACCAATATTATTACTTTTCAACAATTATTACACACTCTTAAGCATTCACATTTTGTCTTTCCGGAAAATAGATTAGCTTAGTTTTGTAAGGAAAACACAAGCGGCTCAACCAACATAAAGCGCCATGTGGCAAGCCTTTATGTTATGGCGACGTAAAGGATCCAACCGTAATCCTTCACTGCGACGGCTTGTTATCATTTGGAAACAGTTTTTTGTGGGAGACATTCTAGCGTAGGATATGCTTGTAGGATTTTGGCATGCCGTATTACGGTTTAATAATATAAATTAATATATTATAATTTTATTAGTTGTTTAATGTTTAGAGTGAATAATGTATTGTATTGTTGTATAAATTTATTTATCAAATTTTTTATATATTAAAATAATTAATAATTTAATTATGTCTTAAAAGATAAAATTAGACTTAATTAAGTATTATAATGTATAAATTTTTATAAAAAATTTCTATTACAACCTGAACACCTTGATATTCTAACTCTTTTTCCTTACACTATCATGTATATCAAATAACCCTAAGTTAGAAAAATTCACAAGGCAATTAGGTCTCACTCTCACAAGAATTGCCGTATGATTGCTGTCACCGTAAAAATTTATGAAGACAAATGATTGTAACAAACTACATCAAAAGCAAATATCATTACTACTGTCAGAACCATAATATTCTCAAAATTACAATATTATACTCGCAATTAGAATCTTGTAAGTATAGTATCCACAACACAAGTACAATCTCAGTGTAAACTGTAAAATGTCAATGACTCAGTGCATTGGCTGCCTGTTGGCAAGGTGGGCGCTTTTTTCATAGTCTCATAACTTCTCTTTCTTCGTTATTTATTTCATTTTTGTTGACTCTTTCTTCTTTATTTAATTTAATGAAAACCAGTTAGAGACGACAATTTCAGCTCCCATTTTGCCGTTTCTTATGGTTGGAATTGTAACTATAATAACTGTAGCCATAACTGATGAACTTTAACATATTTGTCTTGTATATAGTTCATAATTACCTGAAATACAATATGTTTGGATATATAGAACAGAAATGGCTATGCAGTACGTCACGTATAAAAAATAAAATATGCTAAAAGTATACTTATTTGATACGCTTGCTAATAAAATTATTAAAAAAAATTTGGTACCATAAATATATATATTTTTTGGGTATATCGATATTTTTTATTTTACAAATTTTTTTATTCCCAAAATTATTTTATATATCAAATTCTAGTCTATTCTTTACTCTAATTCAATTGTTTTCTCTAATCCAATAAGTGAATGGGCCAAAAAACTAGGCCTTAGCAAGTCTGTTAAGTGTTAACCCATTCTTAATGAAAAGTTTAAAATGTTCTTAAAAGAGTTTGGAGCTATGAAGCACGGACACGCCATTGTTGAGGCGTGTCCACGTATCAGATACGTATCTGTGTCAGATATATGGGGACATCCGTATGATACACGTGTCAAAATATATCTGATTAAAAATATTTTTTTTTTAATTTAGACACATCTAGGACACGATCCATTAATATTTATTTTTAAATAATTTTCATGATTAATGTTCAATTAGTAAGCCCATAACCCACACAAACTCAATCACATAACTAATGTCCCAAGTCACTATTTTCACACATCAATATTTTAAGTTTTATTTTTCATACATCACTATTAGACTTTTAAGTTTTATCTTTTCACACACCACTATTTTCATCTGCTCCTTCTACCTTTATTCGTACCAAATCGTCCACTTCGTCGTCACTGAAACTTGCTTCATATCTATATTACTTCTAGTTAATTTTTTTCATGCACATGTATTCATTCATGGCTAGTTCTATTAGGAAAAGTTAATTTAAGAGATTTTTTAGAATATATCAATAGAAATTATGCTCCATATTTTTAAGGAAAGACTTATTAGGTAGCAAATATTGGTACATATGACATATATTACGATATTATAAATCTTCAGGTTTATAGAAATGATATTAATGAATTATGATTTTTTTACGTAAATTTTGTAATTATATATATATATATATATATATATATATATATATATATATATATATAATTTTATATATTTAATGTGTCCGTGTCCGTGTCCTACAATTTTTTCAATTTAATGTGTCTCCGTGTTCGTGTCTGTGTCGTGTCTCGTGTCCGTGTCCGTGTCTGTACTTCATAGGTTTGGAGTATTCATGTTCCATGATTCTTTTCTATTGATTTGGAAGAATTTTATATCAATGATTGTGAATCACTACCTGCAACCTGTTTAACAAGTTAAAGTGTCAAAATTATTAATTTACTGATTTATCCCAAAAAAATAGAAATTGTATGAAAAGTCTAATTTGATTTTATTTTATCTCTCATTTCTTTCTCCTTCTCCATCTCTGCTTCGCCATTTCTTCCTTTTTCTCCCTTCAAATTTCAAATTTTGGGATGAGAAGTGGTGGTTAGTGGTCGGCGACGAGTGGTCGGACGGTGTGAGAGGCATCAGCGACGAGTGTGAGTGGCGTCAGCGGCATGTGGTCGGCAGCGTGACTGTCAACCACCACTGCATCTCCGTCATCCAAGAGCCGCTGCCGTTCACCTTTACCCATAACCTAGAGCCGCTGTTGTTCACTTCCACCCAGCCGCACTCAGACCTCGCCTGCGAACCACTGCCGCACCACCATGTCACTAAAACCTCGCCTATCAACCACCAATTCCTTGACTCCGTCTAAAACATCTCTGCTGGAGAAATTGAAGGGAACGACAATGTATTCCCATAAGGACTAACTAACAATAATTTAAAATATTAGGGATAATAACTAAATAATAAAAAATTAAAAATGACCTGCAATAACAAATAATTTTTCTTGGAGCATGAATGTTCAAAACTTTGTTAAGAGTATTGTAAATGTCTCTCATTCCTAGTAGCCTAATCTCAAACCACGATTTGAGTATAAGTTAAAAAAAAATAAGTTACTTTTTTGTTGGTCAAAATATGGTTTGGAAAGTATGATCTAAACATGCTACTTATCAGGCATCTAATATAGTACAAACCGCTACTTCTCTGAATGAGGCGTATGGCGAAGTGAGACTGAGAGCTAGAGTAGAGACCTGAACTGTTCCTTCCCTATCTCAACCCCTTCTCAAAATGGTCAAAACTGTATATGACTATTTTCTCAAGAGCTATTGAGCTACAATGTTAAAGGAAACGAGAGCCTAGTTTGGACGATCGAGGGCTTGCCCTTAATTACTTGAAATAACAAAAAAGATAAAAAAAAATAGTTTCCATAAAATCTAGTCATAAAAAATATTATAATTGACTCCATCATTGCCCTGCATCATCATTTCTCATTCGTTCCCAAATTATCATGTTAATCTTAGTAAACTCTACTCTATATAGAAAGATATTAAAAATATTTGAAGATTGAACCTCTTATTTTCTCAATGAACTGAAACATCAACGTCTACTTATTTACAACAAATCATTATGTGTACTAATTAGTAAATTGAGTTTTATATGAGCGGACTTTATTTATAATTTAAAAATTCAAAGTATGCTTAAAAATAATTTGTAAATAGAATTAAGCTAGTGCTTAAATAAGGATTAATCTCACATAAAAAAAGTGTGAAAATACCTCACATCTTAACTTCACAAAAAAACAAAACTCTATTTACACCTTCGATTGATTTGCTTGATCAATCAAATTTTCATAGAATCTAAAATTACAATTTATTGTTATTATTCCCAAAAAATAAAATTACAATTTGTTGTTGCTGTTGTCATATATTAAATATCCTAAAAGATAAGAGAATTCGAAGAAGGGTGCAATAGAGGATGTTAGATGGGTGGTGCTGCATCAGCCACCATATACTATGGGAAGCCTTTTGTTTGATGAGTATTCTTGTTAGACATTGATTCTTTAATTCTTTAATCTTTAAAACAAATTCTAGATTCATACATTCTAGAACAAAACACCATAAGGCATAGGATCTACATCATGCCAGATTATCAAGGATTCTTGGATTTCATAAATACCTGGATCCATAACTATCAACCACCAACTGTTGCAGAATCTTTGTGACAATCAATCACAAACAAAGGGGTGGTTTGTGATATTCGTCAACCAAATCGCATTAGTTCCTCAATGGGACCGTCGTCTCTCTTCCAGATGGGGAGAAAGGAAACTGTGTTATGATTTGGTATATTGAGGACCATAACTATTTTTGACGTATATTAACCAATTAGGGTTCCCATAATCTCCTAATGAGCTAATATGGTATCTACTCATTAAGCCTACATCAAGTTGTGAAATCTATGGGCTCACTAAATTAGATCACTTAATAACAAGTTCAATAAATTAAATAGCTAATATAATTGTCAATTAAATATGATGTCCAACATTAATTAGGAAACGTAAATTTCCTAACAATCTCCCACTTGGGCTTCATATTATTCCTGAAACAATTATACTACAAATTCTTTAGGCACACATTCTTATGTTATTTATCTTTAAACTTCTCCTTAATACAATCTGGTTCATCTCATATATTAGCTATGGAACCACTAAAACTTTTATCACAATCAAGCGTAACTAAACCATAATAATCACTATAGCAATATACTTAATGACATAGATCAAACATGGATGAGTAGTGTGAAAATTACATGCAATGTGATCTCAGACATGCCTATTTCCAACTGGTCCTTCTTTAGTCCTTAGTGAGATCAATCCAAAGTCCTTAAATGCAACACTAACATTGCATGTACAAAGCATAAACAAGTTCAAAAATAGAATCATAAACTATCAACTTTATTCTGCAGAAAATCAAATAACACAATGTCCAAAGTAAAACATAGAACATAAAAAAGACTCCCACTAAACTAAGGTATCCTCAGGAATAACACCCATATGAGCAGTATGCTCATAAAAAAACCTTAGGTGTCAAGCCCTTAGTTAATGGATCAACTAGCAAAAAATCTGTTCCTATATGTTCTATAGAAATCTATCTATCCTGAACTCTTTCCTTAATAACTAGAAACTTGATGTCGATAAGCTTCGACTTCGTCGAGCTCCTATTGTTGTTGGAGTAAAGAACTACTGAGTTATTGTCATAATAAATCTTCAATGGTCTGTTAATGTCATCAACCACACGCAAACTGGTGACAAAGTTTCGCAGTCATATCCCGTGATTGGACGCCTCATAACAAGTTATGAACTTCGCTGCCATGGTTGAAGAAGCTATAAGAGTCTATTTAGCAGACTTCCATAAGATAGCTCATCCAGCCAACACATAAATGTAGCCTGATATGGAGTGCCTACTATCTTGACATCCCGCAAAATCGGAGTCAGAGTACCCGATGATCTCTAAACTGTCAGATCTCCGATAAGTAAGCATATAGTCTTTTGTTCTCTTCAAATAACGCATCACGCGTTTGACCGCTTTCCAATGTTATATACCAATATTGCTCAAATATCTTCCCAAAACTCCCACTATAAATGCTATGTTAGGACGAGTACAAACTTGAGCGTACATTAGACTCCCTACCGCTGCTGTATAGGGAATCTTCTGCATCTCTTTCATTTCAAGATCATTATTGGGGCACTGTTTGAGACTAAACTTGTCTCCTTTAGCAACGGGTGTGTCTCCTAGTTTACTATCTTTTATGCCGAATCTATTTAAGATTTTATCGATATAGCTCTTTTGTGACAACCTAAGGATACCTCGAGAGCAATCTCTTAGTATCTGAATGTGTTTGGATGCTTACCATTGAAGACTTGTTTTGATGATAACAAACGAGAAGATTAAATGAAGATGAGTAATAGACCAAGTCCAAGTTTTTTTGTTTGATTAGTTTTTAGGACTTAGGATCTATTGTACGGAGCTCACATTTAATATCTCTTTGTCTTTTGAAAGAAAAGTTTTCAAAGAATAGCTCACTTGTTTTTGAACTCAGCATCTTTGGAAATCCACTTCAAAACAGTTTTTTAACTTGAATTATTCAAATGAAACATTGCCTATTCGAATAAATGTCTTCATGAGAAACCTGTTTTCAAAGTGGCTATTCGAATAAACATTCGTTTATTCGAATAACTGAGCTTTTCAGAAACTTCGTTTTAAATACGTTATTTGGATAACTCATCTGTTATTCGAATAAAGGTTTCTATCTGAACTTCGTTTTAAATACGTTATTCGAATAACTCATCTGTTATTCGAATAAAGGTTTCTATCTGAACTTCGTTTTGAATACGTTATTCGAATAACCAAGTTGCTATTCGAATAACCCTTTCAAATGAGCTTTTTTTTACGTTGAGCTTTATTCGAATAAGTCTGCTTACCTATTCGAATAAACACGAACCTTCGCTTACGAAAATAGAAACAGATGCAATTGAAATTTGTTTTCAATCGCTTTTAATGCCTTTTATCACACCCAACGCCATACCGCTTAACCTAATTCTCTCTATAAATAGCAAGCCTGGGTCACGTTTTCCATCACCCATTATTCTCAATGTTTTTCTCGATTACTCTGTTTATGTGAAAACTTTTCCCTACGCTCTTCTTGCTTAAAAACTTTGAGATATTACCGTGAGAGCTCCATTAGCACTTCAACTTGTATTACACACTCTTTTGAGAGTTTCTCTTCATCTCTATTTTTCTCGATTATTTGTATTGAGGGTGAGGTATCCTCAAAGGTTTGTATAAGGGTGAGGTATCCTCAAGCAGTGAGACTTTAGCACAAGGGTATAGTGTCCCCGTGTGTGAAAAGTGCTCTATTTTGTAACGGTAGCAAGCACCTATTGAAGCTTGTATACTTAGTGAAAAATCTCGACTTTCGAGGATGGACGTAGACCACAAGTGGGTTAGTGGTCGAACCAGGATAAATACTTGCCTCACTTCTCTCTTCTTTAATCTCTTTAATTTAAGCAATTTAATTTACTGCATGACATTTATTTTACGCCGCTTCTTTTACTATTTATTCTCTTCTTCTTATTCCTTCAGTGCTTTTATTTATCAAGTTTATATTTGTATTTTATTTTAAAAAGAGTTTTGCGAAAAAGTTTTAATACTCAATTCACCCCCCTCTTGAGTAGTATCGGAAGCCACTTGGTAACAAGTGGTATCGAGCTAGACTTCTTGTATAAAGAGCTTAGCAGCTTCAAGAGTATATGGCTTCTTCAAATGGTTTTTCAGAAGGATCCTCCATAAACCGACCACCCTTTTTCAATGGGGATGGTTACGCATATTGGAAGGAAAGAATGAAAATCTTCATCGAAGCTATTGATCTAGATGTTTGGGATGCTGTTGAAAACGGCGCTTTTATACCCACACATGAGATCGATGGTGTAAGGACCGAAACACCTCGAAATAAATGGTCTGATGAAGACAAACGAAAAGTTCAATTTAATTTAAAAGCCAAAAATATTATTACTACTGCTTTGGGTTATGATGAGTTTTTTAGAATTTCAAATTGTAAAACTGCTAAAGAAATGTGGGATACTTTACAAGTTACCCATGAAGGTACTAGTGAAGTTAAAAGGTCGAGAATAAATTCTCTAACTCGCGAATATGAACTTTTTAGAATGAACCAAGGAGAAAGCATTCAGGAAATGCAAAAGAGGTTCACCCACATAGTTAATCATCTTGCATCTTTAGGTAAAAGTTTTTCTAATGAAGATTTGATTAACAAAGTGTTGAGATGTCTTAGCAGGATTTGGCAACCCAAGGTAATGTACCATATCGAAATCAAGGGATTTGTCTACAATGACTTTGGCTACTCTCTTTGGAAAACTTCATGAGCACGAACTTGAACTCGAAAGGATCGAATCAAAGTGAAGAGAATGATAAAAAGAAAAAGGGATAGCTCTTAAAGCCACTTCATCAACATTCGACAACGATGATGAAGAAAATGAAGAAGGCTCGAGAGAACATTGAGGTAAGTGAAGAAAATTTTAGTTTATTAGTTAAAAAATTTGGTAAATTTCTCGGGAAAAAGGGAACGCAAAGGAGACCTCCTTCCTCCAAAAAAGACACACTTTAAAGGCGAAGGAGTTTCATCTACTCCAACTTGCTATGAATGTGGGAAACCCGGACACATGAAAATGGAGTGCCCAGTCTATCAAAAGAAGAAGGAGAAATTCGAAAAGAAGCCTTCAAGGATAGAAAAGGAAGAAAAGCCTACATAGCATGGGATGAAAACGACATAGACTCAACCGACAAACTTTCGGATAGCGAAGAAGCTCATTGTGTCTAATGGCAAAAAGAGATGAAGAAGAAAGTGAAAACGAGGTAAGTTCTAATACTACTTTTTATTACCCTCGTATGATGAGTTACAAGATGCCTTTGAAGAACTACATGTAGAATCTCTAAAACTCACAAAAATTATTTCTTCTTCTAAGAAAACAATTTCTTCTTTAGAAAATAAAATTCTTGTTTTAAATAAAGAAATAGAAGAATTAAAAATTGAAAAACGAAACTTTAGGAATCATTGATGCTTGCACAAATCATTCCTCACATGCTTCTACTTCTTCATCTTGTTCTTCATGTCATATACTTGAAAAAGAAATAGAGGATTTAAAAAACACTCTCTCTAAATTCACTTTTGGAAGAGATAACCTAAATATTTTATTAGGAAGACAAAGAGTGGTTTTTCAAAAGGCCGGGATAGGATATAACCCGAAAAATCAACAAAAACTCTATAAAAATTTCTTTGTGCATTCCAAGTGTTTCTAGTAGTCCTTTTATTAAATGTTTTTATTGTGGAAGAAGAGGACATAGTGCTTCAACATGTAATGCAAGGAAAAACATAAATACTAAAGTTGGAACAAAAATGGTTTGGGTTCCCAAGGGTACCATACCCAAGACTGACACACAAGGACCCAAGAAAATTTGGGTACCAAAAGTTAAAACCTAAACTTATGTTGTAGGTGTGCTTGAAAGCCGGAGTTCAAATTGGTATCTCGACAACTGCTGCTCCAAGCACATGACTGGGACGACTCAAAGTTCACAATGCTTATTCCCAAGAATCATGGACACGTCACTTATGGCGATAACAACAAGGGTAAAATTCTTGGAATCGGCAAAGTCGGTAAGAACCCTAACTCCTCTATTGAAAATGTGCTACTTGTTGAAGGTTTGAAACATAATTTGCTTAGTATCAGCCAATTATGTGATAAAGGAAATAGGGTAATATTTGATTCAAACTGTTGCATAATTGAAGATAAAAATGATAAGCATGTTAAATTCATTGGTCAAAGAGTTAATAACATCTATATGATTAGCCTGGATGATATATCTTCAAATGATGCGAAATGCTTTTTAAGCAAAAATGATGATTCATGGTTATGGCACAGGAGAATTGCACACATTCACATGGATCACTTAAAAAGGCTGGTCTCTAAAGAGTTAGTAATTGGACTACCCAAGCTTAATTTTATAAAAGATAAATTATGTGATGCATGTCAAAAGGGTAAACAAATAAAGGTCTCTTTTAAAGCGAAAAATATAGTTTCTACCACTAGACCTTTACAACTTTTGCACATGGATCTGTTTGGACCTTCTAGAACTATGAGCCTTGGTGGGAATTACTATGCTTTAGTGATTGTGGATGATTTTTCCAGGTTTACATGGACTTTATTTCTTGCAAATAAAAATGATGCATTTCTAGCTTTTAAAAGACTTGCCAAAATTATTCAAAATGAAAAAGGTTTTCAAATTTCTTCTATAAGAAGCGATCATGGTGGCGAATTTGAAAATAATGTCTTTGAAAATTACTGTGATGAACATGGTATTAATCATAATTTCTCTGCCCCTAGAACTCAACAAAACGGAGTTGTAGAAAGGAAAAACCGTTCTTTAGAAGAAATGGCGAGAACTATGCTTAATGAGGTCTGCTTTCTTCCTAAATACTTTTGGGCAGATGCTATAAATACAGCTTGTTATGTAATGAACCGGGCCCTTATAAGGCCTATTTTAAAGAAAACCCCATATGAATTGTATAAGGGAAGAAAGCCTAATGTCTCACACTTTCATGTTTTTGGTTGCAAATGTTTTGTTTTAAACAATGGAAAAGATAATTTAGGCAAGTTTGATGCTAAGTCTGATGAAGGTATTTTTCTTGGCTATTCAAATCATAGTAAAGCTTTTCGTATATATAATAAAAGAACTATGACCATTGAAGAATCTATTCATGTTGCTTTTGATGAAACTGACCCAAGTGGATCGAGAAAGGATCTTGCTATTGATGATGTTGCAGAAGTCTTAGCGGAAACTCACTTGGATAGCAAAGAAAAAGAAATCAAGGAGCAAGAGGATAAACAAAGACACGATTATTCGCAAGCTTTGGAACTTCCCAAAGAATGGCGGACTTCAAAATATCACTCTCTTGATCAGATCATCGGTGATGTATCTAAAGGTGTTAGTACTCGTAACTCCCTTAGAAATACTTGTAATCACTTAGCTTTTGTCTCTCAAACTGAACCTAAGGATTTAAATGAAGCTTTTGATGATGAACATTGGATCTTGGCTATGCATGAGGAATTAAATCAGTTTGAAAGAAATCAAGTTTGGGAATTAGTTGCAAGACCTAATAATCACCCCATAATTGGAACTAAATGGGTTTTTAGAAACAAACTTGATGAAAATGGGTTAATAACTAGGAACAAAGCTAGATTGGTTGCTAAAGGATATAATCAAGCGTAGAAGGGATAGATTATGAAGAAACCTATGCACTGTAGCTAGACTAGAAGCTATTAGGATGTTACTTGCTTATGCTTGCATCATGGATTTCAAATTATATCAAATGGATGTCAAGAGTGCTTTTTAAATGGTTTTATTCAAGAGGAGGTATACGTTGAACAACCTCCAGGCTTTGAAAATCATAAATTGCCCAACCATGTTTTCAAACTTAAAAAGGCTTTATATGGCTTAAAGCAAGCTCCTAGAGCTTGGTATGAAAGGTTAAGTAAGTTTCTCTTGGAAAATGGTTTTTCAAGAGGAAAAGTCGATACTACCCTTTTTATTAAAAATAAAAAGCATGATATTCTTCTTGTGCAAGTTTATGTGGATGATATTATATTTGGTGCTACTAATGAATCCCTTTGCAAGGATTTTGCTAAGTCAATGCAGAATGAATTTGAAATGTCAATGATGGGAGAATTGAACTTCTTCCTCGGACTTCAAATCAAACAAACGGACGAAGGGACTTTCATAAGTCAAACCAAATACTGCAAGGAGTTGATCAAAAGATTCGATATGGAAAACGCTAAACACATGGCCACTCCGATGGGCACGTCTTGCTATTTGGATAAAGATGAAGGAGGTAAATCAGTAGAAATAACGAAATATAGAGGTATGATTGGATCTCTCCTTTATCTTACTGCTAGTAGGCCCGATATTATGTTTAGTGTATGCATGTGTGCGAGATATCAGGCAAACCCTAAGGAATCTCACTTAAGTGCTGTTAAACGTATAATAAAATACCTAGTAGGCACTTCACAAATGGGCTTGTGGTACCCTAAGGGTGCCTCTTGTAGCCTAATAGGTTATTCTGACTCTGATTTTGCTGGGTGCAAATTGGACAGAAAAAGTACTAGTGGGACTTGCCACTTGCTTGGTAACTCTTTAGTTTCTTGGCATAGTAAGAAACAAAATAAGTGTGGCTTTGTCTACTTCACGAGGTCAATATGTTGCAAATGGAGTTGTTGTGCTCAAATCCTATGGATGAAGCAACAACTTTTAGACTACTGGTCTTTCACTTGATCGCATCCCAATAAAATGTGATAACACTAGTGCAATAAATATCTCTAAGAATCCCATACTGCATTCAAGAACAAAGCATATAGAGATAAGACATCACTTTATCAGAGATCACGTACAAAAAAGGGATTGCATTCTTGAGTTTGTTGAAACATCTAAGCAACTTGCAGATATCTTCACTAAACCCTTAGCAAAAGAAGCATTCTTTTATATTCGAGGAGAATTGGGCATAATTGATCAATCTAATGTTTAAATTGTATGATTGATTGCTGGTTGTGTTCATATGATCATATACTTTAAATGTTACAAACATATGCCTCTGTGTTAGTTTTATTCGAATAAGCATGCCATCACTTGAATAACATTCTTTCTTTGCTTCGTTAATATATGTGTTTAACATCGCTTTATTCGAATAAAACTTAGTTTATTCGAATAAACCGACTCCACTTGCTTTACACTTGTGTGCTTCTCGTCTCTGCTTATTCGAATAGCTCTTCTCTTTATTCGAATAACCCGTGATAAACCCGTGTTTATCGGTGCCTCCTTCTACCCTCTCGCTTATTCGAATAAGCCCTTCTTATTCGAATAACCATATGGCGTCCCTCTTTATCGAGCTCGGTCTTGATCTCTCGCTTATTCGAATAGACCCCGTGTTATTCGAATAACTCCGAACCTCATTTTATCGCTTTGATTGATGGGTCTCTACCTATTCGAATAACTCCATAGTTATTCGAATAAAACCTTTCCAGATAGCCAACACGTTTGGCTTTCCAAGTTATTTTATTCGAATGGATCCTCTCCTATTCGAATAAACATTAGTCGTTTTTAAACCCTCCGCTTTCTGCGCGCTTACTGTCTGTTCACTTTTCAAATAAGGTTTATTCGAATAAACCTCGGTTTATTCGAATAAACACGGGGCTCTTTAAATAACCCCCTACGCGCCCAAGTATTTCACCCTCCTTCTTCTCTATTCTTTTCTCGACTTCTCACCTCCTCCTCTCAAACCGTCTCACCATCTCGCGTCCTTTCACCTTTTCTCCACCTTCCTCCATGGCTTCATCCTCTAGCAAACGTCCTCGCACGAAAAATGCTCCAGGCACCAACCCGCTTGATCTTCGAAGGCTCTCCTCAAATGATGAGTACCGTGCACGCTTCATCTCTCATTTCTCGGGAACGCAACTTGGTTCAACAAGTATCTGGATCTTTCCTTCTTCCAAAGAAGACGCGGTTTTCGACTTCCGACTCTACCGCAAAACCAAGGAGTTCTTCGCTTTGCTCTCACCGGCCAACATCTATCCAACTCTGGTGAAGATGTTCTTCCTCCTCGTAATCCGGCGTTTGACGGCCGAATCTTCTTTCTGAGGTCTGTGATCAGCAGGTTGTGATCACACCGCAGGACTGGCTGACGCTGTTCGGGCTGCAGTTCTCCGGCGCCCTTGTTGAACATGATGACACACCTTTCCTTGAAGACTTCAACAAACTTCAAGCAGTTGAAGACCTGCTAAAGCCTGGCTTGGCCCCTCCTGATAAAGGTCTCAAGGGTGGAATGCTGAAAAGCCAAGATAGGCTTCTGCATTACGCCTATGCTCACATTCTGGCTCCTCGCGGTGGAAACTACGCCTATCTCAGCGAGGAAGACGTCTTCATGCTGTGGTTTCTGAAGAATGGCCATCAGGTCAACTGGCCTGTGTTCATCATGAGGCACATGATGAGGGCTAAGGGCAAGGACAAATCAGACCTTCCTTATGGCTTCCTCGTCACTACCCTGTTGGGTAAGTACCCTCAGGTCCTAGAGACTGAGCGAGCTATCGCCCTGACGCACCACAACGTGTTTGGAGCTCACACCTTGAGAAAGATGAAGATGATCCAAACCGATGAAGGCTGGGTGTACCCAGATGAGGTTGCTTGAGGACGAGCTTGACCTATTGCCGCCGCCCCCGCCGCTCCCGCCGAGGTACTGCCGCTTTGCTCCCGCCTCCGGTCACTCTAGAACAAATCATGGCCACCTTACAGATAACCGAGCTTACATGGAACATACCTTCTCTATTCTGTTTGATAGAATAGAAGGTGTTGAACGTGAGAGTTGCTGCGCCTCCGATCTGCTTCACCCCTCTGCACAATCTTCACCACCACCTCCGGATGCTTACTTTTAGGAACTATAATTCTTAGTTTTTATGTTTTTTTTTACTTAGTATAATTTGTTTTCTGGCTTGTAATCTGTCTCCTTTATTAATGCATAAATGAAGTTTCCTATTATTCTAAAATGACATGAGTATGTTTATGAGACTTATTATGTTTTTACCCCTCCTTTTTGCTCATGACAAAAGGGGGAGAGATATCTATTTGATCACTTGACTTTAATTGAGAAAATACAGGTAAAATTGAAATAAGATTGGATTCAAATTGAAAGGGGAGCTCATACATATCTGATATACATTACCTCTTATAATTAAAGAGGGGGAGTAAGCTTTTATACCTTTTGTGAATTTCAATTATATGCACTAACGCTTTTCTCTTTGATAGTCTCTTTAATAGTTTGTCATCATCAAAAAGGGGGAGAATGTGTTTGGATGCTTACCATTGAAGACTTGTTTTGATGATAACAAACGAGAAGATTAAATGAAGATGAGTAATAGACCAAGTCCAAGTTTTTTTGTTTGATTAGTTTTTAGGACTTAGGATCTATTGTACGGAGCTCACATTTAATATCTCTTTGTCTTTTGAAAGAAAAGTTTTCAAAGAATAGCTCACTTGTTTTTGAACTCAGCATCTTTGGAAATCCACTTCAAAACAGCTTTTTTAACTTGAATTATTCAAATGAAACATTGCCTATTCGAATAAATGTCTTCATGAGAAACCATTTTTTCAAAGTGGCTATTCGAATAAACATTCGTTTATTCGAATAACTCGAGCTTTCGAAACTTCGTTTTAAATACGTTATTCGAATAACTCATCCGTTATTCGAATAAAGGTTTCTATCTCGAACTTCGTTTTAAATACGTTATTCGAATAACTCATCCGTTATTCGAATAAAGGTTTCTATCTCGAACTTCGTTTTGAATACGTTATTCGAATAACCAAGTTGCTATTCGAATAACCCTTTCAAATGAGCTTTTTTTTTTACGTTGAGCTTTATTCGAATAAGTTTTTATAAAGGGTGAGCTGCCTATTCGAATAAACACGAACCTTCGCCATTTAAAATAGAAACAGCATGCACAATTGAAATTTGTTTTCAATCGGCTTTTAATGCCTTTTATCACACCCAACGGCCGCTTAACCTAATTCTCTCTATAAATAGCAAGCACAGGGTCACGTTTTCCATCACCCATTATTCTCGAATGTTTTTCTGATTACTCTGTTTATGTGAAAACTTTTCCCTACGCTCTTCTTGCTTAAAAACTTTGAGATATTACTTGTGAGAGCTCCATTAGCACTTCAACTTGTATTACACACTCATGTTTGAGAGTTTCTCTTCATCTCTATTTTTCTCGATTATTTGTATTGAGGGTGAGGTATCCTCAAAGGTTTGTATAAGGGTGAGGTATCCTACTGTGCAGTGAGACTTTAGCACAAGGGTATAAGTGTCCATGTGTGTGAAAAGTGCTCTATTTTGTAACGGTAGCAAGCACCTATTGAAGCTTGTATACTTAGTGAAAAATCTCGACTTTCGAGGAATGACGACCACAAGTGGGTTAGTGGTCGAACCAGGATAAATACTTTGCTCGCTTCTCTCTTCTTTAATCTCTTTAATTTAAGCAATTTAATTTACTTCCACATTTATTTTACGTTTGCTCTTTCTTACCGTTTATTCTCTTCTTCTTATTCCTTCGTGCTTTTATTTATCAAGTTTATATTTGTATTTTATTTTAAAAAGAGTTTTGCGAAAAAGTTTTAATACTCAATTCACCCCTCTCTTGAGTAAAATTGGAAGCCACTTGGTAACACCGAATACCCAATACAAAAAAAGGCGTCCCCAAGATCTTTCATCTCGAAATTCTTTGTTAGAAAATTATTGGTTTCATGCAATAAGCCTATATCGCTGCTAGCAAGCAGAATATTATCAACATATAATACCAGGAAGATGTATTTACTCCCACTGAACTTGTGATATACACAGTCATCAACGACATTTACCTCAAAACCTCACGAGGTAATGACTTGATGGAACTTGTGATACCATTGACGGGAAGCCTGTTTGAGACCATAGATGGATTTCTTTAGCTTGCATACCATAGACTTTGGGTCACCCAACACAGTTTTCTGGTTATGCCATATAAATCGTTTCATCAATGTTTCCATTTAGAAACGCAGTCTTAACATCCATCTGATGTAACTCCAAATCAAAATGAGCTACCAGTGCCATTATTGTCCTAAAGGAGTCTTTCGAGGAAACCAGAGAGAAAATCTCTTTGTAGTCAATGTCTTCCTTTTGAATAAAGCCTTTAGCAACAAGACTAGCTTTATATCTCTTAACATTACCCTTTGAATCCCTTTTGGTCTTAAATATCCATTTACAACAAATGGGCTTCGCACCTTCAGGCAATTCGACGAGATCCCAAATGTCATTATCCTTCATAGACTTCATCTCATCCTTCATGGCATCAATCCATTTTTGAGAGTTAGAACTGCGCATAGCTTGACAGAAGTTGATTGGATCATCCTCTGTTAAACTAACACCATCCTCATGTTCTTGGAGAAAGATGATGTAATCATTTGATATCGCGCTTCTCCTCTCTCTAATGGATCTCCTTAATGACACTTCTTGAGGATGTTGAGTTTGTTCTATAGGTGGTGCTTGAGGAAGAACCTCATAAATGTTGTCTTGTTCTGGAACAATGTCAGGAATAATAGCCTAAACATTATTGTCTAATACTGAAACTATTTCTTGAACAATGATAGGTACAAGGACTTGATCACTGTCAATAATAGGTTTTTCTTCAAAGACAACATTCCTTATATTTCCTTCCCCCTCAAACTCAAATTCCTCAAGGAATCTCGCATTTCCCATTTCAAAAAAGGATCTTGATATGGGATTATAAAACTTATACCCCCGAGAGCGTTCAGCATAACCAACGAAATAACAACTAACCGTTCTCGAGTCCAGTTTTCTTTTATACGGCCTATAAGGCCATGCCTTAACTGGACAGCCCCAAATGTGCAAGTGCCTTATGCTAGGCCTTTTGCCAGTGTTGAGGTCAAAACGTGTTTGCCCATTTGCTAACCGCAAGTGCACGGATCGCACAAGTAATACAGATACAGAGTAAAAGTTCGTTCCCACGAGGATATTGTTATAAAGCTGATTACCAACCAATAGCTTAATCAATTCTAGACAAGGACATAAAAATAGGAAAATAATAATCTAAACTAATCTAACCTACAAAAGCTATAAACATAAAAGCGGTTAGGTTTCAGGAAATCCTCCTTCACCCCCTAAATCTATCAATAACATGCAATTCCCCTCATAAACATAAATGCATTGATTAGGTTAGCTTGAGAATCTTCATTAGTCAAAAGCCTATATCTAGGTCAATCAACCCTGATTTCAATTGCCCAACTCACTAAGTTTCCTTGAGAACTAACACAACATTCACTCATGAACGATCTATTCTCAATCACACACTATACATGGCCAATAGGTATATTTCTATCCTATTAACGAATCAGCTCATCCAAGCCAATTGAACTCGCCGAACATGTATCAACCACACCATATCCATATTAACAAATCCCTATGTCTAGTTCATTTGCCAATATTAGGATCATGCAATTGGGGCCAACCAAGAACAAGCATTAAGCACAGATAATGATTGAACCATAATCAAACATCCACACAAAGTCAGAGAAAAACAAATCATTAATATATATCAAAGGATCTAAAATATTCCTAAAACATAGCTTAGCTATATAAAAGATAAGGAAGAGAAGAGATAAAGGAAAAAAGAGAGAAAGAAGCTCATTGATTTATCTCTGAAGCTTGAATCCTCCTTCAATCCTCTGAACCTTGACTCCAATCCACCAGCAATGGAGATCTAGCCAAGCTATCTAACCTAAAACTAACCTAAACTAACTAAAACTAACTAAACCTAAAAAGAGAGAAATGGCCAAATGGCCAAAACTCGGAAAAACAGAGAGAAAACATGAAAAATGAGAGAAAAATGCGTGAAAAACTACTTATAGGCTCAGCAGCCGCCTCCACGCCGCGGCGCCCACAAACTCACGCCGCGGCGCCCAATGGGTCGGTCTATTTATGCCGCGGCGCCCAAACACTCATGCCGCGGCGCCCAAGCCTCGGGTCCAAATATGACTTGCTGAAAAACCTCTTTGCGCCGCGGCGTGCTCTGTCTTGCGCCGCGGCGTTGCCCACTGAATTGGCAAATTTGGCTTCTCTTCCTCTTTAAGCTCACTTGCTCCATATTTAACCTTGTTTGGAGCCCCTCCTAACATAGAGAAAACACCAAATCAGTAACATATATAAATCTACCTAATCCATAATCATTTAAGCACAGTTTTGCATATTAACACATCAGAAAGGCTTAGAATCAGAATATGACAAACATAAGTACAAAAGCCTCCAAATATGCAATTAAACAAGGAAATAGCATTCATTTTAACACAGATGATAGAGTCTAAATAACTACATTCCATGTAGTTATCACACCCCAAACCTACATTTTGCTAGTCCTCGAGCAAAACCAAATAGAACTAAGTAAATCACTTAAACATTAAAATCAATTCTTATTCAGCAAGTATATTTCAATCTTCTTATCTCATTTAAAAACAAATACTAGTGGGTAATGACTGCATCAATCCTCAAAAAGTACAAATGCCCCATAAACAGTTCCACACATATATAACCCTAAACATGCTAACAAGTCAGAAAACTTTCCATGCAATTCGCATTTATCACAAACATGCAAGATAAACTTCTCCTAATCAAGTCATACATATCCAGATAAGTTTACAAACATACATGCATATGATTCACAGAATCCACAAGATTGTAAATCAACTCTCTCTCCACTAATGTAAATCACACAAGATTGAGGATCAAAAGGGACTTTATCAGCTTATAATATAAGGCCTATGGTATGAGCGAAAGAAATGAACGGGAAAGATACAATACAAATATTGAGACACATAACATACTATTTCAAGACATGAGTCAAAAACTGACACTAGCAGGGTAGTCAAAAGTGAGATCATAAAACATGCCAGAACTATTTTCGATGCTATTTTGAACTTTACTTTTCTTAAGCTTTTGCTTTTCTTTTCTTTTTTTTTCATTTTTCTTTTGATCTTCTCTTTCTTTTATCTTCTATTTTTGCAAAGCAATGCTTTTTCTTTTCTTTGATTTGCATCTGGTTCCTTCAAGCTCATTTTGAATTGAATATTCATACCCCTAATCATCAGACTCATTTCAAGAAATAACACATTATATACTCAACAAACAATAAGGGTAGGAAGAAAATGACATGCTTTCACATGCATTAGAACGGATAACAGGTTAACGAACACAATGGTTATGAAAAACAAATAAGGCCAAACAGTTTAAGGCTTCAAAAAGGGACCTAAGGATATCATCATATTAGGGAAAGCTTTTTAATGCTCAATCGGTCCAAACAATGCCCTAATCATTTCATCAATCATGCACAATCTAGGATTTCGCCTCAAGAGAGTTCAAAAACAATTTCTAGGATAATCAAAACTCTACATGTACATCCATAAACATTCTCAAAACATGCACTCGTATCATTTTCAAAGTTACACTTGCATCTAAGTGAGATGTAAATCATGCATCAAAAGCAACTAAATCGTTTCACATGCATCAGATCACATAAAGTTTCACTGAAAATGGGGTAAATAACAACCTTTCAAATCATGAACAACCAAAAACAACACCAGCATTCTTGCAACATGTCATGCATCCAAATGGATTCAACTTTTCTAAGTTCAAGCTTGCATAACATCTTTTGCATAATGTGAAAATTGAAAATCTTGTCATCAGCACATCAATGATAGTCAAAAGAAGATATAATCATGAAAATACATTGACTACAATCACTGCATACTCAAAATACCAATACATGTTAACATTAAGCACAAAAGTAACAAAACATGTAAAGATATTCCCCCAAACCTAAAATGAAATGTATCTTTAAAGAACATGACCTATAGGGAACCTGAGACAAGTACTGAGCATTACTAAATATTTAAAAACAAAAAAATAACAAAAATAAAAGCAAAAACAGCAAAAACAGGGGGATCATAGCCACACAAGACACCATACTTAGGTCGCGGCGCCCACAAAAAGCTGCATAATTATGCGAAACGCCCACTAGCGCCATGGCGTGAACTAACTACATAGCCGCCATGGCATTGCTACACAAACTGCTAAATTTAGCAGCAGACACAATTTTGCTACTGGGTTTGGCTCTTATGGATCTCTAGCTGCAACAAAACTTGTTCAAAAAGCTAAATTACAGAAATGTACAACACACACATAATAAAACACAAAAACAAAACATTAACATATATACAAAAGTTAAACAAACTTAAAACTTATAAACTAATCAAAAACATAAAACTAACCAAATTAACATATTAACCTAGATACTAACTAACACAAACAATACTTAAAGCATACACAAACAAGAACTAACACAACTAACACATAACAACTAACAAAAACTATAAACTACTAAACTAACATACTAACACTTATATACACGAACATATTAACAAAAACACATTAACACTAACATAAGCATATTAACATATTAATACACAAATACAAAACATAACATACTAACTATTTATGCATAAAGTAAAAGCATGAATAAAACATAAGCATGGGGTACCCTCCCACGAAGGGCCTAATTTATAGTCCCAGCAGGACTTTGTCACCAAAATTGAAGTATTGCGGATGAGTAGTCTTCAAGAACTTGATCCAAGGGTTATCCTCTCCAGGAATTTGCAACTTCCTTCAAGGGCCTCGTAGGAATAAAATCACCCTTCTTATTTGAAACTAAAACAAAACATAAACAAAACATAGATTATATACAACATATATACAACTTGAATTAGAACTAATCAAACTCATTGTTGATATTAGCATAATAAAAACTAACCCTGGCAACCCAAAAACTTGTTAGGCGTTGACAGGACTAGAATCTAATCAAGCAAACCATTTATAACAAAATATCCCCGGCAACGGGCTAAAAACTTGTTGAGGTCAAAACGTGTTTGCCCATTTGCTAACCGCAAGTGCACGGATCGCACAAGTAATACAGATACAGAGTAAAAGTTCGTTCCCACGAGGATATTGTTATAAAGCTGATTACCAACCAATAGCTTAATTAATTCTAGACAAGGACATAAAAATAGGAAAATAATAATCTAAACTAATCTAACCTACATAAGCTATAAACATAAAAGCGGTTAGGTTTCAGGAAATCCTCCTTCACCCCCTAAATCTATCAATAACATGCAATTCCCCTCATAAACATAAATGCATTGATTAGGTTAGCTTGAGAATCTTCATTAGTCAAAAGCCTATATCTAGGTCAATCAACCCTGATTTCAATTGCCCAACTCACTAAGTTTCCTTGAGAACTAACACAACATCCACTCATGAACGATCTATTCTCAATCACACACTATACATGGCCAATAGGTATATTTCTATCCTATTAACGAATCAGCTCATCCAAGCCAATTGAACTCGCCGAACATGTATCAACCACACCATATCCATATTAACAAATCCCTATGTCTAGTTCATTTGCCAATATTAGGATCATGCAATTGGGGCCAACCAAGAACAAGCATTAAGCACAGATAATGATTGAATCATAATCAAACATCCACACAAAGTCAGAGAAAAACACATCATTAATATATATCAAAGGATCCAAAATATTCCTAAAACATAGCTTAGCTATATAAAAGATAAGGAAGAGAAGAGAGAAAGGAAAAAAGAGAGAAAGAAACTCATTGATTTATCTCTGAAGCTTGAATCCTCCTTCAATCCTCTGAACCTTGACTCCAATCCACCAGCAATGGAGATCTAGTCAAGCTATCTAACCTAAAACTAACCTAAACTAACTAAAACTAACTAAACCTAAAAAGAGAGAAATGGCCAAATGGCCAAAACTCGGAAAAACAGAGAGAAAACATGAAAAATTAGAGAAAAACGCGTGAAAAACTACTTATAGGCTCAGCAGTCGCCTCCACGCCGTGGCTCCCACAAACTCACGCCGCGGCGCCCAATGGGTCGGTCTATTTATGCCGCGGTGCCCAAACACTCATGCCGCGGCGCCCAAGCCTCGGGTCCAAATATGACTTGCTGAAAAACCTCTTTGCGCCGCGGCGTGCTCTGTTTTGCGCCGCGGCGTTGCCCACTGGATTGGCAATTTTGGCTTCTCTTCCTCTTTAAGCTCACTTGCTCCATATTTAACCTTGTTTGGAGCCCCTCCTAACATAGAGAAAATACCAAATCAGTAACATATATAAATCTACCTAATCCATAATCATTTAAGCACAGTTTTGCATATTAACACATCAGAAAGGCTTAGAATCAGAATATGACAAACATAAGTACAAAAGCCTCCAAATATGCAATTAAACAATGAAATAGCATTCATTTTAACACAGATGATAGAGTCTAAATAACTACATTCCATGTAGTTATCAGCCAGTCCAAAGCTCATAAGGGGTTTTGGTTACTGCTTTGCTTGGTACCCTATTAAGGATATAAACTGCAGTCTTTAAGGCTTCTCCCCAAAGTGACTATGGTAAGGAAGAATGACTAATCATACTTCTTACCATATCCTTAAGAGTCTGGTTTCGTCGTTCTGCAACACCATTCAGGCTGGGTTTGCCCAGCATGGTATATTGCGGGATAATTCCACAATCCTTGAGGAAAAGTGCAAAGGGTCCTGGACGTTGCTCTCTTGATCCGTGATATCTGCTATAGTATTCACCACCACGATCAGATTTGGCAGCCTTAATTTTCTTTCTAAATTGAAGTTCAACTTCAGCCTTGAAAACGTCTAGGGATTGAGACTTCTCATGTATTAAGTATAGGTAACCGTACATAGAGTAATCGTCTATGAACGTAATAAAGTATTATTTTCCATTTCAAGAAGGCATAGGGAAAGGACCACAAATATCCGTATATATTAGTTCTAAGACATCCTTAGCTCTTTCGGCACCTAATTTCCCTATGCTTGTTCGTTTTCCCTTGATACACTCAATACAGACTTAAAAGTCTGACAGATCTAAGGGTTCAAGAATTTCATCCGATACAAGCATCTGAATTCTCTGTTTAAAGATATAGCCTAAACGCTTGTGCCATAAGGCAACTAAATTCTCATTTAATTTTCATTTTGTACCTTTTGAACTTGTTTGTGATATTTCATTATAGGAACCAACAATGTCAAACATATACAGATTATCAATCAAAGAACCAGAACCAACAACATATGAATTTTGACAGAGACTAACTTTATTATTTCCAAATGAATAAGAAAAACCTGATTTGTCCAAACTAGAAATAGCAATTAAATTCCGTCGGAATGACGGTGCAACAAATGTCTCAAACAAATCCAAATGAAATCTAGTTTTTAATTGTAATCTAAAAGTTCTTATAGCTTCTACTGCAACTTTATTGTCATTGCCCACAAAGATGAATCTTTCGTCATTACTTGGCAGTCAGCTCCACAGGCAACCCTGCATAGACATACTTCTGTGAGTAGTAACACTAGAATCTACCCACCAAGTATCCTTATGTACAAAAGCTAAATTAACTTTAGAACAAACTAAAGTGAGAAGCTTACCCTTCTTTACACGCCATACGGTGTACTTGAGACACACTTTCTTCATGTGTCCTGACTTCTTGGAGAAGTAGCAAGTAAATTCTTCATCCAGCTTCTTCTGTTTCTTCTGATGAGAAGAACCTTCCGCATTATCCTTAACTCTCTTCTTCTTCTTGTTCTGAGAGGTCGAAGCCAAGTAAGCACTTTCTGTCTTATCTCTCTACAGCCTCTCTTCCACTTGCGCACAGTGAGATATAAGCTCATTAAGGGACCATTTGTCCTTCTGAGTGTTATAACCCACCTTGAATTGCCCAAAGTGTGCAGGAAGAGAGATCAAAACCAAGTGCACGAGCAAGTCCTCAGACATCTCTAACTTGAGTGACTTGAGCTTTGATGCAAGATTAGACATTTTCATAATGTACTCCCTTATGTTCCATTTACCCTTATATTTCATCAAGATGAGTTTGGCCAAAAGGTTACTTGCCTCCGACTTTTCATTCTTGGAAAAATATTGCTTAATTTCCTCAAGGAACTTCTTGGCATTCTTGCTCTCAGCAATAGAGCCCTGAAACACTTTCAGAATGGAGTGCTTCTTGATCATCAAGCACATTCAGTTAGAGCGATCTCATTTCTCAATTTTAACTTCATCAGCGTTTTCTAGAGTAGGAGTGGATCGCTCCGTCCTAAGTGTTAGATCTAAATCCATACAGTCAAGAATTATCTGCATGGCTTCTTTCCAGGCTTTGAAATTCGTCTCATTCAGCATTGGGATGGTATTGACTTGAGCAGAAATATTTATAGCATTAGCAACAGAAACTGAATAAAAAATAAAATAAACAAACATATTCACTTAAATAAGCACGTCAATAAAAATAAGACATGAATAATTATCCAAAATTGAGAATCCATCACAAGATACCTAGCACAACATTAATTCCTAGTCTTTGGATAGAGAAATTAACTGTAAGTGGTACTCTCAATGCAATTATTTAATATTGATGATAAGTTCTGTCAAACAACAACATTTCTTTGGACCGACTATTGTTCACATGAAAAATAAAAACTTTATAATCGTCATATATTCACCACCGCAGACATTTCATTATTTGGCCAAACTGTGTCTTCCTTTGGGCCGAGTACAGTTCGCATAAATAACTTCACACAAATATTTATGTAATTTTAATCAAATTAATTTACACAACATGGGTTACTTTGGTAACATGTTGTTTCAATTAACTTAATTAAAAATATTAGACCAACTAAGAAATTTTTTTTTATCAGTACAGGTCACGGCCGTATTACTCAACATGCTTGGTCGTGTTCCATTCTATTAAGATTACCGGATTCAGTCTTGACGTATTACGACTATGGACCCCAACAGGGGTAGACCGTGTAGCTTACTAGAAAAATTTTACTTTTCGCAAAAGAAAATACAGGTTTCGTGCAGCAATTATGTAGCAAATACATACATTCTCAGCTAATACATTCTTGTGCAGCAAAAAAAGGTAAAAGTCCTAAATTTCATAATTAGGGTTCACGAAAAATAGGAGAAACAATCATTATAGAAGATAAAAAAAAATACCCTAACTATGCTCCAAAAAATCCACAAATCTTAATAATCTAACAACGATGACCGTTCTGATACCATTTGTTAGACATTGATTCTTTAATTCTTTAATCTTTAAAACAAATTCTAGATGCATACACCCTAGAACAAAACACCATAAGACCTAGAATCTACATCATGCCAGATTATCAAGGATTCTTGGATTTTCATAAATACCTGAATCCATAGCTATTGATCACCATCTGTTGCAAAATCTTTGCGGCAATCAATCACGAATAAGGGGGTGATTTGTGATTTTCCTCAACCAAATTGCCTTAATTCCTCAATGGAACCGTCGTCTCTCTTCCAGATAGAGAGAAGAAAAACTGTATTATGATTTGGTATATTGGGGATCATAACTATTTGTAACGTATATTAACCAATTAAGGTTCCCATAATCTCTTAATGGGTCAATATGATATCTACTCATTAAGCCTATATCAAGTTGTGAAGTCTACAGACTCATTAAATTAGATCACTTAATAATAAGTCTAATAAATTAAATAACTAATATAATTGTTAATTAAATATGATGCCCAACATTAATTAGGAAACGTAAATTTCCTAACAGTTCTTTCTCTTAGAATGTAGCTATTTTTTGTTTAGTATCTACTATATCAAAAGAGAGAGAGACAGCGAGAAAATTCAAAAAGATTTGCTTCAATACACATTTTTTCAACAAATACATTCATTTAAAATATAAACGACTCCCGAGCCTTTCATAACATCTTCTAAGTGAACAACTTACCAATTAGTCAATTTTGAGTAGCATTCTTCTTTAGCCCCCTTCAAGAGGCAAAGCCAATTTTTTTTCAAAATGTGACTTATTTTTAAGATTTGCACTTGACATTCTTTTGCATGCATGTGCTTTTAAATATTAAACATAATATTTTCGAAAAATATATATAGATATTATATTTACTACCAATATATGTATATCACTATTTAACTAGTGTATAACAATTGGATTCATGTACGACCAAAGACACTAAAAAAGGAAAAAGAATAATTAAAATAAAAATATTAAAATAATTAAAAGAAAAGTTCTTGAGCTTATCTGCATCAAATACAATTAATTTGAGCAACAATCTATTTTCGTCTTTCAAAAATATAATTAATTTGATCGTTTAAATGTTTAATAATAAATACATTAAAATATTAATGTCACTTATTATATCAAATTAATTAGTCTTTTGAAATTTCATAGTAAAGGATCATTTTATTGTATTTTTTATTAAATGATGAAGCTAATAATACTTATATTTTTAGAAAATCAAAATTACGCGAATAAAACTTGACTTTAATTTTTTGCTACAACTCTTAATTCTAACTTCAATTAATCTCCTTTCATTTGTTACTTTCAACTTTAATAAATTGAGTTAATAAATACATGAAAGGAGACTAAATGATATTAGAATCAAGAGTTAGAACCAAAGATTAAAACTAAGCTTTGTTCAAATTGTGTTTACTCTTAAACTTAAAAACAATATCCAAAACCTTTGCCAAATGACAATTCCAGCCAAATACTGCCTTTTCTGAACCACTTTTTACAAGGATTGGCGGTGCCATGACTTCCCAAAGCTCATCTATTAAAATGTTTTTTACATTTTTAAAAAGTTTTCATATAATTTTATATATGACTCTTTCAAAAGAATAAAATTAATATTTGACAACCCCAACATGAAAATCTTTACTCTGCTAAATGTTCCATAACGTCTCTAAAGTATCATCTTATAAATAAAGTGAGCACAATTCCATATGATATTATAATAACATGCAATAATTTTTTCTTGGATACTATATGGGAGATAATTTTGTTATATCTTTTAAAATATTTTTTAATAATTTTTTTATTTAATAAAAAATATTAAATAAAAAATTAAATGTAACAAATATCTTAAAAATATAAAATATATAAAATATTTTCTTTATTTAATAATTAAGAAAATTATTAAAAAAATATTAAGAAGATTAATCAATTTTCATGCAAGGTTGTAAGCAAAGGGGCCTTGTGGAAGCCAGTCTGAAACCCAATTCTCAATGCACTTTGGATCCGGTTTGCAAACGATATGCAGATATTTTGGGATGAAATTTAACAACAAATAATTATTATTTCCATATTAATGGGACGATAACCAGATGGGAACTTGTAAGTTTTAACTTTCCATCTGCTCATTTTTTGTTTAATTCATGTTCACCACTAGTTTTCTCTTATATAGGATAAAAAATAAAAGGATAAAACTAGTGGCCACTTTTGAAAAAGAAAAGGAAAACATATACCAATTTCATTTACATTATATAGATCTCATCTCCCTAAGTAAGAGATCCAAGCAGAAGAAGCAGGGGTGAATCACCAGTTTCACCCTCAATATTCTAGAAAGTTTCCTGGAAGGAAAATGAGGAATATTGTCTTTGAATGGAATAATTCTTAAGTGGATAAGATTATCACGTCATCATTTAAGTATTTAAATTATTATTTGATATGTATAAAAATATTATTAATAACTAATATAATTCTATAATAGTCTTTATTATTTTATACATGTTAAATAATAATTTGAGAATTATATCCCTTTAAAAATTACTCCTTTGAAAGTCACCCCTGTCCCACTCCTTAGTCTACTCCCTAAATCCTTTTTTCACTTTCAAAACTCTCTATATCCTAGTATGGATGTATCTGCCAACAATCTATGCAGTCCTCCAGAATATAAATTAGGTCAACGTATCCAACTTAGCTGTACCGCACTGTTGCTGGTGCCCAGTACAACGGTCGCGCACATCTCCTTTGCGCTGCCGCCACATGTATGATGAAATGCCCAGCCATCTTGCTGGCCGGTATGTACAATTCTTCACATTCTTTACAAAAGGTTCTAGCTTATTGAACATATCTTATAATCTGGCTACGACAAGTTGCTAATATGACGGGTTTAAATTGTAATGCTGTTAACTCTTGGTACAGATGGGAAAGCTTCGTCCAAATTCCTTAGAAATGCTCCTTGTGGAACTCAAATTTTGTTGAACCTTTTTCATTGAACTCGAAGCAGAGCTTGCTTAGTTCTTTGGCCAAAACTGGTGCGCCACAATAAAAAACCCCTGATACGAATTAAGGTAGCCACGAAGTCAGTACAAGATGAAAACAAAGTCCACAAACGTATGCTTGATGGAGATTGTCTGACCTATTCGTCCATTGCAGTGCTTAGAACATATTTTAGAGAAAACCTTCTTCCAGTTAGGCCTGGCAAAATGAGTTCGCACCTGATAGTAAATTCAAAGAAGCAAATCAAGGTTTAAAATCTACTTACTCAATCAAGGCTGAAAAACAAACTCTGGATACTTTTTCTTTTTCAGAAACTAAATGCACAAAGGGTTAGTCTATGACAAAAATGAAAGGCTTACCTTAGTCCCAGAAACAATATCAACTCCATTTTTTGCATGGTTGAGGGCTTGCACCATGGTGATGAGGGCGGATCTGGCATCGCCTTCCTCGTATACGCTAGTCAAATAGTTATGCATCTCAATGACACCCTGAAGTCCATAATTAGACCTTGAACATTAGCCAATACAAATAATACTTATTCATCTGGAAGCAGGGTAAATGAATACTAAGAATTCTTCAATAGGAAGTACTAATAAGATAAATAAATATTCTATGATAATTAATACCCTTTGATCAAGTTCAGCAACTTCATTCATGACCCCTTTAAACCAATCGAAAGAACCTTGCTCTCTTGTTACCCAGTAGAAATAAGCGTTGGTAGTCTTCAATGTTTTCTTCCGTTTTGGAGAAATCTTATTTAGAGATGGTGAGTCTGTACTCCCAACACTAAGGTCTGAACCTCTACTTAAATCAGAGACTGAATCCTGGATAGAAGCAACCATGATTGTTATTTTTATCATATTAAAACTTCCATAAAGACCTAATTATAGTCACTATGACAAGGCTTATGCGATACACTAGATACACTATGACTATAAATACCTAATTATAGTCACCATCACACTCTTTTTAATATATATTTTTATTAGATCATATTATATATTAAAATAATATTCAATTTCAATTAGTGTGTAATTAACTCAATTAGCATATAATTAAATTTAAATATTATTTTCGTATGTGACATGATCTAATAAAAGAAAATATATTAAAAAAAGTATGATAGAGAGTGTGTACTTAACATTAATTAATTTACATATTTATATAAAAAGGATATTCTGTAATCTGGATGTCTAATACTCTATTGCGCTAAAACTCACCACCAGCTCCTCCATTTTGATAATGTTGTTGAGAAGATCTTTTAGAATGCTGATAAAAGGTGTTGCTCCTATTCCAAGACCGACAAGTAACAGGACATCATATTTTCTGTAGTCTTGTGCTGGCGCACCGTAAGGTCCATCTATCTTCAGCTTGGGTAAACTGTATCAATTATTAAGAATAAGAAGAAGGCGGGAATCTGACCATAAATTATTTGTCCTGATGACAAAGTTAGAAGGCAAACAAATATGGCAGGCCCAACACGTACCTTTTCTTGGTCGTTTCATCAGCCCTGAGAAGCCCACTCTTCCCTGCTACGGGAGGCTCACAGGCCTCAGAGAATACCCTTTTGAGCTCCTGTGTCCAATCGCCCAGTTGCCGAATGTGAACACTCAGGTAGTCGTCGCCAGGGGCTGAGGTAATTGAAAACGGATGCCTGTCATACATACATTGTTCCATGTAATTATTAGATACCGACACTAAAAATGCTCTCGTTGAAACAGATCAAGAGTCCTAACTACTCATAAAATGTGATATCACTTCACCTCCTTCTTTTTCAATATCTTTGAGAGGTTAGAGTACGAAACTCTTTTTGTCTGTTTTGTGAATAACCGAATATACAGAAGGGGGGGGGGGGAGAGTTTAGAATTTACAAGAAGCATAAGAAATTCACTATAGCTACTGCAAAATAATGTAGAAAAACTAAAATTGCAATTTACCACTCAAATGGAGAAACAGCAGGACATTGCACAAACATGTATTGTCCGCTCTTGTAACGAAATTGAGGGGGCTTCGACATTTGCAATGTGAGAACATTTCCAGGATAAATGGCAACCTAAATGTTTTCCACAATACGAATAAAAGACCCGTAAGTTCGATTTGCAAGATTGTTTAGATTATTGGAAGCAGTGATAGAGTCACGCGAGGTTCTGGTCCCCAAAGTTTTTAGCATTCTTCACTTTAGAGGAGCTTTTTCCTCACTTTGGATGCACACAATTAGCCCAGAGCAATTGTAAGCAAAACAAGTAAAACGCCAAATTTATAATGAATTTGAATAACCGTTTAGAAGCGTCTAACATTATTCTTTTTCTGCTCACCTTTATAAGACGGACCGTATAAAAACCAGAACGGAAGAATCTTAGTGTTCTTTCTCCCGCATAAAGTAAAATTGGAACTGCAAGATACATCCATGTCTGAAAACAGAGATCAATGCGTCAAGTAACTAATCACCGATAAGCAAAACATTTAATAATGCTCCTAAATAATTGAAATCTGATACTAAAATTATATACCGTTTCAAGGTACCGTTTGTGCACGAGGTAAAGATTTACACCGTGGATGATGAGCAGGACATAGACAATGACAAATAGATGGTGTGAATACCAGAAGGCATTGAAGCCAGTAAGCCTATTAAACGGTTTAGGCAGCTTAATGAGATTTCTCCTGAACCATTTTGTTGCAAGCGTAAATGCAATTGCCATAAAAATCACCATCAAAATTCCAGTCACACCCTCGACCCCTTTAACTAGGTCTCCGTAACTGGGTTTATGATCACCAAATACGCGATACAAATACTTCTCATACACAACTTCAGACGAATTTACAAGTCTTGGAAAATCACAAGCAAGGTGATCCCCGGCATGAAGTATAACACCAATCACTATGGCCGCAGCAATTGTCTGTAAGCATCCATAACTAAACATTATATAGTTCCCTAGAAGACCAGGTAAATTTATTGTTTATGTTTTCTATTTTCTTTTTCTCTAATTTCGTGGCAGAGAAAAGATTTTTATCATTTTGGTGCACTTCCCGTTTACATTATTATTCATCATTTTGTTTATTTCTTTATCTTACTGGCATTCCTGGTCTCTGGTAATTGTTGTGAAACAATTCCAGGATGATCCAAGTTGGAATGCCGGTAGAAGGAATGATATATCAAAGTCTAACTATAATATGTAATTTAATATTCTTGTCAAAATAAGTAATTTAATATTTTAGCCATAGAATGTTCCAAATTTATAAGTTGTGATGATAGAATAGAAAATCAAGACCTTAAAGTATTATATTGAGGGATGTGATTGCTTTGAAAAAATTTTAACTTTCTCAATGAGATTGTGAGCTTCCTTTTTCATAGGATTTTATTTTAATTATAAAACTTGTTTAACATTATCATTAAAACATGTGTTGATACATCATTGAATTTGCTTATGATAGCAACTATTTGATTTGTCAAATCTATTAAATAATGTGAAAATATATGATAATTAATAATAATGTAAAAAAACATTGATATTAAATTAAAAATAAAAACATTTTAATATTAATTAGTAATTACAGTATGCATTTTCACTTAATCCAGTGGGAGCTAACCATGAATTGGAGTACAGTTCACTAAATCTCTAATTTAAATTTATTTTGTTGATAATTTTATAAGACATATTGATAATTTTTAAAAAGTTTTAATAATTTATTTTAAAAATATTAAAAGTTATCAATATAAGTTACTAGTAAGATAAGGATAAGTTAATTACTAGCTAGTTAATATAGGAAGACTAAAAATAATATGATAAAGATAAATTATCAACACATAATAGTAATTACTAACAACTAATAAAATAAGAATGCGTTTGGATAAACTTTAAAAAAAATATTTAAGATAATAAAAAATATTTTTTTCTCTTTTCTACTTTTATGAAATTTTATTAAAAATAGTTCACCTTAACTTCTCAATTCTCATAAAAAATAAAAATAAAATTGATTATTTTTAAAATCTATTTATTTTAATAATCTTATTCAAACGATTAAAAGTATATTTGAAAAATAATTTTTCATTAAAAGAATATTTTTCTTTAAAAAAAATACACAAATAAACTCATCCTAAGTTATGTTACTAATAATCATAAAGAGTGCAAAACCAATGTAATCAAAGTGATCTTAGAATATCTTCATCCAATAGGATCAAGGTTGACAAGATCAAACATAACTTTGGAATTACATCTATGATGGGGCCCACTAACTTATGTTTAAATGAGCATTCAAGAATGTATATACCAAAAAAATGAGCATTCAAGAAGTTTCCTGGTGGTGTTGTGGGGTGCGTACCTTATGAAAGTTGATGTTGTCATCAAAAGGTACAATGTATGCCAACTTGGTGGACCTGAGCCAAGTTATGGTGTTTCTGCACACGGGCAAGAGTATAAGTGCCATGTTGAACTTCAGAGTCTCAGCCGCACCTTTGGCCGTGAGTAGACAGTAACCCATGATATGAAAAGCATCTTTATACTTGTACTGAAAGAACTTCCACGTAAACAGCCCAATCATTATGGAAATCCACAATGTTAAAACCCAAAGTCTCCGCCAATTTTCTTGCAAATAGTAGAGCAATCTGCGGCTCATCCTGCGCATCGGACTTCTCTTCCTTAGCCCCTGTAGGTTCTGGCTCAAAGCCTGACTTGTGTAGCTTAGAGCTTGGCTGTAGTTAAGGTACGTGTCCCTTTGTAACAGAAGAGTCTCCAATTGCCATAGCTGCGGTAACATAATGACCAGAAAAAATGCCGCAAAACTATCAAGGTTGAATCATGTAAAAGATATTTCAACATGTTATCTATAAGCATCATTAACATCACAAGGAGAATTTCCTAGATAGAGGAAGAGAATGCAGCACGCGCGCTTACGTGTTGAGTATGGTATACGCTTAACTGACAAAGAAGCATAACGGCCCTCTTGGGAACTCAAGCATGATGAAAGATGTACCTTAGAAACACTACTCAGCAGGAATACGAATTCACAAGGTCGATATTCAACAATAACGACCCCTTTTCCTTCTCCACTCATTCACCTTCAACTCCAATATAAATAAATTAATATGGTCCAATTGAAGTTTTCCATCTACCCCGTAAGGCGAACTTAATTATTCTAATTTCACAATTTAAAGAGAGGGGTGGAAAATAAGTGAAATTAATTGATGAACTGCTCTCCAGCTAAAGATCAGCATGTAACAGCAATTCCATTTAGCCATGGATTTTTCTGCCACCATATTTGATTTGAAGTAACAGCTTAATCACATTACGTACATAATGAAAAGGCATCTCTATTTTTATTTTTATTTTGGGGGGGGGGGGGGTGAAAGACATCTCTAATTGAGTTTTATTCTGTTACATTCATTGACGCAGAAAAAGGATGAATAATATTGTATATTATGACTTAAAAGTAGCCACTATTTATTATTAGTATTAATGATGTTGTCCGGAAAGAGTAAATAATTTTTCTTGTCTTCAGCTAGTTTGTATTTGCAAAACCAAGTCCAGGGTGCTAGTATTTATTTATTTATCATGTTTAGCTTGTCTTTCTTTCACATTCTGCACGGTTGAACAACATCGTAAATGTCGTGTGATTTGCTCACTTTCAATTTGGCCCAACTTTGGACTAAAGAAAGGTGCAGTGCTGGTCAAGCATTGACTTAATTGGGATACATAAACCTAATTAAGAAGGAAAAACAAATTTAGCAATAGAAATCAAACCACGGACTGTATTAAACAATAATGTCTACAACGTACCGAAACCTTTAACATACTAAGATTTTTATTATGACCCAAATATATTGCGGATTTAGAATATATGCATGTATGAATTAATAAACTCAGATATATTATCGATCGTATGTATAGAATTCCCACCTCGATGTAACCAAGTCTTTCAGGATCTAACTCTTCCATGATCAGAGCTGCATATTCTTCGCCCTGCTCCTTCAATCTGGATAACTTATTTGCTGAAGCGCTTAACATGATGATCTGGAAATCAAATGAGATATAACAGTTGTTTAATGCCAGTTTTAATTTTAAAGAGTGAAGTTAATATCTCAAATAAAGTTTTTTATAAATTTACAAATTCTCATACAAGTGTCGTACATCAGGTGGAGGAGGCATCAGGTAGAGCCGCGGGTTAAAATTTTGTTGTGTGTGAGATATCTTTATATGTGAATGTATCATTTTCGAATTTTAAAAGCTTTAACCAAATACTACGTGTTATGCGCTCGAGCCTATAGATCAATTTCATGTGAATCCGTATCCGGATACTTGAACAAAACAAACACTGAGCTATCGGGATGATTTTTTTTTTTTTTGACGGTTTGACGGATAGCATTTTCTTATCGAAAAAAACTTAAACAAAATTACTTGTGTGATTGTAGTATTATTTTTTAATAAAAATATAATATATATCTTATTTTTTAATAAAAATATAATATATATTTTAAATTTTAACTACTTAATAATTATTTTTTAAACTTTTATTAATAAATTATAAAAATATATATATCATATTTTTATTAAAAAATAATACAACAAATTAAACTTTACTTAAATTTTGTCTTTTCCAATTATATATACACTTTAGGACAAAACAAAAGCTTAAGCGCAAATATATATATATATATATATAAAGCTTAAGCGCAAATGACGACTCTGCCCCCACCAACCGCACTGAAAACGTCTCCATTATAAATTCCAAGAATTTGGTAAAATCCGAAAAATGAAAGTGCCATCTGTACGACCAAAGCCGGAAAAGTGAGACCTAGTTCGCTGACTCTTGAATGTACCAACTACTTTCTGATTTTTTTTTATTTGTCATTTTAAACATTTTTTTATTTTATATTAGATATTATTTTAAAATTTTAACAAATTAATTATTTTTTATTTTTTATTTTTTAAATTTATTAATTATTTAACTCTTAAAAACTTTTAATATTTACTTATCTAATTTTTGTTTTTCTCTTATTACTTTTTTATTGATTAATCACATTCTTTTTTTCAACTAATAATATTATCTTTTATGATTATTTTTTAAAAATTAAAACTAATAAATTAATTTTTAATATTAGTGTCTTTTTTAAATGACAGATAAAAAAGAATAAAAAAATATTAATAACTAATAGCATATGACAGGTTAGTCTTTCGCTTACTTAGCAAAATAATATTACAAGAAAGACAAAAAAAAAAAAAAAAAAGAATATCATGCTTTAGAAATATGAAAAACGTTTTGACTAGGAACACTGAATATTAATAATTAATTTTAAAACATTTACAGATTTAAGTTCACCCAATCCTCCCAACGGACTACTGTTGATTATTAAAACACAAGTGGACACCATAACATACATAATACATATAAATATTATTTGCACATCAAAATTTTGATTATTAAGGTGTATAGGTTAATTAGCGATAAGTAACTTGTTACCAACTTATCAATAACATACTCTTTGTTTATTAACTAATTTATATACCTCATCAATCAATAATTGAAATATCATTCATCACTGTAAAAATAGTAAATATTTTAATGTGGAAGAATCATTTTGCTACAAAGAATAATTTGTGAAGGGACAATTAGGGGGGAAACGCTTTGTGGCCAATTCCGTGCTCCAATTATGCAACAACAAAAAAAAGTATGCTAACTTTATTTTTTTTAAGTTATTGACTATGCCTAACTTCAACTATTTTAATAAAATAAAAAGAAACATTTAAACTGCCATAAAAAGAATCAGTGTTGAATACTTTCTTTTTTATTTCATAATATATCAAATATGATAGAGGATAGGTTAATTTTTTAATGTATGATCAGACACTTAAATAAATTTTTTTAATAATATTAATTTTATACATATAAATTTTGAAATTAAATTTAAGATTATATTTTTAAAAATTTAAACTTTTTTTTATTTAAACTAACACATGTTGATTGTTTTAAATATTTTAAAAGAAAATAAGTTCAATAAACAATTTCAGATTTTTTTTAACAATAAACAAATTCAGTTGATTACAAACAAGAGAGATAAATTTTCGGATTGAAATATGAAAATAAAAAAAAGTCCTATACCTCTTTCACTTCTTCTTCTGTGATTCTACCATCTTCGTCCTTGTCCACCCTGTGAAGATGATTAAGATTTAAATTAAAAAGGGAAAAAATAAAGGCACGTAATTAAGGATCATGATCGAATTGCAAGCAAGCAAAACATCAAAGCTTTGAGGGATATTTAATTACTGATGCAAATTACAGTAACATTTAAGAATGAGTGCTTATAAAGATAAGAAAGGACAACGTGGAAGATTATTTTTAACTAATTAAACTGAACTTTAAAAAAATATTTAATCAATCAATGATTACATGTCGAAGAAGATCTGCAGCCGCGAATCAAAACTTTGATCGGTAATTTGCGACCAGAACTCGAAAAGCTCATCTCTGCTGATCTTTTCAACCTTCAGTCTTCGTCTACGACTCAGAGCATCGAATAGTTCCAGTGCGAACTCCTTAGAGTCTCTCATCCCTTCAGAAAATCATAAAAACTCTTGAAGAAAAGTGGCAAGCAGAAGAGTTTGCAAGATCTAACTAACTTTTAAGCCATAAAATTGGCGACACCCAGTGGATTCAAACAAGGAGTAAAAATACCTTTACGATGACGAATCGAAACGATTAAACGCACAATGCAAGAATCTGAACTGAAAATTGAAAAAGAAACTGACCTATGCACTGCGCAAAATCGGCGCGATAGAGAAAATCGTCCTTGGCAAGTTTATCGAAGTTGCTCTGCACTTCGTTCCAGGCATCAACGCCATTGGATTTACTGCTGATAAATTTAAGCCCACGGAGTGCTTTCTGAGCACCGAACCGAGTGCGATCAAGCTGAGCCCGTTTCTTCCTGAGATCTCGAGCTGCCAACGCCGTTTCAGACCCGCCGTGGCTCCAGGAGAACCGTCGCAGCTCCGCTTTAAGCTCCTGCGAGAACTGCCTTGCCTTCGCAACCGCCTCGGCTTTCAGCTCCTGCGAGAACTGCCGCAACCTGTTGGAAGAGCTCCTCCTGATCATCGTCGGCGACCTCGCAGCTGACGCAGGAGTTTCATTTCCGCTAGTGGCAACTCCATCGTCGACGTTAATGACAGTGACCGGCTCAACGCCGCGGAGAACGATAGTGTGATCGTCTTGAAGATCAAGAGTGACCTCAACATACTCGTCGGTGACGCAGTTGGACTCAGTTCCCGGCGAGGTTCCGGTACTGACGGTTGCTTTCTCGGGAACGGTGTCGGACGCCCATCGGCGTTGGTGCTTCGGAATACCATTCATTGATGATTGATTACTGATAAGACAAAAAAAGAAGAATGTATGGATTTTAAATTTATATTTTTTTTTAATCTTCAAAAAAGGAACGTGAGTTTGTTATATAATGCGATTCGGCGTGCGTTGCTAACGTGCGCGGGTGGTTTAAGGAAGTTACTTATTCGGACAAACTGGAAGGAATTAAGTTTAGGCCCGGGTGATTTTTGAAGAGGTGAGAGGTAGAACTAGAACGCGTTTAGAAGAATCTATGAGAAAAAGACATGAATGCGTAGGGAGCTCAAAAAAGAGAAAAGGAACAAAATTATTGACCTAGGAAAGGTGGGTTTTGCTTTTGCAACTGAAATCGAATGAAGCCAAGCGCTATTGTTAATGAGGAGCTTAGGACTTAATAATGTGACATTGGAAGAACAAAGAATCATGGAATAGCGGTCGGTATAATTTATTTATTCATATATAATATGAATAAATGGGGTGTTTGGTTTTATATATTTATTGAAGATTTGTAGGTATGTATGGAAAGTGGAGATGAGAGATAGAAAGAAAGAAAGAAAGGCTGTGACCACCAAAAGCTGATGGTATCTGTTCTTGTTTATTTTGCTTTGGATATATTTAATTTGTGTGGACTGGCGTATAGGGGAAGTGAAGTGGCAGAGACGGAGAGAGAGAGTATGTGTGGCGGAATAGCGGGTTGGGGTGTTCACATCTAAATTAATTAAAAAAAATTAAAAATTAATTAAAAAAATCAAAAACTAATAAAAATTGAAATAAATTGAATTAATTTGTATGAAATTTTTGAAAAATCGATCGGTTCGGATCGATTTTTAGTTCAATTTTATAAAATCGATCCAAATTAATTTAAACTGATTTTACACTTAAAATTACTTAAATATCCCTAACTAAACCTATCCCTACATTGACCCAATGACCTATTCTCTCCCACCACCACTTCGGTACACACGTGAGTGTGAGACAAATACACACTTCACTTCCCCTTGTTGACTGTATTAGTATGTTGTAATTACTAATTTAATTCCGAGAAAGATTACAATTGTTAAATTGTTATTTTAATTTTATTTGTTTAAATTCTAAATTTTGAAATTATTATTGAATTTTATTTGTTTGTATGATTTGTATGACTTTATGAATGGTTTATAGTTTAGAATTTGAATTATATTGTTCTTGTGTATTATTTTTATTTAGAATATATTTTTATTATGTTATTGGACAAAAATCGAATCACCTAATTTAATTCAAACTGATTAAAATTAATTCGGATTAGATTGATTTAACTATTAGAATTCATCCAATCTAAACTGAACTAATGATATTTACTTTACTTGGATCAGATAATTTTTTACTTCAAAATCGATCCAAACCGATCTAACAACACCCCTAGTAGCGGGGTCGGAAAAGGAAAGGCAACGTCTATATTTTATGTATGGTGGGCCCGGTAATTCCAGAGTCTCCGAAGTCGACAGCAGGGATCGCCGAGTAAACTCCACTCACGCTTGTCTCCGTCACTAGATTAGATTTATAATATAAACTAGTGTTTTGTATCTAGCATTTAATGAGATAATTAGAATAAAGGTTAAAATAAATAAATAATTTATATACTTTCAATCAATTTGATTTTTGGACTTATATATTTTTTAAATATTTTTTATATTTATTTTTGTATATCACTTATTTAGATTTTTAGTCTCTAATGGTATTAATTTTTAAGTATTTTTAGAATTTTTTTTATTCTGTATCATTAAATTTATGACATATTAATTATAACATTAAAAATTTAAAAAATTCTTAATGTAAGAGACAAGAATAATCCGCAAAATTGACGTGGCATAAATTAAATATAGAACAAGAGATTTAGATACTCTTGGATCAAGAGATTTATCATTATGCTTAAGAATCTTAATTATTAATATTAATTGAAATTTTGGCAATGTATTAATATCGGGTTAATACTTATCTATCTAAAACTTTCTCAATTTATTAATATATTATGTAATTTAGTTGTAATTTATTGCCAATGTAAAATCAATAATATGTGATGTTACATCAATAAATAAAAAAACTACATGATAAAAGTAAATCATTTTAATAATAGAGTGAAAAAATCTGTAAGAGTTGATAAAATTGAACCTAACATCTCTAGTAATGATAAACCTCACTTAAGCATAAGGCTAGGACAAGCTAGTTTTGCTACGGGGCATGGAGTAATTTTTTATTAAGCGGAGACTACTATTGTGTAAAATAATGAGCTTATGTTTAGAGTGTACTAATTTTTTTAATAGAATGTATTAATATTTAAAGAATGAATTTATATATGTCAGTTATAAAATAAAGTGCATAACAAAAAGTGATAAGTAGTATTTATCTAATAATTTTTTCAGCACAGGAGGAGAATGGTTTTGGAGAAACTATCAAAGTGGGTGAGGTAGGTGGGGATATCAATTGACAACGGGTCTCGATTGACCTGAAGACTTAACCAATCTTGCTTAAATCAATTCATGAAATATGGGTTCACTTGAGTATTTGGGTTCATATTGGTTAAAGAATAAAATTCAACTCTATTTTTTTTAATTTTTCTCTTTAATTATTTTAGTTATTTTCAATTTATTACTTCTAATTCTACTTAATTAAATTAAAGAACACATAAAAAATAATTAATTAGAAGAAAGAATTTGAGTGAAATGATTGGAGTTAAGTTTTATTATTGATTAAATCAATCTGAACTAACTTGACTTTAATCAATTTAGATATTAGATATTTTTTATAAAAATCTTTAGTTCTTCAGACTAACTTAATTGCTTTAATTTTATATTTATAAAAATACTTTAATTATAAAGTAATATTCTTTAGTTATTTTTAAAAAAAGTTAAATATAAAACGATGCTGTTTTAAACTTTGATAGAATTTTAAAAAAAATAAAAAATCAACCCAAACACTCAACTCAAAACTAATCAAATTATGATTTGGTTGGGTTGATTTAAGTTGATAAGAGATTTTCTCTCAACTTAACCCAAATTAATTAAGAGTGTTTATCGGATCAGACTGACCTTTTCTTTAAACTTGAAGAACAAATATAAACCAATTAAAAAGTTGTCTAATTTAGGTCATCAGGTAAGGTTGGTTTGATTTACAAGTTTAAAAATCTTAACCCGTGAACTTGATGGAAGGCCCGACGGACCCGATCACTTAGGCTGTGTTTGGGAGTGAGAGTTAGAAGGGAAAGGGAAGGAAATGAGAGGTTTGTAATTGAGAAACCTTTGTTTGAGAGTTTAAAAAATAAGAGGAAAGGGATTGGGGGAATTTGGGATGCCCTCCAAAACCTCCCATTTCAGTTCCCCCAATTTGGGGGGTTTTGCTCCAAAATTACCCACTCATCCCTGCACCCTCGTTTTGGCTACCAGTGCAACCACACGGTCTCCATTACTCCTTCATCTGATCTGCTCTACCCAGATTGCAACGGTGGCTTCATCGAGGAAGTGGAAAACGCAATTCTAGCAATGAAGACGACAGAGAAGGAGCTGGCAGTTCTGGGTCAGTCTGTACACACGACGACGATGGCTGGGTTCGACTCGCTTCGAGCGGTGCGTCTGGTCGGGCGTCAGGTGGCGGTGGGTTCACAGGGTGGTTCGCGGACAACGGGAACGCAGTTCGCGAGGGTAGATGGCGGGTCCCGGTGCGTCGGCGCATCGTAGATCGGGACGGTGCACGGCTGGTTCGTACGACGAACTCAGATCTAGTTCCGGACAGGTCGCGCACTGTGGGGGAGCTCCGGCTTGAGGGGCTTCCGCGCAACTAGAGATGATGGTGGCTGGTCGGTTGGGCTTGGATGTTAATGGTGGGTTATGGTTGAAGGTGAAGGGTAACAAGATGGTGACTATTTTTTTGTGGTAAAAAAAATTGAAAAGCAGAAGGACTTTTGTGACGAAGACGAAGATGGTAGCAGAGAGCAGAAATTGGCCAAAGTGGTAAAAGAAAAATTAATTATGTTAATTTTTGAATCAAGGGTAAAATAGTAAAAAGTATATTTAAATCCTCCATTTCTTTTCCCTTGTATATTTCACACTTCCAAACAAAGGCATGATAAACCTCTCATTTTCCTTCCCTTCCTTCCCCTTTAAACTCTTCCCCTTCCTTTCCCTCCAAACTCCCAAACACAGCCTTAGGGAGAAACACTTCCTTTTTGCCATTTTATTTCTTTGATCCTTCACAAGATTAGAGAGTAGAGATCCTCATTCCTCACTCCCTCAAACGGTCAAATCCAACACCAAGGCATTCCTTAGCTCTGCATCTGCGTCGCCTACTTGCACTGTTGACTCACCTTGCCGCTAACAACTGCGACCTTCAAGCTCAACTGCAATTTGCGTCCAATGATGATACAACCTGGGCATGCGCCTTGCTAACGAGCATGTGTAACACCCTAGCTCTGATTACCAACTAATGTAACACCCTAGCTAAGGCATCACATTTCTGACTTCCGACTCATAATCTGAAAATAAGTTTGCACAAAGTTTGAGTTATAAAAAAATATGGGTTTCAAAATTTCTTTTCGCGAAAATATAAACTTACTAAAATTTATAGGCCATACTGCAAACAATATATTTAAAGAGCTTAATATACAATACTGACACTGATTAATAATTTAAAATTTCACAATTTAAAGAGAAATATAAAATTAACAGACTTTTTTTTTTACAGTAGCAAACCTCATGACGGGTCTTACTTAATAGCACGGTACAACACTAACGAGAAATTTTAACATACTTATTCCTTTTTCTCGTCCATCTTGATGCATCGGACATCCGTTCCTTTGTCAACACCGCACATCTTCGAGTCTGAATGTCCACTCCTTATTATTATCACCAATCTCGAGTATCCATCGCCGTTATGTCTAAGACAACTCGATCCTTCTATTATTTGATTTTAACAAGTACAAACACAACAAAATAACATAACAAAGAGGTGAGATCACCTACACCAATACCAATATGGCGACAGTAGATAACACACACCAATAATATCATACGGATAGATCATACCATATTCATGCTATCGGCATTAATCAACTATCATCATTTAATCATTTATCAGTTCAATCATCATAAACAATAATTATAATAATGTCCTCAACAATTATCATCATCATCATCTAAGTATTCAAAACAATTGTCATAGCTCATTACCAATATTCCTCAATTAATATATCACACGAGATATAAATGTTGAGATTATGCATGTGCACAAAGACTCGATTTTTCAAAAACAACTCCATGGAGGTTTTCCAAATTTCGAGAAGAATGCTCGGTCAATTCAAATTATTCCAAAGACAATCTTCCAAGAGTAGAAAAGAATCGTGTTCTTGTCGGGTATCGTCAATGCGTTGCAACGGATCGCATCGCCATGGCACAGTGGTACTCGCTAACCCATTCCCACTAGTCGACCGCACGCCTCGACGCACCCCAAGATCCATCATAGATCTCACTATCAATTCTCATTCCCTCTTCAACCACAAGGGCCATAATAGCTTTTAGCTATCTTTTATACAATGCACGCAATTTATCGGTGCAAGTCCAACCCCAACGGGCCAAATCTTTTCATTTGTACAATGCACGAATATATCGGTGCAAGTCCAACCCCAACGAGCCAAATCTTTTCAATTTCATTTATACAATGCACGACTATATCGGTCAGTAAGTCCAACCCTAACGGGCCAAAATCTTTTCAATGCATATATAATGCATCAATTTCAAATACAAGCATCTCTTTCCAATGCATATAAAATGCACCAAATACCAATCATAGGCAAAACACGTCATTCTCTCATACAAAGGTCCATACACTGATTAAACAAGAATTATATCGTATTTTCAACACAAAATCATGTTATCATGTTTTCATAGTTATAAAACACTTTCGCCGTGTTTTTCACAAAATTGTGCAACATTTTCTATTTCGTTCTCACAATTTCCAAAACGCGTTTACATACGTTTTCACAATTCCACAACACTTCTTTTACATTTTCTCAACACCGTAACACTCTTGTTACGTTTTTAAAACTCCAAAACATTTTTATTACATTTTCAAAATACTGCAACTTTTCTGTTGCACCTTTTAATCACGTACTAATTTTTCAACATTTTTCTTAATCGCATAAAAATATACGTTTCTCAAATCGCGTAATGATTTTTCATCATTTTCAAAATTGCGTAACTAAAAAATCATTCTTTTAAGTTACGTAAATCATTTTCTATCATTCTCAAAATATTTAAAACACTTTCCAAATCTCATAACAATTTTCCACCATTTTTTTCATAATCGCGTAAAAATATTTAATCACTTAGTGATTTTTCAACAGTAGTTCAAAATATTTCTCAATATTCTAAACATTATTTGGACTTTCAAATATATCAATATCCTTTTCAATACGTTTTTAAGATACGTAAATAATTTTTCACCATAATTCTATTACGAAAATATTTCTCAATCTTCAAAAATTCCATTTCATCCTCTCTCAAAATATTATGACTTTGTATTTCATTTTTCACATTTTCTTACTCAAGAAAAGCTTTTTCCACGCTTTCTTTACTTAAGAAATTCTTTTTCATCATCATTTCAAAACTTAATATTTTCTAACGTATTTCCAAACTTGAAAATAAGTCATACGTTAGTAAATTTTCAAAATACCATTATATTCTCCATTTTTCCAAATCATTTCCAATTAATCCTTTCTTCAAAATAAATTGAAGTTTGAAAATATTTTTGTTTACAAAATTTAATTACTCAAGTGAGTAAAATACTCGATTCCTTTTCAAACTTCTTGAATTAAATCAATTATATTTCCACTGGTTATAAAACCAAATCCATTTGTTCAAATTCTTTTTCACTTTCTTTGCAAATCCTTAAAATTAACATTGCTATTTTCATTTAAAACTCATGTTTAGTAAAACACTTAGAAACTTTTTACACAAAATAAATTAATAGAAATTCCTTAATATATTTTTCTCAAAAATCACTTTTTATTGATCTAGTCTTACACAATCACATTTAGTGAATTTAATTATTGTTTCTTAACTTTAAATTTCCTAACATTTTCCAAAACTCAATAAATTCTCCGTTAGTAAATTTAAGTTTGCAAACGTTTTCTTTTATATTTCTAAATCACTTCTAAAAATAGATTCTCTTTAAAATAATTTGAAGTTCAACACTTTCAATCTTCTTTATGAAAATTCTACTTCACTTAATCGATAACACTTAATTCCCTTTCCAAAATCCTTATTTGAAAATTCTTATATTTTATAACATCAAAATATTTTTATAAATTATCAAAACCTTATAGATGGTCATTGGAACCATGAAATATTTTTCTTTTAACTTAAATAAATTCTATTTCTTGTTTCTACACAAAATGAATCAATAAAAATTCATTCTAAAATTTGTGTTCATGTTTTTCTAAAAACAAACCTTTAGTTTATTTTCCATACTTCTCAAATCCATCCAATTTTATTCTTCATAAGAATATTAATTTGTAAACACCTATTTTGAGGTGTCTTGATCAAAATTCTCATTGTTCTAGGGATCAAAATTCAATTTCCTTGTTCTTGAAAAATTTCAACATTAACCCTAATCAAGGGTAATCAAAACCGAATCCTTCCTTGGCCATTGGAACCAACATTAATTTTCTTTCCATCCACATATCATGGCATACATATATATATTTCATCTTGAATATCACAAACATGCCATATACTCATCATGCATAATATAAGCATATCATCAAGATCATAAAATCATGCAAAGCATATTAAGCATAGACAAAAATAATCAAGGCATAGGAAAATAATCAAAGCTCACAAAACATACAATTAATTATTACATGACCATGGATTGGAATTCTCACATGAATTCACAATCCATCAAATATAAGACCATCTCCCACCACCATAATTGGTTGGTGAGATGGATCTCCCTCTTACCTCTTGAAGATCCTCAAAGCTTCTTGATTTTGCTTCTCTTTCCAAGTCCTTCACCACCAAGGGCATAAATACCCAAGAACTTTGACCTTGAAGAAAATCCATGAAGATGGATGATTTAGAGAAAGTCTCCAACATGAAAGTTGTTTAGAATATCATGTAGATTCAAGATCTTTGGATGAAATTAAAAGATATTGGAGAGTGGTTTTTGGTAGGTTGACCGAATAGTTTCTCTTGTAGCACAAAGGTTGAATTTTTTATTTTTGATAGAAACTTGAAGCTTGAATTTGAAGCTCAAGATGAATGATTTTGAAAAAACTCATAACTAGAGATGTTCTTAGAATGGTGTTTAGGTTTAGGAAATGTGTTTAGATAAAATTTTAGGAGTTTGGAGACATGGCTTCTAGTGTTGACCGAATATAGAGAAAGAAAAAGGAAGAGAAATGCTTCTTGGTGTTCTTGAGAGTTTGAGAGAAAATGAAGACTTAGATTTTGGAGAAATGTTGAAATGAATATTGAGAGTGCACAAAGAGGGGCTGCTGCCGTGAGAGTGAGAGAATGGAGAGATAGGGAATTATTTGGCATAATTGATTCAAAATATGACCAATTAATTGCACATAGAATCTCCACTTGGTCATCTTTTTTTTTGGCCTAAAAAGGCTACTCCAACATGTCTTGAACATGTCTCCCTTCTTCCTTGCTTCCAAAACCGCCCCCCTCTTAATCATGCATGCATGAAGTTTGTCATCTTTTCATGCATTATTTGAAGCATTACTAATCAATCTTAACTAATTTTTTAATTACATAACTAATTAATTAGGCATATTATTTCATATATTATAATTTCTAATTAAAATTAAGATATTTAATTAAAAATTATATTATTTAATTTAGTTTACTTAACTTGTTAATTAGGCCATTAGATTAATTAAATTAGACTTAAATAGTTTAAGGAGTTATTGTGTTTTGGAGAAGACAAAGGAAATCAATAATAGAAATAATATAGTCATCAAACTTTTTTTTTTTCTATATCCACCACCGTAGCCTCTCCTCCATGCATTCTAAGTGTGCAAATAATTCAATGTAGTACATAATTGATCAAGACTTTTAACAATGACATAAAGCAACAATGACATAAAGTAACTATTATTAGTCATCAAAACTTTTTCTTTGTCTCCTAACAAGCCAAAACCGTCCCCCTCCTTGCTATATGCAATAATATGGTCATCTTTTTTCATGCAATTATGTGAAGCATTCCTAGCCATTGATTAATTCAATGGTTAGGATTTTAGGTAGATTTTTTTTTATTTTATTTTAGAAGACTAAATCTGAGCCATTAGATCTTCCTACTTGAAATTCTAACCATAAGATGTATCTCCAAAATTAAGGGTCAAGATTGCTTCTTCTTACTTTTTTAATCTAATGGTCATAATTAGTCTTTCTTTTTTTTAAGACCAAATCTCCAATTGATTAATTAACTTCATCCAATGGTCATAAATTATCCTTCACTTTTTTAAGACTAAATCTCCACCTTTGATTTAGTCTAAATCTAATGGTTGTAAATGGTCACCTTATATCATCAATTTTACACCATTGATTAAATCTACGATTGATATTGAAGCTTGCACTTAATTTTATTCTAACACCATTAATTAAATTAATGATGATTATCTTATACTTCTTTATTAAATTTATTTCTTAACTATTAATTAAATTAATGGTTGATATCTAAACCACTAATGTTGACTTAACAATATAATTTCTATTGTTATCTACTAAAAATCCCACGAAAGAATATATTTACTGTATTTTTATCTTTCGATAAATAAATACAGTACAAAACAAATTTTCTAAAACTGTTTCCGAATTCAGGGTTTAGTAAGATCCCCTGTCTCCGTTTAAACAAGACAAATTTTTCTATACGTAAAAATTTTTTTCACTTTGCGGGACCCACCTGGGCCCACGTATGGCCACCGGGCCCACATACCCTCGTGGGGCCCACAAACAGAAAGAAATTCAAAATCACACATAAAATCACAAAAATTAGAAAACGTATGAAAATCAAGTCAGATTGTTAAAAATAATTAACAATCAAGAGAAATAAATACAGAAAAGATTTTCTCCTACCTCAAAAATTATCATTTTTCTGACACGGAGTAAATCACTCAAAACGATTAAATACGCTGATGGGATATTCAAAATAATTTTACAGCACTCAGAATTTACTAAACAGTAAAATTCTGTTAACTGTCAAAATTACTGTTTAAGATATAGAAAATTTGGGGTGTTACAATTCTCCCCTTCTAAAAAGAAATTTCGTCCTCGAAATTTGATGAACATGATTTCACACCCGCGGAATAAATATGGATATCCTTCTCCTATTCTTTTATTCCAGCTTTCACGTAGTTTCACCTCTTACGTCATTCCAAATGATTTTATCCAATGAAAGTCATTTATTTCTTGTTCCCTTCTACTGATCAAACAGACATCTCAATACTCTTATAATTACGGAAGATATTGTATGTTACTCCAGAAAGAAAGTATCTCCATAGCTTTGATACCAACAACTGTAACGTATCACGTAAAACTTCCTTATTCTTGTATCACTTCACTTTCTGATAAGCTAAGTGAGAAGTCTTATGATCCAAAAAATTTTCCATTACCGTTTCAACTTTTCCCATTGACAAACTTCTCCACAAGATGAAGAACCCACCACGCTTCCGCTGCGTCACTCCAATACTATGACATGGTTAGGAATATCCTTTCTTGCAACATATTCTTTCATGCAAATGCAATATATGAAAGAACATTTTGAAAGATAGCAAGACGATCAAATATGTTACCAAACATATTCAACAAGAATTTGATTTTGTCTGATTTTCAGGAATGAACTTTTCTGGAATACTAACACTTTATTGAGACAATCTCATAGGATATGGTTGGAAAATAACCAATCTGTTTTTCAAAGATCGTATCTGTTTATGAAAGAAATAAACAGATTAAACTAATACAAAAATTTGATCCATAACAATAATTTGAATAATACAAGTAGTTTGATAGGCTACGAATAGGTATAGAAGTAAACAAGGTAAAGGATAACGAAGACACATGATACCAAATAATACAATTGATCTACACAATCATATTTCATAAAGAATTAGAAATAAATAGATCAGAGGATTACGAATAACTCTAACATATAATTGATCTACTCAATCATATGCCACAAAGAATAGGTTACCCCGTAAGTATACAGGATAGTTTATAGCATTAGCTCCAATGACACGATCTCCATTGTTTAAGTCTTCACTTTCGGAACACTCCTGTTCCATTCGAGTAACAACTTTCCCACTATTAGAGATTTTTATTAACGTAAAACTCTATTTTCAAAGAAACACAATCTCTAAAAAAATGTGTCTAAACTTTTCATAAGTTGTTTTCCGACATATTATACTTCATTAAACACTTTCTTTCGCATCTTTTACTTCCTTTGGTTTCCTCAATGGTCCTTTCCACATCACTTACTGCTTCTGGTTTCTCAATGGTCGAAAATACATTTTTCGTCAAAATCAATCACTTTCCGATATTCCTAAGAAGAAATATCGGTGCCAAAATTACAATTCTTCCAAGATGATTCTCTTTCATCGATTCTAACTTCAACTTCCAATTCCCACCGTTCGCCGATCCTCTTGTTCTGTTGTACTTGTCACGCCAATCATTCTTCCACAATGCTCTTATAGCTGTAACTGCATTACTAGTAACATGTTCCACTTCCACACAGGTACAACTATCACGAGCCATTTTCTTTTTCTCAAGGTGTGCGGATCGAAATACAATGGATCTGATATCCATTATAAATAACATTGTTTCCTTTCAGAAAATAATATCACAGAAAACACAAGCAACATAGACCTAACCACAAACCCCAAAAGACTCAAACCGTGCTCTGATACCAACTAATGTAACACCCTAGCTCTGATTACCAACTAATGTAACACCCTAGCTAAGGCATCACATTTCTGACTTCCGACGCATAATCTGAAAATAAGTTAGCACAAAGTTTGAGTTATAAAAAAAATATGGGTTTCAAAATTTCTTTTCGCGAAAATATAAACTTACTAAAATTTATAGGTCATACTTCAAACAATATATTTAAAGAGCTTAATATACAATACTGACACTGATTAATAATTTGAAATTTCACAATTTAAAGAGAAATATAAAATTAACAGACTTTTTTTTTTTAGACAATAGCAAACCTCATGACGTCTTACTTAATAGCACGGTACAACACTAACGAGAAATTTTAACATACTTATTCCTTTTTCATCCATCTTGATGCATCGACATCCGTTCCTTTGTCAACACCGCACATCTTCGAGTCCCGAATGTCCACTCCTTATTATTATCACCAATCTCGAGTATCCATCGCCCGTTATGTCTAAGACAACTCGATCCTTCTATTATTTGATTTTAGCAAGTACAAACACAACAAAATAACATAACAAAGAGGTGAGATCACCTACACCAATACCAATATGGCGAAAGACAGAGATAACACACGACCAATAATATCATACGGATAGATCATACCATATTCATGCTATCGGCATTAATCAACTATCATCATTTAATCATTTATCACTTCAATCATCATAAACAATAATTATAATAATGTCCTCAACAATTATCATCATCATCATCTAAGTATTCAAAACAATTGTCATAGCTCATTACCAATATTCCTCAATTAATATATCACACGATATAAATGTTCGATTATGCATGTGCACAAAGACTCGCTTTTCAAAAACAACTCCATGGAGGTTTTCCAAATTTCGAGAAGAATGCTCACTGGTCAATTCAAATTTTTATTCCAAAGACAATCTTCCAAAGTAGTAGAAAAGAATCGTGTTCTTGTCGGGTATCGTCAATGCGTTGCAACGGAATTTACGCATCGCCATGCTACACAGGGTACTCGCCACCGTACCACTAGTCGGCCGTACCGCGCTACCGACGCACCCCAAGATCCATCATAGATCTCACTATCAATTCTCATTCCCTCTTCAACCACAAGGGCCATAATAACTTTTAGCTATCTTTTATACAATGCACGAATTTATCAGTGCAAGTCCAACCCCAACGGGCCAAATCTTTTCATTTGTACAATGCACGAATATATCGGGCAAGTCCAACCCCAACCGCCAAATCTTTTCAATTTCATTTATACAATGCACGACTATATCGGTGCAAGTCCAACCCTAACGGGCCAAATCTTTTCAATGCATATATAATGCATCAATTTCAAATACAAGCATCTCTTTCCAATGCATATAAAATGCACCAAATACCAATCATAGGCAAAACACGTCATTCTCTCATACAAAGATTGTCTATACATGCGATTAAACAAGCGATTATACTTTGTATTTTCAACACAAAATCATGTTATCATGTTTTCATAGTTATAAAACACTTTCGCCGTGTGTTTTTCACAAAATTGTACAACATTTCTATTTCGTTCTCACAATTTTTAAAACATTTCTGTTACGTTTTCACAATTCCACAACACTTCTTTTACATTTTCTCAACATCGTAACACTCTTGTTACGTTTTTAAAACTCTAAAATATTTTTATTACATTTTCAAAATACTGCAACTTTTCTCGTTGCACCTTTTAATCACGTACTAATTTTTCAACATTTTTCTTAATCGCATAAAAATATCGTTTCTCAAATCGCGTAATGATTTTTCATCATTTTCAAAATCGCATAACTAAAAAATCATTCTTTTAAGTTACGTAAATCATTTTCTATCATTCTCAAAATATTTAAAACACTTTCCAAATCTCATAACAATTTTCCACCATTTTTTTCATAATCGCGTAAAAATATTTAATCACTTAGTGATTTTTCAACAAGATAGTTCAAAATATTTCTCAATGTTCTAAACATTATTTGGACTTTCAAATAAATCAATATCCTTTTCAATACGCTTTAAGATATGTAAATAATTTTTCACCATAATTCTATTACGAAAATATTTCTCAATCTTCAAAAATTTCATTTCATCCTTTCTCAAAATATTATGACTTTGTATTTCATTTTTCACATTTTCTTACTCAAGAAAAGTTTTTTCCACGTTTCTTTACTTAAGAAATTCTTTTTCATCATCATTTCAAAACTTAATATTTTCTAACGTACTTCCAAACTTGAAAATAAGTCATACGTTAGTAAATTTTCAAAATACCATTATATTCTCTATTTTTTCAAATCATTTCCAATTAATCCTTTCTTCAAAATAAATTGAAGTTTGAAAATATTTTTGTTTACAAAATTTAATTACTCAAGTGAGTAAAATACTGATTCCCTTTTCAAACTTCTTGTATTAAATCAATTATATTTCCACCTGGTTATAAAACCAAATCCATTTGTTCAAATTCTTTTTCACTTTCTTTGCAAATCCTTAAAATCAACATTGCTATTTTCATTTAAAACTCATGTTTAGTAAAACACTTAGAAACTTTTTACACAAAATAAATTAATAGAAATTCCTTAATATATTTTTCTCAAAAATCACTTTTTATTGAGCTAGTCTTACACAATCACATTTAGTGGATTTAATTATTGTTTCTTAACTTTAAATTTCCTAACGTTTTCCAAAACTCAATAAATTCTCCGTTAGTAAATTTAAGTTTGCAAACGTTTTCTTTTATATTTCTAAATCACTTCTAAAAATAGATTCTCTTTAAAATAATTTGAAGTTCAACACTTTCAATCTTCTTTATGAAAATTCTACTTCACTTAATCGATAACACTTAATTCCCTTTCCAAAATCCTTATTTGAAAATTCTTGTATTTTATAACATCAAAATATTTTTATAAATTATCAAAACCTTATAGATGGTCATTGGAACCATGAAATATTTTTCTTTTAACTTAAATAAATTCTATTTCTTGTTTCTACACAAAATGAATCAATAAAAATTCATTCTAAAATTTGTGTTCATGTTTTCTTAAAAAAATAAACCTTTAGTTTATTTTCCATACTTCTCAAATCCATCCAATTTTATTCTTCATAAGAATATTAATTTGTAAACACCTATTTTGAGGTGTCTTGATCAAAATTCTCATTATTCTAGGGATCAAAATTCAATTTCCTTGTTCTTGAAAAATTTCAACATTAACCCTAATCAAGGGTAATCAAAACCGAATCCTTCCTTGGCCATTGGAACCAAGATTAATTTTCTTTCCATCCACATATCATGGCATACATATATATATTTCATCTTGAATATCACAAACATGCCATATACTCATCATGCATAATATAAGCATATCATCAAGATCATAAAATCATGCAAAGCATATTAAGCATAGACAAAAATAATCAAGGCATAGGAAAATAATCAAAGCTCACAAAACATACAATTAATTATTACATGACCATGGATTGGAATTCTCACATGAATTCACAATCCATCAAATATAAGACCATCTCCCACCACCATAATTGGTTGGTGAGATGGATCTCCCTCTTACCTCTTGAAGATCCTCAAAGCTTCTTGATTTTGCTTCTCTTTCCAAGTCCTTCACCACCAAGGGCATAAATACCCAAGAACTTTGACCTTGAAGAAAATCCATGAAGATGGATGATTTAGAGAAAGTCTCCAACATGAAAGTTGTTTAGAATATCATGTAGATTCAAGATCTATGGTTGGATGAAATTAAAAGATATTGGAGAGTGGTTTTTGGTAGGTTGACCGAATAGTTTCTCTTGTAGCACAAAGGTTGAATTTTTGATTTTTGATAGAAACTTGAAGCTTGGATTTGAAGCTCAAGATGAATGATTTTGGAAAAACTCATAACTAGAGATGTTCTTAGAATGGTGTTTAGGTTTAGGAAATGTGTTTAGATAAAATTTTAGGAGTTTGGAGACATGGCTTCTAGTGTTGACCGAATATAGAGAAAGAAAAAGGAAGAGAAATGCTTCTTGGTGTTCTTGAGAGTTTGAGAGAAAATGAAGACTTAGATTTTGGAGAAATGTTGAAATGAATATTGAGAGTGCACAAAGAGGGGCTGCTGCCGTGAGAGTGAGAGAATGGAGAGATAGGGAATTATTTGGCATAATTAATTCAAAATATGACCAATTAATTGCACATGGAATCTCCACTTGGTCATCTTTTTTCCTTGGCCTAAAAAATTTCTACTCCAACATGTCTTGAACATGTCTCCCTTCTTCCTTGCTTCCAAAACCGCCCCCCTTAATCATGCATGCATGAAGTTTGTCATCTTTTCATGCATTATTTGAAGCATTACTAATCAATCTTAACTAATTTTCTAATTACATAACTAATTAATTAGGCATATTATTTCATATATTATAATTTCTAATTAAAATTAGGATATTTAATTAAAAATTATATTATTTAATTTAATTTACTTAACTTGTTAATTAGTAGCCATTAGATTAATTAAATTAGAACTTAAATAGTTTAAGGAGTTATTGTGTTTTGGAGAAGACAAAAAAAATCAATAATAGAAATAATATAGTCATCAAACTTTTTTTTTTCTATATCCACCACCGTAGCCTCTCCTCCCATGCATTCTAAGTGTGCAAATAATTCAATGTAGTACATAATTGATCAAGACTTTTTAACAATGACATAAAGTAACAATGACATAAAGTAACTATTATTAGTCATCAAAACTTTTTCTTTGTCTCCTAACAAGCCAAAACCGTCCCCCTCCTTGCTATATGCAATAATATGGTCATCTTTTTTCATGCAATTATGTGAAGCATTCCTAGCCATTGATTAATTCAATGGTTAGGATTTTAGGTAGATTTTTATTTTATTTTATTTTAGAAACTAAATCTAGGCCATTAGATCTTCCTACTTGAAATTCTAACCATAAGATGTATCTCCAAAATTAAGGGTCAAGATTGCTTCTTCTTACTTTTAATCCAATGGTCATAATTAGTCTTTCTTTAAGACCAAATCTCCACCCTTGATTAATTCTTCATCCAATGGTCATAAATGGTCTCCTTCACTTTTTAAGACTAAATCTCCACCTTTGATTTAGTCTAAATCTAATGGTTGTAAATGGTCACCTTATATCATCAATTTTACACCATTGATTAAATCTACGATTGATATTGAAGTTTCATTTAATTTTATTCTAACACCATTAATTAAATTAATGATGATTATCTTATACTTCTTTATTAAATTTATTTCTTAACTATTAATTAAATTAATGGTTGATATCTAAACCACTAATGTTGACTTAACAATATAATTTCTATTGTTATCTACTAAAAATCCCACGAAAGAATATATTTATTGTATTTTTATCTTTCGATAAATAAATACAAGATCAAAACAAATTTTCTAAAACTATTTCCTGATTCGGGTTTAGTAAGATCCTGTCTCCGTCTAAACAAAACAAATTTTTCTATACGTAGAAAATTTTTTCACTTTGCGGGACCCACCGGGCCCACGTGTATACACCGGGCCCACATACCCTCGTGGGGCCCACAAACAGAAAGAAATTCAAAATCACACATAAAATCACAAAAATTAGAAAACGTTTGAAAATCAAGTCGATTGTTAAAAATAATTAACAATCAAGAGAAATAAATACGAAAAAGATTTTTCCTACCAAAAATTATCATTTTCCGACACGGAGTAAATCACTCAAAACGATTAAATACGCTGATGGGATATTCAAAATAATTTTACAAATTTCGAATTTACTAAACAAGAAAATTACATTAGCTATCCCAAAATTACTGTTTAAGATATAGGAAATTTGGGGTGTTACAGCATGCTTCTTCCTCCTTGGACCTGTTTCTTGCTTCTTCGTCCAACAATGAAGAATGGCAAACAAATTTTCTCAAAAGTGAACCAAACTAATTCAATTAATTTTGATAGATTTGAATTTTTTTTCACCCCAAAACTGATCCAAACCTAACTATGTACATCCCTAAAACTAATCCAATTAAACTCTATCAATTCAATTTTATTTTTGCTCAAACCTCACTCAACTAAATCCATATCCACCCCTCTAGAGCACGGGTGAATATGAGGTGATAATGGTCCAAGACCAAGAGTAAACATACGAATAGTCCAATTTTTTTTTATATATATATGAACAGTCCAGCTCAAACACTAAAAAATGTTCCTCAACAAAGCAAACACGAAAAAAATGAGATCAATTAAAAAAAAACTAATTAACACACAAGGATATGTTCGGAGGGGTATTTGGAGGAGGAAGAAAGGGACTAATTTTTTATTTTAAGTAAATATTTATTTTATTTAAATTATTTTTAAAATAAAAAATTATCATATAACCTTTGAATAATTTCTTATTCATTTTTTATAATTTTTATAACAATTTAAATTTAAAAAATAGAAAATTAACACTCCCATACTTTCTTCTTCAGACTCTTATATTCAAATGTAGTCATTAGCCACCTAAATTTGACAAAAGAAAGTATAACATAGATTTTGAGAATAATTTGTTAAATTAAATTTTCTTTCAATAAAATTGATGGATTTAATACTCAAGAAAGTTGGCAAGGATGTTAAAGAAATTAGCGAGTAGCTTATGTATTGCATGGGTATTTTAAGAAGATTTAATTACATTTTATTTTATATACATTATTAATATTTTATTATTTCAATGTACACATATATTATAAATATATAAATATTTAAAATAAAAATATTTTAAAATATTTTATCTTTTTATTTACCAAACTTCATTTGTTCTAGATATTATGGATAAGATTCATATTTTAAAAAATATGAATAGGATGCAAGAAAAAAAAATTTAAGGCTTGAAAAGAAAAAAAATAGTATTAAAAAAAGAATACATACCATTCACATAAAGAGTAACATAACAAATTAAAAAGAATATGTAACAAATCAAATATTTACTCACAAAAAAATGCACTCAAACTTAATAAATAGGAGTAAATTTCCTTCGTATCTTATAATGTCGAGTCCGAATATTTTAAGTTTTGATTTTTTTCTACTTAAATATGTTTTTAGTCCTTAAAAATATACTACATTTTGATTTTGGTACCTCTAAAAATATTTTTTTATTTACGTTTAAGTTTTTTAGAAATAGATAGTTTTAATCATTGTCGTTAAAGAGCTTCTGTTAACTGATGATATGTCAAACGAAAGTATAGTTCAATGATGTCATGTGTCATTACTAATCCTATGTGGCGGGGCCTTGGTTCATATAAATTGCCAAATTGGCTTGTGGAACCCACATGCAGCATGAGTAAAGTAAATTAAGATAAGCTTAAATATGATTTTGACACCTGAAAATATACCACATTTTTGTTTTAGTCCCTATAATTTTTTTTGGTTTACGTTCATCTCCCCCCAATTCCCCCATTTTCGAGCCCTAGAATTACAGAGCACTGCTATGGAAATAACTTAGAAACTTCTCTGTTGAAGAACCCATTGTGCCTTTGAACTTCGACCTCACCTTCCCCTCCTTATCCATGGTAGCCACCACACCTCAGAATCCTTGCTATCACACCACAACCAACCTGAAAGAAGAGCCCCAACCAGCATAGCCAGTAGCCACCACCAAACACCCTGTCATAACACCTTCCTTCAAACCAGCAAACCACCAATCCTCCACCAACGTCTCAACCTTAAAACCAAGTTAGCCCAAAAACTAAATCACCCCACAGAACCACCACCATCACCCAAAAGCTAGAACCTAGTGACCCCTCGCCCTCAGCTGCCATAAGACCACTAAGAGCCGCTCCCATATGCCACAACCAAAAACTCACATCAACCCAAATGTCGCTCCCATTTGGCACAATACATTGCAAAATGAGACAGAATCAATACAACAAATGTCATCAACCACCCAGTACTGTCACTGACCCCATCAACCATTGTGCAACCCCTTGTTGTTGCCTAAACTGCCATAACTGTCTGGGACGTGTACTAGTAGGTCTCCCTTGTTTCTATGCAACACGACAAGGCAACAACCCCCTTTTCCTTTTGTTTTTGGTTTATTTCTGCCTACGTCGCATAGTTAGTTTTGATGGGTTCTCTACAATCCTGGGGCTCCAAATTAGGGAAAATAGTAGAAAATGGAGGAAGACAGTGGAGGGAAATAGGGAATTTAGGGCCACATGACCAACACATGGTGCATGTGAGTCTCACATGCCAATTTAGCAACTTATACTGCGTAGGATAAGTGTGACACATGACATGGATGAGCTAGACCTCTATTTGACATCTCATCATTTAACAAAAGCCCACTAACAGCGGGGATTCAAACCACCTATTTTTGAAAAACTTGGACGAAAACCAAAAAATAAATATTATAGGGACTTAAACCAAAAAGTGATATATTTTCAGGGACCAAAAATATATTTAAGTTTTTTTTAATTACTTATTTGATCCAATATAGTTACGGTTATAATAATCAAATCAAAAATGAACTTAGTTAAATGATTGGGTAGCCAATTAAATAAAAAGATTCAAAAATTCAGTTTTACCTAATTCAACTAGTCTAAGTGATTAATTTTGCGATGATGTGGTCTGTTAGGGTTTGCTTAGCTAAACCACCTTTGGGCAGTAACCATCCATTATAGGTGGCCTTCTTCTCCACCATTGGAGCCTCCCCCCTCTCAGTTTTCTACCTATGTGATAGTACCATTCCATCCTTTCCTTCTCTCCCTTTGTTTTTCCATTTTAACATTCTTTCCAAATTTGAGCCACTATCACCTAGATCAATGACTCAGTGGTTTTACCTTCTTGGTCATGTCAAATCTTTCTTCCATATCTAAGATCAAGAACCATTGACCTCCATTGATGACGAAATAGATTCACAAGTCGCTAGTGATCTATAGCCATCCTACGCCATCAACCGTTCGTGAATCTACACCATTGTAACTTGATTTAGTTTCGTCTTTGTTATCTTTTTTTAGGGTCGATCTGTTCTATTTAGATCCTGTCATCCTTTGTCGAGGTCGTCTTTCCAGTCTAGATCCAAGTCTCCTTCTCCTTTTTTCCTATAGTCCGATTGAGGGTGGCGTCCAAACACTGACCTAGTAAGCTTATTGATTTGCTCCCAACCTAGTATTCTTCACTGTTTTGTGAGGTTGCCTGTGTAGATCTTTTCTTGTTGGCTGTCGTAGTTGTCTTATTGACTCATTGTGATAGCATACTCTAGCCATAAGAGGGCAGACCTAATTGAAGGAAACGAGGAAGAGAATTAGAGGTGGTCTATTTGGATGAAATTAATATCAACCAGCAGGTGAAAGCATCCAAGAAATACCACATAGGTCGGTTGTTTGCTGACAAACCTCCAATTTATGGCACTTTCACCACAATCATCAAGGGTGGGTGGAAAAATCCAAAAAGCTTCCGGTGTGAAAAAGTTAACCCCTAGACTTTTAGGTCCTATTTTGATGATGAGGTTAAAGCCTACTCTATACTTTGAAGACAATCATTAGCGATCAAAGGCTAGTTGCTTGTGGTGACATGATGCGAAAAGGACTGGGCCATTGATGATTATCAATTCCATTTGGTTCCTTTCTGGGTGCAATGCTAGGGTCTCCCTGGAGAATGTAGAACTACTTTAGTTAGTAGAAAACTTTGTGCCACTATTAGAGAAGTCACTAAAGTGCAACTAGTATCATTACGTGACAAACAATGATTTATCCTAAAGGCTCTAGTAATGGTAGATGTTTTCCAACCACTAAAGAAAGGAGTACACCTAAGACTGAGTAATTCATCAAAGGTATGGGTCAATTTTAGATATGAAAGACTTCTTATATACTGTTATTATTGTGGTTAGATTGGCCATGAGGAATGCATATGCTCAAACTTATTGAAAGATGAGATGGCTAATAAGATTAAGAGTGAAAAAGGTATGGCACAAAGCTGAAAGTTAACCAACTTGGGTCATTGCTTAAAAAAGTTAAGGAAAATATTGATGTTGGGATTGATCGTAACTCAGACTGGAAACTAAGACAAAATGGACAAAAATCGTCTATTAATCAAGTTTCCCAGCACCTCTCATCGTTATCCTTTAATGAAACTATAGAGAGGCGAAAAATAGATTCTAATAATGTCCTTGGGAGAGTAGAGCTATAGTCAGGGGTGCAGGAAGTTGTGCATAATCCAACTAGTAATGTAGTTGTTCCACTACAAAACTTGGAGAACCAAATTAGCAGTACTATCTACTAAGTGACTGATAAAGGCTCTGAGAATGTATCATACTCCCTCAAGCTAGAAAATACCCCTGTTAATCTTCCTCATCAAAGTTATACTCAGTTGGAAACCAATTCTCAGAAAATCCAAGAATACACTTTAGAGAAGCCTAGCCCTTTGTTTAATGTTGGAAGCTCAAATGCAAAACATGATAGTGCAAAGGCAAAGAAAAAGTTCAAAATGAAGCAAGATCATCTTGTCAAAACTAGGAAGGACGAGGTTGCTTTTGTCAATATCCTAGTTTAGCAGGTTAACTTTGAAGAATGATTAGTGAAAAAATGTAGCCTTGAGATTAAAAATGAAGAAGAAGGCAAGAGAATGTGCATTGACAACAACTAAAATTTTTACCTTTGTTTTTATCTTTCCACTAATTATTCTTCCAAGCTTGTTGAAAGTGGTCTTTGGGATTTTGCCTATCTTTTTGTACTTGGGAATTAATTTTTCCTCTTCATTTTATGAATAAAGGCTCTTCATTTTTCGTATGGCCTTCCTTCATCCTTCGTCAAACTATGTTTAGAAAAACAAAAATACTTGCCAAACTTGCTGAAGTAATTAGAAGCAAAGAAAAAGGGGAAGGGAGCAACGTTAACAACGTTAACTTCTTTTATATTGGTAAAATATTGAGTTGTCAATTTTAAGGATAGAAATATCTTGTCTCATTTACCTGTCTCTTTACCTGTCCCACCAATCAAGATTTACCAACTCAATTAAAAATGCCATGTCATTTTTTTTATATAAACAAACGAACCTCTTAACAGTATTATCCCATCCATTAACTCTATGCTTTCAACCCAAACAAACCTGGGAACTTTGCACCGCTCCATTCAATATTCCTTGTGTCCTGCATCGCTTCACACCATTGCCAATTGGTCGTGGCTTGCTGCATCAAGGTGCTTTTTTGTTAAATTTACGGGAGTACATCCTTGATTAGCTTTATATAATGATGAAGCACACTTCGCTTTTCCTCTTTAATTCTTGTACCATTCTTATTTTCTCACACATCCATAGGGGTAGAAATGGGTCAAGCCAGACCAAGCCTTGTCTTAAATGATTTTGACCTATTTTCTAAATGTAAGGCCTAAACATCACCTATTTACTTGACATAGGCCAATTTTCAAGGATTGATTTGACCTTTTTAAAAGTCTGGCTTGACCTAAAAGCTTATTTCAAAGCCTACTTTACAATAAGGTATTTAAATAGGCTAATAAGTTTATCTTTAAATAAACCAACGAGATAAGTTAATAGGTCTAGGCCTTTATATAGGCCAATAGACGTAGACTTTTTAAAAATATTATATTATTTATTAAATTAATTATATTATATAAATATTAAAATTTCATAATATATATAATTAAATAGGCTGACCTATCAGGCCTAAAAAGCTTTTCCAAAGAATTGAAGCCTAGCCTGTTTAACTAAATAAGCGTTTTTAAAATCCTTGACCTAGCTTTTTTATTAAATGAGTCAGGTCAGACTAGACCTTTAATAGGTCAAGCCACAGCCCCCCAGTGGGCTGCTTGACTTATTTCTACCCCTACTCATCCACTGCAAGATTTGACAAAGCATGTCGAGATGATTATATAGTAGAAAAAAGATAAAATTAAAATCACTACACATCAATATAGGAACAAAATTTTCAATTTCATTATAATGTACCAAAATTTTATAAATTTTAGACTTCTTCAAGATTCGCACATCTCAATTCAAGGAAATAGCACTTGTTCTTATAGCTAGGGAGTACCCTAACACTGTGATGTTGTATGGTCAAATAGAAAGTAGACTTCCAATGATCAAGAATTTTTCCTGCGATCTTGAACCAAACCAAACCCATGAACAAATTGCATCACCAGAGAACAATGTTCTAAAATGCAGTTCGCATCACCTGATGCAACTACAATATTGCGGATGCGGCCTGTGCCGCAACGGCATCAGGCCATAATTGCACTGTAAAAGAAAATCACATGAAACCGCCACAACATGATAGTGTTGCAGCCACAACGTACGGACCGCATCAGGCCAATTTTCTTTTTATTTTTTTATTACATTTTGTGCAAGTTTAAAAAAATTTATGCTGTAATAATCACAATTTGCATCGCAGCAACTATAATGTCCGCAATTGCAGTGACTGCGACCATAATTTAAAACCATGCTAGAGAAGGATACTCGATTGATGCTTAATTTCCTAGACAGATTCCATCACTAACTGGTGATGAACTAACCTGACGATGTGAGGGGCACAAAGTGAATGTGAACACTAACTTGATGACGAGAAGATTCAGACAGTGCCAACAAGGTTGGTAGCGGCTTTAGAGAGACAGTGAACGCTTGGAAGAAAAGAATCAAAGACAATGAGGAAGAATGTTAAGTTTTATATAGACAGATAAAAAAATGAGTTGTTCTTTTTAATTGAGTTGGCAAGGACAGGTAAAGAAATAGGCAAATAGGACAGGAGATTTCTATTCCAATTTTAATTGAGGTGGTAAGTAATTTAATTGGGGTGAGAGGAAAGTGGAGAGAGAGGCTGGGGTACATGTGATTTCTATCTGAGTCTGGTTAGTTACCTTATCAAATCAAATGAAACGCGACATATATGATATTAAAAGTCAAACTTCAACTTGTATATGAGAATATGTGTGAATATTATGACCTGGAGTTCCAGTCCTTGGCCTCAGCATAGGAGTATTAGAGAGTGCAGTCAAAGTAGCGCTTAGCAGTAATTTCATGACGTGGTGGTTGATAGTTCATTACAATCGAATCACTCATGCGCAATACATGTGGTTGGTAACATCCGCATAGTATGAATGCCATCCTTGTTCCTTGCATTAGCATATTGAAAGATTAAAGCAGAAAAAAAAACTGAAATAAAAGCTTGTCTTATGAATAATTGTCAATATTTTAGACATGTGAAAAATAATGACTTTGATCATTAAAAAAAATGATAACTTTGAGAGTGAAAAACTGACGAGAAATGGATGTGCTGTCCATTTATTTAAAATTCAGCATACATAGAAATTTTTTAATAATATGTGTATATAAATTAAAAAAAAAACAGATTTCATCAAATATTTTTTCGTTATTGATATGTTAAATGTTTGGAACTTTATCATTACAATTGAAGTTATATAATATAATAATTGAGTTTTCTGTTTCGCAGCCATCGAAAACTGATAGAATCGATTCAACATGTCACCATATGACGGATATAAGAAGTGGGTCATTTAATACCAGCATATTTATCATAAATAGGTGTCAACTGCAACAAGAAAAATGTGCCATGGTATTTGAAGCCATATATGGCTAAGCATGCGGTCAAATTCGATTAATTTGATCAGTTTAGTTTAAAAAATAAATTAATAAACAAGAGAACCAAGTGATCGCTGAGATATATCTCCTATTGACTTTGAAATTAAATATGACACCTTCAAATATACGTCCAACTAAAGTAATAAAGTATATAACTTGTACCATAAGGCATCACTTCTCTTTGTCTCTGGCTGAAAATCAATGCGGAGCACAAAAACCCGTCCCTTCATAAGAAGGAGAAAGGAAAAGTAAAGACAGCAAGGAAAAGAGTAGAAGAAAAATAAACTCATTTGACAAATATCACTCACCAACTGCTTCGCTATAAACAAAACAAGATAAAAAAATGTCCATCCCATTTGCAGTAGTTTGACGCCACACACGAGTTTTCTACCACCAGAATGAACCATACTCACACCGCCTAAGGAAATTAATTAATGACTTTGCCACTGTAATTATTGCGGTTTATATACAAGTGAAGTTAAAAAAAGGGCTTCCTTGCAATTTCGTCGGTCTATTTTTCTTTTGGAATCTATAGTATATGGGATGATCCAATGCTTGGTTGGGGGAACGAGCACCATGACTTCAGAGAATCAGGAAGTTCAGCAACCTGCTGAATTTCGACTCACATTTTTGCCTCTATAGATCACATATTGAACACAAAAATGTAAACCATACGGCAACCAATATGAAATACGGGGTTTGGTGCAAAGCTCTAGCTCAATGGAGCTACGAAGAGAAACACAAGAGTAAGCATGACACTACACTACGTTGCAACTCAAATTTTTAACAATAAATCTAAGCTTCTTTTCACTTATAAAGTCCTTAGTTTAATTATTTTTTTCAATATAAGACTTCTTTTACCTAGTTATATATTCATTTGAATTTTCAACAAATTTGATTTTTCTTTGAATATATATATATATATATATATATATATATGAATTTAATTTTAACGCATTTTTAGTAAAATTTTTGTACACTTATAATCTAATTTTGTATTAATACTTCATTTAATAAATTTGAATATGTTAACGGCTACATAAGATGTCAAATTCATAAAATGATATAACTACACATCATTATATGTATATGTAAAACTTTTTTTACACAAATAATATATCAAAATTTAATTATACATATAATGTGACCATATAATAAAGCAATAATAATATCAACAACATTAAACAAAAAAGGGGACCAAAAATTGCGTAATTTTCTTGATTTCTAAATAATTTAATTGGTTTACAAATAATTCACTTTGATACAATTATTACAATTTTTTCAATATCCAATTTGCCTTAAAGCATGTTGGAAACTTCGAATGGTCTTTGGTCAATTCATCATAATGAACTGATGAAATGATATAATATTTTTTTACGAGAGGAAATGATATAATTTTTAAACTGAAATGATATAATTATAATAAGGCATCATTGATATTTAAATAACGACGCTTTAAATTTTGGTTGGTATTTAAATAACGAGGCTACAAATTTTGGCTTAGGTTTCAAGAAGCAGCACAAAACTTATAGGCCACAAGTTGGTCAAACTACAATATATAAGTCAATTATATGACGAAACAACGAATGAGGGGAAAAAAAAAAGAAATATGAGAGCGTTCTTTCTTTATTCTTTTGAGTAAAGTAGAGATAATTTCCATGTCTAACTTGCGAATTGTCATTGTACTTTGCATGTTTTGCACTTTTAAAATTCTAAAATGTTAGTACGAATGACTATAACTAGAAAAAAAAAACTTTTTCACACCCCAGCGATGGAGAAGGGATGAATCGCCTTGCAGTTGTTCACGTCAGCCAAACATTGGGTGGTGCTTGGCCTATCTAAGCGGTGGAGGGGCCAACGAGAGTTGGTTAACTTATGTTCGCTCAGACACTAATATTTAAAGTGTGATGTTTAAAGGTTAAAAGTAAGGGGAAGGCTATGGTATACCCTCCTTACTTTGGGTGTATCATACACTCTATTTTTTACCTGCTATTGTAGAGTTTTTTTTGTTACAATTTTTTTTTTTTACAATTTTTTTTTTCTAGCCAACCACCACCTCCCACCACAAACCACCGTCAGCCAACCACCACTGTCGGCCAGTGACACTGTTCACTAGCAGTCGTTGGTACTGTTCACTGGCAGTGTCAGTACTATTCATCACGCCATTGTTGGTACTATTCATCGACCACCGTCAGTACTGTTCACCGACAGTCATTAGTACTGTTCACCCCTTCCTGATACTGTTCACATTTTCCAAAAATCGCTAGTCACCCCCAACTGATTACTGTTCATTTTTTAAAATTGCATAACTGTGTAAATAATACTAGTTAAAATTATATCAATTTTTATAATTTTTCATAAATAACTGTGCATACTGAAATTTTTTTCCTATAACTATAACTGTTGAAAAATCTTATAAATTTTAACTGATAATATTTATACAGTTATACAACCTAGAAAAAATTGAAGTTACCCAATTTTCCTAAAATTATAATTGTATTTGTTGAAAAATCTTATAAATTTTAACTGATAATATTTATATAGTTATACAACTTAAAAAAAATTAGAGGTAGTCGGCAAGCAGCGTATAGTGGTCTACCAACCGACGACAGTGGTGATATTAGTATGTAAAAAATATATAAAACTAAAAAAAAACTTAAAAAAAAAAAAAAAAAAAAGCTACTAGCGGGTTTCAGTAATTGATCTAAGTTATTGATTTATTTTATAAATAAATCAATGGCTTGGATTGGATTGTGTACCATACACCCTCTTTTAGAGCGTGTATATTAGACTCACCCTAAAAGTGAACTCATCTTTTATGCTAATATCATCTTTATTTATAAGAGGATGAGGTGCACTACAGACCCCCTCACATTTGCCTTGCGAGGGGGAAGGTGTATTGCGCACACCCCCTTACGCTGATTACGTAGGAGTTTTGGAGCGAAAGTCTATTAAGGGTTTAATGTATTAGAGATTGCCAAGTGTCATGTCTGTTAAAAGGAATGTTCTAAGTTGTTCTCAAGGGATTTTTGGAGCGTTAGTTGAATTATCTTTAGCTGAATTTGGTTGGTGTCCCTTCAAGACCGGTGAACGAGGTGTGTGCTGGAGGGCGAAAACCCGATGTGGAGCTTAAGCTAGGAAAAAAAGGGTTTAGGGTTTGGCGTAACACTTATGCCCAACAAGAGGGCTTAAGACCTTTTGTGAGAAATAAGCCCGGCGAGAGGGCTTAAGGCCTTTTTGTGGGATAAAATCTGACGAAAGGGTTTTAACCTGGTGAGGGGGGTTAAGGTCAGTGATCAAGTCAAACCTGGTAGTCAAGCCTAATATGGTCCATAGTCCCCCAAGTTCAGAGCTCATAAGAGTGCTTGAGCTTTAGAGTTTGCTGATGTGATTTATGGAAAAAGGGGCTCGAACTCCATTGAAGAAGGGTTAAGCCTGGGAGTAGGTCAAACCCAGTAGTCAGGCCTATTATGGTCCAACAGTATATGTATATATTTTATGTTTTTGTGAAGGTGGCTTTTATGGTGGACCCTTTTAGTTTGGGTCCATCCCCTTAAAAAACCAGTAATATCAGGTTTTTTTATTTTATAAAAATAACCTAATGCTTTTTTTTTCTGGGAATGAGTCCTACATGAATATATTATTGTAGTTAGGTCCTTTTACCCAAATCAGATCTGTAGGCTTAGATGTTCATATGTGATCAAAATCGTGGTCAATTTTCTCCATCTTTGACAACAAGATAAATAAGGTTACACTGTGTTAGTCGCTTGGGTTCGTTTGGTGGTGGCAGGGCTGTTGGTCGTGTGGGTTGTGGGGGCTCTTCGTTGTGGAAGGGCGTGGCTGAGGGGGGGCTTGGTGGGTTGGGCGGCGGCAATGCGCGGTTATGGGAGACAGGAAGGTAGAACTATTGGCTAGGCTTCATTTTGGGTCAAGGAAGGGTGGTTAACGATGGTGGTCATGTGGCGGAGGGTGACTCGCTGTGAGGAGCGAAGCGGCTGGAGGATGGTGGTCTGTGGTTTGGCAATAGGTTGCACAATGGGTTCTGGGTTAAAGGGAGTTTAGGTGATCTCAACTATAGGGGTGTACGGTTATATTGAGTGGTGTGGTTTTGGCTGGTCCGAAAATGGTTTGGCTAAGGTGGCACGCGATGGTGCTACTTGCCAGATATTCACACTGTAACCCCCTTCATAAAATTTTTAAACTAATAGCAAATTTCTCAACTTTTATTAAGCGAATGATTAAAAATTACTACATGAATTAACAAAAAATGAACCTAAGGTTTTTTTATTTATTTTATCAATAGCTTACATATATCAAAGTCATTATTTAGTCAAATATACATATATTAATATTGGCTATAAAGTAGGCATCACTAAATACATATAACCAAAATACAAAAGGAAATAGGCATCGATACATAGGACAATACAAAGTCATAATACACATCTATAGCTTTTCAAAATAACATCGCATTCCAGTCAGAGTGTTTACTCAAAAATAAATATACACATATTTCTAACAACTCTAATATATTCCCCTCCTTTGGAACTAGAGTCCATGCATAGTCGATCTAAATGATGATAACAATTATGCATCTTGTGCTAATCTGAAATCACCACGAACCAAGTGAGAATTGAAATATTCCATAAGAAATGAACAATTATAAAAGGTTTGAAAACACGTGGTGAGTTTCAGCTGTGTAAAGTACACAAAAAATCACATGGCAACTAAAGTATGACAAGAATAAAATGGTTTCGATAGCTAAATAAATCATGCAATACAATATTATATACAAACATCAACAAGCAAGTTCCTCAAACATCAACAAGCAAGTTCCTCATAATAGGGAATCCACCCTTAAAGTTTCATTTTCTTTCCATGTCTGCTTGTCTCACATATCATTCAAAGGTCCTCACTTCCATAGAGAATCCACCCTATTTCTGGTGTTACTTTAATATCATGACGACAAAGCCAGACACACTCACACTAACCAAGGCAAGTAACATAAAAGGAAATTTATTCCTCTGCCTTCTCAACATTTAGGTGTAAATTTTTTCTTGAATCACTTGCTTGTCATCACACACAAATATAAGCAATACAAATCACTCAATGTATCACAAATAAATTCATTATATACTAGTCTATCTTCGAATAAATCATGACAACTAAATAAAATTCATAAAACTTAGAGTCATTCAATTTAAATGTCAGTTCTTCAAGGGACCAACTTTAATTTAAAAAAATTAATTTAATAATTCTTTTAGAAGTTCACATCATAGTTCATAATTTGTCAAGTCCTTATCAAAATTCATATTTTGTCAGGTCCTCATCATGGTCTATAATTTGTCATGATCTTAATAGTGCATTCATTGCACAAAAGTACTTTCATTGCAAATATCAATATAAAGGTCATAAAATGTCCTTAAGTCAAGGTATTGATATCTCAATATAATTAAAGATATTTATTTAACTTAAATCTTGAAGTAATATTTTAATTTTTATAGTTTATTATATTGATCTCATGAAAGAGTCAACATTCAAATTATAATAATTCTAAATACTGTCAAACATTATAAATAAACACTACAACATTTTCGCCCTTTAGCAAGGGCTAAAAAATGTTGCCATAAAACCAAAATCGTTGCATAAACTCTGAGGCAACGTTTTCCGACTGTTGCCAGGCCGTTGCCTAAGCTGGCGTTGCCTAAAACATAAGGCAACGTTTTTTCAATAAAGTGTTGCCTATTCTTACACTTTGGCAACATTTTTTGAAAGTTCCCTATCATAATCTTAGGCAACGCTTTTATAAGGTTCCCTGTTCATTAGCTTTAGGCAACGTTTGACAAATGTTGCCTATATTTATAACTTTAGGCAACGTTTACAAAATGTTGTCTATATTTATAACTTTAGGTAACGTTTATTAAACGTTGCCTATATTTATAACTTTAGGCAACGTTTGTCCATATTAACAGACATTTTCAAAGCATTGCCAAAAGACTATAAGCAATGCTTTTACATTTAAATGAGCATAATTTATTCATCACAATTTATTCAAATAAGCTTAAGTATGGGAAGGGGCAGTATATGTAATTTTCTCTATTTGATTGTTTTACCTGCATCTTAATGTTTTTGCCTGATATGTTCATCTTTTTTAACAATTTGAGCTCCAAGGCTATCCTAATTTTAATCAACATCATGCAAACAATTAAAGATCTACAATACCGTATGAATCTTTAATTTAGTAAATACAATTCAGTAAATGAAGCACTCAACACATACACATACACAACAGCACTCACTCACTTATTGTCTCTTTCCCACTCCTATGCTAATTCCTAATCTACCTTTGCTATGTATGTATCAGAGTCAGACTACTACGGTATTGTATTGTATTGTACATCCATCACATCACGTTAGGAATTATGGATCCCAATAATTGACATTTGCAGTTTCGTTTTTGTGCTGCTGCATCTGTTTTCCCTTTCCCCCTCCTCCCATATTATTCTTTTCCTTATCCACTTGCCCTCTATGTATGTCTCTTGGCCTCTTATTGGACTACTCCTTTCACCACTTTCTTAATTTCTCTCTGTGTAATTAATTATTAACTACTACTAATACTACTAGCAACTTCCTTGATGATTCATAAAAACATGCATGATGCTCATTTTACCTACCAGATTCACACTAGCATGCATATATATATATATATATATATATATATATATATCTTTTTACAAGTTTGCGTAATGGATTGACACGATTTGCTATATCTCTACTTTGCCACTCCACCAAATGACACGTATAGCTTCATTTTGAAAATTTATAGAGGACACCACGATACTCAGTTCAGTTACATTTTTGCACCTTCCAATTTATTTTCTTCTCTTCAACCAATTCAAAAGTCTCTAAATTATACTTCTACACCGTTAGAACACAGTGAAAAACCTTTTTCTTTCTTGTAAGTAAATTACTTTATATGATTTTATATTTTCATAAAATTACACAAGATACAGTTTTTAATTAAAACTTTACACAACCCTTTTTCTTTCCTACCGTGTTGGGGTGTTGTTTGCAAATTAGGTGTGAGGGTCGCAACCTAAGAGAAATTATTACATTCTTGGAACAAGTAAGATTATTTTCATACCATTCATATTTTAATATTTTAATATTCATTAATGATAGACCTAAGTATTAGACTGCAAGAAATTATTGGATGTTCTTGCAAACATTATAGAATGCTTATACCACTCACATAATTTCAATATTTATTAATTGTAGAGTCTACTATTAACTTATATATTTAGTATCTCAACTTTATGTTCAATTTAAAAAATAAAAAAAATTAGAGTTACTCACCATTAATAAATATTAAAATATAAGTAATGTAAACACAATCCTACTGACGCTTCAATAACATACATATTAATAATAAAACATGAAGAGAAAGGATCGTTCTTGAAAAATCTAGTTACAACTTGCATAGTCCACAGTTGGATCAATGAGAGCCTCAAATGCCTTCTTTACACTTTGCTTTATATAGTAACAACTAAAAGAAAGAAAACATGAACAGACCTTGAAGAGAAGGATCGTGTGAACAACAAATGTATTCTGAGAGAAAATACAACAATAGGTATGTTCGTAAAGGTCACTAAGACTTGCACCCTACTAAATTAACTAGGTGCATGAATTATCACTATCACCAAAAGAAAAAAAAAATATATTAAACAAATGCTTGATGTGCTAATATAATAAAGAGGATCATTGCTACTAACAAATGAACAAGGCCTCACGTGAAAATGATAAGAGTATTACATATATTTCCAATAAAAAAATGACCCGAAAAAGTAAGGATAAAAAATGAGTGTTCAACTGAATATACTGAATGAACATGGGAACCCAACATATAAACCATGAGAGAAAGGCAGCTTTTAAATCCCATACTACTACAATAGCCAATGAACTGATGATTAATTCTCAGTCAAATGCAACACCATATGAATAAGAAAGCAAATTTGGATATTTATGGATTATAGCTCAATCACCACATGAACAATAAGTAGGGTGAAAGCATGTCATCCAAGTTCAAGGAACATTTTTTTATTCTTTTCCTGTCTTGAAAGGCAAAAAAAATTTAGGAGGCAGTAAACAGAAGCAACGCATGTAACTTCTCTAGTAGTCTATCATCAACGTCTAAAATTCATAGATGTTTAGGAACAATAAGCACTTGAATGGCCCTCTAATCCTATAATGCACATGATACACATGAACAACAATACTCTTGACCAATAGAATGGCCATCAAAGCTGCACAGAAGACAAAAAGGAACCCCAGTAACCCATATACCAATGACGGGACCATGTTGAATTCATCAAGTTACTGACATGGCCAATAAACACAACATTCAAGTGTCTTTTCTTCATCTCCAGATCATCTTCTTCATCTTACAAATGAGGAATTTCCTTATCTTTCACTACAAATCAAAGTCATGGGAGTGAGCACAAGAAAATGGATGTTTATATCTTTATTGGCAATGGGTTGTCTAATTTTGGAATAGCAATCTAAATGCACAATATGTACACAATCACATACTTGAAAACTAAATACATTTCCCAATTACCTTTTGGCTCAGCCTGGACAGACTGTGCTTGAACTTCCTACTTTGGATTTGAAACCACCAAAGTGAAATTCTTTATATAATGCTCTCCAATCTCCATCATTAATTTATACTATCAATCTAGTAGTAAAGTAACAACATAGGCAACAAGCAACCAATAAAACAATCAACAAAGAACACAAAGCTAATGCATTCTTCAATTCTCCATGTTCAAGGAAGCTATTAAGACTTTATTACTAGAAGATGCAAAATTACTTCATCAACATTTTTGAATGGTAAGGATAAAAGCAGGTCAGAGAAGTCCAAGGGGGAAAAACAAGTAGTGACATACATGAACTTCCCAATATCAATAACAGGCAAGCAATTTCTCTAGTGCTAACAAAGCAAATAGGCATAATACAGCTTGTCATAAACTGGATGAGCTGATATAACCAAAAATACTAACGTTCATCATAAGTACAGGATTCTAACAAGAGATCCAAATAAAAGGGAGGAATAGTGGAACACATATGCGACTTCCCACTTCTATAATATCTTTTAGGGGTCTCGTCATAACAGTTGATAATAACTTTCTACCTCAAAACAATCTTTCTGAACAAATGAGAGTTCAGAATTGATTGTGTTAAGGGGGTAACGAAAGGTGTTACTATATGGAACATTGACTCATGCATGTAAGAAGCAGAAGAAGATTGATCGCCAAAAAAATAGAATAAAAAATAAAATAACAATACTTTTAGTTGAAAGTAAAGTTTACAAATGAGATCTATTTCCCAGAAGAAGATTGATCGCCAAGAAAGTTTGCAAAAGTATAATGATGGTACACTTTTGACATTAATGAAATCTATTTCCCGAGAAAATATACACAGAAAAAAAGAAGGGGTGAAAAAATGCAGAATCAACCACTTCCTTACTACCAACCTTCTTCCATCATATCAGATTTCTCAACTTCTTCTTTAAAAAAAATTAACCTTTCTAGTTAAAAAAATTAAATTAAATTAAATTAAGCCACTACCCCAGTAAGGACCACCACCATAACATGCAACTTAGTGGGATCAATAATACTTCCAATATGGACTTCTCACACATAAGAATGAAATCATTTCAAAAATAACAGAAGTTTCCGTGAGTAAACTGAAGGAATATGAATGAAATATAGGTCAGAGAATTAATTCAAGGACATAAAAAAAGGTGTACACTGACTAAGAACTAGAATAGAACAAACATAATATGTCTTTCCTTTTAAAGCAACCAAATATTTAACAGGAAACACTTTTATCAATCATAAATCATTTAGCCTTAAATAGTTATTCACATTGTAAACAAAATATGATAGTTAAAAACAAGACTTTATTCTCACTGCCAAGAAAAAAGAACCATTGATTTCCACTACAAACAAGAACCAAATAAAAATAAGGAAACTCAAAATTAATAAGAAAATGTCATATTGCACTACATGGAATATGACATTCACAATCAGAATGTTGGTTGATACAACACAATCACATATACATGAAACAAGTAACTAGCAGAGTTGTGTAGCTAACATGGCAATTACTTTTCATTGATCGCATATTTTGCTTGCTTCTTTCTTTCTATTATTATTATTAATTTATTACTATTAATTTCCATTTATTTTACAAGTATCATATATGGGAGAAGGAATCATTGTGATCATGCAATTGACCCGTTGATAACTCATAATAATATAAAGTTAACTCTTATAAATTGCAGGTTCTAATTGGCGGTCTAAAACATTTCAGAATGACAATAATTGGAGTGCAAATGTTAACACATACCTTCAAGGACCAAAGGAGCTTAAGGACATCCTCGCAAATCAGTACAATGGCCACGATTATAACATGTGATAGTGTAGGAAGGCACTGAAAGGTTTAATAGTCATCAGGCAGCATTCAGTGAACGATACAATAACAGTAGAACCACTGCGATTGCAAGGATAAAGAATGTTATGGATTAAATTGATAAAAGTAAATGGCAGCTCACTATCAGGGGATGATTTTTGTATGGATGCATGATGCCAAGGATCTTGTGAGCCATTTGTAAACATCTTCAGAGACTTGGTTCTCTTCCTTAACAAAATTCACAAACTCCCTAAACGCGATATCGCGGCGATTCTCAGGATCCTTGGCAACCAACTAAACCCCATTATTCCAACCCTTTTGAACCTTAGAACCCTTACCCAATTCGGTGACGCAGAAAACCAGTTGGGCAACAGAACCGAAGAATCGAAATGGGTTTTGGTGGTTTTTCGATCTCTGAAAAAAAAATGCAGCTGGGATTTCAAAACAGAAAAAAAAACCTAGTGATTATCAAAGTGCTTACACATAGCTAAATTTCGCACACATTGTTTCCAGGCTTGAAGAAAGATAAATACGACATTGACCAATGAGACCAAAAGTATGAATTATTAAAATAAGGTGAAACCAAGATCATTGGACATTATTTTCACAGTGCATTTCACTCAAATGCTGTGTAATATTATCCAAAGCTTATGCAAAAAGCTTCAAAAAATGGGAGAAAACATGGTACAGCTCCTTGTCAAAATTATTTTTGTATTCTACTCCATCCATGGATGGAGTCCTAGCCTCGTAGAGATCTCATTGATTTTAGTGATGAGGCTTGGCTTTAGCTTTCTTATGAGATTTGGCTTTTGCTTGAAAATAGAATAAATAGGATAAAGAGAATCGAACATCAATTACTGCATGCAACCAAGCCAACTGAATTTCTACAATGAGCACAATTATCATAAGATGTAGAAATAAGATAAAGCATCCTAAACTTCTTACATAATCTAAAAAGTAAAAAGTAAGACATCAGCCAACAAGGGACTGCTGAGCACTCGTATCAAGATCATTTTGCACAAAACTACACTGGTCTTAATTCAAGCTAAGCATGAAGATTTAGCCAGAGACGTCATCAGTCAGGATCAGCAAGCTAAAAATCTTTTACTCATCAAACTAACAATTTTAAATCTGTTTTGTTCAATCTTAAATCCTTTTCAATTTTCACATCAACCATGCTGTTTTGACTGACACTCTAAATGAAAAAATAGCAAAGGCAATCAACCTGGTTGTATGCACTGCTATTAGAGGCTGATAACCAAAATCATCAGCAATCAAATTGGAGTTATATGGTAGCCAAGTTGAGCATAAGTGTATGTATGCCCAACATTATCATAACTCAAAATTGAATATTCAGAGTCAAAATGATTGTAGTGATAAACAATGTGAGTGATCAAAATTGATTTCTAATAATTCTCTGTGACAACTAAAATAGATGAATTTTGTTAATCAGATCATTGATTCATTACAATGGGAAAAGCATTAGTTAGAATACCTTGAGGAACTTGAGCTTAATGCTTCCACAAACGAGGCTGAATGAGAAAACAGACGCTCGAGCCACCTGCCAATGTACCGTCGTTTAGAATAACAAAAAATTAATCCATCGGTGTGTTAGAATAAAAAATTAAGCCAGATTGGGCAATAGAACCGAAGAATCGAAATGTGTCCATTTGTTATTAACGCTTCCGGGGGCAGTTTTGGAGACGAATTTGGTATAAAGGTCAGCGAAGGAGAGGGCTTCAGAGGATCTACCTTGGGTGGCAAGGCGGCGCTTGATGGAGTCGGCCATGGCAACGGCGTCGGGGGCGACGGATGGGGTGAGGAGGCTGGAGAGGATGCGTGTGTGCGTAGCGAAGGGAGTGCTGGAATTGGGGGGAGTTAGGGTTTGGGGATGGGGAATGGGAATTGGGGTTAGGGTTTTGAGAGATCAAGCGGAGGACTAGTTCTTTGACCAGATCTGCCATCTTCTGCTGGTCTTCTTCTTCGTCCATCGTGTGGAGAGTTGAGAAGAACTGTGGGGTGCACTTTGCAGAGTGAAGAAGTTCCTTCCAATGACCATCACTAGTCAGTAATCTCAGACAATAAGTCTTAAGTAATATTTTAAAAAGTCTTAAAAAGTAATATAATTGGGAACAACTTTAAAATGTTGCCTATTATGTTTTTGGCAACGTTTACTTAAGGTTGTATAAATTTCTTTTCCTAAACATGATTAAATTTAGAGAACACCCACAAAGCGTTGCCAGTACACTCTATGGTAACGTTTCCAAAACGTTGCTTAAAAGATGTTGCCTATATTAAGAATTAATAGCAACTTTCAAAAAGCGTTGCCTATACAACTTTAGACAACGCTTTTGAAGCATTGCTAAAAATAGCGTTGCCTAAAGTAAAAAATGTTGTAGTGTTTCTAAGTCAAGCACAAAACAAATATCAAGTTTTTATAATATAACAACATTACATGTGCATAATAATTTTAACAAAAATAATGATATGCACAAAATAAATTAATTATCGTTACTAATAAAGCATACTTGATGCCATGGTCTTATTTTTAAAAGAGAGTTCAATTCCTATCTTGTAGATACTTTTTTTCTTTTTCCTCTATTTTTTCTTCATTTTTCTTCTTCTTTTATTCTCTTTCTCTCTCTCTCTTTCCGCCTCCTTCTCTTCCTCTCTTTATTCCTTTTCTATCCGTTTTCATACTTAATTAGTATCTTTTCACTCTTTCTTTTCTCTCTCCCTGTTTCTCTCTTTTTCCCCTTATTTCCGGTGGTTCTTGTTAACGCGCTTTTATAACCATTTCAATTGGCTATGCGTGCTCCCTATTAGTGCACGTTGCACCAGTGAAGTTCAGTGCACATTGCACCTCATGATTACTTAATAAATATTTATTCAAGTAATAATTACATTATATATATATTTAGGATATATTTTTATATTAAAATAATAATGAATTCATAAATAATTTCTTATAAATATCTTTTATAAATATCTTTTCAATATCTATTAAAATACTTCTAATTTTTATTGTTATCCCTAAATTTTATTTCAATAAATTCATATTTTTAACTTCAAAATTTTTATTTTATTATTCAATTTATCTAAAAAGTCAATCTCAATAATTCTAATTAAATTCTTATAAATTTTATCTAATATCTTCTTATTAATAATAATTATTGTAACATAAAAATAAAATATTAAAATTTTATTTTTCATTAAAATATATTATAAAAAATAAGATGTTACATGCACTGCTGTTGGAATCACAACCCATCAGTCACAACTGCCGACCACATCCACCAATCCATAATGAACACCACCGCCGACAACGCAGGCATATTCCGCCATTTATAACCTGCAGTTTCACAAAAAAACATGCATTTATTGTATTATTTGTGTTTTGGTTTGATTTTTGTTATGGGTTAAGCCTTTTTGGAGAATACCCAGAGTATTTTTTTTTTCCACTAACAATCAATTTGTTTGGTTGATGTGAACAACCCCATTGTAGTCCAAATAATGTGTGAATCGGAGCTTAAGCTTGTATGACATGAATGATGGAACCACGGTGTGCCAATGGGGGTTTAGGATCCAAATTAATTATGTATATTGGGAGTTTTCTGTACAATTTTTTTCACTAAATAACCCATTTTTTCATGGATCAAGTTGTAAAGTCAAATTTCTTATATTTTACCTATTCAACAAGTAGTAAGTAAATGATTCAGACTATCCATTTAAGTATATTCTAATCCAACGGCTTAAAATAATATGGCCATCGAGAGGTGCATCTTAAACGCTGCCTTGTGTGATCAATCACTGAAGTTAGGCAAACTGCCAACAGCTTTGTGGTGCATTGCAGTATACTTGACTGATAAAAAAAAAAAAGTAGGATAGTTTTTTAAATTAACCGCCGTTGGAGGATTTTGAGCTATTAGTAAGCAACACATGAATTGATTACTTTGTTAATTTAAATAAAAAAGAAAGTTGGACAAAGTCACAATCATGCCATTTTCTTTTTAGCATTTGAAGTTATCTTTTTTTATTTTTCTGCTCCGATCAAGCTTTCTAAGAATTTCAATTCAACAAATATTGGTACTACTACTGCCGGCTGGGGGAAACTTCGTTTAATAAAGTTGATTTTAACTAATAGGAGTAGCCTGTCCACAAAACAGAAAGAGGAGCATAGACCTATAATTAGTTATAGAAGCTTCTTTTGCGTAATGAATCTAAAGAGGGTAACAATTATTGTTTACTCTATGCATTTTTCTAAATTCACAATTAACAATATGTTCTCCACAATTTCTTGAATTATTTATTGATTAACTCTCAAGTCTTAACTTCACGCCACTTGCTCAAGAAAAACAAAAAACAAAAAAGAGAAAAAAAAGGGGAGAAAGAGAAGGTGAGATTCGTGAGTAAGTGGGTTTCTTCTAGAAGACCATTACGTATGAAGCCCAGGTATGCCAGCGGCCCACCACATACTTCCAAGTTTCAAGTCAAATGCCCACCAACTATCCTTATAGAAGAATTGTTTATTGCTTATTGTTAGAAAAAGAAACTAATTGGAACATCGTTTTTTTTTTTTTCAAAGTATTTTCATCTTATATATAAGAGATTAATTTCATAAAATAAGCTTAAATATCTAAGCAAAAAATAATCTCAATGATATTATATTTATACACAAATTTTAAAGTTAAACATATAACAACATATTTAAAGAATATAAATTCTTTTTACTTGAACCAATACATGTTATTATAATTGTAACATTGTTAATTGTGATTATTGAGGTCTATAATCTTAATGCTCCTTCTATAACTTCTCATGAAATCAATATTCAAGCATTAACGTGCTGCAAAGCTGAAGCACACCCACTTATGTCCGATGCATTTGTATTGGCTCTCTATCATTACCCCATAGTTTTCAATTATTTGTCATTTGCCCTCATTTTTTTTGTGGCACGTGCAACTAAGAACTAATTGATGCCTTCCTTCCAAACAAAAGTTTATATAAAATATGTCCTACACTTTCAAAAATCCATATACATTCTCATTCTAATTCTAAATTAAAAAAATATATATATTGCATGAATAATTAACATAAAAACAATGTCAAGTTTCGTAATAATTAGAAGGCCGATTTTTTTTTTATTCCTCTACCTTAAAGTTTAACTTTATTGGGCTGATTTAATTGTGGATGAGAATGTGATCAAAGCATAAGACCAATTACTTAGGACCACAATAAATATTTTTATTGATCTCTTAATCCAAGCATAAATGATTAGCTTTTAATAAAATTAGATAAATAAATTAGTTGAAGTGTGCATAAGTTGATCCGAATACCACTCAATCACAATAAGAAAAAAAAAAGTAATTAATTTACTCATTATATAGGTGGAGAACTTTTTATTGATTGATTTTTAACTTTTGAATAATTATTGAATGAGTTTTGATGAATTTACAAAGTTGATTTTCTTTATTTAATCTTTTGGAGTGTAGTCAAGTGCCTAAATGATGATTTTTTTTAATAGTATTATTTTTATATACATGAATCTTAAGATCGAATCCAATATCATATGTTTAAAGGACCTGAACCCATTTTACTCATACCAACACATATTGATAATTTCACTTCACTTTAAACCAATGAAACTTGAACCTTAAATCTTTAAAATGGAATACCTAGTATAAAACTATACATTAGAGAGTTTCCTTGAGACCTAAACTAAGTTATTTTCAACAAGATTTTGCTAATTTGGAAAAATATCAATTAAAGAAGCCTTGATACAAATTATTTAGTTGAACCGTTCTTTTATTATTAATTATAATAATAAATTTTTTTATATGAACCTTGAATTTTAAAACTGCAAATTCGAAAGTATAATAGAAGATATACAATCTGGAGGATCCTCTAGCCAAATTTGGCATTCAACCTCTCTACCTAAATTAGCTAATGAGTCAGCTACTGTGTTGCATGTGCAAAGGACAAAACCACAACTGAATGGTGTGGTGTGGATTGTGATTAAATATAATATCAAAAACAGTTGTTAAGTTCCATAAAAAATATAAAAACCTTACAACCAGTTGTAGTAAGTAAGGGTCGATCCACAGAGAACCAATTCAATTAACACTATTAATCCAATTCCTAAATTAAACTCAGATGAACAATAAAATAGTAAAAAGTAAAAGGGGAGTTTTGTTAATTAAAACTAACAAAAGAAATTAAACTTAAACTAAAACAGTAAACACAAATTGAATTATCAAGTTAAAGATGTTGGTTAAGAGATGGAATTCATCACTAGATTTATATGATTGTGTTAACTTACATACTCTTTATACCAACATGATCAATTATGTTCTTATGTGATTGTGAGATAAATCCCCTGTTTTCCTTAAGTGTTGGCCAATTTAGCAATCGCTCAAATCAACTCCTAATCATTAATTAGTTATAAAGCAACCGCTCTTACAACTATCCAACAATTGCATTAAGATTTAGAAAACTAAGCACACTAAGATCTAATCACACACCGGGATTAAATTACTTAGAACATATATTTCACTAGATCTATTACCGCAATAGCGCATAATATATCCAGATCTACCACTTTTATAATTGATAAATAGTATAAAGATAATTATACCCACATGAACATCATACATTCTGCTAGATTTACTACCGCAATCGCGCATAATAAACCCAGATCTACCACTTTGAAAGCGGGAACAAGTATAAAAACCTTCATACCAACAATAGATTCAGAAATATATGAATAAAAACATAACTGTGTTGATATAAAGAAATATGCAAGATTCACATAATCAAAACTAGGGTTTCATCTTCCCTTAACCAAATAAGAAAACTAGTCACACATGGCAAATTCAAAAACAGAAGAAAAACATAGTTCAAAATGAAAGTGCAAAAGAAAACTGAAGATCAAACTAGTTTCCAAAAGTTGGGGATGATCGATCTCCGATTGCTCGAACCCGAGACTCCAATCTTTGGTCCAATCTTCCTCTCTCTTATTCTTTGAATCCTCTTCAGCCCCTTGGCTGCTCCCAGCCCAGACCTACTTTAGGGGCTTTAAGCAACCCTATTTATAGGTTTGGATACCTAATTTAGCATTAAAATACAAATTTAAACTTCTAAGCCGATGACACGGGCCGTGTCATGTGACACGGCCTAACCCGTGTCTGAATCTGGTGACAAAATTCTAACTAATCTCAAAGTCAGAGAAGAACACGGCCAACCCAGTCATTTGACACGGGCCGTGTTATATGACATGGCCCGTGTTGTCCAAAAATAGGATTTGACCCGTCTTGAAATAGTCAGAGGAGTACACGGCCCACCCTGTGTCATATCACACGGGCCGTGTCACTCACTTTCTTCAAATGCGACCTTGATTCTTCATAAATGCCCTTCTTCCTTTGCTTCTAAGGATAAAACTGATCCTCTTAAGTATTCATCTCTCTCCTCAAATGGTCATCAAGCTTGGTTTGATGCTAATGGACTCAAACACTCAAAGATATCCTGAAAAGCATAATTCATTTATGAGTGTTTATAACCACATTTAGCATAGTTTCACAATAAATATCTAAAGACAACTCTAAATCAGAAACTTAACTAAATGTCAACAATTGAGCACATATGGAGTTCAATTAGATCAAACAAAAATCATTTAAGAACTGAAATTATCAACAGATCACTGAACCTATCAAACCACGATACATATGTGAACATGTCGTAAAGGATTGTGCCATTGTGAGATAGATTTTCAGAAGGACCCATAATCCTTTGGAATACTTCGTATGCATCTCCTTCCAAGTAAACTCGCCTACATCCAATCTCCCAAGACCTTCGTGAGCAGCAATCAGTTCATAATAATTTTTAATTATAATTAGAAATGCTGACATTGACTGATGTTAATGTTAGCATTTTAATAATGTTAGCATTTTAATATACTTCTTATTATATAATTTTTCGGGATGGGCGGGCAAAAACGAGAAAAGCGATTGAACCATCCATTTCAGAAGCCATTCATTGTATCATTTAAATAACGAAGAGAGGGCATTCTTGCGATGTGTCACGATAACATTTACGGAAGTAATGGACAAACAAATAAGTTGCATTATGTTCAAAAATGAACCATGCAATGCATTATTGAGGCGCCAAGATATGCGAATTAAGTCTAAAATAGGAGAATAATTAAGGCTTGCATGTGTAGTTATAGTATCAAAAGGTTTAATCCTTTTCCTTTTCCTCTTCCCTTCTATTTTTTGAGAGGAAAATGCGGTGGAAAAGCAAATATACAAGATGTTGTAGTGCAAAGTATGTAGTATTATAGAAGTTGTATTTGACTATGACTGCGGCTGTTGATGGAGAATGACGAAATATATATATACACATTATATAGTACCATACATGGACCGTACTGGCCCGATTGTCATCTGAGCACCTATGTAAATAAGCTCGGTCAAAACTAAAGATTTAACGAGCTGAGGGACTGTGGACCGTACTGGCTCGATTATCATCCGAGCTCTTATGATCCTGACTAATTGGGCCGACCCAATGCCTAATAAATATTCAGGTCCGATAACCGACCCACGAAGACCCGAGGTTTCGAATTATGAAACCATTAACGGTCATCGGATCTTGACTTGATGACCAACGTCTAAAAACGGCTCTATATCATTAAGATCAAGTATAACGTAGGTTGAAGATTAAAATGACCTTAACAGTAGGGACCTGAGGGATGGTCCTTATATGAGCCAGCTCGGTCATCTAGGCCAGGCATGTTCCAATTCTATTAGTCTTTGATTATATTGACTAAATTCTTTAAACTGATCGGCAGACCTAAGAGCTGATTCCACCGAATTTCCGTTCTGTGAACTTCGGTGGATCTCCTTCTGACTACCTTGGGTTTCGGTCAGTATCCGGAACATTTGGCGCTCACCGTGGGGCTAGGTAAAACATTTCCTACCTCACAAGCAACCAACTCCGTTATTCGAAAAGTTCACTACTTCGATTACTTATGGCTACAAATCAGAACCATGCTGTCAATGACGAGACTCCGGTTGATCTTCAGCCCGGTTCAATGGAGATGCTTATGCAAGCAATAAGGAACATTAACAGCCGCATGGACCAGATTGATCGGATGCACAACAGAGAACAACATATAGTGGAACCCGAAAGGGAGGTCGAAGGGTTACCTGATAAGGACGTGGAGAGAGAATTTCATCAACGCTCGAGCCAGCCAAGAGTAACCGGCCAAGAAGTTCGTGTGCAGACGAACCATAAGAATCACTCTCTCCCGACTGCGGATCATCCATTTTCGGATTTCATAATGTCAATCAAACTCCCGGAAGGCTTCCGGCTTCCGACTATGGAATTGTACGATGGAACGACCGATCCACAGGAGCACCTTACGATGTTTAATTCTATGATGCTTCTGAATGGCGGGTCGGATCCGATTAAATGCAGGGCTTTCCCGACAACACTGAAGAAGTCGGCCTTACTTTGGTTTTCAAGCCTCGAAGCAAGTTCAATCTATGACTTTTTTGAATTGTCCATTAAATTCCTTAACCATTTTTCTACAAGCAGGACGCATCAGAAGACTTCGGCAAGCCTGATCAATTTAAGACAGGGAAGAGATGAACCCCTCAAAGAATTTATGCGGAGATTCGGGGAGGAAGCGGTTCAGATTAAAGATCTAAACCCGGCTGTATCCTTGCATGCAATCATGGCAGGATTACGCCCGGGACCGTTTGCAGATTCCTTAGCCAGAAAGCCCCCTTTGGACCTTGATGATCTGCGAGGTAGATCTGCCGGATACATAAACATGGAGGAGATAGCCCTTGCAAGAAAGCAGATGGAGCGGCAATTTTCTGATCTGGGAACGACAGGAAACAGGAGCAGCCCTCACATCTCCATTCGCCCAGTTTCGTTAGAAAAATTTCAAGGGGGCCGATCCAATCCAAGAGGCAGAACCACAACACGCAATAATGACTAATCAGAAAGGTTTAATCAAGGCTCGAGGGAGGCGTTCGGAAGAGTTCGATCTATCTTTGACAGATATACCCTTTTGAACACTCCTCAGGACCAGATTCTTCGAGAAATATATAGCACTGGCTTGATTCAAATTCTGATGAATGCAGGAAAACAAAGGATCCCGTCAAATGTTGACAAGACCAAAAGATACGAGTTTCATAAGGTATTCGGACATTCAACAGAGGAATGCATTACGTTAAAAGACAGAATTGAGCAACTCATCCGAGAAGGTCATCTTGGGAAATATATATATCGGCGTAGAAGCCGTAGTAGAGAGGTAAAAGATACAAAAGACGGAAATCATTCCAGACAAAGTAGTCCGAGCTCCTGAGAAAAGAGTAAAGCTGTCGTTGCTGTTTCGGACTCCCGGGATCATGTGATTAGGGGAGTGATCGACACCATCGCTGGAGGATTCGCTGGAGGAGGGAGTTCGAATTCATCTCGGAAAAGGCACCTCCGAGCTGTCATGTCGGTAAGTCATCCTTCTCCAGTACAATGTGAAGAGAGCCCGGTGATCTCTTTTTCCAGTAAAGATTTCACAAGTCACGATGAAAACCTGGACGACCCAATGGTGATCTCCATCATCACCGAAAATTTCCAGATCAGAAGGGTCTTGGTCGATCAGGGAAGTTCGGCAGATATACTTTATTTGTCAACTCTCCGTAGATTGCAAATTCCAGAATCCGAGTTAAAACCGTTTGATGGGTGTCTGGTCGGCTTCTCAGGTGAGCAGGTAAATGTAAAATGGTATATTGAACTTCGAACGACTTTCGGAACAGGTACACTCTTGAAAACAATTCTTGTCAAATATTTAGTTATTGATTCTCATACTCCATACAATATTATCCTTGGACGACCTTCTCTTAATTCTTTGGGAGCGGTGGTATCAACCCCGCATTTAACAATGAAGTTTCCCATTTCCAAAAGCGAGATAGGTGTGGTTCATGCGGATCAAAGAGAGGCAAGAATATGTTATAACGAAAGCCTGAAGCCAAAACCAAGAGAGGTGTGCGACCGAGCTGAGTCATCAGGCAAACCCTTACACATTAATATGACGGAATTAGACCCAAGGGGTGATGAGCAGGATCGACATCAACCAATAGAAGATTTGCAGGTTATATCCCTGGGGCCGAAACAGAATCAGGTAACTCGTATCGGTTCCAACCTTCCACCGATGTCAAGAACGAGTTGGAAAAGTCATTTGAAGGACAACGCCGATGTGTTCGCTTGGACTGCAGCAGACTTACCAGGAATTGACCCAGAGGTAATTACTCATAAACTCTCAATAAATCAGAAGATAAAGCCTGTTGCTCAGAAGAAGTGGAAGCTCGAGTCGAAAGGCAGGAGAGTCGCCGCTCAGGAGACCAAAAAACTGCTGGAGGCTGGTTTCATAAGGGAGGTTGAGTATACCACGTGGCTGGCTAACGTGGTCATGGTCAAGAAGTCGACAGGGAAGTGGAGGATATGCACGGATTTTACCGACTTGAACAAAGCCTGTCCGAAGGACTCCTACCCTCTTCCAAGCATAGATCGGTTGGTCGACGGTGCGTCCGGTTATCAGTTCCTTAGCTTTATGGATGCCTATTCGGGATATAATCAAATCAGGATGCATCAGGAAGACGAGGAGAAAACTGCCTTTATCACCGAGTTCTGGAATTACTGTTACCGGGTCATGGCTTTTGGTCTGAAGAATGCCGGGGCGACCTATCAGAGACTCATGAACAAAATATTTAAGGACCAAATCGGAAGAAACATTGAGGTGTACGTTGACGATATGGTGGTAAAGACACCAGCCAGCAGTAACCACTCGTTCAGATCTCCTAGAAATCTTCACTCAATTAAGAAAGTACAACATGAAATTGAATCCAGAGAAATGTGTGTTCTGTTCAAGGTGGGAAATTTCTCGGTTTCCTCCTAACCAATAGAGGGATTGAGGCCAACCCGGACATATGTAGAGCTATAATGGACATGAGGAGTCCCTCATCAATCAAGGAGGTCCAGAGACTAACAGGGAGAATCGCTGCTCTATCAAGGTTTCTGTCAAAATCAGCCGACCGAGCTATTCCATTTTTCCAGTGCTTAAAGAAACCGACTAATTTTCAATGGACCGAGGAATGCGAAAAGGCTTTTGCAGAGTTGAAGCACTTCTTAACCACACCGCCAATCCTAACCAGACCTGAATAAGGTGATTCTTTATTGCTTTATATATCTGTCTCTGACAAAGCTTTGAGTTCGGTATTGATTAAGGAAGACGGAAGGGACCAAATACCGCCTACTTCGTGAGTCGAGTGCTGCAAGGATCGGAAGTCAGATATCAAAGGATAGAGAAAATGGCATTGGCCCTCGTGGTAACGGCAAGGCGTCTCCGACAATATTTCCAAAGCCATCGAATAATCGTCATGACCGACCAACCTATTAAACAAGTTCTAAGAAAACCGGAGTTAGCAGGTCGTATGATTTCTTGGTCGATCGAGCTTTCGGAATTTGATATCCAGTATCAACCTAGGGGACCAATCAAGCCACAGGTATTATCCGATTTCCTGGTTGAACTATCCTCACCCTCTCATGACCCAAATAATGACCTCTGGTATCTTTTTGTTGATGGAGCCTCGAATGTGAAAGGTGTAACACCCCAATTTTTGGGTAAAGGACCGATGTATCCTTATTTTACTGTTTCTTATTTTTCTGTATGAAATACAGACATATAATACTGTCTGTTATTTTATTTGACCGTTTTGAGTGTTTTGCTTCGTGATGGGAAAAAATGGAAAAATGACCATTTCATCCCGAATGTACTGTTTTTGATTTTTCTACATGATATAGTGTTTGATATTACTGTCTGTGATTTTATTTGGACTTTTTGTGAGATTTGTTCCGGACGGAAAAAATAATTTTTCTCGGTCTGAAAAAATATTATTTTAATTAATTAGAGTTGGGGGATCTTACTAAACCCAATTGATTGATATATAAATTAGTTTCAGTAATTTTTAAATTTAATCACGATAAAATAATTTTTAGTATTATTTTATTACTCAAGATAAATTTTGACAAATGGACCGAGCATCACATGTACGGAACCCATGTATAAATAAAGTAACCAATAAAACAAGAAACTTGACCAATAGAAATAAGACACATGGAAGTCAAAGTAATAAAGACAAAGTCAACAAAAGTGGGCCATTGACCATTTTTGACCATTAGATGCATGACTCTTGATGACCATAGATTTAATGAATGGTTAGGATTGAATCTTGGTGGATAAAGTTTCTTGAATGATGAATTACATAGATTTAATGAATGACCAGATTGAATCTTGATGGATAAGCTTGGATGATGACCATGGATTTGATCAATGGATAGAATTAAAAGATGAATCAATGGCTAGGATTAAGTCAAAATTTGTAGACTTGACTTTAGGATTAGTAAATTAATTAAGCTTAGTTTGAGTAGATTAATTACTTAATTAGCAAATTAATTAAACTAGTTTAGTTATAAAATAATTATAATCTAAATATTAATTAGATGTGCTAATATTGTTTAGAGGTTATAAAATATGTAATTATTTGTTTAATTAACTAGTTATATAATTAGATAAACAATTAAGTAGACTAGTTTAATTCTTAATTAATTATAATCTAAAATATTAATTGGGAATCCTAAAATTAATTAAAGGTTATGATATATGTTAGTATATTAATTAAGATTTGTTAAGAAAATTAACCTAACTAATTAACCAATTTATTAGCATATAATTAGATATATATGGAAAACAATTTTTATACTTAATTAGTAAAGGAGAACAAAGTGCTCTAATATCCAATTCACCAAGTGAATTCACGTAGGATGCCTAAATTGAACAAATGAAGAAAAGTCAATATTGATGGCTTTTCTTGGTTGAAGTCTACGGCCAAGCTACTTTTTGGAAGGCAAAATATTTCAATTTAATTCTTACTATCTTTCATTAATTAACCAAGTAAGACTAGTCAATATTGATGGCCTTTTTGCATGTGATTCCACGGCAAAGCTAATTTTTGTGAAGCCAATATTATAATTTAATTTTTAACATTTTTTGTCAATTAAACCAAGTAAAACAAAGTCAATATTGGTGGCCTTTCATTTGATTTCTACGGCCAAGGCAAGGGAGGAGCTTTGGAAGGTTCAAGACAAGCTTTGTCATGACTATGACTAGGCTTGGTTCAACCAATCACAAGCACCCTTGGAGGCCAAGACATTATCTCAACCATTGAGTGGATGAATGGCTAGGATTAGTTTTTGAAATTAACTAAAGCCTTAAGGCCTTATTCCTTCTCACTTTTTCCTACGGCTGCACACTTGAGAAAATACCAAATATTTCTTTGTTCTCTCCTTTTCTTCCAAGCTCACGTAGAAGGACTTCTTGGAGCACCATTCGGTCAAGCATCTTTCTTCTTCTATTTTCTTCTCACTATTCGGTCATGCTCTTCACCCACATAACCAAACCTCCATAATTTTTCCTCTTCATCTTTCTTAAACCAAAACCATATTCTAAACACTTTTTCTTCACAAGATTTTGCCAAAATCCTACTCTATCAAGTCCAAAATCCATCATTTTTCTTACTTCCCTAAAGGTGAGTTTTGATTTCTTTGGTTCAAATTTGTTTTTCTGAATTTCTAAGCCATGTTTATTTCATGGTTTGTCATTCTCAAGCCTTGTATGTGTGTGTACTAATTATTTGAAAATTTTAGGGATTTTAGTTTGAAGTATACGAATTCTAGAAGGAAGAGGAAAGCTTAGAAAGCCTGTCTTCAAGAGGTAAGAGGAGATTACCCTCATCAACCATGTGTTGGTGGTGAGGAATGTTTTTGTTCAGTGTATGAAGAATCCATGAGGATTCGGTTTGTGTAATTGTGGTGGTTTGAATTGTTGTGGCTTGTGTTAATTATTTGATTATTTAAGTATTTTTCGGTTGGTGATTTATTTATTTTTATATGTATGATTATAGCTTTAGAATATTTTGCATGCCTATAGTGTTGAAATATGTGGCATATGTATTGTATATGTTATTATAATGTTAGAAATGCATGAGCATTCCAAAGAATGCAAAACCCTAGGTTCGGTCATACCATTGAATGGAAGGAATTAAGGTGATTTACAATGTTTTTAATGAATATCAAGTGAATTCAAGTGAATTAGAACAAAGAAATGAATTTTTGGAATTTTATTTATACTATGAGATTTCGGCCAACATGCCAAAAAGTGAGAAAAATTGGATTCTAAATAATCTAAGGTAAGTAAGTATGTTAAAGGAAATTTTATCAAAATGTTTTGATTATTAAAAATGAAATGGTCGAATTGAATTTTAGAAACTAATTTAAGTATTGTTGTATTTACAAAGATTATACATGAATTTGAAATATTTTACAGTAGCTTGAAAAATATTTTAAATGGTTTTAAATTGCTTAATAATTTTGTTTATTAGTCAAAAACTGTTTATTTGAGGAAAACGGAAAAGAAAATGATTTAAAAAGCTTACGCGATTGAGAAAATGATATAAAAATATTACGCGATTGAGAAAACAGCAAATTACATTTATGCGATTTGGAAATGTGATGTATATTGTGAAAACTAAGAAGATTTTGAAAATGAAATAAAATTTTTATGCGATTGACTAAAACAAAGAATTTTACTTGTTGGGCCAATGTGGTGGACCCAGATATGTGGAAAATTATAGTGCGCCAAGTGGGTGCGTATTTTTGATTTGGTTATATGTGGAAAAGATAGTGCGCTGCAAGTGAAATAGTCAGTATTTGAGATTTATGCCATCGAGGCGTTTATGTAATTATTTATGCCATTGAGGGCGCTTATGTAATTATTTTCGCTATTGAGGCGTTTTTGACATTATTTGAAATCGAGGGCGTTTTTGTGATTATTTAAAGTTTGATGGCATTTTTGTAAATAATGAAAAGTTTGATGGCATTTTTGTATATAATGGAAGTTTAGTGGCGTTTTTGTAAATAATGGAGATTTGATGGTATTTTTATAAATAATTGGAAATTGATGGCACATATATAAATAATTGAAACCCATGGATATTTTGGTAATTACGCATTTGTTCATGCTGATCGAGTCGTGCCAAATTGGTGATTTGATTGACGATATGAATAACATCGTGTTGTCGATGTGATAGATGCATAGTAAAGTGTTCAGCTCGATATGAACTTGAGTTCATAAAGTGTGCACTATTCCATATGTGACAGGAGTAGCTCTTCTCATGTAGTGACACGATAACACACTTATGTTCTCGACAAAGATTATCCTTAATCAAGTTTTGAGAGAACTATTGACTCGCCTGTAGTATACAATTATTTGACTCAGTGTGTCGGGTTGTATGCTATGCCATTGTTTTTATTATGATTATTTTTCGTGGGCTATAGACACAAAGTATTGACAAAGTCAATAGCAAATCACAACTGACACCATAGACACAAAGTTTTGACAATGCAAGTAATAATGACCGGTCGGGTAATGCAAAGCTATAGACACAAAGTTTTGACAAAGGTAATAAATGGATTGGTCAAGGGCAAGATTAATAGAAGTCTCAACTCATTCTCTCCGATATCGTTGTGTGTATTGTAGCTCCATGGAGTAGGATTGTGTCACACATTGCATATGTTTATACGTGGTACATTATTATCTTTTATCCGTGATCGCTTTACCTATGATCTTCTATTTGGGATATTATATGTTGATATTGCATTTAATCTTTATTCTATATTATTATGATTTATTGTTATGGCATTTTATATAGTGTGAATTGTTATATCTATCCTGGTAATGTTATTGTGGTTTATTCGATTACAATATATGCTTATTAGAATTAATTGTAAATCGATAATATGACTAAATTCATGTATTGATGTGTGTATGGAATGATTTAGTCATTCGTATCATTCTTTGCTACCAGATCTTGGTAAAGGTGAAAGGATCTCACCTCTTTATTGTATTGTTTTATTTGGTTTGTATTGTTTAAATTCGTATAGTAGGCGGAGCACATTCTTAAATCTATTGGAGGCAATGTTCTGAAGATGGTGACAGATCAAGAAGTAATCTTCCAAGTTTCAACATGATGCAGCTTGGTGAAGAAATGGAATTTTTTAGGTTGAGTTTTATTCTTCCTCGTTAGTGTTATTACCGTGCTATTAGTAGTAACTTTCTTTGGGTTTGCTACTTTTTCTCTGAAATCTGTAATTTTCATGTTTTAATTTATTGTTGATTATTTTGTGATGTATAAGGCATATGTATGTTAATCAGCTCAATCTAATTTCATTGTTACTCTTTAATTTTGGTAAGTTTATATTTCTAAAAAGAAATTTTAAAATTTGTATTTTGAAACTCAAGCTTTTATATAATAATTATAATTGTTTTAAGTTTTTATTTTAAAATGTGACGCCTTTAGGGAGTGTTACATTAGTTGGTATCGAGCACCTGCTAGAGTCTTTTTTGGGTTTGTGGTTAGGTCTGTCTTGTTTTTGTTGTGTAACTCTCTGTGTTTGGACTCCGAGAGAGACAACGTTGTTTGAGATGGTTACTTTGGTTTCCATTGTATTATGATTCATCTGTCTTTGAAGAAAGGCGATGATTTGTAGTAAACGTACACGTGAGGAAGCAGGATGTGTTTCGACATCTCAAGTGGAATGGAACAACGATTCATCAAGTGGAGCAAAAGTGTTTTAGACGAGGATCTAAATAAAGAAGTGTGTATCATAAAAAGGTAATCTTTTAACTATACTTGTATAATTCAAGGTAACCTATTTCTTCATGGCATATAATTGTGTGGGTCAATTAGAGTTTTCTGTGTCTTCATTATCTTTTGACCTGGTTGTTTCTATTTCTGGTTCTAAAACATGTGGTTGAGTACTTGAGTTGCTTAAACCATCCTAAGTCTGTTAAATAATTGAATCTTTTCTGTGGATTTAATTGGGTATTTTTCTAACCATCCATACTCTGTTAGACCAGTTGGTCAAATTGTTCAAGTTAAAAAGTTTACTTCTAAATTCAACGGACCATATCAATTTCTCTATTGGATAGGTTCGGTGGTATGGATGATTCTATCATCTCTTGTTTCTATGTCTTTATGATATCTTTCATATGACACATTTGCGAAATGTACTTTGGTTTAACCCATTCTTTTATGACTAATTGACTATTTGGGTTAATTAGAATTACCGTATCTTTGTTACCTTTTAACTTATCTATTTCTACTTTTGTTATCAAATCCGTTATTACTATCTAGTTCCTTAAATAATCTTTTCTTAATCTAAATTATCTACCTCTTTCATAGGATAGATGTGATCTTATATATGGATTGGTTATTTTAATCATATCCCGTAAATTGTTTCAAAGAGAATTTTAGTGTCTCGTAAAACTCATTCTTAAAATCGGTAATGTCAAATTCTTTGTTGGACATGTCCGGTAACAATTCGATAGTTTCTCTACCTTTTTTTTCTAAATCTTTATAATATCTTTTCGTATATTGAAATTGCAAAAGAAAGGATATTCAGAGTTAAAATCGTGTCATAGTATCGATACGTATTGTTAAAAAGAGAACTTGTATCAGTGAGACACTTCCCTGTTAAAAGCAAAGGCAAGAGAGTGAAGCTCATACAAAGGCATGGAAATTTCAAGTGATACTTGATCGAGTGGCGTAATGGAAGCGTGGTGGATAGTATCTTTCATCCTTCTCTGAAGTAATTGTCATTATCTTTATTGACGATATTCTGATCTATTCTCGAATTTATGAGGAACCATACTAAAATAGTTCTCCATGTTTTACGCGACGCAAGGAGTTTTCGTTGGTCGAGGTAATCTGGAATGACGAGGTGACGTAAACGGTGATGCAAGAGTAGTATCCTGACTATTCTCAATCGCTACTAAATTCTAAAGGCGAAATTTTTTTAGGAGGGAGAGTTGTAACACCCCAATTTTTGGGTAAAGGACCGATGTATCCTTATTTTATCGCTTCTTATTTTTTCAGTATGAAATACGTACATATATACTTGTCTGTTATTTTATTTGACCGTTTTGAGTGTTTTGCTTCGTGATGGGGAAAAATGGAAAAATGACCATTTCATCCCGAATGTACTTGTTTTTGATTTTTCTACATGATACGAGTTGTTTGATATTATCGTCTGTGATTTTATTTGGACTTTTTGTGAGATTTGTTCCGGACAGAAAATAATAATTTTTCTCGGTAAAAATATTATTTTAATTAATTAGAGTTGGGGGATCTTACTAAACCCAATTGATTGATATATAAATTAGTTTCGTAATTTTTAGAATTTAATCAAGCGATAAAATAATTTTTAGTATTATTTTATTACTCAAGATAAATTTTGATAAATGGACCGACATCACAGTGTATGTGCGGAACCCATGTATAAATAAAGTAACCAATAAAACAAGAAACTTGACCAATAGAAATAAGACACATATGGAAGTCAAAGTAATAAAGACAAAGTCAACAAAAGTGGCCAATTGACCATTTTGACCATTAGATGCAATCTTGATGACCATAGATTTAATGAATGGTTAGGATTGAATCTTGGTGGATAAGTTTCGAATGATGACCATAGATTTAATGAATGATTAACGACTGGATTGAATCTTGATGATAAGCTTCGGATGATTACCATGGATTTGATCAATGGATAGAATTAAAAGATTTAATCAATCATTGGTAGGATTAAGTCAAAATTTGTAGACTTGACTTTAGGATTAGTAAATTAATTAAGCTTAGTTTGAGTAGATTAATTACTTAATTAGCAAATTAATTAAACTAGTTTAGTTATAAAATAATTATAATCTAAATATTAATTAGATGTGCTAATATTGTTTAGAGGTTATAAAATATGTAATTATTTGTTTAATTAACTAGTTATATAATTAGATAAACAATTAAGTAGACTAGTTTAATTTTAATTAATTATAATCTAAAATATTAATTGGGAATCCTAAAATTAATTAAAGGTTATGATATATGTTAGTATATTAATTAAGATTTGTTAAGAAAATTAACCTAACTAATTAACCAATTTATTAGCATATAATTAGATATATATGGAAAACAATTTTTATACTTAATTAGTAAAGGAGAACAAAGTGCTCTAATATCCAATTCACCAAGTGAATTCACGTAGGATGCCTAAATTGAACAAATGAAGAAAAGTCAATATTGATGGCTTTTCTTGGTTGAAGTCTACGGCCAAGCTACTTTTTGGAAGGCAAAATATTTCAATTTAATTTTACTATCTTTCATTAATTAACCAAGTAAGACTAGTCAATATTGATGGCCTTTTTGCATGTGATTCCACGGCAAAGCTAATTTTTGTGAAGCCAATATTATAATTTAATTTTTAACATTTTTTGTCAATTAAACCAAGTAAAACAAAGTCAATATTGGTGGCCTTTCATTTGATTTCTACGGCCAAGGCAAGGGAGGAGCTTTGGAAGGTTCAAGACAAGCTTTGTCATGACTATGACTAGGCTTGGTTCAACCAATCACAAGCACCCTTGGAGGCCAAGACATTATCTCAACCATTGAGTGGATGAATGGCTAGGATTAGTTTTTGAAATTAACTAAAGCCTTAAGGCCTTATTCCTTCTCACTTTTTCCTACGGCTGCACACTTGAGAAAATACCAAATATTTCTTTGTTCTCTCCTTTTCTTCCAAGCTCACGTAGAAGGACTTCTTGGAGCACCATTCGGTCAAGCATCTTTCTTCTTCTATTTTCTTCTCACTATTCGGTCATGCTCTTCACCCACATAACCAAACCTCCATAATTTTTCCTCTTCATCTTTCTTAAACCAAAACCATATTCTAAACACTTTTTCTTCACAAGATTTTGCCAAAATCCTACTCTATCAAGTCCAAAATCCATCATTTTTCTTACTTCCCTAAAGGTGAGTTTTGATTTCTTTGGTTCAAATTTGTTTTTCTCAATTTCTAAGCCATGTTTATTTCATGGTTTGTCATTCTCAAGCCTTGTATGTGTGTGTACTAATTATTTGAAAATTTTAGGGATTTTAGTTTGAAGTATACGAATTCTAGAAGGAAGAGGAAAGCTTAGAAAGCCTGTCTTCAAGAGGGTAAGAGGAGATTACCCTCATCAACCATGTGTTGGTGGTGAGGAATGTTTTTGTCTGGTATGAAGAATCCATGAGGATTCGGTTTGTGTAATTGTGGTGGTTTGAATTGTTGTGGCTTGTGTTAATTATTTGATTATTTAAGTATTTTTCGGTTGGTGATTTATTTATTTTTATATGTATGATTATAGCTTTAGAATATTTTGCATGCCTATAGTGTTGAAATATGTGGCATATGTATTGTATGTGTTATTATAATGTTAGAAATGCATGAGCATTCCAAAGAATGCAAAACCCTAGGTTCGGTCATACCATTGAATGGAAGGAATTAAGGTGATTTACAATGTTTTTAATGAATATCAAGTGAATTCAAGTGAATTAGAACAAAGAAATGAATTTTTGGAATTTTATTTATACTATGAGATTTCGGCCAACATGCCAAAAAGTGAGAAAAATTGGATTCTAAATAATCTAAGGTAAGTAAGTATGTTAAAGGAAATTTTATCAAAATGTTTTGATTATTAAAAATGAAATGGTCGAATTGAATTTTAGAAACTAATTTAAGTATTGTTGTATTTACAAAGATTATACATGAATTTGAAATATTTTACAAGAGCTTGAAAAATATTTTAAATGGTTTTAAATTGCTTAATAATTTTGTTTATTAGTCAAAAACTGCTTATTTGAGGAAAACGGAAAAGAAAATGATTTAAAAAAGCTTACGCGATTGAGAAAATGATATAAAAATATTACGCGATTGAGAAAACAATGAAATTACATTTATGCGATTTGGAAATGTGATGTATATCGTGAAAACTAGCAAGATTTTGAAAATGAAATAAAATTTTTATGTGATTGATTTAAAACAAAGAAATTTTACCATTGGGCCAATGTGGTGGACCCGATATGTGGAAAATTATAGTACGCCAAGTAAATGGGTGCGTATTTTGATTTGGTTATATGTGGAAAAGATAGTACGCTGTGGGAGCGTCGTATTTTGAGATTTATGCCATCGAGCGGCGTTTATGTAATTATTTATGCCATTGAGGCGCTTATGTAATTATTTTCGCTATTGAGGGCGTTTTTGACATTATTTGAAATCGAGGCTGCTTTTTGTGATTATTTAAAGTTTGATGGCATTTTTGTAAATAATGAAAAGTTTGATGGCATTTTTGTATATAATGGAAGTTTAGTGGCGTTTTTGTAAATAATGGAGATTTGATGGTATTTTTATAAATAATTGGAAATTGATGGCACATATATAAATAATTGAAACCTGCGGATATTTTGGTAATTACGCATTTGTTCATGCACCGAACAGTCGTACAAATCGGTGATTTGATTGACGAGATGAATAACATCGTGTTGTCGATGTGATAGTATAATATGTGTTCGGCCTCGATATGGACTTGGAGTTCATAGTGTGCACTATTCCATACGTACGGTGACGAGCTTTCTTCATGCCGTGAGACACGATAACACACTTATGTTTCTCGACAAAGACTATCCTTAATCAAGTTTTGAGAGGACTATTGACCGCTCAGAAGTATACAATTATTTGATTTGTGTAATGGGTTGTATGCTATGCCATTGTTTTTATTATGATTATTTTTCGTGGGCTATAGACACAAAGTATTGACAAAGAAATAAGAATCACAACTGGCCACTATAGACACAAAGTTTTGACAAGTCAGATAATGGTGGTCTAGTAGCCAAAGCTATAGACACAAAGTTTTGACAAAAGTGGATTTTGGATGACGGTACTTAATAGAAGTCTCAACTCATTCTCTCCGATATCGTTGTGTGTATTGTAGCTCCATGGAGTAGGATTGTGTCACATTGCATATGTTTATACGTGGTACATTATTATCTTTTATCCGTGATCGCTTACCTATGATCTTCTATTTGGGATATTATATGTTGATATTGCATTTAATCTTTATTCTATATTATTATGATTTATTGTTATGGCATTTTATATAGTGTGAATTGTTATATCTATCCTGGTAATGTTATTGTGGTTTATTCGATTACAATATATGCTTATTAGAATTAATTGTAAATCGATAATATGACTAAATTCATGTATTGACTGTGTGTATGGAATGATTTAGTCATTCGTATCATTCTTTGCTACCGTACTGGTAAAGGTGAAAGGGGATCTCACCTCTTTATTGTATTGTTTTGTTTGGTTTGTATTGTTTAAATTCGTATAGTAGGCGGAGCACATTCTTAAATCTATTGGAGGCAATGTTCTGAAGATGGTGACAGCATCAAGAAGTAATCTTCCAAGTTTCAACATGATGCAGTTGGTGAAGAAATGGAATTTTTTTAGGTTGAGTTTTATTCTTCCTCGTTAGTGTTATTACCGTGCTATTAGTAGTAACTTTCTTTGGGTTTGCTACTGTTTCTCTGAGTCTGTAATTTTCATGTTTTAATTTATTGTTGATTATTTTGTGATGTATAAGGCATATGTATGTTAATCAGTTCAATCTAATTTCATTGTTACTCTTTAATTTTGGTAAGTTTATATTTCTGCGAAAAAGAAATTTTAAAATTTGTATTTTGAAACTCAAGCTTTTATATAATAATTATAATTGTTTTAAGTTTTTATTTTAAAATGTGACGCCCTAGGGAGGGTGTTACAAAAGGAAGCGGGGCAGGAATTATATTGGAGGGGCCTAATGAGATTCTGATCGAACAATCGTTAAAGTTCAATTTCTGAACCAGTAATAATCAGGCAGAGTATGAAGCTCTCCTAGCTGGGCTTTCCCTTGCTGATGAGATGGGAGCAACCCGACTGATTGCAAAATCAGACTCCCACCGATGACGACAGCCAGGTCAGGGGTGAATTCCAAACTAAAGATGCTCAGCTAACAAAATATTTATTAAAGGTGCAGGATATTGTCAAGAAATTCGCGGAGTTTGAAATTCTACACATTCCAAGAGACCAGAATGCACGTGTCGACTTATTATCCAAACTAGCCAGTACTAAGAGAGCCGGGAACAATAGATCGGTCATACAGGAGGTGATAGAAAGTCCGAGCATTGATGCAGTTGAATCTTTTGTTATAAACACCGACCCAGATTCTTGGATGGCTCCGATCATTAAATATCTGAAAAATGGCGATTTACCGACCGACGAACCAAAGGCCCAGAAGCTTAAAAAGCCGGCAAGTTATTATGTCTTGATCGGTGATGATTTATATAAGAGGGGACTTACCTTACCTTTACTGAAATGCATTGAGCGAAGTCAGATTATGTCGGTAATGGAGGAAGTTCATGAAGGTGTTTGTGGTAGTTATATCGGAGGACGTTCTTTGGCCGGCAAGGTTCTACGTGCAGGATTATATTGGCCTACTATGAAGACCGATTGTCTGGAGTACATCCAAAAATGTGAAAAATGCCAAAAGTTTTCAAGTCTGCACAGGGCCCCGCCGGAAGAACTTCATAACCTTGACACTCCATGGCCATTCTGTAGATGGGGAATTGATTTGCTGGGTCCTTTACCAATCGCAGTAGGACAAGTGAAATACATTGTGGTGGCAATCGACTACTTTACGAAGTGGATCGAGGCCGAGCCACTTTCTAGCATAACGTCAGAAAAGGTGAAGAGGTTTGTATGGAAAATATTATATGTCGGTTTAGTTTACCATTTATTATTGTGTCTGATAATGGAACACAGTTCACTGACAAGAATTTTCAAGCATTTTGTCTTAAGAATGGTATTAAGCAGGTTTTTACGTCGGTAGAGCACCCGCAGACCAATGGCTTGGTCGAAGCTGCAAACAAGATCATTCTGGTAGGACTCAAGAAGAGACTGGATCGTGCTAAGGGGCTCTGGCCAGAAGAATTACATAGTGTCCTGTGGGCATATCATACGACACCACAATCCTCGACCCAAGAAACATTGTTCCGACTGACGTATGGAGCCGACGCTATGATCCCGGTTGAAGTCGGGGAGCCGAGCTTTAGAAGGATAACGTTTTCTGAAGAAGCGAATGACGAGCATAGGAGAACCGATCTTGATCTGCTGGAAGAAGAGAGAGAAGTCGCCCACATCCGCGAAGAAGCAGTCAAAGCTAGGATGGCAAGGAAGTACAATCGCAAGGTCAGATCGAGAACTTTTCAGCAGGGCGATTTGGTGCTGCGCAAGATGGAAGACTCCAGAAGACCACAAGGTGAGGGGAAAATGTCGGCCAACTGGGAAGGGCCTTTTCGAATTGAAGAGGTTGTTGTTGGAGGAGGAGGTTACAGAATCGGGGAACTCACCGGCAAAATTCTTCCTAGGTCCTGGAACTCGGCCTCTTTAAGGAAGTTTTATAGTTAAAATCTCTTGTACCGAGGATGTTGTACTCTTTTTCCTTACCAGGATTTTTTCCACTGGGTTTTTCCTGGAAGGTTTTAACGAGGCACATCTTATCACTTAAATCAAAATGTTACCATCTTTTAAAATATTTTTGATACATATTTATTCCGGCTTTCAGCCGATGCCGACCAAAGTCGATGCCAGCCAAAGCTAGTGAGAAATCCCGGCTTTCAGCCGATGCCGACCAAAGTCGATGCCAGCCAACGCTGATGTTTGACTCCGGCTTTCAGCCGATGCTGACCAAAGTCGATGCCAGCCAAGACTGATGTTTGATTCCGGCTTTCAGCCGATGCCGACCAAAGTCGATGCCAGCCAAAGCTGATGTTTGATTCCGGCGTGGAGCCGATGCCGACCAATGTCGATGCCAGCCGAAGCTGTTGAAAATCCCGGCTTTTGGCCGATGCCGACCAAAGTCGATGCCAGCCAAAGCTGATGTTTGATTCCGGCTTCGAGCCGATGCCGACCAAAATCGATGCCAGCCAAAGCTGACAAAAATTCCTTTATCAACTTTGTTGGATGTCAAAATCGATATTTCGGACCGACCAAAATTTGGTTGAGGCTTAAAAATTAGTCGAAATAAAACGGCATAATAAAGCGGTCGAAGTTGAAATAAAATTGTTTTCAAATATATTTAATGACAAAATGTTCTTTACAGATCAGTCTGAAGGCTACAATAATTTTTGGCCTAAACAGAACAAAAGTAAACTTGGAAATTCATTCATCTTCATCTTCATCTTCGGGTGGATCAATGATTCGGCCGTCCTTAATAATCCTAAATGGACCGACCTCTCCAAGCCGATCATCAAATACTCCATCAGGGTTAAGGAGTTTTGCTTGCTCAAGACCAGACTCAAAACCAGCGATCCTCTGCTCGGCCGCCTCCTCTTTTAAGCTTGTCAACTCGATCTTAAAGGCATCTCTTGATTTTAACACTTCTATCAGGACTCGGTTAGCCTCCATCTTTTGTTTCTCTGCATCCTCTTTTGCTTTCTTCAAAATTGAAAGCTCTTCTTCGGCTTCTTCCTTTTCTTTCTTCAGCGAAGCAAGAGACATCTCAAGCTCGTCGACATGAAGGATTTTGTGCCTTAGGACTTCATTTTCCCTCTTTAAGGTTGAGACCTCTTCCTGGTGAGCTCTCTGAGTTTTCTCAATTTCTGATCGGAATAGTGAATTGAAAGAAGATAACTTCTTTTTTGAATCTTCTAGCTCGTGTTCTACCGATCGGATTGCACTTGTTGCTTGAAGAAGTTGAACTTCAGTCCAACGGCATAGTCCGATCCCACCAACCTTATCCTTTTGTTCCTTGTCATTTGGAAGAGAAATCTGTGTCTCCAAGAAGGATTCGAAGGGGAAGGAAGAAGCCCAGAGCGATGGGCTATCTGCATTAGCATCGAAGCCATTCAGTGCCTCAAACGCATGTTGTTTTTCCTGATTCTCAGAGGAAGAGCCCTCACCTAGGGTTCGGCATTTGGATGCAGAAATTTTTGGAACTGATTCTTCACCCTCTACCCGATTCCTTTTTTCGACTAAAGGTTCTGATTGGGTCTCGGGAGAGTCAAAAATTTGAACCAGAATTTCGGTCTTCTCTGCTTCGGAAGACGTTCTTTTCGCCTTGACCAAGTCGGTCGGTAATTCTTTCTTCTTTGCAAACTTCTTCAGCTGCTTTAGTGAGATTCGGGGTGCCATCGATTCTAAAAAAAAAAAAAGGTTAATAGTCAGTTTATGTTAAAAGCCGAGTCAATAGACAGCGGATTTAAAACTTACTCATTAATTTTACAATTTTGTCTGGATAATCCCCAAATCTGACAAATACACTGATATCCAGAACAGGACAATCTTCCAAGAAGTCAACTAGTTCACGGTCGGTTGGCGAAAGGGTTTGGTATTCAATACTCAGAATGGATTTCGGTTCCGTTCTCCAATAGAGAGGGAATTTCTCTATCCCAAGTCGGTCGGCATAAAATGGTATGTCGCCGTAACGGCTCTTAACTCGAAAAAATTTACTTTTGAAATTCTTATAGGATGAGTCGAAGGCTGAGAAAAGTTTTTTACGAGGGTGGCTGTTGAGTGAAACCCAACCTCCATTACCAACTCCTTTACACTGAAAAAAGAAAAAGAAAACTTCTATGCTGGGAATTCTATCAAGGAAGTTCATCAAAACTTCGAAAGCCTTGACAAAAGCCCAACTATTGGGATGAAGTTGGGTCGGAGCCACGTTCAGACGACCAAGTACCGAGCACTGGAAATCGGTAAAAGGAAGCCTTAAATTCAGGCGATTGAAAAAGGTTTCGTACATATACACCCAGCCGACCTGGTTGTTGCCATACGATGACATAAATACAAATTCATCTCCTCGGCAGGGGAGGCAGATGAACCGACCTTCATCATCATCCCGGCTAAGTAACACACGTTGTCGGAGCACGTCAATGCTCTCGGCCGTAGTATAAATAGAAGAAATTCTTGATCGATCACTGGGTGAACCCGGTCCATAACTCAATCGACTCTTCCCCTGGCGATGTATTTCCTGAACGGTCGAACATCACGGTTGGAAGGATTTCTCGACAAAAACCTTTTACTAAGAGAAGTTGACACTGTTTTAACCTATTTGGTTTGGAAAAGAAGGAGAATAAACCTATTTGGTGGCTAAAAAATAAAATCCTAGTTATACACCTTTTGCTGTCAAAAATGGGTATAAAAACAAAAGGAAAATCAAACTTGTATCTTAGAAATTACCTGGAATAAGCGAGGGAAAAGGCTGTGTGAAGAGACCCAGAATGCTCGCTTGTACAGGAATAAGGAAATTGTCTGGACTTTAAAATGGGATGGAAAGGTTTACCTAGAAAGACGCGTAGAAATGAGATTAGGGAAGGTCAAGAAGAAGAAATGGAGAAGTGAGTTGAAGAAGAAAATAAATGAAGGGAAGTTTGGCAGGTTTTAAAACAATAAAACCGCTAAAATTAAAATATCAAGGAAAATGAAAAGTTTCAAGCAGGACGGTTGGATATATCTAACGGTGATCTAACGGTGGAAGGTGAAGGATCGAAACCTTTTAGAAGTATGTGGAGTCAGATGCATTAATGATGAAGTGACATGACTGACGTTTGGAGAACAAAACCATAACACGTGGCAAGATATATTCAAAACCCATACACTGAAAGCGAAGCGCCTAGTCAGAAGAAAAATTTACGGTCTAGACATGTCTTCCGGGTATTTACGCGCCCAGTTAAAAGTCGTGTAGGCTGAACTCTTATCCGATCTATCAAGTAGATAACCTCGGTCAAATCTAAAGATTTACCGAGCTGCGGGACCGTGGACCGTACTGGCCCGATTGTCATCTGAGCACCTATGTAAATAAGCTCGGTCAAATCTAAAGATTTAACGAGCTGGGGGGCTATGGACCGTACTGGCCCGATTATCATCTACGCACCTATGTAAATAAGCTCGGTCAAAACTAAAGATTTAACGAGCTGGGGGGCTGTGGACCGTACTGGCCTGATTATCATCCGAGCTCCTATGATCCTGACTAATTGGGCCGACCCAATGCCTAATAAATATTCAGGTCCGATAATCGACCCACGAAGACTCGAGGTTTCGAATTATGAAACCATTAACGGTCATCGGATCTTGACTTGATGACCAACGTCTAAAAACGGCTCTATACCATTAAGATCAAGTATAACGTAGGTTGAAGATTAAAATGACCTTAACGGTAGGGACCTGAGGGATGGTCCTTATATGAGCCAGCTCGGTCATCTAGGCAGGGCATGTTCCAATTCTATTAGCCTTTGATTATATTGACTAAATTCTTCAAACTGATCGGCAGACCTAAGAGCTGATTCCACTGACTTTCCGTTCTGCGAACTTCGGTGAATCTCCTTCTGACTACGTTGGGTTTCGGTCAGTATCCGGAACAATACACAACTTTAAACAGGTCCTTTTCTAATACACCTTCGTCAACACGTTTAGAGTGGATTCTCATCTTCACTCTGGTTTTCATGGATTCATGTACGGAACAGAGTTATACAGAACGGACTGACTTGGTCAGTCAACTCAAGAAATTCATGACCCAAGCTTCAGGCTTGTCTAGTCGACCTAGATTAACTCGAGTTGGTCAATTTTTCTTTATATAGAAATTAAAAAAAATACAATTTTTAAGATTTAAACACTATACTTAAAAGTTTTTGTCATAAAATATATTATACCATTAAATCATATATGCTTTCATCAAATATTTTGTTCAATTTCTTAATTTATTATGAAACCAATAGATTATTATCACTACATGTTTGGAAGTATTTTTTTCATGTAACATTTTTTTTATTTTTTAATATAATATATTTTAAATCAAGTAAATTTTTTTATAATATTTTTTAAAGAATATTTACTTCTTTGTCTGAATTTTCTGATTCGACTGATTGACCCACAATCGAACCGTTGACCTAGTGACTTAACCTTCTGACTGGATCGTCTTCCGATCTGAGTTATACCATATATTATAAATTATAAATTTAAATTATTAAGTCTAACACATTTGACTTAAAATTTTGTGTGTAAAAGTGTTCAAAATCTAACTTGGCTCGATAACTCATTCTGACTCAAAATTAATTAAGATGAGTTTAAACATTAAAAATTAATTGTAATACATTTTTAGATTAGGTTCGAGTTACACTTTATGTTAACTTAACCCGACTCAATGACATATTCTTTTGAAACATAACATTTTTTTATAATCAATAATAAATAATAATTTTTTATTTAAATTAATATTTTTTACATAACATAATAATATATTTATATTTATTTAATTTATTTCAAAATATATATTATAAAATATTTTTTAATTTTAATTTTTAAAATATTATTATGACTTAGTTACATATAATTTTTATATTTATATAATTTAACTAAATATCAAATTGATCTGATCCTAATTCAATCATTAGTTAGGACATGAACCAAATCTTAATATAAAAAATTGACCTGGTCATAATATAAAGTAAAGATTGAATTAAATTAAACCCAACCCAACCCTTGTTATGACCACTCCTAATTCTGACTCTAAGTCACATTATATAATATGGTATATGGTATGATACATAGCGGATGTCAGAAACCGTTATTACAGTCGCTGTCTTGACCGGTCACGGCCAAACGAGCACGGGGCATTTGGTAATTGCTTGGGCCACCGCCTCAGCTTGGATGTGATTGGATTTGCATGTTATTCAAAATAATAATTATTATTTTTACATTATTTTTATATATTATTTTTTATATTATTCTTCATATAATTAATTATATTATTATTTTAATTATTATTTTTACTTAATCATAATTATTTAAAAATAATATTAAAAAAGATGTATGAAAAAATTATGTATAAACCTCATTTTTCTATTAAAAATCAACTGCTACATACGTAAAAGGACTATATACATAAGATATTTATATTTTATGTTGATTGGTGAATGATCAGTTGATCACTGATATATGGTACACCTTAATTTGGACGTACATGAAATCCTGACTAGGTACAGAATATACAGACTTTTGTAAATGCAAGTCGATCTGTATTAAAACCAACCTTACATTAATGATTAATGTATTTGGAAATTGAAAAATAACGCTTCAGGAAATATTTTTCTTGTAACGTTTGAAAATTAAATCAAAATATATTAACGAACTGTATCTTATTCTCGAGGAAACCAGGACCCTGAGTGATATTTGTGCATTGCTTGTACAAGTGCACAATGAAATTTGAATAACTACATGACATTAATATGAGATTAAAAGTGACCGTTGAGTGGGTTGGGTAAATTTAATAATATTTTTAGATTTGATTTATTTATTAAAATAGTGAGTTGGATTAAGTTGAGTTAAAAAGATTTTTTTATTAAACTCTATCTAACCGTATCCGTTTAATAGTGAGTTAAATTGAGTCTAATTCGTGAGTTTGACATATTTTTTTTAAAAAAAATCTTTAAAAAAAGTTAAAATATAAAATTTAATAAATTAATATCATAAGTTTCAATATCAAACATAATATGTTTCAATTTAACAAATTAACATTATAAGTTTCAACTCAACTTACTCAAATATAATAGATTTTAATTTCAAATAAACTAAATATCATAAGTTAATAAGTGTATAATAAATTAACAACTAATAAGTTTGGAATAAATGAAACAAAGTTAGTTCTAACTCAAACAACAAATTAGTCTAACTAATCAAAGTTAGTGTCATCACGTATGTCATATGTATTGATATAATCATTTACTTCACTCTCTAATATTTTTTTCATATATTCTTTATCATCTAATTGGCATTTTACTAGGAAAAAAAAGTGGGTGAATTGGGTTTTTACGAGTTGAACGTGTTCTAACCCGCTAGTCGACCCACACATTGTGAGTTGAAACATTTTTCAACTTAACCTAACCTATATTTTAAGGGTTTGGTTGAGACGAAACTTGTTAGTTCGCTGATTGACCTGACCTACTAGACACCTTTATATCGGATGATATAAATTAGTTAGTTAATAGCCGTACTTTGCTTGGGATTTTTTAAAAGTTTTAATGTGTTTAAAATGTATTTTAGATATTTAAATTTTAGCATATTATACACATGTAATATGTTATAAATTTAAATTATTTAAATTGTTAACATTTTGTTTTAAAATAATAATATATAAAAAATGATAATTTTTTTTAAATTAGTCATAATATGTATAAAATCATTGTGTGTATTAATTGTTGACGTGCATAAATAAATAAAGTTAAATTATAATTTTAGCCTCTAAACCCTAAATTATAGGAAAAATTTAACAATGTTATAATGGAAGTTGACGACGGGAACTATTTTAAAAATGTTTGTAGTGTGTAAGGATTGACTTGAAAAAAAAATTATAAGGACTAAATTGAAAACAAACAAAAATTACGGGGACTAAAATTATAATTTAATCAATAAATAATTAAAATTCAATTATAATTTAAAATCAAAGAAGATTGTCATGACCTTCAATAGCCAAATAATTGATAGGGAATAGGAATGGGAATTAATTGAGAGAAGAAAATTAAATGAGGAGAAGAAATAAGAAGCAAAAATACCGGTGGTAACCAACGAAAAAGAAAGCTAGTAAATAAAGTAAGAGAGCATGCAAAGAACTTATCTTACATTCTTACTCTTAAAAAAAAAGTAAACGTAAACGTGGTTAAAGGAAAAAGAAAATATACAAAGAGATTATTTTACTCTAAAAAAATAAGCATGATTAAAGAAAAAAGAAAATATGCAAAAAAAAAAAATATCATACTCTCAAAAAATAATATTATATTTTATTATGTAGGAGTTGATAAACTTGCCATGTCGAGTGATGTGTCTCGAGCTTATTTAATAACAAATTGACATTATGTTATTGTTATCGAGCATTTTTTTCCTGTCTGATTAAGGTATTTTTCCAGTTATAATAATGACAAGTCATTGGTCGTTCTCCCTTAATGATGCAGGATCTGTTATTATATATTTTTTGGTTTAAGAAGATTAATGAGCACTAATTATTTATTTGAAGGATAGTAGACTGCTTCCAACCAAAACTAGATCATGCAGGTTTACATATGACGAAATTATTAATATCCCTATATATCGGAGAGGAACCAATAAAATACTGCTATCAAGGTCTCAATATTCGAAACAGAAGCCTAACTTCATTATTCTAAAGTAGTTTATTAAAAAGAAAAAAACAAACACCACAAACCGTGTTGAATTTCATGGTTTCAGAATAAAGGGAGAAGAGAGTAGAGGGAGAAGAGAGAAATGAAAAAAAAAATTGTATATTGATAGAATGAAGAAGCTAAAAAATACAATAGGTAAACTTGGCTTATATAGCCAACTAATCCAAATAAATTAACTAATCATTAAAACTAATTCTAACAAACTCTAACTAATTCTAACTATTTTAAGAGTCCCCCGCAAGCTGGAAAGTGTACATTACACTTCCAGCTTGAGATGAGCAATACAAATGCATATCCAAAGCTCTAAATGCTTAACCACCTTACAAGGCTGAAGCTCCAAATGCTTAACCACCATACAAGGCAGAAGCTCCAAATGCTTAACCACCATACAAGGCAGAAGCTCCAAATGTTTAACCACCATACAAGGCAGAAGCTAAAATCAACAAAGCCAACAAAGGGCAAAAGCTTAACCATTAAGCAGAAGCCACAACTCAAGGCTTAACCACTTAACAGAAGCAAGAACATCCATCAATGCTTAACCACCACCATGGGCAGAAGCCTACAACAAAAAAAATATCAATGCTTAACCATTCATGACAGAAGCTCACATCAACACTTAACCATCATGAACAGAAGCTTACAATAACAAAAAAAAAAAATTCAAAGAAGCAAACCACCAAACAGTTGGTGTGCACAACTTAGATATTGTAGTCAGAACCATGTAGTTTGCACTAAGAGACCTGAAGCAGCGCTGAACAGTGCACAGCAACGATCAACGATCAAACTGGATCTAAGCCGAATAGATTCGGGCGAGGCAAAGCGAAACATTCACTTCCTTGATACTACAGTGCTACGGATGGTCACTCGGGATAGGCACGCTCGAGGAGATCAGGTCTCAACAGCATCTAGCTGCATCTTGGTGAATACAAAATGGTGTTGGAAGAACACAAGATCAAGGACTCACAATCGTGGTGAGTGAACAGGGGCGCAAGAATCAGCGTCGGAGGCTTCAACAGCAGCGAACGGCGACCGGAAATCACCTCCCATGGCAGAACACGGTGGCTCTCACGGAGGAGGTTGAGGACCGAACAAGAAAACAACATCAAAAGAATTTCTCTTTGGATCTACGTTCTGCACAGCGATTCTCAGTCATACCTCTGTTGTGCAGATCTGATGCATCGAGATTCAGATCCAAAGAAGTTACCACTAGCAGATCGGAAATCGATCTCGGACTAAAGTGAGATTGCAGAGAGGCAGAAGAACAAGAATAACAAACCACCATCGGAGAGAAAGCAATATCCGATGGACTCCATTTCTGGACTAAGGAATAACATTGTAGGAACCCAAGCAAGAGAAAGATAGGGTGGTGAATACATCTATCAAAAAAACAAAACCACTCAAACTCCGGTAGAATCAACCAAAAGCTCTGCACATAGCCGAAGCAAGAAGCACCAAATGAAGACGAACGACGAATCATGAAGACACCAAATCAGAACACAGTCTGTCAAATCACAGTGCAAAAAAAAAACGCAAGGTGCTGTGCCACAACAATCATGATGGATTAAGAGAAAAGCAAAGAAAGCTGAATCAACGTCCAAGACATGAGGTAGCCAGGGGAAGAGACGGAGGAGAATTTTCCCGAGAAAATGAAAGATAAAGTATAAAAGAGAAGAAAATAAACTAAGAAAGGGAAAAAGAAAAGAAAATGCAGCAGAAGAGTATTCAAGGTGGGTGGAATGTCTCTGATACCATGTTGAATTTCATGGTTTCAGAATAGAGGGAGAAGAGAGTAGAGGGAGAAGAGAGAAATGGGAGAAAAATTTGTATATTGATAGAATGAAGAAGCTAAAAAATATAATAGGTAAACTTGACTTATATAGCTAACTAATCCAAATAAACTAACTAATCATTAAAACTAATTCTAATAAATTCTAATTTTAACTATTTTAACAAACCGGAATGTTGTGGAAATTATGAACGCCGAATTAGACCAATACGAGTCAATAAATCTTCATTTATGCATAAATGGCCGGACTTGACCCAAAAATTCTTTTGGTAAAAGACATGTGGCCAGTCGCTCAATCTCATATAATTCACTTATATACATGCATATACAGAGTAGGTTAGTATGGCAGACAAAGATACTTCATATTTATATCTGAATCACTTGTTACATTTGAATATCAAAGAAAAAGGAAATGTCATCACATAGATGGCCTCGGAGCAATAATTAATTAGTGGTAGCGGTTTCCTCTAAACGATGCAGACCTTTGAAGAAAGGTACATGCTGGCCCTCTACTATTATTATTATACACTCATATATTTTTATATAAAGGTTCAACAACAAAAAAAATGATATGTATTAATTTTATTGTCCACTATTTTTTTAAAATTATTATTAATTTGAGTATTAGAATATCTTTTATAAATATTTATTTTCTCATTCCTCGTATTATTACAACTGTGTTATAAAGAAATTTACCATTATCTATCTTATTAAGTAATTCTTAAAATTTAATTCTGAACAAAAATCCAACAGGCTTAAGAGAAAATTTTTAGTCACTTTTTTCTTGTTAAGAGAGTTGTGAAAAAAGAAGAAGATATATTTGCATTTATCATTGTTTTTCTTGGGACTCGAAAGGATAGTAATTAATTTATTAGCGACAGGGGCAAAGCTTGGTATTTTTACAGCGAAATTATTTAATACGTGGTGAAAAACAATAATGACACAAGTAAACAAAATAATGTTGTCAATATATAAGGGTATTTTTTTTATCACAATATATAAGTCTTTTTTAAAAATGAAAAAACTGAAATTGTAGTATGGATTTGGATGCATAGGTTTGAAGTAAATGGGCTTATGCGTTATGGGATATTAGGATGGAGGAATTTGGCAGTGAATAGAGTGAAGGGGTCATTTTTTATTTTTAAATTAAGATAATTAATAAATATTTATATAATTAATAAGAGATGATTAAAAAATTAGATGATAATTTATCATTTTATTTTTCTCATTTTAAAACATTCTCAAATTTTAAAATATTTACTTAAAACTAAAAATTACACCTTCTCTTCTTTTTTTCTTTCCTTTTTTTGTGGTCTACACTTTTCTTCTTTTTTTTCTTTTTTTTTGTCAACAAATTTTAATTGATTAAGTAACAAAAGCAGTAGCCTATTTATATAAGAGAAATTGGAACAACAGAACTTGATTAGAAACAAGCTAAAATTTAAGATTTACAATCAACAAAAATATTATAGAGCAAAAAAAATTATTAAAATAATGACGATTTTGCATCACACAAGAAAAAAATAGTAATACACAAGTGAGTTCGCAAGATATCTAATATTGGTATTGGCAGTATTTAAGCACCCAGCTGCAACGACACTAAAAAACGGTGATTGACACAAGCATTCAGATATCAAAGCAGAATAACAACTAAGCACACAATTCCAGTAATCCAAACACGGAGTCCCTAAGCCCACTTTGAGGTACACATCAGCTCACCAAAAAAAAATAATTGTGCATTCCAAGTTTATAGTTCATTGTGTTACCACCATCACCTCTACTCTAACACGAAGGAAAAGAAAGAAAAAACTCTCACAAAGAAGAAAGAGAAACTCTCACAAAATAAGGGGGAAAACTCTTATATGAGGAGAGGAATCTCTCATGGAAAGAGAATATTTACAAGGAAGAGAGTCACTAATATTAGCGTGATTAATTGTGATTGATTACGATTGATTTTAAAAATAATTATAATTGATATAATATAAAATTAATTTGATTTAAGACATAATTATATTTAATTTAATATATAATTATATTTTTTGTATAACTATTTTTTTATAAATAAAAACTAATTTTTTTATTTATTTATTTAAAATATACATAAATTATTAATATTTATTTTCTTATTTTTATTTTTAATTTAATATCAAAAAGTCTAAACTTTTTATGCAACCTTATATTTCATATTTCAAATTTAATCTCAATTTTCCGACACTTTTTCAGATCTCACGTAAGCAGACTACGTCTTGTTTATTGTTTGGCTTATCTCGGTCATTGTGCACCTGCCTCGTTTCTCGTTCCTTGGCCCGTATTTGCACTGTTGCTGCCTTTGTATTGTGCTCCTAATGATTGTATTTGTCCTCGTTTGGTGTGTTTGCAATTGCCCGTGTTTGGTGTGCATCGTCCCCTGCAATTGAAATTGTGCAATTGTGCAATTGAAATTGTGCATCCGCACAAGACGGTTGCACATCTACGTGACCGTACTGTTCCTTTGGTTGACATTTTATTTTTTGGTTCTGTGCTTGGGTTTGTTGATGTGCTATCAAATCTTTTTTAATCTTTTATTTGTTTTAAAAGAAAATAAGTGAAAAAAAAATAAAAGGAGAGAAAATAAGAAAAATATTTTATTCTCTTGTTTGAAGTGCAAAAAAAAATAAAGAAGAAAAACAATTATCAAGGAATTCACATAAAATATTTTCTCGCTTTTGGTGTGCAAAAAATACAAGAGATTATGTGATAGTCATATTAAATTACCTTTATACCCCTCACAATTATATCAAAAATATCATTTTCCTTTCCTTATTAGTGTGAATTCATACAGAGAACTCCAACCGAGACCCCCTCCCTCTTCTTTCCTCGCATCCAGCCGTGGGACGTCATCGACCGTCTCTCCTCTGGCACTGCTGTCATTGTCATTGTCTCTCCTCGCATCCAGGCGTGCGGCATCCTTGCTCCGTGGTTCAGGGTCTGATTAGATCTAGGCCCGCCGCGTGTCTCCTCCACTGCAGCGTCCTTGCTCCTTCGTCGTCGCTCTGCTCAGATCCAACCACAGAGCTTAGATCCAGGCCCTTCGCTCAGATCTAGTCGTGCCCGCATCTCTCCTCTGTATCTCTCAGCCACCGATTTTCACTTTCTGGTAAGAAAATGTTCTTTGTTCTTCACCCACTTCATTTCAAGGTTTATTCAATAAGTTTTTTCATTTTTTTAAAATGAAACTATGAAAACGAGTCCTTTTTTTGGTTATTTGTTTTGCTTTGTGAGTCTATTTGATGATATAATGCTGTATTATTGTTCTGGAGTTTGATTATTATTTTTTTTCTTCTGAAAATGGGTCACTTTGTTGTTACTTCCTTGGTCTTCAAGAGGAGTTGTTTTTTCCCCTTGGTTTTCTGAGGTTGAAATTTTATAATGCCATTGTTCCTTTTTTTTTCCTGCCATTGTTGATGTTGTATTAGACTCTAATCTTGACAACTGTTCTGACATTGATAATAAACTTCTGTTGGGATGCTTATCCTAATGTATATTAAACTTGTTAAATTACTTACAATTATTTGTTGATATCGACTATTTGATTGTTGTTTTTGCGTATTGATATCACAATACATAATCAAGGCTTTTTATATAGAGAGAGACAGAAATGACTTCCAATAAAATAAAAGAAGTGAATTTTGAAAGTGGCACAGAAGACATAAATGACGTGCAGTTGCAAGTAAAGCAAATGACTAATTTTGCTTTGCCTCCTGAGGTGCAAATCTTAAGTCATGTAAGAAAAGAGTTGGATAAGAGGCAACAAATTTGTGCTGTAGTTCTATTATGTTATATTGTGCATGCATTGCATTTGTTGCAGTTGTTGTCAAGGTTTAGACCAAATCAAATTACTGACGAAAATCTTGAAAGAGAAAGTAGGCGTTTTTAAATTAATGAGACAACTACTAGAGACAGAAAAATGTCTGGATGTCATACATATGGGCCCTCAAGCATTTATGCATTTATGTGAGAAATTAAGAGCAACTGGTAGAGTAAAAGATTCAATACGTTCTACAGTTGAGCAGCAAGTTGCTAAATTCTTACACATTTTAGGCCATAACATAAAAAACAGAATCGTCTCTTTCTTCTTCCATCGTTCAGGGGAGACAATTAGTCGCCACTTTCACAATGTTTTACGTGCTGTTATTTCACTAGAGGAAAAGTTTCTTTTGCAACTTTTTGGTAGAGATGTCCCTCCACAAATACTTAACAATAGCAAATTTTATCCTTACTTTAAGGTACTGATTCTTTTATTTACTTATAATTACCCTAAAGCATGTAGTCAACATGGAAGTATATTGCTAACATTTGAAATTATTCACTAAAAAAGGATTGCATTTGAGCTATAAATGGAACACATATTCGCGTGAAGGTATCAAGGGTCGAGGCCCCTCGATTTCGTGGAAGAAAAGACTATCCCACCTAAAATGTTTTTGTTGTATGTAATTTTGATATGAAATTCACATATGTGTTACCTGGATGGGAAGGAATAGCATCTGACTCAAGAATTTTAAAAAAATGCTTTAAGTAAGGAAGATCCACTTAGACTTCCTGAAGGTTAGTGGCACATTAATGTATTTACTAAATATAATATATTAAATTAGGATCAAATTATGTGACATGTTGGTATATAATATGTATATAATCTTTGTAAGGAAATTCTATCTAGGGGATGATGGATTTATGCTAAAACATGGGGTACTTACACTATACAGAGGTGTTCGTTATCATTTGAATGAGTATTCATCGCGCGGGCCACAAAATACTAAAGAACTATTCAATCACTGACATGCTTCATTATGAAATGTTATTGAAATAACTTTTGGAGTACTAAAGAAAAGATTTTCAATTATAGCTGGTGGCACCGAACCGTATTACTCATTTAAAATCATGATAGACATAGTGCTTGCTTGTTGTATATTGCATAACTTTTTAATGGGTATTGATATTGATGAGTCCTTGATTGCTGAAGTAGATCGGGAGTTACTAGAACCAGATATAGATAAATCACAACCAGTTTCGCACTAACCACGTGATGAGGACTATAGGCAAGGAGTAAGTTTAGGAGATAACATTGCAGCTAAAATGTGGAATGCTTACCAAGCTTAAGTGTGACTATTAGTTTTAAATGTATACTTTAATCTACCATGTTATAATTGTTACATGATGTGTATATGGTGAAGTGTTTAATAATTAGGTTATGACTTGTAATTTGAATGCTATTATTATATTTGGTTGGGTTAATATTTTGTGTGAATTAAATTTTTATGATTTATATAATTTGGATATACCTTGTAATTGAAAAGATGATCATTGTATATTGTTATTTATGTGTCTTTTGAGGTATCATACAGGTTGAAAGATGACTAGGGGAAAGAAAGTTGCAACATTCACTGATAATCCTTCTAAAGACAATATACGATGATATGATGTTATGGACAACACATTGTTGAATGCATTCATGGAACAATTTACGAAAGGCAATAAACAAGATGGCTTATGGATGACTGAAGCATATGCCAATGTGGTGCAGGTTCTAAGAATAGAAATTGGTCCACACATTACAAAGCAACATATAAAAATAGAATGAAGACATTGAAAGATCATTTTGCAGAGGCATGTGATCTATTTAACAGCTTAAGTAGGTTTTCATGGAGTCCTATAACAAAAAAATTTGAAGCAGAGGAAGAAGTTTGGGAGGATTTCATCAAGGTAATTAAGACATTATTCATTTATTTATTTTAGTTATTGATGTTCATTCAGCTTATGAAAGGGAAAATTTATTATAATTATTTGTCTAAACATATTTTTTTCTTCATTCTTAGGATAAACCATATGCAGTAAAATGGAAAAAATGCAAATTAAGCATTATGACATACTGAAGGAGATGTTTGGGACTGACAGAGCTACCGGTAAATATGTCACAACTGCAAAAGAGATGCTCCAACAATAAAAAAGGTAAACTATTGATTTAAATGACTCATTTGAAGTTGTTAAGAGGTCTGAGGCTGATGTAAATATGAGAAATGACACCCTATACTATGCTGCCAATTCGAATCAATTCAGTCCTACTTATGGTCAATCTAATCAATTAGGTGGGACTTCAACCTCAAGTGGTATTAAGTGTAAAGCTCACATGGTTGATTTGGTGGATACTCAGTACGAGACAGTTGCCTTGGGAATTAATTCATTAGTTGAAGTTATGAAGGAGGGGAACTTTATTTCGGATAAAATATATGAAGTGGCTGAAAGGCAAGTTGCATTTGTTGAAATACAGGTTGAAATTGCTGAAAAAGGGCTAACCATCATGCAGCAAAGCAGACCTCGCCATCATATGTATGAGATTTATTGGTTGATTTGGGTGTGTTAAATCCATATCGAATACAGTGTTATCGATTTCTCTGTAGAAATGAACAAAAGAAACGAGAACTTTTTGGAGTGCCTCCTAAAATACGACTAGAGGCTTTTTTACAAATTATGACTAAAGCTGGTATTCAGTTTGTGTCATCATAAGCCTTTCACCACTATTAGTCTCTGCTTGTTGCATGACCATTTATTTGTATTAATTGATGTTTTAACTTATGCAGAACTTTCTATGTTTTTCCATGATTTTGAAGCAAATATTTTAGTGGATGGCACTCGCAAAGGTGGGGTGTGATTGTTGTACAGCCGATGATAACAAGGGTCTTGTTTTGTCTATGTTAAAGCTTCTTCTCCAAGTTCATGGTTAATTGTTGATTAAATAGGCTTTGAAAATGTGCCATGTTTTTTGTTTATAGTACTGTATCAGTTACAGTCTTAAAAATATTTAGAGCTTTATATTAAGTATTATTTATGTACGTGTTGTTATCATGTATCTAATGTGATGATGTTAACATGATTTTTTGTGGAATACATATGAGAGGGTTTACTGATGATAGAAGTACTCACTTTGAATAAAAAATTGCCAATTTTATTATTTTTGTTAGAGATTTTGCTATATGGTTCAACAAATCTTTTTTTTTTTCAGATGTGTATGTTTAGAGATTAGCAATATGCTATTGATTTTTGAGCTGTAGTGTGTTCCAATTTCTAGGGGTTGGCTTCGATTTTCTAGTTTATAGTATATTGTTGCGCCTATACTATGTGTGCTACAATATGCAAAGTTTCTTTATAACTAAAGAGTGGTAACATTCATGTTCATGGCCTCAGGGTAATATGGATTAGAGAGGTAAAACAAAGAGCAAGAAATAAATTCATTAATTACATTACAGGAAGGGTATATTAGTCATTTTATATGATTCCATTTTCTTTCTTCTCACTTTTATTCCCAACCAAACAAGAGAAAGAAAAGTTTTTCATTTTCTTTCTTTCCTTTTTCTCTTCATCCAAACAATAAGAGAGAAAATATACTTTTCTCTTTTTTTTCTCTTCTCTCTATTTTCTTTCCTTGCATTTTCTCTCTTCCTATTTTCTCTCCACATCCAAACCAAGGGTAAGAGTTTTTGGTGAGATTTTTTTTTGAGCTTTTTTAATCAATTCAACTTTAAAATTACATTTTTTTTTTTGTTATTCTTTTTTACTATTATGAAAAAATTTGATGTTGCTCAGCCTATTTTAGTTTTATTCAATAGTTCAAATTATACCCACTGGGTTGAAGCCATGCGTGACTTTTTGAAAGGCCGAAAACTTTAGCGATATGTAACAAGTGATATTGTTTGTCCTATCAAAGTTGAAGATGACATTGATGAAAAATATGTTGAAGAATTAGAAGATTGAGATAGCAAAAATCCCATTAGATTATCATTTGGTTCCGAAACACCTCTACTCCCAGCATTCATCTGCAGTTTGGATGCTTTGATACTTCCAAAGAGGAATTGGATCATCTGAAAAATAGATATACAATTTCTAATTTATCTTATCAATATCAGTTGTTGAAGGAACTCAATAGTCTGAAACAAGAATCTAGCCAAGCTGTATATGGGTTCTTGGTTGAGATGGAAACTATTTGGGATCAACTAATTCTATGTGAGCCAACCTTGAAACACAAAAGTGATGTCAAACTATATGAGGAGTACCGTGATCGCACCAGGCTCATTCAGTTTTTGATGGCTCTCACTGATGATTATGAGCCTGTTCGAGCTTCCCTATTACATCAGGATCTCTTGTCCATATTTGAGGATGCACTTCCTCGTCTGAAATCAGAAGAAATTAGATTGGGTCTTCTTAGATCTAAAGCAAATTTAGCTTTTGCAGTTACTCATCAGAAAGGTAAATTTTGTGGTCGCTGCCACAAACATGGTCATATTTTTGCTTAATGTCCTATCATAGAGTGCCATATTTGTCAGAAGAATGGTCATATTACTCTTAACTGCCTTAGTCGTTCACAGAACTCTACTTATCCACAAAGGTCTGATCATAGAAAGTTTCAACCTCTTACTAGTTCCTCCCCCAAGCCTGTAATTGCATCTTCAGTTGTCGACGATTAGGGATGACAATTTTACTCGCCCCCGCGGGTAATACTCGTGACGGGCGCGGGTAATACCCGTCAAATTTCTCCCGCAGATATAAATACCCGTTTAATGTTATCCCCGTTTAATAAACGGGCGGGTGGGCGGTGGTTCCCCCTGCACCGTGGGTACCCGCAAAAAATTTATATAAATATTTTATATAAAATTATTAAAAAACTTAATTATATAAATTAAAATATTGTAAAGTTATATAAATCAAAAGTATTTTAGGTATTTGACATTAATTTTAGATTAAGTTGTGTTGGACAAATTTTAAAAAATTATAGTATTATACTTTTTTTTCATTTTCATTTTTTATTTTATTTTTTTGATTTTTTTGAATTTTTTTATAATTTATTGGGTACCATGGATATCCGCATGGATACCCGTTACCCACGGGGAAAGATAAACGGTATCCGCACGGATATGGAGGCGGGGCGGAGGCGGATATTATTCGCGGGGGCGGGAGATAAGGGGCTACTACCCGTCCCCACCCCGCCCCGTTGCCATCCTTACCGACGATGCCTCAGATTCTCAGATCACTCTTTCTACTACCGATCTTAAGTTTCTTCTTAAGCAAGTCATTTTTTATTCTGGTAATACTCCTACTGCCTTAGCCACTACCCCACGTAATAATTGTTAGTATTTTGATTCTGCATGTTGTAATCACATGACTTCTTCATCCCATGCATTCTCTTCCCTTTCTTCTAAAGATACAATTCATTTCATTCATACAACTGATGGATCTCTTATGAAAGTAAGTCATAAGAGTCCTATCTCCTTACCTATCCTTACTTTATTAGACACATACATTGTTCCCAAATTAAACTTTAATCTCATCTTTATTGACCAATTGTGTGACCTTGGTTATATACTTCTTTTTCTTCTGTTGGTTGTTCTATGCAAGATCCACAGATGGGGCAGCTCATTGGGAATACTCGTAAAGTTAGACGATTATTTGAGCTCACTGACCTCCATATTCCTTCACCTCTTGTATCAACTATTTGTGCTGCTTCTACTACTTTTTCTCTTCAGTTGTGGCATAAACATCTTGGTGACAATTCTTTTAGTAAATTACGTTATCTCATTTCTCAGGGTGTCTTAGAATCTGTTATAGAAAAAGAGCCTTTGCAGTGTACGTCTTGTCAAATAGGTCAACAACCTGCTTTATCTTTTAATAAAAGTATTTCTATTTATGTTTCTTCTTTTGATCTTGTTTATTCTGATGTTTGGAGTCCAGCTCCTACACCCACTGTTGGGGGTTGTCAATTTTTTGTGATTTTTATTGATGGCTATTCACGTTTCACCTGGATATATTTAATGAAAAATCATTCTGAGCTTCCTCAAATCTACATTACTTTTGCTACTATGATTAAAACTCATTTTTCAAAGACAATTAAAGTTTTTCATCGTGATAGTGCCTCAGAATATCGTGATTCAAAAGTACTCACTTTTCTTACTGAATAGGAAACCCTTTTGAGTTTTCATGTCCTAGTACATCTCAGTAAAATGGTCGTGCTGAAAGAAAGCATCAACACATTCTTGATTCTGTTTGAGCTATGCTTATTTCCTCTTCTTGTCTTGAACGTATGTGGAGTGAAGCTACTCTTACTGCTGTTTATGTTATCAATCGTCTCCCTTCCTCTATTCTTAGAAATGTATATTCTTATGAACGTCTTCACTTGAGACCTCCAAACTACACTTCTCTCAAAGTTTTTGGTTGTGCATGTTTTGTTCTTCTTCAACCCCATGAATACACCAAGCTTGAACCCCGTGCCCGTTTCTGTTGTTTCCTTGGTTATGCTACTGAACACAAAGGTTATCATTGCTGGGATCCATTCTCTCAGCATATTTGTATTTTTCATCATATTGTCTTTTAGGAAGATACTTTATTCTCTAACTTGTCTCAATTTCAAGTCTATTCCTTCCACTTCTACCCTCTTCTTCACCACACCATCTATTAACTTTTTCCCACATGATTCTACTACAGAGTCTTCAGATGTGTCTAAGATAGGTTCTCCACCTTCAAATTCCTCTTCCGATTCTCCCAGTGAGCTCTCATCATTGTCTGAAGTTTCGAATCATTCCACTAACACTATCCCGACCGTTGATTTTGTATCTGATACTGTCATTCGTCCTTCTTGGATAAGAAACCTTATTATTCACCTTCGTGATTATCATTATTTTTCTACTATACTTCACCTTCATGAATCGCAGACATATTCAGAGGCATCCACTGATCCTCGTTGGCAACAAGCTATGAATGAAGAATTACAGGCTTTGGAGAATAATGGTATTTGGGAAATGGTTGATCTTCTTTCTGATAAGACTTTTATTGGATGTAAATGGGTTTACAAGATTAAAACTCGATCTGATAGGTCTATTGATCGTTACAAGGCCCGCTTGGTGGCCAAAGGTTTTACTTAGGAATATGATATTGATTATGAAGAAACTTTTGTTCCAGTTGCTCGTCTTACTTCAGTTCGCACTCTTCTTGCTATAACTGCCACTCGCAACTGGACTCTTAATCAGATGGATATAAAGAATGACTTTTTGAATGGTGACTTAGAAGACAAAGTACATATGCGAGCACCACCAGGTTACTCTTTCCCACCTAACAAGGTTTGTCTTATTCGAAAAGCCTTGTATGGTCTTAAATAAGCTCCTCGAGCATGGTTTGCTAAGTTTAATTCCACCATCAGTCAGCTTAGATAATAGTGACATTGTGTTACTATTTCTTTATGTTGATGACATGATTATTATAGGTGATGATACTTCCGGTATTGCTAATCTTAAAGCATCTTTGAGCCGCAATTTTGAGATTAAGGATCTTGGTCCTCTCAGTTATTTTTTGGGTCTTAAGGTTCTTTCTTCTATTGATGGTATTTATTTATCCTAAGCTAAATATGTTTCGGATCTTACTTCTCAAGCTGATCTCTCAGACAGTCGCACTGAGTTTGCTCCTTTAGAACCTAATGTCAGATTTACATCTATGGATGGTACTACACTTGATGATCCTGCTCTTTATCGGTAATTGGTTAGTAGCTTGATTTATCTTACTGTTACTCGTCCAGACATTTCATATGTTGTTCATTTAATCAGTCAGTTTATGTCAGCTCCACGCACTACTCATTATGTTGTTATTCAACATATTATTCGGTATATAAAAGGAACTCTGTTTCATGGGCTTCTTTTCTCAACCAACTCTTCCTTGGTTCTCCAGACTTATTCTGATGCTGACTAGGCTGAGGACCCCACTGATCATCGATCCACCACTGACTATTGTATTTATATTGGTGATGCACTTATTTCATGGCGAAGCAAGAAACATACTTTAACTGCACATTCTAGTACTGAAACAGAATATCGAGTACTAGATGATATCACATCTGAGATACTTTGGTTACGTTGGCTTCTTGACGACTTGGGCATTTCTCAATTATCTCTCATTTCTCTTTACTGTGATAAAATAAGTGCTATTCATATTGCACACAACGATGCTTTTCATGAACGCACCAAACATATTTAGATCGATTGTCACTTCATTCGTCAACACATTCTTCGTGGTGATTTTCGTCTCTTTTCCATTCGCACTCTTGACCAGTCAGCCGATTTGTTTACCAAAACTCATCATCCTGAGAGATTCTACGCCCTGATTTCCAAACTCAAGTTAGTTTCTTTTACACCCACTTAAGTTTGAAGGAAAATGTTAGCGTGATTAATTGTAATTAATCATGAATGATTTGAATGATGATTATAATTGATGTAGTACAAAATTAATTTGATTTAGTATATAATTATATTTGATCTAGTACATAATTATAATTTATTATTTTCTTTTTTTACAACTATTTTTTTGCATAAATAAAAGCTAACCCTTTTATACTTATTCATTTAAAAATATACACAAATTATTAATATTAATTTTCTTATTTCTATTTCTAACTACCGAAAATCACTATGGATGAAAAAATTCACCTCTATGTGGCCAATGACCACCCTCAAATAAGAAAATGTTTTGCTGTTGGCGGCGCTTTTCTACGCTAAAAACAAGGGATTTCTCTCTCTTCTTTCTAAACTCATCCATCGGAACATACCTTAGCCCTAGCCTTCTGAAAGCATGAGAAGGCATGTCCAATAGTCCAATGATGTAAATGAGGTATCACTGATACAAAACCGCATTAAAAGCCCAAAAAAATGTTGGTTTATAAAGCAGGCTTAAATAGTTAAAACATTAGGTAGGCTTCCTTTTTTATTATTTTTTATTATTGTTTATTGTCTTAACTTGTCAGCCGAAAGGTAAAATGGACCAGAACCGTCCATGCTAAGGCCGCTCTATGTATTGGTGTGGTTTTTTCAACCCAAAGACGAAAAGGATTTAATTGGGTCTAAAATTGGTTTGTTGATAACGGCGTGAGGTTTGACCGTATGAGGTTGTTTGCCCCCAATTGTGTTGGGCTGTTGCTTTTGGATTGGGCTTTCCTCAAAGACTGTAGCCCATTCTAAAAGAGGGAAAAAATGTAGCTGCATAAAAGGAAGGGCCCAAGTTAGAAAATAAATGACTTGTTAATTAAGATAACCTTCTTGTGTTGACAAAAAAAAAAGTTAACCTTCTGGTGAAATGGAAAGGAAAATGACTTGCACTAACTCACACACTCCTTTCATACTCCATGCAAGTTATTAAATAGGATTTAATTTGAATGAAGAGTTTAAAAGGTTTTTATATTATTACTCAATTATACATTGTCATGTTATAAAAATTATTTAACTTTCACAATAATTACCTTAAAGTTACATATGTGATAATGCATGATTAGTTAATGATATAAAATAAAAAAATTTACACTATCAATGAATCAAAATTAAACTCTATTAAATAACACTTTAATCTTACTTTAATTTTTCTAAATGGTCCAGATTGTATGCATATCTTGCATAGTTTAAGTGAGTATCTTCAGCCTAAGATTTAAACACACAAAAAAGTTAAACACATTCTAACAATTTTTAAATATTTATTTTTTTGCTACATTTTTTAAGTCACAGATAGGTATTATTGGTTAAACAAGCAATCATTTCGGTTCTTAGACTATTAGTATTTGTAATTTGTAAGTTTTCGAAGGTGAGGAATTTAATTAGAAATTGCCTCCTTTAACTAATTTTTTATTGCCATACCAAACACTAATTTTAAATTACACAAATCTTATATCAACAATATCTTTTACCTGAATGGAATTTAGGATTTCTCATACCATCTTAATTGTTTTGATTTTCAACTATATTGTAGTTTTATATGTAAATAAATATTAAAAAAGTTCAAAATTCGTTAGTGAGCAATCCTTTTGTTCAATCATTTGATTTTCAAGGTTGTAATCTATAATGCTCTCCCCTCCTCCTTAATTAAGAATTAGATATCATATCATTCTTTTTTTCTTTTATTTAATAAAATCTTGAAGTTCAGAAGTTAAAAATGAGGTTCGGTAAAATAGTTCATCAAAATGTTGATCACACTTATGACTTATCTTGATCCTACCAGAGCGAGATTTCCCAGAATAATTAACAAAATAACTATGAGTTTGAGCCTTTCCAAGCAACAGCAAGTTTTGGATAAGTTAGCGAGGGTTATTTTTTATACTATTACTTTTCCCCCTTTTTGCCTTTTTATATTCATAAAAAAAATAAAAACTACAATCTGCTAGTCTGTAATCAATTGAAGAGCTTACCAACAAGGATATGATCCATACAGAATTCTCGAATCTAATTAGTCCTTGTGCACGTGGTTGACGCTTACAACCTACTACGGAATATTGGGTAGAATCTTTTCCAAAAATAGCAGCGATTATATCTAAACAGGACCCACTTAAACCTAAATTACTATCGTTGCATGTAGTAAGAGGGCCACGTGTGTCCCTGCATGATGATTTCCAGACTAGAAATTCTAGTCCTCATGTCATTCCAAGAACAGAAGATGCACCTCTGCCAATCTCCATCTAATACCTACATATATATATATATATATTCAATCATGTGAAATGTCTTTTGTCCTGACTCCGGAATTCAGAGTCTTCATTAATTTTGTACCAGCTAGTGACTATTGTTCTTGATCATTTTTTATGGGAGCAAAGTGCAAAGTTTAAAAGCGAAAAGAATGAAGAAGAAAAAAAGACAAAAAATCGACAGTAAATAAAAAATTTCAACATCCTTCTAAATCAACAGATAATTGTCATATTTATTGTTTCTAATGTCAGATTCACTAAATTGAAATACCAAATTTAGACCATGGGGGTGATTATTTTACGAACATATGCATGTCTACTGATACAGATATAACTAGATATGCAATTTGGTAATGCTGAAATCTGAAACCCTATCTATCCATTTTTGGGAGATGAAGGAAATAATAATAAGGCTGCTCTGCTAGTGAGGCTGGAAATAAAAGTGGTGAGAGTAAGCATCAAATTTGGTTAAGAAAAATGTTAGAAATACATTTTTTTAATATTTTTTAATGTTTATTTTGTTATTAATTTAAAAATAAATGTTATTAATATTATTTAAATAATTTTTAAGTATATAAAATAAATTAATAATAAAATAAATATTTAAAAAATATTTAAATATATATATCTAACCTACGTAGAAGCTAATAATGTTTCATGCGAAACCAAATGCGGCACGGGTCGGTTGGAAAGCTTTGCCTTTTGTCCCGTTTAACCACAAAAGTGGAAAGCCGTGTTTGACGAAAACTGAGGACAGGTCGACACAGGGAACTGCTGCTGATGATGCGGGCATAGTAGACTAGATTTCCTATCCCCATCACATCACCCCCAAATGAAAATCTTACCAAGTTTCTTCAAAACATTATTATTAGCATTATTAATAACAATAAGAAATATAATACTATTATTCTCTGCTTCTTGCATTGCATGCCCATGTAGACCACCTACTCCTATGTCACCGGCATCTGTTTTTGCTAACACAGCATTTCCTGGTTCCCACTAGACGAGTTAGAGTATGTTTGGATACCAGTTAGAAATCCGTTTGTCATTTTAACGTGATTTTGCCATTTTCGAACGGATCCATTTTTCGTTTGGATAATTGTTAGATTTTACTGTTTCAACATATTTTTTATGTCAAACGTGCTTTTGATCAAAAGCATGAATTTTATCAGTTAGAGTTATTTTTTATTAACATTTATTTTATCAAACTCACTTTGAGACAAAAATTATCAAATATAAATTATATTAATACAAACTCACTTTTAACTAAACTTAAATTTACAAACACACTTTTAACTAAATTTAAGTTTACCAATTCTAATCCATTAATTTAACACCTATTTTCATCCACCTGAATTAAAATAATAATAATAATAATAATAATAATCAGTTGGTTAATCTAAATTAATTAAAAGCAACAGTTCCATATTGTTTCTACCTTCTCTAAAACTGACTTATATACGTTGAATTCTCTTTCGTTTCATTGGAGTTGCTGTCTTCATTATTATTAATTTATACCAATAAGGTCCCCGCTCCTCTTTGTTTTTGGTCAAACCAATAAGTCTCCTCTGCTTTAAATATTTGCAGCACTTAAAAAATTCCTTAAGAAAAAATTTATATATAAAATAAGTAAATAAAAATAATTTATCCTTAATTTTATTTAAATTTTATTATAATTTTAATTTATTAAATAATTTAAGAACTTATTTATTCACTTTACAACACATATATATAAGTGCAACACATATTACATGCAAGTAGAAGTGAAAATAAATTAAATTTCTTCGTCAAAGTCTATGACTTTCTTTTGAAGTCTGATTTAACTCGACTTATTTACTAATCAAGTTAGACTAATATTTTTTAAAAACTTATTTAACTAAAAATTTTAGGCCTTAAGTCATCTAATGTCTTTTAAGTCTAATAGATCGATTTGACTGCTTAATTATATATAATATAATATATATTATTATAATAATTATAAATTATAATTATAATTATTAATTTATTATAATATATTAATATTTTTAATTAAATTTTAATAACAAAACTAAAACTTAAGTTAATAAGTTAAAATAAAAATAACATATTTTTAATATATTTAATGTAATATATTTATTAGAATAAAAATAATAAGTTAATACTCACTCACTACTTATATAAATGCTCATTATTTTCTTATTCTAATCTTTAGTCGATGTGAGACTTAGAGATATATGTTTCTAATAATTTTATAATTTGGTATATTTCTAAGTCTCACATTGACCAATGACTAAAGTAAGAAAGTGGTGAGCATCTGTAAAATTAGAAAGTGAGTGTTAAGTTATAACAAAGACCTATTAATTTTAAGTAAGTCTGTTAGCCTATTTTAAGGCTTAGGTCTGTTAGCCTATATAAAGGTATGTTGATCTATTTAAAAGTAGGTATGTTAGCTTATATAAAGGCATATTGATCTATTTAAAAGTAAGTCTGTTAGTCTATTTAAAAATTTTATTACAAAGTAAGTTTTTAAATAAGTTTTCAGATCTGGTCAAATTTTTAAAAATATCAAGTCAAATCTTATAAATTAACTTATTACAGATTCACAAACTAAATTCAAATCTTATAATTGAGATATAAACTAAGTTAATGATCAAACTTATTTAAGATAAAGTCTACCCTGATTAAATTTGACCTATTTTTATCCCAATATGCAAGTTTCAACTTGCCAAAGGGAAGGCTACACAATAGGCGGGTTGACCATTTCTACGTTCTCATCTGTTGAATCCATTTCATTATGTGTCCTTCATTTTGTTTATTAATTTGTGATATCGAAATTTGTTTAGAAAGATTGTGTTTGGAAAATAGCAAATTTTCTTTGACCACTCTCGACTCCTTACTTGTAGAATCTCGATAACTTGTGGTCTCCGATTTCCTTCGCTTTCTCAAGAATCTCCACGTATGGACGCAGCCAAGAAATAAGAAGCCCGACTCTTGACAAAAATAGAAGAGTTTTGGAATCCTTCAAGACCTCCAATGCAAACGGGCCACGCGTCACCTTTCTCCAACACCTGTTGCTTGATGAATTTCACCGTCGATACTTTTCTCCTTCAATCTCTCAAAAATCAAAATATCTCTTCAATCCATCTTTTCTAGCAAATATATATATATATATATACATAAAAAATTTGAATCATTCAATCTTATATTATTATGTCATAAAAATTATTTTAAAAACTACATATATAGTAATATATAATTAATTAATTATATAAATTGCATCAAAATTAAACTATAAATATACTAAGTAAAAAAAATAAGTTTATAGTATTAAATTATTTTTAAATATATATCAATTCACATTAGTTTTTTTAGGATTTAAGTAAAAATTAATGATTTTATTCTTTATTTATAATATTTTGCTTAGTTAAAAAATTTCCACACAATATTATTAATTAAAATGTTTAAAAAAACATTATTTTTTCAAGAAAAGTAAAATAGTAAAAGAAAGAGTCTGTGTGCTTATAGATGTATGTCAACAGGCCATTATTGTCACCCTTGTAGGTAGCAACAGAATTGGAAACCAAACAAACCTCATTTTTATTTTTTTTGGAAACGTGTCAGTAAATTAAACACACCTCTACCTGTTACTATGATTCATCTATATAAATACGTCCCTTGGCCCCGTGTAAACTGAAAATCTAGCAAGCAAGAAATTAAGAGAGTGTTGAATAAGATCACAGGACAGGGACAGAGGGAAACAGAAAGAGCAGAGAAGATAGAGATGAGGATGTTTTCTAGGTTCAAATCTCTGTCAAGAGCAGTGCACGAGGAACAAGAGGAGCGTGAGCATGAGGAGAAAAACAAGTACCCTAGAATTAGAAGCGAAGGAAGAAGCTCGTGCATAATATCCCTAACAGTTTGGAGAAAATCCCTTGTGATCAGTTGTAAAGGATTCACGGTGTTTGATTCTCATGGAAATCTGGTGTATCGGGTCGACAATTATATTGGTCGCCCGGATCAAGTCATTCTCATGGACGCCTCAGGAAAATCTGTCCTCACCATGTGCCGCCGCAGGGTATGTATCTTAATTTCTTTATGCCTTACATATTTTATCACGTACTCCTTTTTCTTCTTTCTTTTTGTTTACTATATATATATATATATATATATATGTAAGCAATAAGAATAACATCAAATGTAATAATATCAATAATCAATAATAATAATAATAATATAATAGTTTATAGTTGATAATATGCAGAAGCTTTGATTGGTAGATAGCTGGTATGTGTTTGAAGGGGAAGTGGGGAACCAGCGTGCGAGGAGGAGTAACATGTCTAAGTCATCATCAGAGAGTCAAAGTCCAATTTGTTATGTGAAGAAGCATGTGAATATTTTAAACGGCAACCCCAATGTTCAGGCGTATGTGTACCATGGAGCCTCACATTCAGATAAACGATGTGCGGCGTTTACAATAGAGGGTTCCTACGCACATCGGACATGTAAGGTGTTGGACGCGTGCGGAAAGGTCGTGGCTGAAATTAAGAGGAAGGAAGCCAATGCTAAAAACGTTTCTTTTGGGATAAAGATTTTTCAGTTAATTGTGCACCCTGTCTTTGATCCTGGCTTTGCCATGGCACTCGTCTTACTCCTCGATCAGATGTTTTCATAACATTTTATTACCCATATATAATATATAATAATAATAATAATAATATCACTCTCTCTATTTCATGTATTGTTAATATTTTGGGTTGAAGTAATACATTGGTGAAATGCATTTTAAACCATCATGGTCATGGAAGAGATAATAAAGGATGAAAGGGAAAACCCATTTTTAATTGGCAGTGTGCTATTTATTCTTATTTACTTTATTGGTTTATTGTTGGATTAAACCAAGTTTAATCTCTCAAATTATATCTTTCGAATTGATAGCACTATTAGGAATTCATTTTGTTTCTAATAACTTCCACTTCCATCTAGAATGAAATTCATTATGTGCCTATGCTTCAATCAGCTAAGTGGGCAAACACTTCAAATTATCAGACTACATCCTTGGGGCAAACGCCGAAAAAAAAATGAAATTTGTTTAAAGTTCAAGACATAATTTTAATTACCCATGAATATCCCTGAAACTGAAAGTTTCGGGCTCAACCATGTTACCATATCTTTAATCTATACATAGGCACCCAATTACCCCTACTTGGGGAACTACACTACTATCAGTCACACCTGCACTTAGCCCTGAACCCAGCACAAGTAGAGTAGCAGTTACTTAAGTAAAATACTAATAGAGGCAGCATGTCATAGCATGTCAGTTGCGTAAAGTCATTCAACATATACACAACACCGAGAGAGAGAGAACTTGCTTGCTATTGCCTCAAATGCTCTACATTAGTCAAAAAATTGTGCTATTTTTTACACGTGTTTAAATTACAACATTTGAATCAAGTTTGCCCTTGAACATGAACCCTTGCAAGAATCTTATTACAGCCACATAATAATATATAGTTATATACACAGCAGCCTTTGACTAACAACCGAACATTGTAATCACAACAGCTGTCAGCAGCAGATGTTTCTACAGTATATAAAGCTCGATCAATCTCACTTGTCCCTTCCCCTTTTTGAATCCATCAATATTAATTTTCCAACCTTCTGTTGACCATCATAAACCTTATCCAAATTCCTATCAGGTGGGGGCATCATCCTGTGTTGCTTCACGATACTGGCAGTTGAATGCTTGTTTTCCACAATCGAGTCCTTAACCTGTTTATTGGGTAATGACCTTACTTGATCTTGAAGTAGGCCACGTACAGGGTCCTTTCTTAACATTATTGGAATGACCACCATTCTTACTCTCGACTAGGGAAAGTGGAAACCCTTGGCTTCTTTGAGGGAATTATCTGCTGCACACTTCTGGCCACCAGGTCAGATCCAATCATTGAAATTGGTGCTGGAAGGCATTTCTTCAACTTTAGCAATTGGCTTAAAGTTGTTACCTTCCATGGTCTTATGCGAGGTCGTCTTCTGCAATCTTACAATTCCATCTGGGTTCTGCCTCGGTAAGTGATTTGCAATTTCAAAGAGAATTTGTACAGCTTCTAAGAATATTGGACATTGCCCATCTGTCACAGACAAAAATGTTAAGCAGGGGAGAAGAGAGAGAGGCCTTATTACTCTACTTGCAACTTCAGCAAATTATTTATAAGACAAAAATGTTAAACAGGTCAGTCACATTGTCTATCCAAAGGTGTAATTGTCAGGCCTAACATCTGAGTCTCACTGTCAATGGTCCAGGTTATAAGATTTAAAATACAATTTGCGATAAACATATTTCACATTGGAAATAACATAAAGGGAGAATCCAATTGATATTTCCTGAAGGTTCTTTGCCCAACCATGAGAAGGAACACACAAAAGAAGAACGAAAACGGGTGTACAAAGATAGTCAAACAAGTGTACACATAGGCAAAAGATGTGTTGTACTCAATAACAACATCCCGGACGTGGGAGGAAGAAGATGAAAAAGAAATTAGACATAAACAGTAACAGAAATTCAGGTAGCCAAAGAAAAATATGTACCTGCAGTAGCCTCAGAATCTTTAGAACATGTTACAGGAGATGATGAATTCCACTGACAGAAAGGAAGACTAGCAAATAAAGATGGGAAAACTTTATTGTCTGAACTACCAGTTGAAGGAACAAGGCTCTGATCATAACTGAACGAATCAAGGTTTGTGAAGCAACCACGATCAATATCAGTAGAGCTAGCAATTACACCTATCCTTGCCCATTTACCTTGGCATGTGCTTTTACTTGCTGATAACTTAACTGCATCAGAATTAATTCTAGAATGGCCACCAAAAGCATGTAACCGTGGAAAGGCTGGCAAGCTTGGCCGAAGAAATACCTGCTTGCCTGAACGTAGATTATTACTACTCTCTTTGTGGAAATGGCAAGCTGGGACAAATAAAGGAGCAAAGACTCCAAGTCCTGGGATGGAGGGAGTGCAATCCGTTCCAAGACATCCTTAGGTTGACATAAGGGAAAGTCAAGTGGACTAGAGGGACTTTCATTTTCACTATAAAGATCCTGGATGTCAATTGCTAATAAAGGTAAATTAGCATAGGCACAAAAGACCAAGCACAAGCAAAAAGTTTCTTTAGTGACAACTAACCAAAGAATTCAAGTATAATGGTGCAGCCTTTATGTCGCACCTATGAGGTGGTCCATTATAATTTGTCACTGTATCAAGCCAAAACTGAATCCATACATGAATCCATTTAATACTAAGTACTAACCTTTTGACATGAAGACTTATCCGATGTGCAAGACTGCTCTTTATCTCCATTACTAACACTTTCTACAGCATAAACTGAACTCAATTGGCAAGTGGACATTTTCTTGTCGGAGGAGCTATAAATCTCAACCATATTTTGGGAGTGAACAGACATAGAAAATTGAAGGATAGAGCAAGCCTTTCTAACTGAATTAAAAAAACTTTCACTCATATTTGATGTCTTCTTCCCTTTATTTTTGCTCAATCTGGGGCAATCAAAAGTGCCCCTAAGCAGCTCATCCAACGGTAGCTCATCCATAAGCTTTATGACATCATCAATATCATGCTTCAGAGTATATAATCCTGGCAACAATTTCTGAAAATTCCATTTGAAATGTATGTAATCTCCACTTAGTAATGGCAGGTATAAATCATAAAAAGCACAAAGCATTCTGGTAGAGAAACTTACAACAGCAACATCCAAGCCTTATCCCATTGGGTAGGGATGGCTATATGGATCAAACAATGTCATTGTGCTCTATCAAAATGCTCTATCCACAAGGTCTTTTTTAATGGTCTCTTCTAGATTTTTCTTTGGTCTTCCTCCACCTCTCTTAATCAGACTATCTTCCATTTGATCCACTTTTCTCACTGGTGGAGAAGCTTAAAACTTAAAAAAATTCTAAATATCAATAAAACCAAGAGTATATGGCCAAAATTTATAGGATATCAGAACATATACGGTATACCACTTTGTCACTTTGTTTATGTATGGCTGGATGTGGGTTAGATACTATTGGATATTATTGGTAACTGGTACAAAATCACATTATTAGGGGAGCCATAATTTTGAAATGCTCATACAGTAAATTTAGCCGCCCCGAAATGAGAATGACAATTTTAAAATAGAAATAATGATAAACTAAAGTTCTAGAAGCACAAGAACTTAATATTGATAAAATGCATATTCACACAAATATAAGCACAATGATATTCATTTCAAGAGTGATAATGTGGGATAAATTACAATTACAAGCAATATAACCAAGTGACCATGTTACATGAAATCAATCGAGAGACTAAACACATTTGGTTGCTTTTAAGCTGGCAAGTCCAGAAGCAAAATAGATCGGTTTCTGGCTTCAATAGCATTACAACCACAGCACTAAGAACAAAGCCTCAGATGTGTTATTTACTTAATTAGTTCTTCAAAGAGAATATCTAACTACATCTGCATAGCAAAACAATAGTCAACTAGGCAAATACAGATGGGTTTTTTCCAAAATATAAAATACAATGAACTGAATTGCCAGATAACTTAATGCCACAAACACCTAAATCAGATTCCTAACAGGTTAAAAGAGTCATGGCCCTCAGCTATATGTATACTGAATCATCAACCAAAATATACCACAGCACAGTAAATAATCACATGCAAAAAATAATTTTATGAAGAAATGGAAACTACAGGAGATTTATCATTTTTAGAATAGTACAATAGGCCTAATAATTACATACCAAAGAACTTATTTCCTCCATTAGCAGAACTGAAGATCACTGCACCCAATTTCATAGAGGATAACTCATATTTAGCCTTAGAAGAAGGCACTTTAAAGTTCATTTTAGCACTGCGCTTGGTAGAATGGCTCTTTTGCTTTGAAAATTGACTTTTCTCTATACAAAATGAAAATCAAGGGGAAGAAGTTGAGAGCATTTAGATAGAAAGCAATTGATGCAGGTTTATTTAGGGGGAAAATACCTAAAGAAATACACTTTATGTGATGTGTTATCCAAGCTTTTCAGAAATATCCTTTGACTCCTCAATTTCATTCGGGCTTGTGGAATCTTCTGATTCGGGCATCCTGGGCCTCTTTGAACATGAACAACTCCTGTCAAATTTCGCTGCTTTTAGTTGTAATGGCATACCTCTGAGTGCAGGACAATTTTTGTCCTTACCACCAGGCACATTTTTGGACAACTCTTCACCCTGAAGATGGGGCAGCTGACTAGAATTCTTACAAAATTAGCATATTTCATATTTGCAACATCTAGTACAATAGCATTAATTGGATAAAATCATGTAATGATGAACATAATAGCAAATTGCTGAACACTATAACAAGATTTTAAGTCTTATTTGACTGAAATTAATAAACTTTACCTAAAAGGAACAACTCGATCAATATGGTTTGCATAAAATGGATCATTAGATATGGCACCAACCTCATATACCTATCAAGCATTATTAGGCCCATACTTAATGAACAGTTAACACAGGGATGAATGGCTATTTAAATAACTGGAAAAGGAGTACCTAGGTCCTAGGTTTAAGCCCATTAGACCTGCCTTGGGACGACTGGAACCCAAGCCTTGAGCGAAAAGAGTGAGAACCTCCACCACCAGGCCACAACAATTGGTGGTGGTCTCCCAACACTTAACCCACCATGCCTGATGCATGTATGGCAATGGCATACAAAGGTACTCCAATACGTCCAATCCCATTAATTGGGAAAACAACAATGGGATGTTTCAAGTTTAACCTTCAGTTATCCGATGGATAGTGACAAGGGAAAAAAATAATGCACTTGTTACTCTATTCATTTTCAGTTCTCATGAGGAAATTCTTAAAATTCTGGTCGGAGATCGTAATTCTTAAGTCAAGTGTTTTTTTTTTTTACCCCCTAAAGCAATTAGGCTTTTCCCAGCATCAAAATTTCAGAATGGTCCAATATAGAATAGATCAAAACAGTGAGGCTTAAATAAAGAAGTTTGACGAATATCATAAATATACAAGAAACTAGCAAAAGGGATAATCACTTACCATTTTCAGCAACACTCGATTGAATGGCTAACTATAACTGAAACATGGGCCTCCTTAACTGTAACTGTAAGCCCAGCTCTGAGAAAACCCTCTGATCCCATCAGTTGGGTAAAGCAGGCAATTCCACAGCATCCATGCGAAAGCACTTTACAAGAACACGAGCAATCAACAAGCACAAGCAGTAACAACTTTGGAGATAAGAGATGAAAATGAGTGAATTTGTGGAGTGGTTGCGGTTGGTGGCTGTTGGAGGCCGTTCTACTTCTAGGGCAATGCACAAGGACGGGAGCTATATATAGTTTTCGTAAATGGCTACACTTGTGTTGTGTTTGGATACAGTTTGTTGATGGAGAAATTTTTACTTAAACTATGAACATTTAGTTGAGTGTATTAAGTTAATTATGATTGAGTATTTTTATAGATAATTGTGTTACATAATTAATTTTATAAAAATTAAAAGAAATATTAAGTTTTGATTGACTTGATGCATCAACTATGGTGCTCATAGTTTAAGTAAGAATTTATCTTGTTGCAGAAGAATATTACGGTGAGGTCAGCGCAGACGCAAGTCCCCAACTGCTTCCTTTTCTTGTTTGAGGGCTTTCTGTCTTTGCTCCTTTTGACGTGGCATTATCCATTTAAATTATGACACCTAACGTGGACGCCACCGCAATAACTGTTGCACAAAACATTTTTAATCTTTAAGTAAAAATTAGAAAAAATAATATTTAACCATGATTAATTATTTTTTTCCTATTAAAAAGAATAAAGAAAACTTCTCTCTTTCTTCTCCTTTTCCATCACCACTGGATTTGGATTTTTTTAATTTTTTTTATTAAATGATCAATTGTAAGAAAAAATATATAAATTATAAAAAAATTTATACAAATAATTAAGATTCATTAATAATTTTTTATTTTATTTTTTCTCTTACAATTAATTACTTAAAAAAATTATGAAATTATAAATAGTGAATGAGACTAGGAGCTAGTGTGTAGCTGACACTATATGTCAACCAAGCCCACTTTTTTAAAATTCGATTGCCAAATTTTTGGAATTTACTTCTATGTAGAATAGATTTTGTTCTAAACCTTTTTTTTTTTATGTTAACACCACTGGAAACTTGAACTCATCCTTAGTGTTTCAATTTGTGTTGTAATTATGAAAGTCTTGTGACGAAAATGAAATCAAACCAAGAATGGAATGGTGGATTCTTATTGGGCTTTTTTATTAAACTGTCACTGTTAGTAAAATTATTTATCAAAATGTTATTTTTTTAACTATTTACTAAATTGTTATTTTTTTAACTATTTACCAAATTGCCCTTGTTGTTTAACTATTTATCAAAATGCCACTCTTTTGAAATTATATACTAAACTGCCACCCTTTTGACTGACGTGGCATTTTTAAATATTTTCTGGCCAACCAGGATGCGCCAAGTAGGATGGCGCATCCACGTAGGTTGCGCCAGACGTGTTGGCACAACCTACGTGGATCGCGCATCCTACTTTGGCAGCGTCCCTGTTGGCCTTTAACCAAAAAACGCTACTTTTTTGTATGTTATTAAAATTAAATAATTAATTAAAAATTAATTGAAATACTTAATAAATATTTATAAACGTTTATTAATGAATTATACTAATTACGAAATAAAATATATAATATAAAATAAAAAAAGTGACAAATTTAATATGTTAGTAATATTGAATATTATTTTAGTTATTATGAAGATTTATTAATTACATAACACATATGTTTATTTTTTGTTATTTTTTAAAAATTTATTGTTTTAATTTATTGTTCAATTTAAAAAACGATTGAGGTATTAACTATTTACTTTTAATTGTCTTTATGTATGATTTTTAATAAATTTAAAAACAATCTAATCAAATATACGTACATATCTTATTATTGAAGTTATTGAATATATTTATTTATTTTGACACAAATAATTTAAACAACATATAATAAAAATTAAATGGTATATCCTGTAGAAGAGACGTATCACTTAAATGAATTTTTGTTGAGTAGGATTCGGATGATAGTGAGTAAGATTCGATCCGAATAATCCTCTCTCAAATTTTTAGTAATTCAAATTAGTAAAAATTTCGACGTAGTTTCCCTAAATGTTGGATCTCCCAAAAGCCAATGATCCTGTTTAATGCAACCGCTACCATAATATTTAATAAAATCTAAAACAAAGGCGAAAAGCATATATATAGTGTAATCTAATTAGGGTACCAAACTCACGAGAATATATTCTCAATAGTATTTTACACAAAATCAATAAATATATTCTCTAAATATCAATGAGATGGGCCCGCATCAGAATGCGGTGGCCTGTGAGATGGTTCGGAAGAGGGACTTGGCTGTGATGGGTATGGTGGGTAACCTGGTGGTGGGTAAGGATATGGTGGGTAACCCTGTGGTGGGTAAGGATATGAGGGGTAACTCGGTGGCGGGTATGGATACGGTGGGTAAGGGTATGGTATGGTGTAATATGCGGTGGTTCTTGAGTAGGGGGTACGTAGCGTAGTAGGAGGCGAGTGGGGGTATGTAGCGCGTAGCGCGGTGGATCTTGTGTCGTATCTTGGCAAGTAGAAATGAAGTCCTCGGGATGTCGAAGTCGTGTCCGATTGCTCGCTAATCCTCTCCTCCGTCTACACCGCGTTCCTGTTGGCTCGACTCCTCGGGCGGCCCGAAATGTCGTCTGCCGGTGGAGCCGGGCGCAATGTTGTTCCATCGTAATGCGGTCATGCTCCATGCAATTAGTGTAGGATTTGTGTAGCACCTCTCGGCGACGGTGTCGGTAGTTGAACCGAGCAAATACTCTGCAATGTCCGCCTAATAAACATATACAATTTATGTCATTATATTGAATACAAAATACATATAGTCACTAACGAATTAGTAAAGAGCTTACCGCATTCCCATAGATGCGCTTGTGGAGCAATCCAAATACGTCGGTAATTCTTTTATACCAACGCATGTACTCGGAACGCGAATTGAGGGGTGCGACCAATGGGACTCCCAACAAGCTTCTCCCTACGACTATCCCGGTGGCTATATAAACGGCATGTGTGGCCGGCCAATCCTCATCATGCCTGCTGCCGCGAATGTAACCGAGTGCAATCGTCATTGGAGCGGTCTCCGTGGAATGGGCCGGTCAAGACCAAATCGGCGCATGACGCGGCTGCAGGCTGGTGCCACTCGACAATATGGAAACATATGAGAGGGACCACGCGCCGCTATGTCCCTAGCGACCACACACACAAAAGTGGCAATCTTTGCCACACCGACATCCGTGTATGGTTGCCATATAAAGCCGAAAAAAATGAGATGCACAAAACATTAAGACGGCATATGCATAAGTAAATATATCAAAGGAATGTAAACGAAGACATACCTCATCGTTCTTCAACTTGATCGAAGAACTGACGATAATATAAAAGGACGCCAATCACAGTATCACTCAATACTTTATGTTTGCGCCACCTATTTGGTAAATGAAAGTATTGCAAACGTAAGTATTTTTATTAACAAAGCATGTCATGAAAGTAATGTAAAAATATGAAATGAAATAGAAACTTACTCCCATCCTAAGGGACGTAGTTGACCACGACCAGCATCGTAAAACACATCAGGTTCATCATGGTCAGCTAGTGAAGGGGGGCAAGCCGGGGAATCGTACCACGCCCGATCTTGCATAAGATGCATGCACCTCCGATCTCGCGTGCGTCATAGTGCAGTAGCTTTACAAAGCTCTCTATACAGTACGCCAAAACCGACCCCAACTATACGTCCGGCAATGACAAAGTCCTCCAACAATGGGAGGAACATCAAGTGCACGAGCTTACTCAATGATCGGGGCATAAGAAACCCCCAAGCAAGCGAAGTATGTAATGTCGTGCACGCTGTTGCACGTACTCATCATCATCGTCCTCAAGGACTGTAGTAACACTCGGCTGCCACAGGTATGTCATGTCAATGCGTGCCCCAGCTACGAGCGAGGGAGTGTCATCAATCCCTAACAACTGAGCGCACAAACTGAGCCAATCGTCCCTATGCGTAACGCCAGTGACTGCTGCGCCATCAATGGGAAGACCCGATATCATTCCGATATCCTCCAACGTAATGGTGCACTCCCCGGTCGGCATGTGAAATGTATGCGTCTCTGGGCGCCATCTCTCAACCAACGCAGAGATCAGGGAGTGATCAATACTGCAATAACCCATGTGGGCAACTCCCGAAACCACCGTGAAGATAAGGAATAATCGGAGCGGGAGGGTCCATATGTTTCGTCTTCGAGCACGTCTAACACGCAGTGTCGGTCCTCATGTCCTGCGATACATGCTTTGGGAAACATGGTACTCTGCAACTCCAAAATCGAGCCGTCCTCAGTCCGGGGTTTACATGGAATGCCATCTCCGTCACCGGTGATGCCAAACATTAACAACAATTAGTATGATCCTATTATTTTTATAATAAAATATGATATAACCATATGATAACTATACAAAATATAATATGGAATAAATAAAGATAACACTTGACAATCAACTAACATATATAGGAGAATAGTATTTGAATACAACTGCATAGATTGGTGATACAAAACAATACAACTCGTAAATACACATCATTACTAATACAAGATTTTGAAAAATGAAAATAGGTCCGATATCAACTAGATGGGCGCAGTTGATGGCCCAGCTCCATCATCCCCCAAGGAACTCAATCTGCCGACACGACAAGTACGAGAATTATGTCCACGTTGATGGCATCTTGTACACGTCTGTCCTGGCCCTGCTTCGCGCCAATCCATCTCATTCCTAAGTCAGGTTGATTTTGGTCGACCTTTGGATCTAAGCAATGCACGTGGTGGCACCAAAGTGGCGTCGGGCCGCAGCCACCATGGTTCACCGGACCGGTTCAAAGTCAAACTCATAGGCCCTATAAATGCTTTCCATCCTGTAAACCCTATGAACAAGTTCGAATGGGTCAATTACCACCGAAGCACACGCAGCAAGCGCATGCGAGCAAGGATAATGCAATGCTTGAAACACCCCACAGTCACACTGCCTTGCTTCCAGGTTCAAAGTATAAGAAAGTCCACCCTGTTGTGTTACAGGATTAAAAGCCTCTTCAACCATGAACCTTGTGTTCTCTCTATTATACCGACGAACTTGGTGTGAACTGGCCTTTGCCAGGTTTACTCTCCAGTGCTTCAATAAGTCATCACTCCAGATCTGGTTAAATTAATGGGAATAACAATATCAAACCATAAATAGATGCACGTGTGAACAACAATTTGTTTGTGGTTGTACTTAATATTGTAAAACAATATCAAACCTGGTTGAATGTCATCAATTTCGAATTTGCCTCGTCCTTTCGGTTGACGAAGTATTCTACTAACTTCGTATATGTCAATTGAACCAACGCAGTTATAGGTAGATTTCTGCTACCCTTCAACACTCCGTTAATGCATTCTGAAAAATTGGTAGTCATATGACCGAATCTGTGACCACCATCATACGCCAAACTCCATTTTTCCTTTGGAATTCCGTTAATCCAATTTGCCATCTCCGTTGTAACTTTCAGCTTCTCTAGCCTAGCATCAAACTTTATTACAATTGGTTCATACCCTGATACATCGAATAATTTGGGTTAGTATTATAACCTAACTATTATTAGCGACAAAAATTACAACACAAAGAGAAAATGTAAAGTACCTGTGTTAATAAAAAATCTTTTCAACTCCTTGTTCTGAAATTTGGAGTTAAAATTGGAACCAATATGCCATATGCAGAAGACATGATATGCATTCGGAGGTTGCCATCCAAGATTTTCATTTGCCACTCGATTGTAAGATGCCTCGATGTCGATCGTAGATCAAACACAAGCCCTCTTGTTGGGTTACATGCAATCTCGGGTGGGCTAAGAACCAACTCCAAGCATCCTTTGTCTCCCCTCCACAATGGCAAATGCAATAGGCGAGAGGTTTTCTGTCTCCATCTTGAGTTGTTGCAATCAACAACTTATGACGATACTTGCCATACAAATGAGTGGCATCAATCAATGATGGGCTTATAATATCGGAAGCCAACCACACATGGTCTAAATGTTCGAATAACCGACAAAAGACTCTTTTTGAACGATCGAGTCGGTTATTCACAAAACATTCCTCGTCTTGCAACTCCACCACTTTGTGCTTTCCATGTCTCTCTCTGCATGGTTGCTAGCCATCTGGGTAACACCTCATAAGATTTGTCCCAATCCCCAAACACATTCACAATAGCCATTTGTTTTGCCTTCCAAACCTTTCGATATGAAACTTGGTAACCAAATTGACTTCGAATCCGTTCAATAATTAATGATACGGGTGCATCGGGTTTTGTTCTGACTAACTCCAAAATGCAAGAGCAGATCAAACGAGAGTCCAACTTCTGGTGATCTAATGACATAGATGGGCTTACCCAACTATGAGGTTCATTATATTTTGTAATCTGCCACGTATTCGACCTCCTGCTTTGTATGGCTCTAAGTCTCCAACTACAACCTTCGTCAAAGTTAGGGCATTTGGCAGTGAATCTTCGTGAATCAGAGTCTTCAATATTGTACTCTTAATGCCTGTGAATAGAATATTGTTTGAGAGCTAACTTCACAGAATCTTTTGATGGAAATTGCAAGCCAACATAGAATTCATCACCCATGCTCCAAGTCCCACGAGTGTCTAACTCAGGCAAGTTATCAGGATTATCCAATGCATCCCAGTTAATTTGAGAAAACTGAGGGCATGGTGGCACAAACACGGATTCAGGTACCCGAGGCATAAATATGGATTGAGGAGCAATCGCCAAAGGAACCTGTAAATTTTGTTCGGCATCAAAGTTTTATTCCTCTATGTCGGTGTCGAATCGTCGCCCCTCGGCTACTTGTTCTTCGTCTTCACTTGACTCCCATACTGCATCTCTGACAAGTGGGTTATCAGGTTCAACCATTGCACCACCAATAACGATCATATTGCATGACTCAACTTGATTAGATGGACCAACTTGAGATTCGGTTTCACCAGGAGCTTCAGCATGCTCTTCTTGCCCACTTGTTTCTACCTCCACATACAACTCCATAGATGCCATGTTCGGAGTTTGACAGAAAGAATCTATCATGTACTTTAGATCATCATCGTCTTCTATTGGAAGCCCCCCCATCTCCACAGATTGAAGCATTGCGGACACCGATAGACAACTTTTGACACATGTTGGTTTGCTTGAAGCCTCAACTTTGAATGGATCTTAGTTTTCAACCCATCCAAAGTCATGTCGGCTGTGATCACAATAGGCCTAGGAGGAGGACCTCGATACATGACACCCTCTTCACCATCATACATTGTCCCATTGAAGTAAATATGCACATTTAGCGATTTTGTCATGTTAACTCCAATTAGAACAATAACAATTCAACACATTTGTAGAGAGATTAAACATCAATTACAATATTCAATACAGTTATTTATGTAAAAAAAAAATTCTAAAGTCGAATATCTTGAATTAAGCTACATTTACTAATGTAAATCATGTCAAAGATATATATCCTACTAGATTACCTATAAATTAATTATCTATATAATTTAAATTACATATCATACAACTTCATTATTCATTAGTCAATACAAATATTAAACTATAATAATAATACATTATAATTAACACTAACTTAGTAAAAAAGTAATCAATAAATAATAAATAAACTATTTAATTATTGAAAGAAATACTTACGGTGAAAGGAATATAATTTAAAGTACAAATAATGATCCCGACACCACTTTTCGTAAGAATTGAGAGACTTCGTGAGTGTTTAGAGAGAAGAAATTTATAGAGAGATAGTGAGAATTTAGGAAAATGTGAGAATGTCACGCACGGGGAAGGGGTGTGGGAATATATATACTAGGTTACGCCACCCTTGTTGGCGTTTTATACTTGTTGCGCCATCAAGGGTGGCGTTTTAGTTCCAGGGCCAACCAGGATGCGCCACGTAGGATGGCGCATCCACGTAGGTTGCGCCAGCGTGTTAGCGCAACCTACGTGGATGCGCCATCCTACGTGGCGCATCCTGGTTGACCAAAAAATATTAAAAAATGTCACGTCAGCCAAAAGGGTGGCAGTTTGGTATATAGTTTCAAAAGAGTGGCATTTTGGTAAATAGTTAACAAAAAAAGGCAATTTGGTAAATAGTTAAAAAAATGGCAATTTGGTAAATAGTTAAAAAAATGACATTTTGATAAATAGTTTTACTAACAGTGACAGTTTAGTAAAAAAGCCTTCTTATTGTTTACTGGTTGCTGGTTCGCACATGAACCATTGTTGGGCTGTTGGTTTATGAAGGTTGAGATCAAATCTAAACCGAAGATATGATAGCACTAACTCATTGTTGTTGAGAAGGGTCGTTCGCCATTACTGATGGATCGGGTTTCATCTGGGTTGTGATGAAAATGGCAGTTCTTTACCTCAAACCACCATGGGGTTCATCCCTTCTTGTTGCTGGTTCGATTTCGCATTGAAATCCAGAGGTCTTTGGAGTGAGTGGACCCAGCAAGAACTTTTAAGCTCTGCTACAATCTGTTGTGAGAGAAACGTTGGCGTGAGGAGGAAGGTGGAAGAAGGGTTTCTAGGTTTTCTAATATTTTGCTGATTATATAATTTAAACTATTTTTTAATCAAAAAAGTTAACCATGATTAATTTTGAGTGGTGGTTTCCATCTAGTATAATTGTAGTGGGTCCTTGATTAGGTGTTACAATTTAAATAGAATATGAACATCTAATAATTTCTCTTAAACAAAAGATTAAAATTGTGCAAAGTGAGAGAAAAAAATATAAATTTAAAGATTCATTATTATTTATGTAAAATTTATTAATTTTATTTTTTAATAATTTTTATTAAGAAAAATAGCATTCTACACCTTTTAACTATTCACACTCTTTTTTAAGTATTGCGATTCAGTGAGAAAAAGTAATAAAAAAAATAAATATGATGAATGATATTAAAAAAATATAAAAATAGGTATACTATTAATGGTAAGAATATCATAATTATTTTTATTATAATATGACTCTCTCAACGTAATATGCAACATGAGAGGATCTGATTGCAATAAAAATTCAAATTTCACAAAGAAAAAACCTGAATGAGTACTTATCCATGTATTCAACAAAGTGTATGAGCGTTCATCTATTAAATTTGACATCGCATCTAGCAATAATATCATTTTTTTATTTGAGCAATAATATCATATTCAATATTCAATATAGTAGTTAATTTTGATACTCTTCAATAAATAATTATGACTATTTATATCAAATATAGGGTTAGTGAAATTTTAATTGTCAATTTTTTGAGGTTAAACCATAAAAAATATATTTGTAAATTCTTTAATTCTAACGTAGATGATATGTTTTTGACCAAACTGAAAATGTAGATTAGTTGAGGTATGTGCAAACTGACTAGAATATCACATGAGCGTAATACCAAAAAAAAAATCAAATATAGGGTCAATAATAAGTTTTAATAGTGAGCACTAACACTTGACAATTAAACCGATTAGGCATTTCTATCAACAAAAAAAAATTAATTATCATACTATAAGAAATTTGTAATTTAGCGAGGGAATTTTGCGATGGAACATTTCCCTCGCAATGCCCTCTCTAATTAGCGAGGGAACTAGCAAGGGAATAGCGAGGGAAATTGGTTGACATGATACAAAATTGGTATATCATACAGCGACGGAATAGCGACGGAATTTCCCTCGCTATTTTGCAAGGGAATGATGGCTTATATTTGTGGCATATTAGCGACGATTAGAGACGAATTAGCGAAGGAAATAAATTTTCTAGAGACGAAATAGAGAGATATGCATTCCCTTGCTAATTAGTGATAAAAAATTGACTAATTTATTCCTCATTAATTTGTCGCTAGTCCCTCGCAAACTTTATTTGCGACAGACTAGCGAGGGAATAGCAAGGTAAATTTTCCTCGCTAATTTGTTAAATTCTTGTAGTGATAGTTGTAAAAACCAGATTGGCTTGACTTGTCTAATAAAAAAATTTGTGACTCAGCTGTGAATGCTTATGTCTTGAAGCATATCAAATGAGTTTTTGATGATAACAAAACCAAAGATGAAGATCAAGATAAAAAATAGAAGATCAAGAGCAAAAGAAAAAACCAAGATCAAAAGAGGTATATTAGATATAGGTCTTAGAATATCAATGTAAAATGCCCTTTAAGTATCTCAATGATTCTCAAATATTTTTTCAAATATCATTTCCAAAATAAGTGTGAAAATTCAAAGCTAAACATGTTTTTCAAAGAAAAGTTATTTTCAATCTTAGATTTAACACTCATGAAAAGATTTATATTTAATCAAAGTTTTGAAGTGTTAGAAATGGCTTACATACTCAATTAGATTTGAAAAATGTGTTCAAAGGTTAAGGTAATCGATTACACATGTTTTGTAATCGATTACAACCTAAACAGAGAGCTGGAAATCGATTACATGAAGTATGTAATCGATTACAAGCAAGTCAGAAGCATTGTAATCAATTATACCAGTAATGTAATCAATTACATTGAACCCGAAAAGGTAATAACACGTTCAAGAATGTATGTAATAGATTACATGGATATTGTAATCGATTACAAAGCAAGTCAGAGGCCTTGTAATCGATTACACCAAGAATGTAATCGATTACACATAGCCCAGAAAGCCAAGAACACGTTGGAACAACAATGTAATCGATTACATTTGTTGTGTAATCAATTACAAGTAATCTGGCAGAGTCTAACGGCTATATTAACTGCATTAAATGCTTGGTTTTAACACCCCCAACGGTTCCTTTTTTTGTATAACTTATAAATACTTGCATTGGGTCTTCATTAAGGGTTGAACTTCAATTTAGAACATCAATCTAACACTCATATACCAGAATCAAATCCTGAAAACGTTTTTGCCCTGTTTTTGTGAGAAAACTTGAGATATTAAAAATGGGCATTGTTAGAGCTTCAATTTATATCAATATACTCTTTGAGAGAGTTTCTATATTCTACATCTTTGTATAATCTATAAAGAAAGGGTGATGTATCCCTATAGAGAAAAGAATGAGGTATCCTTTAGTTGAATAGAGGGTGAGGTATAATTCTAAAGAAAATGGTGAGGTATCCCTTGAGGGTGAGGCGTCCGTCAAAAGTTGTAAAGGGTGAGACATCCCTGTTTTGAGGCTCAAAGCACAAGGGTGAGGTATCCCAAGGTGTTGTTGAGTGCTCCAATCTGTAAAGGTTTTCAAGCACCCGTTCAAACTTGAAGTTTAGTGAAAAATCTCGAGTGGTTCGCTTGAGGACTGGACGTAGGTCACAAGGGGTGGCTGAACCAGGATAAATCCTTGTGTTTGATTCTCTCAACCCTATCTCTTTACATTTGTGCATTTACTTTATATGCTTGCTTAAATGTTATTCATTTTGGCTTATTTAATTTGTGAGTGAAGTATTCAATCTCATTTATCTATTCACTTCAATTATCCAATAACTTCAACGAAAATTGATAAACAAACGTTTTACGAAAGATTTGTGAAAATATTTTATAAACTCAATTCACCCCCCTCTTAAGTTTGAGGCCACTTGGTAACATCGGCATTTGAGATCCTTACTTGTAACAGTTCTTTGAAGTGAACCAATCAAACTTGGGTGACTCCGTGACTCGCTTAAATGGATTGTCTCAATTTTCCTTTGTTTTTAATTAAAACCTAAAAAATGTAACTTGTATGATTTAAACATATTATCAATAGACATTGTTATGAAATATATTCTATCACTAAATTATATACTCTTGTTGATTAATATATTTATTTTTTTATTTATAATATTATCTAACTAATAAGTTATTATTATTGTTAGTTTGAAAGTATTTTTTATATAGTATTTTTAAAATAATAATATTTATATAAAGTAATTTTTTTATATAATATCTTTTTAAAAGTATTTTATTCTTTATCCGAATTATTCTAATTTGACATATTGACTCGTGATTGGACCGTAGACCCTAGAATTCGATCTTTTGATCATATTAACTTCCGATCTTAGTTATACAACTAATAAGGTATTAATTGCCTTTTGATAAAAGAAAAATTCATGGGCAGTGTAATTGTTACACATGGAAGGTCTTCATAAAATTTATCTCAAAAAGTCACATGAATTTATTTGGTATAGAGGTAAAATAAAGGTGAAAATATTACGAATGAGTTTTAATAGAATTTTAATTTTCATACTTAATTGACAAAAAAAAATTAGCAAAGGAAAAATCCAAACTTAGTTTTTGAATGAAGGAATAAGCCAAAGTTAAAACACATGCATTAATAGTGAAAATAAATATTTAAACTATTATGAAATTGACTGGAGGATCATGTTATAAAAGAAAAAAAAAGATTTACTATGATAAATTTTATTATTATTTATGTATGGTTTATTAATTTTACTTTTATATATTTTTCTCTTATAACATAATCCTTTTGTATTAGTAAGTACGATGAGAGAATTTGATTGCAATACAAATTCAAACTTCAGAAAGGAAAAACTGTATAAGTGCTTGCTCGGGTGCTAAGCAATAAGTCCATGACCGTTCAACTATTAAATTTGACATCGCATCCAGCAATAATATCATATTCAATATTTAATAAAGTATTCAATTTTGATATATTCTTCAATAAATAATTATGACTGTTTATATCAAATATAGGGTCAATAATAAGTTTGGATTGTGAGTACTAATACATGACAATTAAACTGATTAGGCATTAACTATCTTTTGATAAAAGATAAAAGGTTGAAATATATTTTAGTTCCTGAAAATATAATATATTTTTGTTTTGGTTCTTTTAATATTTTTTTAATTTTAATTCTTATTGTTAGTGAGATTTTGAGTAGTAAATTTCACTCATTTATGTCACGTGTTAGTAGTTTCATTTACCGTAAGCATTTAACAAAAAATTACTAATAATATACTAATGACTGAGACTAAAATTAAAAAAAATTAGATGAACCAAAGCTAACAAATTTTTTTTTAGAGAAACTAAAATTAAAAATATACTATATTTTCAATGACTAAAAATATATATAAGCCAAGATTAAATCATGGGCACTGTAATGGTTATTCATGAAAGGCCCTCATAAAAGTATCTCAAAAAGTCATCAGGTTTCCTTGATATAGAGTAGAAATAAAGGTCCAAATTTTATGAATAAATTTTCAATACTATTTTTATCTTTATATGAAATTGACCCCAAAAAAAATTAACAAAGAAAAAACCCCCCATTTTTTTTACCAGAGGAAAAATCCAAAGTTAAAACACAAACATTAATAGTGAAAATAAATATTTAAACTATTATAAAATCAACATATTTCACGATATCTTATATAATTTTTTTTTGGTTAATTTCATATAATAATCACCTTTATCAACTTGTTTTTTCTAAAAACTTTCTGAATTATTTAATTAAAACTTTTTATATTACAAATGCCACTGCAAGATCAACCTAAAGAGAAATAAAAAGTGTGCGTTGATCTCTCTCATAAAAGAAATTAAAATTTTAAAAGAATTGAAAAGCATATATTTAGCAACAATATAAAAAACAATTATTATCAACTTATAAAATGTTTATGCTGGGCATTAACTGTGAATGGTTACAGGTTACAGAAGATTGAGGATTGTGTGTGTATGAGTTTTTTAGCCAGGAAAATAGAAAAGTGAATAAAAAACAATTGTTGTATCATGTAATGGCTTTAGAGAGGAAGGGAATTACATTTTAAGAAATTTTAAAATGTAATTATATGCCTTGTAAAAATGTAATAATTTCATTAATATGAGTGTATCTCTATCTCTTTTATTTTTGGATTAATACATAAGTGTATTTCTGTTAAGTTTGTAACGCAGGTGCGAGAAATGATATTTGTAAAATATGAAAAATAATTAAGAAGTGTATCATAATAATTACAACTATATATTTTTATAATATTATATTTACACACATTATTTTATATTTATATAATTTTAATTATTTTATTAGAACTTATTTCACTAAAATTTGTTAAAATGATTTACTACGAGTCTTTTTTTCTTGGGACAGATATGAAACCATAAAATGATTTACTACGAGTCTTTTTTCATATTTTTATTGGTTATGAGGGTGAGAGGAGATTTAATTGGTTAGAAATCAAAATAATAGGTCAAAAATAATAAAAACATAACTATGACATTTTGTCTCATCACGCTGCAGTCTCTCTTTAGATCCAGCAAGCAGGGTAGGGCCAGAAAATGTGGGCCAACAAAATTGAAATCTGAATTTTGAACTCATTGTTTGATTCATGAGAAAATGAGTGTGAAAGAAAATGGGAAGAGAGAAAATAAGAAAATTATGCTCTTTTCTCCTGTTTGGATGTACAAAAAAAATAAAGAAAAAAGGAAAAAATCCCGCAAGATTCAGGTAAAAAGTTTTCTCTCCATAAATGCGAAAAAAAAATGGAAGAGAATAAGAAGATTAAGTTTAAAATAACAAATATATCCTTAATTCATTTTTTTTCTATCCTCTTAGTTATCTTCTTCCTATGCTTCTCAGCATCGCCAAAATCTTGCAGCAGAAGAGCAAGGTGTTTGAAGGTAATGTCTTTCACGGTGTTTTTAATGTAAAAAGTAAAGCCAAAAATTTAGGAATGATGATTCATTAATAATTATTTACAACTCATATGAACATTTTTTTTATTTTATAAATTTCTTAAATTTAATAATATAAAAATGAAAAATGAAAAATACACGAATACCTTTTTTAATAAAAAGTTTAAGATAAGCTTTTTCATTTTAAGAGAAAAATAAACATAAACAATAATTTATAATAAGATAACAGATCATCTATTAATGTGGATTTCAAATTTAAATATAAATTATGTAATTGTTATAAGTAGAAGATTAACTAAGTGAGTGAATTCTCATATATAATATATACATTCTTATCTTATAAAACTTATAAAATAAATACATAAACTACATGAATAAGTAAATAAATAAATGAATTTTAGATATAAAAATAAAATGAATTAGCTCACAATTTTTTAAAATCATTTCAATCTATATAAAAAATGTACAGACTCTATAAAAAGGCTTTAACTTAAAAAAAAATAAAAAAGGCTTTTATTTTATTAGTATATAAACTACCTACACAAATACATCATGTGCAGGAGTGTTTAAAACTCAGCTGTCTTATAACTCATTTCGACTTGAAGTTCATTTTGATAAGTTTGTGTTATACAAATTAAATTTAATATATTTTCATATTTCAAATTGTCTTAACCTGACTTAGTGTTATAAATTTTTTAAATTTTTTTATAGTTAATAACAAAACATTAGTTATAAACAAAATAAATTGACTTAAATTAATAAATTTTACATATAATATTATATTTATATTAATATTATATTATAAAATATATTTTAATTTTAATTTTTTATTTCTAAAACTTTATAACTTAACTATATATAAATTTTATATTTATACATTTTGTCTAATATTAAGTCAATTCAATTATAACTCAATCATTAATTAAACCATCATGAAAACAAATTTAAACTCAAACATTTGTTCTAATCAAAATATCAAATAAATTTAAGTTAAGTTAAACCGATCTCATAAATACTCTTAATCCTGTACATAATAAGATGGGTACAATTTACAAAGGAGATTAGTTGAGTCCCACTTTCTCTATAGAGGATGATGGAAAGTTTGAGAGATAAAATAAAGCGTGTGGTGAGATAAGATTTTTTTTTTCGACCAAATTTCTCAAATTACGTTACATAAATATTTATAAAGTTTATGAAATATTTAAAATATGTATAGCTAATCTTCAATAGGATCTTTTAGAGCCTAATAATAGCTCTATTAAAAAAATATTGCTATCATAGGACCCTCATAATTTTAAAAATATAGATATTTCAAAATATATACCCTAATGGTGTTGGTATGAATACAAGTACCAAATCAGCGTACACTATTGTCTACTTGTTATAATTTACATTTATAAATGTTTATGTGAATACAAATAAAATATTATGAAGGTACTAATTTGTTCAGCTAACAAAAACTTTTATAACTGATTGTAAGATTTTGTGATCCAATCTCACTTTTATCCATTTGCATCACTGAAACAAATTTCAATGTCACTTGAGTGTGTGAGTTAATTAGTAATTGAAATCATTAGAATTTCTTAATAATCTATTATATAATGAGAAAAATATAAATAAAATATCATAAAAATATAATAAAAATTTATGTTAAAAATATTTTTAATCTCTATATATAATACTTATTTTTAATTTAACTTTTACATGAAGATATTTTTAATTTAATTTATATATTACAATCATTTCTAACATCGTCTCCACCATTTGTTATTATTATTATCTTTTGCTAGAGTTGCAAAACACTAAATTATAAGAATTAAATTAAAAATAAAAATTATATATAAGTACAAAGATTTAAAAATATATTTTTATTCCCTACGTATAACATTTATTTTTAATTTACTCTATATATTGTATAATAAATGCTAAGCTTGCTTTACAAAGCTTCTCTCTCACGGTATTTTAACAGTAATAAATTAAATAAAATTTAAATTTTTTTTATATTTATTATTTTTATTCTATCAATTAAATTATAATATATCTATAATTTTATAAAAAAGAAAATAAAAAATAAAACATTAATACATAAAAAAATATTAATACACATATATTATAATTTAATTAATAAAATAAATATAATAAATATAAAAAAATAAACTTAAATTTTCTACTAACAAATTTTGGGAACGATGATGAAAAAATTGTATATATTATAATTAAATAAAAAAAATTTCGTATGGGTAGCAAATGCACGCATATAACAAAAATAAATTTTAACATGAATATTAATATAGTTTTGCCAGCGAGGGAGTGACTGTACACGCCTTCAAAAGGGAAGACGGCGCGTGTCCCTCTCTTCGCAGCACCTAAATATATCTCACACATCGGAAATCCCGACAAAGCACATTGGAGAATGAGCGGTACTCCGTCGGCGTTGGCTTCCCCACTGGTTTCCATGTCGCCGTCGGTGGTCAACTCGTATAGAATCAGCACTGTTGCAGAGCGTTTGGCTTCGCATGTTCAACCTGGCAACCGTAGCGAACCTATTGAATTTTATAGCCTCTGCCTCTCCCTCTCTCGGTATTCACTTGTTTATCTACTACTTCTACTTTCTATTCATAGCTTCTTCTATTCTCCTCCGATTTTAGGTTTTCTGTGTGTGTGATTGGAAATGTGCTTGTGTTTTAGTTGAAGAACTGCAATCGGAGTAGGTTATGTTGGAGTTTTGGTGTTGTGAGGTCTTATACTGAAATTGGAGTGGGTGGAGGTCGAATTTTGAAGTATTGCATTTAGAGAACACTAGAAACCAGTCGTGTAGTGTGGTCTTCATTTTTGTTGTGCGCATTCTTGCCATAGTATTGCAGGATTTAGCATCAACATTTTGCTGAATATGGAGATATTTAAGTTTGGATGGAATCCTTGTTTATTGATGATTTCTTATTGATGATGATACTATGAATGTGCTGTTTTTTTTACTAGATTTACTTTGATATGCAGAGGTATTGATTATGCAATTGCCAATGGTGAAATTCCAGACAAAGCTCAAGATCTGCCTACATTGATGAAACAGGTGATTTCCATTGTATTGTATGGATGCCTCTTTTTCACTTTTTGCTTTTGTTTTTTCTTTTTTTTAAGGGGGGCGGGGGCGGGAAGAAATTCCGTCATATTTTCTTAATTGTTATGCTTGTAGGTTTGAGGCCTTTACTTTTCCTTTTCCATGCAGATTTGTCAACGAAAGAATGATGAACTCTTACAAGCAGCTGTAATGGTTTTGATGATCTCTGTAAAGGTAAGTTCATTTTTCAGTGTTGTTGCTAATTGCTATTAGTAACTTGTTGAATTTCCATTAGTTATGAATTGACTTATGAAAACTCGCTCTGTTTTTGTATCTTGGGAAGAAGAACAATTAATCAGTCTTGACTCTTGAGGCAAATACTTGGTGTTGACTACAGGATAATCTGGTGAAGATTTTCAGGAATTGTAACCCACTACATGATGCTCTTGCATTGTGGCAAGAATGATTTTAGACTATTATTTTGTTTAAGCTATTGAATTCATGAAGTTTATGTAGATCTCCGAATCTGATTGCTTTTCAATTCTTGAAATTTTGTTCTTATATATCACATATTAAATTTTTATCCTATATCACTCTGGCCAAATAGAGACAGACAACTTTGGATTTATACTAGCTTTTCTGTGTTTATCTATAACGTGTTTTGCTAAAAACATCCAGAAGTTATGCACCATAACATTTATGAAGTTGTGAATTTCCTACTGACACTGTTTGTTATTGTAGAATGCCTGTAAATTTGGATGGTTTCAGACAAAAGAGTCAGAAGAACTTTCTACCATTGCTGATGAGGTTTGCTTATATGTTAGCTTTTTTTGTGCTATATGGCGTCTTGTCATCTGTATTCTTCTGATAATCATCTTTCTTAATGAAGATAGGAAAGATCTACTGCAGCATGGGGAATGTAAATGCTGGACCTAGTTCTTGCCATTCCACAGTACCAACAATAATGGAGAGGTAGGGACCCTTGGGCCTTACTCTACATATCTTATCTTGCATCTTTTCTTTTCTTTTTTAAATAAACAATAATATTTTGCTTTATGTGTTTTTATGTAACTTGCGACTATTACTGAAGACAAGTATAAAAAACTAGGACATACCAAAGGGCATATAAGAAAGAATGCATTTGAATTGAGATGATCTCTGATGGGAACCAGAATTTCCTTAGCTCAATTAAACAGTAACAGAGACAATAATGAAAGGAAGAGTGTATATGTAATTCATCAAAAGAGGGAATTACAGTGGAAGGATATTCCTACTGCGACAGAGCTAGGCTCCTATAGAGAGCTAGTGCTCTCTATCCATAACTAACATAATGATTCATCAAAAGATACCCTTTTCACACACCCTCAGCCTATTTGCTACGTAATTCCTAAAAACCGTTACTACTCTCCCTATTACTTTTCTCTCTCTGCCAGCACCTCACGTTTTCCTGGCTCTCCCTTTTTCTCTCCTTGTGCAGACCTTCCAGACCTTGGGCCCATGTGACAATTGTTGAACCAGTTGTCCTTGTGGGCTTGCTAAATTGTTTTGGGCTCTAACAATCTCTCACTTTATCTGATATGCACTAGTAATAAGTTCCCTATATGTGGATTCCCAAGCAGGTTCTATCCAAGAATGAAATTGGGTCCAATACTTGCATCAATTGAAGCTAAGGTGGTTCCTTGTGCCCTGTCAAATATGGTCTTAATTTCATGTTGAGAACATATTTAATATTATTTTACCTGCAATGCAGCCTGGATATGGAGCTTCTACTGTTGACTTTCATATTACAAAGAGTACAGTTCTGAAAGAAAAAATTGTAAGAATCTGTTGAGTTGATTTATTTTTGTAAACATGGTACATATGACAAAGCCCTGAACTTATTCTCCACAAAGTATGGAACTATTGCTTTCTTTTTGCATATAAACTTGTGTTTGTTCATTTTTAATATTCTTTTTTTTTATCTGCATTTTTAATATTCTTATTAACTTAAGTGTGGCTTTATTCCAAGTATCCCAACTTTACAAAACTTGGTGCAAATCATGATCCACGACCATTATAATGCAAATATCTTGGTATTGCTACATTATTTGATCTAAGGTTCAGCATATTTTATTTTCTTTACTACCTTTAGTTGCAAGCTTATATGATTAATGTTTTTTATTTGTTATTTGAACACACCTCTTAATCCTTTTTGTTTTTTCTTTTCTTTTGTACATCTAACTTCTATCACATACTTGAACTTGCAGTGGTTATTGGTGGCACAGACTGATAACATTAAGACATCTGCATGCCTCATAAGTCCGCAGCAAGTGAAGTATGGTTGCTTTTAACCTTTTTTATTTTAATTGTGTGGAGGGGTTCTACGTTGACGCTGATTGACTTTTTGTGCACTTGTTGTAGTTTTCTCCTCAATGGAAAAGGAGTAGACAAAAGGACTAATGTTCTAATGGTCTGTTTGTATGTTTGCACATACTTTCTAAAACATCTAAGTTAGACTGTTTTCAAGGGCATGACATCAGTTTCTTATCTATGTCACATTTTGATTCTCAGGACACTGGACCACAGGTTCCAACTAACGTGACTGGTATGCTTAAATTTGGGACCAATCTTCTTCAAGCTGTGGGCCAGTTCAATGGTGAGCAATTAAAACCACTGTTTCCTTCCCTATCATCCTGGCTTTCAATGTATGTATCTTACTAAACCATTATCATTGTGAAGGTCATTATGTTATACTTGTTGCCTATATGAGTGTTACATCCTTGCTTGAGCATCCTGTTCTTCAAGATTTTGTTCAGCCTACTGCTACTTCAGTTGATTCAGGTATAATTTGGATATTTAGGATAAGCTGTACTTAAAAAAAATAAATCTATATTTTATTCTTATCAGTTCACCATTCATAATTCATTTTTATCATTCTGCCATTTTGAATGTTAAATGCTTGACCATGATTCTTTTCTTCTTCTTCTTCTTCTTTTAAAAAATATATTATTAGATTCAGACATTATCGAAGGGCCGTCACAAATTTCACTTAATTGTCCCATAAGGTATGCTCTATATTCTTTGTTCATAACACTCACTAACCACTTTTTCTTTCTTGCTTCCTTTGCTTTGTCTGTTGCTACTTTATCATCTTTAGTCTGTTACTAGTTTTATCTTCTTTAGATTGGGCATAGTAGTATCGTAGGCAGTAGTTTTTATTGGAGATCCATTATAGTCTCTCTTGATCTGGTCCATCAGAAAATATTGCCTCTGACCAACCTTGAATTAAAGAATGAGGGAGTTAGTTATCATGCTTTTGTCCTTTGTATCTGTTCACAATTCACATGTTGATGGTCTAATAATGTTTTGGTTAAATGTAGTTTCCTTTTCAGAGTCCTATGGTTACGTTTGTGTTGAAATTTAAATTAGTTAGATCTACTTTAAACTTATGTGTTCATTGTAGAAAGTCAAAGGTACCAAGTTAAAGTCCTCTTAACTAGTTAGCTGATTTCTAGTCTTAACACGAGACTATGGGAAAGAGTAATTGAATGAAGATTAAGATGATACTCACATTTCAGAGAACCAATTTGATTTTATGTCTGGGAGGTCAACAATGGAAGCAATATACCTTTTGTGAGGCTTGATGGAGGGGTATCGAAGGAAACAAAGGGATATACACATGGTTTTCATTGACATGGAAAAGGCTTATGATAGGGTGCCAAGAAAAGTCTTGTGGAAGGCGTTGGAGAAGAAGGGAGTTGGAGTTGCTTATATGCGGGCCATCAAGGATATGTATTATGGGGTTAAAACTAGTGTGTGAACACATGGTAGAGTCATAGAGGATTTCCCTATAACCATAGGTTTACACCAAGGGTCAACCTTGAGCCCTTATCTTTTTACCTTGGTTTTGGACATTATTGCTCAACATATCTAGGAGCTAGTGCCTTAATGCATGCCTTTTGCAGACAATAAAGTCCTAGTGGAAGAGTCAATAGAGGGAATAAATAATTAACTAGAGTTGAGAAGGGAAGCTTTGGAATCACATGACTTCTATTTAAGCATAAGTAAAAAGGAGTATATGGAATGCAAGTTCAGTAAAACGTGAGTTAGCAATGGTTTGGTGGTGAAAATTGGAGATCATATTCATAATATACCACAAGTCACACAGTTTAGGTATCTTGGATCCATGATACAAAGTGATGAAGAAATAGAGGAAGATGTAAATCATAGGATTCAAGTTGGATGGATGAAATGGAGGAATGCTTCCGGTGTTATTTGTGATCGAAAGGTACCTATCAAGTTAAAAGGAAAATTTTACTGCACAGTCATAAGATCAACAATGCTTTATGGTACGGAATGTTTGGTAGTAAATTGCCAACTAGAGCATAAGATAAGTGTGGCAGAGATGAGAATGTTGCTTTGGTTGAGTGGACATACAAGAAAAGATAAGATCAAGAATGAACGTATTAGAGAGAAAGTAGGAGTAGAACCTATTGAGGTAAATATGGTAGAATCGCGTCAAAGATGGTTTGGACATGTGAGAAGAAGACCAATAGAAGCCCTAGTTAGAAAAGTTGATCAGATGGAGGATAGCCCGATATTTAGAGGTAGAAGAAGACCAAGAAAAACTCCAAGTGAAACTATTAGAATGAATTTAGATATAAATGGCCTCTCGAAAGATTTGGTTTTTGACAGAACATAGTAGAAACATTTGATCCACGTAGCCGACCCCATCTAGTGAGAAAAGGCTTTGGTTGCTGTTGTTTTCTAGTCTTAATTATTGTAGTTTATTCAGTCAGTGCTATTTTTTGTAATTTCAATGTTAGGGAACTCATGTTCTGTTCCTGCTTCTGGTTGATGTTCACCTTTCTTCATGCCTTTTCCTGCTGGAATACAGTTAGATGTGAATGAACCATGACCATGTAGCTGTCTAGCTCAAATTGCTTAACCTGACTATCTAGTATATAAATAAATCTAAAATATGAAATATGTTTATTTGTGAAGTTTTTCTTTTTGTCCTGATTTCAATTTTCCTAATGGTGTTTGCTGTCAAGTTTTTCTTTTTGTCCTGACTATCTAGTATATAATGAATATTTCTATTTCTATTTACTCTTCTAGAACCCTGCAACTTGTTTCTCAGTCTTTTATAGTCTTAAAACCTTAATATTTCTTACCTCAGACTTTATTCTAAAGCGTTACTTTCTAACCCTGACCTTTGTTTTTGGCCACTACTACCTTATTGTTGAATGCTGAGAGGGAGACTTTTTCACGTGTTAATCTTAGAAGATTTTTAATCTGTTATGCTTCTCTTCTGTATATGTATATGGTTCTTCCTGCTTGGTAATTGTTATAAGTTCATGGACCTTCATGCATGCCTTCTATGAGCAGCAAGGGACATATGAGTTGTTAACTACAATATCGGACACCTCTAGTAATTTTTTAGTATCAATGTTTCTCATTAAACCATAAATAATCTTTTGAAGTTTTCCTTATCTTGAAAGTATGATTATTCTATGGGCTTTTGTTATGTTTATTTTGTAGCTTATTGTTTTTCTTTTCACTGGAATGCTTTACTCTGCAGAAGTTATGCTAAAATCATTTGTTCAATTATATCCTTAACGTACATTGGTTTTTCACTTTTTTTTATGATAATCCTTCTCTTCTTTTAACATTGTTTTTGATAAAATCTGATAATCCTTTGTGTCTTATATTTACAAAACAGCTTTACACGTATCAAGACTCCTGTTAAAGGACGTTCATGCAAACATTTCCAGGTGAGTGATTCCTGTATTAGCATCACTTAGTATGGAGAATGCTGAGGGTGGTTGCTGATTTGGTTATACTGTGCTGCTTACCATAAGTAGTAAATGTGGCTTTAGAAGTCTGTTGTATGCAATACTTGTTTCTTACCCTCTTCCTTACATATTTCTGTTGTCTCTTTTTTCTAGTGTTTCGATTTTGACAACTTCATTAATATAAATTCAAGGAGGCCATTCTGGCGTTGCCCTCATTGCAATCAGTGTGTCAGCTATGCAGATATTCGTCTTGATCGAAACATGGTTGAGGCAAGTTAATTTAATTCTTTAATCTTTCAATTGAGTTACCTTTTCTTCATCCTCTCACCCTTGAGTCAGTTTGGTATCACCGAATTTTAAGGGTGACCCTAGGGATAAAAGGAAGGTGGAAAAGGAAATGAAAAGTAAACCTCTCTCTCTTTCTCTTTCTCTCTCTTTTTCTCTCTCTTTTAATAAAGGTCCTGAAAGATGTTGGTGAGAACGTTGTGGAAGTGATTGTCCATGCTGATGGATCATGGAAGGCAGTCTTGGAAAATGATCATAATGTGGATAAGATGCAGAATAAGGCCCACAATTGTGAAAAGGCACAGACTGAACCACAAGAATCTACTTGCTCCCCTAGTACAGTTCCCAATGTTTTAGACCTCACCAACGATGATGATCAGATGGAGATCATAGATACTTTTGAAACTCCAGATAGAAAACCTTTCCAGGCATCTGTTCATGGTCAATTTGTCATCCCAAATTCAACTTCCTTGGGTATTAACCCTGCTGGTGTTAATCAAAATGTTGCTGCTCAAATAGAAGACGACTTTTTGTCTGGACTTTATATTGCCTGTGGTAGGTCAGATACCCCAATAGTTGGTGTCTCTGAGCATCCTGTTCTGCCTGATACTGTTTCTCCTGCATTTAATCAGGAAGCTGAGGGTCATGACTATAACCCTGCTGCTAACTCTGTCATGCATAATCAATTTTCTGCACCAAATAATTTGCAGCGGCAGTTGAACTATAATTCAGTTGTTAATGAGTATGGGAGGTCATCCTCAATACCAAGACATATTAGTAGGACTCCAGTAGCAGTTCAGGCCCTCCCAGTCCAATCTCAGGCATTGGAACCACAGCAAAATTCGACAACTAATTTGAATTCCTTGCTGCCCAGCAGTTCCACCGCCACTCCTCATGTTTCTTTGTCCAACCCAACCACTGCAGATGGTTTCAATGCCATACTGAGTGATACAGAAAGACAGCAACACTTTTCTCGATCCCCTATGAATCTGCCTCAGGTCTCAGGTGTAAATTCATCTGCGTTGCAGCATCACTCAGCAGCACAGGTTTGATTTATTTGTGTTCTGTCATTACTCCTTTATTGGTGTGCTGTTTTGGGGATATATAGTGAGCATTGTTCCTTAATTTTCTGTGTTGATATGTTGTGGTTTCTTTTAAGGAAAAAATGAGAACTGAATCGCACTCATACATAAAAGAAAAATGCACTAAAATTTTGTTTAACAATTTGTTTTAGGATTAATGGGGTTAATACTTTTTTTTCCAAAGAGGTCGGTGGGATGTCAGAAAATTGATTTGGCGAAAGAATGAAATAGTGAACATTAATTTATCTTTCCAGAGAAATTATGTAATACGTAAAAGGAACCACTGAAGCTGTGAGTATGTCCTATTTTCGTTGCAGTCTTTCTCCATATAAACTGGTTTGATATTCTTCATTTCTTATATTGTGATAGTCATTGATGCCTGCAATGTGTTTCATCTATTAACTTAAGTTGAAAATGATTAGAAGAACCTCTCTTTTATGTGCGTTAGTTTGTGTTTATGGCTCTTGTACTCATGTTTTACTTTTCATATGTTTTTCTTCTCGTTGAACTCAGAACCGAGTGCCACCTGTTAATATGTCAGCACCAAGTCAATTGCAAAGCCCATACAGAGCATCTGGGTTTTTGAGTGAATTTAGAAATCCACTCCTGCAGCAAGTTCTGAATCCGCGGGCACTCCAACCAATACGATCATCAAATAACCAGCGGTCCCACATCCAGCAAGGTGGTTCACCAGCTGGGATTGTTCAGGCTGCTGGAGCTACTGCAAATAGCCAACAAGCCAGGGCTATGGCTGCTGCCCAGGTTACCAGACAAGGTAGTTCTCCAGCTGGGATTGTTCAGGCAGCTGGAACTACTGCAAATAGCCAACAAGCCAGGGTTATGGCTGCTGCCCAGGTTGCCAGACAGTCACCATCTATTTCAGTTCAAAATCAAACTTCCGTGGCAGCCACATCTTTTACAGCTGATAGTTTCCGGGGGTTAACAGGAGAGCAAAGAGGAAATGTGGGAGGAACACCGCAATCAGTTTCTAGGCCTGATGATTTATTCATTTTGCAATCAGAACAGAATTGGCGTCCTACTGCACGAATGCGTGGAAGTCTTGCAGGTCGGCAGTATTCTGATGCTGTTAAGCAGCGAATAATTGCACCAACACAACCAGTTCAAAGTTCAAGGCCACAAGGTCCACAACCAGTTCAAAGTTCAAGGCCACAAGGTCCACGACCAGTCCGACCAACCGGTGTGTCACCCCAACTGGATATGCTTATTGCAAACAACAGAAATGCTCATAATCATTCTTCGAACACATAATATTTCAGAAAGGCTCTACTTGCTCATGCTTGAAAGATTTCAGAGCACTGTATGTCAATGTCTTTTGAGCTAAGGCTGTAAAGAGAGTTATCTAGTAGCAGCAATATATGGAGAAACACGAGTACATGTTCCCTTCAGGTATTTTGACTATAAACGTTTGTAAATTTCATTCACTACAGAGGGTAGGTAGTTGAAGGGGAAAGAAATCTTTGAATTCTTATTTATATCAATATGGGGAATTGAATTATCACGGTGTAGACATAGCAAGTGAATTTATCTTGCCTGAAGCGATTTGTATATTTTATGGAAAATTAACTGTTGACATTCAAGGATAGCGCATATGGTAATCTTTTTTTCACCACTATTCTATAAGAATACGGGTGGAAATAGGTTAGGCAGACTTATGGCCTGATCTGTTTACTAAATAAGTTGGGTCAAAATTTTTATAAAAGTTCATTTAACTAAAAAAGTTAAATCTTACTAACTAATAGACTTTTTAAGTTTGACTGGTTGACTTAACTTATTTAACTATATATTATATAATATAATATATTATTATTATTATTATTATTATTATTATTATATATTAATAAATTTTTTAATTAAATTTTAATAAATGCAAGTAAGTTAAAATGAAATTAATATATTAAAATTTTATTATAACAATATTTAGTCTTTATTTCTATACATATTCATCACTTTCTTGTTTTAGTCTTTAGTCGATATGAGATTTGAAAATATGCTAAGTTGTAAAACTATTAAGGATATATAGTATAGAGCATTTGTCATACCTTTAACAACATTCACCCTTTTATTCCAATCAAATATTATTACATGTGTCATTGTTTAGCACTTTATCCAAGCTGCCCCCTTCTAGGAACTCATAAACGTGGATGTGAACAAAATCCATATAACTTCACAATGTTACCATGTTTGATTGTTGTCAAGTCTCGAACCTCACTTGTAAAAGCTTTTGAATTGAGCATTTCCCCATTGAGTGCAACATGAAGTTTCTTCACAGCAACGACTTGACCTGTGGGTAAGTTAGCCTTGTAAACAGCTCCATATCCTTCTTCTCCAATGATATATTTGTCATCAAACTCCTGGACATCAAACCCCTTTTCCAATGTGATGGCCTCTGCTGAGCCTAGACAATTAGAGGGAGCGATCTATGGTGCTGAACAGCGAAGGTCTTGAAGTTGATTCATTGTCTTGACATTTCTTAAATAATATATCTAATTATTAATATCAGTAACCTCGTGCCAAAGCAACAAAACCTTTGGTACGAGCGTGTAGTATAGCAATAGGTTTATGTTTCATCGATGAGTAACATCAGTACCTATTTCTATTATTTGTTAAATCTGGAGAAAGCAAACACAAGCATGTTCTCCATTGTAGTAACAATGATGATGATAATAACACAGATGATGCATATGCAATGGCCTTTCTCTGTCAAATCAGTGTTGATGTTGGTGCACTTTCTTTTGCTTTGAATATTAATGACAGGGCTGGTAGCAGTTGTAGCACTACATAATATAAGAGTCTTTTAGCTAATAGGAACATTGATCACATCTGTCCTCTTTTGGTAAATCAAATGCCGCTTAATCAGATTTGATCAAGTGCCAATAACAAGGCTCTGTTTTTCTTTCGAACATTGTGACTCAATTCCGGGCAAAACACCAAGTCAGAGACATTATCACACAAATCTTTATTATTTTGTAATTTGGTATATCTCTAAGTTACACATCGACCAAAAATTAAAACAAAAAAATGGTAAGTATTTATAAAAGTAGAGAGTGAGTATTAAGTTATAACAAAAGTATATGAAAGTCTAGGCTTGTTATTTGAAGTCTTAGGTCTGTTAACTTATGTAAAAGTTTGTTGGCTTATTAGTTTATTTAAAGACATGTTGGTCTATTTAAAAGTAGACTTGTTAGCATATTTAAAAGTTTTATAATAAAATAAGATTTTAAATAGATTTTTTCAAGTCAGATCAGACTTTTAAAAAGATCAAGTCAAATTTTAAAAATTGGTTTATTTTAAGCTCATAGGCCACACTTGCCACACTCAGATATTACAATTAAGATACAAGTTAGACTTGTTTAAAACAAAGTCTGACATAATATATACCTGAATTAATTTTGTATATCAAACAAAAAATAATTTATTCAAACAAATAGGAATGATAATTTCATTTTAATTTTATTCTCATTCTCTATTACCTAAATTGTTAGAATTTTTATGATTATTTTTCTTCATTTGTCTATTCTCTCTTCAAAACATAATGGTACTGTATAACAAATCTTGATTTTGTATTATTTTTATGAAACTGTGAAACTATTAAATGTAGCTTCATTTTTTTGGTACAAACTACTGTTTAGCTATCTAGCAATTTTGCTCGCATACTAGGTAGATTGGCGGCGTCTTCTCAATAATATGCACCTTTTTTTTCCCCTTTGATGCAAGTATGTAAATTTATTTTAAAAAAAAACTTACAATCATTCATGTAAACATTTATGAATTTATTAGTTGGTTAGACGTTAATATTTAGAGATAATTGATCAAACAGGTATTTGAAAAAACAATAAAAAAGTTTGCTTAGGAGTAGTGGATGAGGACGGCTTGACCTGTCTGATTTGCAACAAATTTCACGCTAATCTAAATAAAAAGCCTCATGGTGAGTGCAACTGAAGGTGAAACTTTCCATTATTATTTGTGAAACACTATAAAAAATAAAAGAAATCAAACTCCTAACATAATCGGCCTTAATTATATATTCCAAAGTTGGCATTACTATTAACGAGGTCTCGCCTTTTGGTGCATTCCATCTCGAAAAACGGATTTTGATATCTAAATTCTGAAGTGAGGAAGCCACTGGTACTATTTCCTTACGGGATTTCTCATTATATCAATGACCAGGGTAACTGGGACATAGGGAGGAAGTTCAATTCTCTTCTTCCCCAGCCACTGCATACATCCCTTCACCATCAGCAGTGCTGCGCAGCGTTATTCCCTCCTAGCCTGTGACCAATCCATCCTACTTGGAATCTCATCTCACATGGCTTGCCCTGCATGGCATGATCGCATATTCGCATCCCTCCGCTCAGCGCTCGCAGATGCAGTGGAGTAGGGGTTAAGGTAATCCCCATTGTCTTCATTCTTCACTATACGGGGACGGTTGAGTCCATTGACCACCCTTCATGCCCTGCGTGACTGCCCCAAAGCCTCCAGAATTTGGATCCATATATGGGGTATCCTCAAATAAGATAACATTGTCAAATTCTTTACCAGTGATCTACAAACCTGGATTTCAAATAACTTCACTTCTGATTTTGGGCTTGATGGGCATAGCACTTAGAGAGACTCATTTGTGACCACCACTTGGAACTGGAGAAATCTTGAATAGTGAATACATGAAGAAAATTACAACGGTTCAGTTCATGATAACAGATTAAGGGAGAAAAAATAACCTTCATTTTCACTAGGAAAACCACTAAAGATGGGCCTGTTCTTGTGCCTCGTTCTATGGTAATAAAGGACACCAAGAGGAACTTCCCACCACTTGGTTGGATAAAAGTCAATACTGATGGCACGTCTACGGGTAACCCGGGTCAGGCAGGGTGTGGGGGAGTCTTAAGGGGTGATAATGGAATCTGGCTCAAAGGATTTTCCAATCACTTTTGGCATCTGCAATTCCTTTCACATTTGTGTTGAGTTATGGGGGAGTCTTGGGTGGTCTTCAAGTTGCGTGGAATAGATGTTTCTAAAAGAGCATTGTTTTGAAAGTATCTCTACAGCAGTCATTTCTCTCCTTAAAATGGACTCAACTTGAGAGAACCACTAGATTGGTTCACACGATCCTCAACTGAACCAAGAAGGACTGGCCTGTTTTCTTCTGTCTCACCCTCCGGGAAGGAAACTGCTGTGCTAATTGGACATCAACCTGGAGCTTATCTCAAGAGTTTAGTTTAAAGGAGTGAGAGCATCCACCCAGATATGTTACCTTTATTCTCCAACTTTATTCTTCAGGGGGATCCATACACCACCAGGGGTATTCAATTAAGTAGATTTGTTTTCTCTTCAATAATCTTATTTGCACATTATTTTTATTACACTATTTTTATATTACTTCTTTTTAGATAATAAAATAAAAAAGAGACATTTCAACACTCTCTTATCTTTATTTTTCCAATCAAGAAAGATGTAAGAATGATGTCTACATAACACCCTGTTCTCCTTGTTGGGCCTTAGCCCCGTTCTGGAAAATACATACACCTAGATAGTGTATGATAGACATGTGAAAACCTACTCCTTTAATTTTATATCAACGGTTAAATAATTCTACACTTCCAAATCCCCCAAATAAACCATCCATTCCCTCTGATTCAGGACTCCTGCATTTTTCACTGAAAAATAAATGTTGTAGACCGTAACTGTCTCTCCAAAATTGCCAACAAATTTCGGGAAAAAAAAGAAGCAGGATTCAAATTCCCTAGCAACAAGGAAGAACCAATTATAGGTGATTTGTGTTTCCAATTAACAGGAGAAACCTGGTAACTACTCATGTAGAGGTTGTTGTAGATATTCGACATTCACTTGTATCTTAAGAGTCCTTGTTTTGAAAGGGCACAGCATAATACACTATGCCTGTTTGTTTAAATAAAAAGCTCGCATCATACCGAAGGTATCAAATATAGACAACCAGACTTATGATGAGCATCTTACGTGTCTATGTCAAAATGGCGGCATATACCAGACTTCTCAAATTTTGAACTTACAGGATAACATCTCATAGAATAATCTAGTCTTCATACGTTATATTTCCTATCTTGTCTGTAAACAACAAATAACTCCAGAAAATAAAACTGAAAATCCAGCTTTCATCACAAGTTAAACATTAGCTTAACATTAATTATATCAACATATACCAACAAAAATAAAATCCATTTCCACAGCAAATGCAAATTAGGTCATTCTCCCCGCAAAATAATCTAGCTTACACAAACAAATAGAATTAATAACAAGACTAAGGAATTACAGAATTTCTTTCCCTTTTCTGGATTTATGTATTCACTGTTTTGGGAGGGGGTTGGGAGGAGACAAATGGCTATGTAAATACCAAAGGCTAAGATGATTTTGAACTCACACAAGCATCAGCTTCTGCGACTATCCGAGTACTAAATCAATACTCCCATTTCTTCAACTCCATGCCTTCTGGAGGACTGCCTTCCACCTTCTTTGATCCCACTTCTTTCCAGTCAGTTGACAGCACTGTTCCATTTGACTCCAACTGCAAAGTGACACAGTCCAAGAAGTCAAAGGGACAAAATGTTAATGATTACAAAGGAAACTAAGCACAATTGATGGAAATAATATTCATGAATTGAAAAGCAAGCACAGAATGGATATCTCACAAAAGACTTGCTCATTGCTTTCCTCATGTCCTCATCTGCATTTTGGTAAATATCACGGAACAATTTATTCAAAGCAGCATCACCATCTAGCTTTTCTTCTTTCTCCTGAAAGGCAGACCGCCAATATGTCAATATTTATTTAAACAGCATTATGTTCCACAAGATGATGAAGTACACATCCAATTGGTTCTTGATGTATCAAACTCTTTGAACTTTTTCTATCAAAAAATTAAAAATAAAAAATCAAACTCTTATAGATTTTTGTTATAATCAAATATTAAATAGGTTAAAATTTTTGGTCCTCTAGTTTAAACAAAATTTGATTTTGGTCCCCCTTGTTCCAATTTTAGCAATGTTGTTCTACAGTTTTCAAAGACTAGTGGACATTACACCCGTCCATTAGCTTGCCATTGATTTGGCCTTTCGTTGCTGCCACAGAATTGTGCCACACCATCTCAACATCAGAAAGGTAATCCACATCAGTAAAAAGATTATTACATCAACAAAGACATTGCCACTATTAGCCAAATTTGTAGACATAAAACAATCTTTACTGATGTACAGATGAACCAATACATGAAGGGAGTTAATTGCATTACTCAAAAACCATGAGGGCAACATTGTATAAATTGAAACTAGTGGATAAAATGGAGCTTTTATGAAACTAGGTCGACCAAAATTATAATCAAGCCTAAATTATCCCAAAAGAAACAGGGGGGGTAGCTGGGAAACCTCTTTTTTCACTTGAGCTTCCAACTTATCCCAATCTCTTGTCCTTGGCTTTGATGATGGGTATGCAGGCTTTTCAGATTGAACTGCATAAATACACATTGGGAGTAAGTTCACCACTAGGAAAGCAATAGCATGCTAAGTTACCTTCTCATTTATTCAATAAGTAATTACAAAGGTCATGGCAGATACAACCATACTATCAATGGTGTCACAAAAGGATAAACTACATAAATAGTCAGCTCACTTGTGAGCATATTTAATTTTTGGGGAAGCATATCCTTGCTATATTCCAGAGATGTCCAGTTAATAGCTTCAGCTTTTGCAAGACGGATTTCAACTTTGGTTGACAACACCTCAACTCTGCACTTATCAGGTATTATCTGTTTTGCTCGTGCAGAAGGAAAAAGAAGGTTAAGTTACTCAGAAAGCAATACATATATTATTTTCAAATTAAAAAAATAAAATAAAATGGCTCTCTCCTGATTAACAATCACCCCACAGACACACTAATACTGAAATTAAAATAGCACCAGCCCATATCCCAAACACCTCATTCTGAAATTTTAAAGGCATAGGAATTTATCAAAAGAGCAAGTTGATGAAATGTATTTGATAATTTCAACAAGGTAAATATATTAATAAAAATTCTTATTCGACCAATTTATATGCTTAACAGCTTAAGTGAGTGTGTGGAATGTCCAAAATAAAAGAATTCATTTCATTTACAAAGAAATTCTTGTCTGAAGCTTGTTTGGAATGATTAATTTAAGAATTCAATTCATTTACTTAGTTTTAGGATTTGCAAAATGCAAAACAATTCATTCCATACGAATTCATTTCAATTCTATGATTGAAGTGTTCTAAAACAGACGCAAGAAAAAGAAAGAGGAAAGAACAAAGACATTCTATCAGTTCCCACACAAAAAAATGTTTTATTTATTCTATTATCCAACGTCTACATGATAGTCAAACAAGCATACAACCTCAAGGTAGATAAAGCAGCATCTTTTTGTCATTGCACTGTTAGAAAATGATGTCTATTATCAAGTACAGAGAAGTAAACTCATGATAACATAGTTACCTTTCCAAACAATCGAGGTTGATAATGATAGGCATCTTGGCCAGGAACATCGATAGTAACAGTCAGCTACAATATTAAAGTACTTCAAGTTAGTACATAAACTATTTCTAGAAAGTTCTGGAGAATGAGTAAATGTGAAAAAAGAAGCATCCATCAGATAAACGTACAATCTGTTCACCGAAGTCAATGACCACATTTTTTGCTGGTATTCCTTTTGCAAATATTGTCACAACCACTTCTTCTGGCTTCTGGTAGTATTCATGTCTGTTCAAGCATTAATTAACAGGTAATCAGACAGTTGAGGCAGCAATTTCAACATACATACAAAGATTTATACATAGATACAAGAGACACAGACAGACTAGAAAAACCATGATTCAATGAAAATTTTCACATAGTCACAGGACACAGCAACAAACTGTACCCCCAAAAACTCCTATTAATATGATTATATAATCATAAATTATCATACAAATTGTTCTTGTTTCCTGCATCAACCAACTCCAGGGGAAATTGCACGAAATTTTTTTTAAAAAGAGGCAAGAAAAAATGAGCAGACAGCAACAAGTTATCACACAGAATTAGATGGCAGTCATGATGCCAGTTAAACTTTTTTCTACAAAATTTAATGAGTTAAGAAATAGCAGCATAGGCAAAAGAAAAAAACAATGACAACCTGTACTTTGGTCTCATTGATGCAACTTCATTGATTTGGGATACCGAACTGTCTCTTTCAGCTTCTTTAGTTGCCCCGGCAGTTGTATCACCAGAAGGTACAGACATTATGGGCCCATTTGGTGATAAGGTGCTAGTAAGACCATTCGATTCCTCTGACACAACAAGAGACATCACACACACATATCATATAAATGTCAAGAAGACAATCACAAATGCTAAAACATAAGATTTCCAAATGAGAAAAGGAAAAGAAAGCATAAGCTGCACAAATTGTCAATTACAAAATTTGCTATCCACGAAGGCTAGCAAGAAACCATGGAAGCAAACCATCTACAGTACAGCGTGCAATATTTATCTCAGAGTGCATAAGCAAGTAAGATCCAAACTTTTTTTACTTGTCACTCGTTACGCCACACATAGAGCAAATGTGTGAACTTTGTAGAGTGACAATCACTATGAATCACAAACCTGCAATATAGTGATCACACTCCTTAATCAACTTGGTGAATCTTGAATCATTTGGTGCAAAAGAGGCACCACTTTGTAGTGCTACCTTGGCAGTATGATATTCTTCGAGATTAATACAAGCAGTCCTGCAAAAAGCATATTCCATTGATTCAATAACCTTAATGTAAAATTACCAGAAACTAACACTTTGAAAGGAACAGTTGTACTTGTAATGCTAATGCAAAATTTGAGAACAGCAGGACATAAGAATGAATGAATGAATAGCGTACCCTTTACGAAGATAGGCCTTTGCCAAAGATGGGTTTAATTCGATAGCTTTGTTCGCATCAGAAACCGCTTCTGCTTATGGAAATGTTGAATCAGTGAATGGGGTAAGTTAAGTAAATAAAATAAAACACGTGTGGTGTGGGTGAAACTTTTCCGAATGATAAAAGAGAAAGAGAAAGAGAAAGAGAAAGAGAAGACCAGTGAAGCGGTTGAGCTTAATGTGGGCTTGGGCTCTGTCGGCAAAGAGATCGGCGTTGTTGGAGTCCAAGTGGATAGCCTGAGAGTAGAGATCAACGGCGACAGCGAAGTCGTCGTCAAAGAATGCTTCTTTCGCCTTCTTCTCAAGTTCCTTCGCCATTCTAATCTCACACTGATTACTGATTTCTCAATTCCAATTCTGAATTCTCACTCAGATCAGATCAGACACCAAATAAAAGAAAAAAGAAATAGACCCCGGTTGACGTGCTTCCACACACGAATAAATGAATAATATTCTCTCTCAACCAAAATCTCAAGTGTAGTGTTGTGTTGTGTTATAGTCTCTAGATCCTTCTTTTCATCTCTTCACTCACTTTACGCCTACGATTCACTGTACTCAGCCGCCCCTTCCCCACCCTATCTATCTTATCGTTACCACTGGAAATACCTTTATTTATTTATTTTATTATTATTTATCTTGGTAATTAAATTTTATATTAATTTAATATATTTATTTTAGTATAATGTAGTAATTTTATTATAAGTTATTTTTTATTTAAAAGCCTTCATAAAATATATTTTTTAAATAAGCTATCAAGTTATTTCATTTTTATGTTTTTATAAAATGACAAAGTAAAAAAAAAAAGTGTTTGCTAAATTAAAGTCTGCACTTTAGAAAATATTATTTTTGTTTCAAAATATTTGTGATTTTAAAGAATGAGTTTTATTTTTTATATTAGTACGTGCATGTTAATTTGTAATTTTTTTATACTTTAAGTCTGTAATTAATTAATTTGTTAATTTTAAATTCTTATAAACTTTCTCAACTCCTAAGTTTTGAATAAAAACTGTTTATCATAAAAATTGCTTAGCAGTTGTGAAATTAAAGAGTGAAATTGTTTAAATTTCAAAAGCAGCATAAAATGATATTTATGCCCATACTTTTTATTATAAAATTTTAATTTTTTTGAAAATTTAAATTTTGATAACAAATCCTAAAATTCCATTATATTAGTTATAAATTTTCTTTTTGAAGGTATTTTTATATTTTTTGGGCATGCCATTAATTTCGTTGAATATAGAATGATATGATTAGATTCTCTATATAAATGATGTCTCTAGTATTTTTATCATTTTATCTATTACTTTAGAAAATTAAGAAGACATTAATTATTTTTTAATTCTTAATATCTCTACTAAAATTAATAAAAATATTAATGAAGTGATAATATTTTAAGTATTTCAATAGAAGTTAATTTAATAAAATTCAGATATTTTTTTCATAATTAAAAATATTTAATAACTTTATAAATTTAATAATTTTCTTAATCTTTATAAAAAACTTTAAACAATTTTTTTAAAATATAGGGTTATTTTAGCAAAGCAAAATCTATAATATCATTAGGGTGAAATAGCAAAAGAAAAAAAAAAAGGGTGATGAGATGGAGCTAGCATTGAATGGGGGACATAAAAAATGCTGCAGACATAAAATAAAATAAATAAATAAATAAATATAAATAAAATTGAGGTTTTAGTGACTCCCAAGTCCCAAGGCTTTGCTTATTACTTAGTGTTTAGTTTTGCCTCTGGATTTTTTTTCTTTAAACATAAAGATGTAGAGTGTGTTTGGAAAAATTGAAAAAAATAGATTATATTAAAAATTGATTATATATATAATTGATTATTATAAAAATTGATTATAATCAAAATTTATTTTTGTTTGAATATGTTTACTTGAAAAGTAATTTTAAAATAATCTATTTTATTTGGATGATATGAAAAAAATTATATTTACATAATGAATTATGAAAAAGATATAAAATTATTTTATTTATAATATTTGGTGAAAAGTATTAGGATTATTATGAGAAATACTTCTCTTATTAAAATATAGTTTAAAAAATTCATCTAAAAATAAAAACTTTTTATAAAAGTAATTTATATTATGAGCTTGTGCTAAAACTACATTTTTATGAAAATATTTTTTTTTTACAAATTAATTTAAATATCTAAACATAATTAATATTTTATAAAATAACTTTATTTTTAAAAATAATTAAATAAAAAAAATTAACCTTTCCTAAACAAGTTCGTATGGGAAAGGGGCGTTTAACCCAAGTTACCTTTGAGGGTGACCGAAGACCTATGAATCGTTTGTGTGGTGTGTGCTGCAAGTGTAGTTCCGCCCTGATTTTGTATCTTAAATAGCTGAATGGTTAATTTCCTTATTTATTATTGTAGTTAAGGGCATATCATGTCCAGAAAAAATATGGCAAAATTTCTTTATCACCAGACCAAATGCATTTGTAAGCGTTTGTAAATCATCACTCTTTTAAATTCAATTTTACAAATATCTAAGAGTAAATATTGCTCTGTAATATTTTGAGTACAGTGGGTTATAACTTATAAGAAGGGCATGGATGGTATAAACCAGTGTAATGTAGAACTTAAAACATTGGCTAAAATTAAAAATTTATTATGCAGCTGACCAATTTCCCAGTTAACATAATGATACCATTTTATAATTCTTGCTTCTTCTCTCTCTCTCTCACGCATATATACTTCCTTTTGAAATTTGTGATTCAAACCAATGTTTTTAAAATCAATCGATCATTGAACTAATCAATATATTAGTTTATAATTCATTAGTTTAACTGTAGTCTAACAAGTGATAATTAAATATATATTTTTTAATATTATATAATACATTAAGTAATTAATTAACATATTAATATATCATATTATGTTACTTAATATTCTAAAATTTTATATTATACAATAAGTGAAATATATAAATATACAACATATATAAAATTTAAAAGAAGATCATAGTTATGAGTTTTACATGAAGTAGTGAGTGAAACATCTAAATAATTTATATAAAAGTTAAAAGAGGAGTAAACTTTCTTATGTCTTTTTTGAGTCTTATATGTAAAACTTTATAACTTAACTTTAAGTTTCTATTTAACTCAAAATTATTTTTAAATGAGTAAAAAAATTTGTTTAAAAATAATAATTTTTTTTAATAAAACTTATTCAAACTAATTTATTATCATTTTACCATTTTTGACCAATTTTCTCTCAGGTTGATTTTGTAGATTAAATGAACCGAACTTGTAACCAGCTCACTGACTTTTTGGTCGAACCAGCGGTTTGATCCGGTTTTCTCAACACTGCAAATGATAATTTCAAACTGTTGTTTGCTGATATTTCTTCTCTCTAGGATAACTGGAGATAATTTCCTAAAATGGAGTCTTCATTTTATTTTTCGACGCAGTGGGACAATGATAAAGGTTTGGGATGCACAAGTGGGCCTCCTGGACTTCCAAGTTTGCCTACGAGTGGGCCTCCTGGACCTCCACGTTTGCTCAAGTCTGTCTTGCTCGAATTGGGACAGGCCTGCCGCTCAAACAGATTCAATAATAATAATAATCGTAATTTTTTATATGTATCAAGTCTTGTGTATATAGTATATATACTAATTTATTTAGTTATGGGCTTATACCGCTGTTGGAAAAGTTTGAAATTATGTAAATGTAACTGAAAAAGGTAGTTCGATCATAATGGTTTTGCCCTATGTCGGGATAATCTACTAGAGAGCTAGACAAAAGTTTGAGTTATCAGAAATTATTTCTAACACTATAGTATTATATATAAAATATTATGGATGCATGGGTAAGCGGTTTTTGGTAACAGGATATTTGAATGCGTAGCCGAATTGCTATATCAAATATCAGCTTTTGTAAGCTGATTTCTTACTCCACATTCTTGCGTACTAACATTTTGAAAGGTAATATGCAACTTTCCATTCGTATTTTTTATTTTTAGTTAAGATTAAAAAAATAACAATTATAGCGTTTTAGTGTAATGGCCTTCAATCTGTTTTTTTTTTTTAAATTCTGATTTAAGATTAAAAAAATAACAATGAGGAGTCTATTACTCTATTATAAGTTATAACCATAGAGTTGTATTTAAATTAAAAATTATAAATACATAGTGGGAAATTTTAAAGTAGTTGTAATTAAGTGTTCATTCTTTTTCGTACTCACTGATCCCAGAAGTAAGTTTATTTTTATATATGATTAAATAAATAAATTGATGATAAGAAAAAGTTATGAGAAAAGCAAGTGTCATAACTTGTCACAAAATTAAAAACGCGCAACTTTAATGTTGTGTTATTAATTTGACTTTCTAAATCAATGGCACAGGTATAATTATGTTTTTATGCGAATGTATAAAGTTATGACACCAACATTACTAAATAGTTGGTTAATCCTTATATGATTTGCATGTGCATATTAGAGCAATAGAGGTAGTATTTCTTCTTCCCCTATTCTATCTCTCAGTTTATGGTGAATGTGTTGATCAAAAAAGTTTACGGTAAATGTGTAGAACACATGCATGCAAGTGATTTGTCCTTCCTTATCTGAATAAAAAAAGAAAAGAAAAACAAATCTCTCCATATGTACGGGCGAAAGATGTGGGAAAGGAGGAAAGTAATTAATGAAGCCGATGATGTTCTTTCAAAAATTGCAGCAAAATTTCTGTGAGGACGGTATGTTATCCATGTGATGTTATGGAAAATAATGATTCAGGAATAAGACCCATGTGGATGGGAATAGTGATCTCCGAATATGGTCAATCAAGTTAAGAGTTAAAGCCACGGAACAATTAGTCCCACCGGATTTGAGGTCGTTGCCCATAAATGATTCATGGTGTTTGGCTTTGGTGGTATTTTCATATCGGTACGTAAACATACCCTAATATCCCATACATGGGATTACATGAATATTTATACCATCTCCGTGACTCATTTAGTCTGACTTTTTAATTCCTATATGCATATAATGACTACAACACGTCACGTTATCCCCCACTCCACCACCACTTCATCTTTTTTTATGTACATGCACGTTCGAGTTGTACATTTTCCTATCTCATTTAGGTAGCAGTTAGGTATGGTAACTGCCATTCTCTCTATATATACTAGCAAGTTTAGCTGAATCCTGCAAAGTTAAGAGCGTCACAAAGTCATGATGGGGTACTATTTGGTGGTCGGTGGTCTGTTCTTGTGGTGTGCCATGGTTGGCCACAATGGACTAGCCATGATGGATGAGGAGTTAATAAGCTCCTCAGCTAATAATGACTATGCAGATGCTCTTGGCAAAGCCATCTTGTTTTTCGAAGGACAACGCTCAGGGAAGTTGCCCACCAGCCAAAGAGTGAATTGGAGAGGAGACTCGGCTCTTTCTGATGGCAAGCTTCAAAATGTATGTCATATTTCCTATATTGTAATATATATACTACAGTTAGAACGGGTCTTAAAATTTTGAATGGGGCTTATAACTATCTGCAATAATTATATGTATGTGTTTCATACATTTCTTTATCAATCATCTTTTTATCTTTGGCAGGTGGATTTGGTTGGAGGATACTACGATGCGGGTGATAATGTCAAGTTTGGATGGCCAATGGCATTTACAGTCAGCTTGTTGAGTTGGGCTGCTGTTGAGTACGAGAGTGATATATCTTCAGTGAATCAACTTGGCTACCTCCACAGCGCTATCCGCTGGGGCTCAGACTTCATATTGCAAGCTCACACTTCCCCAACCACCCTCTTTACACAGGTCTGTTTCTATATTAACAAGTATAGTACAAACAGAAGGTGGCCTAAACAAACACAAGTTTGAACTGTCATAAATAAACCAAGGTGCAGATAATTTTTTAATATGTATATTGTATGGCTAGCTAGTGTTATGAGATACATATATAAAAATTCTTTATAGCGCCTAGTCTCTTCTATATCATGATATACATATATGAAGAATGCATGAGAAGCTAGCTAGTTGGAAGATTCAACGTCTAAGTCCAACAACGAATTTATTTGTAGAAAAGGATTGTTGAGATGGATGGATGTCTTGGCTAACCATTGATAGACAGGCACAACAATTTAAGTACAGAATACCTTAATAACCAGTAAGAACACCATCAAAACCCAAATATATAATTGGAAAGAAAAATGTGAAGCTATAATATGATCCATTGCTAGATATTTAAATACATATACGTGCTGCATGGTAATTATATTATACATCGCTTATTAGTATTGTTGTGATAGGTGGGAGATGGAAACGCAGATCACCAATGTTGGGAGCGCCCGGAAGACATGGATACACCAAGAACACTCTACAAGATTGATGCTAATTCCCCGGGAACTGAAGCTGCAGCTGAGTCTGCTGCTGCTCTTGCTGCTGCTTCAATTGTCTTCAACAAAATAGATGCCAATTATTCCTCGAAGCTATTAAGCAAGTCAAAATCAGTAAGCAATTCAAGCAGCATGATTTAAGTTCATTCATGAATCATGATCATCAATTGACTCTAAGACCCATTGGTCAAGATTTGAATCTTTGCCGCTTTTTTTCTTTATAATTAAACACACCTCAAACCCAATCAGCTCTTGCATGAGGACTGTGTTAAAGATATAAAAGTGTTTATGTGCTTCCAACTAACAATATAAGTTTTTTGAGTTAGTTGATACAAAAATCACTAATAATCTATAAATTGACGATGTTTTGCAGCTGTTTGATTTTGCAGACAAGTACAGAGGGTCTTACTCGGCTTCTTGCCCATTTTATTGCTCGTACTCAGGTTACCAGGTAAAAATTCCCGCTCCTGGAAACATTTAAACACTAATTAATTTTCATAAATCATTCATTAAGGCCCTGATTTTTGAATTCTGTACAAAAAGGATGAACTGTTATGGGCTGCTTCTTGGCTATATAAGGCCAGTGGAGAAAGCAAGTACTTGAACTACACCATAAGCAACCAAGGTTGGAGTCAGGCCGTGTCTGAGTTCAGCTGGGATAACAAATTTGTTGGGGCTCAGACATTACTAACAGAGGTCTTTATATATTTTAATTACCAGTTAATTACCATATAACAAAGTGCCATTCTTTTAATTATCATTAGTTCAAAGGAAAAAAACTCATTTATTCTACTCCTTTTTTTTTTCTTTTAAATTTCTCCAGGAATTCTATGGTGGGAAGGACTTGACCAAGATTAAGAGTGACGCTGAATCATTTATATGTGCAGTGATGCCAGGAAGTAGCTCTCTACAGATTAAGACAACACCTGGTATATACATATATATATTTTTTTATTTCATTTTATAGAAGTAGTTGACAACTTAACTAACGATTTTATTATTTTTTAAATAACTAGTGATGTTATTATTGATGGCATAGATACACTATTTATATTTATATATGAGAAATGATAGATGGGACGAATATTTTTTCGTGAAACGATACGAATGTCTGATGGGTTTACACGCTTTTTCCATTTTTGTTTTTTAATTTTTTTTCATTAAAAAAGGGAAACGAACCTGTAATTGAATGCCACGACTTATTCGTGATAGATTTCACGAATTTGGTTCGGGATATATTACAATGGTAGTCAATTAGTCTTATTTCAATCAATATTATGGCTGACGGAATAAACTGATCGAAGTAGCGTATTATTGTTCACTCAGGTGGGCTTCTGTATACCAGAGACAGTAGTAACTTGCAATATGCCACAAGCTCAACCATGGTGCTATTCATTTTCTCCAAAATCCTAGACAGAAATAATATTGATGGAATCCAGTGTGGCTCTGCGCATTTCGCGGCCTCTCAAATCAGGGCTTTTGCGAAAACACAGGTCTATACTAATTTGACTTTTCTTCTCAAACACTATTAAGGTCATTCATAAAAATTACAACTACAGAAGACAAAAAAAGGAACAGTTTTTCTTGTTTTCCTTTAAAATTTTTTAATCCAGTTCGTTATATTGGGGTTTGGTGTTCTAACCTTGTAACTAAAAATGTATCAGTTAATTAATCTCAACAGATATGCATGTACTTAATCATTGATGTTACTGGATAATATGCGTGCACTGCAGGTGGACTACATATTAGGAAACAATCCGCTGAAGATGTCGTACATGGTGGGATTTGGCAATAAATACCCAAAGCAATTACATCACAGAGGCTCATCCATCCCTTCAATCAAAGTTCACCCGGCCAAGGTGGGCTGCAATGATGGTCAATCAAATTATTACTCTTCCAGTAGTCCAAATCCCAATACTCATGTGGGTGCGATTGTTGGAGGCCCTGATTCAAATGACCAATTCAGTGATGCAAGATCTGACTATTCTCACAGCGAACCTACCACTTATATGAATGCTGCTTTCGTGGGTTCAGTGGCTGCTTTGCTTGGCGAAAACCAAACCGGGGACTTTGCAATTTCCCTACATTGATGTTAGGAAGGCTAATGAAGCTGATTAGTGAAATATAATCTTTTATTACAAGTGTGATAGATTAAGCTGATACTGATTTAGCCCGCCATATACATGTTAAGAAAATATCACCGATAAAATCAGTCAAAGTGAATCAGTAGTAAGATTTAAATAATTTGTAAAGACAGATTCAAACCACTGTATTGTCATTATAAATTAGAATCTCACTGTCATGGGCCGTAGTTCATTATAAAATCATACGCGTCTTTGTATTCGGAATTAGCACGTTCTTTTCTCTTTTATCAAGTTGTTTACTTATCGTATCAAAGGGAATTTGACTACAGTTGAAATAAAAAAGAAAGTGTAAAATATTTTCATTTGCATTTTTATAAAATAAATCGGAATGAATAAACATTAATAAAGAAAATTGAGTTATTGTAACATAATAATTGTATGATTATTTATTATAAAGAATTAATGAGCATCCCGTGCATCGCACGAATATTTTCAAGTTTAATTAAAAAATAAAATAAAATTTAGATTAAAAAATCATAATTAATTGAAAGAGAATTTAAAATTAAAGTAAAAAAAAAAAAAAAGGAAAAGAAGTTAAGAATGACACATGTTTTTTTTTACTAGAAAAATGACACGTTATTTTTTGAAGAAGAACATAATTAAGAATAACACATGTTATTATTTAAAAGAGAGTCAAATAAGAAACAAACCCAATCTCTAATAGATGTACTATAATTTAAGAGTTTTATCATATCTTCTTAATAATTATCCTAATACTTAATAAAAAATATTAAATAAAAAAATAAATATATTCATTGTCTTAGAAACATAAAAAATATTAAATATTTTTTTTCATTTAAAAATTAGAAAGATTAATAGTACCATGATTAGTTAGGAGAATTTATATTTTTTTTATAATTTAATACTCCATGCATCCGTTCACTTTTTTTTGTCCGCTAAGGTTAACACGCAGAGATTAAGAAGTTTGTTAAATATGCTGAATGATAAGAACATATTATTTAACATGACTAAATTATCATTTATCTCACTTAATTAATATTTTCTCTCTTCTTTTATCTTTATTGATCTCACATTCTCTCTCCCCCGCTCACTTCATCGACTATAGTAGTTGATTTTATGAAGTTGTGAAAATCAATTAATATATATTTATTGAGTTTAATGGAAATAATAAAATATGAGAATAAATTTAAAAAAAGACTAATAGATACTATTTAATTTTTTAAAAGAACAGACAACATTAGACAAATTAAAATTTCTAAATGAATAGATAAAAGTGGATGAAGAAAAAGATGATAAGGGTAGATTATACCAAATAAAAAAGATGATAAGGGTGGATGTTATAAATTTCAAGGAGTTCAGGTAAATATTCTTAATAAATTTCTAAATACTTAATAAAAAGTTTAAATAAAAATATATTTAATGTCTCAAAAATATAAAAATATTTAATGATTTATTAATTTAATAATTAAAAAAATTATTAACAGGATTGAATAAGAGGATTTATAATTATTTAATTTCAATTACTTGTTAATGACATCTTGTGTTATTGTTTAGCAAATCATGAATAAAATGACTATGATTAAGGTTTGTTTGGTAACATGGAAAGAAAAGAACTACAAAAGATAAAAGAAAGAAAGAAAGGAAAAGAGAGGTGATGAGACCACAAAAGTGTACTGGATCGTCAAGTAATAAAAATGGTGAGAAAATCGGATATCGTTCTCAGGAATCAATAACTAATTACCAATTCACGAACTTGGCTACTATTCAAACAGAACTTTAGTTCAAAGGGAGCTCAATTATAAACAATTAATCATGAAAGAAATTAAATTAAAGAAAAAGATTCTTTTTGGTATTTTAATTTTGACAATTTAACAAACACTTAGAATACAAAAGAGATAGGAATTCAAATATAAGAAAGAGTTGGGATCAAGTTTCATTTGATTTCATTTGCTGCATGTTAACTTGGAGTTAAGACAAATTTCTACTTCTATTTTGTTATTGGATTCTCCAAAATATCCAAGTCCTAATTCCTTAGGCACAAGAACCTTAAATCCTAGTTAAAATCCCTAATTCCTTAGGTGATTCTAAAAGGGAAAAAGCATTAAGATTAAGAATCCAATGAGATAACAAGCATTCATCGACTATTCCTAGCACAACGAATCACAAGGTTCATAATCTCAAACAAAGTTCACACATCAAATTTCCATCCAATGCATAAATCTAAAAATCATTCTAAGGATGATCAAACCCTAGAAAGCTTTAAGAATAGAGATTATAAACTCAAAACAGAAGTATTCATTAAGTATAACTGAAACCCAAGTCAAATACAAGCAAAATCCATCAAAATCTACTCAATCCCAACAAGGGAGAGTTTAGCTAGACATAGAAACAAATACAGAAATTAAAACAATAGAGAAGAAGAAGTAAAACTCCATGGAAGATTGAAGAAAATCTGAGCTCCCACTCTTCTTCTCTTCAAGTCCACCTCCAAGTTTTCCAAATTAGGTTAAGTCTCCTATTCCCCTTCGTCTCTCCTTTCAAAGACCTCTTCCTTCAGCTAAAAATGCCCTCCTGACGTGAATTGAGCCAAAATATAAATGGGCCTGTGTCACACTCATCGCCCAGCGGCCATTTGGTCGTCCGGCGGCCTGGTTTCTGCTTGTTTAGTGACATTCTGACTTCCCACCGCCCAACGGCCAGCTAACCGCCCGGCGGCCTGGCTTTTTCTGCACCTTCCTTTTCTTTTGCTTTTCTAAACTACTGGGGTCCAAATTGCATGTATTGCAGTTCAATGACATTGCAAGCTCTTCCATTTGACCTTATTCTTCATAGTTCCGACCTTCATCCTCCTTTAACCTTCACTGTAAATAAGATAACACAAATGAGATCCAAAATATTCCAAAATACAACCAAACTCCATGGGATTTATCAAAGTAATCATCTTATGCCATCATGGTCAAAATAAGATTTAAATGAGGCAAAACAAAGTTAAAAGCTAGATGCAAATAGCTAAATTCAATCAAAAAGCATAGGTAAAATAAATAATTCGCAGGATTATCACCACTCTAAACTTAGAACTTTGCTTATCCTCAAGAAAAAAATATAGAATCAGAGAAAAGAGAACACAATAGACACCAACTCTGTGCCAACTGATGGAAGGGGAAAAAGTGTGTCCCACAAGACACCAACAAGCAAAACAATCATCCAAGAAGTCCTAGGAGTTTAACCATCAACTGTGCAGCTTGAGGTTCAAAGAAATGAGAAGTTAGAGTCATACCAATAATACACTGATCAATCACAACTTGATAATTAATGGATTTGGCAACTAATGCATGCAAAATGATTTGCTTTATTAACCTCTCATTCATGTAGATGTTCACTCATGCTCTCATGTATTTGGGCTTGTGTTTCTCTTAGTCAACACAATTTGAGCCCATCTCCCATGAATTTGATTTTCATCTCAAACATACAAGCTCATGATTCACACAATGTAACAATCAGAAGGACATAATTCAAGGTTGCATTGGTGCCAAGGTACAGGTAGATAAAATGAACATGTAAACTGCTACCTTAAAGAGCAAGTGAGCATTGATACTTCTAACAAAACTTCAATTCATAAACCTCATACCTTTCAAATTCTTTTCTCTTTTTTTTTTTATAATTTCCCCAGTAACTTACATGGTCTCAAAAGGGTGCTAAATTAACAATTCAACTATTTTTTTTCATGCCTTCATAGAATTCAATTTGAACAATCAAACCAAACTAAAAACATCCCACTCCAAACTTAGTTTCTTGTTAACTCCTTAATATCTCAATTCCAATGCTCACCTAGCTCCTTCAGGTGGGTCAGATGTTGCTTATGTGGCTAGGCTTAATTAGAGGGGTTTAACAAAGAAAGGAATCATTAGGCTCAAGGGGCAATGCAAAAGATGTGAACATTGGGTTAGCTTTTGGCTACTGGCTTAACAAACAAAATACCTTTATCATGTTCAATCATTGTGTAAATCAAGATGGCATCAAAGAATCAAGCAAATTTAGGAAAGTCAAGCCTCAAAAGTGTTCCCTCAGCAATAAAGACATGTTGGAGGCTCAATACTCATTCCCAGGACAATGAATGCTCACTATTCACAAAAAAATCGTGCAAATCATTAACAATATCAAGCAACAAGATTTATGTATATATGGTATGAACCAATTCTAATGGGCTTCAAACATCAAGATCACACAATTTTTAGGTTCCACACGTAAGCATGCAAGTTGATTGATTCTATCACAATCAGGTCTGGGTACTCAAAAGAAAACATACCCGCACAGTCTAGAGCCAAGTTCAAAAACAGGATAACTAAAGAAAACAAAACACAAGAAAAACTATCATGCAAATTCCTAAATTAATCCTATTTACCAAGTAGAACTAAAAACTCATAACCTAAAGATAAAATGTAGGAAAACTAATAAAAGCTGGAAGGGAGAAAAGGAAAAATATCTGGTGGGTTCTGAGCAGAACCCATAGCAAATCTCCTCATAGTCCTTTCTCTTTAAAAGCTAGGATGGGCTAGTCCTCGTCTGACTCCTCCTCCTCTGAGTCATCCTCTCCTTCATCTTCTTCTTCTTCAGTCTCTTCAGCTTGATCCCTCTCATTTCTGTTGCTGCCGAACTAGAGGCTCCAAAGGGCCTCTAGTCCACAAACTATTCCACCTCCTCAGCTGTTCGGCTACTCATGGGAGTGATATTGAGATTAAGTCCCTCCCACATCTGTCTCATGATATCCTCCATCCTCTGGTTATCTTCTCTTGAAACTTGCCACATTCTATGTAAAGCTTCCATGATGTGACGCATGATATCCCTTTCTTGCCCAGCTGAGCTCAAATCCTCTGAGGTTGACCCCTGTTTTTGAGCTCGCAGCTCTCTCCTAGTTAGTCTAGTCCTCGGAGGTCTTCCTCCACCCCTCACAGGCTCGGTGTCCTCCACTAAACAATGAGTGGAAATGAAATGCATGTCAATCTTTGTAGGACTCTTCATTGGTGTCAGGTTAGCCTTCGACACCTTAGCTCTTTCACAGAGTAGAGTGATCAAATGTGGATAAGCTAAGGTTGCTGACGTTGAATTTGCTATACTCTGTATGTTTTCGCAAAGGATCTTGCCAATATTCAGAGTCTTCCCACTCATGATTGCACATATCATTCTAGCTCAGTCAAACTTCACGTCTGATTTGTTTGTGTTGGGGAGGAGGTTTGAAACGATGTAAGATGCCCAGAATCTAGGGATGGTTTTAAGGTCAGCAGAATTGACTTTTCTGAGCTTGTTTCCCTTGGTGAATTCCCAGGCAACTCCCGGTCGGCATAGTAATCTCAACACTTTATCCAGCTCTTCCTTTGTCATGGATCCAGATCCTCTTTACTGGAATTCTTCCCAAATGATTTTGCCTTCCTAATTGGGTTGAGTGCTCAGGACTTTATTGATTGTGTCAGTATCAAAAGGGACATACCTTCCCTGAACATAACTCATTACTGTTGGGGCTTCCCTTTTTGGGATGAAAGCATTGGCAAAAAATTCTTTTACTATTTCGCTGTACCCCTTCTTGGGGTACGAGACCAATGTTTCCTACCTTCTTCTTTGAATCTCCTGCACTACCGGGGGAACTTGAGAAATTTCAGACAACACCACTATTCTTTCTTGAATTATCCCCCTCTTATGCATAGTGTTGTAGTGTTCCTCGCATTTTGCAGATCAGAATCGTTGTCTGTCAACTGCGCGTCCACTCAAAGATGAGCCATCAGCTTTCCTTTTCACAGGTAGCTTAGATGCCATAGTACTCAACCTGTAGAATATCAACAGAATTAGTACTCAATTACAATCACACAAAACATCCTACAAGCCAAATCTTATGCTCAAGCAAAGCTAAGTGCAGTGGATCGATGAAGTTCAAGAGCAACATCTTTTCCATTTTGGAAGCTTTTATCATTTTAACATTCACATTTAATTCAACGTTCCAGAACTTATCAAGAACCAACAGTTGTAGACCCACAAAGTAATATGGAAGTTTATTCTAAAAAATTCAATCTCAACCAATTCACCAAAAATTTTCACAAGTTTAGGCTAGGGACAACCCATATTTAACTCTAATTGCGAGTCCAAAACCTCAAATTGCTAATCAAAGCCAATTATATCAAAAAGCCCCAAATTTAGTCTCACCAAACCCCTATCAAACAATTTTCTCAAATATTTCTCATTATGTGCACAATTCAACTGATTGAAAATGGAAACATATAATACATGAGCTAAATTGCATATCCAAACAATCAATTTGCAGAAAACCCCATGCTACAAGAAAAACCCAATTTTACATAGTGTGAACCCTAACCATGCAAATTAACACAATTCCACTTCATTTACAAGCAATCTCAAGAATCCAACAATGGAATCAAGTTAACAATGCTCTCAATTGCAAGATTAAATCATCAATTTATCATAAAATGCATTTCACACAAAACCCCCCAAATTGACATATTCAAACCCTAAGCATGAAATTAACCCAAAAATGAAAACACTCATCATTTAAAACATCAAAGAAAACCCACCATTAATTTTCAGAATAAGTAAAAACTAAACAAATCTATGGGTCAACTTGAAAGATATTTTGGGCAAAAGAGCATACCTTACAAAATGGCAACAATGGAGGAGAGCAAGAGAGCACGAAGATGAAGAAAACACAAAGAGAGAGAGAATGTGTGAGAGAGAATGCGTGAGAGAGGCGTGACTAAGGAAAAAGAGAAGAAGTGAGAAGAAAAATGGTGACAGTGAAAGAGAGCTAGATGTAGGGGGCTCTGTTCTGTGTGTGTGAGAAAGTGAAAGAGAATAGTGAAGAGTGAAGGAGTGTATGCTACGTGAAGTAAAGAAGTAGAGGAGCTTATGCAATTTTTTTTATATAAAAACCGCCCAGCGACACTATGGGCCGCCTAGCGGCACCAACTCAGAAGCATCACTCTTTATTATTATTATTATTATTTTTTAATCTAACTTAAAGGACCGCCCGGCAGTACATATACCGCCTAGTGGTAGGTAGTCAGGGGGCACTTCTCTCGGCCGCCCAGTGCAACACCCCAAAATTTCCTATCCTATAAACAGTAATTTTGACAGCTAACAAAATTTTACTGTTTAGTAATTTTTGGATACTGTAAAATTATTTTGTTTATTCCATCAGCGTATTTGATCATTTTGAGTGATTTACTCCGTGTCAAGAAAATAATAATTTTTGGGTCGGGGAAAATCTTTCTGTATTTATTTCTCTTGACTATTAATTATTTTTAACAATCTGACTTGATTTTCATACGTTTTCTAATATTTGTGATTTTTGTGGATGATTATGAATTTTTTTGACTGTATATGGGTCCAGGTGATCCTAGGTGGGCCCAGGTGACCATACGTGGGCCCAGGTGGGTCCCGCAAAGTGAAAAAATTTTCTACGCATAGAAAAATTTGTACTGTTTAGACAGAGACAGGGGATCTTACTAAACCTGAATCCTAATAGTTTTAAAAAATTTGTTTTGTACTGTATTTATTTATCAGAAGATAAAAATACAGTAAATATATTCTTTCGTGAGATTTTTAGTAGATAAAAATAGAAATTATATTGCTTAAGTCAACATCGGTGGTTTGGATATCTACCATTGATTTAATTAACGGTTAAGAAATAAACTTAATAAAGAAGCATTGGATAATCACCATTGATTTAATCAATGGTGTGAGAATAAACTTAGTTAAAGCAGTTTTCAATATCAACCGTAGATTTAATCAACGGTGTAAATTTGATTATATAAAGTGACCATTTACAACAATTGGATTTAGAATTGATCAAGGGTGGAGATTTGGTCTAGTAAAGTAACAATGACCATTTATGACCATTGGATGAAGAATTGATCAAAGGTGGAGATTTGGTCTTCTAAAAAGGTTATGACTAATTATAACCCTTGGATTTAAAGTTTGAAGGAGCAATCTTGACCCTTTATTTTGGAGACACATCTAATGGCTAGAATTTAAAGGAGAAGGATCCAATGGCTTAGATTTAGTCTTCTAAAAATCAAAAGTCTACCTAAATCCTAACCATTGAATTAATCAATGGCTAGAAATGCTTCAAATAATGGCCTAATTAACAAGCCAAGTAAATTAAATTAAATGTTAAATTGTTATAATCTAATTCTTAATTAGATATCCTAATTTTAATTAGAGATTATAATATATGAAATAATATGTCTAATTAATTAGTTATGTAATTAGAAAATTAGTTAAGATTGATTAGGAAACTTAATCTAATGAATTAACTAATCAATTAGCAAGTAATTATGACAACTTTGGAGTGCATAATGAAGGGGGGGACGGTTGGAGAAGCAAGAAAGAAGAAGAGACATGTTGAGACATGTTGGAGTAGCCTTTTTAGGCCAAAGAAAAAGATGACAAAGTGGAAGACTTTTGCATGCATGTGATAGCCTTCAATTATGCTAAACAAATTTCTATCTCTCCATTCTTTCACTTCTACGGTTACCCACTTCAATTCAGCCCTCTATTTTGATTTTCTATCACACTTAGTAACACAAAGACCATTTCTCTCTTCTCTCTCTTCCAATTGTTCAAGAATACCAAGAACAAATACAAAGAACACCATTTTCTCTATTCTTTGAGCTATTCGGTCACCACCCATAGAACCACTTCCAATCTTTCATAATTTTATCTAGCTACATATCTTGAATCCTTTCATCAATTCAAAACACTTTCATGTTGGAGACTTTCTCTAAATCATTCATCTTCATGGACTTTCTTCAAGAACAAAGTTATGGGGTTTTTGAGGTGAAGTATAAGAAAACTTCATTTCTTCTCTTCTTTTTCATGATCTAAACCATATTTGATCCATGGTTCCTCTTAATCAAGCTTAGTATACTAATTTCTATGTATTTTGTTTTGAATTTGAGAAGCCCTTGGTGTTGAAGGACTTGGAAAGAGAAGCAAAATCAAGAAGCTTTGAGGATCTTCAAGAGGTAAGAGGGAGATCCATCTCACCAACCAATTATAATGGTGAGAGATGGTCTTATATTTGATGGATTATGAATTCATGTGAGAATTCTAATCCATGGTCATGTAATAATTAATTGTGTATTTATGAGCTTTACTTTATTTTCTTGTGCTTTGATTATTTTTGTCTATGCTTAATATGCTTTGCATAATTTTATGGCTTTGATAGTATACTTATAATATGCATGATGAGTATATGGCATGTTTGTGATATTTATGATGAAATATATATATGTATGCCATGATGTGTGGATGAAAAGAAAATTAATATTGGTTCCAATGGCCAAGGAAGAGCTACGGTTTTGATGCCCTTGATGAGGGTCAATGTTGAAAATTTTCAAGAACAAGGAAATTAAATTTTGATCCCTAGAACAATGAGAATTTCGGCCAAGACATCTCAAAATAGGTGTTTACAAATTAATATGTTTATGAAAGAATAAAATTGGATTGATTTGAGGAGTATGAAAAATGAACTAAAGGTTTATTTTTTTTAAGAAAACATGAACACAAATTTTAGAATGAAATTTTATTGATTTATTTTGTGTAGAAACAAGAATGGAATTTATTTAAGTTAGAAGAAAAATATTTCATGGTTCCAATGGCCATTTATAATATTTTGATAAATTTAGAACAAATATTTTATGTATCTTTAAATTAATATTTTCATGAAGAATGATAATGGATGATTTGAAGAGTATGCAAAATAAACAAAAGGTTTGTTTTTTTAAGAGAACAAAAATACGATTTTAGAGGAATTTTTATTGATTATTTTGTGTAAAAAGATCCTAAGTATTTTTCTAAATATGAGTTTTGAATGAAATGGGCAAACATTGATTTTAAGGATTTGCAAAGAAAGTGAAAAAGAAATTGTAAAGTAAAAATGAATTTGAACAAATGGGTTTGGTTTTTATAACCATCGGTACTTCGGTTTTGAAAATAAAATTTTAACGATTTTGTTTGTGTAAAACCATATCAATTTAAAAGAAAAAATATTTGATGATTTCAATAGTTATGTCCACATTTTTGAAAGCTTGTAATGCTTTGATTTTTATGAACAAAGTGATTTTCAAAGTGAAAACGTAACTTGAGTTAATACAAGAATTTGGAAATGAAATTAGAGCATTTATCACTTGAGAATTAAATTTTTGTAAACAAGAATGTTTTCGAACTTCAATTTATTTTGAAGAAGGTTGTGTTTGGAAATGCTTTGAGAAAAATGGAGAATATAATGGTGATTTAAGAATTTACTAAAGTATAACTTATTTTCAAGTTTTGAAATATGTGTGGAAATTTTAAGATTTGAAACATTAATTTATATCAATGGAAAGGTAATTTTGTGGATTATATTTGAAAAAGAATTTCTTGAGTAAAGAAATGTGGAAAAATATTTTCTTGAGTAAGAAAATGTGAAAAATGAAATACAAAGTCATAATATTTTGAGAAAAGATGAAATGGAATTTTTGAAAGTTGAGAAATATTTTTTATAGTGAAAAATTATTTACGATCTTAAAAATGTGTTGAAAATGATATTGACTTATTTGAAAGTCCAAAATAATGTTTGGAATATTAAGGAATATTTTACATGATTGTAAAATGGTGAAAAAATGATTTACGTATCTTAAAAATGATTTAAAATATAGTAAAATATTTCTACGCAATTTGAAATATGTTAAAATATTTTTACGTGATTTGAATTACGTTTAAATATTTTATGTAAGCTTAAATATTTTACATGATTTGAAATATTGTTGAAAAATCACTACGTGATTGAACAAATGATAAAACATTTTTACGCGATTATGAAAAATGGTAGAAAATTGGTGGAAAATTGTTATGAGATTTGGAAAGCGTTTAAATATTTTATACTATTGAAAATATTATTGAAAAATATACGCAATTTTGAAACAGTGAAAAAATAATATGGGATTTGAGAAACATATATTTTTACGCGATTGAGAAAGACATTGAAAAATTAATACGTGATTTAAAAGTGCAATGTAGAAAGAAGTCATGCATTTTTAAAACGTAACAAAAGTGTTACAAGATATGAAAATATAACAGAAATGTTTCAGAATTTTGAAAATGTAACAGAAACATTTTGGAATCGTGAAAACATAATGGAAATGTTACGCAATTTTGTGAAAACACGGTGAAAATGTTTTATAACTATGAAAACATGATAACATAATTTCGTGTTGAAAATATAGTATAATTACTGTTGAACCAGTGTATGGACACTGTATGAGAAAATGACGTGTTTTGCCTATGACTGGTATTTGATGCATTTTGTATGCATTGGAAAGAGATGCCTGTGAATAAATTTGGTGCATTATACATGCATTGAAAAAGTATGCGTTGAAGCATATGATATAAATTGAACAAATGAAATTGAAAAGATTTGGCTCTTTGGGGTTGGACTTGCACTGATATATTCGTACATTGTATAAAATATAGCTAATAGCTATTATGGCCCTTGTGGTTGAAGAGGGAATGAGAATTGATAGTGAGGTCTATGATGGATCTTGGGGGCGTCAAGGCGCGGCGGTCGACTAGTAGACAGTTGGCGAGTACCCTGTACCACTTGGCGATGCAGTTCGTTGCAACGCATTGACGATACCCGACAAGAACACGATTCTTTTCAACAACTGAGAGATTGTCTTTGGGCTAAGACTGACAATTGACCAGAGCATTCTTCTCGAAATTGTGAAAACCTCCATGGAGTCGTTTTTGATAAAATGAGTCTTTGTACATATGCATAAATCTGAGCATTTATATCTGTGTGATAAATATTAATTGAGGAATATTGGTTATTGGATATGACAATTGTTTTGAATACTTGGATGATGATTGAACTGATAAATGACTAGATGATGATAGTTGATTAATGCTGATAGCATGATTATGGTATGATCTATCTGTATGATATTGCTGTTTGTGTTATCTCTGTGCTGTCATGTTGGTATTGGTGTAGGTGATCTCACCTCTTTATTATATTGTTTGGCTTTGTCTGTATTCTTAAAATTATACAATAGAAGGAATGAGTTGTCTTAGACATAATGAGTGGTAGATACTCAGAGATTGATGGAAACATTGAAAAGTGGCTGTCTCAAGTTCAAAGATGTACCGGGTAGATAAGGAGTAAAGTTCTGATGCATCAAGATGGACAGAAAAAGGAATAAGTATGTTAAAGTTTCTCGTTAGTGTTGTACCGTGCTATTAAGTAGGACCCGTCATGGGGTTTGCTACTGTAAAAAAAAAAATTTGTTAATTTTATATTTCTCTTTAAATTGTGATATTAATTGGTGTCAATATTGCATAATGAACAATTGAAATATGATTTTCAATATTACATAATATTTTCAGTAAATTTACATGTTCATATTAAAAAAATTTCAAAACTCATCTTTTATAACTCAAATTTTGTGCGAACTTCTTTTCAGATTATGAGTCAGGAGTCAGAAATGTGATGCCCTAAGGAGGGTGTTACATTAGTTGGTATCAGAGCACGGTTTGAGTCTTTTGGGGTTTGTGGTTAGGTCTATTTTGCTTGTGTTGTGTTCTCTGTGTTTGTTTTTTGAAAGGAAATAATGCTGTTTATAATGGATATTAGATCCATTGTATTTCGATCCGCACGCCTCGAAAAAAAAAAGGAATGGCTCGGGATAGTTATACTTGTGTGGAAGTGAAACATGTTACTAGTAATGCAGTTGCAGCTATGGGAGCAATGTGAAAAGACGACTGTACGAACAAAGGACCGCTGTTCAGTGGAAACTGGAAGTTGAAGTTTAGGATCTGATGGAAGAGAATCAGTCTTGGAATATAAGATTTTGTAATTTTGGAACCTGGTATTTTTTAGGATATTGAGAAAGTAATTGATTTCAACGGAAGATGAATTTACAACCATTGAGGAAACCAAAAGCAGTAAGTGATGTGAAAGAAAGTACTTAAATGAAGGAATGTACGTTAAGAAAACAATTTGCGGAAAGGTTGGACACATTTCCAAAGAGTATAATCTCTGATGTGTTCTTTGAAAATAGAGTTTTCTATTAGTAAAAAATTTTAGATAGTAAGGAAAGTTGTTACTCTGAATGGAACGGGAGTGTACTGAGTAGAAGATTTAAGCAATGAAGATTGCATCATTGGAGCTAATCCTATAAACCATACTGAATATTTCTGTGAGTGACCTATTCTTTATAACATATGATTGAGTAGATCAATTATATGTTAGAGTTATTCGTTATCCTCTGATTTGTTTACTTCTGTTTCTATTCTTAGCTAATCGAGCTATTCAAGTTATTCAAATTGTTGTTATAGATCAAATCTTTGTATTAGTTTGATCTGTTGTTCAAAATTTTGTGTTAATTTGATCTGTTTCATAAACAGACGTGGTCTTTGAAAATGGATTGGTTATTTTCCAACCATATCCAATGAGATTATTTTAACAGACTGTGAGTAATCTAGAGAAAATTCATTTTTGAAAATTGGGTTACATCCAATTCTTTGCTGGATATGTTCGATAACGGTTCAATTCATTTTATTATCTTCCATGATGTTTTCTTTCATCTCCTGCAACTGAAGGAATATCTAGCAAGAAAGGATATTTCTATATTTGTATCCATGTTAATGTATCTGAGTAACGCAGCAGAAGCGTGGTGAATTTTTCAAAAGATTGGAACAATTCTTCTAAGGAAAAATTTAAGACGGTAATGAAAAACTGTAATTTATGGAAGTATCTGGTATAGTGCTGTGGAAAGAAGAACTCGGTTAGTGAGACATTTTATGTTAAAAGCAAAAACTGGAATATGTAGTGATATGAGAATAAGAAAATTTTAAGTAATACATTACATTAGCTAAACATTACATTACATTAGTTGGAAGTTATCTGAGAAAAACTATTCTAGGCATGAATGAAGATCGGTTGTTGTTATGTTGATATCAGAGATATGGAAATTCTTTCTTTCTGGAGTAACATTCAACATCTTCAGTAATAACCAACAAAATTTCTATGATAGGAGTTTGAGATATCTGTTTGATCAGGAGAAGTTGAACATCAACAAAGAGATTTTGTGGGATTAGAATAGTATAGCAAGATGTAAGAGAGGAAGCTTCATGAGAATTGAAAAATAAGATAAAAGCACCATATCCGTATTTATTCTGAGGGTGTGAAATCATGTTTCTCAAATTTCGAGGACGAAATTTCTTTTTAGAAGGGGAGAATTGTAACACCCCAAAATTTCCTATCCTATAAACAGTAATTTTGACAACTAATATAATTTTACTTGTTTAGTAATTTCTGGATACTGTAAAATTATTTTATTTATTCCATCAGCGTATTTGATCATTTTGAGTGATTTACTCCGTGTCAGAAAAATAATAATTTTTGGGCCGGGAAAAATCTTTCTGTATTTATTTCTCTTGACTATTAATTATTTTTAACAATCTAACTTGATTTTCATACGTTTTCTAATATTTGTGATTTTTGTGGATGATTATAAATTTTTTTGACTGTATGTGGGCCCAGGTGGTCCTAGGTGGGCCCAGGTGGGTCCCGCATCAACACATAGAAAAATTTGTACTGTTTAGACAGAGACATGGGATCTTACTAAACCTGAATCCGGAAACAGTTTTAGAAAATTTGTTTTGTACTGTATTTATTTATTGGAAGATAAAAATACAGTAAATATATTCTTTCGTGGGATTTTTAGTAGATAAAAATAGAAATTATATTGCTTAAGTCAACATCGGTGGTTTAGATATCTACCATTGATTTAATTAACGGTTAAGAAATAAACTTAATAAAAAAGCATTGGATAATCACCATTGATTTAATCAATGACGTGAGAATAAACTTAGTTAGGCAAGCTTCAATATCAACCGTAGATTTAATCAACGGTGTAAATTTGATTATATAAAGTGACCATTTACAATAATTGGATTTAGAATTGATCAAGGGTGGAGATTTGGTCTTGTAAAGTAACAAGGACCATTTATGACCATTGGATGAAGAATTGATCAAAGGTGGAGATTTGGTCTTCTAAAAAGGTTATGACTAATTATAACCATTGGATTTAAAGTTTGAAGGAGCAATCTTGACCCTTTATTTTGGAGACACATCTAATGGCTAGAATTTAAAGGAGAAGGATCCAATGGCTTAGATTTAGTCTTCTAAAAATCAAAAGTCTACCTAAATCCTAACCATTGAATTAATCAATGGCTAGAAATGCTTCAAATAATGGCCTAATTAACAAGTCAAGTAAACTAAATTAAATGTTAAATTGTTATAATCTAATTCTTAATTAGATATCTTAATTTTAATTAGAGATTATAATATATGAAATAATATGTCTAATTAATTAGTTATGTAATTAGAAAATTAGTTAAGATTGATTAAGAAACTTAATCTAATGAATTAACTAATCAATTAGCAAGTAATTATGACAACTTTGGAGTGCATGATGAAGGGGGACGGTTGGAGAAGCAAGAAAGAAGAAGAGACATGTTGAGACATGTTGGAGTAGCCTTTTTAGGCCAAAGAAAAAGATGACAAAGTGGAAGACTTTTGCATGCATGTGATAGCCTTCAATTATGCTAAACAAATTTCTATCTCTCCATTCTTTACTCCTACGGTGACCCACTTCAATTCAGCCCTCTATTTTGATTTTCTATCACACTTAGTAACATAAAGACCATTTTTCTCTTCTCTCTCTTCCAATTGTTCAAGAATACCAAGAACAAATACAAAGAACACCATTTTCTCTATTCTTTGAGCTATTCGGTCACCACCCATAGAACCACTTCCAATCTTTCATAATTTTATCTAGTTACATATCTTGAATTCTTTCATCAATTCAAAACACTTTCATGTTGGAGACTTTCTCTAAATCATTCATCTTCATGGACTTTCTTCAAGAACAAAGTTATGGGGTTTTTGAGGTGAAGTATAAGAAGACTTCATTTCTTCTCTTCTTTTTCATGATCTAAACCATATTTGATCCATGGTTCCTCTTAATCAAGCTTAGTATACTAATTTCTATGTATTTTGTTTTGAATTTGAGAAGCCCTTGGTGTTGAAGGACTTGGAAAGAGAAGCAAAATCAAGAAGCTTTGAGGATCTTCAAGAGGTAAGAGGGAGATCCATCTCACCAACCAATTATGGTGGTGAGAGATGGTCTTATTATTGATGGATTATGAATTCATGTAAGAATTCTAATCCATGGTCATGTAATAATTAATTGTGTGTTTATGAGCTTTACTTTATTTTCTTGTACTTTGATTATTTTTGTCTATGCTTAATATGCTTTGCATAATTTTATGGCTTTGATAGTATACTTATAATATGCATGATGAGTATATGACATGTTTGTAATATTTATGATGAAATATATATATGTATGCCATGATGTGTGGATGGAAAGAAAATTGATCTTGGTTCCAATGGCCAAGGAAGAGCTACGGTTTTGATGCCCTTGATGAGGGTCAATGTTGAAATTTTTTAAGAACAAGAAAATTAAATTTTGATCCCTAGAACAATGAGAATTTCGGCCAAGACATCTCAAAATAGGTATTTACAAATTAATATGTTTATGGAAGAATAAAATTGGATTGATTTGAGGAGTATGAAAAATGAACTAAAGGTTTGTTTTTTTTAAGAAAACATGAACACAAATTTTAGAATGAAATTTTATTGATTTATTTTGTGTAGAAACAAGAATGAAATTTATTTAAGTTAGAAGAAAAATATTTCATGGTTCCAATGGCCATTTATAAGATTTTGATAAATTTAGAACAAATGTTTTACGTATCTTTAAATTAATATTTTCATGAAGAATGATAATGGATGATTTGAAGAGTATGAAAAATAAACAAAGGGTTTATTTTTTTAAGAGAATAAAAATACGATTTTAGAGGAATTTTTATTGATTTATTTTGTGTAAAAAGATCCTAAATATTTTTCTAAATATGAGTTTTGAATGAAATGGGCAAACATTGATTTTAAGGATTTGCAAAGAAAGTGAAAAAGGAATTGTAAAGAAAGTAAAAATGAATTTGAACAAATGGGTTTGGTTTTTATAACCATCGGTACTTCAGTTTTGAAAATAAAATTTTAACGATTTTGTTTGTATAAAATCATATCAATTTAAAAGAAAAAATATTTGATGATTTCAATAGTCATGTCCACATTTTTGAAAGCTTGTAATGCTTTGATTTTTATGAACAAAGTGATTTTCAAAGTGGAAACGTAACTTGAGTTAATACAAGAATTTGGAAATGGAATTAGAGCATTTATCACTTGAGAATTAAATTTTTGTAAACAAGAATGTTTTCGAACTTCAATTTATTTTGAAGAAGGTTGTGTTTGGAAATGCTTTGAGAAAAATGGAGAATATAATGGTGATTTAAGAATTTACTAAAGTATAACTTATTTTCAAGTTTTGAAATATGTGTGAAAATTTTAAGATTTGAAACATTAATTTATATCAATGGAAAGGTAATTTTGTGGATTATATTTGAAAAAGAATTTCTTGAGTAAAGAAATGTGGAAAAATATTTTCTTGAGTAAGAAAATGTGAAAAATGAAATACAAAGTCATAATATTTTGAGAAAAGATGAAATGAAATTTTTGAAGGTTGAGAAATATTTTTTTATGGTGAAAAATTATTTACGTATCTTAAAAATGTGTTGAAAATGATATTGACTTATTTGAAAGTCCAAAATAATGTTTGAAATATTAAGGAATATTTTACATGATTGTAAAATGGTGAAAAATGATTTACGATCTTAAAAATGATTTAAAATATAGTAAAACATTTCTACGCAATTTGAAATATGTTAAAATATTTTTACGTGATTTGAATTACGTTTAAATATTTTATGTAAGCTTAAATATTTTACATGATTTGAAATATTGTTGAAAAATCACTACGTGATTGAACAAATGATAAAACATTTTTACGCGATTATGAAAAATGGTAGTAAATTGGTGAAAAATTGTTATGAGATTTGGAAAGCGTTTAAATATTTTACACTATTGAAAATATTATTGAAAAATATACGCAATTTTAAAACAGTGAAAAAATAATATGTGATTTGAGAAACGTACATTTTTACGCGATTGAGAAAGACATTGAAAAATTAATACGTGATTTAAAAGTACAACGTGTAGAGTCATGGCATTTTGAAAACGTAACAAAAATGTTACAGTATTGTGAAAATACAACAGAAACGTTTCAGAATTTTGAAAATGTAACAGAAACATTTTGGAATCGTGAAAACATAATGAAAATGTTACGCAATTTTGTGAAAACACGGTGAAAGTGTTTTATAACTATGAAAACATGATAACATAATTTCGTGTTGAAAATATAGTATAATTACTATTGAACCAGTGTATGGACACTATATGAGAAAATGACGTGTTTTGCCTATGACTGGTATTTGATGCATTTTGTATGCATTGAAAAGAGATGCCTGTGAATGGATTTAGTGCATTATACATACATTGGAAAAGTATGCATTGAAGCATATGATATAAATTGAACAAATGAAATTGAAAAGATTTGGCCCTTTTTCGTATTGACTTGACCGATATATTCGTATTATCATTGTATAAAATATAACTAATAGCTATTATGGCCCTTGTGGTTGAAGAGGGAATGAGAATTGATAGTGAGGTCTATGATGGATCTTTGGGGCGTCAAGGTGCGGCGGTCGACCAGTGGACAGTTGGCGAGTACCCTGTATCACTTGGCGATGCAGTTCGTTGCAACGCATTGACGATACCCGACAAGAACACTATTCTTTTCAACAACTGAGAGATTGTCTTTGGGCTAAGACTGACAATTGACCAGAGCATTCTTCTCGAAATTGTGAAAACCTCCATGGAGTCGTTTTTGATAAAATGAGTCTTTGTACATATGCATAAATCTGAGCATTTATATCTGTGTGATAAATATTAATTGAGGAATATTGGTTATTGGATATGACAATTGTTTTGAATACTTGGATGATGATTGAACTGATAAATGACTAGATGATGATAGTTGATTAATGCTGATAGCATGATTATGGTATGATCTATCTGTATGATATTGCTGTTTGTGTTATCTCTGTGCTGCCATGTTGGTATTGGTGTAGGTGATCTCACCTCTTTGTTATATTGTTTGGCTTTGTCTGTATTGTTAAAATTATACAGTAGAAGGAATGAGTTGTCTTAGACATAACGAGTGGTAGATACTCAGAGATTGATAGAAACATTGAAAAGTGGCTGTCTCAAGTTCGAAGATGTACCGGGTAGATAAGGAGTAAAGTTCTGATGCATCAAGATGGACAGAAAAAGGAATAAGTATGTTAAAGTTTCTCGTTAGTGTTGTACCGTGCTATTAAGTAGGACCCGTCATGGGGTTTGCTACTGTAAAAAAAAATAAGTTTGTTAATTTTATATTTCTCTTTAAATTGTGATATTAATTGGTGTCAATATTGCATAATGAACAATTGAAATATGATTTTCAATATTACATAATATTTTCAGTAAATTTACATGTTCATATTAAAAAAATTTCAAAACTCATCTTTTATAACTCAAACTTTGTGCGAACTTCTTTTCAGATTATGAGTCAGGAGTTAGAAATGTGATGCCCTAAGGAGGGTGTTACATTAGTTGGTATCAGAGCACGGTTTGAGTCTTTTGGGGTTTGTGGTTAGGTCTATTTTGCTTGTGTTGTGTTCTCTGTGTTTGTTTTTCGAAAGGAAATAATGCTATTTATAATGGATATTAGATCCATTGTATTTCGATCCGCACGCCTCGAAAAAAAAAAAGGGGAATGGCTCGGGATAGTTATACTTGTGTGGAAGTGAAACATGTTACTAGTAATGCAGTTGCAGCTACGGGAGCAATGTGAAAAGACGACTGCACGAACAAAGTTCATGGAGCTGCAAGATCCTCGACTCACCCGCTTTTGTTAAATCAAAGTTTAAGTACTTTGTTGCCCACAGTGTCTTATACTCCAATTCAAGAGGTAAATGGCATGCCTTGCCATAAACCAATTGGAACAGAGACATACCTATTGGAGTTTTGAAAGTTGTCCTGTATGCCCAAAGAGCATCATCAAGCTTCATTGCCCAGTCTTTTCTAGAAGAACTGACTGTTTTCTCCAAAATTTGCTTCAACTGGCAGTTAGACACCTCAACTTGACCACTTGACTGCGGGTGATAGGGAGTGGCTACTCTATGATTGGCAATATACTTTTTCAACAACGTCTCCAACTTCCTATTACAGAAATGGGTTCCCTCATCATTAATCAATGCTCTAGGCACCCTAAACCTTGAAAATATATTCTTCTTCAAGAAATTGATCACCGCTTTTGCATCATTGGTTGAGGTTGCAACTGCTTCCACCCATTTTGAGACATACTAAATGGCCACTAAGATATATACCTTAGAAAATGAAGAGGGAAAAGGGCCCATGAAGTTTATACCCCAAACATCAAATACTTCAACTTCCAAAATGGGATTTTGAGGCATCTTATTCCTCTTTGATATGTTTTCGGTTCGTTGGCACCTATCACATCTCATGACATAAGCAAATGCATCCTTGAAGAGTGATGGCCAAAATAACCCGGATTGTAGGACCTTTGCTGCTGTTCTATCTCCACTGAAATGTCCACCATACCCGGAATTGTGACAATGCCACAGAATTTGTTCTTGCTCTTCCTCGGGCACACATCTTCTCAATAGACCATCAACACCTCTCTTGTATAGAAATGGTTCGTCCCATACATAGAACTTGACTTCATGAAAGAATTTTTTCCGCTGTTGTGAGTTGAAGTCCACGGGAACCACCTTGCTAACCTTGTAATTGACTATATCAGCATACCATGGCAAACTCACCATGGCCCACAACTGCTCATCAGAAAACTGATCATTGGTTGGTTTTTTCTCCTCATTTTCTTCTACACTTTCCAACCGAGATAAATGATCAGCCACTGAATTCTCGGTTCCTTTCTTATCTTTTATCTCCAGATCGAACTCTTGAAGCAGTAGAATCCATCTAATAAGCCTTGGTTTCGAATCTTGCTTGGCAAATAGATACCAGACAGCTGCATGGTCCGTATATACAATCACTTTGGAACCTACCAAGTAAGAACGAAACTTGTCAAATGCATAAACCACAGCCAATAGTTCCTTTTCAGTAGTAGCATAATTAAGTTGTGTAGCATTTAAAACATGACTCGCATAATAAATCACATGCAACAACTTATCTTTCCTTTGGCCTAAAATAGCACCTACAGCCGTGTCACTTGCATCACACATGATTTCAAATGGCAAACTCCAATCGGGTGCAGTGACAATTGGTGCAGTGGTCAGTTTATGCTTCAAAGTGTTAAAGGCTAACGTGCATGCATCATCAAAATTGAATGGAGCATCTTTTACAAGGAGATCACTCAGAGGTTTAGCAATTTTTGAAAAATCTTTTATGAATCTCCTGTAAAAGCCAGCATGCCCCAAAAAGCTACGAATGTCTTTTACATTAGTGGGAGGGGAAAGTTTTTCAATAACTTCAACTTTGGCACGATCAATTGCAATCCCTTGGTTAGAGATGCGGTACCCTAAAACGATTCCCTCTCTCACCATGAAATGACATTTTTCCCAATTTAAAACCAAGTTTGTTTCTTCATATCTTTTTAAAACTAAAGACAGGTTATGCAAGCATATATCAAATGAAGAACCAAACACAGAAAAATCGTCTATAAACACTTCGATGTGTTTTTCAATCATATCGGAGAAAATGGACATCATACACTTTTGGAATGTGGCTGGTGCGTTGCAAAGTCCGAAGGGCATCCTTCTGTAGGCGAACACTCCATAAGGGCATGTAAATGTTGTTTTCTCCTGGTCCTCTGGAGCTACAACAATCTGGTTGTAGCCGGAATATCCATCCAAAAAGTAATAATAGTCATGCCCGGCTAACCGCTCTAACATCTGGTCAATGAAAGGAAGTGGGAAGTGATCCTTCCTTGTTGCATTGTTCAGCTTCCGATAGTCAATACATACCCTCAATCCCGTAACAGTCCGAGTGGGTATTAATTCATTGTTTTCATCCATAACCTCTATTGTCCCACCCTTTTTGGGCACAACTTGGACGGGGCTAACCCAAGGGCTATCCGAAATAGGGTAAATGAGTCCAGCATCAAAAAGCTTGAAAACCTCCTTCCGAACTACTTCTTTCATGACCGGATTAAGTCTCCTTTGTGGTTGCACTACTGCTTTATGATTTTCTTTCATGAGTATTTTGTGCATGCACAGAGAAGGACTTATTCCTTTCAAATCACCAATTGACCATCCAATGGCCTCCTTATGATCCCGAAGTACCCTCAATAGTTTTTCTTCTTCCAAATGACTCAATCCAGCATTTATGATGACAGGGCAAGAATTGTGCTCACCAAGAAAAGAATATTTTAAATGTGTGGGCAACTCAACTTTTGGCACTTCATCTCTTTTTTGTTGGGTTCCGTCTCCTCCTCCCACCAATTCCTCTCATTTCGGTTGTTCATTTTTAGGAAAGAGGAGTGAGTATTCCAACAAGCTGAGTATTTCTTTAACTGTCGGATCATCATCTTCATCAACTTCCACCTTTGATCCAGCGAGCACTTTTTCAATAGGTGAAGAGAGGCTGCCTTCCATATAAGATTTGGAGATCACGGAATCACATACATCAATGCTAAAGCATGCTTCCTTATCTCCCGGGTGCTTCATAGCTTCAAAAACATTAAAAGTGATGGCTTCATCTTGGATCTTCAATGTTAAAGTCCCATCTGCCACATCAATGAGAGCTCTACCGGTTGCAAGGAACGGCCGACCCAAAATCAATGAAATGTCTCTATCTTCTTCCATGTCAAGAACAACGAAAGTCCACCGGAAAGATGAATTTATCTACGTTCACCAACACGTCTTCAATCACCCCATGAGGATGCTTCATAGACCTATTTGCAAATTGAAGAGTCACCATGGTGGGCTTTATTTGGCCGATTCCCAATTGCTTAAAAATGGATAGAGGCATAAGACTAATGCTTGCACCAAGATCACATAAAGTCTTCCCAAATGTTCTATCATCAATGGTGCACGGAATTGAGAAACTTCCAGGATCCTTAAGCTTAGGAGGAAGCTTCTTTTGTAGAATTGTGCTGCACTCCTCCGTAAGCATAATGGTCTTTTCATTCCCTATCCTTCTCTTCTTGGACAGCAACTCCTTCATGAATTTCACATATGAGGGCATTTTGTCTAGAGCTTTGGCAAACGGGATGTTGATTTGCAGTTTGTTAAATACCTCCAGAAACTTCCCAAACTATTTTTTATCATGCTCCTTCTTGAGTCATTGAGGGAATGGCAACTTGATAATTGGTGGTGGCATTTTCACTTCTTGCTCCTTTGGTGACTCCTTTTCATTAGAATCATTGAGTAAGCCACCTTGAGATGTTTTAGCTTTCTTGAGAGGTACTTCTTTATTAGGCTCTTTTCCTTTGTCTTCACTCTTTTTCTCTTTCCTTGGTAGCGGCTCAATCACCTTCCCACTCCTAGTTGTTATAGCTTTAGCATGCTCCATTCCTCTAGGATTTGGGACTGTGTCACTTGGCAATGAACCTGGAGGTCTCTCCGAAATCTGTTTTGCTAGTTGGCCCATTTGAGATTCCAAATTCTGGATTGATGCCTCTTGATTCCTAAATACACCTCTTGTCTCATCCATGAAATCGGTAGTCTTTTGGACAAAAGAAGAGGTTTGCGAGGCTAGTTTCTCTAAAGCTACTTCTCATGAAGCCTTCTTCTCAATAGATGGAGGTTGAGATGAAGAACCTTGATGCGAAGAGTGTTGAGGAGGACCTTGGTATGAAAATTGTTGTCTCTGAGGAGCTTGGTTGCCTTGATTACCTTGGTTACTCCATGAAAAGTTAGGGTGATTCCTCCACCCCGGATTATAAGTGTTGGAGTAGGGGTTGTGTTGTTGCCTTAGAGGGTTATTCATGAAGTTGATTTATTCTTGAGATGGAGATCCAAACATGTTACCCAGACAATCTATATTCTCATGTTCTCCTCCACAAAAATCACACGACAAAGGAGCATTATTTACTGCATTCACCTTAAGAGTGTCAACCTTCTTTGTAAGATTCTCAAGTTGTTGAGTCAAGATTTTATTCTGAGCTAAAAGTGTATTCATTGAATCCACCTCCAAGTATCATTTCTTCCTCACTACTCTTTCCCCATTTCTTTGGTAGTCATTGTTGGCCATCATTTTAAATAAGTCCCAAGCTTCTTCCGGAGTTTTATAGTTCAAGGCCCAGCCTGCTGCAGCATCTACCATGGTTCTAGTTTGAGGTAGCATGCCATTATAGAAGCTTTGCACTTGGATCCAAAAGTCAAAACAGTGGTGTGGGCATTTCTTCAATATTTCATTGTATCTATCCCACGCCTCAATGAGAGACTAAACTGCCTGAATGATGTAATCTCACTTCGCAACTTTGCAGCCTTGGATGGAGGGAAATATCTTGTCAAAAATTTCTGGACCAAAATTGCCCAAGTAGTTATGATTCCTCTTGCCAATGAATCCAACCAACTCTTAGCCTTGTCCCTCACAGAGAAAGGAAACAATCTCAGATGAATGGCATCCTCACCCACTCTATTCAACTTCACAGTATCATAAATTTGAAGGAACCCCTGTATGTGTGCATGTGGGTCCTCATTATCGAATCTCCCAAACTGATTGTTTTGAATCAAATGGAGTAAAGCTGGCTTCAATTTGAAATTGTTAGCTTGAACTGGAGGTCTTGCTATGCTCACCCCACACCCATCCATGCTAGGAATAGAGTAATCCATGAGAGTCCTAGCAGGTTGATATGGTGGTGGAGGATCTACATTTTCTCAATTGTTTTCTCCATTGGGAGATCTATTTTCTCCATTGTCCGCCGTGTCTTCAACAACTATTTGAGTGCTATCTAAATTCCTTCTTTGTTCTTTTAATTGCTTTCTCAAAGCTCTTTCAGTCTTTCTTATTTCTGGGTCAAAAAGAAGTTGATCTGGATGAACTTTACCTCGCATACAATGAAGACAATGTGTCAGAATAAAGAAAACTCAATAAAATACAAGAATTTAGATATAAAGTTCTAAACTTCCTAAAATAAGTAAAATAAAGAAAACTAAACACAACAATGAATAAATGAAAAAAGATAAATGTTTAAACTAGTAGCTACCTTCGATATTACCGATATTGGTAAAATCGATCCCCGACAACGGCGCCAAAAACTTGATGCGACCACGACAAGTGTACCAGATCATCAAGTAATAAAAACGGTGAGAAAACCAGATATTGTTATCAAGGATCAATAACCAATTACCAATTCACGAACTTAGTTACTATTTAAACAGAACTTTGGTTCAAAGGGAGCTCAATTGTAAACAATTAAGCATGAAAGAAATTAAATTAAAGAAAAAAATTCTTTTTGGTATTTTAGCTTTGATAATTTAACAGACACTTAGAACACAAAAGAGATAGGAATTCAAAGATAAGAAAGAGTTGGGATCAAGTTTCATTTGATTTCATTTGTTGCATGTTAGCCTGGAGTTAAGACAAATTTCTACTTCTATTTTGTTATTGGATTCTCCAAAATATACAAGTCCTAATTCCTTAAGCACAAGAACCTTAAATCCTAGTTAAAATCCCTAATTCCTTAGGTGATTCTAAAAGGGAAAAAGCATTAAGATTAAAAATCCAACGAGATAACAAGCATTCATCGACTATTCCTAGCACAACGAATCACAAGGTTCACAATCTCAAACAAAGTTCACACATCAAATTTTCATCCAATGCATAAACCTAAAAATCATTTTAAAGATGATCAAACCCTAGAAAGCTTTAAGAATAGAGATTATAAACTCAAAATAGAAGTATTCATTAAGTATAACTGAAACCCAAGTCAAATACAAGCAAAATCTATCAAAATCTACTCAATCCCAACAAGGGAGAGTTTAGCTAGACATAGAAACAAATACAGAAAATAAAACAATAGAAAAGAAGAAGTAAAACTCCATGGAAGATTGAAGAAAATCTGAGCTCTCACTCTTCTTCTCTTCAAGTCCACCTCCAAGTTTTCCAAATTAGGTCAAGTCTCCTATTCCCCTTCGTCTCTCCTTTCAAAGACCTCTTCCCTCAGCTAAAAATGCCCTCCTGACGTGAATTGGGCCAAAATGTAAATAGGCCTGCATCACACTCATCGCCCAGGGGCCATTTGGCGGCCCGACGACCTGATTTCTGCTTGTTTAGTGACATTTTGACTTCCCACCACCCAGTGGCCAGTTGGCCGCCCGGCGGCCTGGCTTTTTCTGCACCTTCCTTTTCTTTTGCTTTTCTAAGCTACTGGGGTCTAAATTGTATGTATTGCAGTTCAATGACATTGCAAGCTCTTCCATTTGACCTCATTCTTCATAGTTCCGACCTTCATCCTCCTTTAACCTTCACTGTAAATAAGATAACACAAATGAGATTCAAAACATTCCAAAATACAATCAAACTCCATGGGATTCATCAAAGTAATCATCTTATATCATCATGGTCAAAATAAGATTTAAATGAGGCAAAACAAAGTTAAAAGCTAGATGCAAATGGCTAAACTCAATAAAAAAGCATAGGTAAAAACAAATAATTCACAGGATTATCAAGAGGTGATTGGAGTCATTATTTTTCTTATTTGGAATAATACAAGGAAAAAAAATTTCCTTCCTTTATTCAACTTTAAGAAGAAAAAGAATGAAAATAAATAAAAATAAATAATTATGCATGTAAATTTTAGTGAACCTACTTTATATTTTTTTCCTTCTCTCTTTCTTCCCTCCCTTTCTATCGCAAGGTGAGATTCACGGATACAATATCATCCCAACTCTATTCCTCTAAGAGCATGTTTGGTTGTTTTTAGAAGATTAAATTATTTTGTGAAATAATTATTATGTTTAAGTAAAAAGATTATTTTTTAAAAAAACTTTTACACAAAATTCAATGCAAAATAAAATTTTTTTTCGCTTAATAATAATAAGCTAACGATTGAAACTTATGATTTTAATTTTAAATTATTTCTTACACTTTGATATGTAAATATTATTTTATCCTCAATCAAATAATTTTTTAATCATTCTATACTTATTTTAGTAATTTAATATATAAAATCAATTCTTTTTTATATCATCAAAACAAATCAGATTAGTTTAAAATCACTTTACAAATTAATGTATCCAAACATAAAAATGAATCAATTATAATCAATTATAACAATAATTAATTATAATCAATTATAATAATAATTAATTATCAACATAATTTATAATTTTCAATTTTAACGAACAAGCCCTAAGTCAAACCAAACAAAAGATGGAATAAATTCTTCCCCCTGTTCCCTTCACTTCCTTCCAAGAAAGAAATACCATACAGAGCGTTATATGCCTCGTTAAACGGCATGCAGTTGTGTTTTGCCACTTGCCACAAAACCCTTTTGTTGGGCATTGCGCGCCAATTATACAGTAATCGAAAATTTGAAATTTCACTGTCTTTGATGGAATGGAAGATCTTCGGAATTCGACGCTAAAGTTCTTCTCCGATCAAGAGCTTTGTTATGCCGATATCGTCACTCCTGCTCAGGTAATACTCTTTCTTCATCGATCCTCTTCCTTTCTTACTTTTCTTTTAATCTCTGAACAGCAGTTTCGTTTGATGCTTACAGGTCCGAGCAAGAATTGAAGTGTCGGTGCTCAATTTTCTCAAAATATTGAGTGCATCCAACCCTGCCATCTCAGATTTGCCTCTGGTACCCTCATCCTCTTTTTGTTTTCTCGATAAATATATTTCAGGCCTGTATGAGTCTATTCCTTCATATCCAAACACTTGATTATAATGATTTGCTAAGTCACTGTATAGTGATTCAGTTTGTTCAGCTGAAAAAGTTTAATCAGCGGTTTGGAAATTGGAAGTTTCATTTCCTTTTTATCTAATTCCGCTTTATCTTTCCTTCGCTTGTTTTGCCATCAATATATATATATATATATATATATATATAGCCAGAACTCTTCTTCTTAGAGGGATCATCTAATTTGTTATCACGTGTTTATTACTCATTGAATTTATTATCATATGTTATTTCTTTTAATATTATTTAATTAAATTAATTGACACATGATAACAAATTAAACGAATAATTAACATGTAGCAAACAGATTAGATGAGAGTTGGAGAGACTCTCTACAACGTTAGAGCTTCCATATATATATATATATATTCCCAATTTTAGTTTAGTAACCCTGAGAAATGAACAGATTCAGAGAAAATTGAGCAACAGCCGAGTGAATCATGGCCTGTTGACCGAACTATCATGTGTTTTCCTCTCCCATTCCGTATCTACAAGGTCTCTAATGAGACCTAATGCAGCAAAGGCCTTTGTTAGGGGTACAAACTACAAACTACAAATACTTATTTTATATTTTTGATTCTTTTTTTCTTCCAAGAGATTTTACGTTTCTGAGTTATAAATTTCTTACTTGTAGTGTGGAAGGTGTTGGAGATGTGCTATCAGATATTGCTTCAGGAAAAGCGTGTCACCCAGAGGGAGCTCTACTACAAGCTGCTGTGTAATTCGCCACATTTGTTTCCTTCTCAAACAGAGGTCAACAGGACAATCCAAGGTTTTATCACTGTCTCTCATTTGCTTCAAGTTTGAGTTTTTGGTGTTTTGAATGGGAATATCAATCTGCGCCAAACAGATGTTGTAGCATTGCTTCGGTGCAGCCGATACAGCCTTGGAATCATGGCATCTAGTCGAGGACTCATAGCTGGCCGCCTGATTTTGCAGGTATCTTATGATGTCACCAACCCTTCATTCCTGGATTTGTCTTTTTGGGATTTCAGACAGATGCTTAGGGTATTGTATGTGGAGTGGTGGAATGTTCTGTATCACTGTTTGATGAAATGCTACAAATTGTTCATGCATAGGAACCAGGCAAAGAGGTTGTCGATTGCTCTGTATGTGGATCTTCTGGACATGCAATTTCTGGTGATTTGAATTTGTTAGAGAAATTGATTCTAAATTCTGATGCACGGTACATTATAATTGTGGAAAAGGTGAGTTTCTTAGAGGTAATTTGGTTTATTCAAATTCCTAATTTCACTGACCAATTACACCATGCTACTTTGAAACGTTCCATATTTCCCCAATGAAGAAAGATAAGTTTTGATACAAGAACAATTGGTTCTGTTTAGCATGCAATATTTCAGCGGCTTACTGAGGATCGATATTTTCATCAAATTCCAACCATTCTTATCACTGCTAAAGGTTATCCAGATATGGCCACAAGGTACTGTGCACACCAGTTTGCAGGATAGAGAATTCAGCTACTTGGAGCTTTTATGGGAAGCTTTTAGAAGTGCTGTTTTTTTCATACTTGACACCCCCATACCATATATGATAGTTTTAATCTACTGATATGGGTGCTTTAATGTCTAAAATTCTGAAGTTTAAATGCAGATTTCTTCTTCATCGAATCAGTCGAGCTTTTCCAGACTTGCCAATTTTAGCTTTGGTGGATTGGTATGAATTTTTGCCTTTTTACCTTTGTTCTGAAATACAATTTTCCTCTGTAATCTTTAAGAAGAGACATTCTACTTCTTCCTTTTTAAAAAAAAAAGATGTTATTGTTAATTTGTATCTCCATGCCCACATTTAAACTTTTAAAGGAATCCAGCTGGATTAGCTATTCTATGTACCTTCAAATTTGGAAGTGTAGGAATGGGCCTAGAGGCTTATAGATACGGTAATTTTATAATCCCATTTACACCACAAAGCATACAAGCTCTAAAATGTTGGAATGAAACTTGTACTTGAGAAATGTTTTATTTGCACGATCTAGCTTGCAACGTGAAGTGGTTAGGACTGCGGGGGCATGATCTACACATGCTACCTGACCAATCTCTGGTTCCGTTGAAGCCAAAGGATCTGCAAATTGCTCAAAGCTTGATGTCCTCGGGAATCTTACAGGTAAACTACCCGGAACCTCTGAATATAGACCCTAATACTTGGCTATCCTGGAGTCCTGATTAGTGATTTTTGCATATGACTTTGAGTTACATAAGTTTTATGCTGCTTCAGTTCTTGCACGAGACATTTTAGCATAGATAGTGCTATTGTGATTTGTACCTTATGGTAGATCCCACATGAGTCCTGCATTCAGATGGCTATGCAGGAAACTTTCTTGCATAAGAATTGTACATATGTATATTGGTGTTTAACAGGAGAATTACAAGGAAGAGGTGGCCTTAATGGTTCAGAGCGGCAGGAGAGCTGAAATCGAGGCCCTATACTTTCATGGATATGATTATTTAGGGAAGTACATAGCTAAAAAAATTGTACAGTCCGATTATATATAATTAATACTCAATACTATGTCTAAAACCATAAAATAGAAAGCTAAAAGAAATAGGCAGACTTTCCTGCATAACAAAATGCGTGTGAAGTAAGTAGGAAAAAATTCATTTTCTGTGTATAGGTGAGCTTTTTGAACCGTATAAACAAATATTGAGTATAGAATGATTCATGTTAAAGATCAAGAGAATTTCGTAAAATTCAAATATTATCATGGGTAGAGGTGTTCCCCCTTGATTTATATAATTAGGTACATTGTACCCTGATTTACCATTATCTTTTTCTTTTATACATTTACCATTATTTATTACAATCTTCTTTTTTTCTGTTAAAATTATATTTATTTAAATGTAATTAACATAAGGGCAAAATGCAAGAAATTTCCTAACGTGTAGAAAACTTTCATGTTTTTCTGAAATTCATCAACATGATTCTTTGAACTCACCAAATTACCAAATTATACATATTGACTCCATATAAGAGAGTTTTTTGTACATATATAAGAGGGTCAATATATATTAATATGTACAGTTTGATTAGTTCAAAGAGTTGTATTGGTGAGTTTTAAAATATATGAAAGCTTTTTGCATATGATTGATTGGATTTTTTTTCGCATTTTACCCTTAACATAAACTATCAGAAACACCTCTCATTTCACTTGCCTCTACAATCAGATTTGGCTTTTGGAGAAAACCTTGTGATTAAGAATAAAAACCCCAAAGATGGACGAATGCACACCGTCACTGCTAAACGACTACCACTTGATGTCTTAGAAAAAATTCTTAATCATTAATACCTCTAGTGATAGCCTGAAAAATACTGGATGCTGAATCAATCATACCAAATGCAATTTGATTTGCTTGTCTTTGGAAGTCGGTTCTTGAATTTGAGGAAGAATTACCCTCAATTTCACAATCGGGGATGGAGCGAACAGTAAGAAAGGACAAATATAAATGTTGAGAAATAATGTTATTTACATACTTATATAATGTGTATAGTTTTTATCATCTAATTACAATAAGTTTTACCTTATTTTTCACACACTTGTCTTATGATTCTATCACATATGAAAGGTGATGTGTAACAAATATTATTTAATATTTAACATATTATTCTAGTTCAATTTGGAAGTTGTATTTTTTCATTTTTGTTGAAAAAATTTATTGCAAAAATGACTACTCCAAAACCCATTAACAGAATGGAATATATGTTAAAACATTATATCTTAATTTTATATTGGCAAATTTCAATTATTTTTACTAGATATATAATACCAGATTGTAGTCCCACCCAAAATTGCCTCACCCTTGTTAGCAGAAAGAGCAACTTTTAGAGGTGAGGATATGGCACAGTACATAAAGTTTATATAGTAGGGTTTTCCTTGCCCCAACATGTATTAGCCACTGTGTAGTTTCTCTTTCTTTCTTTTTTAAGCTTCGGCCCCTTGTAAAATTATAATATATATATATAGCAGGTATTTAAGAAATAAATAAAAAGAAAAATAGTATACAATCCCTTGAATTTTAATTATTTTAAAAATCACCATCACAAATTTTAATTTTTTTAATTAATTCTTAAACTTTAATTAATGTTTTAATAAATATTTTTATTTAATTTGAATATATTAAGATAAATGTTAATAACATATTTTTTTGGACACTCACTTTAACATTTATTTTATTATTGGTCTAAAAGTAAGTGTTATTAATATTTTTTCCTAAATAATCCTTTTAAATATATAAGGTGGACGAATAGTAAAATAAATGTTAAAATGAGTGTCTAAAAAGTGTATTACTAACATTTTTTATATATTAATTCACTAACAATGATACTTTATGGCAACATATTATCTTTTAATTTTTTAATTATAGATTTTTTATTAATTTATTTATTAAAACTTGATTTGAAATCTATTTTATTCTTTACGTAAATTTGTTTTTTATTTATTTTGTAAGGAATAAAATATATTTAAAATTAGATTTTGATGAATAAATTAATAAACAGTTCAAATTTAATATAACTAGACAAATAAGATGTTGTCATGTGATAGCACCGTTAATGAGTTAATGGATTTTAAATGAAAGAGTCTATTGAGATATTAATTAAAATTTATAGTCTACTTAGAAAGATTTTAAAATTCATAGTAATATTTTTAAATTTTATTTTAAATTATTAAATATTTACAAATACTCTTAAATATTTACATTTATGTGAAAATTACAAACGGATACTCACGACGGAAAACAGAAGTAGAGTAAGGAGAAGCACTATCTCGCCCCAATCCGTTAACATTCCAAGGAGAGTTTATGCTACCCAAAGAGACTAAAATAAATTTGAAAAAAAAAATTAAAAAAATAATAAACTAGTGATAAATTATCGTAATTTTTTTTATGAGGGCTGCTATTTCACACGAAACATGATTCACGAACTTGACAATGAATTATTATTGCAATATAAAGCAAAAGAAGAGAGAGAACAGCAAGGCGACCTTTGAATTTATCAGCGAAACAATCAAAGACAGGTCATTCGTGTGTTTTTTCGTGTAACTAAATTTCGTGTGAAAAAACATTTCCCTTTTTTTTATATATTATCAAGTCCTGTGTATATACTATATATAGGATTCCCTTTGAATTTGTTAAGTTATGGGCTCAAACCGCTTTTGGAAAATTTCGGAAATATGTAACTGAAAAAAGTAGTTCGATCATATTGGTTTTGCTGTATGTCGGGATGATGTACTTGAGAGTTAGACAAAAGTTTGAGTTATCAGAAATTCTTTCTAACTGTATAGAATTATATATTATATATTTATATTATGAATGCATTGCCAAACGATTTTTGCTGACAGGATATTAGGATGGGTAGCTGAATTGGTGTATCAAATATCAACTTTAGTGAGAGATTGCATAACCTTGTACTCATATAATTGAATGAAGATTAATTTTATGAACATTTTAAATAAGTCGAAATTATGAAAATATCTTGTGATCTCATAACAATAAATCAGCTTTTGTAAAGTAATTTCTCGATCTACATTCTTATTAGCGTTGTGATAGATAATACGTGTGTATCCTTTAATTCGTATTTCTTATTTTTAGTTAAGATTTGTATTTTTTTTTAAAGTAACAATGCAAAATTGCAAACATTTTGATGTAGTATCCCTCAATTTGCATTTTTTTTTTAAATTTTAGTTAAGATTAAAACAATAACGAAAAAGAGTCTATTATTCAGGCAAATTTTACCCGTAATAATTTGAGGGATTAAACTCTTTTTTGGTTTTTGCTGAAAGATAGTTTGGAGTACTGGCTTTGCCAGATTGAGGAGATGAGAATCAAACTCCAAACCTCCACTTATGGTAGAGTTAGCAAATATTATTTGAATTACAACTCATTAGTACAAAGTGAAGAGTATTTACCGTCTTATTAAAACTAAATTACTTTTCATATTCCTTGAGCTCAGAAGGTTATTTTGTGATTAAAAAAATAAATAGACAATAAATAAATAAATAAATAAAGCAAGTTGAGAAAAGCTAGGGTTATAACTTGTCACAAAAAAAACGCAACTTCTATCATTTGTGCTGTCTTATTAATTTGACATTCTTATGGCACATCATTGTGTTTTTATGCGAGTGTATAAAGTTATGACACCAAATACTCAATAGTTGGTTAATCCTCATATGAGATATTAGAGCCAGTATTTCTTCATCCCCCTTTGTATATCTCAGTTTATGATGAATGTGTGAAACACATGTAAGTGATTTGTCCTTCCTTATCAGAATAAGAAAGAAAAGAAAAACAAATCTATCCATATGTATCGCCGAAAGATGTGGAGGAGGAAAGTAATTAACGGAGTCGATGATGTTCTTTCAAAAATAGAAGCAAAATTTCTCTGAGGATGGTATGAGATCTATGTGGTGTGATGGACATTAGTTATTCAGGAATAGACCCATGTGGATGGGAATAATGATCGGGTTCTGTTACTTATACAGAAGTTTATTATACAGGAATGTAATTGATATCACATCTCATCCATCCAATTTTCTTTATATTTCTTCCATTTCATTTTTTCTATCCCATCAAAATCTCTATTATATTTGTGAGAAATCTGTTGAAATTTAGAAGAAATTTCTTACATATATAATTTCCAATAGTGAGCACCGAATAGGTTCAATCAAGTTAAGAGTTAAAGCCACGAAAGAAGTAGTCCCATCGGATTTGAGGTTCGTTGCCCTTAAAAGTTTCATGTTGTTGGCTTGTATTTTCATATCGGCAAGCAAACATACCCTAATATTCTATATGCATTTTTCTGAAAAATGTTATGTCGACATCATATTAAAACATGAAATTGCAAAATATTTAGAAATGTAAAACTGTGACATTTCTAGGGCTTCTTATTCATACTAGGAATTATCAGTGTTTTATATGGAATCACATGACGATGGAAGATTCATGATATAAAAGAAAGACTGATTTATAAGTCGGATAGAGCAGCAGTGAAATGCTATACATGAATACAAACTGTATGTCTGTATGAAATGTAGCGATTGGAACGGGAAACGTAAATGGCCACCCTCTTCCTTCAAGAAACACATCCATGCTAGCTGCCGAGCCTTTTTATTATCTAATATACTATTTACACATCAAAATCTATTATACCACTTTGTATGAAAATTGGTAATCATAGATGTAGCATACGCAGAAGGCATCACTAACAAGGAAAACAATATATATACGACATTATGGGGAATAAGTAATTAAGGAATATCTTGTAGATGAATATTTATACCATCTCTGTGACTCATTTAGTCTGACTTTAATTCCTGTATGCATATAGAGACTACTACACGTCACGCTATCCCCCAGTCCACCACCATTTCATCTTTCTTATATGTTAGTGTATGAAGCACGGATACGGACACGGGACACGACATGAGCATGGATATAAAAACACATCAAATTCAAAATTTTTAGGACACGGACACGACATATATATATATATATAGTTTTGATTATAAACATTTCAAACATAACTCCTCAATGATAATACAAGTATTTTCATTTATAACTAGAAAAGAAACTAACAATAATTAAAAATTAAACTACCCGACCAGAGTGAAACTCACTTAAAACTTAAACCATTAGTACACAGTGAACACAATGTATTGGGGAAGAATAAAAGATTTTTCTTGAGGGTAGGTCGAGTGATATTGGTCTTGTGGGCCGTGATATTAGTACACTGCCACACAGTAAAATTTTTTTAAAATTTTAATGAATTGTGTCCAATATATGTCTGCGGTGTGTCCGAGATGTGTCCTGTCCGTGTTCGAGTCATGTCCGAATAAAAAAATAATTTTTTTAATTAAACACACTCGAACTCATGAAACACGTGCATCATGTGCGTGTCGTCATGTGTCGATATCGAATATGTATCCGACACGCGGACACGTCAGTAAAATGACGTGTCCATGCTTTCTAGATGTTAGTTAATCTTAGCCCTGCGTTGCGTACGATACTATTAAGTATTATATGAGTTTAAAGAAAAAAAATATTTAGCATATGTTCGAGTTAATTTATTTGACTTTAAAAAACACTTATAATTAAACTATTCTATAGAGAATATTTGGTTAAAATGTTTTTAAGTGTAAAATAAATTAATCTAATCATATTTTTAATCTTATAAAGTGTAATAAAGATATGCATATTCACAATTTAATTATTATATATCTCGACTATTTTTTAATTTATTACAATATTTGCTTGTACTTTTGAAGTTTATATACATAATTTCTTAAGCCTTTTTCTTTACTGGGATTTATTTTAGGTCATGTATGGATCATTTCAGGTTAATATATTAAAATTTTAATGATTAGATAAAAATAATTTAAGCTAATAGAAAAATTTAGATCTTTTTTAAATTTGATAGTTAATATTTAATAATATAATTCTAATATTCTTACCATTAATAGTGCATAATTTTTTTTCACATTCCTCCCAATACTATTCATTATATTTATTTTTTCTTATCATTTTTTCTCACTAAATTTGACACATTTAAAAAGATGTTAATAATACATACACCCCTAAAAGAGGTGTATGATGATATTTTTTCTTAATAATATATATAGTGTCACTAATTTATTTTTAAAGTAATTTTTTTAACATTTGATAATACTCCATTCATTCCATTTTATCTGTCGTTTAAGAAAATGATACTAGTATTAAAAAATAATTTAATATTATCGATTTTAGAAAAAAACTAATCTTAAAAGACAGTATTATCCTTTGACTCATTGGAAACTAAATTAGCTCAATTCAAAATGTGATTCACCAATAAAAGAAGTGATAAAAGAAGGATAAAAATTAGATGAGTAAATATTGAGAGATTATAGGAGTTAAATAATTAACAGAGTAAGAAAAAAAAGGATAAAATTAGTATAAAATAATAAATTTTGTGTTAAAATTCTAAAACAACATCTAATATGAAATACAATTTTTTTTTTCTAAAACAACATATAAAAAGGAATGGAGGGAGTAATAATCAATAATTAGTACTTAACAATTAATTGAGTCATTATTGCTTAGGGGATTGAGTGGAGGTTAGCATTGTGAGGTTAACATCCTCCACATTTTGTTTAGACAAAAAGACTAATTTTTATTATTATAAAATAGCTTAGTCTTAAGAGTATTTTAATCACTTACGATCATCAAATTTAATGAAGAAAAAAATAATAATATAGATTTTAATTATGAGAGAAAATTCAACTTTTTTATAAAATAAAAAGGAAAAAAAGATAAAAAAATTAATCATTTTCTAAAAATAAAAATTATTTTTACATAAAAAATGTCAAGAAAACAATTAAGATAAAAATAAAAATTTCTTCAAATGTTTTGAACACTTTGAAATTACATTTTTATAGCTTTTTTTTTTGTAATTACAGTTTTTAACGTATTGGTTTTTTCTGGACGTGAACGTGTTCATTGGTTTTGTTAATGTGTTTAATTTTTTTATTTAAAAATTGTATTTTTTATTATTTTATATAATGTATCTTTTTTTAATTTTTTATTTATTGAATAAACTCATAAATATTAAATATTGTAAAATACTTTTTTATAACATTTAATAATAAAAATTAAGTAAAATTAATAATAAAGTCAGATTCTCTCTTTTCATTAAAATTGAAGTTAAATACTCTCTTTCTTAATTAAAATTTGCATTCACTATTCTCTTTTTTTATTAAATGAGTTAATTTAAACTATTAAATTAAAACAAAATAAAAAATAAGATCCTATTAAAAAAATTTAATTGACAAAAATACTAATAAATTTAAATTATTTTAAAAGGAATCATAGGTCTTCTTGTTCAAGTTATACATTTTCTTTCTTTTCTTTCACCAAATATATCACATGTAAGACTAATTAATTCTGCAGGCATTAACAAGGCTAGTTATCAATTAGGAGCCGTCTTCACTTACCACTACACAAAACCCTTATTTGGTGAGTTGAACATTTTCCTATATATTAGTTAATAATAGTTAGGCAACGACAATTCTCTCTCTATATACACTAGTAAGTTTAGCTTAATTCTGCAGATTTAAGTGAGCCATCAAGTCATCATGGGGTACTATTTGGTGGTCATCAGTGGTCTGTTCTTGTGGTGTACCATGTTTGGTCATAATGGACTAGCCGCAAACGTAGATAAGTCAACGAGGTCCTCAGCTAATTATAACTACCCCGATGCTCTTGGCAAAGCCATCTTGTTTTTTGAAGGACAACGCTCAGGGAAGTTGCCCTCCTGCCAAAGAGTGAAGTGGAGGGGAGATTCGGCTCTCTCTGATGGCAAGCTTGAAAATGTATGACATAATTCTTGTATATATAGTTAGAATGGAGCTTATGACCATATACAATACTATAATTATATGTATGTGTTTCATGCATTTATTTATTAATCATCTATTGTCTTTGGTAGGTGAATCTGAGTGGAGGATACTATGATGCGGGTGATAATGTCAAGTTTGGGTGGCCGATGGCATTTACAGTCAGCTTATTGAGTTGGACTGCTATTGAGTACGAGAGTGAGATATCTTCAGTGAATCAGCTTCGCTACCTCCAAGGTGCTATCCGCTGGGGTTCAGACTTCATATTGAAAGCCCACACTTCCCCAACCACCCTCTATACACAGGTCTGTTTCTATATATTAACAAGTATAGTACTACCTACTAATAGAACGTGGCCTAAACAAACACATGTTTGAACTGTCAAAAATAAACCAAGGCGCATATAATCTGTTAATACACATAGCTGAAGTGTTATGAGATACATATATAAATTCAATTTCATGGCGTCTAGTCTCCTCTATATCATGATCGATTTATATATATGAAGAATGCGTGAGAAGCTAGCAAGCTAGGTGATTAACGTCTAAGTCCAACAACGAATTTAAGGATTGTTGAGGTGGACATCTTGGCTAACCTTTGATAGGCAGGCACAACAATTTAAGTACAGAATGCCAAAATAACCAGTAAGATCGAATACCATCAAAACCCAAATCTATATACATAATTGAAAAGAAAAATATTAATGTGAAGCAATAATATTAGTGCTAGACATTTAAATGGTACATATATGTGTTACATGGTAATTATATTATCCGTAGCTCATTAGTATTAATGTTGTGATAGGTGGGAGATGGAAACGCAGATCACCAATGTTGGGAGCGCCCGGAAGACATGGATACACCAAGAACACTCTACAAGATTGATGCTAATTCCCCAGGAACTGAAGCTGCCGCTGAGTCTGCTGCTGCTCTTGCTGCTGCTTCAATTATCTTCAAGAAAACAGATGCCAAATATTCCTCGGGGCTATTAAGCAAGTCAAAATCAGTGAGCAATTCAAGCAACATGATTTAAGTTCATTCATGAATCATGATAATAAATTGGCTGTATGACACATTGGTCAGGAGTATGATCTTTGCCACTTTGAAAGTATTTCAGTTTTTTAATACTGTACACCTAACAATTTAAGTGCTTCCACCTAACAATTTAATTTTTTGAGATAGTAGTTGATACAAACATTACTAATAAACTATAAGTTGACGATGTTTTGCAGCTGTTTGATTTCGCAGACAAGTACAGAGGTTCTTACTCGGGTTCTTGCCCATTCTACTGCTCGCACTCAGGTTACCAGGTAAAAATTTCGGCTAGTGAAAACATTTAAACACTAATTAAATTTTCATAGATCATTCATTAAGGATGTGATTTTTGAATTATGTACCGAAAGGATGAACTGTTATGGGCTGCTTCTTGGCTATACAAGGCAAGTGGAGATAGCAAGTACTTGAGCTACGCCATAAGCAACCAAGGTTGGAGTCAGGCGGTGACTGAGTTTAGTTGGGATAACAAATTTGTTGGAGCTCAGACATTACTAACAGAGGTCTTTATATATTTAATTATTAGTTAATTACCATATAATTAACAACGTGGCATTCTTTTAATTATCCTTAGTTTCAAGGAAAGAACTCATTAATTCTACTCCTTTTTATTTTTTCTTTTTTAATTTCTCTAGGAATTCTATGGTGGGAAGAAGGACTTGAACAAGATTAAGAGTGACGCTGAATCATTTGTATGTGCGGTAATGCCAGGAAGTAGCTCTCTACAGATTAAGACAACTCCTGGTATATACATAATATATTATACTATATTTAATAGAAGTAGTTGACAACTTAACTAGTGATTTTATTAACTAGTGATGTTATTATTGATGGTATAGATGCAGTATTTATATATATAGTCAATTAGTCTTATTTCAATCAATATTGTGGTTAACGGAATGAACTGAATTGTAGCGTATTATTGTTCACTCAGGCGGGCTTCTGTATGTTAGAGACAGTAGTAACTTGCAATATACCACGACCTCAACCATGGTGCTATTCATTTTTTCCAAAATCCTAGACAAAAACAATATTGATGGAATCAATTGTGGCTCTGCGCATTTCGCGGCCTCTCAAATTAGAGCCTTTGCGAAAAAACAGGTCTGTAGTAATCTGACTTTTCTTCTCAAACATTATTAAAAATTTACAACTACAGAAGACAAAAAAAGAACAGTTTTCCTTGTTTTACAGAATTTTTGTTAATTTATCTCAATAGACATGCATGTACTTAAACAGTGATGTTACTGATTAATGTGTGCAATGCAGGTGGACTACATACTAGGAAACAATCCCCTGAAAATGTCGTACATGGTTGGGTTTGGCAGTAAATACCCAAAGCAATTACATCACAGAAGCTCATCCATCCCTTCACTTAAAGCTCAGCCAGCCAAGGTGGGTTGCAATGATGGTCAGTCAAACTATTACTCTTCCTCTAATCCAAATCCCAATATTCATGTGGGTGCAATTGTTGGAGGCCCTGATTCGAATGACCAATTCAATGATGCAAGATCTGACCATTCTCACGGCGAACCTACCACCTATATGAATGCCGCTTTCGTGGGTTCAGTGGCTGCTTTGCTTGGCGAAGCAAGAAAAAGTTCTTCTTGATCATTCCTTATTTAACATTTCAGTTATGACATTAAAAATATAATTAAAGTAGGAGATAGTAATAATCCACAAAATTGAGTTAGTGAACATAAATAGTGCACAATGAAAACTTTTTCATGCTCCAAGAGTATTAAGAATTTCTCGGACTAGAGACTTTGCAATTTCCCCTGATTGATGAGGAAGGTTAATGAAGCTTATTTAGTGTAATATAATCTGCGATTACAAGTGTGATAGATTAAGCTGATACTTATTTACCTCGCCATATACTTGTTAAGAAAATCTCACTGATAGAGTCATTAAAAGTGAGATTAATAGTAAGATTTAAATAAATTGTACGAATAGGTTCAAACCACTGTATTGTCATTATAAATTAAAATCTCACTGTTGGGAGCTGTTATACATTATAAAATCATACGCGTCTTTTTATTTGGAATCAGCATGTTCTTTTTTCTTTTATCAAGTACCATGTGCTTGTATGTTATGTTTAATTATCATAGAAAAGGGAATTTGACTAGCTAGTCTTGTAAGGAAATTATATTTCTATTCGGGCAATCAAATTTTCACCTCAAGTCATTTCATATGCCTTGTTAATTAAAATACATTAAATTAAGAAAATCATACTAGTTTTCTTAATACACACAAATTCTTTCTAGCTAGTTTTGAATTAGACAAAATAAAAAAAATCACAATATTTATCAAATCTATACTTGAACCTTTTGGCTGAATATTTTTAAAAACAAAACTCCTCTTGACAGTTCTTACACGTGAAGTTATACAATTGGATATCTAAATAAAGGAAAATATTAGACAGCTAGGAATTTTGTAGGCAAAGTTTTTGATAGAATAAGTTAGCATACTTTTTGACTCTTTTATGTCTTAAGTCATCCTATCGCTTTATTTCATTCAATAACCACCTTATATTTGTACAAATTTCTGACTATGTAGAAAGCAAATTAAACTGAACAGGGAAAATTGCAACTAAATTGCGTTAATTTAGCCAATTGAGATTATCTGATTATGTGTGTATTCACATGTGGGACGGAGATTTGCTCTTTTTTTTTTTTGTCAAAGTATAGAAAGACTTCGTTTTCCCTTGAAAGTTGGGAAGAGTCGGTGGATTGATGCCCCATTTGCATACAAAAAATTCTTTAAAAAAAAATCAGTTGTTACTTGTTAGGGAGGATTAAGAGATGATGTTATCCTATACAGTTAGAAAAAAAATTATCACTTTAGTCCTTAAATATTTCATGACATAATACTTTAGTCCTCAAAAATTTTTTTTTACACATGTTAGTCCCTGAATTTCATGAAATCCTACCATGTTAATATTTCTGTTAACCATGTGTCTGGGATACTAACTAAATTGCTTCGTTTTCATGTTAAGTGTCATCATCTAGAATCTCATCTGTCTCCCATCTGTTTATAAGCATTTTTTTCATAAAAACACACCATTTAGTCCAAAGCGTTTGTGTTTTGGTTTCCTAAATTATTCAGAATTACAACAATAACAACAACAACAACCAAGCATTTTCTCACTAGGTGAGAACATCCATCAACGACATTGCGCATCGTGTAAGTGTTGCCACCACGAACTTAGCCGTAAAAAATTTGGTGCCTTGCCTATGCAAAACTTAGCCCCAAAAAAACCCTAATTTGTTTCCCCAAATATTCTTAGTTGTGATTGTGAGAATTAAGACCATCAATTGGAGCTTTTGAGGCAAGAATCATAGAGCTGTTGTTGCCTTCCTCATGTACGAACTTAGCACATGCTTTTCCCCAAAGATTGTCCATGTGTAGTAACTTTGCGTGGTCCATGGAAGACAAAAGTGGTCCCTCTCCCTCTTTATATTTTTTGGGTTATACTTCAAAAGAGAGAGAGAGACCACTTTTGTCTTCCATGGACCATGCAAGGTTATCACACATGGACAATCTTTGGGAAAAAGCATGTGTTGAGTTCGTACCTAAAGAAGACAGTAATAGCTCTACGATTCTTGCCTCAAAAGCTCCAATTGCTAGTCTTGATTCTCACAATCACAACTCAGAATATTTGGGGAAACAAATTAGAGTTTTTTGGGGCTGAGTTTAGCATAAGCAATGCACCAAATTTTTAGAGGTTAATTCTGAATAATTTGAGAAATCAAAACGCAAATGCTTTAGACTAAATGATGCGTTTTCATGGAAAAAATGCTTATAGATAGATGGGATCTTAGATGACACTTAACATGATAACTAAGCAATTTCGTTAGCATCTCAGACGCGTGATTAACAGAAGAATTAACGTGGTATGATTTCATGACATTCAGGGACTAACATGTGTACAATTTTTTTTTGGGACTAAAGTGTTATGTCACGAAATATTCAGAAACTAAAGTGATGATTTACTAAAAAAAAGAAATAAAGGAATAATGTTATCTGCCTAATGTTCAACAAATTATGGTATTTTTTAAGGAGCTAAGTGCGTATTTGAGATAGTTGTGAAAACTTGATTATTTCAATAATCAATTATTGTATAAACGTTTTTTGTTATAATCGATTATAAGGAGAAAAAAAATACGTTTGGATATGTTAGTTGAAAAGTGATTTTAAGCTAATATATTTTATTTGGATGATGTAAAAAAGAATCACTTTTATTTATTAAATTACTAAAATAAGTATATAATGATTAAAAAATTATTTAATTAAGAACAAAATAGTATTTACATCTCAAAGTGAAAAATAATTCCAACAATTTTTTTGTAAAATGCTCAAATTTTTGTTTCACCTCCAATAGCATTTTTTTCTAAAAAAAAACTGTTGATTTTGAGAAGCAAGATGTCCAAACATATTGCATGTTACGTTCAATAACTTAAAGCCAAAAAAAAAAAAAAAATTAGTAGTTTGGTTTTTAAACTGAACCAAACATACTTTAAGTTAAATTTGTACCCAATTTTCTTGACAAACTACATGATCGCTCCCCACACATTACTAGGTATAAATGTAAAATATGTGTCGCTGCAAATTTGCCGAGTTTTTTTTCCTGGGGAGGGAGGGGGATTTTCATTTTTTGTTAAATAACTTGTTTTCTTTATAAGTTTGATAGAAAATTAGAAATAACTAAGTTTTATATTTTTATGAAATATATATTATAACTTTATTAAAAAAATTATATGTTTGCGCAAAGTCTAGTGCCACTTATGCCTTCTTATGAAAATACATGATCCAGATTCAATTTTTAATGGACAGTGATTTTCATTGCTTACATTTAGTTCATCATTTTTTTATATATCTTTTTTATCACAAAAAAAATGAAAATTTCCTGCTTAAGAAACCAGAAAAGTACTTGGGAGTTAAGATGGGAGTTCCCTCCTTAAGGGTGGTTAAAGATAAATATTGATGGGGCCTCTAAGGGAACCTCGGAGAAGCAGGGTGTGGAGAGCTATATCTTGAGGATAAAGGGACTTGGTTTTTGGATTTACCCACAGAATAAGCCAATGTTCATTATATTGCAGAAATGTGGAGTGTAGATCTGGAGGTGCAAATTATGCGGCAAAGAGGCTTCAAAAAAGTCACAATAGAAAGTGACTCCCACTCAGTTGTCTTTATGCTAAATTGCAACAACAGAGAAAATCTGAAGACCAACCAACTGATACACCGTGTCCTTGAATGAAAAGCAAAACCATGGGAAATTCGTTTTGTGCACACCCTTCGTGAGGGTAGCTTTAGTGCAGGCAAAATGGCCAACTTGAGTCTTAACCAAGAGCTGGGAACTTTGATCCGGGAACAGCATCCTATAGAACTTAGGCGTTTCCGTTTTGCTGATACTATTGGGGTCTTTGTGACCCGCTCTTGTAATATGCTATCTTCGTTTTCTTTTTTACTTTGGGCTTAGGCCCGGGTCGTTTTAATATGAACCCTCTTCTTTAGGGTTTATTGATGGACCTTGTCACGTGAATCGTTGGATGCATTGAAAATTGAATGAACGGTTGTGAATCATTATTGATTACTTGTTAATCAAGTTGAAAAGCAAGTTGTAAATTTCCAAATGACCTTTGACAGGAACAAAATTGTTTATACCAAATTATTGCAATGAACAGAGGTTCTATTTCGTTCACATTTCAGAGAACAAAAACCACAGAAATAAAGGGGAAATGTTGGGCGGCGTTGCTCGCGGTGGGGGACAGCGTTTCCAGTACAGGATGGTGGCTACAGGTGGTAAGCGCAAATTTGGCCAGTGCTACCCGGGGCTTGTGCACTGATCCGGCTAGTGGTGTGGCTCACGGTGTTGGGTCGCAGTGGAGGGCAACATTTTCGGTACGGGATGGTGGCTGCAGGTGCGACTCGCTGGCGAAGACAAGGACGACAGTTATGCGACGGGGTCGTGGGTTACGAGGTACGACGATGAGTGGCAAGGACTGGTTGTCCATAGTAGTTACTGGTGAAGATGGAAGCACAGACTTGAAAGGTGGTGGTAATTTCTGGTTTTTAATGGTTTGGTATTTGCAAGGGTGTGGGGGCTTGGGTTCTCTTGCTGGGAGTGATGAAGTTTTATCTTGGTGCTTGAAGATACGATGGAAGTTCATGGAATGGATGTTGTATTCACGGTTAAGGTGATTTTTGGGGGACTTGTTTTTTGATTGGCAAATGGGTTCTAATGCAGGGATCAGCGACGAGATGGAGCAGTTTCTGGATATTATTACTCTACATGGATGTTGTGTTCATGAATTCATGAATATTATTACTCTACAGTATGCAACCAATGAATGGGAATCACCTATCTTATTTTCCTTGTTCACTATATAATTCCCCATGGAACCCTCCTTTGGCAGCATATACAACACACAATAATTTTAGCAAATATTTAAAATTGAGTTATTTTATTATGATCAATCTATCAAGAAAAGCAAAATATAAAAATTGTTTAGCCATGAATGACAACGTTAATTATGGCCTTCAATGCTGTCATTGATGATGAGTTGATTCTAGAGCTAACAAGGGAAGGGATTAATGACACTCCCACAACACTCACCAATACTAGATATCTGTGTTTCAGCCTCCGAAGACTGATGTTATAGATTTCATGTATGGAATGAGATGGATGAGAACTCGATCAGAATTGGTATTTTCAGAAATATATTCACTAATAAAAGACTCATGCAAATAACAGTAATCGATGGTCTAAAACAAAATAAAAGAATGGATTGTTTTACAATATGTAAAAACTTAATATATCTAGTAAAGTCAAAGTTCTATCCATAGACCTTTGACTACAAGGTCTGTATTAAAACCACCTCTTAAGCCCCGTTGTTATTAAAAAAAAAGAAAAAAAGGTATACATTATTTATTTATTTATTTACTGAAAAGAAAAAAAATCATTGACAATGAAACTTCACGATAGTTACAAATTAAAAAAGATATATCAAATTTAAAGAAAATAAGAAATAAATATATTTTATATTCTGAAATAATCAATCATATATAGTTTTACTTTTTTATTTGAAAATTATCGGTATATATACATCTTTTATATTAAAGATTAATATAAAAAATATTAACAGTATTACAATTTAAAAAATATATTACATATCATTTTAAAGTAAATTTAAAAATTTCACTCATCTATAAGATCGTCAAAATAAGAATAACTATAAGAAGAAATCAAAATGTTTACAAAAGAAACAATAAAAATAAAACTAAAATCACAAGATCTACTATTAGAAAAAATAAATCTAAATAAATATGCTTAAGTTTTAACATATTTAAATTACTTATTAAAAAATTACAAAAAAAAGGAGATGATAAGGTTATATATATAAAAAAAAAGACGACAGTCCTGCTTCTGCACTTTCGCAAAAAGAATGATCAAAACAATAGAGAACAGAAAAAGAGATAGAACGTACACATTATTTAGTTGAAAAACAGCAGCAAGCATAATCGATAAAAGTTACAAAAGAAATTATTGATACATGCCTTACAGTAAAATTTTATCGTTAATTTTAAATTAATAATTTAAAATATTATATATATATATATATATATAAAATCAATAATTTTTTTTGAAACATGTATTTATTATAATTAAAAATATGTTAGATTTATAGAGTCAGACATCTCGTCTCATACATATATATTACAGAATATGGCATTGTGTGCCGATTAACATTAACAGGTGTCGTGTCTAAAATTGTTGGTGTCCAGTCTACTCTTCTTCATTTCATTTCATCTCATTACATAGCAGAGGCTTCAACGTCAACGATTATGGCGGCGTCTTCCTTTACAGCATCTTCCATCCCTTTCCCATTCACAACAACCACCAAATCCTCTCATCTATTTCCCATCTCTTGTTCTTTTCCTCCCAAACATCATGCCCTCCGACCATCACTTACCGTCTCAGTCTCAGCCTCAGCCTCAGCGGCTGCAACTCCAGCCACTTCCATCGATATCCAGAAATCCCCCGTCTCCGCCACACCCTCCAAGGCTCTACCTTTTCGGGTCGGGCACGGTTTTGACCTCCATCGGTTGGAACCCGGTTACCCCTTAATCATCGGTGGAATTAACATTCCCCACGATAGAGGCTGCGAGGCTCATTCAGATGGTAATTCAATTATCTTTCAAATTTCCATTTTATTTTTTAATTTTTTAATAATTTTCAAGATTATGATGAGGTGTGTTGGTTGTTGGTTGTTGGTTACAGGGGATGTTCTGCTTCACTGCGTGGTGGATGCGATTTTGGGGGCGTTAGGTCTTCCTGATATAGGGCAGATATTTCCGGATTCAGATCCTAAGTGGAAGGGCTGTGACTCTTCCGTCTTCATCCAAGAATCTGTGAGCACATATATATTAATTTTGATTGAATTGAATCCTTATCCCGGGAATAAATTAACAAGTGTTCACTAGAATCATCTGTCTGTTCATTCTCACGTAGTAAATTGGTTGCTAAAATTTAAGTATGTTGTGCCATCTTGTGGTAGCGTTTTACAAATCTCTTTGGTCAACGCAGAGGGAGTAGAGGATAGTTCTTAGAATTTAAGATGACAGATTCTTGAGCAACCAATCTTCAACTTTTAATTTGTTACAGTAATATGTCAATATCATTCAGCAAGGGAGAGACCGAAGAGTAGATACTAAGCTCAATTAAAGTGAGAAAGAAGGAGCTTTTTGAAGTTAATTACATGACTTAGAAATGAAATCATGCTTAATCAAGATGAAATTCCTGGCCAAGTGTACAAGAGGATAAATGATAATGTCTCTTATCCAACGATTAATTTACTAGTTATTAAATAAGTAAATATATTGCCGTCTAATCTGCATTTGAAAATAAAATAGGTGAAACTGACTCCTCTTTTGGTGAGTTGCTCAATTTTCAATTCTGCATTTACCGTTTGTTTTAGCAGTTGTTACATGCCATATGCTTCGATTTGCATCTGCATTTGCTGTATGATGGCTGTACGGGAGAAATCAGATTTGGTCATTGAAAGTTTTTTTCTTAGGAATATGATTGAAGATAAGTATGTACTACTACCAGATATTTTCTAATCTGTGTTGTGGTATTTTACAGGTGAGGCTTATGCATGAGGCAGGTTATGATATTGGAAATTTAGATGCTACATTGATACTTCAAAGGCCAAAGCTAAGCCCACACAAGGATGCTATCAAGGCCAACTTATCTGCACTGCTTGGAGTTGACCCTTCTGTGGTAAATATCAAAGCAAAAACTCATGAAAAGGTAGATAGCCTTGGAGAAAATAGAAGTATAGCGGCTCACACAGTGGTTCTTCTAATGAGGAAATGAGGAGAGAAGCCTGGAAATCTTATGGAGAACATTAAATAATTATAATTCATAAAAATTACTGTTAAAATTTATATATTATGCTTTATTAGCATTCTTGTGTATTGTTTAATAATTTTTATACAGATCTAATAGCTCCCCCTGGCTGCTAAGCGTTGGTTTAACGTTTACCTCACAACTTGCTAAGAATTTGGTTGGTGTCTTATGGAGTCTATATCTTTTTACTTTAGTTTTGGATGTGCTTACTACATATATCCAAGAGCAAGTGTCACAATGCATGCTTTTTACAGATGATATAGTCTTAGTTAGAGAGTTGAGAGAGAAAACAAATGGGAAGCTAGAGCTACGGAGATGAGCTTTGGAAGAACATGACTTTCGTCTAAGCAGGAGTAAGACGGAGTATATGAAATGTAAGTTCAGTAAGAGGCGTGTTAATGCTAGTTTAGCAGTGAAAATTGGAGATCATACCATATCATAAGTCACACAGTTTAGGTATCTTGGATCTATCATACAAAATGATAGAGAGATAGAGAGAGATGTAAACTATAGAATTCAAGCTGGATGGATGAAATAGAGGAGTGCTTCAAGAGTTATTTGTGATAGAAAAGTGCCTCTCAAGCTTAAGGGTAAATTTTATCGCACAGTTATAAGGCCCGCGATGTTGTATAGTACTGAATGTTGAGTAGTAAAAAGTCAACATGAGCATAATATCAGTGTTGTAGAGATGATGATGTTGCGTTAGATATGTAGCCATACAAGACAAGATAGGATTAAGAATGAATGCATTAAAGAGAAAGTAATGGTAGCACTTATTGTGGAAAAGATGAGAGAATCTCACCTTAGGTGGTTTGGACATGTAAGGAGAAGACTCTTAGAAGTCCTTGTAAGAAGAGTAGATCAGGTGGATAATAACTCAATAGCTAGAAGTAGAGGAAGACCAAAAAAGACTATAAGTTAAACGATTAAAAAAGATTTAGATTTGAATAATATTTCTGAAAACTTGGTTTATGATAGGACACAATGGCATCATTTGATCCATGTAGCCGACCCTACTTAATGGGAAAAAGCTTGGTTGTTGTTGTTATTGTTGTTGTTCTTAAGTTTTCTTATAATTTAGTTTGGTATTATTATGGAGGGAATCCAGTGTAGGTTTATATTGAATGGCAAGTGGGGCGACAAATATATTTAGTAGAAAGAAAAAAAATATTTGTACACTAAATTTTACATGCTATTTTTACACCGATAATCAACGTGTAAATAACTTATGATCAACTTGTATTATGTTGTGCTCAGAGATAGTAATCAATTAATCCTATATGGTGATCGGTGTATTATGTGGTCATCATCATGATCGATGTAAAAATGGTGTGCAAATTTTGTAGCTAAACTGTTGAAATATGGTCTAATGTGATGGTTAGCGGTTTTGATAATTATATGGGTGGAATTGATTCTTCACTAATAATCACCATTTTTTTTCTTTGAGGAAATTTGTTTTAGTTCTTTAAAGATATGGGTGACATCAATTTGGTTCTCCAAAAAAAGATATTAATTTAGTTTCTCAATTATAGATAACGACGTTAAAATTATTATTTTGTATACAAATTTTGAGAATATCATTATTGGAGTCTTTGATTAAAGGATTAAAATAATATTACTTTATGTGATTAAGAAATTAAAATTATGTTAACTTTTTTCAAAAAATTAAATTAATGTCAAATTTTTGTTAGAAGATGAAATTGATGTTACATGTATTTTTATAAGATTAAAATGAGAGTTTATTTTTTTTATTTTGGTACTAAAACGGGTTTAGGCCCAAATCAAAAGCAACTCAACTAGAGGGGATACAATGGGGACAATGCAACCCATATGCTATAAGTATCACTACCAATCAACCAGGCCATAATCATCTTCTAAACTTTTGTTTGCCAACCGATCCGCACTCATGTTACCCTTTATGTGTGTGCCTAAATCTAAAAACCAATTTCCATTCATGCTTCATCCAAGCATAATTGTATAACTCAAGTAGGAGATCAAGCCACTTAGAATGTTGGGTCATTTAGTCAGTGATTCTATTGCAATTTAAGTAGTCAAACTAAAAAATTTAGACAAAAAAAAATATTTTACAAAAATATTATATGAAAAAGCTACTTTATATAAAAAAAATATTATATTAAAAAATAGTAAATAAAAAATACTATATAAAAAATGCTTCTAAACTAGTGGTGATAACAATCTATTAATTAGATAATAATATAAATTAAAAACTGAGTAGATTACTCAACAAGAGCATGTAATATAATGTTATAATGCATTTCATGATAACGTCTAATAAGTACTGTGTTTAAATCTTACAAGTTGCACTTTTTAAATTTCAAATGAAAGAAAGAAAACTGGGTCAATCGGGCCAACTCGCCTAAGCAGGTAAGAGATCGAGTCGCAAGTTTTTCAATCCAACTGGATGGGCTGGTCCGGCTCATATAATTATGAATCTAAGCAACAATTTGTTTGGAGCCCCATGAATACTCCCTATAATTCAGCCGCAAAGGAAAAACAAATTCCAATATGGTTTTAAAACCTAGTAATCCTAATACCATTTTCTCCTCTGATTATACCCCTACATCCGCATCACCGGGATTATCAGCTCAGGTGGCAACATTATCAGGTAAGCTAGATCGTTTGGGGAACAGCCATCAACAAAACCCATTTGTGCTGTGTAACAAGTGTGGAGAGACTCATTCAAGCGATAGTTGCCCTTTTAGTACAGAAAGTGCACAATACATTGGTAACTATCGCCTGCAACTGAATAATCCATACTCAAACCAGTACAACCCAGGATGGAAGAACCATCCCAATTTCTCCTGGAAGGATAATCATGTAGCTTCCTCATCTGCTCCAGTGAATGACAGACCTTATAATCCTTCTGGATTCCCTTCCCAATCAAGACAACAGGGCCAAGATCGGAAACCCTCTTTAGAAGACATGTTTTCACAGCTTATGGTCAAGACGTATTCTCACATGACGAAGACTGATGCTCAGTTGGAAAAACATGAAGTGATGTTTCAGAGTCAATCTGCTTCTATGCGAGCATTGGAAACCCAAGTAGGGCAATTGGCTAATGCCATCAATAATAGGCCTTCAGGCACCCTCCTTAGTGATACTGTTAATAATCCAAAGGGTGCCTTAAATGAGCATTGCCATGCCATCTCACTGAGAAGTGGGAAGAACATTGAAGGGAATCTGATAACAAAGCTGCTTGAAGAGGAAACTGAAGTTGTCCAAGAAAAGAAGGCAGTGAGCAAAAATGTCGGGCAAACTCAAGATATTGCCAATAGAAATGGTAAGGAGAAGAAGAAGAAGTTCAAGCCTTATGTCCACCCTGTACTTTTCCCCAATAGGCAAGTAAGCAAAAAGTTTGAGCACCAATTCTAGAAATTTTTGGAAGTGTTTAAGAAGCTGCATATCAACATCCCATTTGCAGAACCTTTAGAACAAATGCCAAGCTATGTTAAATTCATGAAGGAAATTCTATCAAAGAAAAAAAAGCTTAGTGATTTCGAAACTATTGCCTTGACGAAGGAATGTAGTGCAATTCTGCTTAACAAACTTCCTCATAAGCTCAAAGATCCCGGAAGATTCACCATATCCTGCACAATTAGTGAGAAGTTCACTGGCCATGCATTGTGTGACTTAGGAGCCAATATCAATCTTATGCCCTACTCCATTTACCAAAGATTAAGTTTGGGGAAAGTTTCGCCTACTTCAGTTACATTACAGTTGGCGGACAGAACCCTTACTCATCCAAAGGGGATTATTGAGGATGTATTAGTTAAAGTGGATAAGTTTATCTTCCCTGCAGATTTTGTCATACTTGACACGAAGGAGGATAGCAAAGTCCCATTGATTTTTGGCTGGCCATTCCTAACAATAGGAAAGGCTTTGATTAATGTGGAGAAAGATGAACTCACCATGAGGGTTCAGGATTAAGAGGTTAATTTCAACATTTTCAATGCACTAAAAGGCCCTCAAGATCAAGAAGATTGTGCAATGGTGAGCATAGTTGATAGGATAACATCCAAGGAAGGGGGTGTAAATGAAGCCTGTGCTCATGGAAAAAGGTCATGTTATTTCTGATGGTGAAATGGACCAGCTCAAAGCTGCTATGGAGATAAATTTATTTGATGCACCTATTGAGCAAGCTCCAAATTTGGAGTTGAAAGTCATGTCATTCCAAATGTATCAAGCCAATTTTGTAAATCAGGAGGAATATCCTCCTCCCTTATAGAAATGCATTTGGAACAGCAGACAAGTCCTGTCGGGACTGTAAATTAGGCCCTTTTTGGGAGGGAACCCAAAATTTTTGTTTTATGTCTTAAATATGTAAATATCTTCATTTTTATGTTTTTGTATATTTTTGCATTACATTATGTAAATTAACCTTATAGGCAAGTTTTGCAGGTGCTGGAGGCCACATTTGAGTAAAACTCACGACTGATGTGAATTTGCTACAGAATTCTGCAGCCAGACTCATCACGCCGCGACGTCAATATTACAACGTCGCGGCGTGACCTTGATTTGGGCCAAATTCCAGTGAGTACAGTGCTGCGACTCTACAGACCCTAATGTCGCAGCGTTATGTGCATTTGTTATAAAAAGGGATAAAATGTAAATAGTAAATTATAATAATTTAAATAATTAAGTTTGGAGGGAATTAATGCACGTCGCGGCGTATTTTGTTTCACGCCGCAGCGCGCAGAGGCGGTTATGATTTTACACAGAGACGTTTGGTTCTCCTCATTCCACAACCTCTCTCTCTCTCTCTCTCTTTCGTTTTCTCTGTTCTCTCCCTTTCAAGTTTTATGGTTTTCTCTGTTTTTCATCTTTTTTTAATCTACATTTGCTTCCATTGAGGTATGTTCCTATTTATTTTCGGTTTATGTAAATTATTAGCCTAATTTTTCTATTTTGTTCGGTTGTTATGGGTCTCTGTTTTTAGTTTTGTTGATTGTTCTGCTAAATAGCTCTTGTTAGTTAGTTAGTTTTAGGTTTTTGTTAGTTTTAGTGTTAATTTATGCCTTGAATGCCTAAAAAGGAGATAATCTAGTTTTGTATGCGTGATCTAGATAAAAATTAACTTTGAATGTCGCGACATTGATGTTTAACGTCGCAACGTTGGTATGAACAATTTAAATGTTGCGACATTGGCTTGAATGTCGCGACGTTAGGATGAACACCTTTGAATGTCGCGACGTTACTATGAATGCCGCAGTGTTGTGTTGAATATTTGAGCGTCGCGGCGCTGTAATTGTATATCGCGGCGCTGAATACTAGATTTTCCAGAATTGTTTATTTTTCAATGTGTTTAATGCTTCCAATTATTAAATCTGACTTTTAGCAATTCTTTTTCAGGTTGTTATGGCTCCAAAGAGAAGACGGTTTATGCAGCGTGGTTCATCTAGCCAGTAGCACAGGGAGTCTTCTCCCCCTCCTGCTGATTTTGATAGAAGGAGATTTATCTCAGCTGATGCAGCTGAGCGATACACGGTTCTCATCACCAGACTGCTCATTCTTGAGCGCAGTTTTGCATTTTCTCATTCCATACACCCGGAGTTGGAGGGGCTTATAAACCACCTCAACTGGGGTGAGTTTGTCCAGCATCCAGGGTCATCTGTCGTACTCCCTCTAGTTCACAAATTTTACGCGAATGCAGCTTTTGTGGGTGAAGGGACAACCTCGGTTAGAGTTAAAGGACGTGTGATTTCATTCTCTCCTACTGTTATTCGCGCTGCTTTGGGACTTCCTCAACCACCAGAGATCTGTGAATTTACTGAGTTTTGTCATTGGGAGCTGGTGGAGGGTATTGATGTAGCTGTGGTCACCGCTCGGATATGTACGGTTGAGTCTCAGCCTGTGTTTTGGACTATGAGTGTCCAAACTAACAGGCCTAGGTACTTTTCGCGTACTTATTTGACTTTAGAAGCCCGAGCATGATACCATTTTATTAGCTCACGCATTCTGCCATTTACTAACCTCTCTGAAGTTACCCGAGACCGAGCTATAATGATTTATGTTATTTTGGAGTGTCGGTCTATTGATGTGGCTGAGCTTATTTTTCATCAGATTCAGAGGTCAGCTCGGGAGTATAGGAGCTTTTTCTTCCCCTCTCTCATTCATTCTTTATGCAGTCTACATCAGGTTCGCTGGGGACCCTATGAGGAGCTTGCAGATGTTAGACAGCCCCTCAATGATACTTTCATTGAGAGAGTGGGGGCAGCTCCAGCACAACAGCGGCAGGCTCGTGGAGAGCCTCGAGCAGTAGCAGCACCTGAGGCAGCAGTTCCTGAGCCCCAGGCTGCACCTACAAATGACACTGATTGCCGTGCCAGGATGGAGGCCATGTTAGTTTACACGATGCAGACTCAGCGTTGGATGGCGGAGTGTCTTGGACTGCTGATGGCTGATTATCCATTTTCTGCCTTCCTACCCACAACTGTTGCTGCTCCCTCTTAGGCTGGACCTTCTAGAGCGTCTGTTGCAGAGGTCCCGGATAATGATGCTGAGGAAGAGGAGGATGGTGATGGTTCTGATGCAGAGGGCCCTGACAGTGATGATCCATCTTTTAGCCATGACATTAGGGCATTGTTATTTCTTTCATTGTATTTCTTTTTTATATCTTTTTGTATTTATCTTTTGTACAGTGAGGACACTGTTTTCCTCAGATTTGGGGTGTTGTCTTTAAACTTTATGTTTTGACTATATATACAGTATTATGTTATTTTCGTACCATCATGTTTATATGCATACGTTTTAGTATTATGCATGCTTGTTAGTTTTATACTTTTTGTAGTGTATGTATGTGTTTTAGTAGTTTTGCTTAGATAATATTGGAGCAGTTATCTTGAAAATCTGATGAAAAATGCATTCAAGATACAATTGTTGTTCCTTTTCACATTGTGTATTGTAATGTTTAAAAACTAGTGTGAATGATTGTCCAATGATAGATATGGATGCAAATTACCTTCATTTTTCTATGAATCCATATACAATCTTTGGCGCATGCTGAAACATTCTAGTTTCTTTTTATGCATGGTGAGTTTCCCAATTGCATGCTTTTTAAACTTTGGAAAGAATAAGAATATTTGCTTAGAGAAAGTTTATGGACAATGCATGTGAAAAATTCAATTATCCTAGAAATTGTTTGATAACTCTCTTGAGGTAAAATCCTAAGTTGTGCATGATTGAGGAAATGATTAGGGCATTGTTTGGACCGATTGAGCCTTAAAAAGCTTACCCTGATATGATTATATCCATAGGTCCTTTTTTGAAACTTTATATTGTTTGGCTTTATTTGTTTTTCATAACCATTGTGTTCGTTAACCTGTTAATCGTTCTAATGCATGTGAAAACATTGCATTTTCTTCCTAACTTCTTTGTTTATTGAATGCATAATATATGTTATTTCGTGAAGTGAGTCCTATGATTAGAGGTATGAATATTCAATACAAAATAAGTCTGAAGGAACCAGATGCAGTGAAAGAAAATTATTACTTTGCAAAAGAATAGAAAAAATGAAAATGAATGAAAATCAAAAGAAAATAGAAGCAAAAGCAATGCATAAGTAAAGTAAAGTTTGAAAAGCATCGAAAATGGTTCTTGCAAGTTTTCTATATTCACTGTATAATACCATGCTAATGTCATTATTGGCTCATGAATTAGAATATCATATTTATGTTTATCAATATTTGTGTTTAATCCTATCCTTTTATTCTGTTACCCATTACCCTTGGCCTGACATTATAAGTTAATAAAGACCCTTTTGATTTTTAATCTTGTGTGATTTACATTAGTGGAAAGAGAGTTATATTACAATCTTGTGGATTCTGTGAATCATATTCATGTGTATGTTCATAACCTCATCTGGGTGAATATGAATTGAATGGAAGAGGTTTTTCTTGCATGATTTTGGGAAAAAATCTTGTATGAAAGGAAGCTATGAATGTTAGTATGATGAGGACTGTGTATGTGTGAAACTGATTGTGGGGTAAATGTATTCTTTGAGGTTTATGCAATCATCATACACTAGCCTGAGTTAGGTGAAAGTGGAATGTTAAAAATGGCTAAAAGTAGGTTGTTAAGTTGATCTTTGTGAATGTATTTTGTTTTGCGCAAGGACAAGCAAAAATCTAGGTTTGGGGTGTGATAACTTCACATAATGTAGTTATTTGTGCCCTATATATGTGCTATATTGGCTGCTTAGTCATTATTTGTATGTATGAATGAAAAATTTTAGCATTATTTATATCTGATTTCATTTTGATAGCTTTCATTGTGATACTGAGCAAATACTTTCAAACTTTTGATAAATTTAGTACATTTGCATGAGTTAATGAATTGATACTTTCTCTGATATAGGCAGGTCTCAAATAAAGCATGAAAATGAAGAAATTGGAGTAGTTTTGGACCAGGAAGCCCAAGAGAAAACCAAAATTGAAGATCAGCAGCCAACACCGCGATATGATCATGTTGACTTCGCGACGTTGAGACTCCCCTGCTTCAGTACTAAAACCCGAGGTTAGAGCATTGCGGCATTGTTAGTGGACGCCTCAGGCGCTTATGACCTAATTGCACACGCGCCACGACGTGATGTGTTGGACGCCGCGACATTGTCCTATTTTATTCAGCCTATAAATACATTTGTATCCATTTTCTACTATAGTTTTTCATCATTTTTGGAGAGCAGCTGTTAGTTTAGGGTTTTTAGACCCAGAGGAAGCAGAAAAAGCTAAGGTTGGAGGTCATCCTTCATATGGAGGGTGAATCAAGCTTAGAAGATGAAATCTAGTGAGCTTCCTCCATTTCCTCTCTTCTTTATTTCTTATTTGATTCATGAATATGATTTATATGTCTATATTTTCGTGTTTCATGGCTAGCTAGGTTATGTATAAGTTTTTCTTTGTAGTTTCCTATGAATATTGATGATTTTGTAATCTTTTGAGTATATATTGATGTTTAGTTATTTTCAATCATATGAATCTTAATGCTTTTGATTATTTGATTAACTTTTGATTGATTTGATGAAATCTAATGAACCTAGACATAGGAAATTAGATTTTAGATCATATGTATAGTTGATGTATGTTGTATTTCATTCAATTGGTTTGGGTGAGATGATTCGTTAATAGGATAGAAATATACCTATTAGCCATGCATAATGTGTGATTGAGAATAGATCATTCAAGAATGAATTTTGCACTGGTTCTCATGGAAACATAGTGAATTAGGTAAATGAAACCATGGTTAATTGACCTAAACATAGGCTTTTAACTAAATCAGATTCTCAAGTTAATTTAATAAATCATTGATATTGCTTGTAAGGATTGCATGTTATGAATTGAAATAAGAGATGAAAAAGGATTTCTTATTCTCTATTCATCTATTTATCTTAGATTTATTATTATTTTTAGTCTTTATATTTCTTTAATTACTGTTTTTACAAATTTAATGTTCTTGGATAGCATTAATTAGGCTATTGGTTAATATTTGATTTTTATAAGAAATATGTATTCCTCGTGAGAACAATATCTGACTCCTTGCTATAATACAAGTGCGACCCGTGCACTTGTAGTAAGCAAAAGAGCGAACATTGCATAAGTTCAAAATTTGATAATTGTATCTTAAGGTTTATTTATCTTAATTATGTGTTCTTATAGGTTTAGTTATCTTTGTAATATTCATTCCAAAAAATAGGTTTGTAAATAAGTTTGATACAAATATAATATAGGCAAATTACAATTTACCCTTATTAAGTTTCATCACTTATCAATCATCCCCCTTAAACTTTTTTGTGTCACTAAACCCCCTTAAACTTTCGGTTCAAAGTGAAACCATTAACTTTTATCAACTTTAACAGTAGTTGGAACACATGACATACATATAAGCTCCAAACATGTTTTTAGCTTATTCTCCAATCCTCCATTGATGGAGAAACTTGAAAAGTTATGTGCCCTAAGATTCAACACCTTAAACCTTCAAGCTTTTTACACAAATACTAGTAAGTCGAGGTCGAATGTGAAACCTAATGCTGTTGCTGGTGGCTACCACCACCGCTTCTAGATCCATTCCAATGCCTCATGCGATAGCAATCAAGTAGAGGTGGACAAGGAGCTATGCTTGAACATAGTTTCATGCCATTATAACCTTGAATGTATGAAGTTTCCTTGTATATTTTTTCTATTGAGCAACTTCTTCTAATCAACTGTAATATCAAATTCCCAAAAATATAAACCCAAAATCAAACTCTTCCTTCACATACAACCTGTAACTCTAAATTCTCACCACCAGAATCACAACATTCCCTTATAATGGCAACTTGAAACTTCATCATCTTTTCATCATCAACAACCCATTCCCTTGAGCAAAATTCAAAACACAAATCTTCACATCCCAATAATAATCCATTTCACCAAAACACTGCAAACACATAATAGCAACCTTCAATCCCAAACCAACATCACAATGAAGACTCACACCACTAAAACCTTCATCTCAACTAAAACAAATCTTTATCAAACCCTAAATTCCAAAAACAAGACCCAAAACCCCTTCACATAAATGCTTTACACTGCCATCGCACCATCCAATGGCAAGCCCATCTCACCAAGCTGCACTCCTCCACGATAACCACTTTCGCCACGTCCTTGAGTAGCTATGCACCACCGCACCTCTGCCTTCGTCTCTATCGCACATCCTTGGCAACCATTGTCCCTCACGAACCAACGTCCACTATCACCTTCTCAAACCATCCTTCTTCTTCTATTCCACAATGGAAGTAGAGCCCCATGTCCCCCCTTCTTAGATGTTAGTGATAAGAGAATCACTAAGGATTGGTTGAGGATTACAGCAATGGAAAATAAAAGAACTAGTGAATGGTAGTAGTTGTATGGAAGACAATAAGAATTAGGTGAATGTTGGTGGTGATGATGATGGTAGTTCCATAATTGATGTTATTGAGCTAGTGGAAGAGAGACTTGGGTCTGTTATGGTGCCAAAAATAAAGGAGATGTATGTGTTGTAGTTTGGCTCTATTCTTCCTCTTATATCCTCTTTGCTTCAGCTCTCAAAGAATCATCCTCTTTGCTATTAGTGGTTGCTTCATGGAGGTTCTATGTAGGGTTCAATTTTGGTGCTAGAGGCGACAAGTTCATGAAGTGTTGGACATGAGGCTTGGGTTACTGGTATTTGGGTGAAAAGCGGGTTTAGGGTGTTGTGTCTCATGGACAAGTGGATGAAATAAAGATTTGATTTTTAGGACACATAACTTTTTAAGTTTCTCCATCAATGGAGGATTGAAGAAGAAGCTTGATAATGGTTAATTTTATCTATTTTTTCTTATAAAAATAGACATTATTATATCTCATTATATTTAAATTTAGTAACTTTATAATACTATTAATTTATTTATTTAAATAAGTCATTAATTTAATTATTTTGATAATTGTAAGGAATCTGTTAAAAAATCTTGAACAAAATAATGACAATTTGGCAATAAGTTTAATTGAATGAAGAAATCAAGATTTGGGCCCATAACAAATAAAGAGAGAAAAAAATGAAAATCTGGCAACTTTCAATAAATGGAGATTAAGTTTTCTAAAATTGGCTTCCTAAATTCAATCTAATCTTTTTATTATTTTGGGGTCAATGAAAGAGATTGAGTTTCCTAAATTTAGTTTCCTAAATCCAATTAATATTTTTTTATTATTTGAAAATCAATTAAGGAAATTTTGTGCAAGATACACTCTTATTAGGTAAAATCTCTTATTAATAAATAAAGAGAAGGGGGACCAGAGGAGATTGGGCAGTGACACAGAAACGCAGAGACTAGAAGCGGCGCAGCAACATTGCAACAAAGATGAAAAGAGGAAGTTGTGTGCAATGAAGAATTTTAGTGAGATAATTTTATTGTGTTCTAATCTTACTATGTCTTTCTAAATTCTCTGTACTGAATGGATGATGTAACCTTGATTGTTTTGACATTACTATATTGAATTGTTTTTATCTAATTTTAGGATTTAATGCTTATTGATTCTATTTTCCTATCAGATTATATAAATAAATTTTTAGATGAGTTCAGTCATGTTTTTCTAATACTTTACAATTTATTTGTGTTATTTGAGTGTTGGTGGTAATTGTTGGATATCAATTGTGATTTCTTATTAGAGATACATTTGATGATTTGATAATTTACTATTAATTAGAAAAATTTATTATACACTTTGTTATTATTATTATTATTAGTGCTTTATTGATAGATCTTCCGTGATCATATGCTTGCCGCTAGATGTTCATGAGTTAAATTATTTTGATATAATAATTTGACATAGTTAATGTTAAAATTAATCTTAACATATTATGAACCTTAGTCATCTTACATCTAGTAGAAACTCAATTTGTTTACTTTGCTTCACTTTAATTTGCATTCAAAATTAATATTTGTTCATTGTTAATCATTTAATATTTTTCTTTAGTTTCTTTATTCTTTTAATTATTCTTTTAATTTGTCTCTCTAGGGAATCGACACTCCAAAGCTATGCTACAACTACCGCATTATTCTTTGGACGTAATCAAAGCTAAAAGCGTATTTAGAGCTCACGTGTGTGTCACGTGTTCAACTACCGTTAGAGTTGATGAAAGTTAACATTTTCACTTTGAACCAAGAGTTTAGTTTAACCAAAAAAAAGAAAGATAAAAGGGTTGAATGATAAGTGATAAAACTTGAGAGGGATAAATTGTAATTTTGATCTATAATTGATAACTCTATAAAATGTAGTTATTAGTACCCTATCTCTGTGCTAGAATGAATGCTTAGTCCTTGTTAATAATGCATATTTGGAGGATTTTGTGCTTATATTTGTCATATTCTGATTCTAATGTCTTTCTATGTGTTATTGAGCAAATTGAGCTTTAAATTGTTATTGATTAAGTAGATTTATATATATTACTGATTTAGTGTTTTCTCCATGTTAGGAAGGGCTCCAATATAGAGCATTTGAGCTAAAAAGCCAAGAGGAAGCCAAATTAGTCTTTTAGCAGTCAACACCACGGCGCAAGGTTATTAACGCCGCAGCGCAAAGAGGCATCTCAGTCATTCCATACTTGAACCCGAGAGTTCAGCGCCGCGGCCCAGAAGATGGGTGCACCGCGGCATAATGAGACCGACCCAATGGGCGCCGCAACGGAAGATAGTGTGCGTCGCTGCGCAGTGCGGCAAGCTGAGCCTATAAATAGGATTTTTCATGTTTTCTCACTATCTAGGTCTGTTTTCTTTAGGTCTTGGCCGTTTGAGCTATTTCCATTTTAGGTTTTCTTAGTTTTAGGTTAGAAAGCTTTGACTAGATCTCCATTGATGGTGGATCAGAGGCTAGGATCAAGGATGAATGAGGATTCAAGCTTCGGAGACAAATCAATGAGTTTCCTTTCTCTTTTTCCCTTTCTCTCTTCTCTTCCTTATCTATTGTATAGCTGAGCTGTATTTAGGGATATTTTAGATCATTTTCTATATATATTAATGATGTGTTCTTCTCTAAGTTTGTGTGGATGTTTGGTTATTGTTCAATCATAATCTATGCTTAATGCTTGCTGTTGGTTGACCATCAATTGCATGATCCTAATATTACAAATGAACTAAACATAGGGTTTTGTTAATATGGATATGATATGGTTGATGCATGTTCGATGAATTCAATTGGCTTGGATGAGTTAATTCGTTAATGGGATAAAAATATACCTATTGGCCATGTATAGTGTGTGATTGAGAATAGATCGTTCATGGGTGGATTTTGGTTCTAACTAGAGAGTTAGGTAAATGAAACTATGGTTGATTGACCTAGACATAGGCTTTTAGTTAAATCATATTCTCAAGCTAACCTAATCAGTGCATTCATGTTAATGAGGAGGATTGCATGTTGTTGGTAGATGTAGGGGGTGAAGAAGGATTCCCTGAAACCTAACCATTTATTTTTATTGATTTTGTAGATTAGATTTAGTTTAGTTTAGTTTATTTTTATTCATTTTTATGTCCTTAAATAGAATTAATTAAGCTATTGGTTGGTATTTAGCTTTATAAACCATTATCCTCATGGGAACGAACTTTTACTCTGTATCTGTATTACTTGAGCGATCTGTGCACTTACGGTTAGCAAATGGGCAACATGTTTTGACCTTATCAATAATATAATATACGAAAATAATTGATTGTAAAATCCTAAAGAGCTCTAATGGTAGCATGACAAAAAAAAATATTAGTTATTAAAACAAATAAGTAAAATGCAAAACTATTTAGGCTAATTTAGGAGGTTTAAAGTTGGGTGAAATTTTGGATAGAAATAATAAATTTTAAGTTGTGATAAAGACTTTTTTATATATAAAAAACAATACATAAAATGCAAAAAAAGAGGAGGACAACCTTCTAAGCGCATGACCTTTTACTAGTAAAAGGGAAGATTGAGAGTATCCACAATTTAGAAGGTGATGCTCATGAACTCATAAATAATTTAAATTTGATTTTTTTGTTCTCAAATGGCTCTTCATTTATTTATTTTGTTAGTTTTGTTGTTGCTTAAATTTCCTCAATAATCACAAGAAAAGTGAAATTGATCAATTCTGATCTAAGTGACAAGTAATGTCAATATTGATAAAGTTTTGAGTTAGCAAGTATAGTTTATTTTGATTATGTCATTGAATATAGAAGTTGTATTACAAAATTCAAGCATAACAAATGATGAATAACAAATTTGTTGAAGATATGAAAAGCTTTATATATACTTAATACCCTCTTTTGTTTTGACAAATATGTTCTACCAACTTGTCTTCAATGGTTACAAAAGTTTTTGGACCATCGATGGACCAGTAGTAGCAAATTGTTGATTTAATAATTAAGAAAATCAACGGTAGGGATGAATTACCTGGAACTCATTGAAGAATTAATGAGAATTTATGAAATTTACAAAGTAAGTCCTTAAAAAAAGTTATATTCTTTTGGAAATTATCTGCATAAATCATGTATATTTGTGAACCCTTGATTTAGGGTAAAATCAATGAAAAGCAATTTAGGATCCAGCTCCGGCGTGAACATCATCGGTGGTATGCTTTAGTTCATTGGTGGTCGTTGGTGGGCATCGCTGATTGTTGGACCACCAGAACGGCACTGGCAGCGGCAGCACGAGCTTCAGGCGACAGAGCTAGGGGTGAAAACGGGTCAAGTTAAGTCAGATCTTACATTAAACAGGTCTGACTTGTTTCCTAAATGTAAGATCTGAATCTGACCTATTTACTTGACATAGGCAATTTTTTAAGGCCTAACCTAGCATTTTTAAAATTCTGACTTGGTTTGAAAACTTATATAAAGATCTACTTTGTAATAAGGCCTTTAAATAAGCCAATAGACTTATTTTTAAATAGGGCAACGAGATAAGCTAACAAGAATGGGCTTTAAAAAAATATTATATTATTAATAAAATTAATTGTATTATACAAATATTAAAATGTCATTATATATATATATATATATATATATATATATATATATATATATATATATATATATAAAAGAGTGTATTTGGTAAGAGAAGTATTTATTGTCAGAGATGAGATGAGTGAATCTTGACCATTAGATCTTACATGAATAGTCAAGGTTAGAACATAAATGCATGTGACTTTTTAAGTGGTCATATGACATTTAAGTAACTTTTAATCTTAATCATCCATGTATGGTTGTATGATTAAGATTTACTCATCTCATCCTCTCATAATAAAAACTCATCTCACTCGATATACTATATATATATCAAATAGACTGATTTGCTAGGCCTAAAAGGTTTTTCCAAAGACCTGAAACTTGAACTATTTAACTAAATAGGATTTTTTAAAACACTTGATCTGACATTTTTGTTAAACGGGTTAAGTCAAGTCAGACCATAAACAGGCCATAGGGCCCTAATGGGCCGTCTAGCTTATTTCCACCCTTAGCCAGAGCTGACTCTAGTCGATGTGGTGGCTCGTCGGTTTGTGACGTCTGATCCTAGTGGCACAACGATTGCAGGTTTGCTATCAGCGACTAGGTTGAGATTAGAGGTTGCGCCTGAGGCTTGGACAGAGGTGGTGCCAGTGCTAATCATGCGACTTGGGTGTGGAGGGAAATATGGTGGTTGTGGTCTTTTATGGGTTTGGCTATATATGGAGGCTGTAATGGTGGTTGGTGTTTGTGTTTAATGGAACAGGGGTGCTGTGATTTGGTGTGTTTTGTGTTGATTTGTTGCAGGGTTTGGTCTTTGATGCTTGTTTGATTTAAGCTGTTGATTGAAACTAATTTTCTGCGTGTTGGAGTATTATCCTCTTGCTCCTTCTTCATTGGGAGCAAGGATTCAGTATGTTGGTAAGAATCACATTGGTGCAATATCATTTTTAATTGGTGATTCTTTCCTCTTCTTCGGTGTGTTTGCTTTGACGGTTGTTCAGGCTAGTCAGGTATATATGCTTTAGAAGCCTCATTTAGTTTTTTTTTTAATTTATTTATCTTTCGACCTGGTGCAAAAGAAAATTTTCCTCCTCTGATATGAAGTTTGTGTCTTTTCTCCTACTTTCCCTTTCTTTCCACAGATGTCACGCAATATTGCAACAAATGAAATGGCAAATGCAATGCGGTGTAGCTACCTCAGAGGTCAAGTGGTAGATTCAGAAATCTATATGATCATGGTATCAAGAAGAACTATTCTGATTTCTTGGATCAATGGATACAATGAGATGGAGTGCATCGAAGATTTAGGTCAAAACACAAGTGCAGAGGGAGAAATTATTACATATTCCTGGAGTGTATTATGCTCACACTACTCAAATATTAATATTTCAGCATTCATTAATGATATGACCTATCACTAACTTTCATATTTAATATCCCAACTTTATTTTTTATTTTTAAAATAAAAAATAAAATATATACAAATTTGTGATGGGTCTTATCATTAATGAATACTATAATATCAAAAATTTAAATAATTTGAACACAATTTTATGTGACGTTCTTTCGGTACAAAGGGGATGCAATAAGCTGTGGAGGAGCTTACGGTGCCATCTCACCATCTATTAATGATGGAAGGACTATATTGCAAAATTTGAAAGACTAAACATATTAAAGGACTAAAATACAATATATTATACTTAAAATTTAATAAATTATAAAAAATCGGGTGACCTGTTATTAAAGTTTATTTGGCATGGACCATTGATGATCCAAAAATTTTTGTTATCATTGTAAAATCCTTTATGTTCTACATTCTAAATTTACCGTCGACTTTGAATGATGCCATCGTCGTACTAGAAAGTAGAAATCGTTATCCATAATTTATTATATTTTTTTAATTTCATTTTGCTTCTCCATTTTATTTTATGAGCAAGATTCTCTAACAGCTGATATATATATATTGAAGACATGATGGTCCTCAATGTTTCAGACTGAAAACTATGTCTCCAAATCTTCATAGGAAAAATTAATAGTGTTTGCCTCTAAATTTCGCGTGGACTCAACCCAATACATTTTGACCAAAACCCTCTTCCAATCCAAGTTTCAATAGTCGTTTACAAATAAAAAGGATGATTACCGAAAGAAGCCGGTCCATTTGGAGGGTTTGGACATCGCAATTGAGTAAAATCAAAACCCAAACACAATTATTGAAGCCTTGACTAGAATATGTAGTTCTCAATTTTACAAAAAAATCTTTTAAAGTGTAAAGAATATTTTAAAATAAAAATGTGAAATAATTATTATTGATTAAAAACTTAATTTTAACAAAGTAGAGACATATAAATAATAAATTATAGATATATTAAATTTTATTTTCTAAACTTTTTACGATAAATTATCTCTTTGAATTACATATCACTTACATTCATACTCAGCCACCCACGTGGTGAAAATCAATGTCTCGTGTTATTTTCTTCCTTGCGAACCCAATTCCCGCGTTACATTATACGCGGTCAGCTACTGTCACTTCATCTCTGACCAAATTTATGTTCTTTGATCACCGAGAGCAAATGAAATTATGAAAGCAAGAAAAAATATTCTTTGGTCCTGAAACATGAACGGCAGTAGCCATGCATAAGTCGGTTTGGAACAGCCAAAAATGCAGTCAAATTCTGCAATCTAGTATTGTAATGTTGAGGTTAAATTTTTTGTACCGTTATATATAAATAAAAATGCAAACTCTAGAATTCTTGAATCTACTGTTGCTGAAATTGAATATTCTAGATGGATCCACGCGTAAGATGACCCCTTTTTAATAAGCCTTCATTATATGATAGTCATATTCATTTATGCTTGGAGATTATTTTTCGTCCAATTTTTTGAATAAACTTTGAAGTTCGTGAGTCAAGCACTTGATATGACAATACTAGAAGAAGAAAAATAGCCAATTTAGTTATTTCCAGGTTGGCATTTTTTTTTTCTTTAGCGAATTTGTTTTTATATCTTTGCTTGTAAAGGAAAAATTACAAAGAAATAAAATAAACTTAAATATATTTTTAATCTCTTTAAATATAACAATTTTTTATTTTTGATTTTTTTAAAATTTTTACTACAATTTTAATCCTTTTAAATTTTGAAATGAGTAAAGTTAGTCCTTATCATTATCTTAACTTTGTTAAGTGTTAATATGACAAACGACGCTTTACTTCAGTGTTGTCATATATCCTTCATCAATCAATCCCCTTTTATACTTCTCCTTTCTCCTCTCTTATCCCTTTTCTCCCCTATTTTATGAAGAGGCAAAAACATTTTATCATCTCGTTTTCATTCTGACATCATCATCATTTTCACACTTTTTTGATTTTCACAATGCAAATAGTCTTAAAGATTTTCTCATTTTTTTTCACACACCTTCACCTCTTAAAAAATAAAAAAGAACTCATGAAGTCAAAGAGAAATCGAGATTGACTCACTTACTCATTATTTTACATTCACCTTCCAAGCGTAAGAAATATCATGAATACTTATAAACCATCAAAATCACAGTTCCTTCATGAATTATTAACACAGTTCCTTAACACCCTAAACCTCCATGACTATCAGTCAAGTCTCATGGCTACCACAACCCAACCACCAAAAAACAGAGCATCAAATCCCAATATACTATAAACTTGAGCTTGCCAAACACAAAATAAATACAAGAAAAAGAGAACACCAATACAAATCAACAACACATCCTTTTCATCATCGGTCTCTCAAATAAAAAAACCCATAACATTCATCTAGACCCATCATGAATCGTCACAGACCCAGCGACTTTCAACACCCTATGTCTTAGCACCATCAATTAGAGTTCCATTTACCTTCTTTCATCACTGGTTCACCGCTGTTAACACTGCCTTAACCACCACCTTTTGCCACTGTAACCTAAACCAAAATCCTTTGTCACCAGATCACTACCATTATAGAAAACTACTTCCTTTTGCCTCTGCTCACAGATCTGCCACGCAAGCCCCAACTCCGATAAACCATTAATCAGAACCACGTTCCGCCGCCTTTTGCCACCATCAGAGTTCCAATCTGTCACCACATGACCCCGCCTCAGCCGAGCCAACACACAATGTCGTTCGTACCTGTTGTTACCAAATCGAACCAAATCTCATCATCAACACCGCGGCTCATAATCTGATTCTCTACTTCTCTCCTCCCCAATCCACCATAGATTCGCAAGCCTTTGTGTGCTTCGCTACCATCCTCGAACTCGGATCCAAATGTCATATACTCAGTGACCAACCACCGTATAGATCAGAAGTCGTGTCACTGGAGTCACTGTTAGATCCTCCACCTGCGAGTCATCGCACAAGAACCTTTGCACAAAATGGGGGAGAAAAGAGATGAGGGAGGGAGAATAAGAAGATAATGTTACGTGACATGCATGTGACTTATTTAATAAGTCCTTTAGACCCACAAGATAACATGACTCCATGTGATAAAAGGGATTGGTTAATGAAAGACATGTGACAATACCGATGTGGAATGTCATTTGCCATATCAACACTAAATAGAGTTGAGATAATGACATAAACTAACTTTACTCACTTAAAAATTTAAAGAGACTAAAATCGTAACAAAAATTTTAGAAGAACGAAAATCAAAATCAACTATACTTAAAGGAACTAAAAAAACATATTTAGGCCAACACAACATATAATTTTTTGAGAATATTAATGTACTTAGTAGGTCCTTAGGGTGACGGTATCAGTATCTAGGGTTTGGCTGTGTTTATAGTTTAGACATAAACATGATAAATGAAATGTCACTTGAATTTTTTATGTGGTAACAGACATGCTCACCAAAGACGAGGGTCCCAGCTTAATACTCTTAGTAAATTGCAGTTAATGAAATTTCTTGAGTCTTACATTCTCTGATTTGGGGATTGGAGCAACTTATAATTATGTAACAAAAAAAGAAAAACTTATAATTTGTCTCAAATTTTAGTCACCAAAAGTAGAATTTTCTATCTCTCAAACAAATAAAAAATTAATATGAAATTAAAATATAAATGTTACCTAATATGTTTCTGTCACCTTTTTCCATATGTTAACTTTTTTTTGGTAACATCATTAACATTATTATTATTTAAATATTTGTATTTGATAAATAAGAGATTAATCTCTTAAAATATAGTTAAATACTTAAACAAGAACTTATTCTAATAATATTATTTCTATACACATAAATATTAAAATCAAATTTAAAATTATATACTTAAAAATTTAAACTTCTTTCACTCGAACTAATGCACATCGGTTATTTACATTATCTTTTATATTTGTATTTGAATGCAAATGTTCATTAATTAATCTTAGATAAACAACTGAAATTACTTATTAAAAAATTAAAGATGTTTCGAAAATTAATTAGGCCATCCAAGTAACTTAAATATATATATATATATATATATATATATATATATATATATATATATAATTTATTGATATTATATTTGAATTGTATTATAATAAACTGCCTTTTATTTTTGTTTAATTTCATCCAACTCCCTTAACCAGTTTGTAGGCACCTTAATTTTCTTGCAAAGGACTATCACTGTTCTCTGAAATAGTTGTGGTCGAAATAGAGCGCCCTGCAATCCCATATAATCTGCCAATGTCCCGAGTAGTAGAGAGGACCACAATACTGAAAGTCTCTTCCAAGACATCAAAGAGAACAGAGAGGCCATTGTTGTTCTGCAACTTTAGATTAGGAGTTTTTTATTTGTTTTTAAGTAGTGGGAAAAAGAAAAAATATAAAAGTTATAAAAAAATTTACATTAATAATTAAATTTTATTTTATATATATATATATATATATATATATATATATATATATATATACCGACAATTGACCGAGAAAAAACTTGAGATCCTCTGTAACTCTGATTGACAAAAGAAACTGCAAGTGGCACTGTCATCATTGCTCCCCACACACGACAATTCTTGATTTATCGAAAGTCTGACTGCCCACCAACTCTTGCTCAATTTTCAAACTTGGAGAAATTCTTCGGTGATTTTAATTAAATAATAATAATCTTAAACTCTGTTTGTATCATTTTAACAATACAAGTTGTTATTTTTAATGATATAACTTTTGTATAACACATTCAATATACTTGGAGTCAGAAAAATCTTATATTGGAAAGAAAAATGCTTGTAAAACATATTTTCATACACAACTCCCTCATATTTATTTATTTGATAGAATCATAAATGTAAATGTTAAAAAAATGAATAAAATAAATTTAATTATAATTAAGTGATAAAAATTATATAAATATAAAATAATATACTTATAAATATCTGTTACTAGCATTCATCTGTACAAAAACCTAAGAATTTCATGGAAGATGTATCATGGCTTATAATAAGGGTCTACTTTGTAGGAAACTTCGTTCTATATTTGGACCACTGAGATTCTCACCTCTGAAAGTCAATATTAATTTGTGCGGAACATGCTCTATATATAAGTGCCTCTCCGGGAGTTGTAGTTCATTCACAGCTAGACATTGTAATTTATACATACCAGCACAAAGGCCTAAGGCAAACTTCTCCGACCACTCAAAAGGCTAGACGTCGCCCTTGCTTCTCTCTCTGATTTAACCTTGCTAAACTACTTTGGAAGCACATTAAACATAGACCATATATGGAGGTGATGACCGTGGACCAACCCCAATTACTGTCTAAGATAGCCACCGGTAATGGACATGGTGAAGACTCCCCATACTTTGATGGGTGGAAGGCTTATGAAGATGATCCCTTTCATCCCACCAAGAATCCTAATGGGGTCATCCAGATGGGTCTTGCAGAAAATCAGGTATATTAATGCAGCTAAAGCTTATTTGAATTCTCACAAAATCCCACCTATATATACTTATATATATTTTTTTTCTTTGTTGGTTCTATTAATTAATTACAGCTTACTTCTGATTTGGTTCAACATTGGATAACGAGTAATCCAGAGGCTTCCATTTGTACACCAGAAGGAGTGCGTGATTTCCAGGCCGTAGCTAACTTTCAGGATTATCATGGTCTGCCGGAGTTCAGAGAAGTGAGTGACAATGACAACCTTTATGAATTCAAACAAGCCGAGTTTGGTTAATGATGAATTAACATAACTTGAATTGAACTTGCACAGGCTGTGGCTAAATTCATGGCCAGAACGAGAGGAAATAGAGTCACGTTCGATCCTGACCGTATTGTTATGAGCGGTGGAGCTACTGGAGCACACGAGGTCACTGCCTTCTGTTTGGCAGACCCCGGTGATGCATTTTTGGTTCCCACTCCTTATTATCCTGGGTAATTCAATCTGCATACATTTAATTTTAATTCACTTTCACTGGAAAACTTCTTTATACTTTGTCATTTTTTCCTTTTAATTATTGTTATTTATTTTTTGGAGGGGGACATCATTTAAGAGAAAATTGCGTTTGCAAATTGCAAAGATGATCTTCAATTAAAACACAAATTGATTTCTATTGAATTGACTTATGTAACATTCCGGTCCCTTGCATAGGCCCACACATAATATAAGTATCAATTACCATTATTTATTTAATTTACCTACTGTCCTATGATGTCGTTGCTTTCTGTTGTTTGTCACGGCCATTTTCTTATATATATAACTAAAAAACAATACAAGCAAATATGAGTTTACCGTATGATCTTTATATAATTTGATTGACCTCCCTCGAGATGTTAATTACGTTCTAATAAAGCAGTTGGGTTTCCTAATGCAGTTTTGATAGGGATTTGAGGTGGAGAACAGGAGTTCAATTTCTTCCAGTTATCTGTGAAAGCTGTAATAATTTCAAGTTGACAAGGAAAGCGTTGGAAGCTGCGTTTAAGGAATCCAAAGAGGATAACATCAGAGTAAAGGGCTTGCTTATTACCAATCCATCAAACCCATTGGGAACTATCATGGACAGAGAGACATTAAGAACAGTGGTGAGCTTTATTAATGAAAAGCATATCCACTTAGTATGCGATGAAATATATGCTGCTACAGTTTTTTGCCATCCTGGTTTCACAAGCATCGCTGAGATAATAGAGGAAGACACAGACATCCAATATAACCGTGACCTCATTCACATTGTTTATAGTCTTTCAAAGGATATGGGGTTCCCTGGCTTTAGAGTTGGCATCATATACTCGTACAATGACGCCGTGGTCAATTGTGCTCGCAAAATGTCCAGCTTTGGATTAGTGTCCACACAGACCCAATATCTTATGGCATCAATGCTATCTGATGATGAGTTTGTGGAAGGGTTCCTTGCAGAGAGTGCAAAGCGTCTGGCCAAAAGGTATGGAGTTTTCTCTAGGGGGCTTGCCCAAGTTGGCATAAAGTGCTTGCAGAGCAATGCTGGTCTCTTTTTATGGATGGATTTGCGTCCTCTTCTTAAGAAGCCAACATTTGAAGCAGAAATGGCACTGTGGCAAGTGATCATTCATCAAGTTAAGATCAATATTTCCCCTGGCTATTCTTTTCATTGTTCTGACCCAGGGTGGTTCAGGGTTTGCTATGCAAATATGGATGATAGGGCTGTGGAAGTTTCTTTGACAAGAATGCGCACCTTTGTGCTTCAAAACAAGGAGGCCATGGTAGCTCCCAAGAAACCGTGTAGCCCGAGAAACTTAAGGCTAAGCTGCTCATCCAGAAGGCTGGATGATTTCTTGTCGTCACCTCACTCCCCTATTCCTCAGTCACCTTTGGTTAAAGCCACGACTTGATGAGTTGACATGATTTTCTGCACCGTTTAGAAGGAACTGATAGATTGCTTAGTTCTTCGATTTGTTATTTTGGCAAGGTACTTAACTATAGGATTTGTTCGTTTGACAACAATGAGAGGGGAATCCTGCCATTGTAATCAACATTACACCCTGTCTTGTGGATGCCCTGCGTCCTAAAACTTATACTGCTTGATGGATACCCCTTTAGTCTAGGGGAAATTCTTTTTTTTTCTTTTTCTTTTTTCACTTACAAAATAATGGATTCATGGTGAAAGTTTATAGAGTTTGTAAGATTATTTGGCCTTGAAGATTTATGTATCCTGCCATGGAAAGATTAAAGAATATTCGTTACAAAGGCTTTCATTTTTTTCTCCACTCTTTTCCTTTTTGGGTTAAATGGAAAAGTTTAATATTGCAAAAAGACCCCAAGAACGCAAAGATTAACCAGTCCCATTTGTCAATACTCAAATATATAAGGACAAGTCGATGCTTTGGGTAGATTATATTAGTTTGAATGAATTTTTGTAGGACGTAAATTCATAATTAAATCATTTCATTCGATACTATTATGATAATAATGCATACTAAAATTAAGGTAACTAAGAGATGTTTTTTAATATTTCATCTGATAATTGATATTTACTTATATTTTAAAAGTATGTCATATGATAAAATTATATAAAGTAGGTTATTAGATCAATCACTTATTATTAGGTCAAAAATTATAATAATTAGTTAGATATAATTTTAACGTTACTATTTAAATCTATTAGCAAGTATTACGGTACTTTACTAAGATAGAATGTTAGCTCACAATCAATATAAGTTGATAGAGTTTTAAATAATTTTTAATTGTATAAATTTTATAGATTTGTTCAACTTCATAAAAACGTTTAATCAAACTATTTGAATTGATGAAATTCAATATTTTATGAAAAAGTGTTCGTTAGAAAGTGTGACTTATATATAGGATATATCTATATCAACTCTCAAGGCTGGCTGCATATATATTACTTTAAGATTTTACAATTTTAATTACAATATCGCCAGCTCAGGTAGACCTCGTCTAGTCAAGTGCATATATCAGACAATAAACAAAAGGCATATGCAACTTGTGTATAGAGGAAGAACAGACATGTTCCAAAAATCAAGAGTCAAATTTTCTTATTCATTTATTGGCGTAGGAGGTATGAGAAAGTGTACTATCTGTTCGTAGATAATGTTTGATAATTGTTTATACCTCACTTTTGGGGCAGCAAAAGCAGCCTTTACCATATCAAGCATGTTCAAGGTAATCTTGTATCAGATATATTAATGGTAGCTGGTGAACTTTTTTGTTTATAAATCTAAGTCATCTCGATCTTATGATGTTTACTTGATAACCAGTCAGGCAGTCACGGTCTTTCATATAACAAAAACATACAGGATAAGATTTGATTCTGGAATTAAGAGCAGTTTGCTTCAAGTTAAACAACCAATTAGTTAGATGTTACTTAAAAAATACCATAACAAATTACATCACTTTGTATCCCTGGCCGATTTGGGCAAGTACTAGAAGCAAACCATGGCATTAGACATGATCTAACATAAGGGAATCATAAGATGAGGGTGACCTAAGCTAATTTGCATTTAATTAGAAGGTTGTCTGTTCTAATTCTTACTATGAACTTAACAGATCACATCACCACACATATTATACAGCTTCTTAGATAATTTAATAAGTATTGCATACTTTGGAAGGATTACACCAGATGGCTATTACGTACGCAGGAATTATAAAGGGCCGTACTTCTTGTGATTATCATAATCTACATGTAAAATTATTAGGTAAAATGATCAGCTGAACCCCTTCATAAATATTTCTTTTTGTTGTCGTAATTTGTTTTATTATGCCAAGAGGCGGTGGTTTGTCAAACATCAAATGTTAGGACAGACACAACAATTAAAGGGTGCTTTTCACTGTTAAATATGGATGAGATCACTGTTTTTAAATTTTTTTATAAATTTTGATAAATATAAAATAAATGAAATAGTGTCCAAATTTAAAATATTTATTAAAATTTAAATAAAAAAAAATAAAGACACACTTAAAATAGTGTCTACATTACATTATTATTATTATTGGCTTACATCAATGGAACTTTATCATCAGAGCTCCTGATGCGCCGGGAGAGACACTCTAGTAGCTTGAGTATCCACGTGATGATGTAGGATAAATTGTGAGAATAAATAATAATTTTTACTGCAATTTTTATAGGTAATAAATTTAAAATTTATCGTGTTATCCATTTATATTATTATAAAAGTATTTCTTATTTTGGTGTTTAATTTATTTTTTGGAAATTATTATTATTAATTACTTATTTAAAATTTAAAATAAAAAATTGTAAAGACATCTTGTTTTTTTTTTTTATCTCTGTAAGGACATCTTGTTATTCATTTAGAGTTTTGAAGTTAAATATAAAAATGCTAAGATTGTAAATACATTTTTTATCTTTTTTTATGAATTATTATCTATTTAAAGATTAAAAAAATATAAAAAGGGGATTCAAATAATCTTAATCATATATTATTTATTTTATCTTAACAAGAAATAAAAAATACTAATTGACAAGCACTAATACCAGTCAATATGGTAGTGTTAAATTAAAATAATTATGATACGATTTACGATATAATATGTTATTATATGAGTTACAGCTGTTCTAAAAAGATTTTTTGTTGTTTACTGTATTATACTTATATTATAGTATGTTCAGTTAAGTATAAAACAAAAAAAAAAACACAATTTAATTTTCTTAATTATAGATTTTATATTAAATTTTTATACTTGTTTTTTCGGGAATTTAAGTTATTTGTCCAGTAAATTATAGATCGTTTAGACCGTAATACGAAAAAAATGGTTTAATTCCAATTTCACGCCTCAATGGTCCATTAGGGTACTCACACTCATCGACATCGTGAAAGTAATCGGGTGACGCCGTGACGGGTTTTATCGCAAGGAGGAATTTAACACAACAACAACGCTGTTGAGTATGATACTTACTTCCCTTTAAAAACCGGCTATAGCTTGTAACTGTGACCGGATCTGTCCCTTTTTTTTTTGTTGCTTTTTTACAATAGTATACTATTTAATTTATAATCACTATCTGCTATAATTTGATTCCTATTCTTAAATCCTAAATCTTAAACTTTAATACCACAATTAATTATTCATATACTATGTCAGTCTTTTATTTACAACTATTCGATGGTTTGCTCTATCATGCATCTTAGGTATGATATTCTTAGAACAATTAAATAATTTATTTTACATTTTGATTAAATTCAAATTTAAAGACCATAACATAAATTTATTTTATTTTTACATAAATTAGTGAACAATATTATGTTCTATTGTCTACCCATTAAATTTTTAAACTCGACATTTAATCATAATTATAAGCAGAGAAAAGGAAGCGGGCAACGTGACAAGTGGAAAACTAATAATTTATTGTAACTAATAATTTATTGTAACTCATACTCGAAAATAATATAGAGACATCCTAAGTTCACATTCATGATTCTTATTTATACAATATTATATCTTTCTTATCACAAGTGAGTTCAACTAGATTATTACTATTTTGTTAAGTAAATTAACACTATAGACCAATTATTAAAACTCTTTTACATTAACTCTTTCCTGATTTTACGTTTGTAATCCGAGTTAATAAATAATTAGTTTGTATTACACAAAATTTTTCACTTACATTGTTAAACAAAAGTATTTTTCAATGACGTGGCAATCTGGTGTCATTTTGCAATTTTTTCTTCTTAATTTCCACTCAATCCATGCCTTTATCTTCAATTTCAGCAAATATGCCTTTTTCCCCTGTAAAGCTGGTTGCAGGTGTTCGTTGTCAACCATTGATCTAATTCAAGCATCAATCTACGGTAAAATAGTCATGTAGTATGGCTACTACGCAACACTTGTGGATTATCTGGTAAAATAGTCATGTAGTATGGCTACTACGCAACACTTGTGGATTATCTAGAGTTATGTTTGAAAGATAAGTAATAAAGAGAAAAAATAAAATAAAAAAAATAATTTTTATTGTTTGAGAATTTTAAATTATATAAAAAGTTGAAGTAATACATAAAAAATTATTTTTTATTTCTTCTTCTTAAAAATCAAATTTTTATTTTTTTAAAATTAAATTGAAATAGGAGAAACTAAAAATTTTTAGTTAAAAATAAATACTTAACAATATAATCATTCAATTATATTATTTTATAATATAACTCCTAATTAAAGTTAGAAAAATTTATTTCATTCTTTTATTAATCTTTTAAATAAAAAAATATAACTATATTTTATTTCTTTTTTTCTCTTTCCAATTAATCTCTACTTACTTCATTTTATTTTATTAATAAAAAAATATTTAATCACAATGTAAAAAGTTATTTTATTGCAAATTATGCTCGGGAGGAATTTAACATACTTCAACAACGCTGTTGAGTATGGATACTAAATTGAAAAAACCGGCTATAGCTTGTAACTCTGACCGGATCTGTCCCTTAATTGTTTTTGTTTTTTGCAATAGTATACTATTTAATTTATAATCCCTACAACTGTTATAATTTGATTCCTCACTCTAAATCTTAAATCTTAAACTCTAATATCACAATTAATTATCCATATCCTATGTTAGTATTTTATTTACAACTGTTCGATAGTTTGCTCTATCATGCATCTTTAGTTATAAAACACGTATATATCATTTTTGAGATATGTTTACATATTAAATATATGTTTGTGTCAAATACATAGAGACACTTATATATATATATATATATATATATATATTAAATATATAAATATATCTGATCAAAATTTTTTTTTTTAATTTAGACATATCTTAAACATACTTAAATACATCTAAAACATGTCACATTAATATTTGTTTTTTAAAAATTAATTTTCATGACTAATGTTTAATTAGTAAATTCGTAACTCACCTAAGCCTAATTACATGACTAACGTCTCAAGCCACTATTTTCACATATCAGTATTTTAAATTTTATCTTTTCACACACTATTATTTTCATTTGTTACTTCTACCTCTTCTTGGATCAAGCCGTCCACTTCATCGTTATCAAAACTTGTCTCACATCAATATTCCTTCTAATTAAATTTTTTTAAATGCACATGTACTTGTATATAATTAGTTTTATTAAGATAAGTTAGTGTCGAAGATTTTTTTAAAAATGTTAATAAAAATTATGTTCCATATTTTTTAGAAGAGACTTATTAGATAACAAATATTAGCACATATGACATATATTAAGATATTATAAATCTTCAAGTTAGTAGAAATGATATTAATGAATTATGAATTTTTTTAAAATTTTTAATTTTATATATATATATTATGTCTATATTTTATATTTTTTAAATTTAATGTGTTTCTATATCTATATTTGTATCATATCACGTACTTGTATATGTACTTCATACATCTTAAGTATGATATTCTTTGAACAACTAAATAATTTATTTTACATTTTGATACCATAACATAAATTTATTTATTTTTACATAAATTAGTTAACAATATTATGTTTTATTGTCTACCCACTAAATTTTTAAACTCAACATTTAATCATAATTATCTGCAGACAAAGGGAAGCGGGCAGCGTGGCGAGTGGAAAACTAATAATTTTTTGTAACTCATACTTGAAAATAATTAGAGACATGTTAAGTTTATCTTTCAATCATTTATTGTTTTATCACAAGTTATTTTAATATTATATCTCACATTCATGATTCTTATTTAGACAATATTATATCTTTCTTATCACAAGTGAGTTCAATTAAATAATAACTATTTTGTTAAATAAATTAACACTATAGACCAACTATTATAACTCTTTTACATTACCTTTTCCTGATTTTACGATTGTAATCCGAGTTAATAAATAATTAGTTTGTATTACACAAAATTTTTCACTTACATTGTTAAACAAAAGTATTTCTCCATAATGTGGCAATCTGGTGTCAATATCCTTTCTTACGTCTTTCGTTTTAGTTTCTAATTAGGAGCTTCACCCCATATCACTTCACATTTTACTATTTAACTAGGAAAAAGTGTATAAAGTTATCCTAAAATTTAAATAAATTATAAATAATTATTTTTAATTTTAAATTTATCTCAATTGACTTATAAATTTTCATTAATGTTTTAATATATCTTTCTGTTAAAAAGATTTTAACTACTTAACTATAAATTAATCTTGATTATTTATTTTTATTGAATCTCACCCCTTTATTAATTTATTTTATAAAATTTTATTTTATCGATATTAACATTTGAATTATTGTTATTATTAAGAGATTGAATAGTATCTTTCATGAATTTATTTTATTCTACTAAAATTAGATAATGATTCATTTAAAAATTTATATAATTAGATAAAATGAATTTTTATAAAATAAATTGATAAATAAATAAGATTTAATAAAAATATATGGTTAAGATAAATTTAAAATTTAAAATAATTATTTATAACTAACTTAAAATTTAAAATATTTTTATGTATTTTTTTCATTTAATTATAATAAATATTTCTTTTTTTCACACATATATATATATATGTGTGTGTGCGCGCATACATCCAAGTGTCAAGCATTATCTCTTCGAATGTACTTCAATTAAAGTACGTATAATATGTGTAGCTATTGATCTAAAAAAGTAAAAGTACATTCACATTAAATTGCAATAAGTTATGGATTGTACTGAAAATTCAAGGCCCCTTAGTTCGTTTATTCTTGCATTATTCTGAGTTAGGGATTGTAGATGGTACTTTGGTTTAAGTGTTCATCATCTTAAAATTTTTAAACTCCTACAAGGGTTATCTCTTCCTGTAAATTGCAAAAAATAACCGCCATAAGAAGGATTTTTACACTTCATACACATAAAAGATACCTACTGCTCCTCCAAAGCTAGGATGGAACAAAGACAAAATGCTAGTGCTAGTTGAAAGTGACCTGAAGAGAAAGTAACGTGGCACATTTTTCAAGCAGTTACGTTGCCAATCTCAAAAGCGAGTACGTGAGGAGCTATGAAACATAGATATTGACACAAGTATCAAATATGACACAAATATAGATATAAAGACTATATTAAAATTATAAAATTATAAAATTATAAAATATAAACACGTCATATATATATAATAAAAAATTTAAAGAAAATATTTATAATTTAAAATATAATATATATAAACTTTAAAATTTATAATATTTTGATATATATCATATATATTATTATTTATTACTTAATAAATTTTTCATAAAAAAATATAGAACATATTTCTATTGATATTTTAAAAAAAAATTTGAAATTAACTTGACTAACTTGTCTCTAATAACTAACTATATACAAGTACATGTACAACAAAAAAATAACTAAAGAAAGTATCTAATAATTAACGCTATTTTGCTCTTCACTATTAGTATGATAATGGCACGATGACTTAGTCACAAATAAAAGTAGATAGCTAGATGAGAAGAGTGGTTTCACAGTGAAAAATATCGTGATCGGGTTACAATAAGTAATACTGGTAATTGAGTAATTGAACTTGGGTAATAGGTAATTATTAATTGAATATATCACTATTTTTATTTTAAACGGTAGTTAATTTTTTTAATTTAAAATTAACTGTGTCTTGTGGTATCATTGACATGTCTAAATCAAAAAAATATTTTTTAATTGAATACTTACGGACACATACGACATGCGTGTCGTACATGTGTTATTATGTGTCTGACACAGACACATGTCTAACATATGAACACGACATCAAAATAGTGTGTCTGTACTTCATAGGTGATGAGTGATTACATTGAAAGAATAATATGGTAATTATAATATAATTTTGGAGTATTAATTTTACAGAAAAATAAATTAAAAGAATAATATAAAGAACAAAAAAATTTAAAGAATAATATTAATTAATGATAAATAAAGATTAATTTTAAATATAAATTAAAGTGAAGTAAAATAAACAAATTAAGTTTCAATCAAAAATAAAATGATTAAAGTTCAAAATCTATCTAAATTAGTTTTAATATTAATTATGTCAAATTATTATACCTAAATAATTTAATTCATGAAAATTTAACAACAAACATGTGATCATGAAGATATATCAATAAAGTACTAAAAATAATAATAAAGTATATGATAAATTTTTTTAATTAATAATAAATTATCAAATGATAAAATGTATCCTTAATAAGAAAATACAAATGATATCTAATAATTATCACTGATACTTAAATAATATAAATAAATCATAAAATATGATTAAATTTATCTAAAATTTTATTTATATAATCATAAAAAATAAAATTAATAAACATTAAATCTTAAAATTAGATAAAATTAATTTAACATAATAATACCAAAATAATCAAAATTTTATCATCCCTTTAATATAAAAAATTAAAAAATATAATAAAATTAAAACATAATAAAATTATTTTACTAAAATTCTTCATTACAAATAACTTAAATAAAATTCTAGGGATGGCAACATTACGGGTAGTCGTCCCATCCGCTTTATCTTTTCATGCAGATGAACGCAATATCATGATATCCGCGAGATCCAATAAATTATAAAAAAATAAAAAAATAAAAAAAAAAATAAAATAAAAAATAAAAAATGTAAAAAGTATAATACTATAATTTTTTAAAATTTTTCTAATACAACTTAATCTAAAAATAATGTCAAACACTTAAAATACTTTTAATTTATATAACTTTATAATATTTAAATTTATATAATTAAGTTTTTTAATAATTTTATATAAAATATTTATATAAAATTTTTACGTCATTTTAACCATCCTCTTTCTTTTAAACGGAGATAACACTAAACGTGCGTTTATATCTTTTCTTTTCTTTTTTTCTTTCTTCCACTCCGTGCGACGCACATTATTGCCTTTCCTCATTTTCTTTGTTGTTGTACGGCCTTGTGCCTTTATTTTCAATCTGTTTCTTCTCTCTCCAAGGCATTGTGCGGCACAATACTGTGTTGTGTCGTTTCCATTTTATAATTAAGTAAATATTTTTAATAATACAGTATATCCTTGTCTTTTAAATAAATTAGATTTGATTTTTTTAAAATATATTTCATCTACCACTTCACTTACTTAATAATTTAATCTTTTTTGTTGTAAATCGGTCTTGATTTTATTTATTTATTTTTTATTCATATTAATTTATAAAATCTAATTAAATAATGAGCATTAAATTAATTAAAATAAATACATGAATAAAAATTTTATCAAGTTTAATATAATATAATATATATTTATTTAAATATTTTTAATAATACAAATTTATTTAAAAATAAACATTAATTTTAATAAATTCAGATTAGATATTTTAATCCAATAATAAGATATTTAAAAAGTACTTTTAGACACTCATCACACTCCCTAATTTGATTATTGTTAGTCTTTAGTAATGAAAAAGATTTAAAATAAAACTCAAAATAAATCATATTTTCAATCAATTCAATCAGATTTTATCTCAATTCAAGAATATCAGTCATACATCAAAATCTCACAATTGTAACAAAAACTCTACCATTATCAAATTCAAAGTGTGTAAATAATATAATTACTATGACATATACTCATTGTCTCTAAATATCAAAATTTTCAATTAAATAATGAGATTAAATAAAAATAACTTAAAATAAATACATGAATAAAAGTATTTTATCAAGTTTAATATAATATAAATATAATTTAAAAGAATATTATAACAAATATTTTTTCATGAAAAAATGTCAAGAAAAGACTTTACGTCACACTTTAAGATTAGTCATGCATATTAGAAGAACCATGTAATCCCTTGAGATCAAATAAAACTTTATTAAGCTTGTAATGTAGGTAAACAGAAAATATATATGAAGGCTAAGAAAAACAGTAAAAATAAAAAAAATGTTTCCAGAATATTTAGAAATTTGATTTCTATACTTTCAACACAATTTTATTTACTTTCTGTAAATCACTTTATTTGACTAATCCCTAATACTAACATTTTTTTCACACTTTTTCTTAATTTTTTCAAACTTTCAAGTTTTTTTTTCTATTTTTTTTCTTTTGCACTTTCACTTTGCCTTTTTTTTTTCATTTTTTTCTCTTTTTCTTTCCTTATACCTTCCTATATTGCAATAATATTACTTATTTCTTGAAACATTTTGAGAAATGATTAAGAAAGAATGACTTAATAAATAGGCTCAAAGAGGCGACTTGCGGCAATATGTAAAAAAAATAAAAAAAATTATTCCATGACTCAAAATAAAAAACATGACTTAATATTATCTCTTAAGGAAATACACAATTCTACGAACTTCCTTAACATCAGATAAAATACAAGTGTGATATAAAACTTCTATTTAACCAAAACAATAATGACACAATCTAGTGAAAAAAATCACGAACACCATAATAAAACATTAGATGACCAAGAAAACACTCTCACAATAAAAATGAATGGCTCAAAACTCACTAGGAAAAATTATGGTATCTACATGCTTTAATCAAGTTTTCTAATTATTTCAATTTTTTAACAAAGAGGCATACAGAAGCAGCTATGAATAATGTGAAACAAGTTGAGTAAGATGATAAAAAGATTTTCTCACAAAAGTAGCATAATGATAACATGACTGAAATTCAAGTAACTCCCTCCCCAATCAAAACCAAACATTGTCTTCAATGTTTCAAATTAAATCCAGACTTAAGAAATAATCATCAATATGAATCAAGGAAGTTATTAGGATAAAAATAAACAGAGTAATGGAGAAGAGTTACATACCTAAAATGCTTAGCAATTAAAAAAAAGAAGACGAGAAGATGATAACTACACTCGAACAATGGTTAGCAATGACAAAAATAATAAAAACAAAATAAAGTAAAATGAAATAAATAAGCACACAAACTATTTTTTTTGTTTTGAATTTTTAAATTTTTTTATTGGCCAACACTATTTATATTCTCATACAAAGGTTCCGAAATTTAGGAAACACTTAAGTCAACTTAATAAAAATACAAACAAAATACTAAAAACTTAACTCAGTTTTGGTAGATAAGATCGTCTACCAAAGTTTCTTCTACATCTGGATCATTCAACTCAAGATACAACTTCAACTGCTAACCATTTACTTTCCTCTAAATTAATCTTATAAGAACAGACCGGGGGACTAACATCTTTTTATATCAACAATACTCCAACTTTTCTCAAGTAACTCCTCAAACTTTGGTTGCCATGCCTGAGTCCCATAATCTCGAGTTCTATAAAAAATAGTACAAATACCAACTATATTATATGAATTACTGATATAATCAAACTCATAATTAATAAGAAAATACTCAAGGGGATCAAAATCATGGGCTGTAGAAACTCTTATATCCATGAGTGAGTCAATCATGTATATCTGGTGGTCCTCGTCATCATCTTCTGGTTGTTTTGTAATATGGAAGATATTCACTTTGAGAGTCATGTTTCTGAAAGACTGCTTCATGAGCTCATTCCTACAATTAATAAGAGCATTAATAGTGGCAAGGAAAGACCTACCTAAAATCAAAAGAATTTTAGAAGTAGTATTAACAACAAAGCTAGTGTCGATGATTAGGAAATCAACAGGATAATAAAATTTTTTAATTTGAATTAGAACGTCCTCTACCATACCCCGGGATACTTTGACTAAACGATCAACCAATTGCAATATCACAGTGGTTTGTTTGATTTCTCCCAACTCCAATTGTAAATAAATAGAATATAACATTAGATTCATGTTAGCTCCTAAATCTAGCAAAGCTTGCTTAAACTCATGATTTCCAATGCTGCATGCAATGGTTAGACAACTATGATATTTGTACTTGGGAGGAATTCATTGCTCAATTAGAGCACTAACCTGTTCTGTCAAGAATGCAGTCTTCTTCACATGGTGCTTCATTTTAAATGTACATAAATCCTTAAGAACTTTTGCATAAGTAGGAACTTGTTTAATCACATGCAAAAGAGGAAGATTGATTTTTACCTACCTTAGATTCTCAAGGATTTCATTGTTAAGATCCAGAGTTCGCTTGCTTGATTTTAAAACTTGAGAGAATGGTGCCTTAACAGGACTCTTTGTCACCTCAAGTTCCTTGGGCAACTAAACATCACTATTATCTTGATTCTTTTCCACATCCTCTGATTTGATGTTTGTTAGGATGTGTAATGATGTACCACTTTGTGTTATAATAACATTCATATCCTTCAAATTCTCTTGCGCCATGTATTGATCATGGGGTGTGTAACACTCTAATACTAGTACTAATGCAAGATCTTGGACATGTCATTAGTACTAATGACATGTCCAAGATCTTGCATTAGTAGTTAGTATTAGTAATGTCACTATTATGCTAATATCAAATTAATGAAAATAAATATAACTTATAAAGAAAATATGGCCCTGTAATGGGTGTAATAATATACATATATCGAAAGAATGTTTATACAAATTCAAACTTCATAATACACATATTACATATTATGTCTTACTTAGCACAATTTATACAAATTTTACATAATATTTTTCTAACAAGTACAACTGAACTGAACTCCCATAACTTAAATATTCTCGTCTTCTTGCTGATAACTTCGAAGTTTGATAACTCTTAGAAATAAGAGTTATTACTATCCTTTTAGCTTAATCATTTTTCTTGTTTTGATTAATTTAGGAGAAGAACTTCAAGTTTTATTTGATTGAGCAAATATCAGTGATTAATCTGAGTAATTTTGAAAAGCTGTAAAGTCTGATCTATTATTACTGAAGGTTTGATTTAATTTTGAGTAGGTTTTAAAGGTGCAATTGCTGAAGGAAATGCGCTAGGATGTTTTGGAATGCTGCAACTTTGAGGGAGAGAGTCACTATAAGATAAAATCATTTTCAACTCAGCTCTTGGCCACTAGAAGACAAAATACCTGTTGTACTATGCTTAAAAGGAAGAGAGAGAATACAATGCAGCAGCTGAGTGTACTCGAGAATTGGGCCAAGGAATATTTTAGTATTTGACTTTGTAAAGGCCCAAAAAGTGAAGCATGAGAGAATGTGTAACCCTATTTTTGGGGGCTAGTACAAAAGGGGAGTGTGACTTTTGTACTAGGAGATATCTTTGGTAGAGGAGCTGCAGGTAGGGATGGAAACAGGCCAGGTCAGGCCAGGCTTCACACTAAACAGGCCAGGCCTGTGTTACAAATACCTGGCCTGAGCCTGGCCTGTTATTTATCAAAGGCTTTTTTTTGGGGCCCGCTCCGGCCCGTTTAAGAAGCTTTCCTGGCTCGAAGCTCGTTTAGAAAGCTTTTATATTAAGGCCTCTAAATAGCCAACAGGCCAAGGCCTTCATATAGGCCATAAGCCTTTTCAAACAGCCTTGAAAGGCCATTAAAAAAAATTAACATTCAAGTACAACTCCTGTTTATAAATATCATTACTAATCACTCATTAGACTAAATAAAATATAATTACACAATTAAATCATACACAACCATAACACACAAAATTCATCAAATTCAAAGACTCTTTTCAAGTCACTTGAGCATATAAAAAATGGGACTCTTTCAAGCACATAAAACACCTCTTTCAAGCTTGTTCTCACATCACATTCATAACCAATTGGTCATCACTCATCATCAACATCATAGTATCATCAACATCATAGTCTCAAGATCAATAATACATCTCAATAATGATAAATCCAAATTATCCAATTATCACATGATCAAATTCAACAACACAACACAATAACTAAATCTAAATAACAAAGTACAACCAATCAACAAAGTGTCAACGTGCAACCAAATTTACAAAGTGTCAAATCTTCAAGGTGATCTCTTCTTCTTGTTCAAACACCTTGAAAAAACAAATTAATTATATTATTAGATCATAGCACAATTTAACAACTATAAGAAAAAGAAGTATTATTTTAATATTTAAAATTTGTACCTTTTGTTGTCTCTTCAAATTATACTTGTCAAAGCCAATCGCCACCACAAATGAGTGCTTCAATAGATTCTTCATTCAATCTAGAACGAAATTCATCAATAACTCTTCCTCCAAAGACTAAATGTGGACTCGATGCTACTTTTGTTGAGACTGAATAGCTAGAATGTCAGCAGCCATCTTCGATAAAATCTTATATTTTAAGCTATTATTTTTCCACCATTCCAAGGCACTGAATGAGTTAGAAATACCATCAGGAATATAAAGACCCTCTTCAAGATAAGCTTCTAATTCAGATTTTATTGAGGGAATTGCTTGCTTTTCACGAACAATACTCATGATTTGGTCAAATCCAGTGACAATTGAAGAACCAAGCACATTAGTAGAAGAGTTGTTGCCACCATTATCAACTTCACCACTAGCACTAGCAGATGCCTCTTCCTTACTGAAGTCAACATACTCATCATATAATATTTCCAATGCATTCATCACCCTATCCACATTCTCTTTAGCCACATAATCTGGTTCATATATCAACGGAAAGCAATAATTAACAACATGGAATTTGCACCTAGGATCCAAAACACTTGCAATGGCCATTAGCATATTGCATTCCCCCCAATATTTGTCAAATTTTGCTTTCATTGGGGCAGCCATTTCTCTCATGAAGTAATCATCATCCTCTGCGGCTTTATCAATTACTCGCTTTCACCCTCCAAACTTCAGGAAGATACAAATTTGCAGTTGGATACTCACTGCCTGAGATGACGTGAGTGGCTAGATTGAAGACTTCTAAAAGTTGACAAACCTTTTCAACCTTTTCCCAATCCTCTTGAGATGGTTCATAGTCATAATGTGGTTCTCTTTCCTTATAAGCTGGAAAGACAATCTTGAACTTCAAAGCAGTAGACAACATTTTATAGGTAGAATTCCATCTAGTTGAACAATCAATAATGAGTTTTCTTTCTTTCAAGTGTTTCTGCTCAACAATATCACAAAATGCCTTCAACCTTGAATCATTATAATTAATATACTTGACACTCTCACGAACATTATGAATGATATCCTTAATTCTACCAAGGCCATCCTGCACTAACAAATTTAGAATGTGTGCACAACATCTGACATGAAACAAATTACCACCAAGGACTAACTTACTACTGAGTGATAAGTTGTCCTTAAGAGTTCTTAGACATGAGTCGTTGTAAGAAGCATTATCAACTGACACAGAAAATACTTTGTTTTCAATCCCCCAAGCTTTTAGACACTTGAAAATAGCATCTGCCACATCAATTCCACGTCTAGGAGCAGCACTTTCACAAAACTCAAAACCCTCTTTTGAAGATTCCACCCTGCATCAATGAAATGACCAGTGATAACCATGTATTCAGTTACTTGGTGACTTGATTTCCACATATCTGTAGTCAAACTAATCTTGCTCACACTTTTGAGCAAAGCCTTCAATTTTTTCTTCTCTACCTCATATATTGCTAAACAATCACTCCTAGCTGTTTTACGAGAAACTTTATGAAATTCAGGATTAGCATATTGGAAGGCCCACATCAATACTTCATCCTCAACAATGCTAAAAGGGTACTCATGTACCATGATTGCAGTAGCAATTATCTCTCTCATCTTTTCATTTGAATACCTAACACCAGGTGCCATAAAAGGATTAATACCTAAACTGGAAGCTTGAAATGGAATGGTGGGTTGCTTCTTTTGTGAAGCCATGTGCAACCTCCTTTGCATGCAAGAATCTGCATGTCTCTTCATATGGCTAGTGCTAGCTCCCTTCCCTGTGCAAGCAAAATGCCCTTTACAGTACTTGCAAACAGCTTTCACCACTCCTTGAGATACTTCAGTTTCATCAAAATCATTCCAAACAACTGATGTCTTCTCGCTTCTTCTTCTTAATAATAATGGCACAACCATTATCATTTTGATCTCTATTTTGATCACTATCAACTACATTATCTCCAAGCTGACTTGAATCATTGGTGCTTGTTCATTGAATTCGTTAAGGGGACGAGAAGCGGATGACATTGTTCCCTCAAGTGAAGAAGACATTAACTATGCCTGTAACATAAGTACAACATGAAAAAATTATTTGTTAATCCTAATATACTTTGTTAAAGAAATGAGAGTCCAAAATATCCTAATATACAACATCTCAACTTAAAAGTCTTAATACCATCGGCTCTAATATTATTTGTTAAAGAAATGAGAGTCCAAAAATCTGAAAAAATATACTTTGAATGGATTGAAAAAGAAACTAAAATAGAGGATTAATAAATTATAAAGTAGTTGTATCACGTTAGTTGTATAAAGTATAAACCTAAAACTCATAAGCCCTGTTCTTCTACGATAACTTCACCTCATTCAACAATAGCCTATCTGCCTATGTAATTAATCATAACAATAGCCTATTTAATTAACTTCAATGACTTGTTTTGATGGCGGGTTGTGAGAGGAGATTTTATTATATTCTTCAACCGATTTTTGATGCCTTATGCAAGCTTTCTCGAGACTTGATGCCAATGTACAAAGTGTCTTTGCTCACCTCTTAGATCGACTTGTGAAGGTATAAGTTTCTCCTGAACTACAAGCCTTTGTGCAGATTTAACTGTGTGCACACATCAAATATTTTCTGAATAAGGATTAATTTAGTAGTGATTTGAATTGTTTGTTCCTTGAGATTAACTGATGATTAAACATTGCTCTATTGAAACAGATATTGTGACTGAAAGTGATCAGTTCAGGTGCACCTTCTTCTTCTCACTTCTACACTATAAGTTTTTCTATATCCTGTGTTTTAAATTTTCAAAAGGCTTGTAGATACAGAGATCTCTCGCATGTAACTTACACTGCTTCATACCCCTCCATTTACAAGGCTTCTAAATAATCAGGTTTGTAGCTAATAACTTCCTCACCAAACACCTTAGGCTTGTTAAATATGATTAAATGCAAAGATCAAAGTTAAATCTTTGTCCATCTAGTGAAGTGACCATCCATGTACCATAGCATAAGGCTGAATCACGTTAACATAATCAGATCAATATTCTTTTCTATTTGCTTTAATCAAAACCATCCTCACGCAACAAGAATGCAAGATATCACAAGAAAAACAAAGAATTTGAGGCCCGAACTAGGGATTATATTTTGCACGGTCAAATAATGAAGCGTAAGAAGTGGAAAGAATGAACAAGACCGTAAATTTCATTATTACAGAAAGACACTTAAAAATGAATCATACAAAGATAACACAACAAAGAGAAGATTAAACAAGAAGGGGAAAAATAAACATTAAACAAGAAGGGGGAAAATAAAAATAAAAAACTCACAGGGATCAATGTCGTTGGTTGGGCGAAGACCGAAGAGAAGGCGAAGTTTCGTTGTTGCCTTGTTGGTGCCGTGCGTGAGGAGAGGAATCTGAGAGAGTGCGAGGCGAGAGAAGGAGAGGCGAGAGCGCGAGAAGATTGTTGGTGCCGTGCAGAGGAGAGGACTGTGTAATTGTGTTCTGTGTCTGAATCTGAGAGAAGATTGTAACTAGGAAACCTATTTCACAAAATGACATTAGTTAATATAAAAGTATAAAATATGTAAATACAGGTATAATAACTGAGCGTGGCTTAGTGGTGACTGGTGAGTGAAATGTTTAACATACCAGCTACCACGAGTTCGATTCTTAGTTTCAGTTTAACTAAAATTTTATATTTTTTTAAATATATATATAAGTAAGTATAAACAGGCCGGCCTATTAATCTTAACAGGCTTTATTGAGAGGCCAAGCCTAGCCTAATAACCTTAACAGACTTTTAAAAAGGCCTGAGCCTGGCTCATTTTCTAAATAGGCCAGGCCGTGCCAGCCTAAACAGTTGAGGCCACGAGCCCCTCGACAGGTTGAGATTGGCTATTTCTATTTCCATCCCTAGTCTGCAGGAGGAGAGCCGTCACCATTTTTCGTAGCTTCACTGTTTACGCAGGATGCATTTATTTTCCATTTCTTTTGCTTACTTTGTCTTCAAGCTCATTATGAGCTAAATTCTATTAGTTAGGATTTTATGAATTTGTAATTGTACTGAAGGGTAATCCAATGTTATGGATGTTATTCATTTTCTTCTTTTCTATTTTAATGCTCAATTTTTATTTAGCCTGATCAATTAATCTGAAATATCAACTAATTTCATTTGAAAAAACCAAGTTAGTGGACTTGATTAGAAGATAAAGATAGAACAATTAATTAAAAAATTAATTGTGTTGAATGAGCTAGGAATAGCCTTCAAGTCTTTAAATAACTGGACGTGCTTCTATGACCACTGAGGGAAATTAATTTGAACTTAGGAATAAGATGCTTTTAATGAACTCAGTGTTTACTGCTGGAAAGCAAAATTTATTCTGTGGGCTAAATGCTGTAGCATCCTAAAACATATATTACCTTAAAGTTAAGAATTACAAAGGATTAGAATCCTAATTGTTTCCATCTCTGCTTTAACACTTCATTTATCGCTTTTATTAATTCATTGCATTTATTACTTACTGCTCTGATACCTCATTACTTATTTACTTTACATGCTTAAAAATTTCTCTTTATTTTATTACGTTAAATAAGAAATGTTAATTCTAGAATTGGTATTCAATACAATTAAATCCTCGTGGGAACAATCTTTACTCACACTTTATTACTTGTTTGACTGTGCACACTTGCACATCTTTAGAAGCAACAACGTTCTTAGAAATAATATGGGAATACAAACATACAGAGTGAGAATTCAAAGAATTCTCAATAGTTTTATAAAAATGTGTCATCGTAATATTTTCAACTATTTGGGGGAAAAACTCATTCTTTGTTTAAAATCTATCATATATAAGTATATGTCAGTTAGAGAGACGACAAACTGCCAAAATTGATTTTCTCTCTTCTTAAAATAGAGGTTCAATTATTATTATTTATAAAATACATTTGCACAACCAAATACTTCCATAAAATATTATATACTTCATTCATAATTAACAATATATTTCAACATCATAAATATCTCAAGTATCAATATCAACTCATTTAGTAATCATCAAATTCTTCATAAGTAATAACTCAAACAACATCAATTATTGATCATATTTAATAATATATCATAAATATTTATTTATCATCTTACAACATTCATTACAAATCAGATATTTCATCATATCTTATATTCATCAAGTATTTAAATCATCATATACATTCATTCGGGATACTCATATGCTCAAGGTTATGTCTTATTCTATTCTGGATACTCTCCTACTCAAGTTTATATCTAGTTCTCAAATAAGGAGATATTCTCATACTCGAGGTTATATCTCATTCATTCGGGATACTCTCATACTCGAGGTTATATCTTATTCTGTTCCATTCACATTCTCTTGATAGGTGAGGGAATGTCCATCCTCACAATACCATTCCATTCTTATTCATTCTAAGATACTCTCATACTCGAGGTTATATCTCATTCTATTCATATTCATATTCATTTGGTAAGTGAGAGAATGTCTATCCTCACAATACAATTCCATTCTATCCGAATTCATTCGGGATACTCTTATGCTCGAGGTTATATCCCATTTTCTTTTGGATGTTCTCCTACTCGAGTTTATATATAGTTCTCATATACATGATAAGTAAGAGAATGCTCATCCTCACAATACCATTCCATTCTCATTCTCATTCATTCTAAATGACTCCCTTCCCGGAGTATATTCCAGATTACTCCCTACCAAAAGTAAATTCAAGATTACTTCTTACCCAGAGTATATTCAAGATTACTCAAGGACAATACCATTCTAGTACAAATACCAATTCTAGCTCGGAGGCTTCTATCATGGACACAACATGTTTGGGTCCATGGATAGACTACCTCTTTTTTTAATTTGACAGTATCTATATGCAGAGTTGGGGTATATGAAAAAATTATCAGTTGAAATTTATATGTTTCTAGTATGTACATTTATTCGTATGAAAAAAAAAGAGTGATCTGGTTAAATTTCTGTGCGAATCTGAGTGTTATTAGTTAAAATCTGCCTTTTAATTTAAGCCATTGATTTATTTTAACAATAAATCAATGATTCAAAAGCCACGGTCCATCCATGGACCTCTTTTTTTTAGAGGTCCATATTAGATTTTCCTTCTAGCTCAACTTAACTATCAAAAAGATATACAACTCCAAATACATAATAAAATCATATTCAACAAGTATCCTTGAGTTATCACTCATTCCATACAAAGTACATACAATGATCTAAATCATGAGTAATTCACTTCATTATATTCATACTTTAAATACCATGCATTCATTTCATCAATATATAATTATCTCACACTAGATATACAATCTTATAATAATCCTTCACATCATTATTCTTCATATGCATACATTCAAATATTATCCATTCCATACCAATGTTCAATGCATCATCCTCCCTCAAATTCTTAGTCTTTATAAATAAACTTGTGTATAATTCACACTTTTCATGAGTTAATCATGCTTATTTTCATCTAAGATATTATAAATTCACATTTCATTACATTACACATCTCATTTCGATGTAATAGAATAGCCCAGCATGTTCTGACCTTTGGGCGCTTGGGCATTGAGCATTGGGCGCTCAGGCGCCCAAGCACCATAAAAATTCCCTATTCTATTATGCATGTGGCGCTCAGACGCCAACTTTCCAGTGCTAGTTACGCGCTTAGATGCCTGATAATGGGTGCTGTAACATACTCTTTTTATATATGTTAGACTTGTATATTGTTACTAAGGTAGCATATTATTTGCCTGACATGCATGTGTAATTTTGTGACAAATTGAGTTAGTTTAAGCACTTTACTACAGCACAAAAGGTAAAAAGAAGCTTAAAATGACTCAGATAATAGTATTAATTGCTCATATGAGAGAAATAAATATGGATGATTTATTTCTAGGTCACAAATGCATGAATTGTAATGTTGTTAAAGTTTCATGATAATCAGAGTTAATTTGATATTTTTAAGTATACTGTTTATGTGTTTTAATACCAGATTGCCTTGTAGCAAATATGAAAAATCATGAAAATAATAAAACAATATTTTAGATAAATCTTAGTATTTATTCTAAAGTTGTTGAAGTTAAGAAAATTGATTTCATAGAATTTAAGTGTTCTTAGCAAATATAATATTTCAATTAGACATTTAAGTCACTTTGTGACTCAAACGTTCCAGCAGGTTCTTTCTCTTGACTTTCTTAGTTATTTTCTCTCCTTTCACACTTGTTTTCACTCATTCTCCCACGTTTACACAAAAAACAATAGGAGAAGAGGAAACATAAGAAAGGAAGAAGTGGAAAAGGTAGAAAAAAAAGGGAAGGAAGAGAAAAGTAAAAGGAAAAGCTAAAGTTTGAAGATCAACAACACTACAAGAGGTAGGGGTAGTTGTATTTATGAGCTTCTTTTCTCTATAACTTTATTTTTGCTTCATGTTTTGTTCATGGATGAAGAGTGAGTTTTGAGGAGATTATGTTGTTTTATTGGGTGGTTGCTATCTTAATGGTTAAGTTAGTCTGTTGTGATCGTAATCTATACACGGACAATGAATATAAACTTAGAGAAATTCATTTGGAAGCTTAGGTTTAAAGTTGAAAAAAAAGGGGAGCAATATCTTGATTTTCTAGGTCATGAATTCATGCTAGGTGAGTTGAAGGTGAGCATGAAGATTTAACATGCTTAGAAATCAATTTTAAGATTGAAAACCACTTATAACTTGAATTTAGAGGTTTGAAGATGGCTAAAAAATTAATGGAATAGTAACTGATGTTGCTGAGGCCTGGCGACTAAGTGCCAGCTTTTGACCGCTTTAGCGCCCAAGGCCAAAAAGCTTGTAGATTGGCTCTAGAAGCCACCAATTAAGTACCTAGAAAGTCAGCGCTTAAGCGCACTAATCAAGAGGTCTCGGGTACTGAGCAATTAAGAGCTCAGAGTTAGGCGATTAAGCGCCTAATGATAGATAGAACAGGGCAGGCTTTCTGCCATGCAGCGCCCAGGAAGTGGGTGACTAGGCGCCCAAAGACAGAGAGTTCTAGGATTATATCCTGAAGAACTTGAGTTTCCTACTTGTTGGGATTCTTTATTCATGCTTTTTTAGAGTATATTAAGGGATTAATATAGATAATTTGATTAATATAGATAATTTGATAAGGTAATGCAACTTTAGTATGAATATAAAATAGCTTGGTTCCTTAATTTGGACCTTGGTAAGCTATAGCTTGATTCTTAAATGAGTCATGGATATGAATTAGTTTGGATTCCTTCAATGGACCATGGAAACACATGCAGCTTGATTCCTTAATGGATCATGATATTTTAGCAACTTGAGTCTTTAATGATTCATGGATGTTTATGTAGCTTGACTTCTTTATTTATTAAAGATTAGTAATGTATGAGCTTTCCTTCATAATGTTATGATTGTATATTTATTATTATAAATGATGGTATTGGAATACTTATATTTAGGATTATGAATTCTCACACTAATTGTGTTTCCATGTAATTCTAGGTCAATATTCTTCAAGGAAAAATAGAAAGAAACAAGTGAATTAGACTGTCATTTTCTTATGTCAAAGCTTTGTATTATGTTTACTTTGTCTTTGAGATGTATAAAGATATCTTGTATTACAATTGTCCTTCTGAGGTTAGATATGTATAAACATGTGTCTTTATTTTCCCTTGAGGCTCTCCATAATAACATGAATGCTATTATGAGCTATGTTTTATGTTTAATGGACTAGAAGTAGCACGCTTAATTTTGTTTGCTAGCGTATATCTTGAATATACTATAGTATCTAAGGTTAGGGTGTTACAGGCACTCAAGCGCTGGCTGGGCAACAGCATGCTGTAAGCCTTTTGAGCGTTGGGCGCTTGGGCACCCAAAAGTTGGCGCTTAAGCGCCCATGCCAAAAATATGCCCCTGTTTTCAGTTGGTTTCTATACCAACTTTCAATCCTCAAACCATGATTCCAACAAGATTTCTATTCTCATAAAGATATTCATACTATCCATAAACATTCACTAGCAATTTCAAATTCATTAACATACTAAATCAACAACCAAAATCCATTAAAATATTCATTCAAACACCAATCTTTTTCCTAAAACAAAACCATGAAAAACCATTGAAATCCAATTTTAATCTCATACATAGCATGAGGATGAAAACAATAGAAGGTAGAAGATGAAAATACTCCCCCTACCTTCTCTCCTTAGCTTCTTGAAGCTTGGGTCTTCATTTATCTTCTTTGCTTTCTTTTCTTCCTTTTTCTCCTTTCTTCTTTTTCTTTCTTTTTCCCTTCTCTTCTTTTTCTTCTTCGTGGGTTGCTGGCTGATGTGGGAAGTAAAACAAAATGAAAGAAAAGAAAGTCAAATGGCTTAATAACAAGAGAAGAGAAAGAAAGGTGGTGGAGGGGTTAAAAATATCTAACCCATAATATTGATATTTTTGTAGCTCTTAGGAACACTCTAATATTTCAAAACCACTTTTTCTAACTTCCATAAGTGTTCCCAAAAATCACAGGTCTTAACTAAATTCTTATATCCTGACTTTTATCATTTTTCATACACTACTATGCATTAGGTAAGCTACACTATTTTTCTTGTATTAAATCAAACATGTGAAGTAAGCAAACATACCTACCTTAAATTATTTTTCATACCAAAATATTCTCCATATTCTACTTATCATTTTCAAATAGTTTCATAATTTTTCAAGCTGTCTAACTATTTTATTTGACTTTTAAACACTTTCTCAGTATTATTAAAAATACCAAACTACTTCATTTGTTCCTTCAAAATTTACTACAATTCATACTAATTATCTTCATCTTAAGAATATATTTTTCCATATTTATTTATTTCATTTTTGCTATTTATCTCAAAATACGAGTTATTATTTACTTTTTGTGTTATAGAATTACATTCAAACTCATCTAATAAAATTTCAAAATTTAGCAGATATATATACCCACATTATTAAACTTTTATAACATTAATTAAAATTTATTAGGTCAGGAAGGATGTTGCAGGGTGCGGACTGAGCTTGAGAAAGGAATTTACCTCGCTCATTCACACTCAAGGAGTTCATCAATTTGGATACTTGTCTCTTTATCTCCTTGTTTTCTTCAATAACCTGCATAATCAAATATTCAAACTTTTGGTTAGTCTTACCCTGTGTCTCAATAAAAGTAGACAAAGTGTCTTCCAAAGGACTCCTAGAAGATGAAAGTGCATGGTATGATGCAAGATATGATGTAGGGGGTTGTGCAGGCGACTGATTTTCAGACTTTCAACTAAAATTGGGGTGATTATGCCACCTCAGATTATAGGTATCAGAGAAAGGTGTAAAATGCTTCTTATACAAACTTAAGGCATTACATTATTCCTTATACATCTCTCTCATCTCAGCAAATGTTAGCACTAGGTCCAGTCCAAATGTGAGCTTTTTCAGCAAGCTCATTAAGGTACTATATGGTCTCATTAAGATCTTTCTATAAGAACTCACCATTACACATTATCTCCACAAATTGATGCTCTCTAAGTGTAAGTCCCTCGTAAAATCGCTCACTAAGTGCCAATTCTCATACCCACGGTGAGGACACATACTCAACAACTCCTGAAATCTCTACTTAGACTGATACAAAGTCTTACTATCCTTTTATGCAAAGGTAGAGATTTGCCTTTTTAAAACATTGGTCCTATGTTGGGGAAAGTATTTATTAAAGAAGATATGAGTAATCTCATTCCATGACCCAATAGATTGTGGTCTCAACGAGTATAGTCAACTCTTAGCTCTATCGTTCAAAGAGAAAGAAAAGAACTTAAGTCTCACAATGTTATCAATTGTATTTTGATTATGAAAAGTCGTAACTACTTCTTCAAACTCCCTAATGTGCAAATATGAATTTTCATTTTCTAAGCCATAAAAAGTATGGAGTAATTGTATCATCCTATTTTAAAATCTAGTTGGGAAGTATTAGCTAGAAACATGATGCATGATGGCGTGATTGTGCATTTAGGGTGAATGTAATCTTAAAGGGTATTAATGAGTTGATATTTGTGTTTGCTTATTTCCTTAGTATTAAAAAAAGTATCAAATAAATGAATAGAAAAATTAGACTCTAACTTTGACACAGGTCTATAAGCAAACCGGCACAAGGAGTCTCTATACTTGTGCATGCAAGGTAGAAAAAAATGCAATACCAAAAAAAATACAAAAGGAACATAAAATAAAATAAAGATGTAGTAAGCTAAAAGAGGGAACGAAGTTACCGCCTTTACAAACTGTTGTAAAGAAAAATTATCTAGCAATTCTTTTACCGCATCCCTGGCAATGATGCCAAAATTTGATTACACCCAAAGGATAACGCAGTAGTTGTAGTACAACTTTAGAATGTTAATTCCTAAAAGAGACAAATTAAAAGAATAGTAGAAGGAACAAAGAAACTAAAGAATAATATTAAATGATTAATGATAAATAAAATTTAATTTTGAATACAAATTAAAGTGAAGTAAAGTAAACAAATTGAGTTTCAATTAGATGTAAAAGTACTAAGGTTTAGAATCCACCAAAATTAAATTTAACATTAACTATGCCAAATTATTCTACCAAGATAATTTAACTTATGAACATCTAACGGTAAGCATGTGCTCACAGAAGATATATCACAATAAAGCACTAAAAATAATAACTAAGTCTATGATAAAATTTTTTAATTAATAATAAATTATCAAACCATCAAATGTATCTCTAATAAGAAATCACAATTGATATCTAATAATTATCACTAATACTCAAATAATACAAATAAATTATAAAGTATAAAAAATATAACTAAACTCATCTAAAAATTTATTATATAATTTGATTAAAAAATAGAATTAATAAATATTAAAATTTAAAATTAGATAAAAATAATTTAATATAATAATATCAAAATAATAAAAGTTCATCATTCATTTAATATAAATATAAATAATTTAATAAGATATAATAAAATTAAAATATAATAAAGTTATATCATTAAAATTCTCTATTGCAAATATCTTTAATACTGCCATCACATCCTCTTTCTTTTTTTCTTCCTCAAGTGACGTGTGTTTCCTTCTTTTCTTTTCTTTTTTTTTTTTCCCTTTCTCCCACTCTCCGTGCGACGCACTGTGCTGCCTTTCTTCTTCTTTTGTTTTGTTTTTTTTGTTATTGTACGGCCTTGGGCCTTTATTTTAAATCTGTTTCTTTTTTTCCATGGCGATGTGCGGCACAATACTGTCCTATGTCGTTTCCCTTTTATAATTATGTAAATATTTCTAATATTATAGCATATCTTTGTCCATTTAAATAAATTAGATTTGATTTTTTTAATATATTGCACCCATCATTTTACTTGTTTAATGTTTTAATCTCTTTTATTTATTGTGAGTTCAAGTCTTAATTTTTTTTTAATTTTTTGTTCATATTAATTTATAAAATAAAATAAAATAATTGAATAATAATATTAAATTAATTAAAATAAATAAATGAATAAAAATATTATCAATTTAAATATATAATATATATATATATACATAAATTATTATTTAAGAATATTTTAAAATAAATAAAAAATTAATTTAAAAATAAAAATTAATTTTAATAATTTTATTTTTATTTTAATATTTTAATTTAATAATAAAATATTTAAAGAGTATTTTTATAAACTCATCAAGGAGAGCTATGTTACTCAGCGGTAAAGGAGCTTACATTCATAATGAACGGAGTGGATAAGCTTGTCAGATAATTATGGTCATCCACGGCGAATACATAAAGTAGAGTCTAATTGGGGATTACGTGGTTAGAAAGTACAACACAATTTTAACGGTCTCGCTATTATGTAAAAATATTACAATTATATACAATTTAATTTAACATTTATTTCATATTAAAATACAATACACATACATTCACCAAATAGGAAACACGCAACCCGTAGCACAATGTGCAAGGCCGTGAAAAGTCCACATCGATCTCAATCTCAAGTTATTCATTAAAAACCACTATTCCCTATTTTAATTTTTTTTACACCACTAATCCTCTGGACCACGATTTTAAGCCTCAATCAACCCACCCACTTTACAATTTACACAGAAGCACTCCCGACCTTAGTTCATCTAAGGTGCTATATACATAGAATTCACCAACGAACACCAATTGTCTTGTCAAACATCGAAGTTATTTAACAAATAACACAAGCATTTGGATTCTCCTCGACACTCTGAACATTATAGTGCGTAGTCATGTAGGGATTGTATGTTTTGTAGAGCTTTACAAGGTCCGCAATTTGATCATTTGGATCTTTCTTCTTATCATCTTTTTTGCCCTCGTCTTTCTTCTTCTCTGGCTCTTTCGCCGGCCCAACTGACAAAATTTCTGTGCGGCAGACTTTTCTCAATTTGCTTACCACGTGGACCGGGTCTATGCCACCCACCACGGTCATTTTTTTCTCCTTCATGTCCATGGCGATGGAGTCAATGCCTGCACATAATACAACATCAATGAGAAATTGACACACAACTTATCATCCCACTTGCATAATGGCATGTTTGGATCGACTTTTATATATGTCGTCCAACAATTTTTTCTTTGTATAAAAGCTGTTGCAATCATTTACAATATATTTGGAGAAGGTGAGTAAAAGTTGTTAAATGTAATTTTTTTAGAAGCGAGAACACATATTTTTCAAAAAGTTACCAATGTAAACATTATTTGCAAAAATTGTTGAAATTATTTTTATTTTAAGATGTAAATATTATTTTATTATTAATTAAATAATTTTTTATTTTATTTTTAAAATAATTTAATGTAAAAAATAAATATTTTATATCATTTAAATAAAATAAATTATTTTAAATTTCTTTTAATTATAATATATTTAAACATAAAATTAATTTTATTATAATTAATTATATAATAATTAATTATTAAAATAATCAAAATTTTCATAACTAATCAAACACAATTTAAATAAGTACCGGCCATCTATGTTTAATAAATAAATATGTGTAAGCCATCTATTTTAATAACTAATAATAAGTACCAGCCATCTATTTTAAAAAATAAATATGTGTAAGCCATCTATTTTTAATAACTAATAATTAAGGTCCAATTCTTGTCTTTTTTGGCTATATCTTGTATAGTGATTCGGTAACAAGAAAGCAAGATTGAAACTCACTGTAACTCCATGTTAAAGAATATAGGGAGTTGAAATTTGAAATTTTCTTGTTTGATTTAGGGAGAATGAAGAGAAAAGTAAGGGGGGAAAAAAAAAAAGAAAACTCTAGAAACAAAAATTTCAATTTTTTTTCTCTTATCTTATTTTGGTGCTTGTTAGAGTGAGGATTATGATTGTCAATTACTCCATATTTTTATCCTTTGATTTGTGTCAAAATACAAATTCCAGTAATTTTAGTATACATGTCTACACACAAAAAAATCAGGAGTTTAAATTTTTAAGAAAACTTAAATACAGAGATTGTTAATAAATTTTTGAATTAAATTAACAAAGGTTGCACCAGAATCTAGTACCTGTAATGCTAGAAACAATTTTCATGGCCTTCTGCTTCGCTTTGTCATCGTGCAAGTCCAACTTCAGTATCACTTTCTGGAACAAAAGGAGCGCAAGACATGTTTAGGATTTAATCAGGGATGGACTTAAAAAAGCAGGATATTCATAGAAGCAGAAAAAAGACTCTGGGAATAATATTCAGCAATCAGGACTCAAAAGTCTATTGAACTGTGTTTTGCAGGGTGTGTTGGTTTCTTTACAAAAAGGATGAGTTTGGGAGGAAGAAGAGTTATCAAACTCTACTGTATCGGAGAGTCCATACTCCATAGGCTTATATGAAAGAAACACAACCAGCACTGCTGACCACAATCATCGTTTAATTAGATAATATGAAACAGGTACGAATACGAAAGTGGGGCCAGAGAGACAGAAATTCATCACAGAGACTGAAAAAAAACAAGATAAAAGAATGAAATAAAAGAGAGTAGAGTAGAATTAAACTGGTAATATTTTTTTTTCATTGGATGAAAATGAAAAATATAGCGGAAATTAAGAGGGAGATAGACAGAAACTCATCAAAGGAAAAAAGAAATGAAAATAGGGGAAACAGAGTATGGCATAATGAATTGGAATTAACCTGCCATTAAAAGAGTGGGAATTCTCACCTTCATTTCGCTTGGTCAAGACAGGAGCTTTGACGATGAGTTGGACTGCTGAAATATTATTTTAGGAGAGAGGGAGAGGTGGAGGAGGGTATAAATTATAAAACAAGAAGATGAAGATGAAAATAAAATAATGTTATAGAAAAGACACAATGCAACTTCGCCGTGTTGGACAAGAAGCGGAAGATGGACGTACTCGCTAACATGGATGACTCCAAAACAAGTCAAACAAATGAAATCAACCATTCTTAGTTAATTACTACTACAACTTTTTCTGGGTATGAAACATGGAACCAATCAAATCAACCATTGACGCAAGGCCTTGCCAATCAAATTCATTTACATTTATTTCCCTCCTTTTTGGAACTATTCGATATCGAATCGAATGCAAAGCCCTGACCCCCTGACCAAGTCCTTCGTCTTTGCTATATGATCTACGCACAGTATGCACAGTATATCCCTTGGCCCCTACAGGTGTACTTCCAGAATACTACACGTGATCGTATATGTCAATGGATCAAATTTAAAATAGTATATGATATGATAAAGCTTTGGCTAATCTCATAGATTAATGAGGCTATAAAAAGAATTTCCAACCAAATCAAACTGATATCCCTCGCACAACATTACACTAGAATACAAATGAAGCCTTCTTCTAACTATGGTTACTGTGATTCTAGACGAAGCTAAACCCTTATTTAACTCAACTTCTTCATTGTTTCTTTTTCATACAATTGTCAGTCAATTTTCTCCAGTGTATTTACATTATTGATAGCAGATCAACACAACAGAATCGATTTTTCTCCAGTCACTTTTTTTTTTGTTACATTTTCTCCAGTCATTTTACTCATCATATTTTCAGCTTAAGCATTAGCTAATCAACACAACACAACCGATTTCATTGCTTGCGCTTGGCTCGATTTGCGCTGTGATAAATTATACTTGAGTTACAAGAGGTTGGACATTTGAACACATTTATTTGTTTAGTTAAGACTTAAAGATAACTCATTTGTTATTCGTTCCATACCATGGAAAAAAAAAGTGATATCAGCCTGCATTAACTGAGAAATTATTGCATATTATTAGAGTACAATAAATATATGTTTCTTGATAATTTTTTATTATTAATTTTAAATTAATTAATTTTTTTTGTAAATTTTATTTAAAATTAATGATATAGATATATTTTAAAACATGTATTTATTATAATTTAAGATTATAATTTCTCGTAATAAGGAGGGAAAGCGCATTTGACATGTTGGTGGAAAAGAATAAGATGTTGGACATTAATTGGAAGGCCTTTGTCCATGTTTCTTTTAACCCAAACAAGGGTTTGGATCAAGGTAAGTAAGTTAGAGCTCCGTTGAAACAAGTTATCAAATCTCGTTGGAGAACACCTTATAGGCAGGGGCAGCCTCACTAACACTAAAGAGTATGAAGAATTTTTTTTTAAAAAAAAAACCGAAAATGAGCATTGATAAATGATCATCCAATCCCCAAATAGAAAGTCCCATGTTCTAACTTTGAGTGTCTACTATATAACATTCTAATCAACCCTATATATATATATAGGTGTATCTATAACAACACAACCTTCCTGAGTATAATAATAGATTCTTGAGGCCATAATATAATGTAAGTAGTATTATTATTTTGGTTTTAAAACTTTAATCTTTATAGTTTTCACTCATTTTCAATTTAGTTTTTATAATTTTTTATTTTTTAAATCAGTTCTTACATTTATAAACATTTTCAAAGTGATTTATACTATCAATTTTCATTATAACAATATCAATTTAACCACTATTAAAGATTTTAAAAATATAAATATAGCATATAAAAGAACAATATTATTTAACAAATAAGTATCTACTTAAAATAAATGAGCACTTACTAAAATATAAGAGAACTTATTGAATGTTTTACAAAAAATGAGTATTTAAATGAATAATTATTAAATAAATGAACACTTATTAAATTAATTAATTGACAATGTTATAATATTATTATAATAAAAATTGATGATACAAACTATTTTGAAAATGTTTGTAAATATAATGATTAATTTGAAAAAAAAAACTTATAAAGACTAAGCAAAAATTGTAAAAACCAAAATTTTATTTTAACCTATTATTTTTTAATGATATTATCGAGATAATTGTTTTGGAAAATAAACAATGATACTGTTTTACATTAAAAAATAATTTTCGATTTAATCATAATTTAAGAATTCCTATGAGTAGTATTATCAGAAGTGCTCTAAGTAACAAAATCCGATTAAAAAAATAGAAGTCTAAACCGATAAATGGGGAGATAAAAACTCTTCTCTCTCAAGGGTACAGTCCCCACTCAGTCTCAGATGATGACTGATAATCGATGATAACATAGCCGTTAAAGAAGATAAATTACAGAATGATGTCAGCAAGACTGTACTAGACAGAAGTTTCAACTTGCAAGTTTCAAGGATCTCCGAGCAATGTCTAGTGCCTCTTCTCCACTGAATAATTATTAGCCCTCTGAAGTAAGGCTTTATCAACCAGAGGCCGAGTTCTGGCAAGTATAGGCAGGCAGGAGCTGAAATTCTTGAGAAAATAAAACTGAGCATTAGTTTTCTAGTTTTGATGAGCCAAGCGAGGAAGGGGAAAAAAAGATTAAGTCGGATCCATTAAAATGAGAGCAGTATTTTCTATTAAAATATAAATATATAAAATGAGAACAGCACTGGTTCTGAGTACAAAATCTATGGTTATGAGTGCCTTTCTATAGAACTAGGACTTAAAGTCAAGACTAGCTACTTATTTACAGACCATGAGCGTTGCTATTAGAGACCTCTGATATCTGTATAATGTCATACTATCTTAATACATTTTAAGATGCCAATAAAAACTTCAGAAAACTTTCCAATTTTCTGTGAGCTTGCTGCTTGCCACTTTGTCATGGTAAACAACTAACTATGTATATCTAATTGTATTATATTGACTTTGACTATACTGCTAGTGTTGAAAAATAAAGTGGCATGTACCTCAGGGCTCCCACTGCCAAGGAAAACTGCTTTCAGCTTGTCTGTGCGGCATCAAGTAATCAGTTTTTTCGCAATTACAAATCAAGAACAATCAAGCACATAAATGCTCTCACAACTACACACAAATGCAAGCATGCAAACATCCCCCCATACAGTCACATTGAGAGAGAGGGAGGGAGAGACAGTTAAAAACTCGATCAATACCAGATTCAGTCCAGCAGGTATGTATTTTAGGATCAAAATTTCCAATTTCAACTGATTCTCCGACTGTCCAAAGAAAAATTAACTGTAAGAGCAATATGACACGGATTTTTTTATTAAAAAAAAAAGAAGAAAAGAAAAGAAAATTCAGCTAACTCAGTAGGGACAAAGGGGAAAAACAAGTGGAACAGATTGTCCAATATGCTTGTGAGTTTAGCGCTGAATAATGCTATCACAAAGTGTTGTGCTGAGTGACGAGCACGATGCACATGTTCAACCCGCGTGATACGGTTACAGACAGAGACGGATCCAAGGGGGCATGCGTGCGCCCGCGTCCCTCCTTTTCTTATTAATTTCTTTTAAAATACTAATAATTAAATTTAATTTTATTAAAAAATAAAAAATAATAATTATATTAATATTTTATAAAATTAATATTTATTATATTAATACTTTTATTTAAAAATTATATTCACATTCTTAATTTTATATATTGTTATTACATTCTAATATTTTTTTTATTTATAAAATTACATATACCACACATACTTTATATATAAATATTACACAACATTCTATTGAAAATACAAAGCAATAGAAGTATGAATAATTTTTCAAACAAAAAAGTGTTAATATTATAAACATTAATTTCATAAAAAGTCAAGATAATTATACTAAAGATAAAAATAATAAAGTTAAAAGAATTTATAATAAATATGTATTTGACATATAATTCATGATTATTTTATATACATTAATATTATAATTTAAACTCATCTTTCTATTAATTTTTAATCTTTATATAATAAATTTATTAATTCCTCTCACTTTTAGTTTCACTCTCTTTCTTTTTTTTTTAAAAAAATATATATATATAAATCTTTATTTTACTTATAAATAATGATATAAAAGGACAAGTACTATTATGATGCATTTAATATTTAACATAATTTTTTTTATTTTTCACTTTATTCATAAATCTTCTTATATAATAAAAAAAAATATTCTTTTAAAATAAATAAATAAGAACATATTTATTTTAATTTAAAATAATATATTTTAATTTTAACCAACTAAATAATTTAAAAATAAATATATTTTTATTTATTAACTTTAAACTTTTTTATATTTAATAATATAATTTATAATTTTCAATCGCGCTATACTAAATATTTTCTAAATCTGTCATGCTTATAGATCTATGCAGTCTTTTAGAAACACATAATTTCAGATGATGAAGAATGTCGGAACCCTCAACTCAAAATGCCTTTACATGGAAAGCTGCTACATCGCCAAAGACAAAGATTTCAAGCATGCTTGTCTGGAAATGACCATCAATCTGAAATAGATGGCGATACATGTAGACGAACTCCTCCTAACTTTATGAGATACTGATGTCTCTCTTACTTGTTAGGTTTTATCTTTTATCTTTTTGTATTTTACTTATGCATTACAATGAATCAATGATCACATCGTTTGCCACACTAATTGAAAAACAATTGTCTTTCTGAATAAGGATGATGGAATTTTGACAATTTTTAAAGAAATAACAGATACAAGCTTACTTGCACGCTAGCCTTGTTGATATAAATAAAATTACCAAAAATCCAACTTGTGACACTACAAAGATTAAAGAGTAAAGCCAGTATTTTGCGATATGAAAGAAGAACGGGGATTGGACACTAGGTTTAGTCCAAACCTCTAGTCAGTAAAAGTCAAAGATATATAAGCAAATCTAGAGTCTTAAATAGAGTTTGAAATTTTAACTTTCTTGCTCATGGACAAAGGCTCCTATGTACGGATGTCGGATTGGATGCCACAAACTATAAAAAAATTATATTTACACGATTTCTTTGTTTTTAATTACAAGTGATGTTTATGTCAATTTGTACGTACTTTAACTAATCTATATCTTTAGTCTAGTATATTAAAGTATAAGAAAAAGTATAAAAATTTAGTAAATAGGGTTATTAAAGATTTAAATAAAAACTCATGCCAATCACTTTTTTAATTTTTTATTTTTAAATAAGTTAACCTGCCAAGTATATGTTCTTTCATTTGTCCCAAATCGAAATAAAACAAAGCTTGTTCCGTAAAACAAATAATCAGCAAATTTGAGGAAAGAATAAAAAAATCCAGAAACAATAATGCAGATCCAATCTCAAGCACAACTTTATAGTCACCACAACTTAGCGAGTGCAGTAATCTTCATTCACCCAAAAAAAATAATTGAAAAACCGATAATGATTTACATTTACCTCGTAAACAAGTTACACAAGATCACTAGGCTTTCCATACCTCTCAAAGAATTCAAAACTAACCCAAAAGGGCCAAAACCTTCAAGATCTATTTGGTTAACTACCTTTCAGAAAGGGCGAAAAAAAAGGAAAGAGTTGTCTTCTATCTTCACACGGTGGGCACAGACAATTTGGCAGCTTGCTCCAACACAAGAAGAAACTCTGACCTGCTCCTCACAACCCTATGAAAAACCTCTCTAATTTGTTGCTGTAAGGGTTCCAATCCCGCTTCCATCTTCCTACAAATATCTGCCAACTCTTCCACCTGTGTCTTCACCTCTACCAAGCGCCTTGCCTCCACAGGAAACCGAAACGTATCGGCAAATTCAGTCAAGGAATGCCCCAGCTTCTCCAACCTCTGCATCTCTTCCAACAGCCCCACAGACCCTTTCTTCTCCTTCTTCTTCCACTCCTCCGCAATCTTCTCCTGCAACCCAATCATGGGCTGAGCCCAGCCCCATTGCCTTGGCAAGGGAGACTGAGTTCCCAAAACGTTTCTCCCTTCACAGGGTATGGTCCCAACCAGAGTCCACATAACAAACACCAATATCGCACTCATCATATAAACAGGCAAAGCCAAACCAGCGGATTCACCACCACGTGGCACTACCAGATTGGAAGACATGGCAAGGATTTGCTTCGCAGCAGAACAGTTCCTTGCCATTTTCCAAGACAGGGATCGGAAACTCCCAAAGGGCCTGGTTCTCTCGGTGCACTTGTTGTTGTTGCTACGGTCCTTGTCCTCAAGCATCATTGTTGTGATCAGCAAATTTAACGCCTTCTTAGCGCGTTGAACTTGGCCGTCACCGAGTGGTCTGTGTTCCAATGCAGAGACCGCAATGTTGGCGAGCCTGTGAATGTTTTTGAGGGCCTCCACGCCGACGCACACTGCGTTGCAAATGTCGAGAGATTTGACAAGACGGTCGAGGAGTTCGGGGATGTGGCGATCGAGCGGTGGCTTGGAGATGTGAGAAGGGTCACAACCCGTACCCGTTATGAGAAGGGCCTTGAACTGGGCTTCGCAGCAGAGGAACACGTCCAGGAGCTTTCTGAGCCATGCGATGGAGAGCATGGGCTCTTTGGTTGAGGATAAGAGACCGGAGAATCGGTCAGCAACATTTTTCTGGAAAAGCTCGAGGTGTTCTAGTGCTTGATGATCATCGTGGTTGCCTTCCATGCCCATCACTTGGTTTATGCGAATGCTTATTCGGCCCAAAAAAGAGCTCTGATACTGATACTGATACTGATACTCTGTTGCGCCCATTTGATTATATATTTTTGTAAAATACAACAAGGGGTGGATCAATTCAGAGAGTTAGAGAATAGATGATGAGAAATGAGAAAGAAAGATCACAAGCAAGGAGGGGTGTAAAAGATGAAGAGTCAGTTTGGATTTGGAAGTGTTACATATTTGCGATGTTTAAGGTAAAATCGAGTTGACTAGTTAGTTGAGACATGAGGATTAGAGTGAGCGAGTGTCATGACTCATCAAGTGTAGGGAAGCTAATTCTTGGCACGTAAATGAATGAACGCGTTATTTAATAATTAGTGTTGTATGATATTTTTATTATCAATAGTAAATATATTTTTTTATATTTTATTTAATATTATTTATTATATTTATTTATTTATTTATTTTAATTATATATTTTTTAAAAAAATATGTATAATATTTATACCTCTACAAAAAATATAAGATCATCTTTTTCCTTTAGGGCAGATTGACATGGACTAGGACTAGACTGCCTCCTCCTGATACCTGCGACGCTTTCGCACGTTCCACTTCCACAATGCTCCCTCGCTCTCTCTCTCTCTCTCTCTCTTGACTTTTCAAACAAACTTTCTGTACTGGTTCAATAGGGACTCCCAACTGCCAATTCCCTATCCCACCCTACTCCTTGTGGGTAGGATAACTTATATTTTTAATTAATAATTATTAAATTGAATTAACTACTTAATTATATCAAGCCCATTATTTATATATCCACTTTTGTTAAAAATTATTAACATTCATAATATGTAGTAATTAATGAAATAATATATGATGATTCAAATTATTGATATAGTGATTTTTTTATTATATATAATAAGTTAACATTAGAATTAATTAGATTTTATACATACATTATCATTTATTTTAAAGATATCTATTACTTATTAAGACATATTTTTTAACACAAATCAAGAGTATGGTGATTCATAAAATTATAAGTAATAATTTTTATTATTTATGTGATAAATTTTTTTTTATTTTTTTAATTTGACCTAATTATAGTTCATCATATCTAACATAATAATCATCATTTATTTTAAGGACATTCATCATATCTTATAAGTATTAAAAGTGAGTGTACAAAAAATATTTTTGTAATTACATATATAATTCTTTTAATTATTTATTCATTTGATTTTATTTTGCAAGAAATAATGTAATTAAGCATTTATTTAATTAAATAAACCATTATTTTATCCAACTATTTGTCAAAAGCTAATGGTATGCAATTAACACATTTATCGTACGATATTGAACGCATCACTACCACAACACCACAACAAAATTAATAAAAATTTGCACACAAATTATTGTGTCACAATTCATAAAGTCACACATAGTTTAACAATTGCAATCGTAACTATTCAGTCAAAGAAAAAAAGCAGAGAAGAAATAGAAGATTGACAACAACAGAAATTTTTTTTTATCATACAAGTGACTTGGTCAGGACTAAATTGACAAGGCATTGAAAAAAAAAAATCACATGAATGAGAATAAGGAAGAGGAGACCCACTGCCATTATCGTAGTCATTGTGATCTTCGTGTTCCCCATAATCTTAGTCTCGTCAAACTACTTGATTGGGTCATAGTCATATTGAATAGCGTACAAAATGTGATTAGCCAACTATAACTTCGGCTGCATCAAGTTATGCTTGGTTGGAAAGGACAAGGTGACAATAACCTAACCCTCATGACTAGTGACATATTTTGGCCAGCATATATCCGTACTCCAAAGCCATTCAGATGGGTGTGAATATTTTTCTAAGGGCACCATCCTTACGAGTCTATCAATTTGGGCCGTAAGAAGAATCAAGACTATCGGTGCCCAAAACCAAACTAATTTAATTAAAACTTTAAAAATGAGTCAAAATTTTAAAAATGAATAGATAAAAAATTAACTAGATTTGATTGACGTTATTCAATTTAAATCAAATTAATTTTTTTTTATTTTTGGATAATAGTTTACTTAAGAAAATAAGATGTTATTAATATTTATTTAGAAACCTTATTACTATACTCCAAGACAAACTTAATTTTCTCTCTAATTTCATATTTTGAACATTGTAGTTAGAATATTTAAAAAATATTTCATAATATCTTTATTATATTTTTAGATATTTCAAAATATCTTAGTTAATTTTTAAAATATATTGTGTAATCGATTAAGTATCTAATTGAGGAAGTAACCTTATGATTATTTTTTTATCTCATTATATTTTTTTTTCTTTATTTGATTAGAGATAGAGTCTAGCATAAATAAGAGTTACTACTTTATCTTTTGTATCACATCGTATTACATCATATCATATTATATCTATCAATATCATTTTTAGTTTACAATTGGCTCTCCCTCTTTTTCTTATTTCATAACTCTAAACTTAATTTTTCAATAATTAGATGTAGAAATATGTTGTAAGATTGACAATTGGTTTGAACTTATATTTTGAACATTAGATTTAGACATATGTTATGTATTATGATGAAATCCAGTGGATGATAATATTAAAAAATCAATTAGATTAGAGTTAGTTTCTTTTATAGGACTTGTGAACTTTGGTCCTTCTATTAGGAGCATAGTTTACTTAATTACTATTGCACCAAACCTTGTTAGTAGTGAAGGACTTCTTTTTATTTCCTATATTTTATTTCATTTTTAATATGCATGTGAAGGAATAAACGCGAGTGGAAGGAATAAAAATATCGATGGTAAACTTTATCCAAAAATGACTAGAAAGCCCAAGTTAATGATGTCTTCATGGTTGAGGAAAAAACAACAGAACCTCAATGCAGTGCAATAAGAAGGGTGACCCACTTTCATATGGGTTGGGCCAATGATCATGCACCCTAAAGGCTCAATAAAAGATACAACATCATTAAATAGAATCAAATGCAAATGATAAGGCACACCATGACGGGTTCAAAGTTCAAACCCACAAGGTCTTTAAATGGAACTCAAACAACACAAACTCATTCGGTACAGCAAACCCATCTCAAATCCATTACATTTTCTTACATTTTTTTTGGAAAAACAAAAGTGAAATTCATTTGATATAATATATTTTTTTATGTTTAGAAATATTTATAGAAATAAATATAAACTAATTTATAAATCAAATTTTATGTTTGAAATAATTTAACTAAAAAATTTTTATTTTATAATTTAACTTAATTATCGTTAATTATAATGAATATAATTGATAGACAAATAATGGTAAAAATGTTAATTTAAGTAATTAAAATTAAAATAAAATAAAATTTAAATAGGCTTCAAATTACACACAACTTAAATTAAAAAAAAGGTTTTAAAAACAAAACAATCCTTATTTTACGACTTTTCAAACAAATAATTTCACTTATAAATCAAATTAATTTATAAAGTTTATGGTTTCAAGCATATTAAACAATTCACGTAAAAAAAAAAGCATATTAAATAATTTATTGGATAAAGATGCCTCTGTGTGTATGTAGTTGAGGTTTGTTGCCGCTTCCATTTCTATAATCCTTATATCCGTCCAAGACTTCAAATTTCAAAGCCTTCTTCAAGGTTTCTATAGGGTTATCCCTTTAGTTGTACGAGCAAGTGGAGTACTGGTTCATATCCGTAGACCGTAGTGCTGAGCAGTAGCAACTTGTTTCTTGTCCCGAAGCTTGTTTGGATGCTAATCCATAATTATTTCTAGATTTTTAAAAGACAACTCAACATGTGTTTGGTATTAATTGAATTGAATTAATTTTGCAGTTTCAAAGTAATTTTGATGTCTCTTAATTTTATAGACATCTAAAAAGGTATTTTAATATTTATTTGTTGTACTAGGTAAGGGCCTAGGGATTTTTGCGCCCATAATAAGCCCAATCTCAAAGACCAGCTCAATCTTCATACATAAAATAAATATATAATTGAAAATATAGGCTATGAACAAAGATTTTTTAAGATGAAGATTTTTATAACATGAACAAGTAAGTCTACATCGGTCATTGATAATTGATGTGAGTCTATCTATCAATGATTGATATAAATTTACTTTGCTCACTTTATAAAGAATCTCACTTTAAAGGATCTTTATCCATAGATTATGTTCTCTATTTTAACATCGATCTAAACAACTCCATAACTTATAACCATAATTATATATGCAGTTTGACTGAAAAATTGGCGAGCCTTTAAACTGGTCTAATCCTTGATTATGATAACGTTGTATAGTAAATTGGTTAAATTTGGTGATTCGCTTGAACAATATAATCTAGTACTTAAATCTTTGTGATTAATGGTATTTTTTTATTAGACAAAATGATTAATCCTCCTAACACATTCTCCTAATAATGGAAAGTATTGAATGTTTTTATTAGATATTTTGCATTTAATTTTTTATTTAATATTTTAATTAAGTATAATAAAATTAATTTTTTAAGGATTAACATATTATTATATGGAGCAATATTAGATTTTTTATTTATATTATAGTTTAATTAATATAATAGCTAATTTGGTTATATTATTATATAATAATTTTTATATAAAATATTATATATTTAATATTTTTATATAAAATACTTTTCTATATAATATTTCTTTTTAATTTTTTTTTCAAATTTTAGTTCATCCATTAGATCTAAGGTTTATTGTTGACCCGATCTGTAGCGTGATCAATATCTGATTTGGATTATACATTATGCTCATGAATTTAAATGGAGGCTAACTTAAACTTTAAAATATCCTCATAAGTATCCCACTATTCTGATTATGATACCAACTTAATTTCTCCCTCATATTCTCACTTACTCACTCACTCACTCACTTACATTTCAATCACTCATCATTTTAAAACTCACACTATTACATTAATGTCGTTTGTGAGAATCCGGAAAATATCTCGCCAAACTCTATTCTTTCCTACAAGCTAGGACATAGCGCCTCCTCAAAGGATGACTACCCAAACTCGTCCCCATAATCTTTCCAACAAAAATCAAGATGAAGCACAAGCTTCAGTCATTCCATCCCAAAATCCCCCTTGTCCAGCACATTTGTAAATAGAATAAATAATGAATTGACAAACTCATGTAGGGAAAAAAAAAAGAACTTGAATGAATACGCATTATTTTTCTCTTTTTGTATGCTTTATTCTCATTATAAGTTTCTTTGTTATTGGAAAAGTCTGATTTGTCTTTGTTTTTTTTTCTTCCCGGCCCCCCGCTCCCTTTTCCTGTTCATTCTTCACTTGATTTCATCTGATATGCCAGCACATTTTTCATGTATCATTATAATATAATTATTGTTTTTGCCTTTTGGGGCCTTTTGATGCTTCCATTAGAAACAGGGGAGGGAGAGCTTCCATTACAGGAAACAGGAGTCCATGTGAATGCCTCCACCAGGAGGAAAAAAGGGGGGGAGGCTTGGTCGGGAATGGTTGGCTATGAAAAATGCATCGATTAATCATCAATATATAGCTAGAAATACAGAAGGGAGTACATTATTTATATTGATCGATATTGTATGGATAATGTAGTATGATTAATTAAGAGATAAAGAGAAAGAATTGGGCGAGGAACATGCGGACCACATCTGTACTAGAAGAGCCAATGGTGGAGACATTTCATCCATGACTTATTAACTTAACCAACCATGCTTATAAAGGCAATGTTTCTTAATTAATCACTGGTTAAAAATCCAACTGGCAGGCCCACATACCTCCTCCTTGCTCCTCCTTAAAGCTAAGTACAATCATTTTCCCTTTTCAATTCCTCCTAAAGGTCTCTTTTAAAAATCATTTGTATATTACTTTCGAAGTTAATTTTAGTTTGCGATTCATACAAGCAAATGTCACTTTCCTCTCTTTCACATCAACTTGGTGGTTCATTCGCATCAATCAACACTCCCCCCCTATCCCTTTCAGTACTTCCCCTAACTATATTCCATATACGTATTAATACAAACGTTTGAAATGCCATATTAAACAAATGCCTTGCTGGTTATATGTTTTAACTAATCAACACTACTCAAGCCCAAACAAAGGCATCTTTCTTCAACAAGCTGCATGATATTAATTTCGTCAAGTGAACATTTCGGCCTTGCATTATTATAATAGTATAATTACCAATAAGTGTTTACTCAAATAGTAAGTAGGTTAATTTTTATTTTACTGTTTTAAAGTTAAATTTATTTTAAAATATTTAATTTTCATAAATTTATTGAAGTTAATATTAAAAATTTAATTGAACCAGTTCAATTAAAAAAAATATTGAACGAATATAAAAAAATTAACTATTAAAAAAATAATTAATTGCATATACAACTTGCGACATGCCGTCTTATCCAATCATTATCATGACAAAGAAATCATCTTCCAATTCACTAATCTATTTGCAAAATCTTGATGACGATATTAAGATCCAGGAGAGTACTGAAGTTCACTGCATGGTTGCTTTAAGAGCCAATGTCATTGTGTAATAGCAACATGATCTCACCTCCATAACTAATGGGGCTTTTCGACGTAGGCATCATTGATACACGATAATAGGCCACTTTAATTAGGCTAAGCCGACAGTATATCTTTCCTGAATGCACTGCATTGGTGACCTTATCACACTTACTTATAACAGTTTATATAAAAGACATCAAGTTATTACTTATATATTAAATCTATTTACGATTAATAAAAAAAAATTTAAAGAGAAGAAACGAAAGCCACTCTTCACCTTAGACATATACGTGATTGTAGTACACTCACGTATATAGTTAAGTGGTCCTGAAAATAAACTTATACATTGATCAAAATCAGTCTAGTTGATATACGTCCAATTCCATTATAAGTCACCAAGTCATCTGTGGCATTGGTCCAGAGGTCCAGGCAAAATAAGCAAAGGTCTTATTAGAATTGAAATTGTTGAGAAGTGTTTAAGATCAACAATGATTATAGCTTTATAATAATTGTAAGTCCCAACTTGTGAAATCTACAAACTGAAATTTACAGATCCTATTAAGGCTATTAACTTTAATTGACGTCAATCATGTTACTTATACACGTTATTCCAACAACATTAATGAATTTATTATTCCTTCTTAACTAAATGAAGACACAATCAAGTCAAAATAATTAGTAGTTTGGGCTTGCTTAATCATAAAACAACGAACTGGTTTTTCTGTCTTTCTCACACGTGTAAAATATATTGCTTTAGAGGATTTTATTAGAAGCCATGAAATAAAGATTTAAAATGTCAATTGCTTTCTGAATATATGAAATATACGCTATCCCACCGTCAGCAATACATTTAGTAAATATTATTAATTGTCTAATAATAAAGAAATTTAAAGATAGCGTCCTGCATGAAGTGTTGAACAGGTTAACCAATATATTATACGTAAGCATTAAGCAAAATCTGCATGATTTTAAGATTTCATTTTTATAATGTTTATATCCTAAAAAAATAGGATATTATCTTAATTAAGAAGCTTCATATTGCCGTGCATGTGTCTCTCTTTTTTTTTTAAGAGAAAAACAAATACCTAAGACAGATTCTATAAAATACACCATATATATACGATGATTATGCTTTCTAAATTCATAGTTCTATGTTCTGGAAAATCTACAATCAAACATATGTTTTAATGTACTAAAGATCAATCATCAAGTAAATATACCAGTGATGTCTAGGAAAGAAGGTAGTTACCTTTCTTCTTTTCCCTATATATAAATCCTTCAACGGCCACAATGAAAATATAACTTGTGGTTGTTGGAAAGGACTTCAGAACATTTACAAACACAATCAATTAAACGCACATTTTATAAAATTTCAAATTTATTTTTCACAAATTATTTTTTAAATATTAATATTTCAGTTTAGCCTACATAATTATGATGAGAGTAAAAACTTAGGTATAGATAGTTTGTTCAAATTGTAATAGACTTAACGATTTCTCAATTTGTAGCAATATAAAATGAAAAGAAGAGTATGCCATAATTAATAGAAAATTAATATTTATGTTGAATAAACACAAACTATAATTAAGTTTGACCATTATTTTTTCTTTTAATTTTTCAAACAATCATCAAACGATTGTCGTTTTTTAGCCAATCATCAAATTATCACCATTTCTTTGTGTTTCATCTGGATTTTTCTTTTTTTCTTTTTAAACAGCTGCTCAATTAGTAATATTTGTTGAATACCACTTCTATATCACATCCACATACGCATTATATATATATATATATATATATATTAGTCTGTGCTTTTAAAAAGATTATGGGCCAATTTTAACATGTATAAGAAAAAAATTCTTCTTACTAAATATGTCTCTTTTATATATATATATATATATATATAAATTAGTACTTTTTGTATAAGAGTACTTAAAGTGTGTAAACAATTGATATACATAAATAGGAGCAATAGAACAAAGTTCTTGTTGGAAAAGAAATATGTGTGTGAAGAAACTCCGCATAAACCCTTCTACTCATTGAGATGTACTATTTTACGAGGCGACCATTTAGTTTCATATATCACAAAAATTACATGAGATAGATGAAACTAACGTAATTCTTAGCAATAATTTCTAAATTAATCCTTCCCATCACTTTCACGTAGTAATAATCCACTTGCTACTGATATCATGACGCTGCTGAATAGTTGCAGGCAGGGAGAGAAGGAGGCGCATGAAACATCCCGCAATATTCCCTTCTTTTATTTTTCCGCTGCTCTTTTTATTTATTTATAAATTTTGGGACAAATTCTTATAGACTAGTGGAGGAAGTTTCCTCTAATTTTTTTTTTATTTGACATACCCCCATATACCAATGGATAAAAATGCTGTTGGAGTCTTCGTCCCAGTGTACCTCCAGCTTTGTTGTGGGTAAGTGTGAAGAAGTTTGGTTACGTAATACTACACATGTACGTAGAAAATGGTAACACTAGCTAGCTAGCTAGGTAGAATAAAGTTGATGGGACGTCATTTTAGGGCAAGATGGAGATCTGGGTCCCTTGGATGGACCCCTTCTCAGGTTGTAAATGTCGGCTTGGCCTTGTACTTCCCCTCACTTTTAAAGAAGGGAAGAGAGCGAGACCTAACTATTGCACACAAATCCCCGCATTTGATCCAGGCAATACAGGCCACCGAGGGAACAAGACGTACTAAAAGACAGGAATAGAAGAAGACCACACCAAACACCACATCATAGCTAGAAAGATGGGTCACCATTCTTGCTGCAACCAACAGAAGGTTAAGAGAGGGCTTTGGTCCCCTGAGGAAGATGAGAAACTCATCAGATACATCACCACTCATGGCTATGGCTGTTGGAGTGAAGTTCCAGAGAAAGCTGGTCTGTTCTTTTTTTTTTAATAAAATAATAATAATTTCTTGATCTTCTCTTCTTTCTTCCTTGCTTGATGATAGAATTGCCCTCAACTAATTTCTGTGATAAACCAACCTTTAGTGTTTAATATATAATATTTGTTGTGCGTGGCTTTCAGGGCTTCAAAGGTGTGGTAAGAGTTGTCGCCTGAGATGGATTAATTATTTGAGGCCCGATATTAGAAGAGGCAGGTTTACACCTGAGGAGGAGAAGTTAATTATAAGCCTTCATGGGGTCGTTGGCAATAGGTTTGAATCACACTAGCTCTACCAAGCATTTTGAATTATGATCAGTTCCATTTTTTCCTTGTTAATTTGTTCTTCTTGCATTTTGTGTCCGAGTGTCTTGCATATCCCGTTCTTCTTCCTGTTGTAGCAGCCGAAATTTGGTTGAGTCGAGTTCTATAGCTCGCAACCAAAACCAATCAAATCTCCAAATTGATTAAATTTGGAAAGTATGAAATTGCTTGGAATTTGGAATTTTAAAGTAATCATATATAATATGTGGTTAATTTTCTATATTGAATTGGAATCGAGCAGGAAATGGACTTGAGTCTTCATGAACACCAGCTATATAACTCAATATTATAGAAACAAACCTTAAGAATTAGTCCTTCAGATACGTATCTGAAGGAGCTATCAGCCTCAGAGCTACAGTTTTGGAGAAGTTAAGCAGGCAATTCTGTCTGTTGAAATTTACTTGTCCGCTTTCAGTATTACTACACTCCCACCTACACATTCTTCATAATATATGTTTCTTGAAATCCTTTGTCTTAAGCAACCAAAAATATATTATCTTATTTCTTCATTTCATGCCACGCCTTTCTCGACAAAAATGCTTCCAATTAAAATACCATTTTATGTAAATTATGTAAGCCTATGCTAAGCATCTTAATTAAGAAGATATGGTTTCTCTTAATTTAAAATGTAAGATTTATATATACTAATTAATCAATTATATATGTTGTTGTATTTGGGAAATGCAGATGGGCTCACATTGCAAGCCACTTGCCTGGTAGAACTGACAACGAAATAAAGAATTATTGGAATTCTTGGATAAAAAAGAAAATACGAAAGCCATCGGTGCCTTCAACCACCGCTGCACAAAGTGTTGATCATCCCCAGTTCAATTATAATTCCAATCAACTAGATCACTTTGCCAACCAAGATAATCTAACAGCAAAACCACCAGTTCAAGAAACCTTATTTTCTTCCACATGCCCCCTATTTATGTTTGACACTAGTTCACTAGATATTGGGACAACAACAGACACCAACAATGTACGAGCAGAACTCTTCCAAGATACTGCGGGTTTGAGCTCTGAAACGTGGAACTTGAGCCACCATCAAGTCCAGGCCCTTCCTCCTCATCCAGCAGCTACTTTTACAGCAGCTGCAGTCATGGATACTATGAATTATCTGCCACCATTGATAGAGAACGTGGAAAACATGGTGCCTATTGAAGTACAGTCTTGCAGTATGGACGAGGAAGGAGAAATAGCATTGGAGTGCTTGCAGAGGCAAGAGTTGAATGAGTGGGTGGAGACCCAACAACAATGTTCTAACTTTCTTTTCTGGGACAATGTCGAAGGACAACTTGGAGGGGAAGCACTAGCACCAAATTCATCAAATATGGGAACAAATACACTTTCTCCTTTTCCTTCGTCTTTGTGAGATAACAATGATTGTGAAGACTGTCGTCCCCACTCTTTTTCTCTCGCGTCCTCCCTTCTTATATATGATCTCTCTAACTAGGAAGAGCTTTCAGGAATGGTCCAGCCCAGGCTGAAACTTGCAGAGATTGGTCCTTCTCCTTTTGATTTCCCCCCTCTTTTGGTTGCTGATTGGAAAGATTGCGAAAAATGAGTGAAGATAATATATGTTATATATATAACCAAGCGTGAAGTGTTTATTGAGTGTTTTGACATCGAAGAGGAAAAAAATAAATAAAGGCGATTGCAACAAGCAGGAAAGTTTGATTTTGAAGATAAACAAAACATCTTCAATGATTGCTATTTGACTGTAAATGTGGTGGTTTTTGAATGATAAATGGGTTTGCCTTCTACATTTCCATGTCTCCCCTATTCTATTTTATATAACAACTCTGTCTTATAGATAAAGCTAAAAGAGAAAAAGCATTGACTTACTCACCACATGCACGTCCCCTCCTCTCCTATCCAAAACAAACACAAAAGTGAAAGAGATCTGGTAAGGCTTTGTAGGCGTTCCTTTTGGCAATGGCATGCCAATTTGGCCACATCCTTTAGTCAGTGTTGTATATACCTTGTAATGTAATTAAAGGGTAACAACTCTCCAAGAAATATCTCTGTGATTATTATCACTAAATATGGTGGGCTTTCAAAATGTTGCATTTAAATTTAATGTGCAACCCATTCTGTGGCTTGAGGCTCATTTTTTTGTTTTGTTTGCTAATTAAAAATTTAGAATTGAGAGTAGCTGCTAATAATTAACTGTGTCAGGAATTGAATTCTGACTAATATAATTAATACACTTCACCTTTATTAATTGTGTCAACTATTGTTGACGATTTAATTCATGAAAAGGTTTCACTTAGCTTGTAAATCACTCAATTAATTTGAGAAAGAATGAGTTAAAAATAAAATAATACAAAACATACAAAAATATATGTTTTTATATAATCGACAGATATATACACAAATGTGTAAAGTGTGCTTGTTAAGCTCATCCAAGCTCAGGTATAAAGGATTTGTTTTATAGTTAGTTTAAAATGATTTTTTAAAAAATTATAATAAAAAAATATTAAATAAATAGCAATTTAGATGGCCCAAAAAACGAAAGCAAGTAGCGACTTGCATAAGGCCACGGGCTGGATTAATTACGGGGGAGGTTCAAAGTTGGGCCATGAATATGCCCAGAAACGAAGCCCAAACTCATTGAGAGGTCCGTTATAAAAACATGAAGAAAGTGGAATTAGGGTTTATACTGCAGCAAGCAGGAAAGTGATACAAGTGTTGTGGGGGTGGTCGCAGGAGCTTTGTTTCGTTGCGGTCTCTGCCTGCTCTTCCACCTTGCAACCATGGTATCTAAACTCCATCTTCTTAGTTCTTTTCTGAATACAAATTGAGATTCGTATGCAAATGTCGATTTGATTTATGCATAAGCTTTTTTTTTTTAAATGTTAAATTGTTCAGATCATTCCAGAGAAGAACCGTCGAGAGATTTGCAAATACCTCTTCCAAGGTGTCATAAATAATCTTCGTTGTGGTTTGTGTTGTGTTGTGTTGTGTTGTGTTAAGTGTTAGTAATTGTAGATTTGTTGGTTCAAATTCAGAGGGAGTTTGCTATGCGAAGAAGGATTTCAATCTGGCGAAGCACCCGGAGATAGATGTGCCGAATCTGCAGGTGATAAAGCTAATGCAGAGCTTCAAATCGAGAGAATACGTGAGAGAGACCTTTGCTTGGATGCACTATTACTGGTTCCTCACCAACGACGGCATTGAGTTCCTAAGGACTTACCTCAATCTCCCTTCCGAAATCGTCCCTGCCACTCTCAAGAAGCAAGCTAAACCCCCTGGTAGACCCTTCGGTGGCCCACCCGGCGATCGCCCTAGGTAATTTGCTATTATTGTCATTGAGTTCCTAAGGAGTTACTTTCCTCTCTTTGATTGTAAATTAGGCCAATGTATGTGTATGATTCTGAACAGGGGCCCACCTCGCTTTGAGGGAGATAGGAGATTTGGTGACCGTGATGGGTACCGTGGAGGTCCCCGAGGACCTGGTGGTGACTTTGGAGACAAGGGTGGAGCTCCTGCTGACTACAGGCCTTCTTTTGGGGTAATCTTATTGCACCATGATTGTGTTTTCCTTTATTTTATTTTTTTACTAGGATTCTGTATTCATTTTCTTCTCCTATGTGACTATGGATGGTTTTTGTACTATGGATGGTTTTTGTAAGCTTCTTCTCTACAATCTACCTAATATTTGGTCACCATGGTTGGTTTGCTCCGCATCTGACTGTTTGTAATCATTACTTTGTGGCCTAGTTTTCATTTTCAAGCTGACTTTTTTCCATATTTGTTTGACTGTCTTGTTTGAGTTTAATTTTAATGCATTCACAGTTTAAGTTTTTTACACTATTTAATTATGCATTGTTACGTCATTAAAAATATTTGACTCTTATATTTACTATCTCGAAAGTCACACATGTGGTAATGAATGACTGGTTGATAATGTAAGAAACTTTATATTGACAGTGCATTAAAATTAAACTCCTTGTTTATACCTAAAAATTTATGAGTTTTTCTAAATCTTCTTAAAAGATCCTTTTAATAATTCTCCTAATATTAAATAAAGAAACTATTTAATGAATAATTAAATGCATTTAGGCTGTGTTTGGTGGATAGGATAAGGAGGACTTGATAGTATTAGCTAATACTATCAGGCCTTATCAGGTGTTTGGTGGGTTAATCTGATAGTATAATAAAATCAGGTCAAGTTTTTTTATCCTATTCTAACCTGATTATTCTATCATCTCCCACATCCCCTGATTAGACCTGATAAGATATCTCTCTCAATTCTATCCTACAACATCAAGTCTCTCCTTCATTGCGCCTGAACCACCCTCGCCTAAATTCAACCCAGTTTCTCTTCTTCTGAGAACACCACCGAACGACTGCCCTTTTGCCGTTGTGCCTGCACTGTACACAAGACCAAACACAACATCGTAGCAGATGGCCGCCACCACCATAGCAGATATGAATAACAAGGTGGGTGATGCAGCCGAATCACAAGTTGAAGACTGGTGTGGTTTTGTCCGATGGTCAAGCTCCTGGAGGTCACAATGTGATTTTTGGAACTTTCAATTAGGATAAATGGTGGAATATTGCAGGTCACAAATGGCCGCACTACCACCACTGTTAACCACCCTTCTCCACCCAGAACGAAGTGCAGCCGACAGCCCCACCTTCTTGTCGCCATATACCGCACACTGCTGCCGTCCAGCCCACCACTAAGTCATCCATCAGCCACGCCCTTCCATAGCAAAGCCCCCATAACCCACGCGACCAACAGTCCTGCCACCACTAAACGAACCCAAGCGACCAACACAGTGTAACCTAGTTGATCTTGCTGTAAAATATGGAGAAAGCTCTTCTCAATCCTGCAGATCTGATTTGGGTAAAAGGACCTAATTGTAATAATATATTCTTCTAAGACTCATTCGCAACATTGGGTCATTTTTATAAAGTAATAAAAACTGCTATCATCAACATTTTTATAAGAAAAAGTGAGAATTGGGACTGTTGCAGTGACACACTCGTTACAGACGGTGGGGTGAGAAGTCGAAGGAGATGATTAGAAAGGTGAAGGGTATTATGGTCATAGTAGATAGTTATATATACTATCAAATTGTTTATACTATGTGCACTAAATGTTTGATAGTATAATAATTTATCAGCTTATTTAATATTATCATACTTTGTACTATCAGGTGCACCAAATGCAGCCTTAAATGTATTGAAAACATAAAAAACATTCAATACTTTCTTCATTTAGTAATTAAGAGAATTAGTAGGAGGATTTAGAGTTATTCAAAACTTATATCAATGCTTGGTTTCTCCCTTTCATTAAATGAGGTTAATCATTACATATAAGATGACTTGTGTGGGAACAAATGGGTATATTCTTCTTGCTTGTTCAAACTTTCAAATGTGTTTTTTTTCATATTTGCATAATGTACATTTTTAATTTTCTGTATTTGTTTACTGTTGGTTGTTTTGTGACATACATTTTTATGGCATCCTTTTTATTGGTAGGAAGCTGGTATATTGCCAGTAGCTTCTTCGTTCAAATTATGCTGATTGGAGTTGGCTGCAAGTTTTAGGCTCTTTCTAATTCACTTTCTGTGTCAAATTTTCACTTCAGTTAGAAGTGGCAAGTTTATTTGGATGATTTGAAACAAATTCTTCACATTTGCATAATGCTATTATACTGTTTTGCGTGAAGCGGTATTGCCATGTTGTTCATAACAATTTGTTAGAAGCTGGTTCTTGTGTGCAGCAGCGTTCCTTGTTATGGATATGGTCCCATGTTATTTTTTTTCAAGGTTTCCTGAATCAGTTTGCATGCTTTGACTCTATCTTGCAGGGTCCTGGTGGAAGGCCTGGCTTTGGTCGTGGTGCTGGTGGTTATGGAGCACCAACTAGTTCAAATGTTTCTTGAATGTAATGATGTCTGCTCCAGGTTTCGCAGTTATTATGAGTGGCATTGGAGTCAATATTAGTTCCCCTCCCCCAAAAGTTTGTTCGGTCTGACATTTTACTTTAATATTCGGTTATTCATGCAATGAAGATTATGAATTGAGTGTTTTTGCTAAGTAGGATGACTCATCTTGGATAGTTAAAAATAGATGTCCTAATACTATGGATGGGGAGGTAAGGTACGGGAAAGAATGTTTTAAATTTAAATAAAAAATTTTTTGTTTCAGAATATTTAAATATTTTTTGGGATACTTTATCCAGTTGTTCAAAATATCCGCAATATTCGAATGTCTAGTGGTTGATTTTGGACAAAAAAAAATGTTGGTTTAGGATTTGGATAGTCCAGTTTGGATCGATGGATATATATCCCATTGCTGTGCCTCACGCCCTTGTTTTTTTTAAAGGGCTGGCTAGTGACAACGTTTTTTCTTTTTTCTTTTTTTAATTTTGAATAACCTAAGCTGTTTCATTTTTTTTTAATCAAACTTTTTTTTTCTGGACTATTGCCAACTTCAAATGCTTACATTTGTTATATGGTTTCAAATTTTTACCAAAGCTTTCGCTTGGTTTCTGTAAGTTCGGGGATTATTTTACAAATTTAGCCAAGCCTGTAATAAATAAAACTTCATAAAAATAAAGTTTTGGGGAGGTAGGACTTGTTAAGGAATGAATTTTGGTATATAGGGCATTTTCCTACGTTGAAGATGGGACTCGTACATAAACTAACTTCTGACATTCATAAATTGAATGCTTTCGTTTATCAACCTGAATTAGTACAAACGAACCAATGCTAGCAGCTAATGGTGGAAATATGGCATAATAAACCAGAATTTGAGCTAGACTGAGTTTTGATTGGCTGACATTTATGCAAAACGGCAGACTGCATCAAACAGCAAGACCAGCCGCACATGGTAAAATAAATCTATGCAGCTGTTATTAAAAAAAAAAAAAAGAAATCCTATGCAGCGTCGGTTACAATTTATGCAGAACATAGTCACTCATGGACCACCTCTTAAAAAAAAAAGGAAATCCTATTACAATTTAAGCAGAACATAATCACTCATGGACCACCTCTTAAATTAATTCTTACGAAACGTCAGGTGATTATATTATCATCTAAGAAAACATAACATTAGCAAGATCTGGACGTGATGTCTTACTTATCGGTTATCACCTGTTCGGTATACTCCATCTTCAATCTTCATTAGACTACCACAGGGTCAGAGGCTCTCTCCTTTTTGTCGACCGCAATACATTGTGAATATTTTTTCTTGACTTACAGGTGACGTGCAAAATTTGCAGGAGCAAAATTTTGCAGCAGTGAACATATAGTTACAGAGATCCATGCTTGGTACTCAGCATATCACTATTCTGATTGATCCACCATTTGCCGAAAGATTGGCTGCCCTTCATGGACTGTGAAACGCGTTACTTCCCTGTGGGCCTGCCAATTACCTGCAATTCCTTGCACCTAGTTTCAACCTACACGAATTGTAATTTGTGTATTAATATTTCGTACACGGAGTGAGAGCTACGCTATCGCAAAATATAGTTTTACTCAATTGCGTTGGCCTAAGCACCGAATGACTTGGTCGTCCCACACTATCAGAAACAGACAGAGCCGAAGAAGTAAGCAGATGAATTGCGAGGATGACTTTCTTTATAATCAATCTTTTTTGTTACACCCCCCCCCCCCCCCTTTTTTATCCTTTTAATAACATTAAATGTTATACTGGGAAATTGTCACCACCTGCATGTTTAATATGTAAGGCATCATATGCAATTCGTGAACTCAGAATTGAACTTGGTTCTGAGGTGAAAACCAACCTAAAAGATAAAAGAAGCCTGGGTTCTAGAGGATTAATTATCCGGGCATGCAAGAAATGAGCAAACATCTCGTGATAAATCATTAAAGCAATTCATTACATACAATGCATTTGGAGATCACGTTACAGTTTACGCTTTACACGTACAATGATCAACAGGAAAGTAGTATGCTCATGCCCTCGAAAACGCCATTGTCAGCTTGTTATTAAAAATTTCAATAAATTAGACTTATTCTGCAACCACTTTTTTTTTGGGGGGGTGGGGGGTTGGGGTTGTCAAAATTAGCTTCGTACAATTGTTTGTTCTATGAATAAGTACTTTGTATTGTATACTAATTATACTAATATTAATTAAGTGGCTTAATTTCAACATAGTTATTAAATCAGTTGCCACTTGCCAAGGAATACCTACCAAACCTAAAAGATAATTAGATTAAAACATTAGAGATTAAGTCAATAAAGTTAGAATCCTCAGAGGACCTTTTCATACATTAGAAATCCGTTTAAAATCCAAATTCTCAATAAATTTTTCATTAGAAATTAGTTATTTTAGTGCAATGTGAGATGAATTAAAATTCCAATGCAGATTAGCTAAATTGGTTCAAAAAATCTAGATAAAGTTAAGAGAGATTCAAATGCCTAAGGCTAAGGTTGCGTAGCTTTCATACAAAAAATTTGATAATATTAAACTAACATCTACTTATTATTATTTTGTTATCCTAAAAATTTTATAAACAATTTAAATGAACTGAATTGGTAAGAATATTTCATGATCTCATAAAAAAAATTTGTTACTCTAAAAAATAAGACAAATTAAACTTGGAGATTGGATAATTTTATATATTAATCATACTCCTTTATCTCAGCAAAAGTTATTCATATTAACATTTTCATTTTCATAGTGAACAACATTCATATCCCTTATAATATTTTGCTTTAGATACGCAAGTTACTCCTTTTACATTAATATTAATATTAATCCTATATGAAAAGAAAGCAGTATAAGAAATTGAATTGGACAAAGGACAGTAAGTGATGACTAAGCCTAACCATGACATATGAATGAAAGATTTTTGTATTAGAAAATGAAAGCGTCTTGTTCACATCACGGATAACATTGAGATGAATAGAGGCCCAAAAGAAGGAACGGCAGAAGAGAGTGAAATTTGGCGGTATTGGCAACGACATTGGAGTGCACGCATTCATTTAGCCGCCTCATCATCCCAAATACTTAAAAATGGGAATCAATTTGTAGATAACAAATTATATTCTAATTACATTATAGTTTGGTTGGAAAGTCGATTGAAAATAGAAGAAGAAGATGGCGGGCAAAGAGTCAAGGTGTGGTGGTTCGGCGGCGGCGGAGGGTAAAATAAAGAGGGTTGTGACTCATGGAGGTCGATACGTGCAGTATAATGTGTACGGCAACTTATTCGAGGTGTCTTCCAACTACGTCCCTCCCATTCGCCCTATCGGTCGAGGCGCTTATGGCATCGTCTGGTATTGCTATTGCTATTGCTTTTCTTTCCTTCTTAGTTCTTTCTTTCTGAATAAGAATAACAACACAAAACTCAACTCGCTCCTTTCTTTCCAGTGCTGCTGTTAATTCAGATACGCATGAAGAAGTTGCCATCAAGAAGATTGGTAACGCATTTGACAATATCATTGATGCTAAAAGGACTTTGAGGGAAATTAAGCTCCTTCGCCACATGGACCATGAAAATGTTAGTTTAATTATTATTCATATCTTCCTTTCTTTTTCAAATTAGTCTCTTCCTAGTAAACGTCATACAACTCTTTTCATAAAATTTATTACACTTACAGTGACTCAGCTGAAATCAATGGCCTCAGCAGGTTCCTAAGATTTTCCTTACCGCCACTACTGACTGCTGAGTGACAAACTTTTGTACACTTCTATTTCAATTCCCTCCTGATGATATATAATACTCCATAAACATGATTCATACTACTGCTTATGAATAAACAAATTTTCTAAATTATGCAATGCAAATTTTTCCCCACCACAAACTATTACTGGACAGAAATATTTTAAAACCTATATTTCAATGGTAAGAGACAGTTGTTTCATTATTTCATACTCCTTTTTTTTGTTTTTTAAAGAAAAAGATTATCATGCAAGATTTTATTTATTTATTATTGTAATAGCTGAGTAAAAAGGTCAATAATACTTTTATTTTTTTTTCGGTAGAAAAGGTAAAAAAATGCTGGTGCTTATCAACTTGATTGGTTGAATTATTACTTTGAATTGGAATCACTATAAAGCTGACATGTTAGTAGTTCTTATCAATTCCTTACTGCATTGTTATGTGGTATTTGTTATCAACTTCACACACACACATGCACATGTGTACATATATCAGATGTTTTCTTACTGCAACATGACACTGTGCTTTATCAAATTTATCGTCACTTTAATTTTGATCAATATTTGTCCTTGTGCTTCTCTGGAGTTTGATCTCCATTGATCACCACATTTCTGTTATAGTAAGTTGCTTAAAACTGCTGTCATCTTTCACAGATCATTGCCATTAAGGATATCATACGGCCACCCAAAAAGGAGACCTTTAATGATGTATACATTGTTTATGAATTGATGGACACTGATCTTCATCAGACAATTTGTTCTGACCAACCTCTTAATGATGACCATTGTCAGGTTTGGCTCTAATGATGTTCTTGGAACTTAATTGCATGTTATTTTTGTTTATTTAAGGCAAGTCTGTTGTTTTAATATTTGCTAGCAACATCTAATTCTACTTACTAACAATGTAGAATTGTAGATATAACCCTTCTACTCTTCCTTCAGGAATGTAATCATAATATCTTTAGACAGAATATATGTGGATTTTCAGTTTTGCATTCGTATTCTATACAGAAAATTTATGAACATTGATGATATTGCTAAGATTTTGTAAAGTAATGAAATGCTTTCTTTATATTCCATTTGAGTGTGACAGAGATTTGCCTGCACTAACCATCCTACTCAAAGAACTACTATAACTTATCAAGTCTTTCCTTTTGACATAAAATTCCCATTCTTAAGAAGTATTAAAATGTGAAGTGAACAAGTAATTTAAATAGATCATCTTAAATATAAAATCTACAACAGTCTCTGTTAGATACCCGAGCATAGGGATTAGGACCTAATTCTGTTATTAATAACTGTCTAACTGACAGTTAACAGAATGCCAACTGTAATTGAGGGAAGTAGTTGAATATAAGTAGGAAGGGGTGTCAATTGAGAGGTTCAGGGTCAGTTTTGGAGTAAGGAGAGAATTGGGAGAGCCACAGGACTCTCGAATATCCTGAGCAGAGTGAATCTACAGAAGTGTCTCTGCTACTATTGTTCTTTGTAATTCTTGTATCCCATCTCTTGGTTCTGCATCATACTGATCCAGGGTCCAAGAGAGGAGAGTTCTATCAATAAAACTTCATCTTTTGCAATCTTTTCTGGTCCAGTTCTATTAGTGTCACTCACACAAAGTCTCACATCAAGAAGTATAAAGTTTTGACTTCTGCTTTTCTTTTTGAAACTAAGCATGGTATTGACTTTTTATGAAACTTCTGCAGTACTTTATATACCAGCTGTTACGGGGGCTGAAATATGTGCATTCAGCTAATGTCTTGCACCGTGATCTTAAGCCCAGTAATATACTTCTGAATGCGAACTGTGACCTTAAGATTGGGGACTTTGGTTTGGCAAGGACAACATCTGAAACGGATTTCATGACGGAGTATGTCGTCACCCGATGGTACCGCGCCCCAGAATTGCTCCTTAATTGTTCAGAGTATACTTCTGCAATTGATGTTTGGTCTGTTGGTTGCATACTTGGTGAAATTATGACCAGAGAACCCTTGTTTCCTGGGAAAGATTATGTTCATCAACTAAGGCTTATAACAGAGGTATGGCTTTGATGCTTCCATTTGGAGTTATGGGCTGCTGAAGCATTCTAGATAATATATTGTATTACCTATCTCTTCCATTAGTTTATTGGTTGTTGTTCTGTAAAATCCTCTTTCTGCTTAAGTGGTCAACACTTACGAACCCTGTTGCTAATGAAAGCAATTTTTCTTATGAGAGAAAATAACTCCCTTTGACCTTCCCAACATGCTTAATATCCCCAACTGAATCTACTGGAAGCAAAAAGCCACTGCTTTTCTCTCTTCTCTTTTTTCTTTTTTTTTTTTTTTTTTTGGGGGGGGGTGGGTGGGGTGTGTGTAAATCACTGCTTTTCATTGTTACTCCTCCTGTTTGCTTATCCCTACTTTGGTCACTGCTTTTTAGCAAAGATTAATCAACTTCAGGAATTGGATTCTGTGTGGGATTTTAACACTCTGCCTAGAATGACTTAAATTTGTCCAAAATTGGCACCCTTCACTCTACTGAAGTACAAAACGAGGCTGTTCCAATTCTTCCTGTTTCTTGTTTACCTTTCAGTTCCAGCTATTACTAATTTACTACTGTTGATAAATGGCAGGTAATCACTGGTTACAATATGATAAGCCAATAGCTTTAGCATTATCATGGTTTGATTTATCAACCAACATATCATGTTGCATGGTACCAATTCTTCTAATCCCTATCCAGCCCTTGTTCCCCTTCTACACCAGGGAATAATGAAAGGCATATTATAATCCCATCTTGAATGTTGTAAGGAATGCATATAAGCTGATTTTGGAGTTACCTCTAAATTGATTACTTCAAGTTGTAACACCACGCATGCATTCTGTTGTCCTTTTTGCTTAAAAGTTAATAGGTTCACCTGACAATACCAGCCTTGGATTTCTCCGGAGTGAAAATGCCAGAAGATATGTTAGACAGCTTCCGCAATGCAGGAAGCAAAAATTCTCAGCTAGATTCCCTAATATGTCACCTGAGGCATTGGATCTGCTAGAAAAGATGCTGATCTTTGATCCCAACAAACGCATTACAGGTATTCTAGAAGAATTATGTTTCAAGCCCTGATTTATAACTTTCTTTTGAATGTAATTTCTCTCATTTGTTTCATATTCACGTAGTATTTTCATTTATTTGCAGTTGATGAGGCACTATGTCACCCATATCTTTCATCGCTTCATGACATCAATGATGAACCAGTTGGTCCCAGGCCATTCAGTTTTGATTTTGAGCAGCCAACATGCACTGAAGAGCACATCAAGGAGCTCATATGGAGGGAATCAGTGAAGTTCAATCCAGATCCACCCTGTCAGTAATTCTTTCTTATTTGTATAAATGTAACAAGATTGACTTCTTTCACCTTAAATATGGTGCGTATCCATCAACATCCAGATGAGTTGTTAGGATCTAGTCCTAATCCGTCTAGGATACGTAGGAAAATTTCTCCTGGAAAATGGGTAATCATTAAAATTCCAGTTGAATGTTACAGGCATTTATACAAGTTATAAAAGCTGTTGTATCATGTTGAAGTTTGCTTAAGGAGGAATAGGAGTCAGGGCCTTGGGGGAGCAAATATGATAGCAAAAATTGTGGGTCTGTCATGGAGCCTTTTTCTTATTATCTAACAATAATCTTTGAATGCTGTTTTCCATCTGGCACCATTTGTTACTCACCTATGATGTCCGGCTTTCACATGTGCGGATTCTTGTTTCATCGCTCTAACTGGTTGACTGTAGCAAAATTATATGTTCCAGTTACACTTGAGAGTAGGACTAATAGTAATAAATCGCGTCGAGACTATTTTCGAACTCCACATTAAAAATATTGAATGTAGCATTGGCGATGAAAAGATTGTATGCTCCTTCCTTTTACTTATTTTTGCTTGGTTCACGCATGAAATCAGTGAATTTCACAAGCAGCTGGCAAAAATGCGTGTTTATCATTATCTTAGCCTTGTTTTATTGTCAGGGTTGTCCTTGTTTAGAGTTTTTGTAAGTTTCAAATGATTTGAATGTTAACCATATTTTGAAGTATTGCACTGTTGTTGACATGAACTGAATCATTCCCTTTATACGATCATGAATACCACCTCACCTGTACACGCACGTTTGAACCTGGACATTATCGATGGGCAAGTGTCTTCTGGGAGGTAAATGCCACATCTTCTCGAATAATGCTTGATACATGACATAGGAATGTACATCACCTCACATTAGGTATAAGTAGCAGAATTAAAGTATAAGTGTGTAAAAAATGAGGTAAGACTAGTTGTAATCAGAGAGTGAAAATAGTACAAATATAAGGTGATGTGTGTGTAAGTGTGTGAGAAACATTTTTCCATCTTCTATGGTCCTTGGTGTGGCAACGGATCACATGGCACAAGAGTCACACCATTTTAAGTCCCAGCAACATCACTGCAAGTCCCAATGGTTACACTGGATATGCAGATTCCAGGTACCAGATATACCTTCGAATCTCGAAACCAGAATCATAGTTGTTACCAGCAAGGGACCCGTAATTTCCCGTCATCCAAAAGGCCCATTTCATGGTTTTCAAAGTCATCCTTATAAGATGTAAGAAAATGATGATCCAACACCTCTTTTAGAGATGTAGGTATTATACATATTCTTTTTAAGAGTGTGTAATTGAAAGAGAGAGAGTGATAAAAAAAAATAAATATGATGAATAATATTAGATGAGATGTGAAAAGGGATGTATACACTATTTGTAGTAAGACTATTAGCTTTCCATTGCTATACCATACTTATTTCAAACCACTCTTCACACAGCCATACAGTCATCCCCATATACATTATACAATATGATAGTCCTTTTTTTTTTGTGTCAGCATAATTTAACAGTCCTCAATTCGTGTATTTGTTCACGAGTCTGCATCAAAAGCATAAACCTTAGTCAGTTGGATATACAAGTGTTGGACCATTAGTGAGCCTACTGTTCACCAGTCGAACTTTAATTTATGGAGGTAAAATTGTTGTCAACTGTTCCTTGGCTGTGGTGTATATAGATTTAGATTACTTGCAAAAATATATATTTAAATAATCGATTATATATAATTATTTTTTTATAATCGATAATCAACTTTATGTTTGAATGTCTTAATTGAAAAGTAATTTTAAGATAATATATTTTGTTTGAATAATATAAAAAAATCATTTTTATATAATAAATTATTAAAGAGGATATGAAATAATTTATTTAGATTATAAAATGTCACAATTCCAACATAATTAACTTTTGCATATAGTTATAATGCTCAAAGAGATGCTTTTAGAAAAAAAGAAGTTTTTCTAGTGTAAAAATTAATCTATGATTATAATCATTTCTAATCACTTATCTAAAAACTAGTTTGGAAGTTTAAAGGACATTGGTATTTTTCATATTATGACTAGTAGGGGTTTTCATAGGTCAAGTTGAGTCGAGTTTAACTTAATTCGAACCTTACTCAAAATTTTAATCGAGTCAATTTTTAGGATCTCAAATCCAACTTAGTCATGACCTAACAAATGACTAGGCTGGGATCGAACTTACCTTATGTTTAAGTAAAATATATAAATTTAAATATTATTTATGACTGTGTCATAAAATTTTAAAAAGTATAAAATAAAAACTAAAGAATGTTTTAGTTTTAAAAATATGAACAATCTTTGGGCAATTGGTCATACTCGAAAGAGCCCAAAAGAAACCCATTTTCTTAGGTACATAGCCCAATAAGACAAAAAAAAAAGGTACATAGCCCAATAGATTATCAAAAGCTGCAAGTCACGGCAAAAGAAATAAAAAGTTATAGTGGCCATCGCCTACCCTTCGGTTTATTTCTGGTGTTGATTTCATAATTCATATTCATCATAGTAGTCCGAATGCAAAGCCGAGAAACAAATTTAGAAACAACGTACATTGCAATGGATTATCACAATAACCTGCTTAAGTCTTACAAGTTACAAGAGCCAGAAACAGATTATTTGTGATCGACACTTGATGACATGCGTCAGAACGTACCGCTGTGTTACTGCACGCGTATTAATATGTACAGAAGATAAACGATAAATGCAAGAAAGAAAACTTCACAAAACCCTTACACAAAATTAAAGGAGAAACTGAGAAATTTATACCGAGTGTAAAGTAAGGGATGAAAATTTTCAATCACTTATTTAATCTTCTATGAGGATTAAGTAATTTATTTTTTCGCATCTATCATTTTCATAAAGAGAATATGCGACTCAGCCTGACATCTGCCCTATGACACGATGCAGACTGGTGTGCACGTTCAGTCTCATCTTCTTTCATCTCTTTCCTGAAAGCTTGGTCCATTCATGGTCACTATTACTACTGGTAGTACTTACAACTTCCTTTTATTTATTGACGTAGAACTTGAAGGGAAGTCTAATTAAGCTGCACAAGGCACAACACAAACACAAACACAACACTTGCTACTTTGCTAGTGCCCTATCCCCCTATTATTATGAGTCAATTAATTTAGCTAATCAATCACATATCAAGCCAGCTTGCTGAGTTTCCCGCTTCCAAACAGTTTATTAGGGCTGGAATCACATGTGAAAGCCGTTGACAAATGGCAGATTCCAGCCCCATGTAAGCACACCCTGCATGCTCATCTTCCATTTTTTTCATTTTCATGTTCAGCACAATTTGATGAAAAATTAGGAGTGCTAACTGTATGAAACTACACATGATGCATGATGCATTGTAAGCATGATTCATTTTTATACATGATACGTATGATGCATTGAGTACAGCTGCTAATTAATGACTAGGAAGGAGTGCACCCAAAATGAGCAAAAGCTAACATAGTTTATACATGGAAGCATAAAAAAGGGATTCTAAATAGAGGTTTTTTATAAAGTGAATAAGTAAGAGGGTATTTAATTTTGATTTAATATATAATATATCATAATCTTAGTTACTAAATAATTTAAAAATAAATATATTTTTACTTATTCATTTTATATATAACTTCACTTTAAAAAAGTCTTGTTTAAAGAATATATATATAAACTTTAAATAGAAGCCAACTAATTTGACACACAACGATTAGTATAATTATTAAGGATAGAATGTATCAACTAAATTAACAAGAATTCAAATTATGTTTGAGTTACTAATATTTTCATCAATGTTCATTAATTAGTCATTGAGTTTAGAGGTTAGAATCCTGATTTTAGAATGCGATAGTCACCTCTAATCTTAAATTTTTGTACATAACAAAAAAAAATGTTAAATGTTAATTTTTCACCAAATCAAAGCGTTCAATCAACCGCCACGATCCACGAGGAAGGGTAATTAGCAAACACTGAACAAATCTTTTTTATGCAAATAGAACACATATAGTCCAAGAGGGAGAGAGGACGAAGTGTGTGGGTGCGAGTATTTCCAGTACCATTTGAGTTTGACTTACTGAAATAAATGATAAGGGAGAAAATCTGACCAAGAAAACGAGAAGCAACCACACAGTTGGGTGCTCTTCATTAATTTCTCAGTTCTTGTAACTTCTAACTTTGAACTTTGTAGTTTAGTTATTGTATCAAGAAGAAGAGTAAACTAAATTATTAATCAGATCAACTATGGTTTGTCATTGAATACTATCTTGACCAACGTAAGTATAATAAGAACAAACCTGATCATCATTAAAACATAATACTATATGCAATTATAAACTCAGGTTATTATTCAAATCAGAAAGCTGTGATGGTGAATGAATTCTCTAGCTTGCTCTTAAATTTAAGTAATATAACGCATGCTTAACTAAGGAAGCTCCGTGCCAACTGAATTTAAATATAAGTGATGTCAGAAGATCAACCAACATAAAGCTGAAATGAAAGTATGCAATATATTTGTTTGAAGTACAGCTAAAATAATAGTAACACAAGCACTTAACATTCAATTCAACCTGATGAAACTACCATAGAAAGCACACACTGATGTTTTGTTTTTCAAAGACAGTAATGACCCACACCCAATAAACATGGATTAATATTTAATTTTCCCTGACCTATATTTAGCTTTATTTTGATCCTTGCCAATCCAACACTGGGAAAACTTAATCCCTTATTTGATTTTTTTTTTTGGAGTTTTTTTTTTCATTCTAAAATCAAATTAACGTACAAGTGATGAATTATTCAAACCCCACATATATACGCTGCAAGGTATAGTATCAACTCTCCTTTTCATAAACACCTCTACCAGTGAATGTCGGGGAAAGAAATATCACTTATCTCCAAACAAGTATCCAAGCGATGAATGTCCACCAGGAACCGATTTAACTTTTGTTGATGGACGATCCTGAATCATTAATATATGTTGAGAACAAAGGATTAACAAAATTTAATTAAGATGATTAATAATATTAAAGAGAGAATATAATTAAATATCTAATACAGAAGCTTACAGTTACAAAGTTTCCCAAATGCTGGCCTTGAGATCGGTTTGAGGCAATAACTTGGGTGTTAGAAGGAGCTGCAGCACCGTGAGGGGGCTTGCCGTTGTCGATGTCAATGCCATAGGGTGGTAATGGAACTGTCTTTGTGGGCAGAGGCTGACTTGGCTGCTCTTCTGACCCAAACAGGTACCCCAAAGAGCTGTGTCCACCACCAGAGCTTTCACCTCTACTCATCGGTTCTCTTTAAGATCTATATGCTATCGCTAGACAAATAATTCACTGATTACAGGCAAACACTATCAATGGGGAAAGATATCATGATTAACCCTAAATATGTCTATATATACGGGTTGGCTTTGTTGTCTGCTTCAGTAAGCAAAGTATGCAAAGACGTTTATACAGTAAAATGGTGCTGATATGATAATGCACTACACCTAATCGGTCATTATTGTCATGATAAATTTTAAAAGGGTAGTGCACTAGTGCTTATATAGTTATATATATGTTAATTCCCTTTGCTAAATTTGCCTTTTTATTTTTCATTTTTTACCTCTTCAGCTTTGAGTATCTGAGTGTTAGGAACAGAGGCAAGTTAAAACAAAAAGTGCATTTATCCGAACCACTAAACTCAGTTGATTTTCACAAGCATAAGGGACAAGTTACATTATTCTCACAACGAAGGAATATTGCATAAATTATATTTCAATTTCATTTATATACATGTACAATTGCTTTTATTATTTGAATATACATATTTCACTAAAATATTATCTGAGCATTGCTCAAGTATAATGTTTACTGAACTTTCTTTTTCCTGAATAACTATTAATCAATTCCTACATATATATATATAACTTTGCATAAATGTATAAGCAGCTTATATAACCTTTTTCTTAAAAAAAAAATAAATTTATTTGAAATCAGTAGACACCGATTTAAAGTTGTAAACATTACTTTACTTGACCAATTAGTAGAATGCAACCACCTCTACAGATGTACAAGTTTGTGAAAAAAATGATATTACAGTTAGTATTACTTTATTCACTTCATACGTACATTATAATGAGGAGAATTTAATTAAACCAATAGTCCGTCTAATTGCACACCACTTCTAACTACACTAGCTCATATATATCAATGCAAGTGCATATACTTTTCAGTTGCGTGTTTATTTAGAGTGAACTATACTACAACTAAATCAAGTGTGGCACTTTCAACTCTTAAGGCGTACCATCAAGTTGAAGTTCTTTATATTTTTTTAGTTTGAGTTAGCTTGACGCCATATTGAAGACATGCCTTATAAATTGGAAAGTTCTTGTTCACTCTCGGAATATTACATCAGTCTAATAAAAATATAAGACATGTCATTAATAATTATATACGTTATTAGATTAAAAACTAAAATATTATTATATTAAATTTCAACGGTTATAAAATCATCTATAGTAATTCTCTCAAAAAGTAGGTTAGAATTTTTTCTCATAAATCATCCGCCCCGAGCAGAATTTCCTCATCAATGGGTTTTGGCGGGTATATAGAACATTGCTGTTTAATTTTTTCGTTTTTTGGTACACAACTTAGCAATCAAAGTAATAAAAATATTTCTATTTCATAAAGTTGATTAATCGTAAAAAGATAAGAAGAATAACATTAAAGTTGAAGCTTCGTGATTCTGGCGGACCAATTTGTAGGTTAAGTGTCAAATATCACGTGATTTTCATCTATAATCTAGACCCACACTATCCATTGCACTAATCGATTTTTTTTATTATCGTCATTTCACTAAGGAAAGTCGTGGTGGTTTATTCCGTGGTTATGGTTCATAAAAGCTTGATGCCAAATATGCCGTCATTTGAAAACAAAGAATCTTAAATGGGAGAATCCGAGGATTTGCTCTTTTTTTTTTTCTTTTCAGAAATATAACTATTTCATATTTAGAGACAGATAAGAAAAACACATAAAAATAATTTATACATGATTTCTAGATTTTTGTATAAGAAAATGGTGAATCTTGTGCAAAAATTATTTTGTATTTTTCTCTTTCCAAACCAATGTGACCGAATCGGCTAGTTAAATTAATCGGACCAAAAATTGATCATATCTTTAATTTGAATATTATCTAATTCAACTATAGTTTAATTATGGTTTAACTACAATCTTAATTGATTAAATCAATCGAATCTAGAAGTATCATAAATTTAATATTTAGTTCAATTTTTAAAACATTAATCTAAATATGACACTAACATATTTTTATAAAAAAGAATATAAATCCAAATCTGAGATGGGTAAATCCAAATTTATGTATAAGATGTAAGAATAAAAAAAAAGTAACTATTAAATACGGTTATTTAGTTAAGATTGCGGTAATTAAATAAAGAATATATTCAAAAAACCCACCTCTATATATTAAATTAAAGTACATTATCTTGATAGTGTATTAATTTTTTATTGTATTTTACTTTAAAGAATGACATATATTATTTTTAAATCTATTTTTAAATTAATTATACATATTTTTTATAATTTAAAATATTTTTTTTATTTTAATTTATATATTTTTTAATTCTATTTGAATAAATTAATTATTTATATCTTTTATATAATTTTAAACAATTTTATTTTTAATCTGTGTTTTTAAATTTTATCTGAATTTTAAAAAATCCGTTAATCCACGGGAATGCTTGCTAGTATATATATAGGCACACACGTACACTAAATTTTGGGGTTATTGCGTGCATGTTGCATTAAATCCTTAAATTATGAGAAATACTAAAACAGGACATTCTATTCATCATTCTCAATTAATAGTTACTCAAAAAAAAATCTCAATTAACATACTTGTCAACTTATAATTTGTCCTTGTAAATCTCATTATTCACATTAAATAAAATTTTAATATCATTTAGTGTGAGATAAAGGGTGTGAGATATCTGGGAAACCAGAAAAATAAATAAATATATATGAGTTTAATTTTAATATATTATTAGTATATAATTTTTTATACTATAAATTAATCACACATTATTACATATATGACTTTTGAGATAATAATTGTGAGAGTTAAATATTTTTTATGATGTAATAATGTATGATTGAATGACATAGATATAAAATTTTTTTACACTAGCTTTGCATTTAAATTAAAATTAAATTCAATAAATATCAATTAAATATTTCATTTTTAACTAAAGTTAAAATAAATTCTAAGGAAATAAAAAATTCACGTTAATCACATAATTAATAAATTTTTTTAGAGAAATTCAGATTAAAAAAACTGTTGCAGTGATTTGCTTATTTTAATAGTTTAATTAAATTTCTATTTACGGTCCCTGGATACACAACTTTTCATTATTGAATAATTATTTATCGTTTATATAAAATAAATAAATCATTAACGTAGTTGTAGAGTCTTATCTCAAATTTTTTGCACCGCGATGTGTCAAGGAAAAGAAAAGTCGATGATCATGCCAACTGAGAATCATAGCTCCGGTTTGGGAAGTTATCGTACGAATTATTCGTCACTACAAAAAAAAGTACAAATCATGCCATTTGGGGCGCACTTTGTCATTCATGGTTTAAACGTCAATAGCTGAGACAGGTTCATGTGGTTTGGGCCCAAATAACAGTATTTAAGATGCTGAGGCATTGATCAAATGAAGGTTAAATCGAGAATACGAGATAATGGGTGGCTTTAAAAGAGAACACAGAAAGTGTGAAATAATTGCATTGGTTTGCCTGCTGCTTTGCAATTGAACATGGACCCATTAGTGACGTGTATTCCTCTGAAAAATGTGAAAAGAATGGAGTTACGTAGACAGAGTTTGGTTGGAAGGGCTCTTGTAGGCCACAGGAATCCTTGGCATAAAATAAAGGCAGGTTAAATCACCTAAAACTCAAATAATTATCACTCCTGCCGTGTTTTTTTAACATAAACAGTTTAAGAGAGGAAATCTTTAAAATAGAATAGAATTCTTAAAATGTAACTCACACTGATGAATCAAAGGACAAGAGTTAACATTATAAAATTTTTTAATCTCCTACTAGGTGTTTATATATTCTTTAAGTGGAAGACTAATTCATGTTTAAGAGTCTAATAACGTAGCTCGAACTGCAAGGTGCTGTTCTGAAAAGTTCAAATTCTTGCATTACATATAAATTTTACCGTTGGAAACTGTTAAAACACACAAAAGTTTATTTGTGAAACGCACAGGAAATAAGACACCTGATTTTGCGTTTTGTATTGGAGGGTAGAACACAATTTTTATTATCTCTCCACTTTTATTGCTCTTCCCACCTGATCAGTGAGTTTAGGTTCATAGCAGCTCTCACGAAAATTGGTTCGTGAGAAATAGCACTGCCTTTTGCCCATATAGAGCTCAAGTTATCAATTAATCCACAATTCGTGATTAACAAAATTTAATACTATTATAACACCACTTTAAGAGAAAGGTAAGGCAATGAATACTGCAGTGAATTTCCCTATTTCCAACTGCTCATTCAGAGTCTTATATCAACATTAACTTTTATCACAAATGGATAAGACCATGAATAATGTTACATCTACATATTTATACACATAATTATATCGTATTTTTATAATTTTTACCGTTTAATCATAATTGATTTCATTTTATATTTTATACACATACATTTTTATTTTATCACATATCTCTAATATAAATTGATATGTACACATCAATTGTGTGTGAAACTTTATCTTAAAATAAATTTCACCTCATTTTAGACGACTCCCCTAATAAGACCATTAGTGTGAGGACAAGAATCTCCATTAACATCCTTTATTAATACCATATTTAAAAATGTTTGAATAATATTCACAAAAGATAAATCGAAGTGTTAAGTAACATCAATTTTCTAAGTCAAAGACACGAGTTTAAATTTTAAGAAGTAACTCTTGTGAAAAAATTGTATAATCTTTGTGCTCTCACTATCGAATGAAGATTAATCTTATAAATGGTTCAAATAGATCCAACCTGATTCGTGATTAAAAAAAAGTTTGAATAGTAATTAGTGATAACTAAGTGCATGCGCAGTTCATTATTTATTCCCAGATATCACTTGACTCCGTTTATGCCATAAAGACAATAGGGTAACCCCAGCCCATACTGTACTTTCTTTGGTCATAGGTTTGCAAACCAATCCCAGCATGAGCTCTCAAAGCGCAGCTCCATCATTGTGGGCGAACCCAAGTCTTTCTCAAACTTGTAAGGCAAAAGAACTCAAACACAAGATATGCTTTAAGGTTTCGACAGTAACACCATGTCGTGAGCTAGAACAATTACTAATAACGTGTTTGGTTTCTCGTTTGGAATCCTAAATCTATAGTTTGAGCAAAAATTACAAGAGATATAAGCTTTTGTCCAAATCATGATTTGGGACTTTTCAAACAAGAAATCAAACACGCTACAAGAACCTGATGACTGATGATTCTTAATTTGTAGTTGATAGGGTGTTAATTTTAATTAATTTTGTTTAATTTTTATTAGTTATAAGTTTTATTTCTGTTTTATTTTTATTAATTTCGTAGTTGGTTTTATTTTTGTTGTTATTAGTTTTTATGGTGTCTTTATGAGCAGTTTAACAGGTTGGAGCGTTTCTGAGTAGGAGGTTCCACGCTCAAGCGTAGGCTGCTTCACGCTCAAGCACTCGGCACGCTCAAGCGCCCGGAATGCCATGCTTGAGCGTGACAGTTACACTTCAGGAAGTTGATAAATCGTGCAGAGCATAGAGGGCAGGAAAGGAGAAAATGTTTTTTTTTTTTGGAGAGAAATTCTTACAGAGAGAGTTACATAGTTTCGAGGAGGAGGAAATAGAGTAATCATAAAGAGTTGAAGCACCCAAGTAGAGACTCATGATGACTTTCTTATCTTCATCTTCTTCATTTGTTTGTTTTGTTTCCATTATGTCAAACTAAATTCCTTTTGTTAGAGGTAGATGGAATTGCCTAAATAACTTGTGTTTTTATTCTGGATAATGAATTGTTCTGGTTTGTTTAATTTCAAGAGTTTATTCATTGTTTTCATGTTTTATCTACTGTATGGATTTGTAATTGGGAAATTAGAATTCATAGTCGCTATTTATGAATAGACAGTTTGTGCGTGTTACTTAGGAATAAGAACACAATCAAATTAGCATTATTGAGTTGTAACCATTCTTATTGCTCTTGTTAATTTGCTAATACTCAAGGAATTGAATTAGTAATTTAGGCAGGAAGGTTTATCAACCTAAGGAATTAAGGGATAAATAACAAAAACTCAGCTTCTTGAAATTGGATAAACTGTTCAAGCTAATTTCCTGGATTAAATAAGTAGGAAAGGCAGGGAAATTGATCCTCTAACAATTTCTATTTGATTGTTTATAAACTAATTTTCCGTTGCTTGAATTTTATCAATTGAAAATACCAAAAATATTTTCTGTTCTTGTTAAGTTTCTATTTTTGCTTATTGGTGAAAACCAATTCTATTTTTTTTGGTCGCTCAAACGAAGTTGAGTTAGTACGTTAGTAGTTAACAGTTCAATCTCTAAGGACGATAATTTTTATACTATAAAGTGATTTGGTGCACTTGCCAAAAATAGCTTAACAAGTTTCTGGCGCCGTTGCCAGTGATTGATTTTTGTTAATATTAGTTGTGCCAGGGAAATCTCGATTTGAGCATTTTATTTTCTATTTTTTTAGTGCTGTAATTTTATTTTATTTTATTATCAGTGTGCACTGATTTTCTTTCGAGTTGGGTATGCAAGATACTGTTGATAGGAATTCTTTGCTGTTTGATCCTGAAATTGAAAAGACAGCTAAGAGTAACCGAAAGGCAGCTAGACAACGCAGGCACCAACAAGAAAGGGAACAAGCATTTTTACAACAGGTGGTTGAAGCTAAAACAGTCATGGCTGAATAACCTGCTAGGCGGACATTGAGGGATTATTCTAAGCCCAATACTGAAGGTGTCCGGGGTTCTATTATGAGACCTCCTGTCTAGGCTAACAACTTTGAAATCAAGCCTACACTCCTTCAATTGATGCAACAGAACCAATTTGGTGGAGGAGCTCAGGAGGATCCCAATCAACATCTGGAAAATTTCTTGTAGATTTGTGATACAATGAAGTTCAATAGAGCTACTGATGATGCTATCAGATTGAGGCTTTTCCTTTCTCATTGAAGGATAAAGCTAGAAGTTGGCTTCAGCCACAGCAACAGGGCAGTATCTCAACATGGGATGATTTGGAGTCCAAGTTCGTGTAAAAATATTTTCCAGTATCGAAGTCAGCAAAGTTGAGGAGTGAAATTACCTCATTTATGCAATTAGATTCAGAACCTTTGTATAATGCATTGGAGAGGTTCAAGGAGCTACTCAGAAAATGTCCTCATCACTCTTTACCCGAATGGTTGCTAGCTCAAACCTTCTATAATGGGCTGAATCCGAATGCAAGACAAATGATGGATACTGCATGTGGAGAAACTTTTGATTTAAAGAGTCCAAAAGAGGCTTTGGAGGTACTAGAGACTATGGCTGCCAGTAGTGCTAATATGCATCATGATAGACAAAACAGAAAAATCTTGGGGGTGAATGCTTTGGATAATCTGATTGCTCAACAAGTAAACCAGGTGGTTTCTCAACAGCTAGCTACTTTGTTGGGGAATGGCCAAGTTAATGCACTTAATATACCTCCCTTGGTGTGTGATTTTTGTGGTGGTGAGCATCGTAATGGTGATTGTGGTACAAATCAACCCGGAGAGCAGGTGAATGCATTGGGGCAGCAAAATAACCCCTTTACTAACACCTATAATCCTGGTTGGAGAAATCATCCTAACTTCTCATGGGGTGGTCAAGGTCAAAATCAATACAAGTCTCAATAATAGCAAGGGATTTCTTCTTTTCAGGGACAATCACAACCTCAAAATAGGATGTCATCTTTGGAGAGTGCTTTGGAGAAATTGTCTGTGAATACTTCTACTTTTGTGGAGCAAACTTCTAATTTCATGACTGAGACAAGGGCCAATTTCAAGAATCAAGAGGTGTCTATTTGGAATTTAGAAGTACAAATTGGACAGATGTCTAAATAGTTATCTGAAAGAGCTTTAGGTACTTTTCCAGGTGATACTGTTCCTAATCCAAAAGAACAATGCAAAGCAATTCATTTGAGGAGTGGCAAGGTTCTGAACAATGCTGTCCAAGAGGAGTCTTCTAAAGAAAATGATGTTGAAAAAGTTGTTCATGATGAAAAGAAAGAGGAGGAGGAAGTAATAGTTGAAGAGAAGAAAGAAGAAGCTGAAAAATCTGAAAATTCACAGGTTGACAAGCCAAAACAACCACTGCCCTTTGTTTCTAAAATTCCTTATCCTCAAAGGTTGAAAAAGAAGAATGAAGACAAGCAATTTTCCAGGTTCTTGGAGGTGTTCAAAAAGTTACAGATTAATATTCCCTTTGCTCAGGCATTAGAACAAATGCCAAGTTATGTCAAGTTCATGAAGGATTTGTTGTCCAAGAGAAGGAAGGCCAATGAAGAGGAAACTGTTATGCTTACAGAAGAGTATAATGCTATCATTCAACAAAAATTGCCTCTTAAGTTGAAGGATCTAGGAAGCTTCGCCATTCCTTGTGAGATTGGTAATATGGAGGTTGGCAAGGTTTTATGTGATCTTGGAGCAAGTATTAATTTGATGCTTTTGTCAATTTTTAAAAGGCTAGGAATTGGTATAGTGAAGCCTACTATGATGTCTCTTCAGTTTGCGGATCGTTCGATAAAATATCCTTATAGCATTGTGGAAGATTTACTTGTTAAAATTAATAAATTCATCTTCCCTGCAGATTTTATAATGCTGGATATGGAAGATGATGCTAAAGTTCCTCTTATTCTTGGTAGGCCATTTTTGGCTACAAGTCGAGCTTTGATTGATGTGCAGAAAGGTGAACTGATTTTAAGAGTAGAAGATGAAAAAGTGGTATTCTCAATCAAAGATGCAGTGAAGCATGCCCAAGATTCTGATTATTGTTTCCGGGTTGAAGTTTTGGATTTCTTGGTTTTAGAGGAATTTGAAAAAAGTGCTACAGAAAGTCCCTTGGAAGCAACTTTGATGAAAGGCAAAGAAATTAAGGAGGTGCATGAGGAAGTTAATTCTAAAGTGGTGGAATGTATCTATCAATTGGAGGCATTGGAATTTTCTTCTTCAAATAAAAAATTAGAGGAATTGAAAAAAGAGGAAGAGGAAGTGAAAGAGGAGCCACTCATGGAGCTGAAGCCATTGCCTTCAAATCTGAAATATGCTTTTCTGGATGAGAAAAAGAAGAATCCAGTCATTGTGAATGTGGAGTTTTCAGAAATTGAAGAGAAGAAATTGCTCTGAGTATTGAGGGATCATAAGTCAGCCATTGGTTGGAATATCAGTGATTTGAAGGGGATAAGTCCTACATTCTGCATGCACAAAATATTCATAGAGGAGGACTTTAAACCAATGGTTCAACATCAAAGGAGGCTCAATCCAACTATGAAGGAAATGGTAAGGAAAGAAGTGATAAAGTTGCTTGATGCAGGTATAATTTATCCCATTTCTGACAGTGAGTGGGTGAGCCTGGTTCAAGTGGTTCCAAAGAAAGGTGGCATGATTGTGGTGATGAATGAAAATAATGAGTTGATTCTTACAAGGCAAGTTACTGGTTGGAGGATGTGTATTGACTACCGGAAGCTTAATCAAGCTACAAGGAAAGATCATTTTTCGCTTCCATTCATTGATCAAATGATAGAAAGGTTGGCGGGGCATAAGTACTATTACTTTCTAGATGGGTACTCGGGCTACAATCAAATTGCAGTAGCCCTTGAAGATCAAGAAAAAATTGCTTTTACATGTCCATTTGGAGTCTTTGCTTATAGGCATATGCCTTTCGGGTTGTGTAATGCACCCATCACTTTTCAAAGGTACATGTTCTCAATCTTTTCTGATTTAATTGAAAAATGCATAGAAATTTTTATAGATGATTTTTCTGTATTTGGATCTTCATTTGATACTTGCCTATCCAACCTTGTTTTGGTTTTAAAAAGATGCCAATAAACTAATTTTGTTCTTAACTAGGAAAAATGTCATTTTATGGTAAGAGGAGGTATCGTTCTTGGTCATCAAATTTCTACAAGAGGAATTGAGGTGGATAGAGCAAAGGTGGAGGTAATTGAAAAGTTACCACCACCGGTTAATGTGAAAGGTATAAAAAGTTTTCTTGGGCATGCTGGTTTTTATAGGCGGTTTATAGAAGATTTTTCTAAAATTGCTAAGCCCTTGACAAACCTTTTGGAAAAAGATGCCATTTTTTTGTTTGATGATGCATGCTTGGAAGTTTTTAATAAAATAAAAGAAAAGCTAATTTATGCACCTGTGATAATTGCCTCTGATTGGAGTTTGCCTTTTGAGATAATGTGTGATGCAAATAACTTTGCTGTAGGTGTAGTTTTAGGACAAAGAAAAAATAAAATTCTGCATATGATTTATTATGCAAGTCATGTGTTGAATGATGCTCAGAAAAATTATGCCACGACTGAAAAAGAGTTACTTGCTATTGTGTTTGCTTCTGAGAAATTTAGATCCTATCTTGTTGGGTCTAAAGTCATTGTTTACACTGATCACTCTGCCTTGAGGTATTTGTTTGCTAAGTAGGATGCTAAGCCACGATTGATTAAGTGGATATTGCTTCTCCAAGAATTTGATTTGGAGATAAGAGATAAGCAAGAAAAGCAAAATGTTGTGGCTGATCATCTCTCTAGGCTTGTCCAAGCTGAGGGGGACAAGGAAATTCCATCCATTGTGGAGGAGTTTCTTGATGAAAAATTGATGATGGTATATTCTATCCTTTGGTTTGCTGATTTTGTAAATTACAAGGCTACAGGTATTGTCCTTAGTGATTTTAATTGGCAACAAAAGAAATTTTTTTTTCATGATGCTAAATTTTATTTGTGGGATGAACCTTTGTTGTTTAAAAGATGTGCTGATGGGATCATTAGAAGATGTGTCCCTGACGATGAATTTGAAAAAATTTGTGGCACTGTCATGGGTCTGAATATGGTGGGCATTATAGTGGCGAAAGAACTGCCGCTAAGGTTTTGCAATGTGGCTTCTATTGGCCTACTTTGTTTAAGGATGCCCGCAATTTTGTTGAAAAATGTGATAGATGTCAAAGAGTAGGGAACATTTCTAAAAGGAATGAAATGCCTTTGAAATCCATCTTGGAGGTTGAAATTTTTGATGTTTTGGGGATTGACTTTATGGGACCATTCCCATCGTCTTTCTCTACTAAATATATTTTGGTTGTTGTAGACTATGTCTCCAAGTGGGTAGAGGTTGTGGCATTACCAACCAATGATGCCAAGGTTGTGATTTTTTTTCTTAAGAAACGTATTTTTACAAGGTTTGGTGTGCTTAGAGTTGTGATAAATGATGGGGGGTCACACTTTTGTAATAAACAGTTTGAATCATTGTTGAGTAAATATGGTGTGAAACATAGGATAGCTACCCCCTACCATTCACAAACCAGTGGACAGGTGAAAATTTCACACAGAGAGCTGAAGAGGATCCTGGAAAAAGTGGTAGGTTCCTCAAGAAAAGATTGGGCTAGAAAATTGGATGGTGTGCTTTAAGCATATAGGACAACTTTTAAAAATCCAATTGGAATATCCCCATATCATTTAGTGTATGGCAAATCATGCCATCTTCCACCGAACATAAAGCTTATCAGAAAGTCTTTTGACTTGAAAACTGCGGGTGAGAAAAGGTTACTGTAGTTAGATGAGCTGGAAGAATTTAGGTTGCAAGCTTATGAGAGTTCTAAAATCTATAAGGAGAGAACCAAAAGATGGCATGATAAAAGAATAATTTTGAAAGAATTTGAACCAGGACAACAAGTATTATTGTATAATTCTAGACTAAGACTTTTCCCTAGAAAGTTAAAGTCTAGATGGTTAGGTCCTTTTGTTGTTAAAGAAGTGAGTCCCTATGGTGCAATTGAGATTGCGAAGCCAATTTCAGGAAGAAGTTTTAAAGTTAATAGCCAAAGGTTGAAATTGTACCTTGGGGGAGATTTGAACAGAAATAGGGTTAACATTACCCTTCACTCACCTTCTGATGAGGGTGAGAAGTCTTACTAATCCTATAACATGATTTTTCTTGATAGACATCCCAAGTGGTAGTTTAGTTTAGTTTTTTTTTTTGTTAATTTTTGTTTTGAACATGATTTTTTTGTTAATTTTTAGTTTAGTTAAAAACATGATTTTTGTTTTTAACTTTGTTAGTTGTTGGTTTATGTGAAGAAGAAGAAAAAAAGAAAAAAAATTTGAAAAAAAAACTGAGAAAATGGAAGAAGTTTGAAATATTTGTGATTGAGAACACCATAACAAGCGTTAAAGACCCGCTCTAGCATGGTGGAACCGGCGTTGAGAATAGTCTCACTAATCCTATAACATGATTTTTCTTGGGAGACATCCCAATGGTAGTTTAGTTTAGTTTTTTTTTTGTTAATTTTTGTTTTGAACATGATTTTTTTGTTAATTTTTAGTTTAGTTAAAAACATGATTTTTGTTTTTAACTTTGTTAGTTGGTGGTTTATGTGAAGAAGAAGAAAAAAAAAATTTGAAAAAAAATTGAGAAAATAGAAAAAGTTTGAAGCGCTCGGGCGTGCGCACATGAACGCTCGAGTGTTCTCTGGTAAAAAAATTGAAGTTTCTGTCTGAGCACGCTGAAGCGTGGCTCAGTAGGACGCTCGAGCGCCAGTTTTTAACGCTTAAGCATGCTGTTCTCAACGCCTGAGCGTTCTCAGGTCTGGAAAGATGAGTTCTCTGTTTGACCACGCTTGAGCGTGGTGGAACTAGCGTTCAAGCGTACGAAAAAAATAAAAAAAAATACCCATACTTTTAAATTCACGCACAACTCTCTAGCACCGGAAGATGATTTGCACTGGAAGTTTATGCAATTGGACTTGGGAGGTCAGGATGGTGTAGTTGGAGAGGATCAAGAAATGGAAGAGGAGGAAAATGAAGAGTGACTTTTTTTTAGGAGTAATTTTTTTTTTTAGTTTCATTTCTTTATAATTTTTCACTTTGTTTTATGACTTACCTATCTTTGTGTTGTGCTAATGTTGTCTTAGTTTTGAGTTTTGTCTAGTGATGTGCTTCAGGTTATCTCAGAACAAGATGGAGGGATAGGAGGCACTACTAATGGTGACCTCCAGTTTTGGACACGAGATAGGGGAGTTGTCTTTTTCTCTTGTTTTATTTTGTTTTATAGTTCTAGTTGTGTGTTGTTTTCTTTTATTTTTGAGTGTTCTTAGTACCTACAAGTTAAGATCGGTATCCCCTTTTTGAAAAAATGAAAAAAGAGAAAAATAAAAATAAGCATGCTTTAGGGGGACACCACTCTTGACAATTTCATTGTATTGTCTACCCACCATGTTTGTTTTTCCTTTAATGTGAAGATGACCCTTATGGTTTAGTTTATCATTTTGAGTTTGTTCTTGTGTGAATTTCATAACTTTGATGCATTGTGTTGAACCTTGTTGATTGAAGTTCATGGCAATAAAATTTTGATGAGAATTTTTTGGATTTCTTAACTTTACCTTATGAGTCATTTGGGCCTATTAATTGTTAAATTCTTTGATGAGTGTCACCATTGAAATTCATGCTCTTGAGTTTACGTGGTTCTTGTTTGAAATTCATGATTCACATGCATGTCATAAAAATGATTAGGGCAATTCATTTCATATAGCTACTTTGACCAAATAGCCAACCTTGAATTTTCCTCCTTTACTTAGCTCATTTGAGCTTTAAATGTAAATCTTTGGTTGTTTTCACCAATGAGCCTTAACTTGAAAAACAATGTTTCTACTAAACCTTCATGAATGGGAGAGCATTGCGTTCTTGTGTGTGGGTTTGACATAAGTTTGGGGGAGAATATGTTGTAATATATGTTGGTGAAAGGAAAAGATGGTCATAAAAAAAAGGAAAAAAAAAAGAAAAACAAAGCAAAAAAAAAATGGAAAGTGGTGATTAGAAAAAAGATAAAGGAAGGTGAAAGGAGGACAAAAATGAAAGACGTGGAAAAAGGTTGCATACAAAGTATGTCTCTTTAAAAATAATTTGTGCTCTCCTATTCCCTTTGGTGCTAGCTTGTTTACCCTTTCTTATTCTTCCCACTTACCTTGGCCACGTTACATCCTAAATAAAGTCCCTTTGATTTATGCATGTTGTGAATTGTGGATGAATGATTGAGATGAAATTCAAACTTGAAGTTGCATGGTTTTGATGTGTGAAATTGAGTGATACACTTACCCAAATAAATTTGAGTGATTGAGTGACTTTGAATTTCCTATGAGAAGTTGGGTGTCCAATGGTTCTTCCTTAATTGAATTAGCCATGTTCTTTAATTTTTCAAGTGTGGAAATAATGGTGCATCACTGTTATGATTTCTTCTTTTGAACATTCTTGGATGTGAGCTTGTCATAAGGTGATTCTTTTGTTCTAGGATTTTTTTTTACATGGTAGGGTGGTGCATTGCTTTGTTATTGTTAAGTTGTGGGTATCCATTGAGTCAATGTTTGTTTGGTCTTTGTTACTTTTGCTTGGGGACTAGCAAACGCTTAAGTGTGGGGGTGTGATGATTCTTAATTTGTAGTTGATAGGGTGTTAATTTTAATTAATTTTTGTTTAGTTTTATTAGTTATAGGTTTTATTTCTGTTTTATTTTTATTAATTTCGTAGTTGGTTTTATTTTTACTATTATTAGATTTTATAGTGTCTTTATGAGCGGTTTAGCAGTTTGGAGCGTTTCTGAGTAGGAGGTTCCACGCTCAAGCGTGGGCTGCTTCACGCTCAAGCACCCGGCACGCTCAAGCGCCCGGAATGCCATGCTTGAGCGTGACAGTTACACTTCAGGAAGTTGATAAATCGTGCAGAGCACAAAGGGCAGAAAAGGAGAAAAGGATTTTTTTTTTTTTAGAGAAATTCTTACAGAGAGAGTTACACAGTTTCGAGGAGGAGGAAAGGGAGCAATCATAGAGAGTTGAAGCTGCCAAGTAGAGACTCATGATGGCTTTCTTACCTTCATCTTCTTCATTTGTTTGTTCTGTTTCATGTCTAGCTAAATTCCTTTTGTTAGAGGTAGATGGAACTGCCTAGATAACTTGTGTTTTTATTCTGAATAATGACTTGTTCTTATTTGTTTAATTTCAAGAGTTTATTCATTGTTTTCATGTTTTATCTACTGTATGGATTTGCAATTGGGAAATTCGAATTCATAGTCGCTGTTTGTGAATAGACGGTTTGTGCGTGTTACTTAAGAATAAGAACACAATCAAATTAGCATTATTGAGTTGTAACCATTCTTATTGCTCTTGTTAATTTGCTAATACTCAAGGAATTAAATTAGTAATTTAGGCAGGAAGGTTTATCAACCTAAGGAATTAGTGGATAAATAACAAAAACTCAGCTTCTTGAAATTGGATAAACTGTTCAAGTTAATTTCCAGGATTGAATAAGTAAGAAAGGCAGGAAAATTGATCCTCTAACAATTTCTTTTCGATTGTTTACAAACTAATTTTCCGTTGCTTGAATTTTCTCAATTGAAAATACCAAAAATATTTTCTGTTCTTGTTAAGTTTCTATTTTTGCTTATTGGTGAAAACCAATTCTATTTTTTTCGGTCACTCAAACGAAGTTGAGTTGGTACATTAGTAGTTAACAGTTCAATTCCTGAGAACGAAAATTTTTATACTACAAAGTGATTTGGTGCACTTGCCAAAAATAGCTTAACAATGGCGCCAAAGATTAGTGTGAGCAGGCACGTCAGATATCGTGTAATAACATCCTTAGGAAAAAAAAAAGTAGGAATCGCTAATTAAAGCTCAAACCTTTGATTCATAGATGAGTTTAGGAGCTAGAACTAGAAAAAACCAGCACCACTACTCCCCTGAACCGACTCATGGCACTCCATCTCATGTTGATAAGCACTTTTCTTTGGGGGAAAAAAATATCCCTTCAAGGTGATAGACTGACTGATAGTGCCATATAATCTGATTGTCCCTACTCCTAGTAAGAGGGCTAACATGGTTTAGATTAGATCACATGACAACTTTAATTAATTTTGTTTATATAAATCGTGTTAATTAGTCTATATAAGAAATTTTCTCAGAAATTTAGATAAAAAATTCAAAAATTAATAATAGGTCAATTAAATACGAATATCACTATTAGAAATAATAAAATAAAAGACCTCATTGTACACTTAGGTCATGCCAATACCACCACATATATATTAGTTCATGGTTCCTAAGTAGAAGACCTGTAAATTAAATTTGTTATTACCGAGAGGTTTCCAAGTCCGTTCCAATTGTGGTGGGGGGTAAGGATCACAGAGGTTTGGAGCCGGTCCTTTTTTTATTTTGTTGGTTTTGGTGATGGGTCCTTTTCTGTTTAGGCTCTCAATTTTTTACTTTTATTAAGAGGCTGCAGCGCAACTCAATGAATTGAAGGCCCGCAAAAAGATCCATGTTGCCAAATTGTAAAGATTTGGGCAATCACCAGTTATAAGACCAACCCATCTATCAAAGCGCAGGACTCACAGACCAGTGATGCTGTTTTCAGCCCAAACAAATGCCCTTGTGTAATGTACTTTTAGTTTAGTTAGTACTCCAAATTCTTTAGCAACCCGCACCGATTATTATTATTAATCTACTCTAGTCTAGACGTAGATTACGCCACCTGTCATACACGTGGCTTTATAAAATTGACAGTTCGGAAACTTCGGGAACTATCTATTTTCCAATGCCCCGTCTTCTTCAGCTTCAGACTAGGACAGACGGTGCCATTGCCAACTCCTTCTCCTTGGTTCCACTGAGCTCTGCTTGTGCTTCCTATAATACCCTCCTTCGATTCGAGATCTAACCTTTCTGTAAGTCTTCGGTTTACACTTTTGATCACTTAAATACACTCATCAAAGCTTTTCATGTGTTTCTGAAAATACTTTGTTAACTTTCTCTCCTTAGTCCTTATTTCCAAATAATTTCACCAAATTATATTAGCAATAGCATGATCTCGTGTGTCGCTAAACTTATGTATGCGAATACGATCATTGAAGCAGTGGGTATTTATGATTATAGTCATATAACTATTAAGATGCAATACAAGGATTCCATTGGTGGCATAGCTTCTGTTTATTTCGTTTTATTTTTTGTTCCTCTTTTCTCAAAGAAAAATTGCTTTACATTAAATTGGGTGCGAAGAATCGTATTATTGTATAGTGCATCACAATCCATGGTTTGCTTGTGGCATATGAGAAGTGTACGTGTGTGTGCCATTTCATTCAATATTCATCAATGCATTTTCGTTTTTCTACTTTGCAGAACAAATCAGTACTGTTATCTGTTGCCCAATTTGCTTAACATATTGGCTCTTTCGAAATTATACTCTAGACTAGATGATTTATCAAAAAGAGTTACTCTAGTATCTTCGTGGTATGGTTATATGGATTGGATTGTACTGTTAACATCAACTTGTTATCTGATCATAGTTGTTGCAAAAATTAATGTGCAGTTTTTAACCCAAATAATAATAATAATAATAACAATAATAATAATAATAATAATAATAATATAGAGGCGTATAAGCGTGTAAAAAGTGTAGGAGGTCTGAGCATATCAATGCGTATTGTGCTCTGCCCCCTCATTCCAAGTAGAGTGATGTCTCCTCTTTTTTGTCGGCGGCAATATGCTTAGTGGGCGAGTGACTCTCTGTGCGTTGCACGCTTGAGGACTAGCCTGGAAGGTCAAGTTGCTCCAATTTTGTGGGTCCATACTTGGTCTAGAATAATTGTCCTCAGTTTAGTGCTTGGATGAGACAGCTAAGTGTTAAGATATATGTTTAAATGGAGCATATGGCACGCAATAGACAAAGGGATTCGAGTCATAGTGTTCTATGCTGGATCTCGCGTTGTTCTCTCAAAGGGCCGAGGTTTGTGATCTATCAGAGTGAAAATTTGGGATACATGAGTAAGGTCGTGATCTGGATTGGATCGCTTTGCTTACCTCATATCTCGAGGTCCGAGGTAGATAGTTAGGGTCCCCATGTTGTGTGGGGTCCGCTTCGGTTCACTCTTAAACCGATACTCAGGGTGTTGTTTCACCGCGAGATTTGCTGAAGTTTTGGTGTTCGACTCACGTGTCCCTTCGTAACGCCATGCGTTGCTTTAGTTTTGAACGTTCTGAGCCTTGTCCTTTCGGTTGCCTTCACTTAGAAGCAACGTGACACATGGTTGAAGTGTATTGCTTGAGCTTTATATCATCATAATGGGCCACTTTGAAATGGTGTATCTGTAGAGCAGCGAAGTATCTGCCCCCTTTAATGGCAACGATTCGTAACAGACTGCACTTGCTCGGGAACCGCTGCTTGGCATTTACGAGAAATTAAATCGTTTTGATAACAATAGCAACTTTGTGTAGCTTCCCACCTGTTCGCTGCCCTCGTGGCCAATCACAAGGGGGAAGCATTAAAATGTGGCTTCGGGAGTGCGGCCAACTTATTTTTTCGGGAGCTAATCAGAGCATCTCATTCCCTCTATATATTGGGAATGTTTGCGATGAGGCTGTCATATATTCCTTTCATTCTTTGATTGTGCTCGAAAGTGATTATTTCCTAGAGAATGGTCCCTTTCGTGCCTCTTGTGTATGTGTAGAGGGTCGTGTTTCCTTTTGAAGCCATATTCTTGTTTTTTCCAAAATTCTTAAAAATATTTCTTTTTTCGCCAGACGTTCCTTTAATGGAGGCTTTTCTTTCTAGGCGTAATGGCTTAGTGGGGACTATGTAACTGCTCTATGTTGCTTGGTCAACACGTCTTCCGGTGGCAAAAGCCTTTCTTTCCCGGTATACGCGAGACTATGCAACCTTCCTGTGCTTGCCAAAAAAGTTTGTTGTTTCTGCTGTAATTCTTATGAGGTGTGAAGGTGTTTCACTCATGTCCTTCCTCTGCTCTCCTGTGTATCTTTCATGGTGCTCACTGCATCGTGGGTGTGTAGTCAGATGTGTAGGAGGTTCTCGGGTGGAACAATCTTAGAGTGAAGCGTTCTCCTTATATTGGATGAGAGGAAAGTCGTGGGTGCTGATTTCTGGAAGAACCGTGTAGGTGGTCGTGGTTAGTATTCGGTCATCATCATCATCACATTTGGCTTCCTTTTCGGCTTCCTCCAGTGGGCACCTCGGCCTTAAAGTAGTTTTGTAAGTTCTTTTTGTAAAGTTTCTTGTAAATTAGACACTGTTTGGAATGAGAATAAAGACTTGTTTTCTCGAATATTCTTTTTCTCATTGTACTATACAGTTAAAATGTCACTGTCTTGTGTAGTTGTTTTCATAATTTTGAGATTGGTCCAATTGCTAAGTCTCGATGTACATTTGTATAATGAACGCTTGCTTTATTAGACCAAGGTGAGTGCAAAACTTGGTCTCAGTGGTGCGTGTTGTGTGATTGGACGAGCATTCACTTCACCATCTGAAATGAATACGAAACTCGATCTCAGTGGTAGGGTTTGTTTGATTGGATGAACATTTACTTCACCATCCGAGGTGAATACAAAACTCAATTTCGGTGGTAGGGTTCGTTTGATTGGATGAACATCTACTTCACCATTCGACGTGAATATGAAACTCGATCTTGGTGGTAGGGTTCATTTGATTAGATTAATGTTCACTTCACCATCCGAGATTAATATGAAACTCGATCTTGGTGGTAGGGTTCATTTGATTGGACACAGTAACCCAATGGTGTGGAGTCCATTGTCCCGGGTTACTGTCTATTGTCCTTAACTACTGCAAACCACATCGGTCAATGGCTAAGGTGCAACTCAAATGGGAACGGGTTAAGACCCTTGATTGTGCTGCTTGACCTCAGAGGGTGTTCAAGTGGCTCTCCCCAGTTTGGTCGTCTTACGTAGATGTTGGAATAACTAATCATTTTCGGACCCGGTATTTCTTGGACCTCGCCAAGGCGTCCTGGCCTTGTGGGATATGGCACGCCGAGGTATTTGTGGACTTGCGGTTGAAGTTTTGGCTTCAAATAAGACAACAGTTGGAGAAAGCTGATTTATTGATATCGGGAGCAATTTACATAACTGAAGTGTTCAACTATAGTATTTTCTCAATTTGTTTGCATTCTATATATTTTTAATTGGCTTGTCTACGAGGGTTTCCAGGGTGTATATCCCCTTATTGGTTATGGACATAATTTTGTATGTTCTTTCCGAGTTAGGCACTCTTTTGCAGTTTTTCCTCTGATGTTCGATGTGCGTAGTACAAGATTGCCAAGGTTGAACCGCTGCGGGATTACTTTGGAATTGTATCGCGCAACAATTTTCTACTTTAGGGCTGGTTCTTGGACACGGGCAATGCAGCGCCATTCATCCAGGAGGTTAAGTTCATGGCGGATGAGGCTCAGGTTGGTTTCGTCGGAAAAAATTTGCTTCCTCCAACTCGACTCTCCTATCTCCACTGGGATCATGGCTTCGCAATCGTAAGTCAACTTAAACGATGTTTCTCCTGTGAAGTGTGGTGACTATTTAGGACCAGGTATGAGCCTACAAAACTGGAGCAACCCGACCCACCAAGCTGGTCCTCATACATGTAATGCACAAAGAGTTACTCGCCCACTAAACCTATCCCCCCTCCCCTCGACAGAAAAGAGTGGACACCACTCCACTCGGAAGGAGGGGACAGATCATACAGAACAATGATTTCTTGCACTACAATGGGGCAGAGCGTAATACGCACTGATACGCTCAGACCCCCTACACTTTTTGCACGCTCATACGTCTCTATATGAAGGCTAAACAAAGAGGACAAAGGTACGCATTAATTTTATTACTCACTATCCTTCTTGAGCTGCCACTGACTTGAGTGTTAGAGTGTCTTTTGTAGGTACCCACCCCTCACTCCTCGTACTGTTGCAGCTGCGTTACGAAGGAGTCTACCATTGTTTACCTTATCTCAGAACCCGGTTTTGAACATTGACGCTGTTTGTGGGAAACTCGAACTGTCAGATGTAACAATATGAGGAGTGAGGGGTGGGTACTTATAAAAGGCACTCCGACGCTCAAGTCAGTGATAGCTCGAGGAGGAAAGTAGGGCAATGAACGTGTAAAAAGTGTAAGGGGTCTGAGCGTATCAATGCGTATTGCGATTTGCCCCCTTGCAATGCAGGAAATTATTCTGTATGATCTGTCCCCTACTTTCGAGTGGAGTGATGTCTCTTCTTTTCTATCGAGGGGGGACATACGAGTTCGATTCCCACAAACAGCGCCAATGTTCAAAACTGGGTTCTGAGAGTTACCTAAAAAGGTAAACAATGGTAAACTCCTTCGTAGCGCAATCGCAATGGTATGAGGAGCGAGGGGGTGAGTGTAACATCCTAATACCAATATCTCAGTATAAACATCGTACAAGAGATATTTAGCATTACAATGTCACTACATACGCACTAATCATATATTATATCCATAATGTTTGTTGGAAACACTATAGAGAGCCATATGAAATGCGAAAATACAATATTTATATCATAATGCATCAAGGTACATTTACATCATTAGCCTTAGTAAAGACTTGAAGTACTATATAACTCTATATGTTTCAAAAGGAATACTAAAAAGTACAATAGTTTGAAACATAATACATAAGCTAATCTAATCTTTAGTCTCTTTCTTCTTCTTATTCTTGAAAGAAGATTCACCTGGAATTACATGATACACAGCGGGATGAGAAACTACAATCTCAGTATGAGTAATCAAAACCAGTCATACATAACATATGAAAGTATAATCACAGTTACTACAAATGAAATATGATTAAAACATCTACAAGGTCTAATCATAACATTAGATAAGTTATTACACATCTCATATATACATCTAGTTCAACTTAGAACCAAAATGTAAAACTTAGGAATTATTGGTTTCTTGTGTTATTTTGTAGCAAGTAGAGTTATCTCCTCACACTACACATATATCCTGGCACATGAGAAGTTCGGTCTAAATCCTGATTCTAAAGAATCTTATGGATCCTTACTATTCTCTTCTGACCTTGGCACTATCGACTTATCAGGGTTATGTCCTTTCTCCATTGAGTCTATTAGACACCCTTTCGATTTCTCTTGGCCTTCATGAATGCTGTCAACGGATACTCACAAAATCAACACTACCAAGCTTTCTTATACATACTAGGTATAATTTTCTTCTTGAAAACTTACCTATTTGTGCTTTAACACACATTAGGAAACATATACTAATGAATCCATCAAGTCTAGAACTTCAAAACACCACAAAATGACATTTTTAAGGTTCCTGACACTAACGTCGCGGCATTGACTTGGGCACGTCGTGGCGCCTTAGCCTCAGGTTTTACTACTGAGGCAGCATCACTTTCACGCCGCGCTGCGCTGCGGCGTTAATAACATCGCGATGTGTGCAGCGAAATCTGGCCTCACACTGCGATGTAACCTTAACGTCGTGACATGGCGTCTCTTATGCCGCGGCACTCATGACAAAAACTAGGTTCTGCATAATTCTGCAAACCATGGTACTGTTCCATTGGTCATTTTCTCGAATTTTGGCCATTCCAACATAGTTTCTAAGTGATTCCAAGTTCCTAATCAGTTCATAAACACATAAGAATCTTCAATCACCAACCAAAACAACTTAATTTGGATTAATGCACCAAAATCCACCTTGGGTGACCTAACCCTTAAATTTGGGATTCTAAGGCCTAAATGACAAATTCTAAGCTTTTATATCAGAATTAGGCTTTGAACAAGTCATAAACAATCAAAGAAACTCAATCATGCAATCAAAATACATTAAACACCTCTAAAACTCATTTTGACCTATTAAGTAACCTAATTGCTCAAATAGAGAAAAAAGTAACAAGAAGTAAATTTGATCACAAAAACCTCTATCTTTAACAGCTGAGTAGAGATTCAAGTTTGACTGGATCTCACACTTTAGCTTTCCCTTTAGATTTTCTCTTTCTCTCTTCCTCCTCCTTAGCCTTTGCTTCTCCTTTCTCTCTTTCTCTTTGCAAGTTTTCCTGCTTCTGTTTTGTGAAGCAACGTGCCTTGAGAGAGGCCTTATAAAAGGAGAAATTAAGACTCATATGGCCTTAAGCCAAAACTGATAAAATCCGATCTGCTAAAAACACTCAAGTTTAGCTAAATCCAGATTTTCAGCTTCCAACAACTTTAAAATAAATACTAAGATTCATATAAAAATTCGTTTCAATATTATCTGATATTTTCATATCTGCTACTAGTTAAACCAGTTATAATTAGATAACCAGTATGCCTAAAAATGTCAAACTAACTCAGTTTACCTTGAAACTTTAATTGTAGCTCATTTTACATATTTGTGACCTAGAAACTCTCCTAAGTAATTTATGTTATTATCTGAATCATTTTAAGTTATTTTTTACAGTCAGGGCTGTAATTAAGTACCTAAATTAACTCAGATTATCACAAAATTAAACATACATGTTAAACTAGTCATATGCTACCTCCTGAACACATAAACAAGTCTAACATGTCATTTAAGGTATTATAGTGAGTACTTGCACAAGACATTTTAACGCTCAAGTCAGTGGTAGCTCGAAAAGGATAGTGGGCAATGAAATTAATGCATACCTTTGTCCTTTTTGTTGAGCCTTTATATAAAGATATATAAGCGTGTAAAAAGTGTAAGGGGTCGAGCTTATCAGTGTGTATTGTGCTTTGCCCCCTTACACTACAAGAAATCGTTGTTTCGTATGATTTGTCTCCTCTTTTCGAGTGAAGTGGTGTCTCCTCTTTTTTGTAGAGAGAACATGTTTAGTAGGCGAGTAACTCTTTGTGCATTGCACGTTTAAGGACCAATCTGGTAGGTCGGATTGCTCCAATTTTCTGGGTACATACTCGGTCCAAAACGGTGTGCAATAAAGATCGTATTGATTGACGTTGACTTAGTTTTAGATTCTCGATTTTGATCTATTTATTTATTTCTTATTCTCGGGGAGCTACTGTTAGATTAGGGGAACTTTGCAAATATATGAAAATTTATGAAATAAAATTTTGTACTTGAAACAGGTATATTGGCGACTTCAACACCCAAGAAACAAGAGAACAATGAATATGGCGAAATGAGGCTAGCTACTAAAGAGATGATTGACCCAATAGACACATTTAGCAGGCCTCCACCCTTCCCCCAGTTCTAGTACCATTGGTTGCTCTCTCGTTGTTAGCGACATGGTGGAACTGCGGTACCGTTGATGGTGCCAAGTGATGTGAGATCATACCCTGTAGTGCAAGCAGTTCTTAAATAGAGATAGAGATCCATTTTTAAGTGTGCTCTCTACTTGAAGAAAATCTTGGAAATATAGATCACAACATTGAATGCATAGCTAAGCAATCGAATCATGAAGCTCCAGAGCTTTATGTAGCCATCTAGTAGTGGATTCAGGAAAGGTGCTACAAATATATTGTAAATTCTCAATATCCATTTTAGTACTGCATGAGGACTTCTTAAGAACCCTGCAAGAACACACAGATTAATGGATATTTTAGGATGATTAAAAGGAAATGAAAAATCTAGGAATGCTGACTTACACTCGGTTGCTTTTGGAAAGTCATCAAATAATGAAGTCACGGTCTTCAATAGAGTCTGAATTTCTCAAGAGGAACCGCCAATAGAATAGATTCAAAAGGAGAAAAAATACGATATGATTATTAGATATTCGATGAGTGTGCATCAGGGAAAAAAAATAGGAAAGAGACTTTCAACATCATAAGAATCAGAATACTTAATTAAGAGAGTCAGTTTGCATTTTCGGAGTTACCAGAACGATGCTTCCAGGTTTGACTGGTGATTCAATTAATACTTCAGTTCTCCTGAATATAGTATTATAGTGAGTTTTTTTTTTTTTTATTTACACAATACAAGACTGTCGAGATTTGAATTATTTTGCTTTGTACCTTATGATCATGTTTTCTCCTTCTTTTGATAACTTGAAGAAGCTGCAACCTCTGGTGAATGGGATCTGTTCCTTTTTCCATTCTACCATACCACAAAGATTTACATCAAAACTTGGATCATTTGTTTCTTAGGAAATAGTAAATAATAAGGAGAAAAGTAGTAAAGAATCTAGAAAAGGAATATGACCCAAGTGCCAGTTCGCTGCAGCGGTTAAATCATCTCCCTCGCATATTTGTCTGACTTTGAATTTCACATTCTGGCCCATGCTAGCAGTAAGCTGCTCTAAGAAATGCATCACTTCCTGCAATGTTACTTTTAGACAATGTAGTGTAGCTATTTACTCAATGCAATCAACCATGGCTTAATTATTTCAGGGTAAAAGGTATGGTTCAGATACAAACCTTCTTTCCTTGGAATGGTTTGGTGAAGGCATAGTCATCAAAACAAGCATCTTGAGATATGCATTCACCTAATTGTCGTAGCTTTTTCTCATTGATGCATGTGTAGAATTGATCTACTGTTTCTGCTGGAGAGAATGAATTTTGCCCAGATTTGGGATCTCCGTTTGATCCTATTGCTGAAATTCTATTGTTATCCCAAGATTTGTTTAGGACGTTCCTTTTGAATTGTATCCGCATCTTGTTTGAGTGCAAGTTGCATGTTCTTTTGCTGGAGGAGAACCTGAGGGCGAGCCTCTTTGTGATGTCGGAGTTTATTCCCTGGCATGAAGCTCTGGTTGGGAATTTGACTACAGCATCCATTTCTAAATTTTCTTACCCAAACATTACCTACCACGTACAAGTAATGGCAACTCACCAATATATTGCTGCCTATGTGACTCAATCGAGGAAAAGAACAAAGAGCTTTCTCTAGCTTTAACCAAGGAATCAGTGCCTAGTTTGTTTAGCTTCTCCATTTGCTTTACTTTTCTGGCTTGACATGAAATCCAAGAATATTACCTCATTCCTTGGTCCGGTATAGAATTATTTTAATTACTATTTTACCTTTTGCTTTTTAATATGCAAATTCTCATTCCCTGCTGTCACGGCCGGCACTTACCTCACCCTCAACCGCTGCTACCAAGGTAGTAGTGTTTATTCTTCTTCTCAACCATGGTTACCAAGTACTAAGGTAGTAGTGTTATTGAACAATTTATTCTTATCCTCAACCATTCCTGTTTGGTATGGCATGTCAAATGTAAGGTTAAGAAAATTATCTATTTATTATTGACTGTAATAGAAAATAATTATTTCATTTTTTATTTTCAATTTCATTCCCGCAGAGATCATTTCTTCCAACCAAAGCTAACCTTCCTTGAGTGTGCACTAATGTCAATCCAAAGCTAAGAGATCCTATTGTTGTCACAATGCTATGGCACTTCTATAATACAATTTTAGCCCTGGACGAGGAAGATGGCATCAGGCATAATCTTTGGGCAAAACTTTCTTATCGTTGCAGACAGAGTAAATCATATAAGGAGCATTGAACTATGTTAATTTTCGGTCAATAAGATAAGTCGTTAGGTATAGGTTGATAGATAATTTCAATCTATTTTAATTCCTTGTATGTATGTAACATATTCAACTTCTTTTTGACACTATGGTTTTAATGAGGAAAAATTAAAAGGAATTTGATGAATGTAACGTAGGCATAACATACATTTTATTTTGAGTAAAGAGATAGTGTTGTGTAGTCTCAGATGAGCAATGTGCATGACGGGACAGTAGTTTAGTGATTGGTGGTATATCATTATAATTATAAACTTTATGGCGGACAACTAACTTATTGAAACAGAAGAGAGGGTGGAACATGGAGAGCACAGGGATATGTAGCCCCGTGTATAGCAATCTAATTGTGGTGATTTTAAATCAAGAACCCCAAGAAGACTAGAAGAGTACAACTGTACAAGTTGGTGGTAGAATTGGGTTAAGCTCGCCAGCGATACCCTACATGGGGTCTATGGTTATAGCTAGCCTTATAGGATGAGCTGGTTTTCTGGTTTCTAGTTTACAACAACAAATGCACAGGCAAGCGCAAGAAGTCATAGACAAAGAATCTATTATCTATCTCATTCATTGCGTTTGGGTCAATTGAATTCTGAAAGTCACGTTCACATGATCTGATACAACAAAATAGAGAATATAGGCAAGTTCTATCTGTCCATATCCTTATGTCTAGCCAAACAGGAGGCAGTCCTGTATCATCCACATTGACATAATAATATACAATTGGGTCAAGCGAACACCGCCCAGACAACCATGACAGAAAGGCTAATTCAACATATTTCAACCAGAAACTGTAAGGAAGATAGATAAAATGGAGAGGTGAACCTTTTTTGTATTTGTATTTGTCTGATGATTGTGGACGGTGGTCATGCTTAATACCTGCGATACAAGTTTCACGACCTGTGACGCAGAATCATCATCATCATCATCTGTATATTAATATATAGGTTAAATTAATCTGTAGGTCCTTGTAGTTTCATTAAGTTTTTAATTAAGTCCCTATAGTTAAAAAGTTTTTAACAAAGTCCTTATAATTATAAAACTTTGTAATCGAATCCTCGAAAACTAACACCGTTTAACTCTCATTTCTCCTCCTTCCAAGTCAAGTTCTGTCGAATGAAGATTCTGTCGAATGAAGATCAATTATGTCGAATGAAGATCAGTTCTGTCGAATGATGCATAAAGCTGTCGAAAAAAAAAAGAAATCTGTCTTTCTCATGCATTTTTCCCGTCTTCCCCCTCCCTCTCATTTCTCCTCCTTCCAAGTCAAGTTCTGTCGAATGAAGATCAATTACGTCGAATGAAGATCATTTCTGTCGAATGATGCATAAAATTTGTCAAATATGCTTCAAAAGATCGTTCTAAATAGAATGATGTATAAAGCTGTCGAAGATACTAGAAGATCAGCAGAAATTCTAATTCAACGGATGGATGTTGACATTGAAAAAATCTTCCTAGTGTTGAACCGACAAAAGTACTAAATGGTCAAAAATTCTAATTCGACTGATATTCGACTGATATTTACGGTAGTTAAACGATGTTAGTTTTTGAAGACTCGGTTACAAGGTTTTATAATTATAAGGACTTTGTTAAAAAAAATTTAATTATAAGGACCTAATTAAAAACTTGATGAAACTATAGGGACCTACAGATTAATTTAACCTAATATATATATATATATGAATCATGTGACGCTCTCTAGTAATATATACATATATATAGCCAGCTCACCTTCTAATTTACCCTGAAAATGAGGACAACGACTAAAGAATACACCTTGTTCCCTGAATCCAACCCAATTGGTATATGAAATGAAATACTAACAAACGTATCCACCCAAGAAAAAAACTAATGACTAAATCCCATTACCAGAAACCAGCACCAAAGTCCAGAAGACAGGTTCAAGATACCACTTAATTAACCCGCACGTGTTCATCATTCGCACTGGCAGAGGCGGAAAACAGTGCTGTCCCTCTGAAGCTATATACTACACCTATGATGATTTATTTTTGGGTGACTCTAATCACACCTATGGATTCGAACTCAACTTGTCCTGTGTTGAGCTGAAAGGAATCTTGTACAGTCATACAAATTAGCTGGCATGCTCCCTAACCCCCACCAGTGAGACAGGACTGCTTCACCCTCCTTCCAATATTAAACCTTTGCAATCAATCGCTCACAGGCCTTAACCTGATATTCAAAAATTCCAACAAGCTCATTCAGGGTTCTACTATATAAACTCCTACTCCTAGACCTTACGTTCATCTTATCCCCATTTTCAAAAACCTACATTCAAAAGGTATCAGTTTATTTCAGGTGGCATAACAGAATGAACAACCGGGTGGGTCATGTTCCAGCTGCTGAAGTGGCAAACAGGAACAGGTTCAGAGGCAAAAAGCCACTTCCAAAAAGGGGGCAGATAAAATCAAAGATTGCGGCCAATGCTTTTCATTCTATCATCTCTGTAATTTCCAGAGCCTCTTCATCAGGCTTGCATTCTCCAAGAAAAAAACTAGTCGCTTGAAGCAGAATTGAATAATGCATAAGGATATTGTTGTTTGTTTATTGTATCTACTTCATCTAGTTTTTCATTTTCCTTTATAACCTGTATTCCATTTTACATAGCGCTCTATGTTTTCTCCCCTCTTCAGTTAGCTATATCCAGTTTTGAATGAAAGTTTAGGGCGTCAAAAGAAACTTTGTCAATTTCGAGGAGATGCTATGTACTTATATGCTTTCTTAGTTGTTGATAGTACGAGGATGAATGCACTGCTTTGCATAATAGACAATGGAACCGGATCCTCTCTGCACTCCTAAAAGGATCTAAAGGCAGTTCATATCGAAAGTTCACACTCTCTCAATTCTAATATTTGCCTTTAATGTTTTTTTCATACCAAAAAAAAAATAGTTTTAACGGTTGAGTGATCCATAAACATTATTGGATTCTTAAATTAAAAAAACTTTGGTATGGCCATCCCAAAAAAAAAAGAAAAAAGGAAAGAGAAACTATGGATCCATGGTGTAAAAACTAAAGCATTCACTTTATAAAATTTATAGTTTAGTCTCTCTAGTTTTGAATTACTCAACCACCTCCACTAATCAGACGGTTAAGACACCTGGCATCATGCGTGAGTTGTTGAAAGCTTGTTGCTTACCAGTTTTAAGGTTTGTGGTATAATAGACCTCTGGTTTCTAAGGCCGGGTACGTTAGTTGGGCCCCATTAGCCCATCTCTGGCTCGGGCTCATACTCAGAACAATGAGGCCCATAAGAGGGGCTAAGACACAACTAACCTATGTGGGGTGGTGACCCAAATAGCAAAAAGACACAACTAACCTATGCTAGAAGGAGACTCTAGCGGTAGCAGGTAATTTTGCACCGATGCAGCTCATTAGTCATGAGTTCGCTTTCTTCTTCCTCTACTCGCCTAATTTTGTTCGGGGTACAACCTTTATATGACCACACGTCAATGCTGTTTGCACTAGGGGTGTAAGTGGGTGGTTTGGTTTGATTTTGGAGGGAAAATAAATTCGAACTAATTAAAATCAATTGGTTTGATTTGGTTCGATTTTTGTATTTTTTGATAGATAAATCCGAACCAAACCGAACCAAACATCTATGGATTGGTTTGGTTCGGGTGATCGGGTTAACCTTTTTTTAATACAAAAATAAACTAAATAATTAGTTTTTCATAAAAAAATACAAAATAAATTAATAAAAAAATTTCTAGAAATAGAATCAATCTTATTAATTTGAACACTAATAATTTTCATGTTTTAGAATGTACATTAAAAGGTTCATAAAGAGGGAACAAAGAAACATATTAATATTTGTATTAAGAAATTATATTTGAATAAGTTAAAAAATTATTCAAGATAAATTTAACTTGACAAGTTATATACTACTCCTATTCAATTAAGAGAAAGTTGTGAAATTACTAACCTGGAGATATATGTAACCAATTGAACCCCTAATGACATGAGTAAAGCTAATGAAGACTTGATTAGTTGAACTTTGAACCAAAGAACCTAATAATCCAAAGTTTCCAACCTTTGATCATATTTTCATCCAAGAGAATGTTGTTAGGTTTCAAATCACAATGCATTAGAACTTCACTATCATTGTGCAGGTAATCCAATGCACAAGCAAGATATCAATATTTATATTCAGTATGCTTTCTCTTTCCTTTAATCTAATCTTCCAAGCTCCCATTACTTAAGTACTCATAAATTAGAGTCAGAAATTCATTTTTTTTAAAGTCAATACTAGAGCATTTAAACTCAATTCATCATTTCTAAACTTCCAAATTTAGATGATGTTGTTGTTGTTACTTTCAATTTTTTGTTCTTTATGTATAGTAGCAAGCAAATTGTTAGACATAGTATCAGTGTTACCATTGTGGCTATGATGATATAATGCCTGACATGCCTTCTTCAATGGCCATGAGGCTCACATGCAAAATACAAGCAAAGTTTTTTATTGCCTTCTAAATAGACAGCAAAAAGATTTTGGAATACTCCACCATTAGGAATAGTTTCTTCTAAATCATTATAAGATAAGTTCAAAAGTTGAATGACATGTAGATTTTGAAGTTCAATAGGAATGGATCCAGAGAGTTGTTTAAAGGAAAGATCCAAAGTTTTCAAGCCTCTCACTTTTTCAAGAGTTTTTAGAATAGCACTTGATAGCATATGCTTGGCCAGAACTACAGATCTTAGGTGAAATGAAAATCAAACATTTTAGCAGAGAAATTTTCTAGCCTTCTGTGTTGAACGAAAACGACGTTTTAGAAGTTGAAAGCTGAGAAAATATTACAAAAAATAAAGAAAAATAAGTAGTAATAAAAAAATGTTGTAGCATAATTTTTTAAAAAAATATATAAATATATGGTTTGGTTTGGTTCGGGTTGGTTGGTTTTGAAATTTCAAATCCGATAACCGAACCAATTAAACTTTAATTGGTTTGGATTTTATCCGAACCAATCAATATACCCAAACCGAACCAAACCAATTTAATTGGTTCAGTTTGGATTAATCGAGTTGGTCAATTATCCGAACCAATTTACACTCCTAGTTTGCACTGTGAAAGTTGTGAAACAGGGACAATGATCATCGGATCCTTATAAAATAAGTAAGTAAATTTACATAAATCATTAATAGATGGACTCATGTAAACTTACTTGTTCTCTGTAGAATGATCCTCACTTTAAAGGATCATTGTTCGTAAAACAGATCAAAGATTACATGTTCATTTTTCCCATTCTTTTCGTAATATTTTGTTTTCAAATTCCTATTTATCTTTTTTCATCTTACTTTGTTATTTTCTGTTTAGTTTTTAACAAAATTTTCTTCCTGAATCTTGTTTTTGAACACCGAACTAAAATGATTGGTCTAAGTTTAACTATAATTAATAAGAAAACAAAATATGTAGGATTGCTAAAATCATTTATTTTAATAAATATTTATAAAAGGTTAATAATAAGTATATAAATTGTCAACGAGCTTTATTTTCATATACAATGGATAAAGACCATTTTATTGTGCAAATATGTTGAATATTTTAAAGTGATAAAACTTATTTAGAAATTTATTTTTATAATGGTGAAAGGTTATTAATTTTTTATTATTTTATGTAATGAATTATGAAATAAAAGGTTTTTATTTCTATTTTTAATTCATCTTTTACTATAAAGATGTTTACTAATTATTAGCTTAATAAATTTTAAAAAATAAAAAAATACTTTAAGAAGAGATTTGATAAAAGGAAAAAAAATAATTAAGTCATAAACAAGTTAAATGAGCCAAGTTCAAGCTTTAAAATTGACTCATTTAAATAAATAAATCAAACTTGAACAACTTATTTTTTTCACTAATTAAGTCAAGCTTGAGTTTCAAGTACTCAACTTGATTTGTCTTATTTACACCTTTACTAGCAAGTACTTTGTTAAACTTTTTATAGTTGACCAATAAAAGTTTGGTGCGATGATAAATGAGCCACGCTAAAAAGGATTAAAGTTCAAACTCTTAAAAAAGTAATTATTGAGAAGTTTTCTTAATCGTAATAATACTTGAACTCTGAAGATTAGTCTAAAAATAATACCTATGAGATAACCAAAAACTTTTTATATATGTGATTCATTGTTATGCTAGATGAACAATGGTGATTAATTCCTTTTTACATTTGACCATTTATTTGGGACTCAACTCTATAGTCAGTCTAAGTCTGATCCTTAAATTAAAAAATGATAATTACGAAACAAAATGATTGAATTTATTTATTTCTATTTGGATAAATTTTTTGTTCTCAAATACTATCTCAAATACTGACTCAACATGAGCGACCTAACACGGTAGGCCCAATTGCGCTCTCAGGTTGTAGGAGTTCTCATGAGTAATTACTATTCACTAAACAAGCTATCATCTTATCCTAACAAATTAGGAGATTTTGGGATTTTATTTACAAATAACTAACTAATCTTAATCCCTTTAAAACAATATATATTCATAAACTACTTAACCTAAAAGTAATCTCCTCAATATGTATTGGGCTAAACCTTCAATCTTCTCTCATACGCTCTTCTCTTCTAGTATACAATTCTAACTTCCTAACTTGATTATTAGAGTACCTTAACGAAGATTCCACTATCAGCCATCGCTTAGAAACAAGATCAAGTGCACACATTTGATTCCCACTCTGAACACCTTTATTCTTGAACTTTAATGTAATTTTATACAAATTCATTTATTGAAATATGATAATATACAATAAAAGATGAGCTTTTTAAGAAAAGATGATGTGTGAGAAAAATATCTTACTCTCCCGTTTTAAAATGCCCATCGCTTTTGAGAATAAATTTTATTTTATTTTATCTATTGTTTTAGAAAATTATTAAGATATTAATTACTCTTTTTTTACTTTAAATTTATTTCTTAATATTTTTATTGCGAGAGAGCATTAATGGACTAATAAAATTTTGAGTATTTCAATAGAGGATAATTTAATCAAATACAATTATATTTTCTTATAATTGAGGCTATTTAATGAATTTCTCAATCTTTATACAAAAATCCTCTTAATTACTAGAAAAAAATTTACTCTATTCGTTTCATAATATATATGTCATTTTAGAGAAAAAAAAAAGCTTGTTTCATTTTATTTGTCACTTTAGCAAATCAAGAAGACATTAATTATTTTTCCAACTTTATCCATTAATTGGAGTGAGAGAGTAATTTGTCAAATTTAGTTATATTTTCCTAAACTTGAGGGTATTTAATAAATTTTTTAATCCTTATCCAAAAACCTTAAACAACAAATATTATGAAATGAAGGGACTAAATGTTTGTTATGTTCTCAAGATGTTGACTGTATTTACTTTTATATTTAATACTTTTTATTAAGTATTAATAAGATTATTAAAGAATATAATAAAAATAATTTTAAATCCTCCTAATCAATCTTTACAAGAATTTTGTTATATTCTCTTAAAAGATTCTCCTAAAAGATCTTTTTAATACTAAGAATAATTCTAAATTCTCCTACACAATCCTCCTAATTACTAAATGAAGAAAGTATTGAATATTTTTTATATTTTCAAAATATTAAATATATTTACTTTTTCATTAAATACTTTCTTTACTTAGTATTAGGATGATTATAAAGAGAAACTTTTAAAAGAATATAACAAAACTTTAATACTAAACAAAGAAAGTATTAAATGAAAAAATAAATGCATGTATTGAAATATAAAAAATATTCAATACTAAATGCATCCTTTGAATTACAAGATAAGAAAAATATTGAATACTTGCTATGTTCTCAAAATGTTGACTGTATTTACTTTTCATTTATTACTTTATGCATTAAGTACTAGGAGGATATAACAAAAACTCTAGAATTATTAAATAATCTTACCAAATCCTCCAAATGATTCTTCTAATTAATAAATGAATAAAATATTAAATATTTTTTATGTTCTTAAGACATTAAATGTCTTTATTTTTTCATTTAATACTTATTTCATTTAGTATTAAGAAGATTATTAGGAGGAACTTTTAAAAAATATATCAAAACTCATTTTTAAATAATACTCCATCCATCCACTTTTATATATATTTTCTAAGATTATTGTATAAAAATTAATAAAGTCATTACCCTTTATCAAAATACTCAAAATAATATTATCACTTTATTATTATTTTTCTCACCTATTAATACTAAAGATAAAGTAAAAAATAAATAAATAATGACTCATTATTTAAAAAAAAAAAGAGATAAAATGAAATATAAACTTTTCTAAATTAACTGATGAACGGAGGGAGTAGCATTTAATTATAATTGAAGATACATCATTTAAATAAGACCATTCATGCTAGTTGTACTTTTAAGAATTCTCATACAATTAATTGAGAAATTATAAGCATTAATTAAGTTCTATTATCGTCTCTTGTACTTACTTAAACAAATGAGTTACCAAAATACTCATTCATGAACGGAGAATATAATATATTATCATGCAACTTTTAAATACTCGTTATAACAAATTATTAAATAAATAATAAATTTAATAATATATTTTCTTTAAGGCCAAAGCCTTAAATGTAAGTATATATTTAATATTTTTTTACAATATTTACAAATTTAGACTTATGCAGTTAATTAAAGTTACATGAATTACTCATTAATAAACAACATCATCCTGTTATTATTTTAAATTCTTTTGTCTATTCTGAAAATCATAGTTGCACAAATAAAGAGGAATATTTGAAAAAATGAGGTGTTAAAAAAATTACTTCAAATATAGTTATTATGTATAATCTTTAAAGACATTGTAAAAAAATATATGTAAAAATTCTGTTAACCACAGCCGTTGACTAGACTAAATTAAAAACTCTTTTGTTTAACATTAATAATAAAGTTTTGTTATATCTTCTTAATAATTTTTTTAATATTAAATAAAAAAATATTTAATAAAAAATAAATATATTTAATGTCTTAAAAATATTAAAAAAATTATTTTTTTTATTTAATAATTAAGAGAATTAGTAAAATGATTTAAAATTATTCTTAACAATATCGTTACTGAATGAAATCAGCTAAAAAACCAGCTCACTAACTTTAGCATAGTAATTAGGGGTGTAAGTGAGTGATTTGGTTCAGTTTCTGAGGGAAAATAAATTTAAATAAATCAAAATTAATTGTTTTGGTTTGGTTCGATTTTCGTACTTTTTGATAATCAAATCTGAATCAAACTGAATATCTACGAATTAGTTTGGTTCGGGTGATCGGGTTGACAATTTTTTTAACACAAAAATCAGTTAAATAATTAGCTTTCTATAGTAAAAAAAAATACATAATAAATCTATGAAAAAATTTCTAAAAATAGAATCAAACTTTTTGATTTGAACACTAATAATTATTTCATATTTCAGAATGTGTATTAAAATATTCATAAAGAGGGAATAAAGAAACATATTGATATTTGTATTAAGAAATTATATTTGAATAAGTTAAAAAAAATTTCAAGAGAGATTTAACTTGGCAAGTTATATACTACTACTACTCAATTAAAGAGGAAGTTGTGAGATTACTAACTTGGAGGTATATATGTAACCAATTGAACCCTCTTATGACATGAGTAGAGCTAATGGAGACTTGATTAGTTGAACTTTGAATCAGTTAACTAGTGAATCCAAAGTCTCCAACATTTGCAGTCATATATTCATCCAAGAGAATGTTGTTAGGTTTCAAATCACAATGTATAATAGGAACCTCACTATCATTGTGCAAGTAATCCAATGCATAAATAGCATCAATATCTATATTTAGTCTCTCTATAAGGTTCAACTCATTTTCGTTTGCATGCTTTCTCTTCCCATTAATCCAATCTTCCAAGCTACTATTCCAGAGCCAGAAATTTATTGTTTTTAAAGTCAATATTAGAGCATTTAAAGTCAATTCATTGTTTCTAAGCTTCCAAGTTTAGATGATGTTGTTATTGTCATCTTCACTTTTCTGTTCTTTATGTATAGTAATAACCAAATTATCAGACATAATATCAGTGTTACCACAATGACTATGATGATGTAATGTCTGACATATTTTTTTCCATGGCCATGAGGCTCACATGCAAAATGCAAGCAAAGTTTTTTATTGCTTTCTAAATTGACAGCAAAGAGATTTTGAAAAACTTCACCACTAAAAATGGTTCCTTCTAAATCATTATAAGAGAGGTTCAAAAGTTGAAGGACATGTAAATTTTGAAGTTCAATAGGAATGGATCCAGAGAGTTGGTTGGAGGAAAGATCCAAAGTTTTCAAGCCTCTCACCTCTTCAATAGTTTTTGGAATAGCACCTGATAGCATATTCCTAACCAAAAACAAATTTTTCAAGCTCAAATAATTGCTGAATGACCTAGGAATGTCACCAAACAATTATTAATTTTTCAATTTTTCAATATATACTATGCCTAATATTGATTAGAGTTAATTTTATAATTCATCCAACTTATTTAAGAAACTAATGATGAAATAAGTTAGAAAATTAGTAATTCTGCTGACCATGACTAATTATTATTAATAGAGTTAAAACACTAGTGTTTCTTTCAGATAAGACTAAACCTCTAATTGTAAAAAATAAGTAAATAAGTTTATTAATAAAAATCCACTAATATCATAAAGTACTATGAAACCAAAACATAGTTCATAATGCTTACCTAAAAATTTTCTGTAGCCCTAGAATCTCCAGGATTTTTATCAGGGTGAACTATCATTACTTGCAAAGGAAAAAAAGAGTAAGCGGGGTAGGAGACATATCACCTCTCATCAAAGTGATAGAAAAGAGTCAATTTTTAGGTAGATAAAAAACAAATGTTAATTTAGGAAAAAAAAATAGAAAACATCAGCATAAATATCGTCTTCTACTCTTTTTAAATGTCAAATCCAAAAGTAAGGAGAAAAGAACCATTGTTTCACCTTTGTGGTCGGTGAGCTGCGGTGCCAGTGAGCAGAACTGAACGTTTTGACAGAGGAGTTTTCTGACTTTATGCGTTGGACGAATGACGCAGCCCGAGTTGTGGCGGAGCAAAACATACGATGAATTTGTAGGTCTTGATGAATAAATCAACATTTTAGCAAAGGAGTTTTCTGACCTTCTGCGTTGGACAAAGACGACGTTTTAGGGGTTGAGAATTGAGAAAGTATTACAAAAAGTCAAAAAAAATAAGTAGTAGTCAAAAAAAGTTGTAGCATAAATTATATATATATATATAGTTTGATTTGATTTAGTTTTAAAATTTTAAATCTGAGAATCGAACCAATTAAGTTTTAATTGATTCAGATTTTACCCGTACTAATCAATATATCCAAGACAAACCAAACTAATTTAATTAGTTCAGTTTGAATTGATCGAGTTAGTCGAGTTATCCGAACTAATTTACACCCCTAATACTAATTGATAAGACCGTTGTGTTTATGCACCAACAGTTTGCTCAACAAGGGATAGAAATTGACTTTGTGTTGACTTCTTTTGTGGGTTAAGAAACTGTCGTTTTATTAAGAAAAGCAATATAGCCAAAGAAAAAAAAAAGTGTTGTTTGAAATACAAGTTTAAGAGGGGAAATAAAAAAAATGCAAAATAAGGTAACTATTGTTAATGTTATTAGTTAGGAAGTATTATAGATTTTTTATAAACATGATAGAAATAATAAAATGGTATAAAATCTTGAAGTTTAATATGTATTAATATAGAAAATTATGAATATATTCTTGTACATATATATTTAAGAAAGTGATAATAATAGAGATTTGTATTATAATTTTGTTATGTGTTTTATTTGGACATTAACGACACTATGAATGAAAGAAAAACCCAAACGGGACTTACCATTGCTAGTTGTAGGTGAGAAAGAGTTGTATGTTTGTGTATGACAGCGACTCAGGGAGCGATAGAAAGTATTTGTTAACCAACCTACTCAAAAGTGTACAAAAACAGAGAGCGGGGGGATTGTTACCTGCCATATATGGCTATAATGCAGCCACTGGTTCGCTGGATTGAAATTGCCTATTCTGATCTGGACCCGCACAATAGTCAGACACCATATGATTAGAAATTCGGACGTTTCTCTAACTCTGATAACAAGTATGAAGTATCTATCAAATTCGTTCACACACTTGCATATGTGATATGCCAATGAACCCCACAAAATATTATATATACATATAAATGTTGGCCTGTGCAGCTTCACCCCGGCAGAGTTTCTCACTCCCTTAATCTAGAACATTCTAGGAGATCTGGTTCCCCTGAATTAAAAAAGTCAGGGCTTTTCTTTTTGTTTTTCCATTTTACTTTGTTTCTCTTGGTAATTTGCATTTGTTAATTTTGTATTACACAGAAAACATACATACAGACACAGTAGTTGGAAAAATGAAAGATTCAGAGAAAGTAATTTGGGATCAGAGTCGAAGCCCTACCTCAGGGACTCCCATTAAAGTTGGTGGCGCCGCACAGTCCCGAGTCTCATCATCACCCAAGCTCATGGTATGGCTTATCCTCTTGTTTTCCGTCACCTACGCCATTTACACTCTGAAGCTCGTCTCCACATCAGGCTCTTGCAACCATGCCCCATTCTCCATCGAACGCCTCTCTCTCTCTTCTCCCATCATCAATATCAATAATGCCACTGCTGCTTCCCCAAACGCAACGGCCAGGCGAGAAATCCACTACACTCAAACGGAGCTCCGCCACGTAGTGTTCGGAATCGCTGCCTCCTCGAAGCTGTGGGAACACAGGAAGAACTACATCAAGCTGTGGTACAAGGCCAAGGAGATGAGGGGCGTGGTGTGGCTCGATGATCGCGTCAAGACCCACAGAAACGAAGGGCTACCACCGGTTAAGATCTCCACCGACACCTCCAACTTCCCTTACACCAATAAGCAGGGTCACCGTTCCGCCATTCGGATCTCTCGGATCGTGTCGGAGACGCTGCGTTTGGGGCTGAAGGATGTGCGGTGGTTCGTGATGGGGGACGACGACACCGTTTTCGTGACGGAGAATCTGCTGAGGATTTTGAACAAGTACGATCATAACCAGTTCTATTACATTGGGAGCTTGTCGGAGAGTCACTTGCAGAACATATTCTTCTCGTACGCGATGGCATACGGCGGAGGTGGCTTCGCCATCAGTTACCCGTTGGCCAAAGCTCTGCAGAAGATGCAGGACCGCTGCATTCAGAGGTACCCTGGACTCTACGGCTCCGATGATCGAATGCAAGCTTGTATGGCAGAACTCGGTGTCCCACTCACTAAGGAAATCGGTTTTCACCAGGTTGGTCTGTCACTCTCCCTCTTATTAATTATTTATTATCGCTATTCTTTTGTGTCATTCACTGTGATATGCTTCTGTTTGTCTTGTGTCGGAGGAGTGGGACATTAAATATATCTTATTTGGAGAAATGTTTTAGGTAAATTAGAATAGAGAAATTTTTGAGTAAATATGATTTATTACGTTATTATTTAAATATTTAAATAATTATTTAATATATATAAAAATATTATTAAAAATTAATATAATTTTATGAAAAAATTTATTATCTTATATATATTAAATAATAATTTAAATATTTATAATAAATTATATTTATTTAAAAATTATTTTATTAAAATATATATATCGTATTTATATTATATATTACTATAAAAATATTAATCTTATATATAATTTAATATTTTTATAGTATATAAAATAATTTTTTAAATATATTAAATAAAATTAAATATATTTTAATTAGATAAATAACAAGTCTTTTTTGTTTTGTTTTCTGATTCTGAGTAGTGCGGGTGAGTTAGTTGAAGAATGGCCAAGTTTTGCGTGTGACGAACTCGGTGAACTTTTGTCAAGTGGTGAAAGCTACAATTTTCCATTTTTTTTTACCATAACTGGCTAATTGCCAATTTTCCAGTTTCCAGTATTCTGAATCCCCAAAACGAGTGAAGCAAGGTGTCGGTTACTTTTGCAATCAACTCTTCTTTTTGTTTTATTTTATTGGCACGACACGATTTTCGCATTCTATTTCTGGATACTGGAATTTATTATTAAATTTTGATTTTTTAATAATTTTTTATACTACTTTTTATATCATATCACTTATAATTAATTATAATATTCATATTTTAATATTTTTTTCTCAATTAATTATAATTATTTATATGTAATATAAAAAATAATATAAAAAAATGATGTAAAATAAATATTTTCTTTAATTATTTAATGATCTGCTTCTCTATGTTGATGCTTTTGGTGTTAATATTTTTTAAAAAAAACAAATAAATTGAATAAAATTTGGCTTCATCCCTAAAAGGAGGGATTTTTTTTTAATTTTATTTAATTTATTATTATGTGTCTATTAATTCAATTAAATATGATTAAAAATAATACATAAAAATAGATTAAATAATGTTAAGGGAAATTCTTCATAGAACCAAGTTTTATTAAAATAAATTTATATTTATCGAGAAAAAATAGAAAAGAAAATGACGGAGTTTCGTGTTTTAGGGTTCCCGATACATTTTCCTTTATTTTATCGGAAAAATTCAGGAAACATATTTTTTTTTTTTTTTTTTGCTTTTGTCTAGGTAATACGTCATATAGTCATACGTTCTTTCCCCCGCCCACAATATATATATATATATTATGCAATATATTGACCAAGTTTGAACTTTCAAGGCATCGTACATTTGTATGCCCCTCTATTTAAGAGAGCTATCACATTTTAACAAGCCCGAGCTACAATAACAAACAGATCTGCGAGAAATGGGCTCAGTCTTGTGCATTCTACAATTACAATTGAGATTTGAGACCATTAGAGTGTAAAAATAAAGAAGAAACAGTAGAAGGAAACGTGAGAAAAACGTGTTTAGATTGTCTTTCACATACGTAATTGCTAACCTATTAGAACAGTTCACTAGATCAGTTGTTACTGAAACTTGATTGGTTTGATAGTGACCTTTTTTTATCCAACTGCAATTCTCTTACAAACAAAACACACTCCTTTTTGGGAAGGTGGGGGGTGGTCATGCAACTTTATGCGTCTTCTCTTTTCTTTTTGAATTGACATAGGTTTCTAAAATTTGACTTTATGTAACCATTTTAATTGCAAGAGCTCCATGTAGAGTGGCGTGTTAGGTATTTTATATGTTGACTTTAAAACAATTTAGGTTTTGAGTAGTTGCCAGGTCCAAAGTTGAGCAGGCAAGGGCACTAGAAATGATGAGGAATTGTGTTGTTTTTTCCCCTAACTAGATATTGTATGTGGAGGAGCTAGCGGAGACATTGCAAAACTGTCATTGGTCGTTCTGGATTGTCCTCTAAAGCAGAACCTATATGTTTTATTTTATTTTATTTGATGAACAAATTAAGCAGTAAAGTCATGCTAATTTTTTATTAGCACAATCAATGTGGTCCTGCTTGCTATTCTTTAAGTTTTCACACAGACGCTGTGGCCCTTGGTTTTTTGAAACAGTATGATGTGTATGGGAACCTGTTCGGGCTTCTTGCAGCTCATCCTGTGACTCCATTGGTGTCACTGCACCACCTTGATGTGGTTGAGCCAATCTTCCCCAATGTGACTAGGGTAGAAGCCCTTCAACGGCTTACTATACCAATGAAGCTTGACTCAGCTGCGCTCATTCAGCAATCCATCTGCTACGACAAAAAAAAGAGCTGGACCATTTCAGTTTCATGGGGTTTTGCTGTTCAGATATTTCGTGGGATGTTTTCACCCCGGGAGATGGAAATGCCTTCAAGAACATTCTTGAATTGGTATAGAAGAGCAGATTACACTGCATATGCATTCAACACACGCCCGGTTAGCCGAAACCCATGTCAAAAGCCTTTTGTGTTTTACTTGTCAAAGGCAAAATTAAATTCTACAATGCAACAGACAGTGAGTGAATATGAAAGGCATCGTGTCCCTCATCCATTATGCCGGTGGAAGATGGCTGATCCTTCTGCTCTTGACAAAGTGGAGGTATATAAGAAGCCAGACCCGCATCTATGGGATAGAGTAAGTTCTTGTCAAAGCAATTCCTTACTTTAATATAATTCTACCACATGTGAGGATTCATGTCATTAATTAGCCAGTCATAGTTCATATGAAATAATCAACCGCTTTCATTTAGCTTGTTAGTGCTAACCTGTTTAATTTGAGTGTTTCTAGGCTTCAAGTTTTAACTTGCAAAAACTAATATTTGTGGAGAAATTGACGTGGGTTTCTTTGGCTTTTTGCTGATATATATGTTTGGCAGGCTCCAAGGAGAAACTGTTGCAGAGTGATGAAATCGAACAAGAAAGGAACCATGGTGATAGATGTGGGCATATGTAGAGATGGTGAGGTCAGCGAAACTTAATTGTGACTTGTGACTGATCAATAACAGGGAGGGTGATTCTTGTGCGCCAGCTTCTTGTCTATATCTTTGGAGCATATTTCTTTATTCATTGGGTGTCAACAGCTCACTGAAATGGGGTGAGATGTGGGAAGAAGCTACATTGCATGCATGTACAAAAAAAGTTTGTAGTTTATTTTATTTTTTATTTTTCGTTACAAATTTGTAGTTTAATTTAATCAAGTTGCAAACGGTATAGCGGAGGAGCTCAATTTGTAATTTAGTATTCCTTGCTGGAGAGAATCTTCAGAATTCAGATGCATGCGTGCACAACAAAAACACAAAAATTCGGATGCGTGCTTAACTGCGACTCTACCACTTAACATACTCGGAACAGAAATCATAAATGATTGTTCTGACCGACTTGCTAATCTTAACTAAATTGTTACTACAAACACGTAAACATATAACAAGTACTGGGAAATATTCTTATCCCACTTTCTTTGGTTCACGTTTAGCTTATGAGTTTATTTTCTGGATGAGGATTAACTCTCCTCTTTCCTGTCTCTTCATTTAAATTTTATCAAGTATTCTAAATTAAATTACATACTTATCCTTTTTTTTATTTTTCATTTGATACAATTTAAGTGGAAGGACAAAGAATGAGACAAGAATTGAAGACAAGTGATCTTCATTCCTATTTTCTTAACATTGGAAAGAAAAGCCACTTTTCATAAATACTGGCTAAGAATTTCTCATTTCCATGTATATCTTTCACAAGCTTAAGAGTTGGGAGGTTTTCAAAGAGGGAAATGAATATTCTCCTGCAGTAGTAAAATAAATTACAAAGTGTCCAGTTAAAGATCCAACTATCCAAACAAAACTTTCTCTCTCCCTTACATTAAAATTATCAAACATTAAAACTAAATAGTTTTTTCAACAAGTGCGGATTTGTTAAGGATTGAAAAATAAATTATTTTTTTTATAAAAAGTAGAGTATTTAATATATTAAAAATTAAAACAATTATATAAAACTTTTTATTTTAAATTTTTTAACAAATACTTTTAAAAAAAATTAAATTAAATTATCAGATGAGATTCTTGCAGTTTTAAAAAGAACTACAAAAGATCTTAATCCCTTTAAGAGTGTGAGTTTGTTAATTTCAAAAGACCTAAGAAATTGGATCTATTGAATACTTGACTTGGGAAACTGGTACTGGGACAACTGAGAATGAGACGTGCCTTATCTTTTTCCTCATTATTGGTTAATTAAAATGTATAAGCAGTGAAAATTAAAATATTTCTGTCTTAGTTATACTTTTTTTCTCTATCTCTCATTTTTCACAGGCCTTGCTAAGCACATCTTTGGCAAAGTAAGCTAGACGAAGATAATTTGGATTTATCAGTAGTTTGATTTTGGCCCAACTTCGAAACATTATTCGTACCGGGAAAGCAGCAGCACAGCACTAAGGAGCCCAATAAAGCCCTACTTTCAAAAATTCATTTTGCTCATGTACCAAAAAATAAGGTCTTTTGTTCTCTTCAATTTCGTCAGGAGCCTCAATGATGGACGCGCAGGAAGGTTGGAGACTTATGACGAATGACAGCGTTACTCGTGAATCAAAATATTTTAATTTTTATCAAATTTATTTATAAATTTATTTTATATTTTATAAAAAAATTATAATAACATATAATTTGATTTAATATTTCTCTCACATAAATTTATAATATAAATATAATATGTATATTTTAATTGTACAATAAATATTATCTTATCAGGAATATGGGTTGCTGCAAAAGACGATATAAAAGTTATAAGGTAGTTAATAGCAATCAATTTCAAGAAGGGAATGGCTTACAAGTGATAAAGTTTTGAGTTGTTAAAATAGATATTGGCGCACGAGCTCAATTAGTGAACTCAGGCTCATTTGATCAGTGTGGAACTGATCTTCCACATACTAGCTAGCTTTCCATTGGTCAATAACTAGTAGCATAGTATATTTCTAAAATATGTGAATATCTGGAGATTAAAAAAAAAATTATACGTTCTATATCTATATAATAAGGTTAATATTTAAATTTCACAAACTTAAATTCGTGAAACGGTACACGAAAGATAAAACAAATAAAAAGTTATTATATATTAACTATGAGAGCAGTGCATAAGGCAATGGTGAATAGTTTCGTACAAAACCATTTGTGTAAAACAGGCTGAATAAATAAAGGTTTAAATTTTAACATGGGACCGTGTACATTACATTCTCGTGGTCATTACAGTTACATCAACTTTTTGGTTCAATGAATTTGATTTGAATTTTTTATTCTACAAAATAAAAAATTATAGGGTTAAGGGTGACTAATCCATCACAAGATTAGGATAGGTTTTCAGACTCAACAAGTATTTATAAAAATATTTACAAATAACTTATCATTAATAGATTTTAATATAAATTGAACACCGGTCGTTATTAACTGATTTGACTATAGTTAAAGTAACTTATTATATTGTTTACAAAAATTTAGGGAATGCAATCATTTGGGGTGTGTTTGGGATAGCTGTAAAAATTTGATTATGCTTAATAATCGATTATTGTATAAAAGTTTTTTGTTATAATCGATTATGATTGATTTATTTTTATGTTTGGATGCATTAGCTGTAAAGCGATTTTAAGTTAATCTGATTCGTTTGGATGATATAAAAAAGAATCGTTTTTATGCATTAAATTACTAAAATAGGTATAAAATGATTAAAAAAATTATTTGATTGAGGATAAAATGGTATTTACATATCAAAATGTAAGAAATAATCTATAAGCTAAAATCATAAGCTTCAAACTTCAGCATTATAAAAATCAGCTTTAAAAAGCTTTTATTTTACATTGAATTTCGTGTAAAAGTTGAAGTTAATTTTACCAAACATGATTAAACACTATTACAACAGCTTTTTTCCCAAAGAAAACTAAGCAGAAGCTTTACCAAACATGCACTTGGTTATATACTTTAGGGAAAAGCATTATCTCATATCTACTTATAATTAGAATAAAAATATATAAAAAATGAAGTGAATTAAATAAAATTAAATTATAAAAAATATATAAATATGAGATGATGCGAATAAAAATATGTGTGGTTAAAATTACTTTATACTTTATTATGTATAAAAAAGCATAAGGATTCCACAGGAGGGGAGGGGATAGGATAGGACCAGCCACAGAAACCATCATTAGCTTATCCACCACAATTTGCAGTGTTCACCACTTTGGGATTTCTCGACCTGTGAAATGCAAATTGTAGATGGGAAGGAAAGTCGATCAAAGTTTTTGGAAGACGATAAGGTGAAATGAAATGACTTCATCAAAGAGAATTTTTTGATGTCATCGTCAGAATCTGTCTTCTTGAAATTCTTTCCGATCACATGTGATGTTTAGATGGAGTCGGGACAATAGAAAGTTCAAAATTAAAAATCACCATTTCCACTTACTTGGCTTCGTTCTTACAAGTTGTAATATAAGTAAAAAAATCAAGGATCCAACCTTTGGTTGAAGAATAACAAGGTCAAGATTTTCTCCTTACAATAAATGATGAATGGGGGACCAACAAGATGCTGCTGTTTCCTCTTACATTGCCATTACTCTAATGATTGAAAAATGACCCTTTGTAAAATTTAGCATACAGCCATACATCAAGAGAACTTACCTGTTCTACCAAACACCGTATCTAAAGTTTGCTTGTGTATTTAGATATGAGATTCTTATAATTAATATGTGGGCAATAAATTCTCTTTCGGATTGACGGTGTATAATATATTGTCTTCAGAAAAAAAATAGCAACTGAAATACATGAAGAATCAAACAATATATATTCATCGAGATGGAATCTTTGAGATATTATCATCCGATCAAATAGTAAAATTTTATGAGAAAAGATCAATCGAAAAGAGACTGGACTCAACAAGTTGCTATTCACCAGAATTCATCAATACAAAAACGCCAAACGAGTCCTGAAGAATTCCCTAACCAGAATTAAACCTCGTCCCCTTTGTATCTGGTTCCCGCTCAGAGAATTTGAGTTGTTTCGATGGCGGTTTCTAATTGATTAAAGGATAGTCATTGCAACAGTGCTTGACATTTCTTGGTGGTCCTCAAATCATTCTTTTTTTTTTTGTTAAATAACAACAACTGCTTCTCTTCTGAAGAAAACAAAATGATGGATAATGTCCCTTAAGACCTCACATACACTAACACTTTAGTAGCTGCTCATATTCTTTTTCAATTGTTTATGCATTTATTTTGTGTCTTTAATTATTCTCTCGTATGTGCTTGTGGCAATAAACCGGGCCAAGTGTAGGAAGATAACTTTATTTACAAATTATGAATTACGGGCACATCGTTTTTGAGATGTGTTAGCGTGTCGGTTGTAACACCCTAACTCTGATACCAACTAATGTAACACCTTAGCTAGGGAATCACATTTTTCGACTCCTGACTCATAATCTGAAAATAAGTTCGCACAAAGTTTGAGTTATAAAATATGGGTTTCAAAATTTTCTTCTTTACTTTACTGAAAATATTAGGTAATATAAAAAATCATATTTCAACTATTTATTATCTAATATTGACACCAATTAATATCACAATTTAAAGAGAAATATAAAATTAACAGACTTATTTTATTTTTTTACAGTAGCAAACCTCATGACGGGTCCTACTTAATAGCACGGTATAATACTAACGAAAAACTTTAACATACTTATTCTTTTTTCTGTCCATCTTAATGCATCAGACATCTGTTCCTTTGTCAACACTGCACACCTTCGAGTCCTGAATGTCCACTCCTTATTGTTATCACCAATCTCAAAGTATCCATCGCCCGTTATGTCTAAGACAACTCGATCCTTCTATTGTTTGATTTTAACAATACAGACACAATAAAACAACATAACAAAGAGGTGAGATCACTTACACCAATACCAACATGGCAGCACAGAGATAACACACAGCCAACAATATCATACAGATAGATCATACCATAATCATATTATCAGCATTATCATCATCATCATCCAAGTATTCATAACAATCGTTATAACCAATATTCCTCAATTAATATATCACACAAATACAACTGTTCAGATTATGTATATGCACAAAGACTCAATTTTTCAAAAACAACTCCATGGAGGTTTTCACAATTTCGAGAAGAATGCTCTGGTTAATTGTCAGCCTTAGCCCAAAGACAATCTCTCAGTTGTTGAAAAGAATCGTGTTCTTGTCGGATATCGTCAATGCGTTGCAACGGACTGCATCGCCAAGTGGCACAGGGTACTCGCCAGCTGTCCACTGGTCGACCGCCGCGCCTCGACGCCCCCAAGATCCATCATAGACCTCACTATCAATTCTCATTCCCTCTTCAACCATAAGGGCCATAATAGCTATTAGCTATCTTTTATACAATGCACGAATTTATCAGTGCAAGTCCAACCCCAATGGGTCAAATCTTTTCAATTTCATTTGTACAATGCATGAGTATATCAGTGCAAGTCCAACCCCAATGGGTCAAATCTTTTCAATGCATGTATAATGCACCAAATCTAAATACGGGCATCTCTTTCCAATGCATATAAAATGCACCAAATACCAATCATAGGCAAAACACGTCACTCTCTCATACGGGTCCATACACGGTTAAACGATAATTATCTTTGTATTTTCAACACAAAATCATGTTATCATGTTTTCATAGTTATAAAACACTTTCACCATATTTTCACAAGATTGCGCAACATTTTCATTATGTTTTCACAATTCCAAAATGTTTCTACATTACGTTTTCAAAATATCGTAACACTTCACATTCTTTTCAAAATTAAAATGTTTACGTTATATTTTCACAATACCGTAAAAATATTCTATTACTTTTAAATCACATAGTGATTTTTTCAACAAGATCGTCAAATATTTAAACTCACGTAAAATATTTAAATGTAATTCAAATCACGTAAAAATATTTTAACATATTTTAAATAACATAGGAATATTTTACTATATTCTAAATCATTTTTAAGATACATAAATCATTTTTCACCACAATTCTATTACGAAAAATATTTCTTAACTTTCAAAAATTTCATTTCATCCTTTCTCAAAATATTATGACTTTGTACTTCATTTTTTACATTTTCTTACTCAAGAAAATCTTTTTCCACGTTTCTTTACTCAAGAAATTTTTTTCAAATATAATCCACAAAATTACTTTTTCATTAATATAAATCAATATTTCAAATCTTAAAATTTTCAAACGTACTTCAAAACTTGAAAATAAGTTATACTTGAGTAAATTCTCAAAATACCATTATATTCTCCATTTTTTCCCAAATCATTTTCAAATTAACCTACTTCAAAATAAATTAAAGTTTGAAAACATTTTCGTTTACAAAACTTAATTTTTCAAGTGAGTAAAATACTCTGATTCCCTTTTCAAATTTCTTGTATTAAATCAATTATATTTCCACTTGAAAAATTACTTTGTTTCATCAAAATCTAGGCATTACTATTTAAAAAAATTATCAAAATATTTTTTCTTTTAAATTGATATGGTTTTACACAAACAAAACCATTAAAGTTTTATTTTCAAAATCAAAGTACCGATTGGTCATAACACAAACCCATTTGTTCAAATTTATTTTCACTTTCTTTGCAAATTCTTTTTCATTCTTAGTCAAAAATCTTTTCCTTAATATATATTTTCTCAAAATCACTTTTTATTAATCTAGTCCTACAAAATCATATTGAGTTGATTTAATTATTGTTTCTTAACTTTAAATTTCTTAACGTTTTCTAAAACCCAATAAATAAATTCTCTGTTAGAAATTTTAAGTTACAAATGTTTTCCTTTATATCACTTCTAAAAATTGATTAATTTGAAGTTTAATACTTTCAATCTTCTTTTTCTTTTATTTATGAAAATTACACTTCACTTAATTTATAACACTTAATTCCCTTTTCAAAAATTCTTATTTGAAAATTCTTGTATTTCATAGCATCAAAATATTTTTCTAAATTATCAAAACCTTATAGATGGCCATTGGAACCATGAAATATTTTTCTTCTAACTTAAATAAATTCCATTCTTGTTTTTACACAAAATAAATCAATAAAATTTCATTCTAAAATTTGTGTTCATGTTTTCTTAAAAAAAATAAACATTTAGTTCATTTTCTATACTCCTCAAATCAATCCAATTTTATTCTTTCATAAATATATTAATTTGTAAACACCTATTTTGAGGTGTCTTGGCCGAAATTCTCATTGTTCTAGGGATCAAAATTTAATTTTCTTGTTCTTGAAAATTTTCAACATTGACCCAAATCAAGGGCATTAAAACCGTAGTTCTTCCTTGACAATTGGAACCAAGATTAATTTTCTTTCCATCCACACATCATGGCATACATATATATATTTCATCATAAATATCACAAACATGTTATATACTCATCATGCATATTATAAGTATACTATCAAAGCCATAAAATCATGCAAAGTATATTAAGCATAGACAAAATAATCAAGGTACAAGAAAATAAAGCAAAGCTCATAAACACACAATTAATTATTACATGACCATGGATTGGAATTCTCACATGAATTCACAATTCATCAAATATAAGACCATCTCCCACCACCATAATTGGTTGGTGAGATGGATCTCCCTCTTACCTCTTGAAGATCCTCAAAGCTTCTTAATTTTGCTTCTCTTTCCAAGTCCTTCAACACCAAGGGCTTCTCAAATTCAAAACAAAATACATAGAAATTAGTATACTAAGCTTGATTAAGAGGAACCATGGATCAAATATGGTTTAGATCATAAAAAAGAAGAGAAGAAATGAAGTCTTCTTATACTTCACCTCAAAAACCCCATAACTTTGTTCTTGAAGAAAGTCCATGAAGATGAATGATTTAGAGAAAGTCTCCAACATGAAAGTTGCTTAGAATATCATGTAGATTCAAGATCTATGGTTGGATGAAATTAAAAGTGATGGGTGGTGCTTTTGGTGGTCATGGCCGAACCATTTGGTGAGAAAATGAAGGAAAATGGTTGTTTTGTGTTCTTGGCTTGGTTGAGTGATGAAGATGAATGATTTAGAGAAAGTCTCCAACATGAAAGTGTTTTGAATTGATGAAAGGATTCAAGATATGTAGTTAGATAAAATTATGAAAGATTGGAAGTGGTTCCATGAGTGGTGACCGAATGCTCAAGGAAAGAAAGAAAATGGTGTTGTTCTTGGTGTTCTTGACAAATTGGAAGAGAGAGAAGAGAGAGAATAAGTTAAGTGTTGATACAAATGAAATCAAATGGCTGAATTGAAGTGGGCAGCCGTAGCATTGCATGGAGAGAAAGAAGAAAATAACTTTGCTTTAGGAAAATGACTAATAATTGGTCAAGACATCTAATTAATGTCTTCAAGCTTTTTCTTTGGCCTAAAAAGGCTACTCCAACATGTCTCAACATATCTCTTCTTCTTTCTTGCTTCTCCAACCGTCCCCCCCTTCATCATGCAATCCAAAGGAAGCAAACAAAATAATAATGGTCATATTGACCATGACAAATAATAATGGTCATTAATTTAGTTTGCATGGCTATTATTGGTGGTTCAAGAACCATGTAAAAGTCTCCCCAAGCTGCATGAAAACCGTGTGGCTCCTTGAGTATTTTAGGGAATTAATTGTTCTCAATTTTTACCTAATTGCATGCTAATTAATTAGGTAATTAGTTAGGTTAAATTTCCTAACCAATCTTATCTAACATTCTAACTATATAACTAATTAATTAACATATTATTTCACATATTATAATCTCTAATTAAAATTAGGATATCTAATTAAGAATTAGATTATAACAATTTAATATTTAATTTAATTTACTTAACTTGTTAATTAGGTCATTAGATTAATCAAATTAGGCTTAATTAGTTACTAATCAAATCATTGTTGACTTCATCTTTTCTTTAGCTGAAAAATGCTACTAAAAAAAAATTGTCTCCTCCTTGTCCAAGCACTCCAAAACTGTCCCCCCTTCCATAATGCATGAAGTTGTCATCTTTTTTTTTTTATACAATTATTTGAAGCATTCCTAGCCATTGATTAATTCAATTGTTAGGATTTAGGTAGACTTTTAATTTAGAAGACTTAATCTAAGCCATTGGATCATTTTCCTTTAAATTCTAGCCATTAGATGTGTCTCCAAAATAAATGGTCAAGATTGCTCCTTCAAACTTTAAATCCAAGGGTTATAATTAGTCATAACCTTTTTAGAAGACCAAATCTCCACATTTGATCAATTCTTCATCCAATGGTCATAAATGGTCCTTGTTACTTTCTGAAGACCAAATCTCCACCCTTGATCAATTCTAAATCCAATGGTTGTAAATGGTCACTTTATATAATCAAATTTACACCGCTGATTGATTAAATCTACGGTTGATATTGAAGCTCGCTGCTAAGTTTATTCTCACATCATTGATTAAATCAATGATGATTATCCAATGCTTCTTTATTAAATTTATTTCTTAACCGTTAATTAAATCAATGGTAGATATCCAAACCACCAGTGTTGACTTAAACAATAAAATTTCTATTTTTATCTGCTAAAACCCCACGAAAGAATATATTTACTGTATTTTTATCATCTGATAAATTAAATACAGTACAAAGCACAGTACAAAAAATTTTCTAAAACTATTTCTGAATTTAGGTTTAGTAAGATCCCCTGTCTCCGTCTAAACAGTACAAATTTTTCTATGCGTAGAAAAATTTTCACTTTGCGGGACTCACCTGGGCCCATGTAAGGTCACCTGGGCCTACCTAGGACCACCGGGACCCACATACAGTAAAAAATTTTATAATCATCCATAAAATCACAAAAATTAAAAAATGCACAAATATCAAATCAGATTATGTAAAATAATTACCTAACGGTAAAAATTAAATTACGTAAAGTTTTTCCCGACCTGAAAATTTTTATTTTCCTGACACGGAGTAAATCACTCAAAACAATCAAATACGCTGACGGAATAAACAAAATAATTTTACAATATCCAGAAATTACTAAACAGTAAAATTCTGTTAACTGTCAAAATAACTGTTTAAGATATAGGAAATTTGGGGTGTTACATCGGTCACATGTCAGTATTGGATATATGAGGACGCGCATACAACACGTGTCATGTGTCTCTGAATATGTCAAATTCAAAAGATTATTTTTTTCTGCTTAGACATTTCTTGAACACGGTTCAGACATATTTGCACACGTCTAAAACACAATTTATTAATATATATTTTTTAAATAGTTTTCATGACTAACGTTCAATTAGTAAATTAGTAACCCACCCAAACTCAATCACATGATTGACATTCATAGCTACTATTTTCACATACCAGTATTTTAAGTTTTATCTTTTCACACGCCAATATTAGGATTTTAAATTTTATTTTTTCACACACCGTTAGTTTCACCGGCTCCTTCTACCCCTACTCGTACTATGTCGTCCATTTCGTCGTCACCAAAGTTTGCCTCACACTACTATTCTCTCTAGTTAAATTTTTTAGATGCACATGTACTTGTATATGGTTAGTTCTATTAAGAGAAGTTAGTTTAAGAAATTTTTTAAAAAATGTCAAAAGAAATTATGCTCTATATTTTTTGAAAAGGACATATTAGATAACAAATATTGACACATATAATATATATTAAGATATTATACATTTTAAATTTATAAAATAATATCAATGAATTATGAATTTTTTTATTAAATTTTATATATATATATATATATATATATATATATAATACTAAGTTCTTTAATATATATATATATCATGTCCATGTCTACATCTTATAATTTTTTAAATTTAATATATCCTTATATCTGTATATATTTTGTCCCATATCTCATATCCGTATCTATATATATACTTCATAGTTTACATGCAATGGTGATGTACACCATGACATGCATGGTGCATCACATATAGGCTACATTTAAGTATGACAAAAGAAACATAAAATAGAAGTACTTGCATTTTAATAGAGACACACGTACAATCAACGATAGTTATAACAGAATCATGATGTACATAACACTACTTGTTATAGCGCACAGCTTTATTTATTTTTTATTATTATTATTATTATTATTATTATTATTTTGTAATACAACAGTTACCATAATTTATTCTCAAGTTCAATTTTATTTTCCGTCTCCAAAGGATATATATAAAGGGAGCATATATGATGAGAAGAATAAATTTAGATTATTAGGTTTTATATAAATTATTAATATTAAAATATAAATGTATATAATTTTTTAAGTGGTCATATAAGTTTTAAATAATTTTTAATTTTGACAATTCATATATAATTATATGATTAAGATTTACTCCTCTTATTTTTTAATAATAATTTTTTTCATTAAATATGTCATATATATATATATATATATATATTGAACATCCTTTTTACCAAGTCAAAAAATAAAAGATAAAAGAAATCGTTTTTGAATTTTGTTGAACTTGTCTAAATTCTAAAGTGAAAACTTCCATAAAATCAAAAGGTCACATCAGTAATATTATTTTTTAACAATAATGGCCAAACAATATTGTTATATTAAAAAACATAAAATGACTGATTTTGCTTTTATGTCTTCTTAACATTTTATCTTAATCATTAATTCCTATAAAATGATACACATGGCATAGACTATATAGTAATATCATTTGTAACATCCTGATACTGTCTATAGGATCAATGAGTGTCTCCACAAATTAACACAGATTTTTTCAGCGTATTTTATCCTCACTCACACGTATCCTAGGAAACTTTCCAGTAGGTCACTCATCCCACAACTGCTCCAAGTCAAGCACGTTTAACTGTGGAGTGCTTATGTTCTTGGCTCCCGAAAAGAAAATGCATTTTGTTGATATAGGTGGTGCTAATCAATTCCTTTAAGTCATCCTCAACTATGCAGTCCCATACCTGCACAGTCTCTGGATCCCTCTCATTCTGGTGTGTATTCAGTTCATTCATGTGTCCCTCTGCCTAGAAGCCTACCAGGAACCGCTCCTTGTCCATACTTCATCTTTTGCAACGGCAACCACTCTCCGCCCTCATCGGCTCCAGGTGTCACATGCTCACCAGTTTCGACATGGTTCGTCCCCCAACCACACCGTACTTAGGGATGGAAACAGGCCAGGTCAGGCCAGGTTTCACCCTAAACAGGCCAGACATGTATTACAAATATTTGGCCTGAGCCTGACCTGTTACCTGTCAAAGGCCTTTTTTTGGGCACGGCACAAGCTTTGTTTAAGAAGTCCGACCCGACCTCGACCAAGAAGCTTGGCTACGACCAGGCTTGTTTAGAAGCTTTGATTTATATTAAGGCCTCTAAATAGGCCAATGAAGCCAGGGGAGCCTTCATATAGGCCTCAAATAGGCCTAAGCCTTTAAACAGGTCTTGAAAGGTCATTGAAAAATAAAATAAAATATAATTTTATAAATAAATATAAACAAACCGGCCTAATAGGCCTAACAGGCTTTGCTGAGAGGCCAGACCTGGCCTACTAAATGAAACAGACTTTTAAAAAGGCCTGAGTCTGACTCATTTTCTAAACAGGTCAGGCCTAAAACAGGCCAGGCCACAGGCCCCTGACAGGCCGGCTAGCCTTTTTCCATCCCTAACCGTACTGGGAGAGGTCCCTCTCTGATACCATTTGTAACGTCTTGAGACTGCCTACAGGATTGAAGAGTGTCCCCTCAAACAAACACAGGTCTTTTCAGCGTGCTTTGTCCTCACTCACACGCATCCTAAGAAACTTCTCAGGAGGTTACCCATCCCACAAGTGCTTCAAGTCAAGCACGCTTAACTATGGAGTACTTATGTTCTTAGCTCTCGAAAAAAAGATGCATCCTGTTGATATGAGTGGTGCTAATCAATTTCTTTAAGTCATCCTCAACTATGAAGTCTCATACCTGCACAGTCTCTGGATCCCTCTCATTCTGGTGTGTATTCAGTTCCTTCATATGTCCCTCGGCCTAGAAGCCTGCCAAGAGCTGCTCCTTGTCTGTGCTTCATCTTTTGCACCGGTGACCACTCCCCTTCCTCGTCGACCTCGGGTGTTACATGATTCTGATGTGTATTCAGTTCATTTATGTTTAGTTTTTGCATTGTGCCTTCAGTGACAGCTGTATGGGCAGTTGTCTGTTCGATGATTTCCAAATGATTGCATGGGCAGTTATTTGTTATCATCGTGGTTTCGGATATCAGATCAGAGGTATAGAATTGCTTAGGAACATTATATAGAGAGAGGAAGTTTTGTAATGGTTCTTATGCACTGAGTTCAGTATGTTTATCAGTTTAAGTTGGGTTTGTCCATTTTCGAATGTATAGACTGCTAGTTTTGGTATACTTTTACTGAGAAATGTGATTTTTCACCCCATTTGTTGACATGTAAATCATATGACACCCGGGGCTGACGAAGGCGGGGAGTAATCGCCGGTGCAAAAGATGAAGCATAGAAAAGGAGCGGCTCCTGGCAGGCTTCTAGGTAGAGGGACACATGAATGAACTGAATACACACCGAAATAAGAGGGATTCAGAAACTGTGCAGGTATGGGACTGCATAATTGAAAATGGCTTAAAGGAATCGATTAGCACCACCCATATCAACAAGATGCATCTTCTTTTTGGGAGCCAAGAACATAAGTACTCCATAGTTAAGCGTGCTTGACTTGGAGCACTTGTGGGATGGGTGACCTCGTGGGAAGTTTTCTTTGATGTGTGTGAGTGAGAACAAAGCACGCTGAAAAGACCTGTGTTGATTTGTGAGGACACTCATCGATCCTACAGGCAGCCTCAGGACGTTACAAATGGTATAAAAAAGGGACCTCTCCCAGTACGGTGTGGTTCGGGAACGAACCATGCAGAAGCTGGTGGGCATGTGACACCCGGGGTTGACGAGGGCGGGGAGTGATCACCGGTGCAAAAGATGAAGCACGAACAAGGAGCGGCTTCTGGCAGGTTTCTAGGCAGAGGGACACATGAATGAGCTGAATACATACCGGAATGAGAGGGATTCAGAGACTGTGCAGGTATGAGATTGCATAATTGAGGATGGTTTAAAGGAATTGATTAGCGCCACCTATATCAATAAGATGCATCTACTTTTTGAGAGCCAAAAACATAAGTACTTCATAGTTAAACGTGCTTGACTTGGAACACTTGTGAGATGGGTGACCTTGTGTGAAATTTCCTATGATGTGTGTGAGTGAGGACAAAGCACGCTGAAAAGATCGGTGTTAATTTGTAGAGACACTCATCGATCTTACAAGCAATCTCGGGACGTTACATCATTCACATAAACGTATATATATCACTTTATATTTTTATAATTTTCATCTAAACTTAGTCCCATTAAAATTTTTACACAAGTTCACTATAATTCTGTCACATCATCATACTAATGTGAAGTCATGTAACATAGAGGTAAAGTATTACTAATATTTTTCTATGGCATATTAGAAATATAATTCATCTTTTTTTTTTCTTAAGAAAACAGATATTTGGAAACAGTCAAAATATATAAAAAAAAAATCGAATTTTTTTGTTGTCTACATTTTGAATGTTAGGAACCAAACTTGACCTTTCTTCAATGAAAGAAACGGGGTCAAAAGCCCAACAAAACAAACACAAAACACAAATTAAGAGGTAGTATCCTTATAAAAAATTACACCAAACATATCAGCAAGACAGCAACAAGAGGAAGCACGACGCCGCTGAAAATTCTAAAATATTTCTAAAGTATTGCTTTATGTAAGTTTTTAATCGTTCATATCTGATTTAAAAAATTACATTAAACATATCAGCAAGAAAGCAACAAGAGAAAGCATGAGGCCGCGGGGCACATGCTGGAAAAACGTAACACTTAAGTCCAGCATCGATTTCTTTTGGGGCATACATTTTAAAAAGAACGTTTTTTTTTTGTGTTTTTGCATGGCCCAGATCCCCTGGCCCAACCCTCTGCATCAGCAAGTGGATAAGTAATGCAAAGTCTGGGCAGGGTCACAGACAGGAAATTGAGATTTCTCTTTTATAGTTTCATAGTTTCATTCCCTCTTTGCAGAGGAAAGAGAGTTTTAGTCACATAATAAAATTAATGTCTCCTTGCGTGTCTTTCTACTTAAATTTTGTCAAGTGTTCTAAATTTAATTATATGCTCCAATCCTTTCTTTTTTATTTTTCACTTGATAGAATTTAAGTGGGAAGACAGAGAAAGAGACATGAATTAAAAACAGGTGATCTTCATCCCTCTAAATAACCTTTTTTATATAAAATTGAAATCCTTAAATCCATACTGGAATATTTATCAAAACATAAAAATACCGTATACAAAAACGGAAGGGTCCAAGCCGTGATGAATCTCCAAAGGTAAGCAGCCTTGGATTTGTGCCCATTCAGAATATGGACTTTTCTTTGTCTGATTCAGAACATGGACTTTTTTATGGACTTACGGCCTTATAAGAGGCCGGAAGAGCTTCATCTCTAATTTAAATCATCTGCGCTTTCCCCCCAAGCCCACACCCTCTGTCCGTCTCTCAAAAGAAGTGGAATAAGCCCGACCCAAAAAAGAAAAAAAAAGAAGTGGAATAAGAAAATTGATTTAATTTAAATTAGAAAAAAGTATGTAAACTTCTATGTATTTAAATTGATTTTAAAATAACTACAATTTATCTAAAATTTTGTTTTGAACCAGTACAAAATAAAAAATCATATAGTAACTATTGGATTTTTCAATATAAGACAAATTGAAAAACAAGAAAAGAGACACAAAGAACATTTTTTTATTGCAAGATAAATTGAAAGATGAGTATAAAACTAACTTTTACTTATTCTTTTTCCTGAACTATATTCTACTCTAAAAATAATTAAATAAGAATTAATATTTTAAATTTTATGTGATTAGCAAACACACAATTTTTAAACTTAGTTATCATACTTTTAGAAATTTAACCTAAATTTTAGCTTTGGTACCAAATTTTAACTACCTGATTTAATTTACTTTTCTCCATATAAGTATGAAAAATCACACGCTGAACAACTTTTTTTTTTTGGTGCCAAGTATTGAACGAACCTCTGCGTTGGTGGTGAAAGCCATGTCACAGAACCTCCAAATAAGCGAACAGGCTCAAGTGGTCACGCACGACAACTTAAAAAGGATATGCAATGCACATCTTCTACATGTACGTTTGTCCCAAACTCAACAAAAAACTTGAAACAAGAAATGTCATGCCTCTTGAGAATATCAAACCAATGCGTAAAAAAGCATTTGTTGTATTTATAAATATCCTAACGTTAGCAAATTAATACCCAACTGGCCACTAGTTTATATTTACACCTACGTACATACAAATGAACGAGGATCACTTGTTTTTTATTTTGTTTCTTATTTAAATTTTATCAAGTAGAAAATACATTAAAATAAAAAATATATGTAATTAAGTTTTAGAATAATTAATATAATTTAAATAAAAAAAAGACAATAATTAAAGACAGGTAATTCTCATGGGAGACAAACACACACGAAAAGGAAATATCATACGCAATATTCGAAAATTGTTTTTTGCGGAAGACTTAATGAGGTTATTTGTAGAGACAAAATTGGCAAGTTAGTTGGGAGGGTGGAAGAAGGCGAAGGCCCTATATGTCTTTATCATATATTGTTGTAAAACTTGAACAATAACCCCAACGTGTGGAAGAGGGTCCTCTAGGCTCTGCTTAGCTACTGACTTTTAATATTCTTTGCGATCGTACTCGTTCATTAGTCTTAGGAAGTAGTTGCAGCACGGCACAGCAGTATTAACACAAAAAATCTCATCACAACAGAACAATTCCTCTTCCTTTCCATTCTCCAACCAGTGAGGAGCTAGAGAGGTCAACAATGGCCCTACTCCGCTCGATATGAAAATTCTTATCTTGTTTTATTCCGCTCACCAGCAATCAATACGTACGCGTACTTCATTTTCCTAGCTACCTTCTCAGCTTCCTTGCCTCTACACACATGTACTAATTAGGTTCACCCTAGTCAACCATGTGATTCTGTATGTATAGTATATATACACCAGAAGAAAAGAAGCCGCCTTGTTTTCTCTAGTTTGTTACACTGTTTTTTGAACAAAAATATCCCACTCTACAAATCGTCACTGCAGGTATGGATGCATCCTATAAAGGTACGTAACGGGAAATTGCTTCATTGTCATGACCAACCACAAAAGAATAAAAAGAAAAGAAAAAAAAAATCTGCTTCATTTACTTAGCATATAAACAAACAAATCTTAGGGTTTTATGGCAACAAATAAACAAGGGAGAGGGAGACTTTGCGAGAATAAAATATTCATTCATGCATCAATTCTAGATTTATTGCTTTTTTTTTCTTATTCCTTTTGTTTTCTTTTACTCCTTAGTTATTTTGGTCCCTGTATTACATACCCACAATTCAACTTAATTTATCATGCTTGGTGTGATATAATTATATATACATGAATATAAATGGGATAGACCCAAGAATGCGGAGGATATCAAATTTGCATATATTCTACACCATAGATTTTCATGAAGTCAGCACTCTAAATTATCTATTTGACTTATACATATCTTCTGGTTATAATTTTCTTTCGCTGAAAAGTGAAAACCATGGATAGTGTTTGAAGCGGTAGGAATTTGTTATCTACTTGCTGCGTGGCATAACCTGTACACATACAAGGAGTTCTGTTTCATTTTCCGTTGTTTAAGAAAAAATGAAAATTGAATTATATAAAACAGTGAGTTAGCTTATAATATATAAAATACTTAAGTTAATTAAATTAATGTCGTTAAGAATCCCGCATCCAAAAGGAAAGTATGGAAAAGAAATATTATGCGATAATTATTTTTCTCTCTGTCCCTTTTTTCTCATACAAAAGTAAAAAGCAAGTGTATAAAATCAAGTGAGAAAGTATCATTTTTGAATTATTGGTGCATGCAAATACTACAGGTTTAAATGAAGGTATACTTATCAACATACGAAAGTGAAGAGATGTAAATATGTACGTATCGATCTCTCGTGGGTGCGATTCTGGTCATAATCCTTTCTACGCACAAGTTGCATTCCATAGAAAGCATATATGGGTCTCGTCTGATTAACCTAGTGACTCTAACACTAAACTTAGAAAAATTCTTGCTTAAGATAAATTCTTAGTTAAATCATAGACACCTAGTTGGATGCACCAGATCAATTATGATTGAATATTTTTATAAATAATTGTGTTACACAATTAATTTTATAAAAATTAATAAAAATACTAAATTTTAATTGAGTTAGTGCACTCAACTATGATGCATATTGTTTAAGTAAAAATTTCTCCTAAACTTATTGAGAAGATATCTCTTTCATTGGCCAAAAAGAAGGGGCACAGATAAACCAATTATAAAAATTGACATATCATAAAAGCAACCAATTCCTATCGGCACGACATGTTGTCTTCATGAGGGTGAATTAGGGACCACAACCACCAAATTATCTTTGATATTTTTTCTATAATTAATTATTGTTCTTCTTAGCATCCAACCAAAATTGTACAGCCAAATGTTATTGTCCTTTTGCAATATTCTTTTCTTTTCTTAACAAACTACAAATACCTTCAACCCCCAACAAAAGAATTTTATTTGCCACTTGGACTCTTAGCTCAGTGGTGAATGGAAGCCCCTATCAACAAAGTGGCTCCAGTATTCCAATTCCAAAATAGAGAAAATAGCTGGTAAAAGGGAAAAAAAGAAAGAAAGAAAGAAAGAAAGAAAAGAGATGATTAAGTAAACAAAAACTGTATAATGGTGCAGCAGTTTCTTGAGAATTCCAATCCCAATTCCAAATAAATAGAGGAGTCATGAATACACAGGTTGAAACTATATATTTATGTAACCAATTAAGTGTAGCTTTATGTATTGAAGCATTAATTATGTAGTATATATATCTCTGTTGGTAGCTAGTTAAAAGTGAAAAATCTAAATAATGTTTGTTCTTAATTTAGCTCACCATCTGAAATCTTACGTGCGTGAGATCCGATCCCAGGATTAAGTCATGGCGTGCTATCCTGCCAAGTCATGGAGCAACTGAGCCCCCAACAAATTCCTGTATGGCAGATTTGGTCCTTCTCCATCAAGAAGAGAGTACTGAACTGGTTGACAATCTTCCATCTGGTCCCTTGAGTAGAACAGTGAGCTCTGAGTTGCTGGCGGGAACGCCAGGCTCACCCCGCTTCCCCCATGCTCATGCTGCTGTAACCCTAGCGTCAAAGACACTCCACCACCATTGAAACTCTGGTTGCCATTCTGATCGTTACTAGTGTAAGAAACCATGGCGGAGGAGGCGTGGTGCGTGTAAGATGAAAAATCAAGCTCCATCGACCCAAATGTGTCCGTGACTCGCCCCAAACACTGTTCTTGGGGATTCATATGCTGGTGGTGGTTGTGGAGGGTTTTAGTGCTGCTCTTCGTTGGGTCGTTTTTGTCATCTGTGTTATGGTTACTGATGATGGACGACACACACTCGGAGTCAATTCGAAGGAGTGTTGCCTTCTGATCCTCAGGTCTTGATGATGAAGGAGGTGGGTTTTGAACATTCGGTTTAATTATATCATCGTCGGGATCGGTACCCCCATCCGAGGAAGCCATGTTGTTTTCATGCTCCTTCACTTCCTCCAAGTACATTTCCTCCACCATTGGCTTCCATAGCCTCACCCTTGCATTAATGAACCAATTCGAAACCTGCTTTGAAACATATGTGTCACCCAACGGCCTTTTCAATTTTCAAATGAATATTATATAAGACTTTGTCCTAAAATGATATGTTAATTAATTGTATTGAAATGGGATTTTTTAGTGACTTTCTAAGAAGGCCTTGTACCTAATGACTATTTGATTATGCAAAATAATTTATGCGAAATAGAGAGTGTATTCTGTATTGTTAAAGAAAGATATGGACGTGCCTGGCTTCTCGAGAGACCAGTTTGGCGGGCTAAAATATGTTTATCAACATCGCTTGGGTACCTGCAAAAGTTTTGCACAGAAAATTTAATCAAGAATCTGACCTTTAATAGTAAGTAGTAATTCCAAATAAAATAATAGTAAGTAGTAATTAGTGATCAGAGATATTAACGGTAAAGGGGAGGGTCCTACGGAGGAGATAATGCCCACAGAAAAGTATTAGTAATAGAGAGATGGCCAAATTAGAGGATTACATATATCCACATTACAAACGAAATGATTGAAAATAATATGACAAAATACCAACAGATGGAATCTGAATAGTGATGCACGGAAACTACCAAAATGTACCATAGTTTTTGCAAGCATAAATGATTAATTGAGATTCTACACATGAGAAACTTGCAGTTGTTCGCTTTATTTTTTATTTTTTATTTTATTTTGGGGAGAACATTGATTCTTTGGCAAAATCTATTTTGTAGGTTACTTATACTGGGGCTTCAATCTAGCAATTACAGAAGATGAGTATGAAGCAGTAAGAGAGAGAAAGAGAGGTAAAAAGAGAGAGATTTACGGATGGAGAAAATGCTCAAAAAGCCAAGCCCGAAGAACGGAGACGGAACGCTCTGGAAGGCCACGTTGGGGTCTCCATGGATGGGTTTCCATCATGCTCATTTGCTGGAAGGCCCTTTGTTGTCTGAGTGCTTGGTCAATGATTTTAAGCCTGGGTGTTTCCCCCCGTGTTGTGCCTGGTGCAACTGGATCTTTCTCTCCCATGGCTTTCCTTGTGGCCTGAATCTGCCCCAAAATCCCATCCTTCAAACATCTGAAATGTCGAGACATGGCTTTCAAAGCCAACGCCGAGTACACTGTCGCCGCCCCATTCCCAGCCACTGCTTCAAACGACGATACCACCGCCTTCATCTGATTACGGTAGTGCTTGTATCTTCTGTCAACCTTGACATCAAGAAGAAGAAGGCACACACAAAAAGTTATTATTATTGTAAATTTTTGCTTTCAAAGTTACAGCCACCATAGAATGAGCCAAGCTATATAATATATACCATGTTTATAATTTTAAAAAAAAAATAGTAGAAATAAAATGAAAACATGTTGCCAAGAAAAGAAAAGTGGATAAAGAGGTTTGTGTTGTGATTGTGAAGGTAAATGAAAAAGCCTCAATTGTCAGGAGGTGGGCATTAATGAAAAGGCCCGCACTGGCTGCTCAATTAGTTCAGGAATCAAATTGAAAGACCCCAATCCCATCAACCACACCACCCAAAAGTTCCTACCTGGATAGATAGATACTAATTCACTTGGAGTAAGGGCATGGTTTTTACTTACACCTTTTCCTTATTTTGGGGAACGATCGATAAAGAAACTTGCTTGCAAAAGTACATAGTTGAGAAAAAAAAAACACTCTTAAATGAAGCGAAATATATAAGATTGATTTGGAAACATATATACCTCTTCCAGCATCGAAAGCAGCTGTGTCTTTCTCTTCTGCAATTCCACGATCTCTAGAGAGGTAAGAGAATGCTTCTTTGAGGGACCGCTACCGTTATCCTCTTCCCACTGCTTGTTCTTTTGGGATTTTTGCTTTACCACATCAATTTGCTTTGGGCCTAGACTACAAAACTCGTTCAGAAGGTCCTGTGCAGGTACCAAGTACTTGGAGTTCTTGATGAGGAAATGTCCCTGATAGAGATTTGCAGCTTTAGCACTCAAATATCCATCTTGCAACATCTGTTGTTGCTGTTGTTGAGCATTCGCTGATTTTCCAAAGAACCCCTCTCTGGAACTTGAAACAAAATCAGGTTGGGGCTGATGATGGTTGGTGTGTCTCAGCTCAAAAGATTGCAACCCAATAGTGGAAGGGTTGGTTGAACTAAGAGAGAGTGAAAGGCCTTGACTTGGCCTCTCGTTTCCTTCACAAGGGAACACACACCTCAAAGAAGAATCATCAACGAGTAACCTGTTCTCTTGCCATGGAGCTGAATCATGACCTCCAACGATTAGATTCTCGGTGCTTGTTTCGGAAATACCTGATGTGAAATCTGGTTTATTATTATTGTTATTATTATCATTATTATTATATTCATGCTGCTGGTAGAAACTGGTAGAAGACTCGTTCATGGTCTTGGAATTGGAAGAGGAAGGACCCGGATGTTGAACAGGTTTGCCGAAGAAACTTTTCCACATGACAGCGTTGCTGCTATCACTATGCTGCTGCTGATGAAGATTCTTGGAAAACCCTATCATCTCCATGCCTGTGGTGAGGTTGAACATCTCTGGGTCGGACACAAAGCCTTGGACCTGGTTCACTAGATGGGTTTGCATCGTTGGGTTACCATCCGTGTAGCAGAACCCAGCTGAAGAAGATGATGACACCATCTCCCTGGATTTGTCTTCACACATTTGTCGAGCCATGAAAGCTGATCAATTTCTTCTTTTCTTCTTAGCCTTGTTTCCCAATTATACTGCTTCTGCTTTCGGTTTCTTATGTTGGAAGGTGGGACATAGCCACTTTCATCAGGATCGAGTTTCCCACCATAGAATCCAGAAACCGTCCACTAAAACACAGTTTAAAAGCATAAAAAAAGATCGATACCAAATTCTTTGTAGGCCCAAAAGCAGAAAGTAAGAAAATTTAATAATTTTTATGAGTATATTTAATACTTTGCTTGTTTATGTGGAAAGTGATTAAATAACTTGAAGATCTTACCGTAATGGAAGAGTGGAATAGGTAGGTAGGTAGGTGGAAAATGGATCAAAGTAGAGGTGGAGGTGGTGGTGGTGTTGGTGACGGTGGTCGGTGGAGGCAACTTGAGGAGGACGATGATGATGGTAAATTGGAGAGGAAGTGGGAGGCTCCTTTTTCTCAGACTTGTTCTCTTAATAACCCAACATAGAGGTACCACGAAAGACCAACCTAGGAAGAAAGATGAGATATACTTCCTCAGAAATAGAAGATCAGATAGGGGGTGATGATGACCTTCATGCCATGATCATCATTTGTGATATGTGCCTGCCTCTCTCTCTTTCTCTCTCCACCAGAAGTGGGTCAATGCACCAAGATATATAAATACAACCAAAATAGACTTCGTACACAGAAAATAAAAATAAAGGATATTTCCCTCAATTATTTCTTACTCCCCATGTATTAAAAAAACTACAAACAGGAAAATAAATAATGTTATTTAAAATATTTATTTTAAATTGAATGCAAATAATTGAATATATAAATACATATTTTTTAAAAAAAAAAAAGATGTATTGTCAGATAAGAGTATAAACAAAAAAAAAAAAAAAAAACTGACCTTCTCTACTAAGTACTTAGGAAGGACCAGGAAGCAACAGAAAGTAATGATCGTCCTTTGCCTGGTACATATACTACAAGCCGCCACATGAGTTGCTCTCTGATTTACTAAAATGTTGATTTTTTAACAAATTCTGCTTTTAGCACCCAAAACCAAAACCAAACCAAAACCCATAATAATGCTGCCATCATAGAAATTGTAGATTTGTAGGGGCTCCCCTCGGCTCGCCCATGAAATTTCTTTATTGTTTAGCAATCACAAGTCTCAGGAATTAAAAATTAAATTAAATTAAAAAAATATGGTGATGGGATTAAGGGGATCTTTGTAGGGAAACGAATCCCAAGATTGAAGACATCCTAAGTAGGAGTCTTTTCCAGGCTTTTTCAGATGGGTTTCAGCGAGAGAACTCTGTTTGGGATGAGTTGGTGGGCCATCCTGCCTCACTCTGTTCTCTTCCTGAACCCTATAAAAAAAATTATTCAAGGCTAGCAGAGTTTTCTGTTCTGTTCTGTTCTTACACAGCAAAGAGAGAGTGAGAAGAGAAAGAATAGATGCGCCGGTGTAGTGTTCCTAAAATAAGGGACTGGGCGTGAGATGAGATATTGAGATGAGGTGGTCCAATCTTTGCCCATCTAATTCTTATTAATTGGTGTATTAAAGTACTCCACCATCATTTTGCATGGGACCGCATCTTTTCTTTTTATTTATTCATCATCCAAAATATGCCCCTTCCACGCGCATTTGCATTTCCATCCCAACTGAAGACTGAAAAGAGTCTATCTAGCGGTAATTAACCATTTATTAAACAACCATTAATGTTAGGTTTTTCTTAATTCTTAGTGCACCAAAACTGCGTGCCATTTAAGAAACCATACACAAAAAGCTTAGTGCAAATTAGAACATATCCCCGTACGAATATACGATTGGTGAATGAATTGTATGCTACGCACATTTAATATTTTGAAGTTGGGTTATATTTATTTGTCAATAAGCGATGTGCAATTTTGTGATTGAAAATGATAATCTTGCTCATAGGTAATTTTCAATCAAACCCTGATCCAAGCATGTTTTACGTCATGTCTATAATTCCTTTCACATGTTGAAGAAAACAGTACTATGTATTTTGTCTTCATTTCATTTCCATTTCACGGACATGATAAATAATTCATATTCATTTACGTGTATTGTATAAAGAACATGATAAATAATTCATACAGGTGTGTGTATAACCTCTGTTAATAATACATGGGTGTGAAATGGAGATGGGATGAATAAAACATAGGGGCATATGAAAGAAGAACTTCCTCAATCAATAACATGGGCACATATGCAAAGAGCCAAAGAGGCCCACCCCGGCTAGTGAGGGAAGACACGCGCGAGGGATGAGAGTGGAGGAGTGAAGGTGGCGATCAAGCACAGCTTTAAATATTTGTCTGTTAAAAAGCAAGTGGTCCAGTGAGGGGAGCTTTCTCCGCCGCTTGCCAAATTTTTCTCGTCCCCTTTGCCCTACACCACAATGACGTCACTCTCTTTTTCTCACTTCTCAGGTGTGCACTACGCACTCCGCGCATGCTTCCTAGTAGTCCCTGTTAAGCAACACCACCCCCATCCAGTTGCTGGATCACCGTTGATTTTTATTTTATTTTATTTTTTGCCCTTCACAAAAAACCCTGTTGTTGGCTGTTCGCCCCACGTAACTTTCACTGAACATTTTTAATAAAATGTAGGAGACTACGTCCTACGAGAGAGTTGGATGTATTTGATTAATTATATTTATTAATTAATAAATAATTATTATATTTAATTAATAATTATAATTTATTAAAATTAATAATATAATTAATTAATTATATTTAATTTAAATATTTTAAATTTGTGCAAAAATTTCTCATGCTACAATGCAGAGTACAGACTAGGTGGAGCATAGCCTTAACAAACCTATCTCTCTGTATATAAATATTCGTAACCTGCGAATAAAAATCTACAACATGGTCAATGCGGAAACAAATGAATGAAAAAGGTGGAGCGTGTACGAATTTTTTTTTTTGAAAAGAAATAACATAAGAGTAAGACTTGTTTTCAAAATTCAAAGACCAAGAAGGTGTCATGGCCGTGAGAAAGGGGTCAATTAGGGACTCCACAAATGGCGGGGGATTGTGTCCGTGTAAGAACCTGTACAATTCTGAGACTTCATTAACATCTGCCACATTTTTGAACAGGTTTGAAACTTGTAACTGCATGCGACTCAACCAAGCTACGCAATTTAGGGTGGTCCATCTTCATATTTCTTTATCTTTATGCATATAAAATAACTCCTTTTTTTTTTAGAAAATAAAATAACTCTTTTTTATTCGTACACTGTTAGACCATTTGTATGTGCGATTACTGGTTAGGACCATCCTAATCCTATGCTAGGGTTACTGTTAGGTTGAAGTAGGGAGGGCATGCATAAGTGGGACGCAGAGCCAAAGAGAAAATCATGCAGCTTTTTTAATTGGAGGATCAACAGTGTCTCGGTTTGAGATTGACACACGAAGTGGGAAGTACTTTGCAATGGAAAAAATTATCATATATTTTTTTAGGAGTATATATATTATTGATTTTTTTTTAAAAGTATTAGATTTAATGATAAAAAATAATAAATATGATAAATCATATTAAAAAATATTAAAAAATATATGTAAATAAAAATATCAGAACTCTTTTGCAAACCCACCGAACAAACTATGCTGCTTTCATCATTAACAATAAAAAATAATATTATTATTTGTCTCCATTATAAAGTCACCAACAAGCTTAGTCATTATGTCATGCACTAGGTTTAAGCTCATGAACCGTGTGTCTACTTTACATTTGCAGTTAGCACGGTCAAAATGAATCCAACCACACACATTGCTCCTTTAGTCAGTTCAATTGGTCATAAAAAATCATTCATCGTTACTCTGTACTACTATTTTTAATATAAGTATTGGTTCTAATATCTACAGATCTTTTGCGATAAAAAAGAAAAGAAAAGACCAAATTTTTTGTAAAAAATAAAATGATGTGAATATTATATTTAAGATTTTGATTGTGCAAGACATTGCTCGTTTAAAAAAACAAACACTCAAAAATTTACTCCTTACGCTTGTTGATATGCACATTTAATTAAAATAAAAAAGAAATACTAGCTTATGAGATTATGTGTATGTTTGGATACTAGTTGAAAATTCATTTGCCATTCTAACGTAATTTTGCAATTCTCGAACGGCTCAAATTTTTGTTTGGATAATTGTTAATTTTTACTGTTTTAACATATTTTTTATGTCAAACGTGCTTTTGATAAAAAACATGAATTTTATCAATTGAAGTTCATTTTTCACTAACATTTATTTTATCAAACACATTTTTAAGACAAAAATTATCAAATATAAATTACGTTAGTGCAAGTTAACTTTTAACTAAACTTAAATTTACAAACACACTTTCAATTAAATTTAAGTTTGTCAACTTTATTTTCTATGATTTTATTGACCAATTGAAATAGCTCATTTAATGACTTTAGAAGACAATATAATTCAATCAAAAGAATATATTTTGTAAAATTTGGTTTGATAATTTCTTTATGGTGCACCTCTTTTTCTAAATAAAAAATATTCGCCAGCTCTTTTGAATTTTGATAAAAATATTTGGAAAGACTTTTAAAAACTGTGCACTTATTAGAAAAATAAAATATACTTTGTAACTTATACTTTATTGTAAGTTTTAACCCTTTTTCTCATAATTCCGACATGTATCTTTTAGAATTTTATAATATGCTGATGTATGGCAATTTTTCTCACGTTTCTATTAAACTTTTAAATTTCATAACTCTTTTATTGCTATAGCACAATATATAGCTTTATTAATGCCCCGACATTTCCGAATAAGACCTTAGGCTCCATTCGGGAATATGATTCTTTTTGAAAAGCAGGTGTGCTGTATTTTGTTTAGTAAAAGTATAATAAAAGACTGCTGTTAATATTGCTCATCAATTAAAACGTGTTTGGTAAAATTATTGTAAACCTTCTATAAGCATCTAAAATTACAAGTAAATGTTATGGAATTTAATAGATAAGAAAGAACAACTTAGATATAAGAAAAAATAATTATTTAAGATTTTATATTTTTTTAAATAACATTTACTTCAAAAATCAGTTTCTAGGTTGCCTCTCACAACTTTCAATAAGCAATGGAAGAAGCATCTTACCCCCATATATATATATATATATATATATATATATATATATATATATATTCCATCGCTGCAGTAAAAAATAAAAAATATAAAAAAATTACCATAACAAAAAAAATTACATTATTTCAAAATGTGACCTTAGCTTAGTGCATTCAGTATATAATACAAGTTTCAGCGACATTGGACGGGCCGGATATATGACATATCTTTAGTTTTTGACGATGTACCCTACTTTCTTTCATCATGTCAACGAAAAATATACATGGTGTTGGTGGATTATACTATGTTCGTGGAGCAAAGGCAGCTACAAGATCAGCCCTTATCATCAAAGGTTGAATATTTAAATTGTGCATACATTTATATATAATTCAAAATTAATGTCATATTCAATAATAATATCACTGTTATATGAAGGTGGCCAGCGATCGATCACTAGTTGTCCCCATCCACACCATTCCTGGTTATTTCTTTTTTCCAAAGACGTAATGGCTGGCGATTGCACCTAAACAATACCCTGCCCCTCCCTTACCAATTAACCCTTCCATTGACATAGCCACATAGGAATTGTAGTTATAACTATTCTCGTACGTAGTAGTTGTTATAGTTACTTACTTTAAAGTCTTAATAAACTCCATAATCTGTTTTAGTCCATGTTTTCATCTTACCATATGAAGCACAACACTCCCATTTTCAACACTTCGATATATTCACTTTTCCATTTTTGATCACTCAGAGTCTCCCTCTTGTATGGGGAACATTAGCAATATTTTGGTACCAGTCTATGTGCTTAATTTGATTATTTAAGTTCTTGACCGTTAATAACATAGTTTCTTCGTTCTTAATTTTCTAAATGAAATGATGCAGTATAGGATGGTAATGGTTTACTTACCCCGTTTTTGTTGTTGAATAGACCATTGGACTGTCAATGTCCAATGGATGTATATGTAGAATATATGCTATTTTAACTCAGTAAACAAATGCTATCAGTCGTCCATCAAAATGACAGTTTTTTCAAATCCTTTTTCAGCACGTATCAACTGATCTATAAAAGAAGGCTTGAAGGTACTCAAGAGACAAAAAAAAAAAAAAAAGCTAAGCCAGCCCTTCCTCGAAAACTGTATGCGAAAGTGAAAGAAAAGAATGGATTTTCTTAATTGTTTGTTGGAAACCAGTTCAATATATATAGTTGTGTATAAAAGACTAAAATGGTCATTTTCTCACCAAATTCATATGAACACTTGAGGTACGTTGTAACCTCCATACAAAAATAATAGCTCTAAATATATTCATAATAATATTATCAGTGAATTTATTTCATAAAAATTTATAAATAAAATTAAAATTAAAATAAAAAATATATAAGAGGAAATAAGTATCAATACATAATAACATAAAGTTGTAATACACATCTATTAAAAACTCACACAAATCGTAATGTTCACTCAGAAGTACATGTACACATATTTAAAATAATTCTCCTTTGGAATAATAGCCTATGCTTAGTTGATTTGAATGGTAATGATCATGATGCATCCTGTGCTAGTCTGAAAACACCATGAATAGAGTAAGAATTAAAAATTTTCAATAAAAAATAAACAGTTATAAAAATATTTAAAAATACATGGTGAATTTCAGTTGTGTAAGATACACAGAAAATCACATGACAACCAAATTCTTCACTTTCATAGGGAATTCATCCTATCTCTGGTGTTACTTTAACATCGTGATAACAAAGCCAAACATACCCACATTAACCAGGCAAGTAACACAAAAGGAATGCCATCCCTTTGCCTCTCAACGGTTAGCTGCAAACTTTTTCATAATTTCATTACTTGTCATCACACACAAACATAAGCAATATAAACCACTAATATATCACAAATAAATTCATCATATACAAGTCTATAAATCATGACAATTAAATAAAACTCACAAAGTTTAGAATCATTAAATTTAAATGTCAATTCTTCAAGGGGTCGATTATGATTCAAAATTAATTTAATAATTCTCTTAATAGTCCATATCACAGTTCATAGTTTGTCAGGTCTTTATCATAGTCAATATTTGGTCAGGTCCTCATCATAATCCATAATTTATCCTGATCCTGATAATTCATTCATTGCACAAAAGTCCTTTTATTGCACAGGTCAAAATAGAGGTCATAAAATTACTCCTAAACAAAGGTAAATATACGTCAAAATAAAGGTCATAAAATTTCTCCTAAGCTAAGGTAAGAAAGTCCATGTAAATCAAGTATATATATTTATTATCCAATATAATTAAAATATTTATTTAACTTAAGCTTTGAGTGATATTTTAATTTATTATATTGGTCCCAAGAAAAAGTCAACATTCAAATTATAATAACTCTAAATTTTGTCAAATATCATAAACATCTCAAAATCAAACAAATATCAAATGTTCATACTATTATACGTGCATAATAAATTTAACAAGAATAACAATACGCACAAAATATTAACATAATAAATTAACTAATAAAACATATAAACATATTGGAAGTCATGATTTTATTTTTTAAAAGAGGGTCCAATTCCTACCTCGTAAATACTTCCTACTTTCTCACGGATACACCTTCTCTTCTTTTTATTTTTTCTTCCTTCTTCTTCTTCTCTGTCTCTTCCTTTCTTCCTACGATTTCTTACTTTCTATTTCACTCTCTCTTCTGTTTCTTCTCCTTCTTTTTCTCTCTCTCTCTTCCTTCTCTTTCTTTTTCTCTTCTCTCGGCCAGCACCTCAGTTTCTCTCAATTATTTCTTGCTTCCCGTATAAGCCCTCTCCCCCCCCCCCAAATTTATAACCATAAAAAGTGGCTGCTGCATGTAGCACCAATGGAAAATGGTGCATATAGCACCAATAAAAAATGGTGCACATAGCACTTATCAATTTTTTTATATATCAAATTAATAATTACTTTTAGATTTTTATATTAAAATAATAATTAATTCATAAATATCTTCTTATAATTATCTCTTTATAAACATCTTTTCATGAATAAAATATTTCTAATCTTTATTGCTAAGATTGAATACTAATTTTTTTGTTTCAGTAAATTCTTATTTATAGTTTCATAAACTATTACCAATTAAATTCTTACAAACTTTATCTAATCTCCTTTGTTTAATATCAATTATTGTAAAATAAAACCAAATATAATTTTCTAGTTAATATTTATGAAAAATAGGATGTTTCTAATTCCATCCTTTTAGGAATTTTGTCCATAAAATTCACTAACCTGGTCGAAATAACTCTGGATAAGACTTTTACATATCATCTTCTAATTCCCATGTTATCTTTTCTGGTGATAGTCCTTTGTAGATCACTTTAACTAAAGGAATTTCTTTTCCTCTCAAGCGTTTGACAGATCTATCCATGATTCGTACAGGTTTTGTGTCATAAGTCAAATCATCTCTTACTTGCATTGTTTCATGTTTTATGATGTGTGAAGGGTCAAAACAATATTTTCTAAGTTGTGATACATGAAATATATCATGAAGATTTGAAAGATTTGGGGGAAGTGCAATTTGATAGCCAGCAGGTCCTATATTTTTAAGGATTTGGATTAGACCAATGAATTTGGAATTCAACATTTTGGTTTTAAGGGTTCTGCCAATCTCAGTAGTAGGAGTGACTCTGAGAAAAATATGTTCCCCTTCTTCAAATTCAATAGGTCTTCTTCTTTTATCAGTATAACTTTTCTGCTTACTCTAAGCAGCAAGTGATTTTTCCTTGATAAATTTGATCTTTTCTGTGGTTTGCTGCACTATATCAGGTCCTAATAAACTCTTTTCTCTAGTCTCTAACCAACACAAAGGTGATCCACACTTTCTATCATACAAAGCTTCAAATGGTGTCATTCCTATGCTGGAATGGTAACTGTTGTTATAGGCAAACTCTATTAATGTTAAATAGGTATTCCAACTTCCTTGAAATTCTAATACACAGGCTCTAAGCATATCTTCCAGAGTTTGAATGGTTTTTTTAGTTTGACCATCTGTCTGAGGGTGATAAGATGTACTAAAATGGAGCTTAGTACCTAAAGCTTCTTGTAAGGCTACCTAGAATTTTAAGGTAAATCTTGGGTCTTTGTCTGAAACTATACTAGTTGGTACACCATGTAACCTTACAATTTTCCGAATGTAATCATGAGTCAACTTGTACAATGAGCAACTGATCCTAATAGGCAAAATATGGGCAGACTTAGTTAATATGTCAACAATTACCCATGTTGCATCATAACTTGATGAAGTCCTAGGTAATCCTAACACAAAATCCATTGATATACTGCCCCATTTCCATTCAGGGATATTCAAGGGCTGTAATAATCCAGAAGGCTTTTGGTATTCTATTGGCAAACTAGACATTTGGTTACAAAACTAGCTATGTCTCTTTTCATCTAATTCCACCAAAATAATTTTCTGAGATCCTGATACATTTTGGTTATATTAGGATGCATAGTGTACCTACTGCAATGTGCCTCAGATAAAATCTTATTCCTCATCAATTCTTCATCATTGGGCACACATAACCTTTCTTTGTACATCATAACCCCTTTTTCATCAACCTTAAAATGTTCAAGCTGTTCTACGAGAATTCTTCTTTTAAAGGACTGCAAAAACTCATCATTCTCTTGAACTTGTCTTACTTTATCTCTTAAATCACACTCTATTCTTAGTTCACTAGCATACAAGCAGTGAGGTTGCAAAGACACATGAATCTTCAAGTCCCTAAAATCTTCTAATAACTTTTGTTCCTTTATCATCATTGAGGACATGTGCAAAGACTTCTTGCTCAAGGCATCGGCCACTATATTGACTTTACCAGTATGATATTTCAATTCAAAATCATAGGCCTTTAAAAATTCAATCCATCTACGTTATCTCATATTTAACTCCTTTTAGTTAAAAAGATACTTTAAACTGTTATGATCACTATATACTTCAAACTTGACTCCATATAAGTAATGCCTCCAAATTTTCAAAACAAACACTACTGTTACTAATTCTAAGTCACGGGTCAGGTAATTTTCTTCATACGGTCTAAGTTGTCTGGATGCATAGGCTACAACTCTACCATGTTATATTAAAACACATCCCAAACCTTTCTTAGATGCATCACAATATACTACAAAGCTTTGTCTAGGATCAAAAACTATTAAGACTGGAGTGGAGGTAAGTCTATTCTTTAACTCCAGAAATCTTGCTTCACAAACTGAATCCCACTCAAAATGGTGATTCTTTCTAGTTAATCTAGTCAGAGGTAAAACTAGCTGAGAAAATTTATTAATGAATCTCCTATAATATTCGACCAATCCCAGAAAACTTATAATATCAGTAATTGTCTTTGACCTTTCCCAGTGAACTACTGCTTCAACTTTACTAGGATCCACAGCTACTCCTCCATGAGTAATCACAAAACCTAAGAATTTTACTTCACTCAACCAGAATTCACACTTTTCTAACTTAGCATACAACTGCTTCTCCTTTAGGATTTGTAGCACGGTTCTAAGGTGTTGTTCATGCTCTTTCTTAGTCTTAGAATAGATGAGTATGTTATCTATAAAGACTACTACAAACTGGTCAAGGTAAAGTCTAAAAATCTTGTTCATGTAATCCATGAATATTGCATGAGCATTAGTAAGTCCAAAGGGCATCACAAGGTATTCATAATGCCTATATCTAGTCCTAAAGGCTGTCTTGGATACATCTTCTGGTTTTACTCTTATCTGATAATATCCTGATCTCAAGGCTATCTTTGAGAAGACTGTGGCTCCTAACAATTGATCTAACAAGTCATCTATCCTAAGGAATGAATACTTGTTTTTAATTGTGACTTTGTTCAGTTGCCTATAGTATATACACAACCTCATGCTCCCATCTTTCTTTTTGACTAATAGAACAAGTGCACCCGACGGTGATACACTAGGCCTGATAAATCCTTTGGCTAATAATTCCTCTATTTGTTTCTTGAGTTCACTTAGATCCAAATGGGACATTCTATAAGTTGCAAAAGATAAAGGTCCTGTTCCTAGAACCAGGTCAATGGAAAATTCAACTTCCCTTTCAGGTGGTAAGTTTACTATCTCTTTGGGAAATACTTCTAGAAATTCTCTTACTATAGGTATGCCGTTTATTTCCTTCCCAACCTCTGAATTTGAAGAAAACAAAAGAAGAAACCCTTGATCTCCTTCTAAGATACACTTCTCTGTTTGAGTGACATTAAGGAATAGGGTATTGGTGGATTTTGGTTTCTTGGATGGATCATTGGGAAAGTAAGCAAATTTTCTGGATTAGTCTACGATAATATCATTAGTAGACAACCAGTCCTTTCCAATTATGATATCAATACCAATCAAAGGCAAACAAACAAGGTTCAAAGTGGAAGCTTTTCCTTCAATTAGAATAGGACATTTTAAACAAGCTTGAGAAGTAAAAACTTTTTTCCTTGTGGGAGTTGAAACTAACAAATCATAACATAAGGAAGTTATAGGCAAATTTAACTTCTTCACACAATCAATAGATATAAACGAGTGTGTAGCTCCTGAATCAAACAATGCAATTAAGAGTGTGTTTTTAAGAAAACATTTACCTTGAATCATGTCGGAGGATTGATTTGCCTCTTCTCCACTTAGAGCAAATACTCTTCCTTTAGTCTGTGGTCTGGATACAGGGTTGTTCACCATGTTCTCGATGGTACAATCCTTAGCGAAATGTCTTAGTTTTTCGCAGCGAAAACACACATAACAAGGTCTAGAGCCATGAGATTTCCCACACTTATTGCACACAAGTGGAAGTCCACCAGTCTTCATTTGCTTATCTTTTCATGATTTACTCCATTCTTAAAATTATTTTTCTTTTGAGCTTCTGCTACCCTTTTTCTTTTAAGAAAGTTCTAACATTCTCTTTCAAATTCCATCTCTAGATAACTATTTTCTACTATCCTACATTTGTTCACTTGAGTGACATAATCTTTTATCTCCAAGGTAGACATATTCTCCCTTATTTCAGGCCTTAAACCCCACTCAAATTTTGTAGCTTTCTAGTGGCCATCAGGATTGTTTTTCAAGTAGGACAAAAATTTGGAAAGCTCTTCAAATTTGGCCATATATTGTCCTATAGTCATATTTCCCTATCTAAGTTATATGAATTCTGCCTCCTTTTCATTTTTTACATTATCAAGAAAGTACTTATCAAAAAATGTGACTAAAAATACCTCCTAAGTGATTTCAATTCCTCTAGATTTTAATAAGTGCCTAGCATCTTTCCACCAATGTTCTGCCTCCCTTCTAGCATGTAGGTGGCAAAAACTACTTTTTGTGCATTTGTGCTTCCCATGACTGTAAAAATCGTTTCTAATTGCATAACCCATTTTTCAGCTAGTGCTGAGTCATAATCTCCATGAAAAGATGGTGGTTTGGCTTTCTTAAATTTTGAAAGACCTTGATAACTTAGGTTGGTCACAGAAGTTTTCCCTGTAAAATTTTCACTGCCCTCATCAGGATGATTATGGTTATGATTATTATTCCTATCTTGAATTTCCTGCATGCATTGTAAAATCAGGTTGGTTGACTTTGTCTGGGCCCTGACAGTTTCAGCCAATCCTTTCATGACTCCCAATATCCCTGTCAGAGTATCATTTTGTGAACTCTGTCCTTCCAGGTGTTCTGATGCCATATAGTCCTACATCACCATGAACAATTCAATATTGAGGTGATCAGTCTCAATATTGCAATGTTAATGTAGTTATAATTCTATATGGCATGTATAAATTAATAAGAGTAGATATCATGCAGAAACTCAACATAAGCAAGAATTCAATATATATAATTTTCTAGTGCCAAAAATCGATGCTCTGATACCAAAATGTAACTCCCATACTAAAATAATAGCCCTAAACATATCTAGAATAATATTATCAGTGAATTTACTCCATAAAAATTTACAAACATGAATTAAAATTGAAATAAAAAATATATAAGAGGAAATAAGTATCAATACATAATAACACAACACATCTATTAAAAGCTCACACCAGTCGTAATGTTCACTCAGAAGTACATATACACATATTTAAAATAATTCTCCTTTGGAACAATAGCCTATGCTTAGTTGATCTGAATGGTGATGATCATGATGCATCCTGTGCTAGTCTGAAAACACCATGAATAGAGTGAGAATTGAAAATTCTCAGTAGGAAATGAACAGTTATAAAAATATTTGAAAATACTTGGTGAATTTCAGCTGTGTAAGATACACAAAAAACTGCATGGCAACCAAAGTATAACAAAAACAACACAATTTCAACATAGCAGAATAAATGCTAAATAAATCACGCAGTACAGCCATATATATATATTATCATTAACAAGTTCCTCAAATATCAACAATCAAGTACCAATTATTCAACCATCAGCAACATTATCAACCACCAGCAAGTAAGTTCCTCATCATAGGGAATCCACCATTTCTTTCCATGTCTGCTTGTCTCACATTTTACTCGAAGACCTTCACTTTCATAGAGAATCCACCTTATCTCTGGTGTTACTTTAATATCGTGACAACAAAGTCAGACATATCCACACTAACCAAACAGGTAACACAAAAGGAATTTCATCCCTTTGGCTCTCAACGATTAGCTGCAAACCTTTCCATGAATTCCTTGCTTGCCATCACACACAAACATAAGCAATACAAGCCACTAATATATCACAAATAAATTCATCATATACAAGTCTATAAATCATGACAATTAAATAAAACTCACAAAATTTAGAATTATTAAATTTAAATATCAATTCTTCAAGGGATCGATTATGATTCAAAATATTAATTTAATAATTCTCTTAATAGTTTACATCATAGTTCATAGTTTGTCAAGTCCTTATTATAGTCAATATTTGGTCAAGTCCTCATCATGGTCCATAGTTTGTCCTGATCCTGATAGTTCATTCATTACACAAAAGTTATTTTATTACACAGGTCAAAATAGATGTCATAAAATTACTCTCAAGTAAAAATAAATATACGTCAGAATAAAGGTCATAAAATTTCTCCCAAGTTAAGGTAAGAATGTCCATGTAAATCAAGTATATATATTTATTATCCAATATAATTAAAATATTTATTTAACTTAAGCTTTGAGTGATATTTTAATTTATTATACTAGTCTCATGTAAAAGTCAACATTCAAATTATAATAACTATAATTTTTTTAAATATCACAAACATTTTAAAATCAAACAAATATCAAATATTTATAATATTATACGTGCATAATAAATTTAACAAAAATAATAATACACACAAAATATTAAAATAACAAATTAACTAATAAAATATATAATCATATTAAAAGTCATGATTTTATTTTTGAAAAGAGAATTCAATTCTTATCTCGTAAATACTTCCTACATTCTTACATATACAACTTCTCTTCTTTTTTCTTTTTCTTCCTTCTTCTTCTTCTCTCTCTCTCTTTCTTCTCTTTCTTCTCTTTCTTTTTCTCCTCTTAGCCAACACCTCACTTTCTCTTAGTTGTTTCTTGCTTCCAGTGTAAGGCCCCTCCCCCCCAAATTTATAGCTACAAAAAGGCTTCCATTGGTGCACGTAGCACCAATGGAAAATGGTGCATATGACACCAATAAAAAATGGTGCACGTAGTACCTATCAATTTTTTTTTTATGAAGGTAATAATTACTTTTAGATTTTTATATTAAAATAATAATTAATTTATAAATATCTTCTTATAATTATCTCTTTATAAACATTTTTTCATGAATAAAATATTTCTAATCTTTATTGTTAAGATTGAATATTAAATTTTTTATTTCAGTAAATTCTTATTTATAGTTTCATAAATTATTATCAATTAAATTCTTACAAACTTTCTCTAATATCCTTTGTTCAATATCAATTATTGTAAAATAAAATCAAATATAATTTTCTAGTTAATATTTATGAAAAATAGGATGTTTCATACGCAACATTATCTATAAGTGCAAGAAAGAAACAGCGCACACAAGGTGCAGGAGTGACCCAAATCTGTTTTGAATCCAATGAAATAATTTTTTCTTTCCATATGCTTGTATATATTTTTTGGTGTATAAAATGTAAATACGTGGGTATGGAAGTGGGATATGTGATTTATTGGATAATTGAAAATTTAATATTATCCTCATACTTCAATTTTAAAAATTAAAATTGGTATTAATTTAGTTACAAACTCTTTGACTTTATATGTATATTTTTATCACTTAAGATTTTTTTTCTTCTTTTTAAGTTTTACTCTTTTAGTTGGGAATAGAAGGAAGGCATAGGTAAGCTATTATATGACTTCAATGCAATGAAGGAATCATTAAACATAAAGTAAGTGTGAGAAAGGAAAACGGAAAATGGAAATCTCACTTCAGAGTAGAGAAATGAGTGTTTATGGGCCTTAAGTATATGATATTATGTTCAATCTTAAAATTTATATGTATTGAAATAATTTTGTTGAGAAGAGTCTTTATTTAAGTTCCTAACAATATTTTAAGAGATTAATCTCACCTATTAAGTAAGAGATACTTTGAGACAAAAAAATAATGTTTATTGTAACCAATTATTTTATAAACAAATATAATAGTAAGGATAAATTGTTTTAATACTATTACAAAGTGCCAATAGCATGTCTCTGATCGCGAAAGGCATTAGCTAATTGAGTTTTGACCCATGCAAGCTTATACTTAACCTATTGTTTATGTTTTGGCTTTTTTTTTTTTTTACATAAAATGTTGAAAGTTGTCCCATTTTTTTAACATATAAAAAAGTTATCTCATTTTAACATTAAGATACGTGACAAGCCTTAATAATAACTTACAATGATATTTAATGATTACCTATCAATAAAGCACTACTACTAGCAAAATCACGAAACCTTTTTATTTCAACATTATTCATTTCTACCAATTAAACCCTAGTCAATCTAAAAACAAGTTGAACCAATACCACATTACAAAATGTCTCTCCACGTTGCTGTACTTTGACAAGTTATAGTTGCTTGACTACAGAATTCTGCTCTCATTATTATTAATTTAATATCTTCTCTTTTTTATAATTTGACTATGATTGGGTTTTTTCAACCGAAAAGTATTAGACCATAATGATGACTAGTGTTTGAATTTTCCTCGCATACTCGTTTCTTAAGGGAATTATATATATTGGATGCAATTTGTGTGGCAGTGCTTATATATTTCCCCACTCCGACGAAACATGAGTCGCACTCACCGACCGACTGAAGTTAATACAAATGATAAAACCCTAAACAAAACAAATTGTTTATATCTCATTTAGCACACACAATATAGTGATTTTATAGGATAGGATGAACATTCTAATTCACAGTTTGATACTTTTCAAAATAAAACGACTTCTTAAGCTATTTAATTATTTAGTATATTAAATTAATTAAATTAAATTAAATTTCATCTAAATGACAAATATTTGTTTACTGGTAAGTAACATAAATATTACTAATAAGAGAAACAAAGAATTTTAACTTTTGTTATGTATAATAACTCAATAAAAACAAATGTTTTGTCCTTAAAAAAAAAAAAGTAAAAACCGTTTTATTTGTAACAAATAAAAATATACAATGGTTTATAAAGAAAAACTACATATATTTTTAATAATATTTTCTTTGTGATAATTTAAATAATAATTGATTCTAATATATTATTACTTTTTATATTTTTTTATGTATTTAAAAAATTCTTCTTCTTTTAAGTTTAATACGAGTTTAAATAATTTTAATAATTTTTAATTAAAATGAGTATTTAAATTCCTTCAAGTTTAATATATTATTATACCTGTAATAATCTTTTATGTATTTACACAATCATCATTATTCTTTTAAGTTTAAATGCTGATATTATATTATTATGTAATATGAGCATTTAAAGTTAATTGCAAGACATTAATGATTAGTTAATTTTTTTTGTTGATAAATAGCCGGAAGGATTGATTATTTGCAGGAGATGGGAATCAAACCCCAAACCTTTTACCTTTGGTGGAGCTGAAAATTACTATTTAGTCCACAGCTCATTGGTAAATTAAAAATAAAATTAGGTTTAGAAATTATAATTTTGATAGTCATGAATAATAATTTTGATAGTCATGAATAATAATTTTGATTTTATTATAAAATAAATAAGAGTGTTTTTTTTTTATGTTCAATAAATAAGAGTATTTTAGGATAAACAAATTTAATCTCATTCTATAGAACTTTGAATCATTAATTTCACCTCTCTAAAAAGGAATAATATGAGGCATGGAATATAATCGCAATTGCATTTTTTTTCTCTAACAAATACAAAAATACTCAATTGATAAAATAAAAGTTAAGTAGAATCACCATTCCAGACTATACGTAATGTTAGTCTTTTTGTCCAGCGTGATCCCTCATGCGTCCCTCTCTGCACATATAAATAATTCATTTCACCCTAATCAATCTATTTCCTCTGGCGAGTTGTTCTAATTCCACATTGCACGTAGTATACGTACATAATTTGTGCTGTTATATTTCTACATTAATTAATGGTAATTCGTACTATATATACACTACTTGAGATTGCACGTATCCTGAATATATTTATATGTTGTTAAAATAACCTTTTCCCCCCCTTGTAAATGAGTTTCTTGAAGTTGAACCCCTTTGTTTGGCCTTGTCAGTGGATGATTATGTGAAAGGTTTTCTGTAGGAGACAAGTCTTATGAAAGCTACCTTTTATTTTATATACGCCTTACTTCTTTTTCTGTTTTTTCGCTTTAAATTCCAACATGAAAGCTAATTTTTCTACTCAGTGACGGCTGCTTAAGAAAGCGTCCCCTTCTTATATTATTATGTTAGATAATAGTTAAATAAAACAAGTATGAGAGATAGAGGAGGATGTAATAAGAAGTACTCCGTCCGTTACTTTCTATATGATTTTTAAAGTTTTTGCATGAGAATTAAACACATTATTAAATAACTTTAAATTAAGTAAAATATAATTTGATATGATTAAATTATTTTTTTATTCTATTAAATATGTGTAAAAAAATTAAAAATTAATTAATATGTGTAATTATTAAGTTTAGTAGAGACAATAAATAATAGAATAAAATTAAAAAAAATTAATTAATATATTTTTAAAATTTTCAAATAACAAATAAAATAAAATAAAATAATTTTTTTTAAAAGACAGATAAAAAGTAACGGGGGAGGAAGTAAAACAAAACAACCATCAGTTTTCAATTTTCATAGTGTTCTCCGATCTCCAGTTATAGATATTTCACTTAATCACATACTAATTAATCACTAATCGTCAATTGTCTGTTTTCCTGCGGTGTTGGCCAAGCTCGAAAAGCGCTTGAGATTTATGTTTGCTAATTAAAGACAGTTACCGCACATGATAAGTTTGCCTTGTTGCCTAGGGCACCAGCTACAGAAGTTGGAGATGATAAAACTAATTGGAAGCATATGGCTTCAACCACAACTTCAATTAGCTTAGTCCTCTCCTCTGCCCACCCCAACGTGGGGAGTCCACCCAAAAGTGATAATCTGTCATTCTCATCACCAACTTTGGCTTGGTGTTTTCTCTTCGCTTCATATCTCTCCGCTCATAATTATAGCAGAAGAAAATGATTTTTGTACCAATAGAAAGAATCTCCATCGAAAATGACATAATAATAATGAACTTCAGTTCATTTTTTCCATCAAAATCTGAGTTTTATAAAGAGAATGCATGCTTGTCCAATATTGCAGCTATGCTTTTTGGGATCACATGCATAACTTCAAGTGAAATCCCAAAGACATGAATGACATTTCAAGCCCAAGCCCAAGTAAAACAGAAGGTCATGGAGACAGTTCGTTAAGCCTTTCTTGGGGAAATATGGGTTCAAGTTTTGGACAATAATTGTCCAGGTCCATGGCCCAAAAGACACGCCAGGCTAAGTTCTTCCAACATAGAACCATAAAAGTACACGACTTGTTTGAGAAAACTGAAAATTATAAATTATGTTGATAATCAATTATTATTATAATCGATTATTGTTATAATCGATTATAATTGATTCATTTTTATGTTTAGATGTATTAGCTGTAAAACGATTTTAAGCTAATATGATTCATTTGAATGATATAAAAAAATCACTTTTATGTATTAAATTACTAAAATTAAGATAAAATGATTAAAAAAATTATTTAATTGAGACAAAATAATATTTACATATCAAAGTATAAAAAATAATCTATAAACTAAAATCATAAGTTTCAATCCTTAACTTATGATTATTAATTGAAAAAAACTTTTTTTTTACATTGAATTTCGTGTAAAAACTTTTAAAAAATAATTTTTTTATCCAAACATAATAATTATTTCACAAAACAACTTAATCCTTCAAAAACGTTTGAGAAAGAATCCATCTTTTCCAAACATGCTATAAGTTTCTCAAGCCCTACCCTACAGGCTGCAGGACATAGCAATTAGGACCACACGTATGCTTCCTATCTGCCTTTCCATGATTGACTTGGTCCCTGTCAGGGTCAGGGACAGAGTCGGGTCCCCACCCACTTTATCATTCATGACTGCAGAGAACCACTGATTCATCTCCACCGCAAACACTCAATAGGCACTTGAGGCTGTTATCGCTAACCAACGATAAGGTTTGTTCGTGTCCCGTGTTAGTAGGGGTAAGAGTCATCTAAAGCCTTTAAAAAAAATATAACAATGATATTTTTATTACAAATAATATATACATTTTTTTATATTTTTCTTAATATTATTAATTATATTATTTTTTTCTTATCATTTTTTCTCACTTAATTATCATCATTTACAAAAAATATAAATAGTAGTGTTTTTGAAAAAATGATATATAAGCATCATTTTTCAAAAAAATAATTAATAAATAACGTTGGTTCGTAGGTGGAAGTGAAATTAGTCGCAAGATATGACAAGGAATTATGGAGAGTAAAAATGAGATCGAGTGACATTGGAACATGCAGTAAGTAGTATTCTGACTTGTGGGATTCGTGGCTTCTTATTAGTAAGTAACTTACCATTACCCACCAACCACCAAAGTCATGGGCATGGCTGCGCTACCTTTCCCATACTCCCCCTCTCCATCTCTCCCACTTTCTCAACAAAAATGGCTTAAAACTAAACCCAATTCCAATTCCAATGCAAACACTTACACATCCTTATTAATCCAATGCTGCCACAACCAAACAGAACCAATCAATGGCCTCAGATTTCCAGAGAAGAATCCTCTCTTCAACCCTGCAGCCTCCATCGTTGCCCCTCCAAGGCCTCGAAGAATAATCCTGGTTAGGCATGGAGAGAGCGAAGGGAACGTGGATGAGACCGTGTACACGAGGGTGGCTGATCCCAAGATAGGCCTCACCCAGAAAGGCAAGGCTCAAGCTGAGGAATGTGGCCACAGGATCAAGAAATTGATTCAAAAAGATGGTCATGAAAATTGGCAACTTTACTTCTATGTGTCCCCTTATAGAAGGGCCCTTGAAACGTTGAAGAGCCTGGCTCGTCCCTTTGAACGCTCAAGAATTGCTGGCTTCAGAGAAGAGCCTCGCATTCGAGAACAAGATTTTGGTATTAACTGATTCAAATCCTAGCCAGGCCCAGTAATACTAAAAGCTTCTTCTATGTTTTCCTATTCACTTCACTAATTGTTTCTATGCTAAATATTCATGTTCTGATTCTGAATAAAAAAGGGAACTTTCAAAATAGAGAGCAGATGCGAGTGGTAAAAGAAATGCGCATGCTTTATGGTCGTTTCTTTTACCGATTTCCAGATGGAGAATCCGCAGCTGATGTATATGATAGAATCACAGGTAATAATAAATCAAACTCATGTCATCTTGTTAAAGTAAGTAAAAGCAACCACTGATGCAGCAGATTTTCATGTGGTAGCAGGATTCAGAGAAACACTGAGAGCAGATATTAATATTGGACGGTTTCAGCCACCTGCGGAACAGAAAACAGACATGAACTTGGTGATCGTGTCGCACGGTCTAACACTTCGAGTTTTTCTCATGAGGTGGTACAAGTGGACGGTCAAGCAGTTCGAGGGGCTCAACAACTTGGGTAACGGAAATATGCTTGTCATGGAAAAGGGTTATGGTGGAAGGTACTCTTCTTCCTCTGCTTCTCACTTCCTATTCTATTAATACACACACACACGACATATCAATAGCTTATGGCTTATGGCAATCTAAACGGAGTACACATAAACTGTCAGGTATAGCTTACTGATGCATCATGATGAACAAGAGCTAAGACGGTTTGGATTTACTGATGAAATGCTGATTGATCAGGAGTGGTAAGAATTATGTTTCTATTCCTCCTACTTTTGCCTTTTGCTTACATACAGTGATATATTATACCACTAAGTTCCCATTGCTAGTTGACTTAACTGACACCTATCTGATGGATTTACATGAAGGCAAAAAATTGCAAGACCTGCTGATCTGAATTACGATTGTCCAATGGTGAATTCCTTCTTTCCCCATCTCAATGAAGAAACAAGTACGTGTTACCAAGAAGGGTGATTGAGAATTTATAGCAACCTCACAGTCAATGCACAGGATAGCTGAGCATGGCTACTCAGCTTATCAGTTATGACAGTGAGGAGTACATTTCTGTAACTTAATTAGTGGAAAAAGTTGTACCCGAAAAAAAAAGTCGAAAAAGTAGATGATTATATATATACTGTATAGTGTATACATTTCCCGTATCAGAAGCTACTTATCACGTTGTGGCTATTTAACTCCAAAATTAGGTAGGATTAGTTGGTTAGTTTCTCAATTTGGCAATTATTTTATAGCTAGTATAGCAATTATCAAATGCTAGTTAGCTAAGTTGACCATAAATATCTACAACATTGATTAATGATAATAGAATTTTTCAGTTTCTCAAATTCTAGTCTTAACTTGGTATAAGAAGACTTCTTACTCTATGCGATTCTCTATGCTTGTATTTCTCTCTTTGGTTAATCTTCAAGCTTGAAATTTGTCATCGATGGCAACTCCTTCTATTCTGGACCGAATTTTCGGTTCACGAAGCTGAAGCAACCCAACCCACCAAGCTAGCACCCTAATATTATTGTGCGCGTGAAGTAGTCTAGGTGCAAGACATGACTTCTTCACATAAAGGAATATTCACCACAACTGCACAAAAGTAGGAGACAAATAATAAAGAATAATAATTTCCACCATTTAAAAGGACAACATTCAATACACATTAAATGCAAATATTCCTCACACCCAAAAAATGCTAATATATAAAGGTACTTAGCAAGATGACAAAGAAAAGTATGACCTAATTTTTAATTAGACACAATTTCTTCCTTGTGCACCTACTTACTTGAGTGTTGGAATGCCTTTTACAGGCACTCACTCTTTGCTCCAATATTGCTGCTACTGCGCTACGGAGGAAACTGTCATCTCTTACATTTTCAGGTAATCATCAGAATCTAGTTCTGAACATTGGCGTTGTCTATGGGGAATGATAAATTTTTACTTCTAACACTACCATCAATGCTTCCATTTTAGCCGTCAACATGGTTAACACGAAGAGGAAGCAAACCTCAACCAGCCAAAATCGTGCCCCTGCCACACATTACCTTATCAGTCACCATCTAGCATCTCCCCCTATTGCTCACGAACCACTCGTTGCTTATCCAGAACCCAAGCTGAGTGGTCAGGAGACTTCCTCCGTTAGAGAGAATCTTCCCCCTCCTCCTAAGAGAGTGCCGGAGAGGCAATGCTTTGTTTCACAAAGGGTACCTTTTGAGGATGCTAAACGGTGGTCCTCAACAATGCAAAGCCTTAGAAATTGGGTGAAAGACAATCGTCACCATGCCGAAGTAATCCAAATAGTAAACACCATTAAAATGGGCTTCGCAGACAGCGATGAGTCAAGAAACGTCAGGAAGAGAGTCCTTCGGGCGATGATTGATTGCTACCGTAAGTGCACGGATCGCTCAAGTAATACAGATACAGAGTAAAAGTTCGTTCCCACAAGGATATTACGATATAAAGCTAAATATCAACCAATAGCTTAATCCATTCTAGTCAAGGACATAAAAAATAAAAAAAAGTAATAAACTATACTAAACCTAATCTACAAAAGTAATAAACATAAACACGGTTAGGTTTCAGAAATCCTCCTTCAACCCTTACATCTATCAACAACATGCAATCCCCCTCATAAATACAAATGCATTGATTAGGTTAGCTTGAGAATCTGATGTAGTTAAAAGCCTATGTCTAGGTCAATCAACCCTGATTTCTACTTGCCCAACTCACCAAGTTTCCTTGAGAGCTAGTACAACATCCACTCACGAACGATCTATTCTCAATCACACACTATACATGACTAATAGGTATATTTCTATCCTATTAACGAATCAACTCATCCAAGCCAATTGAACTCGCCGAACATGTATCAACCACACCATATCCATATCAACAAATCCCTATGTCTAGTTCATTATATTAGGATCATGCAATTAGTGATCAGCTAACCACAAGCATTAAACACAGATAATGATTAAACCATAATCAAACATCCACACAAACTCAGAGAAGAGCACATCATTAATATATATAAAAGAATTCAAAGTATTCCTAAACAAAGCTTAGCTATACAACAGATAAGGAAGAGAATAGAGAAAGGGAAAAGAGAGAAAGAAGCTCATTGATTTGTCTCTGAAGCTTGAATCCTCCTTCAATCCTTTGATCCTTGACTCCAATCCACCAGAAATGAAGATCTAGCCAAACTATTTAACTTAAAACTAACCTAAACTACAAAACCTAAAAAGGGAGAAAATGGAAATGACCCAAAAATGGCCAGCTCACAGAGAAAAACAAGTAAAATCTATTTATAGGCTCAGCTGGCCGCCTCCACGCCGCGGCGCCCACATACGTGCGTCGCGGCGCACAATGGGTCGGTCTAACTACGCTGCGGCGCCCATTTCATCTAGGTCGCGGTGCTCTTGCCTCGGGTCCAAGTATGGCATGCTGAAAATCCTCTTAGCGCATGCGGCGCGCAACACCTTGCGCCACTGGCGTTGACCACTGAATTGCTAATTTGTCTTCCTCTTCCTCTTTAAGTTCAATTGCTCCATATTTGACTTTGTCTGGAGCCCTTTCTAACATAGAGAAAACACCAAATCAGTAACATATATAAATTTACTTAATCCATAACAATTAAACACAGTTTTGCACATTAACACATCAGAAAGACTTAGAATCAGAATATGACAAATATAAGCACAAAACCCTCTAAATATGCATTTAAACAAGGACTTATCATTCATTCTAGCATAAAGATAGAGCACAAATAACTACATTCCATGTAATTATCACACCCCAAACCTATATTTTGCTAGTCCTCGAGCAAAACAAAATAGAACTAAGTAAATCACTTAAACATTAAAATCACTTTTTCATTCAGCAAATTTATTTTTAATCTTCTTATTTTCTTTTAAAAACAAATACTAGTGTGTAATGACTGCATCAATTCTTAAAAAGTATAAATGCCCCGTAAACAGCTCCACACAAACATAATCTTAAACATGCTATCAATCCAAACACTCTTCATGCAATTCACATTTTCACAAACATGCAAGATAAACTTCTTCTAATCAAGTCATACACATTCAGATAAGTTTACAAACACACATGCATATGATTCAAAGAATCCATAAGATTGTAAATCAACTCTTTCTCCACTAATGTAAATCACACAAAATTAAAGATCAAAAGAGACTTTATCAGCTTATAATATTAGGCCAATGGTATGGGTGAAAGAAATAAATGAAAAGGATACATACAAACATTGAGACACACAACATACTACTTCAAGATTTGAGTCATAACATTTGATATCAGCAGGGTATTCAAAAGTAATATCATAAAACTTGCCAGAACCTTTTTTTTTTCGATGCTTTTCAACTTCACTTTTCTTAAGCTTTGCTTTTCTTTTCATATTTTTCTTTTGATTTTCTATATTTTGCAAAACATTATTTTTTCTTTTCTTTGTTTTGCATCTGGTTCCTTCAGGCTCATTTTGAATTGAATATTCATACTCCTAATCATCAGACTCATTTCAAGAAATAGCATACCATGTACTCAACAAACAATAAAGGTAAGAAGAAAATGACATACTTTCACATGCATTTGAATGAGTAACAAGTTAACGAATACAATGGTGATGAAAAACAAATAAGGCCAAATAGTATAAGGTTTCAAAATGGGACCTAGGGATATCATCATATCAAGGTAAGCTTTTTAAGGCTCAATCGGTCTAAACAATGCCCTAATCATTTTCTCAATCATACACAACCTAGGATTTCGCGTCAAGAGAGTTCAAAAACAATTTCTAGGATAATCAAAACCTACATGTACATCCATAAACATTCTCAAAACATGCACTCTTATCATTTTTAAAGTTACACTTGCATCTAAGTGAGATGTAAATCATACATCAAAAGTAAATAAATTGTTTCACATACATCAGATCACATAATGTTTTACTAAAAAGAAGACAAATAGCAACCTTTCACATCATGAACAACCAAAACAACACTAGATTCTTGCAACATGTCATGCATCCAAATAGATTCAACTTTTCAATTCAAGCATGCACAACATCATTTGCAAATAGTGAAAATTGAAAATCTTGTCATCAGGGCATAAGTGATAGTCAAAACAAGATATAATCATGAAAATATAATGACTAAAAATACTATATACTCAAAATACCAATACATGTTAACATTAAGCATAAAAGTAAGAGAACATGTAAAGATACTCCCCCAAACTTAAGTAAAATGTATCCTCAAAGAACATGATCCATAGGGAACCTGAGACTAGTACTGAACACTATTAAATACTAAAAAACAGAGAAAATAATAGGAAAAAAAAATAGGGGTCAGCGTCGCGACACACCTATACCTGGGCTGCGGCGCTCACAAAAAGATGCAGAATTCTACAGAAAACGCCCCACTGCACCACGACGTACAACACCTTACATACTGCCTACAGACAACCTAAGTTGCTAAATTTAGCAAGAAACACGCTTTGTTGCTTTGGGTTTGACTCATAAGGGTCTCTAGCTGCAACAAAACTTGTTCAAAAAGCTAAATTACAAAAATGTACAACCTAAACATATTAAAACTCAAAAACAACATAATAACCTATATACAAACCTAAACAAACTTAAAACTTAAAAACAAAAACTAACATAACTAACATATTAACCTATACAAAAACTAACACAAACAACACTTAAAACCATAAACTACAAACACTAACATATCTAAACATAACTAACAAATATTAAAACTAACTAAACTAACATACTAACATATATTAACAAAACATATTAACATAACTAACATACTAATATGCTAACATATTTAATATAAACATATTAACATACTACCTATTTATACATAAAGTAAAAACATTAATTAAACATAAACATGGGATTCCCACCCACGAAGGGCCTGAGTTATAGTCCCAGTAAGACTTTGTCACCAAAATTGAAGTGCCACAGATGAGTAGTCTTCAAAAACTTGATCTAAGGGTAATCCTTTCAGGAGTCGCAAATTTCCTCAAGGGCCTCGTATGAACGAAATCACCCGGCTTCTTATTTGAAACTAAAACAAAACATAAAAGAAAGATAGATTATATACAACTTATATACAACTTGAATTAGAACTAATCAAACTCATTGTTGATATTAGCAACATAAAAACTATCCCCGGCAACGGTGCCAAAAACTTGATTGCTACCGCAAGTGTACAGATCGCTCAAGTAATACAGATACAGAGTAAAAGTTCGTTCCTACGAGGATATTACGATATAAAGCTAAATACCAACCAATAGCTTAATCCATTCTAGTCAAGGACATAAAAAATAAGAAAAGCAATAAACTATAATAAACCTAATCTACAAAAGCAATAAACATAAACACAGTTAGGTTTCAGAAATCCTCCTTCACCCCCTACATCTATCAACAACATGCAATCCCCCTCATAAACACAAATGCATTGATTAGGTTAGCTTGAAAATCTGATGTAGTCAAAAGCCTATGTCTAGGTCAATTAACCCTGGTTTCTACTTGCCCAACTCACCAAGTTTCCTTGAGAGCTAGTACAACATCCACTCATGAACGATCTATTCTCAATCACACACTATACATGGCTAATAGGTATATTTCTATCCTATTAACGAATCAACTCATCCAAGCCAATTGAACTCGCCGAACATGTATCAACCACACCATATCCATATCAACAGATCCCTATGTCTAGTTCATTTGCCAATATTAGGATCATGCAATTAGTGATCAGCCAATCACAAGCATTAAACACAGATAATGATTGAACCATAATCAAACATCCACACAAACTCGGAGAAGAACACATCATTAATAAATATAAAAGGATCCAAAGTATTCCTAAACAAAGCTTAGCTATACAACAGATAAGGAAGAGAAGAGAGAAAAGGACAAGAGAGAAAGAAGCTCATTGATTTGTCTCTGAAACTTGAATCCTCCTTCAATCCTTTGATCCTTGACTCCAATCCACCAGAAATGAAGATTTAGCCTAACTATCTAACCTAAAACTAACCTAAACAATAAAACCTAAAAAGGGAGAAAATGGAAATGGCCCAAAAATGGCCAGCTAACAGAGAAAAACGAGTAAAATATATTTATAGGCTCAGCTAGCCGCCTTCACGCCGCGGCGCCCACATACGTGTGTCACGGCGCCCAATGGGTTGGTCTAACTACGTCGCGGCGCCCACTTCATCTAGGTTGCGGCGCTCTTGCCTCGGTTCCAAGTATGGCATGCTGAAAATCCTCTTACTGTCGCGGCGCGCAACACCTTGCGCTACGGCGTTGACCACTGAATTGCTAATTTGACTTCCTCTTCCTCTTTAAGCTCAATTGCTCCATATTTGACTTTGTTTGGAGCCCTTCCTAACATAGAGAAAACACCAAATTAGTAATATATATAAATTTACTTAATCCATAATAATTAAACACAGTTTTGCACATTAACACATCAGAAAGGCTTAGAATCAGAATATGACAAATATAAGCACAAAATCCTCAAAATATGCATTTAAATAAGGACTTATCATTCATTCTAGTATAAAGATAGGGCACAAATAACTACATTCCATGTAGTTATTAATGATGAATGTGACCTCCCTCACAGAATCCAAATCGGGAAGAGGGTTAAGAAAATCCTCTCTGATCTCGTTTTCTGATAAGGATTATGGAAACATCATCTCAGATCACGATGACCCTGTGGTCATCACTAGAATAATTACAAACGTCGAGGTCCGAGGAATGTTCATGGATCAGGGAAGCTCGATTGACATAATGTTCCTAGACTTATTCAACAAGCTAAGATTATTGAAGAAAGAGATCATTCTGTAGACCAACGAGCTGATCAGGTTCACAGGGGACAAGATTACCCTGGTCGGGTACAATGAGACTCACCTTACTTTGGGGAAAGACCCCCTCTTTAAAACTATCAAGGTCAGGTTTCTGGTGGTTGATTGCCCTTTTACCTACAACATTATCTTAGTTCGCTCTTTCATTTAACGTCTTTGGAGCCGTGATTTCCACACCGTACTTCGTCATGAAGTTTTTGGACCATCAAGATAAGGTTATAATAGTTAAAGGAGACCAAGTCATGGTGAGGAAGTGCTACAACGAAAGCTTAAAAATTGTCAAAATACCACGGACAGTGGTTCAATGCAACAATTCGACTCCGGTCACTATGGAATCCGTCGATGTCCTCTTGACCGAGTTGGACATACGTGAAGAGATCCACAATATACATCCTTGACCAGATGGAGAACTCCAACTCCTTCAACTTGGTGTCAAGCCTGATCAAGTAACCAAGATTGGAGGACAACTTGGTCTGGAAGAAAAATCACAGTTGACAGAGGTCCTACAAAGAAACAAAGATCTGTTTGCTTGGACTTTAGCAGATATGTCGGGTTTGAACCCAGACTTCATTTGCCACCGATTTTCTATTATAAAGAACACAAAGCCAGTGGCTCAATGCAAAAAGAATGTTGGATCGAAAAAACACGAGGTTATCAAAAAATAATTGAAGGAGCTCCTAGACGTCAAATTCATCAGAGAAGTATCCTACACTACGTGGCTTTCTAACATGGTCTTGTTAAAAAAAGCCAATGGGAAGTGGTATATGTGCTTCGACTACACCGATCTCAATAAGACGTGTCCAAAAGACCTCTATTCACTTCTTAACATAGACAAGCTAGTGGATAACTCATATGATTTCAGGTTACTTTCCTTTATGGATGCTTACTTCGGCTATAACCAGATCTCCATGCATCCAAATGATGAGGAAAAGACAACCTTCATAACTGAGATGAGGAGTTACTGCTATCGGGTCTTGCCATTTGGGTTTAAAAATACAAGAGCCACTTACCAATATATGATGAACAAGGTCTTTGAGGGACAAATCGAGAAAATGCTAGAAGTATACATTGATGACATAATAGTCAAGATGGCAGACACTAGTGACCACATTAAGGATTTGGAGAAGGTATTTGCCGAGGTTCGAAAGCATAATATGCGACTGAGCTCAGAAAAATGTGCCTTTGGGGTATGTGCTGGCAAATTTCTAGGGTTCATGCTGACAAATTGTGGTATTGAAGCTAACTCGGAGAAATGTCAAGTCGTGCTTGACATGCACAGTCCCTAATCCATCAAAGAAGTACAACAGCTGACAGGTTAGATCGTGGCCCTCACATATTTCCTAGTCAAGATGGCTCAAAAGTCTCTCCCTTTTTTTTCTAAACTTTAAAAAATGGGAAGAACTTTAAATGGACCTCGGAATGTGGGGTCACATTCTAAGAGCTAAAGAGGATACTGTCAACACTATTTATTTTGATGAGACCGGACCCCAACGAGACGCTCTACATCTACTTCTCTGTCAATAATGAGGCGATCAGCTCAGCTTCGATAAGAGAGATAGATAAGGTCAGAGGCTGATTTACTTCATCATCAAAGTCCTCTAAGACCCCAAGATTCGTTACCAAAAAATTGAAAAGCTGGCTTTGGTGTTAGTGATCACTACAAGAAGGTTAAGATAATATTTCCAATGTTACCTCGTAGTAGTGAGGACAAACTAACCTACTAGGCAAGTACTGCATAAACCACATCTCGCGGGTAGAATGATTATTTGGTCAGTGAAACTCTTCGAGTTTAGAATCACCTACAAGTCAAGACCGACTATAAAGGCTCAAGTGTTGTCTGACTTCTTGGTTGAACTCACACTAGACTCCGACCACCCTAGAGTGCATTCTTGGACCATTTACGTTGATGGATCATCGAATCCCAAAGGGAGCAGAGCCAGAATCATGTTAGAAAACAAAATAGGCCTCGTGCTAGAACATTTATTGAGGTTCGAGTTCCCTACATCCAACAATAAGGTCGAATACGAAGCACGCATAACGGACATTACTATGGCGAAGAAATGGGAACCAGGGATATAATGCTATGCAATGACTCGCAACTGGAAACATCTCATATAAGAGAAAAGTATCAAGCTAAGGAGTCTTTACTACAAAAGCACCTGGCCATAGTTAAAAAGCTAATGAAATTTTTTGACAACGTCAAAGTGTAGCACATTCAAAGAGAACAAAACTCTAGGGCTGACATCTTGTCAAAACTTGCGAGTACTAAGAGCCTTGACAATAACAGATTTGTGATCTAGGATACTTTCCTCAACCCTAATATCATGGGCAACGAAGTCCTCATATTGGAAGATGGGGAAACTTGGATGACACCCATATTAGCCTACCTCCTTAGTGGCTCACTCCCTGAGGACCAAAAAGAAGCCTAAAAGATAATACAAACAGTGGCCTGGTACACCACCTATGACAACCAGTTGTACTGTCGTAGTTTCTCTTGTCCCTTCCTCAAGTGTCTCGGTCCCAAAAAGGAAGAATACGTCCTAGCTGAGATTCATGAAGGAAGTTCAGGCCACCACGTTGGCAGAAAATCCATGGCGAGGAAAGCGCCGAAGGCAGAATATTATTGGCCCACCATGGAAGTTGATAGCAAGGAACATGTGCAGAGATGTGATAAATATCAGTGCCACTCAAACGTTTACGTAACATCGCTAGAGGAATTGTCAAAGATATCTGTCCCCTGGCTATTCTACCAATGGGGAATGAATATTTGAGGCTCCTTTCCTTAAGCACCAGGACAGGTAAAATATTTGGTGGTAGCTATTGATTATTTTACCAAGTGGATTGAAGCAAAATCGTTGGCCACAATCACCTCCGTGCGAATCCAGAAGTTTACTTATAAGAATATCATTAGCAAGTTTGCAATCCCTTCTAGATGTGCGCACATATCCCTTCTTTCTTGACCAACATGAGGAGAATGTTTCACGATCCCACAACTCCAAAATACTCATGCACATCCAACTGCACACCTAAGGTGCCGAAGTGTCACGAGCACCATGGAAGATAATCGGGGAAGCAGAGAAGGGACATCGGTGAAGCCCCTCCACGCCTCACGAAAACTACAACAGAAACCATGGACCCTCCCAATAAGAGTAGGAACTTTTTCCACTCCTATATATGTCAGGAAAGAAAGGCTTCTACTGTTCAGAGGCACGTTGACTAAGCCAAGTGGAGCGGTTACTTGGCCCTCATTGAATCATTATGCTTGGAAAGAAAGACCTTTACAAGAAAAAAAATGCAAGGGAAAAAGGAAACACCTTTAAGAATTTGGAAAAGAAGAGGAAAATGATCTTAGAAGGGGATATAACCCTTCACACGCTCAATAGGTGATATAGAATTCCCACTCTCAAGTACAACTAGAAAACGAAGAAAATAGGTGATATGTAACATCCTCCCTAACCTAATAATTCTACTAAGAGTTATAGAAGTTCAGTAACTCTGGTATGAATTATCTGTTAATTCGGGTAACCTTTTAAATTGGTTTGAGCCTAATTCTATAACACTAAATATGAAAAATAGCTAAAGTTTTTGCATAAACAGCTGATATGATGGAAATAAATATGAAAAATTTATTTCCTAATCATAAATGATGGATATGAGATATAGTAAATTTTGAAAAATCAACTGAGATAGTTTGGTATTTTTAAGAATACTGAAGGGGGATAAATGGAATAGTTAAGTAACTCAGAAAATTATGAAATTACATGGAGATGACAAGTAAGACATAGAGAATATTTTGGTATAAAATACAGACTAAGATATGTATCAGTAAGCATCTTTACTTAATTCCTAGGTTTAATTTAACTTAGGGGCGAATAATGAAGTTTAACTAATAAATAACAGTATATGAAAAATTATGAAAAAATGAATACAATGATTAAGTTGAGTCCTAAAATTTTTCATCACTTGTGGACACTTGAAAACTCAGCTTTGGAAGATTAAAATGTTCCTATCAAATACAAAAGTTCTAACATAAAATTTTTCTTTATTCTTTTTACATTCCACAGCCATACTCATCTCACTCTATGTCTAACCAACCTTTTGACTTTTCTTTCACTTTTTCTCCATTTTCTCACGCGATTCAGCACAAAAAACAGAGCAAAAGAAACGATAACAAAAAGGAGAAAGAAGAAAAAGGAAAAAGAAGGAAGAAGAAAATCTAAGGAACCAAGCTACAAAGAGTTAGGAAGAGAGGTAGGGAATGCTTGTTTTCATTTTATTTTTCTTCTTTTATGAATTAATGAATGGAAATTTGAGTTATTAGATGAGTTCATCGGTCTTGTCATACACGGCCAAGCTATGACTTAGTGGAGATTTCTTTGCTTTAATTTATTCTTATTCTTTCATTGATTCTTAAGTTAAATTTGTGATGTTGGTAATAATGAGAAAAATGAAATATCTTTATGTTATTAGTGGGTGTAAGTCACGGTAAAACCAAGTAAAAATAGGGTTCCTTGCTTTTAATTTGTGTTTCTTTTTTTATTGAATGTTGAATTAAGTTTGTGATTGTTTTAGTGAATTAAGTGTTCCTAGTGTTCACATTTTAATTTTTTATGTTGGTTGTTAGGAAGTGTTCACACCTTAATTTTTTATATTGATTGTTAGAAAGTGTTCATACTTTATGATTAGTTAGAACGTGTGTTTAATTTTGTTGACTCCTTAATTATATATTTATTTGTTAGTTAAGTTGACTAATGAAAAGTAATTGATTGATGAAATTATCAAACTCGTCATAAAAAGAATTACTTCAGTTTAGTTGTATTAACATGTTGATGCGTGAAGGGAAAATTACAGTATTAAGCCATTAACTATTCAACAAACAAGAAAGATATAGTGGTATACATGATTATTTTATTTTGCTAGAGCAAGAAAAAAGTTGACAAAGAAAGGACCAATAGTCGAGAAGCTTATCCATCTCCCAAAACAAGGGTAGGAATGATTATAACTCAAGCCTGAATATGTAATTGAGCAATTTTGTTAAGCTGGTCATCAACTCATCAGGGTCTGAAGTTCATAGGAAACGTAAAATGACAATTACAATTTGGAGATGCGGGGTATCGATCCCCGTACCTCTCGCATGCTAAGCGAGCGCTCTACCATCTGAGCTACATCCCCGAATGCGAGTGTGATAGATAACATCTTTATAAAGCAAACATGACGTATAGTCTCTGGATTATGAGATTGTCATTCTAATGCATTCTACGTATTTATTTCAAATTTTATTAATCAATCTAAAGGTTCAAAGCAGTTAATACAAGTTAACCAAGGTCTTAAACAAAAAAGGCCAAACAAATTGTCATTTTTTTAATCTAAATTGTTCACGAATATATATTACAAATATATTGGACTCTTACCCTTTTATGTTTTAACAGTAGAATATTATAGAGAAAATTAACAAATTTGTATTTGGGCCGGGTTGCTCATTTTCTTAAAAATGTCAGTAAAAATAATCAAGTGTATAATAAGAAAGACAAAAACAATCTCAATTCAAAGCTCAAAAGTAATTCCTGTGTTATGACTTTTTGGTTTGTTCTTCGTAACATTTGTTAGTTAAAACTACTATATTTGTATCATTTATTTTTATTGTTATAATTATCTGTGGTGAAAATAAAATTTTTCTATATTCATAATTTATAATTACAATTAATTTATTTACCTACAGGTACAAGATTGATTTCATTTTTCATCTAATAAGACAAATAAATGATGCTGAGCCTAAAACCTTTATTCAAATCTTACTCAACCCAACCACATCAGCTGAGCCTAGCTCTTTAAAACAAAATTTCCGAAGCAGTATCACTATTGCTAATTGGCTATTCAGACATTGGCATCCATGTTTTCCATATTTTCTCTATTTATTGCTTTCCACTTCACCTTATTAAGGCGCGTCACTCTATTGCATTATCTGTTGAATTTTCTTGTCGCCCTCGAGAATACATGTTGGTCTTTTTTTTTTTTGGGTATGGAAATTTAAAATCAATGCAAAAGCTGTTGTGTTATTTTAGTTCTCATTGATTGATTGGAGTTGGTGTTTCTTTTCTTTACCTTATATTTTTGGGGATATTACTATTGCCTCTGCCAAGGTTAGTTTTTATTGACTCGGCTGCGCAGCTTAAAGTCATTGAATCACAGCATCGGAAGACAGAAGCAACTGTTGGGCCACCATTGAAAAGAGAGACTAAAACATGCCAAATGCGCCATCGTCCGGGTAAGATATAAATCCCGGAATGGTGGAGCTTTTGGATCTTTCAAACTTTGTTGAAAAGCAAAGAATAAAAGAAGAATCCACCATCCACAATAGAGAAGCAAATTATATTCCCAAAAAGTGCCAGCAAAGGCCATATTCCTAAAGCTAAACTTCCATCCAAGTTATTCCTATATATCACACAACCGATTGAATATATTCAATCACATTCAAGAATCAATATAAGTTAGTTTGCAAGATTTTTAAGTATATTCATCATCATCTGTCCTGCCTCCAGAACTACTGGATGCTATACCATAAAAGAAATTAGCCTCATGATGAAACATCCAAGATTATCTTAACCTGCCATGAGCTGTTGATCCTGATTAATTGAAGGTCAAACCTACCTTCACAGCAATTCCATTACCTTGAACTCTTGTCCAAAAGTTTGCATTACATGATCAAAAACTCACTGCAGAAAGAAGATGGATATTAAAGTCTGAATATTTTCTTGACAAATACAAAAAAAAAATTTAAACAAAATTAAGTTTGGCATCAACAAATAAATATTCCTGGAACAAAACATAACGTTTTTTTACGTAAAAATTTATCTAGTAGGTAAGAGTTCTGACAGAATATGCTAGAAAGTATTTAGGAACATGACAATCAAAAGTATATGACAATTGAGTGTGAAAATCAATGGAACTAAGACAACCAAGACATGGATCACCTGCAGAAAAGACAACCAAGACACGGATCACCTGCAGAAGAGAATATTGTTATATTGGCTGGCTAATTCAGAAACTTCCACTCCAAGAACCAAAACAAAATAATTCTAGATTTTAATCACCAATTATAAATCAGGTTGACTTCACATAACGGAAATCAAACATTAAAAATCATTATGGAGCCACCAACTAACTGACAAAAGATAGATGGTTTGCCTCCAACTAACTGACAACCTAACGATATTTATACAGCAATTCGGCACTAGAAATGACTACAGATGCTATGACCACCAGCCACCAATTTAGAGCTTAGTCAACCAAATGAATTTTATTTGAGAAAATATTTTACACTCAATTTGACAAGTGGAAATTTGTATCAGAAATATGTTGGAACTTAAAAGACGACTAGAAAAGCTCAAGTTGTCTTAAAACTAATCATGCATGAGGAAGAATAGATGGGCAGTCTAAGCCTAGGTGCAAATCAAACAACAGAAAAGAAAGGAGAAAACAAAAATGGCTACAAGTACACACAAACGATCAAACAATATTCTCATTTCTCTTTGGTTATTTCCAATAAAAAATAAGAGGTAGACAACAAACAGTGTTACTATTATCTTCTTCCCACAAAACATGAAGACGTTGAGTCTAACACATTTCAACCAATCGACTTTGTAGGTAAACTACCAAGTTTGGATAGAAGATTTAAAACACTGAACATCATAGAGGAATCAGATAGAAATAATCATGACGAAGTTAAAAGGAGATATACCCAGTAAACTGCTGTCAGTTCATGCATCCTGGAATTATCAGCTTTCAAGGGTTCTCAATTGTTGCAGTTGTAATTCGTAGTTGTTGAGCCCGTTCTTGCTCTCCATTCCGCTTCCAGAAAGCCCTTCTCCACCAAACTTCAAACCCTCTTTGTATATTTGGGCAATCATCACCAGAATTCAAGAAACGGTTAAACCAGGCAAGCAAGATTTCCTGTTGCCAGGACAGTGGCAGAGTGAGAATTGTGTTACTAAGACCATCCTCAATTAGGTGCCTGTCAAGGCCTTTGGATGCCCTCCTCATCCAACCAAAGTCATCATAAAAAGGTACCAACCATGTTTTTAGAAGTAAACACCTGACATCTTTAGAAGCCAATAGTTGTCCCTTCCCAATCCCAACAAATAACCTTGCCGTAACTCTGCTAACCTCAAACCTATGAACGGCAGGCACTTTAGGATGTGCCTCACATAATTCTGATTGAGATGCCCATGTCTTCAGGAAATCCTCACCAATCTGCCTATCAATCAAAATATCCAAGATCCAATGCAAATTATCTGCCTGTCGTGCAATTTGACTAACATCCTGCAGGTCGGAAGCTGCAGCCCGGAGAAAGTGGTGACGAAGTAATTGCAAACATTCATCACATGCCGAGTATAATGACTCCTTCCGAAGATCATTCTGAGATGAATTTTCGCGAAGCATCTTTGACACTAACCCTTTCATCTCACGCCTGGCCTTCTCATCTTTGCCTTCAAGAACCACATGAATAAGTTTTAGAAGAACTTCCTCGTTGTCATTTCCCTCTTCATTTCCATTGGTAACTTCAATTGAAACCCTCTTCAAAACTTCCCCAGCTCCCACAGCTTCAAGATGAAGCTCGGAAAGGAGTGAGGCCACCTTCTCTTCTTCATCCTCGGTCCAAGGGGCCGCTTCCAAGTATTCCAAACAAGATAAAACCCCAGCATCAAATCCAACTGCCGCTGAAACCTAAGACACCAAAACCAAGAAAAGCAAGCAAGCTTGTAAGAGAAAATAAAAGAAGTGGTTTTTACTGGTACACATGAAGTGAAAAACTGATCAATACATGTTTGTTTCTTATTAGCATTACCCATAAACAGTTGAAATCCAAAATTCAAACTTTCCTAAGGTCTCCACCTAATCCTACAGTTCATCTAGCTAATGAAATAGAACAAATATTAAAACCGTAAAGAACAAAGCCCAAAACAATGAAAAAAGGCGTTACCTTCAAGATACCAAGAACTCTGGAAACGTCCTCCCTCATGAGTTTCTTCCTAAGATCCTTGAAGTACATCAACCTCAACGCCTCGATGTAAATTTCAACGTCATCGCAGTCAGCAATCTCAACAATGTACGGCAAATTCGAATGCTGCTGCTTGGCCCACCGGTCGGAGAGTTTGACAGCAAAGAATCTGCTGTGGGCAACGAGAATATGGCGATGAACGTTCATGGAAACGGTGATGCCATCTTTGGAGGTGAGGGTGAGCTTGATGTCGCTGGAGGCAGGGTCGTTGAACTGGTTACCGGGGCTGGGAGTGGCCAAAATGTCTGATATTCGTTGCATCATCAGAGTTTGCCTATCGGGGACCAAAGTTTGGGGCTTTGGAACGGAGGAAGCGATATTGATGGTGTTGGTATTGGGTGGGATCTGGGTTTTGGGGTGGACATCGGGCTCGCTGGCCATCATCTCGAAGAGGGTGGGGCTGGATCGGGTCTTGTCGGTGGGTGGGGGCGGCGACATTGGGTTCAAGAGGCCGGCGGTGAGTGCAGAGTTGAATTTGGTGAAGCTAGGAGGGAAGGTTGAGTCTTGAGTAGCAGAATGGCCGTTGGCGGTTGGGGAAGAGGAAGAGTAAGAGTGGGCGAAGTCCATGATGGGGGAAAAACTGCCGGGAGAGAATCGAATGGTGAAGGTGGATGGCGAACAAGGGCATAAAGGGGAATCCAGTGGTGGATGGGAGATGATGGGTTTAGTAGAAGAAGCAGGGCAGCACCAGGTGTTGGTGTTGGTGCGGTGGTGTGTGGAAGAGGAGGAGGATATAGTGGTTTCGCGATGTGTGCGACGTTTGGGCTTGGTGGGCTGGGTTTCAACTTTGAGGTAAGTTGTGGTAGTTGTCGCTGCCATCAAATATGCTGTGTTTCTTTGTCCTTTAGCTTAGCTCATTGGCATCAGAGCTACCCAGACACACAGATGGACTGACAGATAGAGAGAGAGAGAGGAATTAATAAATGGCGCTACGGTGGAACCGAGATTCAGGGAAATAGTGAAGAGAGACCGAGTCAAGCATTAAACGGAGGAGACAGAATTTCCTAAAATATCTGCTCCTCCTTTCTAACAGGACAAAATTTTCATGTTTGAGCTTTGGTTTAGGATGAGGAATGAGGGATTAAGGTTTGTATTTATATATATATTTGCTTTGGGCACTTAGCCAACGTAGGACTGACTTTGATATTGCCTTTATGCCATAATCCTGAATAAAGTCACAAGCGCGAAAATAAAATAAAAGAAAAAGGTCATCAACTTATCATATCATATCATATCATATAGCTCGATAAATCTAGATAACGAGGCTATAGAGTGCCAAAACAGTCACCAGGACACCAGGGCATGACTCTTCTTGTATATATGTCAGGTAGGGTGATTTACAATCATCTTGGATATGTCGGAGATCTTCATAGATAGCCAGCAACAATGAGAGAGTGAGAAATGAGTAAGTATTTAGGCAAACATATTTTGAATATTGTTAATATACTCTCTATACAGGGAGTGTGAAACATGTTTATTGCCTCTATCACAAGGAAGTGCAAATTACACCCAATGGCGGAGTTAGGTTGAAAAAAATGATTACTGAAAGGAGCTATCTTTAAGAAGATTAAAAAGAAAAAAAAAATTTAAGTGTCTCTTTCAAAATGTTGGGGAGGAGAGGGGCGGGAACCTCCCTTAGCATGTGTTCCGTCCTCTACCCGATAAGGTGGTTGTCGGAGAGTCTTAAGTCGATCGTTCGGCAGTTACCTGAGGAAGACGTAGTGAAACCTCTCTTGATCGACAGAACGACTATGATGAAGAGCGTAAGTAGAGAAGAATGAACATACTGTCTTAGACTACTAGGTAGGTTTATATAAAGATCGGAGGGTGACTCTTCGATATACCTCCATTAAGACCATTTAGGATTCTCGACCGGTTATATGTCGATTATTATGGTGTGAGACATTATATCTTAGTGACGCGAGACGTTATATCTGGTCATTATGGCGTGAGACCATTATATCTATTCGGTATATCGTATTAAGCACGTGTTTGTTTAGTTGTTACTCATTCGGGTATAGGTCGGTCGGACCTTGCAGAAATGAGCCTAACTTATGGTCGGATGTCAATTGGGTCAGGACGGTCCACGTAGATCTCGGTCATCTGTAAGATCACCGTAGCTTATAAGTTGTTGGACCAGATGGTCCACGGCCCTCAGTGTCTGGTCATCTTAGATGGACCGAATTTATAAGTTGTCTTGTCAATTGGACTAGGATGGTCCACAGCCCCAAATTTCGGTCATCAAAGATGGGCCGAGCTTATAAGTTGTCAATTGGGGTCAGGATGGTCCATAGTGATCAATGGTATATCCCGAGCTTATATTATTAAATGTTTATTCTTATCTAAGCCAGACGATCCACAGTCCTTCAGCTTGGGTAAATCACAAAGTGAATGACGAGCTTTTCTGAGCTCTTCGTAATTTTTAAGCTTCGTCCTTGGGTAATCCTTCCAAGGAGAGTGGTGAGGCCTTTTGTGCATGTATTTTCCTGACTTTAGCTATGAAATTTCATTTCCCGAATGTCCGATCTTGAGTTTCTTCAATTTAGATCCTTCAAAGACATCATGATTTGATAATAACCCTGATAACCGCGCATCTTCTTTTTTATTATTATTATTTTTTATATAGAAGACTATGACCTCGAACTTGCTTTTTCGAGCTTGGCCGACTTTATACATATGACCTTTTCAATCGAAGATCTCGATTTAATCGTGATCAAGGTTTCTCCTCCGTTGTCGATTGAATCGTCGAACCGAACATGACATCGACACTTGCAATAAGTTCTAGGTTATCTACTTTAGGTTGGCATTGGCTTCGGGACCGATTCTTGGCTCGGGGCCTTTCATCGCAAATCAAGCTAGTTACTTCCTTTAACTTTGTACCGCATCGGTCGACGCATTAGCCGAGAGTATCGGCTTTTTGGCATCGATCGAAAGTCGATTATTCTCATAAGCTTTTTCTTTGGCTTTGGAAAGGCCAAGATCGGCTCTTTTCTTTCATCAACTTTGGCTATGATATCGGTAAAAGTCAGTTTCTTCCATCAGCTTTTGCTGGCATCGGCTAAAAAGCCGGTTTCTTCCATCATCTTTGGCTAGCATCGGCTTTATTCTGGTCGACCGAAAAGTCGGTTCTTTTCATCGAATTGACTCTTTTGGTCGCACTTTTTGGCATTGACTTTAATCGACGACTTTGGCTCAAGATCGACTTGGCTGGCATCGACTCTTTGCATCGATCGACTGGTCGGCATCGACTTTGGTCGACATCGACTTTGATCGACATCGACTTTGGCTGGCTCAAGTAAATCGACTTTGGTCGAGAAATATTTTTGTATCGACTTTACTAAAAAGTCGGTGTCTTCATCTTGTCATATGAGTAATTTTAATAATAAAATATAATTTAATAATCATAATTAGATTTTCATACCTCTAATTGTGTTATAGTATGATGAGAATGTCGAATTATAGCTTGGAGTTGATGCAAATTATAGTAAAAGAAAAGAATGCTAATATAATTATGAATGTCAATTAAATGGTGGAAGGAATATTACGAATTAAATGCTGGAAACAATATTACGTGAAAGTCTTGCTTTTTGAGTGGGAAAAATATCTTTTGTATAGTAATTGAATTATACGGCTAATAAACGAATTTTTAATCAAATAGTTAATGATAAAGGAAATGAGTTAAATTAAATATGATTTTAAATGTCAATTAAATAGCTAAGAAATTACATGTTAATTGCAGTAAAAAAGAATGTCAATTTATGACTGGTAATGACAATTTAAAGCAATATGATATTGTAATCAAATTAACGTAATTATTAATTAATAAATAAATGACAATAAATAAAAATTAAAATAATGAGAAATGACAATTAAAGCAATATAATATTATAATTAATTTAATATTATGTAATTATTAATTAATTAATGACATTAAGTAGGAATTAAAACAATAGAAAATGACAACCAAGTCAATTAATAGTGATCAGTGAAAATTCTCTCAATTAAATGAAATAAATATGATCAATATTGTATGTTACTCAATTCTCAATCAAAGGAATAACTTCACAATAATAAATATGATTAATATTGCATGCTACTCAATTAAAGGAAATAAAAATAAATAATAATGTATAATTAATAGCCAATTAATTTCATGACAATAATGCACATCAATGACATTTACTATCACAGCATATATATCTCTAATTAGTAATAAAAATAATAATTCATAAATTAATGGCCATCAAATATAATATAATTTATTAGAAAATAAATTACTTTGAATATCTTATCTATAACATATTCTTACAAGTAATATTTGAATGTGTAACCAACAAATAATCACACATTATTAAATAGGTATAAATTGCAAGAATTAATAATTGAATGCATAACCAATAAATAATTATGTATTTTTAAAAGAATTAATAATTGAATGTGTAATCAACGTTATGCTATGAATATAGCAATAAGGCAATTGTAATATGCTATTAAAATTAGAAATAGTAAGCAAATGAAACGAATATGAAACCCGTTAACCCAAACCACTTTTTTATTGGGGTTGGAAAAGCTGAATTGACCCATATTTTTTTCCAACTTAACCCGCCTTCGCATAAAACAGCGGTTAAGCATACAAAATTACTTACCTATGATTTTTTTTTTTTTTTTTAAATAATAATAAGTAATATTATAAATGAAAAACTCTTTGATATTATATAATTTATGTTTGAATATTTAATTAACTATTTTAAAAATTATATTTTAGATATGTGGTTTGAAATTTTTTACCATTATTATTTATTATTTTTTATAGTATTTATTGATTTTATTTATTTATTTTTTTTATTTTTTAGGCAAACCAGGTTTACCCATCAACTCATCTATTTTTTTCTCATTTTATTTTTTATGCGGTTAACCCGCCAACCCACCTTAAAGCGGAGTGGTAGGCTCTTCCAACTCATTTTTAAAAACAGTTAAACCCACCCATTCAAGCATTTTAGCGGGTTGACGCTGGCCTGAGGGTTGACCCATTTTGCCAGCTATAATTAAAATGCATGAAATAAAAATATAAAATAAATGGGCGTGATAGTGGCTCTTAGGCAAGTATTAGTACTAACTGATGAATATATTTTATAACTAATCATGATATAAAACAGTTAATAGTTAACGTATAAATTCTTTTTATAACTAAAAGCCAATTAACGTAACTAGAAGAAAATGCCAAGAATTATGATGTCTAAAACATAATCAGAACCTAGTCCATGAAGAAAATGATGATCTAGTAGTGGCAGAACAGCTTTAACAACTCCGTATTAAATAATTGTGGTTGAAAGCAAAAACCATAAACTAATCATATTCTCATCTGACCAAACTTCAGTGTGCCTGCATCTGTATAATTTATTTAGAACTTTTAAAAGCAATACAGCAAAGAATTCAATTTCCAGTCAAACAGGATTACCTTATTTGCAAAGAAGACACGATCATAGGTGTAACGATGAGCAGGGAAAACCCAAGAATTGCAGACAAAATTTACTGGACCATGCCCTGGAATGTCTTCTATGGTGACTGTCTTGAAGTAGAACTGGCTATGGTGATGGTTTCTGATTAAGAAGGCCCCAGGGATTCCCATGCCCTCATCCCAGTCAAATGTAATGGAGAACTCTGTGTCTGCTGCTGTTGTCAAAGATGAAATGGTTGAAATCCACCTCTCCAATTGACTATTATGTTATGATTGAGTTGCAATGGTGGAAGAAATGTCATATCATTTTTGATCGGTTCAGATCCTTTGCTTCTTATTCACTCCTCTTCATGTGATCAACAATTAAAGTTTTTGAGTACAAGCATCTCTTTCTTTCAGTAGCTTATGGTCAAGCTCTGATGAATATGGGGAAAGAGGACCTAGATCAGGAGTAACAGCACAAATGAGCTGAAGAGAGACACCCTTGTCCAACAACTCATGAATTCGATCGAGAACGTTGGCTTTGATGTCATGGAAGTCCAACATGCCCTTCTTCATTAAAACCACTCTTCCTTTTACCCTCTTGCCCCCCCTTCACCTTGTGATTCTCCATGGCTTTTTCTTGGTATCTCTGAGCTCGGGGTCACGACATCGGGAAAGATGTGGGAGTTGAGGTCCGAGTTTGACAATGGCATATCTGAGTATGAGGAACTCGCTAAGTGAAAATCCAATGAATTTGATAGGAAATGTGTTGAGGTTTACAGCTTTCGAGATGGTAGGAACCGTTTTACCGCTACAGACGGCGCCAAATGTTCCGTCCTCTACCCGATAGGGTGGTCGCCGGAGAGTTCTAAGTCGGTCGTCCCAAGCTACCCGAGGAAGACGTAGTGAAATGTCGGCAGAGACACTTCGACCGATCGCAAGACAAATGATGAGGCATAGGTAGAGAAGAATGAACATACCTGTCTTAGACTACTGTAGGTTTATATAGAGATCGAGGGACCGACTCTTCGATATACCCTCCATTAAGACCATTTAGGATTCGACCGTTATGTCCGATTATTATGGTGTGAGACATTATATCCGGTTATTATGACGCGAAACGTTATGTCCGGGTCATTATGGCGTGAGACCATTATGTCATTCTCAGATATCGTATTAAGCACGTGTTTGTTTAGTTGTTACCCATTCGGGTATAGGTCTTCGGACCTCTAGAAATGAGCCTAGTTTATGGCCGGATGCCAATGGGCCGGGACGGTCCATTGCCATCTCAATAAGTTGTCGGATGTCAATTGGATCGGATGATGGTCCATGATTTTTCCAAATTTCTTGGCCATCATCAGTAAAGATGGGCCGAGCTTATAAGTTGTCGGATGTCAATTGGACTAGGATGGTCCACTGGTCCCTGAAATTACCATCTATCAGAAGATGGGCCGAAAAATTTATAAGTTGTCGGATGTCAATTGGACTAGGATGGTCCAGCATGTATGAGTAGTTGCTCCCGATTACACCTCTACACTATTATTACCATATTGCTATGTGAGAATTCTATCAAGGGTTTAGCCAATATCTTAGTGACCGATATCTTTTAGTATTTCTTTTAAAATTAGGGACTTGTGCTTAGTGTAGATCTCGGTCCAAGTTGACTAGTCGATCAGATTAGGTATCTTGGTGTTGTATTTAGGTTATAGGTCTCTGAAATGACGTGTTTTAATTTGGATTGGTAAGTTGGGTTAGATCCCTTGTTGGATTGGGGTTGCACGTCATTGGGCTTGAGCCAAGGAAGTCCCCTACATTCCAATGTGGTTCATTAGCCTTCACTTCATTGTAATTGAGGCAGATTATACAAATATACACCATTGCTTGCAGTTAGCCTCATAGGCTGTATCATTGTTGTCGATGGTTGGCTAAGAGCCAATGGCCAACTTTTCTTTTCGTAAAAGGAATGCAAACAAGTTATAATTTTTCATCATCACATATTTTCACTCCTAACATGCTAATTCTGGAAATCATTTTTATGTTCTTTATTCTGGTTTTGGAAGCACTTTTTTTAATCTAGTAGTGGCTGTAGCCTGTAATCAAAGGAACATCTCTCAAGTAAAGGGAGAAATATTTGTATAGACTTTATCTTGTACGAATTAAATCGACAAGTAACATATTATTATTTTTAATGTAAATTAATTGTATGGAATAAAGATTTATGTAATTATTTAAGTACTTATTAGTTTAATTTATATAGCTGTATAGATAATATTTACATAAGTATTTCTCCTCAAAAAATTATTGTTATACCCCATTCATCGATTATGGATGTAAATTAAAAATTAATCATAACCGAAATTACTATCTAAAGTTAAGTTTATATTTTATTTTCAGTCACACAATCAAACCGATTTAAGGCATTGCCCATTCACATTAATTAAACATTGTGTAATAAAAATAAATAAATGACTTGTATGGTCATGCTAGCTGCATCCAAATAATTTTTAGGCCAAGTGAAATGTTATTATGTTTTTCTTAATTTTTTCTCTCTCTATAAGTATAAAACGGTAATGCAATTAAGAACAAATGCAACATTTGATATTAATTTTACAAATATATAATCCATTTAAAGCTTGGAATAAGAAAAAGGAACTTATTCTAAGAGAAGCAACAAATTTTATCACTTATACTTACTCCTACTTTTAAATTATTTTTATTAAATCTTTTATATTTATAAATTATAATATTTAAAAATTTAAATTTTCTAGTTATTATTAGTTTGATATCAAGGGTCGATAACCTTATGAGAGGAAAAATTGCAACATAACATTAGACCAATAAGTCTCTTGTCACACTGCACTTTCTATTAATTACTAATACAAATTGATAGCAAAATAAAATTAAAAAAAAAACTATACTCCAAAGCAAGCTGTATAGATTTAATGGACGGCTGACAACAAAAAGGTGAGGACCATATGCATGATGGCGACTACCTGAATGTAGTAAACAGTAAAAAAAATGGTGTTGTTTTTTTTTTTATATTATTTGGTGACATGAAAGTTATATCATTTTAATGATATAAAAATTGATCTGATCATATAGAAGACTTCCCTTGTGTATCGGGCATTACCCCCTCAATGTCTTTGTCGCGCACTCACTTTAGCTGCTGTTGTTCTGCATTGGAATATTTCTCTTTCCCCACCTCCTTCCCCCTTTCTCTTTCTATCGGGCAGGCACAACAAAGCAAATAATGTGCATAATCATGGTATGATGGATGTTCATATATGGAGGCATCGATGTCATGCTTAGAAAATGACCTTCACCTCTTATTATTTATCTCAAGGGCTAGACAACTGACAATGCATTTACAGAACAAATTTGGGCCCGCTGGGTTGTGGGTACAATCTAAAGAGTGGGGTTGCTCACATATATGCTTGGGTTAGGTTAAAGAGAAAATAAAATTTGGACCATTCAATTAAGGTTAGGTTGAATTGATTTTTGAAATTTTTTCAAGTAAACCAACTCGACCTATAGTTGGATTATTGAATTGTTCACTATCTAAGCAGATTTATCATCTCAGACAAATTAAGCTAACATCATAGCACTTTAGATAAATTAGCATGTAGAAAATTACATCATTTGAGATACACATAGAGAAACTTAGGTTGCATAAATTGAAATTCAATTAGGGGAAGAAAGAAATAGGACAGAGACACTAAAACTTATAAATTTAATCAAGGCTTCATATAAACAAAAAAAAAAAAGTACCATTTGAGATACACATAGAAACCCAGATTGCATAAATTAAAATTCAATTAGGGGAAGAAAGAAATAGGACAGAGGCATTAAAGCCTGTAGCAGATCAAAACTTCATACAATGAGAGCTAAATTGAAGAGTTAAAAATATACAAAAAATTGAAAAAGATCTAACCTCTAATAGAGGTTCTTTCACCTTATAGATCCTCACCCACAGCAACAGTCAAAATGAGAGAAACAACAATGGCTATAACCTTTAACGTTACATCATGATTGTGTACGCACGAAATGAGAACAACAACGATGGTGGCTGGGCCGAGAGGAGAGGAGGAATTTTAGTGAGAGAGGGTTGAGATTGAGCAGTGCTGATGCTTAGGGTTAGGAGAAAGGTTTCGAATTTAAGAATTTGTAGATAAATTGAGAAAGGAAGGAAGAAAAATCTAAGAAAATGAGGATATGTTGTTTGGGTAAAAAAAGAAAAGAAGAAACGAAAGTAATATTATTCTAAAATGACATTGTTTTACTCAGATGATTTGGTTATTTAGTTTGTTTATTAAATCTGTCACCCAAATCAATAAGTAAATTAATTATTCATATTTTACCCAAATTAATTCAATAACTCGAATCGACTCAAATATTTTATATTTGATTAAATCAATTCGATCATGTCATTGAATCAATTCGGACCCATGTGCAACCCTGCTAAAGAAGGGAGAGGTCATTTTGTGGGTACGATCTGAAGAGGGGAGAGGTTATTTTAATTCATTTAATTCCTCATGTATTGAATAATAGCGCAGGCCCACATTGTTAGTATTGTTTGGCCCAACAGTTCAATTGTCATCCCTTAATTCGTGTGGATACTGATGCAGGAGTTGAACAGCTTTGCTCTTGCCTACAGTTAATGCATGTTTTGATTTGGTTAATTATTTGAGATAATCTTATTTTTATATCTATAAATCTATTTTTGAAAAAGAAAAACGACAAGTTTGGATATTTTAGGAAAAGCTGTTGATTGTCTTTTATACTAAAAACAGCATTAGAAAAAGCTATATTTTCAAGCTTTTTTTATTGTTGATTCTTGATTATTTCACAATTTTGACGCATACTTTTTCACCTGTTAACAAATAATATATAATTTCTTATTTATTTTGGTAATTATTACATAAAAGAATTTTTATATATAATCCAAACAAAATATATTATTTTAAAATAACTTTACAGTTTAACATATTTAAATACAATAATTGATTTTATCATAATTAATTTAAAAATAAAATTAATTATGCATATAATTGGTATTTGAAATAGTCCTTTTTTTTTTCCCTCGTGCTAATCCAAACACACATTTTGTGTTCCCTCTCATATAGTCATATATATATATATGCTTTCCGCATCTCCATTGTGCTTGGCTGCTAGCCTGTTTAAAATGATTTTAGCTTGGGAGGTGAGAGGTTTAGCTTCTTTCATTAAAAGTGTGTTTCTTTTAGCTTATGATTAATTTTTTTAAGAAAAAAAATTGTTGTAATAGTATTTAATTTTTTTAATTATTTTATATTTATTTTAATAATTTAATATATAAAAGTGATTCTTTTTTATATTATCAAAATGAATCAAATTAAAATAAAATTATTTTACATTAATACATCTAAACATAAAAATGAATCGATTATAATCGATTATAATAAAAAAAAATTATACAATAATCAATTATTAAATATAATCAAATTTTTACAACTTTTTCAAATCCACACTAAATCCAAATAAAATTTTCAGTGCCGAGCGTAACAACTTTTCAAATTGTGAAATAATTTTTTCAGAAAATACAATCGACATTGTACTGCATAGAATAGTAATAACTATTCGTTCTCCGTCAATATATATATAAAATTAATTTGCCCCTTTGCAGCTGATTGATATATATATATATAATTTGCCCCTTTCCAGCTGAGTTTGGACTTTGAACATACAGAAAGCGAAGCCCTATTGGTATCGACACCTGAGGGAGGGAATGTATTGGGTGCAAGAACGATAGTTGGAAATGCACATAACTAAGAGGGGGTGAATTGGTTCTAAGCAGTTTAATAATAAAAAAATTAAAAATTAAAAATAATTACAATAGAAATACAATTAAATCCTTGAAGATAATGAGGAAAAGATTGAGAAGAGTGCACAAATAATTTTATAATGGTTCAGTCATAATGCGTGACCTATGTCTAGTCTTCAAGTAATTGTCTAAGTATTTTTTCACTTGTCAAATTTTTTCTTATAAGAATTACGACAAATCTTCTTCTACCTTAACTCCAAAGTAGAGTACTTAGATTGAAGGAAAGTTACCCACACTCTCTTTCTTTTCTCTAAAAACACGGATCTTATCAACAAGAAATGATTTGCTCTTATCAATGAGCTACAATGGATTTCGAGACTCTCTCAAGCGTGGATAAGCAAATTTCAAAACAATCAAAAGGTAAAGAACCAGAGAAAATACACAAAAACACAATTGGACATCTTTTTCTTTGAGCAAGTGTGTATTTGATCCTTTCCAAGGCCTTCTATATATAGTGGAGGACTTCCCTTAACATTTGCTAGCCGTTGGAGGTTGCAAAAAATCAGTTAAGAGACTTTAAAACTCATGGGATATGCAGCTCGTACGTTTTTAAGTAGTTGTTGTTTTAGCTCCCAGTAGTTGTTAGTTCACCCAGTATGTGCTGTTTTAGTTGCTATTCTTCTCTGGTTTGAGTATGACTTGCATTATGCAATCTTTTAGCCGTTGGAGCCAAGGAGCTCTCCTAAAAGCGTGCTTGACTATTGGAGATGAGTATGTAACACCATTTAATCCTAATAAAGACCAATCAAATCATTATACATATTTGAAAAGAGATATTTACTCTTTAAATGAAAAGTTTTTACTCATAAACAAACATATATAATCAAATAAATAAAGGAGAAAATCAAATCATATAAAAGATTCACATACTCAAAAGAACTTAAATGCATCATCAAAACTTAAAACTCAACATTCTCCCCATTTTTGATGATGAAACAAGAAATGAACTTGAGCATGGTAATAAGTATCTATTTTATCAGAGTTGGCAGCAACTAAGAAAATTTAAAAGCGTAAGTGATAAAGAAAACTCCCCCTTAATCCATGACGCCTTGAAAATCAGCTCACTCCCCCTAAACTCATGCGTGACTTTGACAACAAAATATCTATCATTTTCTTTCTCCCCCTTCAGCATCAAAAAGATGAAGAGCACAACACAAACAGTCCAATATATATATATAGAAAGAGCATATAAAAAAAATATAATAAAGAAGAGAGAAGAGTCTAGTAATAAAAAAAATGCTATAGTCAGGATAATATGTCAAGGTAATTGACACCATGTCCAAATTGGGAAGGTTACAAAGGAAAACAGAACAGAACAAACAGAAACAGAAGACATCATGCAAGTTTGTGAAGCAGATTTTCTAAAAGCCCTTGCATGTGGACTTGGTTTGCTTGCATCTGTGCTTGGTTTGCTTGCATCAGCTGCTGATTTGCCAAGAGAATCCTGATATCCTTTCGAGCAGAAGCAAGTTGATGTTCTAAGACTTCAAGTTTGTGAGACAAGGTAGCAGGAGGCGCAGCTAACTCGGTATCAGGATTGCAGTGTTGGTCATCATGAACTGCAGAATTATCACGTGAGTCCCTTGGTGTAGATCGATTGTCTGGAGCAGCAGTGGTATTTACAGGAGGAAGCTGCTGAAGAGGCTCTATAAATTCAGCATTAAGTTCTTCTTCTTCTTCTTGAGACCCAGATCAGACCCAACGACCATGAGCCAACTTCTTAAATTTCATGTATTTCATCCATTTAGCATCATAGTTGCTTCGAGAGTGGGTTTCTTGAAGGGCTTCATTTGAAGGAACCTCAATATAAAAATAATGGAGGATCTTGGTCACAACCATACTATAAGGGAAATGGCCCTTAGATTTCCTAAGCAATCTTTTCATGCCATTAAAGATTATGTAACCCAAATTTAGCCTTTTACCATTCATGGCACACCAAATAAAGAATATAGAGAACAAAGTGGGAGCATTTTGACTACCATGCTTAGGCAAAACAACCTGAGTGAAAAAATGGAACAAGATTCTAAACTCAACAGTTTTGAGATCCCGAGCATCGGGCTCTAAAGTAGGACCTCAGCCAGTAAAGTTTCTAAGTTCAACGCTATATACAAAACAAGCATACTTAAGGGTTAAGTTAGAGAAGAAGAGTGATTTTGTACCAGCAGCGGCACAATCCAAAACCTCATTAATTCTTTAGGCAAATAAAGATATTTCAGTTCTAATAACAAAAGACTTTAATTCATGACCGGATGCAGCAAAGGACATGTTGCTATAGAAAAGTTTAACAAGCCTAGGATATACCTACTCGTTTAATTTTAGAAAAGAAGTCCATACCATATCCTTTAATCTTTCAAAAGCTTGAATTTTTTCAGTGTCAAGGAACTCTAGGTTCATAGTTCTTCGCAAGAACAAATCTCACTTTTCAAAAACCTTTTTGAACTGCATCTTGGCATCCTTGTTTCGGAACAGAATTGATTCAGTTGGAGTGAGATGACCACTTTTAGAACCAGTAGCCTTCTTAGAAAATTTCTTCTAAGGTAGCATTGTGGATGTTTGCACTTTCTTAGAAGATTTTCCACTTTTTCTAGGAGCCATGATAGGATTAATAGCACAGAGGCAAATCACACTAATTTTCAGCAAGAACATAGAGCCTCAAAGCAAACCAACAAATGCAGAAATAGCAGAAAATTAACCCAATAAACCAATCAACAGATAAAATATAGAATGCAAACCATTTTAGACTATCAAAGAGCCATACCACATCAGAGCACAAAAGAGGAAACTATTAGAAAACACCAGAGCATGGCAAAAAATAGATAGAGAAGAGGGTACATAAGAGGCACAACTAAGGCAAGTGACGTCCTCGCCAGAGAGGATGAAGCTGTTGTCACCGAAAAAAAATGGAGCACCGCCGGTGGTGTAGCTATGACCGAGCAGCAAGCCACGGTGTGGCTTCAACGGGCTCGTAACAAGAAAAGGATGAAGACAACACCGGTGAGTAGCTCGGAGCTGGCAAACGGTGCTGGTGCTTACGTTTCCTGTAGCAAAGGAGGACGACGCCGGCTGGAAGCACATGAACAGGACCGAATTTGGGGCTTCAAACTAAGAACATTAGGAGTTTATGCAGGTTTTGTGTGTGGGTGAGAGATTTGTGAGTGAAAAAACATGGTTAAAGTATGGATTGGAGGAAGAAAGTAAGAGATTTTAGAAGTTGGGATTTTAGGGATTTGAAATGGTGAGAATGGAGAAGGGGAAGAGAGTACGAGAGAGAGAAAAAACATTAGGGGAATTTTTTTATTTTTTATTTTTTTTTTATAAAAAGAAAAGACAGAGAGCAAAAAGGCAAAAAAATCCTTAAAAAAAATTGAATGACCAGCATGCCCTTGTGTGTTTGATAACACAAATTCAGTTCCATACAAGAAACAGAGAAGAATAGCAACTACAAATAGCAGCTACCCTGTAGTTTCTATTTTGCCCAATAGTTGCTACTTTTGATAGTAACAACAAAACTTAAAAAAAAACTTATGAAAGACTTGGACATGGTTTCAATTACTCAAAACTAACATAATTATTATATAAAGTCATCATCTCATGCACTCCAACACATAAAACACAATATGTATAGAATTATCATGAGGCACATATGATATTAACATAAAGCATATTAAAGGTTATTATGAGTCACAAGATAAAAAAAATCATTTTTTTTAAAAGATAGTGCTGTAACAAAAAAAACCACAAATACGTCATTCAAGGCTAGTTAAACCAATTTCATTCCTTATAAAGCAAAATCTCTCCTCAATAAGGGGTTTTGCAAAAATATCAGCAAGTTTCAAATCAGTACTTATACAATCAAGTTCAACAAGACCCTTTTGAACATTGTCTCTAAGAAAGTGATGTCCAATCTCAATGTGTTTTGTTCTAGAATGCTGAATGGGATTCTTTGACAGGTTGATGGCACTTGTGTTATCACACTTAATGGGAATTTTGTCAAGCTTTATGCCATAGTCTAGTAGTTGATATTTCATCCATAGCACTTGAGTGCAACAATTAGTGATAGTCATATATTCAGCCTCTGCAGTGGAAAGCCATTGAGGTTTGTTTCTTTGTATGCCAAGATACTAGACAAGAGCCTAAAAATTGACAATCTCCACTTGTACTTTTTCTTTCAATTTTGCAACCATAAGATGAGATGCTTTAGGACTTTCTTGAAATTTTGCACAAAGACATATACTAAACAAGATATCGGGTCTACTTGTAGTCAAATATAACAAACAGCCTATCATACCTCTATATATATTTTTACTTACCGCCTTACCATTATCATCTTTGTCCAACTTGGTGGTAGGATTCATAGGTGTAGCCAGGGGGTTAGCCAAGTCCATTCTAAACTTCTTGATGAGTTCCTTAGTATATTTTGCTTGGCTAATGAAGATTCCATCTTTTGTTTGCTTCACTTGAAGATCAAGGAAGAAAGTCATCTCCCCTATCATGCTCATTTTAAATTCACCCTGCATAAGCTTTGAAAAATCATTGCACAAGCTTTCATTAGTTAAACCAAAAATGATGTCATCAACATAAATTTGAACAATTAATATATCATGCTTAAATGACTTTGTAAATAATGTAGTATTAACTTTACCCATTGAAAAATCTTTTTCAAGTAAAAACTTATTTAATCTTTCATACCAAGTTCTAGGAGCTTGTTTTAAGCCATAAAGTGCTTTAGTAAGTTTATAAGCATGATTAGGCAAATTGTCATCTTCAAAACCCGGAGGTTGTCTTACATAAACTTCCTCATTTAAAAAATCATTCAAAAAAGTACTTTTGACATCCCTTTGGTAAAGTTTAAAATTTTTAAAACATGCATATGCAATAAGCATTCTAATAGATTCTAATCTAGCTACGAGTGCATAAGTCTCATCAAAATCTATACATTCTTATTGGTTGTACCCTTGAGCAACCAATCTAGCCTTGTTTCTTACCACATTACCTTCTTCATATAGCTTATTACGAAACACCCATTTGGTGCCAATGATGGTGTGGTTCTTTGGTAGAGGAACAAGGGTCCAAACCTTACTCCTTTCAAATTGGTTGAGCTCCTCTTGCATGGCCATAATCCAACCCTCATCTTTCAAGGCTTCTTCTATGTTCTTTGGCTCAATTTGTGACAAGAGAGCTAGGTTGTTCATGTTTTTAAAGGAAGATATTGTTCTCATTCCACTTGAAGGATCTCCAATGATGAAATCCATAAGATAGCTTGATGAGTGTCTCCATTCCCTTGGTAATTTTGGGTTAGTGTCTTTTGGTTGCTGTTCTTGAATTTTAACTTGTGGAATTTGCTTTAGTGATACTTTTCTTCTTTCTACTTCCTTTTGAGTTTCTTCATTTTCCTTGTTGAACAGTCCATCACCATCTTCATCATCTTTCCTTTCAACAAGCTTACTCAAAGAGGAGTTGTTAGATTCATCAAATACAACATTCATAGATTCTTCAACTATCATGCTTCTTTTATTATAAACTTTATATGCCTTACTTGATGTAGAATAGCCAAGAAAAATACATTTGTCAGACTTGGCGTCGAACTTACCAAGGTGATCCTCTGTGTTGAGAATGTAACATTTACAACCAAATACATGAAAATGACTAATATTAGGTTTCCTACCTTTCCAAAGCTCATAGGGAGTCTTCTTTAAGAGGGGTCTTATTAAGCATCTATTCAAAATATAGCAAGAAGTGTTCACGGCTTCTGCCCAAAAATAATTTGGAAAATTATTTTCATAAATCAGGGTTCTTGCCATTTCTTGTAAAGTTCTATTTTTTCTTTCAACAACATCATTTTGTTGTGGTGTTCTTGGGCAAGAAAATTTATGTTTAATTCCATTTTCATTACAAAAAATTTCAAAAGATTTTTTTTCAAATTCTTTTCCATGATCACTTCTTATACTAGAAATGATAATTCATTTTTCATTTTGAATCATTTTGCAAAAACCTTTATAGACCTTAAAAGTTTCATCCTTATGAGATAGGAAGAAAACCCAAGTAAACCTAGAAAAGTCATCAACAATAACAAAGACATATTTTTTACCACCTAGACTTGCGGTCTTGGTGGGACCAAATAAATCCATATGAAGAAGTTGCAAAGGCCTTGAAGTTAGAACTTCCTTTACAGGTTTAAAAGATGATCTAGTTTGTTTTCCTTATTGACACGCTTCACAAATGTGATTTTTTTCAAAACTCATTTTTGATAAGCCAACTACTAAATCCTTTTCTGAAAGTTTAGAGATAAGATGCATGCTTGCATGTCCTAATCTCCTATGCCATAACCAAACTTGATCATCTTTTGAAACAAAGCATTTTATATTATTGGATTTAATGTCCTCCAAGCACACAATATAGAGATTGTCATATCTATGACCAACAAATAAAACTTTGTCATTATTGATGCCATGAATAATGCAATGAGATGAATTAAAAACTACTTTATGTCCTTTGTCACACAATTGGCTAATACTAAGAAGATTATGCATGAGACCTTCAACTAAGAGGACATCGTTAATGCAAGAGGTAGAGTTAATAGGAATTTTACCAATACCAACTATTTTTCCTTTGCCGTTGTCTCCAAAAGTGACGTCTCCTCCTTCTTTATGTTTGAGGGAGGACAACTTGCTACGATCTCCAGTCATGTGCCTAGAGCACCCGCTATCAAGAAACTATAGGTCTTTAGAGTTTGTCTTCAAGCATAACTACAAAACAAATTCACCTTGCTTTAGGTATCCAAATTTTCTTGGGTCCTTGGGAGTTAGAGCTTGAAGAAACATCCTTAGTAACCTTGGGGATCCACATCTTGTTAGAACCAATTTTCTTAATAGCACATGTAAGAGAGATGTGACCTTTTTTTCCACAATAATTGCAAGTTACATAAGGAGATGTAGAGGCACTTTCTTTTACAAAAAAATTCTTGTAATATTTTTCACTTTTGCATTGATTAAATCCTATTCCGGCTTTATCAAAACAGCATTTTTGTTTTCCCAAGAGAATATCCAAATTTTCCTTTCCTTTTACAAAGTTGGCAAGATCTTTGATAAGCTCATCGACCCTTTTATTTAATAAAGCATTTTCATCAATTAATTTTTATTCATTTAAAATATTTTCTAATTTCAAAAGCTCCACTTCTTTTCTCAAATTATCTATTTCTACTAAAGCATTATCATATTTTGATTTTGAGGAAAAATATTTAGAAGACAATTTTTGAGAATCCTCAAGAACTTGCTCAAGCATTTCATTTAGTTCATCATATGAATAAGTAGAGACTTCATCATTTACCTCATCATGACAAGAATAAATAGAGTCTTGATCATTTACCTCATCATGACTTCTAGCCATAAAACACATGTTGCCAGCTTCTCCTACATCTTCAAGTTCGCTTTCCGATGAGGAATCATCACTATCACTCCAAGTAGGGGTGTTCTTAAATCGGTTTGGATCGGTTTTGAGGCAAAAAATCATCCGATCTAAGCAAGGTAAGTATCATCGATTCGGTTTGGATTGGATGAATTCCAATAGTCAAACTGATCCAATCCGAACCAATTTTAATCGGTTTGGATTAGATTGGACGGTTTTTGTCTAATAACATAATAAAAATGCATTCTAAATAAGAATAATACACAACAACAATATAATTCAAATTCTAAACTACAAACCATTCATAAAGTCATACAAATCATACAAACAAATAAAATTCACTTCAATTTAAACAAATAAAATTAAAATGACAATTTAGCAATTATAATCTTTTTCTAATTGAGTTAGCAATTACAACATACTAATACATCAACAAGGGGAAGTGAAGTGTGTCTTTGTTTCACAGTCACGTGTGTGCCGAAGTGGTGGTGGGGGGGAATAGGCCATTGGGCCAATGGGGGGATAGGTTTAGTTAGGGATATTTAGGTAATTTTAAGTGTAAAATCAGTTTGGATCGGTTTTGTAAAATTGAATCGAAAACCGATCCGAACCGATCGATTTTTCAAAAATTTCATCCAAATTAACCCAATCTATTTCAGTTTTCATCGATTTTTTATTTTTTTGGATCGATTTTCAATTTTTTTTTGGATTGGTTTGGATGTGAACACCCCTAACTCCAAGTGAAGTTTGCCACCATAGCTTTCTTCTTGTTAAGCTTCTTTAGAAATGTATTCTTGATGTGGGAACACTCAGATTTGTAATGACTAGTTTTCTTACACCCATAGCACGTTACTTGATCTTTGTTGAACTCTTCATTTAATGGATCCTTTTTGAATTGTTGCTTTCTTTTTGCTTCAAACTTCTTCTTGTGAAGAGAGTATAGTCTTCTTGTGATGAAAGCAATTTCTTCATCTTCGTTCATTTGTCCTCCATCTTCATATTCTTCCTTTTGATGGGAGCTTGAAGCGGCTTTCAAAGCAACTGCCTTTTTTTTCCTGTTTTCATCATGCATTTTATTCAGAAAAGTTGACTCATAAGTTATGAGATTACCTCTTAATTTATCATAGGAGATAGTGTTGATGTCTCGTCCTTCTTGAATTGCAACCACCTTTGATTGCCATTCTTTGGTGAGGCTTCTTACTATCTTCCTTACTAATTCTCTATCTGTGTAAACCTTTCCAAGAGCATCAAGGGTGTTGACTATGTTTGAGAAGTTTTCGAACATCTAATCAATCTTTTCTTCATCATTCATGTTGAATAATTCGTATTCATGAACAAGCATGTCAATCTTTGCTTCTTTTACTTGGCTTGTTCCTTCGTGTGTCACCTCTTACTTGTCCCACATTTGCTTAGCCGTTTTGCACCTTGAGATTTTTCTAAAATCGTCCGGATTCACAGCACAGTAGAAGATATTTTTGGCTTTTGCATTTTGTTTCATCTTCTTCATGTCATCATCATCAAATTCCTCTTCGGTTTTCTCTACCTCTTTGCCATCTACCTCTTTCTTTGGAATGGATGGTCCATTTTGATCACGAGCCATAGCTTGTAGTCAACAGACTGAATGAATATTTTCGTGTGCTCCTTCCAATAGGTGTAATTTGACTCATCAAAATATGGCGGCCTTGAGATGGATTGTCCTTCAATGACATTTGAGTTCATCAAGTTTCCTGCCATTGAACCTGTAAGGATCGACTTCTCAAGCGGTTAAGCCTTCCAGAGAATTAAGCTCTGATACCAATTGACAGAACCAATAGGGGGTGAATTGGTTCTAAGAGGTTCAATAACAGAAAAATTAAAAATTAAAAATAATTGCAATAGAAACACAATTAAAAACTTGAAAATAATAAGGAAAAGATTGAGAAGAGTGCACAAACAATTTTATACTGGTTCAGCCACAATGCGTGACCTACGTCCAGTCCTTAAGCAATTGCCCGAGTATTTCATCACTTATCGAATTTTCTCTTACAAGGACTCTGACAAACCTTCCTCTACCTTAGCTCCAAAGTAGAGTACTTAGATTGAAGGAAAGCTACCCACACTCTCTTCCTTTTCTCTAAAAACAAGGATCTTATCTACAAAAAATAGTTTGCTCTTATCAATGAGCTACAATGAATTTCGAGACTCTCTCAAGAATGGATAAGCAAATTTCAAAACAATCAAAAGGTAAAGAACCAAAGAAATACACAAAAACACAGTTAGACCTCTTTTTCTTTGAGCAAATGTGTATTTGATCCTTTTCATGGCGTTCTATGTATAGTGGAGGGCTTCCTTTAACATTTGCTAGCCGTTGGAGGTTGCAAAAAATCAGCTAAGAGGCTTTAAAACCCATGGGATATGCAGCTTGTACATTTTTAAATAGTTGCTATTTTAGCTCCTAGTAGTTGTTAGTTCACCCAGTACGTGCTGTTTTAGTTGCTATTCTTCTCTGGTTTGAGTATGACTTGCATTATGCAATCTTTTAACCGTTGGAGCCAAGGAGCTATCCTAAAAACGTGTTTGACTGTTGGAGATGAGTATGTAACATCATTTAATCCTAATAAAGACTAATCAAATCATTATACATATTTGAAAAGAGATATTTGCTCTTTAAATGGAAAGATTTTACTCATAAACAAACATATATCATCAAATAAGTAGAAGCGTAAATCAAATCATATAAAAGATTCACATACTCAAAAGAACTTAAATACATCATCAAAACTTAAAACTCAACAGAAATGTTATTTGTAGATCTGTTATAAAGATTTAGATCACACAGACAAAAGTGAAAGTACATATAAAGTAAGTTTGGGTAAATTAAAATTTAATTTGATGAATATATTATTGTATGTACAAAACAATAGGTGATATGTATATAGTGAAAAAAAGTAGATAGTTAAAATTAAAAATTATTTAAAAGTCATATAATTTTTTAAAAAAATTATATATATTTATATTTTAATTTATATCATTTATATTTAATAGTTTATTATTATATCTTTTACATATTCATATATATTTCTTTTATATATATATAAAGGATAAAGTTTATTACATTTCACTTGTGTAGATATAGCTCAAAATATATAGTAAAATAAGAATATAAATATGTAAAAAATGAAATAACACTAATTGTAATCAAATTATATAATTAATGTGAAGTAATTTATGTATAAATAGGTACGGATAATATTATTCATCAATAAATATGCAAAAAAAATATAACTCGTGCAAGAAAACTGCAGACGTCCCACATGCCTACATGACCCACTTCTCTGACTCGTGTCTCTGTTAATATGGTTACCACACAATGTGAATTGGGCAGTCTTCCTCTCACTATAGTTGGCTATTTGGATTTACTCAATGTAGGGTCCATCTCTCACCCAACTGCTTAGCCCCACAAATCTACATTTTAGACCATACTACTCCTAGACTAAAAACTGACCTTTCAAGTAAATAAATTGCAAATACATAGAAGTTCTTACGGTGCTGAAAACCTGCTGAGTTTGGGCATGAAAAAGACGGCCAAAAGAAAAATTATTAACCGGAATTTCTTACAAAGCGCACTTATAGACAAAATTGCAGTGCATTTATCCTGAAACAACATATTAATCTTGAATCACACTATTATGGTACTACTTTTTTCCCCCTCTTAGAAATCTCTTCATATATATGTTACCCAAAAAAAAAAAAAAATACCGAAACTTTTCACTATTGATAAGTGATAACTGTTGAGTGCTAAGGACCATAAGGTGGAGGCCCAGATGTACCTGTATGTCGTCCATCAAATGATCATACTACTAGCTAGTTTCGTTTCAGTCGTTGAACTGTACAGATTATATATTAATTTGTTCTTATTGATGTTCATGAAATGAAGTAAATTTTTAAGATGTTGTCTACAACTACATTTTTTTTTCAAAATTATTTAAATCACAAACCAACCATTATAATTAACTATCACAACTCACAAAAGATTAATCGAGGTGTAAGAAACATTGATATTATAATATGAAAATAAGAATTTAAATTTTAAAAAATAACTTTTATAAAAAAATTATATAACTTTCATATTTTTATGATTAAATAAAAATTAATCTTATAAACGATACAAATAGATTAAACTTAAGATGATACTCATAATCTCTCTCTCTTTATATAGATATATCACAACCGCAATTTAACAGAGGTAAAACTCTTATATTCCTCCTTTTGTCATCACTTATTAGCACTTAGCAGGGTGCCGGAGAGCAATTCATACATAGAACATAAAACCACGACGGACATCGCACTTGCCTACAACCTATTTTTCTTTCTTATATTTCTACTCTGTGCTTTAATTAATTCTTCGTTGAAACGAGTCGAAATGAATGTCATGGCGATTTTAACTTACAGCATGCATCGTGAGGAAACATAAAGCCAATGGAAAGAAGAGGCATTAAATAACCGAAAGAGAGAACACCGATGACATAAAGTATTCATCAAATCAAATTAATATTTATATGATTAGAGCTTAACTTAACAAGGATAAGCGAAGACAACGCTTCCAGGGCTGGAACTGGAATGATCATGTGTTGGAAAGAGATCAGTTACATTAAACAATAATCCTCGTTCCTTGGAACATTTTGCTCCAGCTCTGTAGAAAGATTACACTTAATTCTCATCAATTATGATTTTTTTATTATTTTTTTCTCACATCATTTTTTATATTTCTTCTTATATCATTAATTATACATATATTTTTTTATTATTTTATCTCATTTAATCATAATTTTTAAAAAAATATAAATAATAATACACTCTTAAAAAAATATAAGACTAATATTTTTCAATTCTCTTCCACAAACAAAACGTGCAGACACGGTAATATTCTGCTTAATTAAAAGTTATTTCACAAGCAAATCCCGGATCGTACAAGCACTTTAATTAGGGTGTATTTGGGATAATTATAAAAATTTAATTATGCTTAATAATTAATTATTATATAATTTTTTTGTTATAATCGATTATAATTGATTCATTTTTGTTTGGATTATTAGGCGTAAAGTGATTTTAAGTTAATTTGATTTATTTGAATGATATAAAAAAGAATCGTTTTATACATTAAATTACTAAAATAGGTATAAAATAATTAAAAAAATTATTTGATTGAGAGACAAAATGGTATTTATATATTAAAATGTAAGGAATAATCTATAAAAATTTAAAATCATAAGTTTCAATCTTAAGCATTATAAAAATCAACTTTAAAAATTTTTTATTTTACATCAATTTCGCTCCAAACACATTATTAATCATTTATTATTCAAAAGCTATACCAAATATGCACGACTCTTATTATTATTATTACTTTTAATTTAAACACGCTACTTTCTTCCAACCTATATGCATACAGTATAGTATACCCGTATAGATTATTATTATTATTGGCGTGTCACTTCTACTACGATGCAGTACAGACATGTTTGTACTCAACCAATTGAATACTTGCGCAAGCTGTTTAAATATAACAGAGCTAGCTCATATTAACACTAGCTAGCACCCCTATATTTCTGTCTATATAGCCAGCCATGTCAATGTCAGCAGTTGACGTCTTGCTTGAGAGCATTTCTACCGTACTCTTATAGTTTCTATTAACCATCTTAGGTAGAGATTCTGATTAGTTTTTTTTGAGAAGAAAACTATTATAATAGTATTTAATTATATTTAATAAAATTAATTTTAATTTTTATATAAAATTTAATATAAAATAAAAATTTTTTAAAATTAATTTTTATAATACTGAATATTAAAATTTATGATTTTAGTTTATAAATTATTTTTTATATTTTAATATATAAATATTATTTTATTCTCAATTAAATAATTTTTTTAATTATTTTATATTTATTTTAATAATTTAATACTAAAAATAATTCTTTTTTATATCATCTAAATAAATCGATTAACTTAAAATCACTTTTACAATTGTAAACTAAAAATAAATCAATTATAATTTATAACAAAAAATTTTATACAATAATCGATTACTAAGCATAATCAAATTTTTACAATTACCTCAAATACATTCTTAATCACTCATTAATTTTTTATTCCTACTCTTTTTTCTTTTTTTCTTTTTTAAATGAAGGGTTAAAAATTTCCTAAAAAAAAGGAGTATATAAGAATTTTTCCTTACTTGATTTATTTGTCACAGACTTAGTGCATGTTTGGATAGGATTATGATTAGCTTTTTTTGGGAAAAAAGCTGTTTGAATAGTGTTTAATCATAGTGTTTAGGCTGTTTTATACTAAATTCAATGTAAAATAAAAGCTTTTTAAAGTGGAAGATTGTGCGATTTTAGATTATTCCTTAATTTTGATATGTAAATACCATTTTATCCTCAATCAAATAATTTTTTTAATCATTCTATACCTATTTTAGAATTTATACATAAAAGCGATTCTTTTTTATATCATCCAAATGAATTAGATTAACTTAAAATCGCTTTACAAATTAATGATCCAAACATAAAAATGAATCAATTATAATCGATTATAACAAAAAGCTTTTATACAATAATCGATTACTAAGCATAATCAAATTTTTACAGCTATCCCAAACACACACTCATACTATTTTGTGAGTGTGGGTGCTAGATAAATGAAAGAAATTACTGCGTGTTTTTAGAAACAATAAATGAGTAATTTTAAATTACTAACTTAAAATTAATGGTAGAAATTATCATGGAGTACACATTTAGTGTTGTTTCATGGACATACAATAATTTCAGGATAGATGGTAGTTATGAGTAGGGGTATTCATGGAAAGAGTTGAGAAAAATTTATTTTGACTTGAACTTGATCTAATATTTTAATTAAAAAAATTCTTTGAATCCTAACTTGACTTGGTTATAACTCGATAAATAATTTAGTAAAGATTGAATTAATTTGATAATAAAATAAATTGTATAAATATAAATATTTGTATATCTAAATCATAAGATTTTAAAAATAAAAAATTAAAATTATGTGGTGTTTTATAATTTATATTTTGAAATAGTTTATATTAATATAAATATACTATAATGTTATATAAAAATTATTAATTTAAATTATTTTTTTATTATTTATCAATAATTATTAAAAAATTTATAATACTAGATGAGTTGAAACAACTCAAAAAATAACCTTAATTTGATAAAAAAATACTAAATTTAATTTATAAAATTTAAACTCATTTAAATTAATTTTAAAATAAGACAAATTTTTAAGATAAGTCGAATTTTTAACGCTCTAAAAAGGAAAGGAAAACCATTGAAGCTTGGATATATAGGAAATGACTTTTTGGGTTATGTAGCTATTTTCCACTCCATCATGTTATTTTGTGCAAATGCCTTTTCCTAAAAACATTACAATAGGGCCTTAAACCCTGATGTTAAATTGTTAATTAATGGCTTCTTTACCAAAAGAAACAAACGGACGACGGTTCTCAATATAGTTATGGGTAAAAATAGGTTAGGTTATTTGTTAAGAATTTATGACTTAATTTATCTGAAGTTTGACCTGACTTAATTAAATAAGTTAAGTTAATATATTTTTTAAAAATTTATTTAATTAAAAAAATTAGATATCGACTATTTAATAAATTTTTTAAATCGACAAGTCATCTAATTTGATCTATTTAATTATATATAATATAATATATATATTATTATAATAATTATAATTATAATTATTATTTTATTATATATATTAATATATTTTTAATTAAATTTTAATAAAAAATCTATAATTAAAATCTAAGTTAATAAGTTAGAATAGAAATAATAATTTATTAATATTTTAATGTAATATATTTATTAAAATAAAAAATGAGAGATCAGTTTATACTTAATGTAAATATTTTTTCTCTTACACTCATTTTCAACCGTTAGTTTCAATTTCATCTAATGGTTGAAATTATTTTATTAAAGGTAATTATTAGATGAAAGTGGAACTAATGGTTAAAAATGAGTGTAAGAGAAAAAAGACTTACACTGATGTAAGTTGATCCTCTCTCGAATAAAAATAATAAGTTAACACTAATCTCCTATTTTTATAAATCCTCATTACTTTTTTACTCTAATCTTTGGTCGATATAACACTTAGAGATATAAGTCTCTAATAATTTTATAACTTGATATATTTATAAGTCTCACATCGACTAAAAATTAAAGTAAAAAAATAATAAGTATCTATAAAATTAAAAGATAAATGTTAAGTTATAATAAAGACCTATTAATTTTAAGTAGGTCCGTTGATCTATTTTAAGACTTACGTCTGTTAATTTATGTAAAAATATGTTAATATATTTAAAAATAAATCTATTAACTTATATAAAAATATGTTAATCTATTTAAATATATGTCTAATAATTTATTTAAAAATTTTATTATAAAATAAGCTTTTAAATAAGGTTCAAAATATACCAGATTTTTAAGAAAATTAAGTCAAATCTTAAAATTAACTTATTATAAACTTATAAATTAGACTTAAATTTTATAATTAAAATATAAATCAGACCCTTTTAACGTAAAACTTAGTCTGAATTAATCTATTTCTATTCCTAAATGCAGTGAAGTAAAACGGTTTGAGATGAATCCTGGTACAATGAATAGTATTTCACTATATCATAAAAAGAAGAAAATAAGGACATACGGAGAAGGGAAAAAGTGCAAATATACGTGGTCCTTTTCTGCCTTCACACCTTGCTTTGTCTTTTTTTTTTTTCTTGCTAAGTTATAAATATCGCCTATCTTGGTCACCGATCATAAAACGTGCCCTCACATGTCAATTTTAAGAGGAGTTCGTGAGTTACCGTCGTACCGAAAGATAATAGTGACGACACAGAACCAATTTGCATATGCACTACAAAATATGTGCAAGTTGTTGCTAATTGTCTCGTAAGCCATTTTCTTGCCCTTGTCGATTGTCATGAAGCACAGAAAATCTCTGACAAGCTTGGTTGTATGGAATTTCATTTCCAACTTATCACAAACACAGGTTGTGATCCTCCGTTTCTTAACTTCAACTTAATGGCAGGCAGCTTCTGATACTTGGACTCAAGGTTTTGGCACCAATAGCGAACAAATCTGGCCTTTTAATTTATGGCCAAATTGACTTGGCATTAATCACAAGTCAGAATCAAATTTAAAAAAAAAAGTTAAAAAACGCAAGTGGGAAATAAATGACTAAACGTTGGTAGTTAATTAGGTCCTAAATCAAAGTCATCATGTGGTTGGACTTAACTGGCCTAATGACCTGTTAATCTTATTCAACAACGGCTAAATATGCCACTGAGCCTGACCAGAAAAATATATGCCCCCCGCGGGAAGTCGTAGTGATCACCTACACCACTGATTAATTAAACTGCTGCAGGGCATGTGGAAAATCACTTGAACAAATGTATTTCACTTTAGCATCAAAATATTTCACATTCAACATAAAATAGCTATAATTTTTTCATTCTTGTAGACATCAAATTTAGTCTGACATACATCATACAACTCATTGAACTTTGCGTTTCTCCACCAATACACAACAGGTTGAATAATATGTGTAGCATAGAGGTCCACTGGATTATTAGTGCCTCAATTAGGTGTCAAATCAATTGGCAAGCGCCATATTCATCAGAATATCTGGGGAAAAAAGAAGTGAAGCACCTCAATTTCAGCAATTTGACTTCCCTCTAAGATGGGGGCGGGGAAGAATAGTGGGCTTTATCAGAGACCAATGACCCCAAAACTATAAATCCATGATGCCAATTACCAAACGATTCACACAATAAAAATAAAAAAACGTAAATGAGAAGAAAGTGGAGGTGTAATGGAAAATAGATTCTCTCGTGTAATTTTTTATATGATAAAGTAATGTTGGGAGAGACAAAAAAACAAAACTTGATTTTAATTTTGAAAGAAAAAAACTTCTTTCAATTTTATTTAATTTATTATTGTATATCTATTAATTTAATTAAATAAAATTAAAAATAATTCATGATAATAAATTAAATAGAATTAAAATAAATTTATTTTTCTTAAAATTGAAACTAATTTTTATTCGAGACAAAAAAAATATTAATGAAAATTAATTAATATATATTAATTTTTTTATAACTTTTATATCTAATTTTTTTCTTTACGTAACCTTTTCACGAAAAAATATCACATGATATGTGATCTTGTAATTCGGATGGGGACTCCGGTCATGGAGGGTAGACAAAGAATGAGACAAAAGCAAAGATGATGGGGTGGTGAAAGGTAATGGTGGGGGCATGGTGACTGAAGGTATATGGGTTTTAGTGAAAGGTGGCCTATGATTAATTATTTTAGTGATTCAGGAAAAATGGATGTGGACCAATAGTGTCTTGGCCGCATCAGACACCATGTCAGAGCAGATTAGCAATAGGGTCTTTGCCCCTGCTGATGCCTGGTGGGTGGTGGCCAAACGCAGTGCACCAAGTCTTATAGATGCGCCGCGTGTCCAGTTTGGCCTAAACTATTGCCACGCCTTCTCTTCTTGTCCTGCTTCCAAAATATCCAGCCCACGCTGGCATTCCTCGTTTGCCGATCTCACTCTATCGTATTACACCCTGTGTTCTTTCTCTCTCCCCTACATTATGGTGAAATCAACCAGAGTTTATTTTGAAATGAAAAGAAAGTAAGAAACTAGTGATTCATATAATCCAAAACACCCCCATCATAATTGTGCCCTACTAATTTCAGTTTGTTGTTATCACTATGTTATGACTTATGGATATAAACAATTTTTTGAAAAATACTAGAATATATGTGATTTGCTTGCTTTGTCGCGCTATCTCTACTTCGACAATCTCTAAGTTACTGCACGACGGCGAAAATTATAATTTTGGAATCGTTTAATATTTGTTCACAAAAATCATGGTATGAGTTGCGACTACTAGGTTTACAATTAATGAGTGATTGATCACTCAACTAAGTGACCAACTACAAGTTATAATTCTTGTATGAGATTTTTTTTGGTATCATTCTTATATAGTTCCTTAATTATATGAGATATATTTAATGTCAAATAGATATTCAAAATACAAATTAAGTCAACACTCAAGGAATTTTCTCCTGTCCTTTCACTTTGATAAGATTTCTTTTTCCCTCTTTGCTATGGTTATCTCTTAGCCGTTGTCCCACTGTACAAGCGCCTCACATGTGTTGCTGTCAATTCGTACTGCTTTCTCTCTTATTCGTGGCTCCCTGGGCGCGTCACTCACTGTACGTGTGGGATGTGTCATTTAAGGGAGTCGCGATGCCTCCTTCCAGATTGGCTCGACTCTACGACCTTCAGGCGAGCCTTCTTTGTAACACTTCAAATTTTAAATTATGTTATAGAATAGATAGAATTATACTATTTTATATTTTTTATGTAATATAAAAATAATTTAACTTTTTGATATTATTTTTGATTATTGTATATAATTTATTTTGAATCAATAAAATAATAATTTTTTAATTAAAAAATTTTATTTTAATTATTCGAAACTGAGAGATCTTATTAAATCCAATTGATTAATATATATATTAATCTTTTAATTTTTAAAATTTAATTGTGTGATAAAATAATTTTATATTATTATAATATTATTTTATTTAACAAGACTTATTATCTTAAAAATAATAAAAAATCTACTCCAAAATGATCATGAGTCCGAAAAAGTCTGTGAGATCCACGTTTAGAGTAGCAGTCAACGATTCTGACTGGACTGAATTCTAAGCCAATAGGAACGAAAGTGACTTGAAAATTCTAAACCAATAGGAATTGGTCAAATAAAGAGACAAAGACTTCATTGTGGACCATTAGAATAAAAAATTGATTTAGAAGCTTTGATCATAACAGTTGATCAAATCAATGGTGTGAAAACAATTTTAATTAAACCACTAAGTGATATCTACCTTAGATTAAATTAATAGATAAGAAACAAAGTAGAATTCAATGGCTAGGATGGAGTCAAATATAGTGGCTTGACTTTTACTTAGTAACTAATTAAATCTAATTTAGTCATCTTAATTACCTAATTAAGAAACTAAGTAAACTAACTTAATTATTAATTAGTTATAATCTAATTACTAATTAGATACCTTAATTTTATTTAGAAGCTATAATGTATGCAAATACATATTTAATTAATTAGTCATGTAATTAGAATGTTAATTAAGTGCAATTAAAAAACCTAACCTAATTAATTAACTATTTAATTAGCATGCAATTAGACTTTAATTGAAGTCAACCCTAATTCCTAATTTCCTAGAGGCCACACGGCCAAGTAGCTTAAGGAGGCTTCTCAAGTCTTTTTGAATGGTCTTTTGTGACCATTTGATAACCACATGATGACCATAGGCCATGTGCTTCCTAATGTGAATATCTCATGATATTTTGCTATCAAACTTATCTCCTAATTTCCCTACACAAGGCTCACATGGCTGCACCTCTTCAATTACTATCATTATTCACTTTTCTCTCACCAAAAAACTTATATCATTTTCTCTCCAAAATTTCCAAGAACACCAAGCATCTTTTCTCTACCATTTTCTCTCTAGTTTTCGGCCTAAGCACCAAACACCACCACCTATCTTCTATAATTTTATCTCTTAGCTTTTCCTAAACCTAAACTATCTCCTAAACACTTTTCATTTAGAAGATATTGTGAAAATCTTACACCTTCTACTTCAAAATCTAAACTTTTGTTTACTTCCCTAAAAATAAACTTTGGTTTTTATGGTTTAAAATTTAGTTTGTGATTTTCTAAACCATGTTTGTTCCATGATTTTCCATTATGCAGCCTTGTATGTGATTTTTCTTATTGTTAAAGAATTTTTGGGATTTATTTTGAGGGCTACACGAAAATCAAAGGAGAGAAGGAGATTAGAAGATCCTTGTCTTCAAGAGGTAAGAGGGAGATTTAATCTCATCAATCTTGTGTGGTGATGAGAAAATGGATTGTTTGTGTGTTAAGAATCCATAAGGATTCATTTATGTGATTGTTTAATACTTTCCTATTTTGTGATTGATTTTAATTGCAAGCATGTAAATAGCTTTAAAATATATTACATGTGTTTATAGATGTATGATTATTAATGTAGGATGTGAATAACATATAAGGATTGCATGAGTGTTCCAAAGAACACAAAAGAGGCTCACGACTTCTCCAAGAAAAAGAGAACCAAAATATTCTCAATCAATTTCTAAAAAAATGATTTAAAGAATCTAGGTAAAATAATGAGTTTGGAAAATAATTTAGAAGTTATATAATGATTTAATAATTAGTTGTGAATGATAGGTTAATTATGGCCAATTTGAGTTCCAAATATATTTTCTAAGGTAGGTTAAGTAACTAATCTACAAAAGAATTTGATTCCAATGAATCTTTGAAAAATAAAATGAATGAAGTTAGTTTTAGAATTCTAGGTTAGAAGGATTTGTGATAAGTAAAAATTAAAAAGAACAATTGAAAAATACTAACATAGAGTTCACTCTTTGAGTTTTGAAGCGCGTTAGTAAGTTTCAAAGTGTAACTATTGGATAAGGTTAAAATGAACAATATTTAGAGAAAAACGTCAAAAATACCATATACTGATTTTTTAGGTAAAATGCTGCCAAAATTTACTAAAATCAAATAAATAAAATGAAAATGTTCCATAATATATTTATAACGTATAAAAAATATTCTACGTAATTTAAAAGTACTAGAAATAACTTATACATATTCGAAATAATGATTTTTAAGCTATATGGTCAAGAAAACGATTTAAAAATCTTACGATTGAGAAAATGATTTAAAAAAAAACATTACGCGATGTTCAAAAACATCAAAATATATTTATGCGATTTAAGAACGTTTGTAAAAGCAACGGGATTGTGAAAACGCAATAAAATTTCTATGCGGCTAAATGGAATAGTGAGTTTTACTGTCGGGTCAAAGTAGTGGACCCACATATATTGAGAGATAGTACTGTCAAGTGGAGACATACTATATTTTGGATATTGAGACTGATGGTATTTTCGTAAATATGGTAATATATTGAATCTAAGGGTATTTTGTAATTATAATTCTTAATCTTGCATTGAGAGTCGTGTCAATTTGGTTGATAATTAGCGATTGATTGACGATACGAATTATACTATGTTGTGGGTGGGATAGGCATAGTGTGATTCATTATTTGAACTTGGAGGCATTAGTGTGCGGAGAATTTCACATGCGAACAATTGGTAGCTTCTCTGAGCTGTGGTAACGGGTAACACACTAATAATCTCGATAAATACTATTCTTAATCGAGATCTTGTGGAGACTATTATGTACAAAGCCTGTAGTGCACGATGTATTGGACTGTGTACTACTACACGATGTTTTGGACTGTGGACTATAGACACGATGTTGGACAGTGTAATAGTTTGGTTGGGCAGTCTGGAGTACTGATAGTTCTTTTCGGATCATTCTCTCTAATGTCTGTGTTTAGCTCTATGGAGTAGGAACGAGTCAATGTGTGTTAGCATTCATGATCTGCATTTTAATGTTTATTATAATCTGTGATTGAATGTATGATGTATTAATTTGATGTACTGTATATGATATGACGGTATGCATTATTGTGATATCTGTTTGTATTGTCATTTTCTTTATTGCCATGTTGGTAATAATGTAGATTGTCTCACCTCTTTACTGTATTATTCTGTCTGTTTCTATTTTATGTTTATATCTTCGAAGACTACAATGGCGGCAAAGAGAGGTCAATTAAGTTTCTTTAGACTACAGTTTCTCGAAGGTGCTGAGGCTTGGCATGTCCATTGGGACACATGACACATAAAATATAGTGGTGACATTACTTTATCAGTAAGTAGGACTCACCATGGGATCGTTACTTCATTTTATATGATTGCTTACGTAGAGGTTATTTTACCTATTAGAGAGTTGTGGAATGAATTTCACCACACTCTTAGAGAGAACTTCGATATATTTTTGGGTCGAATTTCTATCGGTCAAGACATTCCCAACTAGGGAATTTGTCTTCTGACAAGGGCTCATGTCTTAGGTGTTATGTTTTAGTATTATACTGACTTTTTTACTGTTTTATTAAATATTTGTAATTGTAAATTAATTGTATACTTTAGATAAAAATTATATGTATATTATGGAGTGTGATTAAGTTTCATCTGATTTTTTGTTCTGTGTTATTTTATTTAACGTTATCAAGTATAAAAAGGAAAAAATTTACAATTCATATTAATTATGTACCAAACGTTTTACAACTTGGGTAAGAATTTTATTTGATTTTATTTTCTTACATTAAAAATGTGACATCCCCACAAGGGTGTTACACTGTTCCTTTTGTGGTGAGCCTTATGTCTATTGATCTCGTTTGTCTATTGTTGAACCTATGCGCAACGTCTCGGTGTGCGCTGATCTTGGTGGATGCATCACTAAACCTGTCTCTGCTACACATGACACTGCTCCTCATGTGATCGCTCCACCATGTGATTGTAGCTTGGTTGGTTGTTACATTATGTATGGTGTTATCACTCCGCTACATCATTTCGCCAAACCCTGCAATCACATACATCAATCTACAATCCAACCTCTTCCATCTCATAGCAACCCTTTTGCTCTCTATGCACTTATGGTTCAACAAGGCCCACTATATCCACATCGCTAGACCCGTCAAAATGGGCCAAGTCTGATGGGCTGGCCCGAATAGCCCGACAAAATGGACGAATTGGGCTAGCAAAATGTCAGCTCGAAATTAAAAATAGTCCGAATGGGCTAGTCCGCAATGTGCTGGGCCAACTCGGCCCGTTTCCATTGAAAAGAGGCGCCTGGGCTGACAAAATGCCAGCCCGAAACTTACATGTCCCGATGTGGCCTAGCCCAAAAATGGCCTGGCCCATTCGTTATGACAGCTATACACATCACCCACCCTTTATGACCTCGTCTAGCAACCAAAGATCGAAGGCCATTGCTGGTGACGAAGAGGAAGAAGACGAGGTACCCTAGCAATTGAAGACATCACAACGATACCTCATTGGTCATTTGGTCACTGAAAAGCTGCTGACGTTTGGGACCTTTGTCACGAACTCAAGTCATGGGATGAGCACCATTCTGAACCCTTCTGAGAACTAAGTTAATAGCATTATATCTACCTAGCTACTGATAACGTTCATGAGGACAAGACTTTTCTGCTCCACATCATGTGCACCATCATCAATATCCCTATCCAATAGGCTAAGTAAGATGTCACCTCTCTTGTGAACACATTTTATCTAGAAAGCTACCTTTGAGGAACAATTAGTGAAGAAAGTGTAGGCAAGAATTTAATGACGATGGAGAACACAAGAAAATTTGCATGAACTCTGTAACATCCTAATACAAATATCTAGATATACCCTAGGTATACAGAGATATGTGAAGATAATCAGTACCAGAGATGTCACTTTTACATACTACATACTATCATATATCTATAATCACAATTGAGAAATTATAGAAAGCCTTGAGAGAATACGAAAAACATATATATATATATACACACACACAACACTTGTCACAAAAGGACATATTGTAATACATACAAAATAAATGTAAACTGTATACATAAACTTTGTCTACTAAAGCATATAAAAACTAAACTAGTCTTCATACTTTACCTTTATTCCCTTAATAGGGTCTGTACCTCTGTAACTAGATTTAGATGAAAGAACAACTGGAGTGAGAATTACAATTCTCAGTAAAAGCAATTCTAATACCAATTAGCTATAACATTGTATAACAAACATAATAATTGTTATAATTACTAACATAGGAGTTTCTTCTACTGATACTCATAACTGCACACTACTTGTATACTGTGACCTAAAACCACTAGCATACATATCGTTAAATATAAACAACTGCCCATACAGTTGTAAATATCAATAGCAATAGACAATGCCCATACAACTGTCTGTAAATGTAATGCAAATGATATGCAATATTATATGCAATATGATTATGCTCAAGAAAGATCCTAGAGATATGTTCGTGTAATGCTTTGTTTTGAAATACATGTAGAGTTTTATGTTTAAAACAAAGAATATCATTAGAAACTGGTTCAGTATATTATCACGTGGCGAATGAGGTATTTTCTCACATCACACGTATCCTGGCATGCTGAGATGTTCAGTCTAAGTCCTGATTCTGAAAAACCTTATGGACCCCTACTTATCTCCTTTGGTCTTGACACTATCGAAATATCAGAATTATGTCCTTTCTCAATTAAGTCTATCAGACACCCTTCAATCTGGATTGGCCTTTATGAATGTTGTCAAAGGATACTCACTAAGATTAATACTACTAGACCATTTTCATTTGCATACATACATTCTTATATCTAAACATCATCTCGTCACTCATAACTCTTGAGTGAATCCTATGCAACACTATCTGGGAGTGAATCATATGCAACACTATCTGGGAATCGCGGATATATCACGCAGCAGAAAAACAAAAAATTCCCACCAAGGATCCATATAAAACGACCATAATCCGTGTTTTAAAATTTACCTCTTGAAGCGAGATGAAAACACAAATGACATGAATCACTAACACCGTAACAGCGACGATGTCTCTATGGTATTCACACGAACAGACTCACGAACGTCTAACGTCCGCAAAAGGAGTCTCACGTTACTGACACACTAGTTGCAAAGAGATGAGAAACCTGTCACTCACTCACTCACTCACTCACTGTTTCTGTAGGTGCGGCTAGGGCTCTGTTATGGGTACTTAGCAGCCCCTTTAGCAGTACTATTTATAATAGTGATTGCCTTAAGTGAGTGTGAGCAGCAACAGGGTTTGCTGTGTAACCCTATACTCATCTGTTATGAGCCTGACCCACAATTGAATCGCAGTCCAACTTGGATCATTATTGCTGCAATTTAGTCTGCTCTATGTGTGTGACCATGCAGGTTCTCAAAATGTTGGTAGTAATATTAAAATCCTATTTTAATATTACAAACAGTGAGCGGTATCTAGCAACGCATCGCTGCTACCCAAGTAATGAGAATGTCAGTGAATTGACATAACCATTCCATGACCAATGTTTTCATGTAGTTTAGTCCATTTGTTAAGATATCTAGATTGAACACAAAGTATGGAATGCGTCACCCTTGTATAGTTCAATCCTTCGTTTTCTGATATTCGAGTAGACTTTGTAACAACAAATAAGATCAATATCTCATATTGACTCATTTGAGCATGGCCATACATTTCACAGTCTCACTCAATCAGGGGCCTCGAAGATATCGCTTCTATTATGTAGGAGTGACAAATCTCATCTAGGTCACTCACATCCCTCTGCATGATTCGTAGTATGTCCAATAGCCAACTTTATAATCACTTTGTTATAGATGACGTTTGATGACATTAAAATATATAACTCCTCATGTAAGAATCGTAGTCATTTTAGGTCAAATGATTACATACACCATTATCACTATGAGAATCGCTTATGACACTCACGTAATGATCCCTGTGGCGTTCTCATGGTGGTTCAGTCCAGTACATCATTACTCTAATATGTACCCATGTGAATACTTGATATCTTATATCTATGATCCGTGAGATATGGTTAACAGTCTACGCACATACTAGTCTCAATGCATTATTATTGTCCTAACTAACAATAATACTTGACTAGAGACATTTAAGAATAGTGTTCTAATTTTACCCAAAAAGATCTCACGATCAAATCAATCAATTGATATCCTATGGCATCAAACTTACTTTTTGTAAGGACTTTATTATGTTTATCATAAATAACATAATAAATGAAATGCCTCATATATATTAAAAATAACAATAATACTTGACTAGAGACATTTAAGAATAGTATTCTAATTTTACCCAAAAAGATCTCACGATCAAATCAACCACTTGATATCCTATGGCATCAAACTTACTTTTTGTAAGGACTTTATTATGTTTATCATAAATAACATAATAAATGAAATGCCTCATATATATTAAAAATAACATAATATAATGTATGTAAGCATTGTTAAAATATATCAGCCTCTAGGGCATACACCAACACACTTTGTTGTTGAAGTGTTAGATACTCACCTATGGTAAACCATTACTCTTGGTTGCACAAAGGTTCTCATAACTTTTACATATAAGCTAGATTAACTAACTAGTATGTAAAAAGCATAGTATTATGTTTATCTCTTATACAAACACCATCTTAATGTTCTCATAGACTTAATTCATCCTAGTGAAAGAGCCTATCTTAGCTAATGCCTCATTCAATCTTGCTTAAGGAAATAAATGAGCATTTCATTATAACTTTGCATATTTAATGAATGTAACAAGCTTACAAGTCAACATTCATCATATTGTGTATTCTACAATGCACAAGGTTCCATTTAACTAGAGACTTAGTACATAACATCCTCTCTTTGGAACTAAATACACAACCTTATCTCCACTCAAGTGAATCTAACACAAAGTGGTTCTTACTTATAACTCTTTGTTGTTTAAGGTTCTAGGTACCTTCCAAAGGTAATCAACTACTTTTGGACATCCTCAGGTTCATACATTCCTTATCCTTACTAGAGTGAATCCTATAATCCATTCTGGTATACTCGTCTTTATTGCACCATCTTATCACATCTTGAGTGATATCTAATGCAACACTAGGTTGCCTAATGTGCTATATTCTTACCTATGACAATCCTTCCCTTTTGAATGCTCAAAGACTTAATACTTTTTCTTTACTTACTAGGTAGTAATTTCTCTCTTGAATTATCCTTATTTATGTCCTCAAACACTTTAGGAAATATATACTAATGATCTTATATAGTCCATAGCTTCAAAACATCACAACTAATATTTTTAGCCATTCGGGGCCTCATGCTGCGGCACTGACCAGGGCACGTCGCGGCGCCCAAGCCACTGGTTTTACTACTGATGCAGCATCTCCTTCAAATCGTGGCACGACGTTCTTTATGTCGCGACACGTGCTACAAAATTGGCCTCATGTTGTGGCATAACCTTCCTCACGTCGCAATACTCAAGCCGTTCATCCTCAGCAGCGGCACAGCGTCTCACACGCCACGACGTTCATAGCAGAATCCAAGTTCTGCATAATTCTGCAGAACCATACTGTTCTATTGGCCATTTTCTCATATTTTGGCCATTCTAACTTAGTTTCCAAGTGATTCTAAGTTCTCAATCAATTTAATAACACATAGAAATCATCAATCACTAACTTAAATATCTTAATTTAGATTATGGATCATAATCACACATATAATGACCTAACCTTTCTTTTAAGAATCCAATGTCTAATTTTTATTTCCAATCATCTAAAATTAGTTTCTTGGTAATTTTTAACTCCCATCCATGTCCCTAAACTTGTTGTAACTCAAATACAACCTATAGATTCTCTTAGACACATATTTAGGTCCAAAGCCACAAAATCCCAACCATTGTCCAATTCTTAAATCTATGGATCCTAATGGTTGATCTTAAGCCATAAGTGACTATCTTACACTCACTAAACTCAAACTAACTTAACTTAATCATTGGAATCAAGAACTAAGCTAAGAACATGGATTTGGCTCTCCAAACCCTTATTTCCATTCAAAAACCCCAAACTCATTCAATAAGAATCAAAGAGGAGAATTATGAATATAAACCCCTTACCTCTTGAAGAAGATGAAGATCTTGAAGCTTGAATCCTCTTGCTCTTGCTCTTCATCTCCTCATTCTCCTTCTTCCTCTTCCTTTCTCCCATTTTCTCTTCTTTGTTTCTCTTCTCTACTGAGAGAAAGGAATAAGAAGGAAAACAACATAAGTTCCTGTGCTGGAACTTATCTGCTAAGGACACTCAAATTATGCTAATTCAAGTTTTTCAGCTTCCTACAACTTTAGAATAAATCATAAGATTCATCTAAATTATTGTTTCACCATTTTCATGATTTTTCATGTCTGTTGGTAGTCAATTCGGCATTAAAAGCATAACCAATATGCCTAAAAATACCAAACTAACTCTGATTCTCTTGAAACTTTAACTACATCTTGTTTCACTTATTTGTGACTTAGAAACAAACCCTCTATGTTTATTTTCCTTTACTTAGCGACTTATGTTATTATCTGAGTTATTTCAAGCTATTTTTCAACTTCTGTGTTGCAACTAAGTACCTAAACGGACTCAACTTGTCACAAAACTTCACTGGCATGTTAAACAAGTCAAATGTTACCTTTTGTAACCATTTACCAGTCTAACATGTAATTCAGGGTATTACAAACTCCACCTAAACCACACCATCATTGTTTTACCTTTCAACTAGTCACACTTCTAAACTTGTTGGAATATCTCTTTTGGGCATATGCCTCAACTTTTGTTCTTGGACCTAGCTTTCCCTTTCATTCTAATAATGAATTATCTATCTTTTACAAATTAAAAAAAAATCAATACTTTAATTTGTACAAGCTATAATTATAAAAACATTAAAAATAAATTTTCTAAATAAAACCACTTTGTTTTTCCCTCATTTTAAATAATTACATTCTATCTATTAAGAAAAAATGAAACCACTTTTTATAACTTTTTTTCTTGACTTGAATATTTATATGTTTTGAAACATTTGATAATATCTCGGGCCTTGCCTTGTAATGTACTCTATCTGGTCTATTTTAAATGTCACTTTGGTATAAAAAAATTGGTTCACTATAAGTGACATTTTTGCAAATTAATAAAGTATTAATTGTTATTTTTCCATCTTTGTCCTTATACTTTAATAGTCTCAACTACTCATGGAAATTGGATAAACATGATAAAGTAGAGTACTTAATTAAAATGAATAAGAATAGCTTAGTAAAAATTCCCATAATTAAAGCTTGATTTAATGTTTCTTAATTTTTGTGCTTTGCACCAAAGTGATACTTAAAATGGACCAAAGGGAATAAAAAAACACAGTTGATAATATAGTTGTAGTAACTTGGATTATCATTTTTTGAACAAAAAATACAAATTTAAAAATTTAATTATAGACAAACATGAGTATACTCTCTTTCTTTCTTTTTATCTATTTTTTAGAAAATTTATTTTGTCTTAATTTATCTGTCATTTAAGAATTTAAAGAATCCATTAATTATTTTTTTTTCAATTTTACTCGCCCTTTATTGTTTTAGCTAAATCTAATAATTATATATATTAATTAACTTTTACAATTTTCTACACATATTTAATAGAGTGGAAAAAGATAATTTAGTCATGTCAATATATATTTCACTTAATTTGAAGTTATTTATTAGTGTATTTAATTCTTGTGTAAAATACTAAAAGGAGTGCTAGGAACACATTATCTATCACACTCTTTTCAACACGTTATATTCTATTGAATCACGTCACACACTAAAATAAAACTCAAACTTGATTGCTAACTACACAAGTTCATTTTATTAGTAGTTTTTTTAAAAAAACCTTTTTTTTCAATTACTCCTAAAAGTATCCCCCTCCTCACAACCACTAGACCACACACCATAATCACCAAAAACCAAATTCCCTTTCACTGAGAAATACAAACACGAACCTCCATAGTGACCCACCGCCGTCCTTCGCTATTGCTAGGACCCCTGTTTACACCGCCACCTGGGATGTTCCTGTGTCACCCAAACCTCATCAACCGCTCAACCTGAAACCCGTGAAACTCGCTTGAGCTCATCTTCGACCAAAGCTCTGCCATCATCTAACCACGAACTCCACCCATCTACACAAAGACCAACCACCACGTCCTTTGCCGGAAACTACCGTCCTCAACCGGACTATAACCCGGCCACCACGCAGTTGTGAGCCACCACCTAAGATTGAACTCGGTTCCGCTCCCCACCACATCCCGGTCCACAAGCCATTGTCGTCGTCTTTGCCCCTTTGTCGTGCACCAGACGCACCTCACCATTGCCAACACCGAGGGTGCCACCTCATCTGCTCATTCCATCGTCCGACCACGCCCTCATCGTCGTTAATCTACTGAACCCATGCTCCTTTGTCTCCTGCTTCATGTGTTTAAGCATTTCCTACAAGGGCATTGCTGCAGGGTCATTTTTCCTCTTCTATTTGGTTTCTCTGATTTTGATAAACTAGTACTGAAATGAACTTGTGTAATCGGTAATCAAGTTTGAGTTTTATTTTAGTATGTAATAAGGTTGCACATGGGTATGAGTCAACCCAATGACCGGACCAACTCGACCTAACCCAATATAAAATATCCGGATTGGTTCGAGTCATCGGGTCTATTCGAGTAAAATCTGACCAACTTGTATAAATATTGGTTCGGGTGACGGGTACAAGAAATCAACTCAAAGACCTAACCCGATGACCCGAAAGTCGAGGAAAAAAACCCAGAATTACCTTTACTAATTCAATCATCCTCAAACTTCAACCAACAAATTCCCAAATCAACTCAAAAACAAAATCCATCCAATCATCACTGAACCATCATGGTCGTATGGCCACCATCCAGCAACCAAGAAGCCAAAACCACCTTGCTAGGTGCCAACGCTACCCATCAACATGCCGATGAAAAAACCCGAAGTCGTAGCACCAGCCATTGCGAATCTCAGCATCGCAACCCAGATCCCACGCATCGTCGTCCTCCACCGCAAGCTTCACCCACACTGCCAGAGCCATCGCTCCGCTGCCATGTTCCACGCGCAACCCCGACCCAAAACCCACAAGCCCAGAACCCGCCGTCCTCCACCGCGAGCCCAGGACCACCCCATCGCGCATTCACCCAGAACTGTCGTAGCTAATCATAGATCGGCACTCGTAGCCAATCATCACTCGTACAACAACTGGCGTCGTAAAGAAAGGGAAGGTTGGAAAAGAGGCATAAGGTTTGGGTTGGTACAGTGAAATGTAAAGTGAAAGGAAAGAAGGATCTAAACAAGGGTTAAACAAACAATCTAATGACCCAACCCGATTTAACCCGTCTATAAGCCGAGTTGATTCGGTTCGGGTTATCTAAAAAAAATTCAAGAAAACCAACCTAACATAATTTGAGCTTGATTAATTGATTTGCATTTTATTTTTTCTGAAACTCGACCTAACCCAACCTAATTAGTGTGCAGTCGTAATATGTAATATAATACAATAAAAGAAATATAATAAAAATATATTTTTATCATTCCCCCATATATTAAAAGACAGATAAAAAAAGCGGGTGAAATATAAATTATTAAAGGTTCTTCATCAAGATTGAGGAGTATTTGTTAATCTATTATCTGTCTATAGTAATAGTGATCAAGAAAGTTGTCTCCATCAGGGTCCGTTGATAATTATCCTTTTCAGCTGACCCTACCCCCAATGGCCAACGGGTGATATTAATGCCTTCACGGGTTTTGCTCGTAAATGGACTTTCACCATCGATGTTTTTGTGCCTCAATTTTAACGCTACTCGCAATTTTGAAACATGCTTTAATCCTCTATTTGTTTCAAGAGAAAATGAGTGGAAAGAAAATAGGAGGAGAGAAAATGTATGGAATATTCCATTTTCTCTCGTTTGGCAGAGAGGAGAAAATAGGGAAGATGGAAAAATAAGGTGTGGGACCCACGCCTAAAATTTTCTCCTCCCTTATGCGCAGAAAATGGGAGATCTGATGTGCAAAAGTTTGACAATTACTCTTATACCCCCAAATCCATTTCAGCCATGTTATTTCTGAAACCCATTTCACCATTCTCTCGTGTGCCTTCAATTAAAGACGTCCCTGGTGCACCACCGACCCAGCGGATCGTGAGATAAAACTCGCGACGCCGTCGGCTCGTGGGAAGTCATCCCTGGTTGCGTCGCGGTCGGACCGCGTCTCTTCTCCTCCGTGCGTCATCTCTCGCTGATCCATATCTCATTTTCATCTCTCACCACCGATTCTCACTTTCGGTAAGTGATTCTCTTTGTTCTTCACCCATTTCATTTCCCACTTCATTGATAGCTTGATGCAAAGAAGATTTTTCTTCTTTTTTTTTTTTCATTTTCTGGTAAGATTTTTGGTAAGATGAAAATGCTTTTTTTTTTTTTGGATATGACAGCAACTGTGTGTATTGCATTAGTGGTGTGTCTGCATAATATAAAATATATTCAATGAATAATAAACCTCTCCTAGTCATTGAGCCTGGTGGAATTCGAGCTTCTTGATGCGTGAGGATATTGCGATGGTGAAATTGAAGTGTCATACACGGCCAGTGTAATAGTGATGATTCACACGAAAGTCAATAGCGTCTCCATCAGGGTCCGTTGATATATATCATCCTTTTCAGCTCACTCTTGTAATTGATAAAGTAACAAAGGAAAGGTTTGTGGTATGGGCTATATGCACATATATTATCGATAATTGAGTAATGTCCTGTTGGATAAAATAGATCACTTCATTGTAATTAATTAAAATTAATGACGTTAGATAAGTTAGATTACATAAAAAATATCGACGTGTGAGTTTTTATTTGCTCAAAGTAAATAAATGATGTGCGCTTATTACATTAGAGAGGTAAAACAAATATTAAAAATTACATTTATTTATTACATTACATAAAGATATTAGTTTTTATATAATTGTGCCTTTCTTCTCAACTTTTCTTCTCAACGCAAAAGAAAGAAAAATTTTTATTTTCTTTCTTTCCATTTTCTCTTGATCCAAATAATAGGAGAGAAAATGCAATTTTCTCTCTATTTTCTATCTTCTCTATTTTCTCTCTTTCCATTTTCTCTCCTCATCCAAACAAAGCATAACGCATATGGAAGTGAGACTCAAGTCATGTACCCCCTGCAAGCTTAGCATTTATTATTGAATGTTATTTGTTAATGGATCTATCCATCTGCATCTACATGCTCCTCTCAACCCCCAAAGAGTTAACTCGTCTCATTACATAGTTTCTTGTGGGCATTATCAAACGATTTACATAATCTCCTTAGATCTTCCACATTGATGTGTTCTTTTCCAGAAAACCCCAAAATCACCAATAACATTTTGATATTTAAGATGCTACATCTGCAAGAAAAGGATAAAGTGATTGGGGACAGTATTATTTCTTTTAATTTATTTTACATATTTTTCAAAGAAAAAAATATACTAATTTATTGAAAGAAACTAAACCCAATACATTATACCAACAAGAGTTGGGTGTGATAAGAGAGTTGCGCTCTTTGAAGAAGTATCATAGTTCAAATCTTAGACAAGATAATTATTAAAAAAACCTTTTAATTATGTCAAGGTGAGAATTAGTCTTATAATAATATCTAATCTCTTTATTTATATATTTAGAATTTGATACTTATTTTATATTTCTTTTACATCGTCATATATTACGTTTATTTTATTTTGAAATATAGTATATCACAATATTTACTTACACTTATATTAATATATAATATTTATATAATATGTGAAATTTGGTGATATAAAAATTATTTTTTAATAATACATGTAAGAATACATGTTAAAAAAAAAACCAATACAGTATGTCATTTCAGATGCACATGACAGTTAGAAGAAAAAGAGAAAGAGAGAGAAAGAAAACGATAAAAAAAATTCAAACATGGTCTGAAATCAAGACAGAAGTCCATCTGATATGTTAGTGAAGCCCCAATAGAGATGGGACAGCGACTCCATGAACAGTCAAGTGTTAAAAGGCCCCATCTGTGGTATATCATGGCTCGCACACCCCACCAGGCCACCACCACTCAAGCATGTCAGAGGATAGCTCCTGTTCCTTTCCAATTATTTGGCGCATTCCTGCTTCATCGGTTCCGGTATCTAGCTTCTTTTAAAGTCAAGTGGAGAAATGGTCTTCCAATGGGGAAGATTGGTGGAACCACTTACCCTCACTTTCATGTAGAAATCGGAATGGAACATTTCAACACCTTTACACTCATCTCTGTACGAAGAATTATCCATTTTTTTATGATTGTTAGCTGAGTATTAATTTGGTAACTAATTGTTTACAAATACATCTCAGCAATTGAAGTCGCAACAACCAAAAGGGAAAATGTAGAAAAGTGAAAGAAAGGAATGAAAAAAGAAAAAACACAAACTTCATTGTCAGGGGATCGAAATTCGTTGTCAAACACTAAGATGGGTTAATGATTTATCTTGAAATTTATTCCAACTTCAAAGCCCCCTCCCCGGCCCCAAAATTGACATGGCCAAGAAGAAATCGCAAGTATAACGATACATCTTACATCTAATACCAAGTGATCAAAGAAACCATCGAGGCCGTTGTTTTCAATAGAAGAACCTTTTGAGTTTTGACATCTTCCACTCCAAAAACATATGCTCATAATGCAAAATGGAATGCCTTGCCTAACAGTTTTATGAATTATTATTATTATTATTATTAGGGTTTTGTGAAGAATACCATAGCGTACTTGTTAAATAAGGTAAAATAAAAAAATTAAATAAAAAAATATATTTTTTTAAATTTTTAATATATTAAATATTTTATTCTTATTTGAAATTTCCTTTTTTACTTTCTTAATAAATGTACTGGTTAGCAAAAAAACTCTTGTTATTATTATTAGGATTTTGTTAATGTGTAACTTTAGAATATATGTTAAGAAATCAAAATAGCATTTATTACCTATATAAAATTAATTATTAAAAATATTAAATACTTTTTAAATTCTCAAAATATTAAATATATATTTTTTATTTAATAATTTCTATTTTTTATTTTTGAACATGTGCTTAATGACATACGTTAACAAAACATTTATTATTATTTTTATATGAAACAAAACCCTTATTATTATTATTAGCTGTCATATAATGTTTGCACGTTGCTTTATCCCCGTTCTGTTACCAAGGCTTAATTTGTTGCGCTTCTCGTGGATTCGTTCGGTATAAACAATGCTGAGTGGTAAATACTAAAGAAGAGTAAAGACAGAATGCATCCAAGGTTCCAAGTTCCTGTCACCGTGAACAAGGTTTAGGGTAGTTCTTGGCGTTATTGAAATTTGCGAGTCTGTGACTGCTCTAGTCCAGTCCTAATTTTTAGTAGTTACTATCACTTCACGAAAAATTCTTGTATATATTTAATGTACATTAATTGTGAAAAAAATTAAAATGCATATCTCTACTCTTCACATTTTAAAATAATATACGTTGAAATTAGAGTATAAATATATAAAAAAGATTCAAGTTTAGTCGAAATAATATGATTTTTTTCACAGAATTTATTGGGAATCAAATGCATGTCTTATTCTTAAAGGATACATGTCGCTTCCATTATATCACCTTATACAAATAATTAATTAATATTAAATAATTATATAAATATTTGTATTACATAATTTATAATTTAAAATAACGATTAACAATATATCAATTGTTAATTAATTCAATAAATATAACTTATGTATTATAAGTGTAGAGAAGAATATTCTTGACTTAACTTATACTGCAGTTATGACTTCACCTTCGCCAACGAAAAAGATAGTAATCCTTGGAGGGAACTGTATTTTGGTCCTGTATTGAATAGAATTATTCATGTTGTATGACATGTAAGTGGATTTGGCAATTAAAGTAATATTATTGATTATTGAAAGGCGAAATAAGACAGCAGTTAAAGGTACTAATACTATATAAAGCACAGTCTACAGGCTTTTCTCGGTCATTCCTTTACTTTATAATGAAAAAGTTGTCCCATTTTCCATTTCCGTCTATATCAGTACCCTATTGAAGTGTCATTCTCCTTGTGAAATTTTTGTTTAAATTAAAAATATATTAGAGTAATTAAAATTTAATATTTTTATAAATTTTTGTATTATACAAATAATTTTATAAAAATTATTAAAAATATTAAATTTTATTTGACTTAATACATTTCAATATGATACTTCAAATTTAAGTATGAATTTCTCGTCACCATAAAATCAAAGCCCATTGTTGGCATTTCCACATCAAACTCTCAACCTTTCAATCATCTATTTAACGCAGCCTGGTATAAGGTATTGCTTACTCTTTCTCTCTCTCTATATTCACAAACATACATACAGAGAGACAGTTTCATTTCATACTTACAAATCACAATACCAACAAGAAGCTTAGAAGGCATAGCAATCAAAATAACAGCGAAAGCATGGGATTTCCAGTGGGGTATACAGAGCTTTTGTTGCCAAAGCTGTTTCTGCACATCCTTTCCGTGGTGGGTTTCATCAGAAAACTCATCTGCATCCTCTTCCCCTATCTGGGTCTCCACGAAATCCTCGAACCCGACATTGCCTGGCCCGACCAGATACCCGAATTCCAATCCGTCTCCGCACTCCTGATCCGGGAAATCCTGCCGGTGGTCAAGTTCTCCGACCTGGTGGAGCCTCCGGCGGAGAGCTGCGCCGTGTGCCTCTACGAGTTCGAGGAAGAGGACGAGATCAGACGGCTCACGAACTGCCGCCACATCTTCCACCGGGGGTGCCTGGACCGTTGGATGGGATATGATCAGAGAACGTGTCCCCTGTGCCGAACACCCTTCATACCCGATGATATGCAAGTTGCTTTCAATGAGAGACTCTGGGCAGCTTCTGGGATCCCTGAATTTTACGGTGAATATCCTCACATCACTGCTTTCTAGCTTCTACCTCTGCATATCTTATTGCACACCACTTTTCTTTTTTTGGTATTTTAATTTGTTTCCAACCACTTATAGAAAAAACAAAACAAAAAAGAATCCAGATTTAGGGAATGGGAAGGCAAGGGGATGTTGATATTTTGTTCAAGTGATTGTTGTGTATGTGTATATATTATACAGAAAAATTCAAACAAGATGGAAAGCTTCTATTAAAACTGTGCTTATTTATCGATTTTGTGAGGGTATCTCTCACCTGTTTCTAAATTTTTATTTTTAGAATTGAGATCTGGTTAATCTTATCAATTTAGTTAACTTTCTTGTTTTATTCCTAGTTTCTTTTATAAAAAAAAATATTTACCAATTTTACTCCCAGATTTACTATCATTTATTAGTAGAATGCTAAAAATGATAAGTTTGAATGAGATGACAACATAGATTAAATTTGTTTTCGATTTTTAGCATTTTTAGTGCTTATGATTTGAATAGATTGGTGAAGGATTGTGAAGGCGTGCTTTAATTGAATTGAATGCGATGGTATCACAGATTCGACAAATTTCGAGTCATACGAAGAAAGCAACCTATGTGTTACTGTTTTCTTTGAAATTTTGTGCGTAGGTGAAGGGTACCGGTGTGGTAGGTTCCTTTTACTTCCATGGAAATCAGAGAAGCGTAGACGTTGGTGCAACTGCACCAAAAATGCTTTCCCACGATGTTACGAGGGAACAAGTTATTCCCCCCGTTTTCTTTTAACGTTCCTTTCCCTTTCTCGGCATGAATCCTGCTTTGGCTTGTGCATAATTTAGAAGATTTATCATGCATGGGAGAGAACAAACAATAGAAAGCCAAACAAAAAAAAAAAGATCAAAGATCTCTTTTATTGTTTGATGGGGGGTGCTGTTACCATAGTTGTATATTTATATAACTCGGAGCGGACGTAACCTGATTGAAAGAATGAATCACTGGATCAACGGTGTGAGTTTAGTGATTGAATTAGAAAATTCAGAGAGAGAAAAAATATTTTTTTAAAAATATTATATTAAAAAATTATTTCACATAAAAATATTATATTAAAAAATATTTATAGTGATAATAATTTATAAAATTGAAAATATTACTCAATAAAAATATATGATTTAAGGACAAAATTTATGTTTATTTTTTTATGTTTATTACATCTATTTTATTAATTAAATTATGATATGTGTGTAATTTTTTTTAAAAGTAAACAAAAATATTAATAAACACATGTCATAATATTGATAAAATATATGTAATGAATATAAAGAGATGGAACTAAATTTTATACATGATTTAATTGTAGAGTGCATTTCATGACATCAAGCATTTTCTATATAAATGTGTTCAGGTATAGGATTTTGGTTACAATTAATTTTACTTATGTTTTCAATTCATTTCTTATTAAGAGCAAAGGATAAAAATGAAAAAAAACCAAGAAACTACTTGTTCGAGTGGGGACAAAAAAAGTTCAGTTATCATTTATTGTAAAAAATAATGAACCTTAACTTCTAAAATAACTGGGAGGATAAGTATTATTAATTTTTAATATAAATATTTTTTAAACATTGTATATAAATGTAAAATAATTTTTTTGAAAATAAAAAATTACTTCAAAAAAAAAACTCAAAATTTCTCGATAAATTTATCCAAATAAGCAACTATTTCTTTGAAATTCACTCTTATGTAGTTGGCCGATATTGTAATTGTTTATGCAATTTTAAATAAGAATGGTAATTAGATAAAGTCTTTATTAAAGTAATAATTTCATATTTCAATAACTACTATATTTTTAGCAGAAATCTCTTACTTCAAGAGCATTGAGATGATTCTATTAAAACAGTTATTTACTAGAAAATTACTATATATATATATATAGCTCTTCAAATCAATATGTGAAATTTTCACTTTTTTTACGGACTTTTCCCCCCAACATGTTATACTTTAAAAGAAAGAAAAGCATGATGGTTTCAAATCATTTTCCATCTAGCTAATTGCTTGCAATTTTTTAAATAAAAATTCATTCTCCTGGTTATAATTTTGCAAATTATTAATCTTGCTATCTATACGTTCGTCACCTAAAAGAGTTCATCAAAATTTTTAAGTGTTTTTTTTAACCTTCTACTTGTTTTATTTAATTCCTAAGAAATCATTTCCTATCTAACTTCTGGACCTTCAAGCAGTTTATTCCTCACTCATTGAAGTTTCATTCCATTATACTACTACCTATACATGGATTAGACGTTATTCTTTTTTTTTTGTTTAATTTATTTTCTTTGGGGTACTCTTACCTCTGTTACTTTCTCCTTCACACTACATGCTGCGTATATTCAGCTAAAAAAGAAAGTAAAAAATGATTCGCAAGGCAAATCAGTTGCAAACACAAGCAAGCAAACAACCCTGGTTTCCTTTTCCTCCTTCGTTGACTGTAAAGTTTCTTGCCATTCATGATTCACCATACATTCTCATTCCCCATCAGGCGAACCAAGCAGCTGTTCTCAATATTCAGCGGAATCAAGTTCCTTCTTTTGTGTTATTTCTCGCCGTAATGGCCAAAAATAAAAGTATATCCCCAAATGAAAATATCACATTACCTCTCGGCATAAAACTCACGTTACACGTATACTTGTACAATTGCAGGAGCCACTATCGAGAGGGGATTTTCAAGCACCATTGGGCTAACAGCCCAAATGGCCACCACATATTGGGAACTAGGAATAGGACATTACACCACATATTGCACAAAACAAAAGAAAACGGGGAACGATATAAGCAACAATGAGATCAACGTAAAAATAGAAAGCAAATGATCGAAATGAACAATACGCTTATCTCATATCAGAACTTTATAAACTCTTGTGGCGGAACAGCAACCTAATAATCAATGTGGCTATTATATTTTATCACACTCCTGAACACGTATGACTGTTTGGCTTCAATGAGAACTTGATGGAAATGTAACCCAATCAATTGACGCCGCAGACCAGCTCACCAACATGAAGCATGATTTAAAAAAATCACCTAGAGTAGCCAGAAGGGGGATATCCTGGTGGAGGATAGGCAGGTGGGGGGTAACCAGTAGCTGGATAGCCATGAGAAGGCGGTTGTGGGGCAGGTGGATAACCATAGGGCTGTCCATATGCTGGCTGTGGTGCATACCCAACTGAAGGAGGGACATGCTGATCAATGCGTGACATCTGCTGAACAGGGGGAACAGCCATTACTGGTTGGGGTCCAAACTTACCATCACGCTTATCCATTTCAATCTTGTGCTGAGTCTGCAAATAAAATTCATTTGCCATTTGCAAAGTAATTGTAAACCCTTATATAACATAATGATTAACCATTGATGAGTAATAAGTAATAAATTTACCTGCATGCAAGCACAGACCCTACAAATAAAAAGAAACATAAATTTAGTACAATGCCTTCCACTATAAAGTGCACAATTAAAGAGAGAAATGAGGAAGCCTTACGTGCAGTACACAAAGTCAGCTAAACAAGATAGCAACTGAGAAGCCTCAGAAATTTCATCACTTCCCACAATTAAGGCAACAATAGAAAATATGCACGCAAGTTGTTGAAGGCAAAACATGAAACCCTAAACACAAGAATTACAAAATAAGTTAACAGAACATCATAAAGAAAATACTTGTATGTGTGTGTGTCTCTGTGTGTGTGTGAGAGAGAGAGAGAGAGGAAGTACAATAATGCAATTATCGCACTGTGTAGTTTGAATATTAAATTCATCTTGTAACATAAACCGAGTTGAGGCCACTGAATTTCCAAAGCAGAGGAAAACCTGAAACATTGAACGCATAATAATAAAATTAACAACAGGAGAAAAATGCTATGTAAAATAACCACAGAAAATACATGAAAGTGACACAGAAACCAACTTCCCAATCAACCTTTTTATTTCAACTCTATTTTCAACGCATTTTCATCTTTTCAACAATGTGGTAACTAAACAACCTAAAATTAAAGGTAAGAAGAAAAGTTAAATATAAATGAATTATGGCTTATTAAATAAAATATACTAATTATAGGTTAAGTATATTTATATACATGTCGCGACCGATTTAATCGCATGGATAAAGAAAAATTAAATATATTTTTAATTAGAGTCGCCACCAATTTTATTTTTTATTAGAAAAAATTGAAAAACCTAAGAAAAATAGTCTTTGAAATCGATTGAATTCGAGAGTCGGTTATGTGTAGAGAGGGTGGAAACTTAATCCCACAACTCTACACCATACACACCTCTTAAGAACGATACTTAAAATTAATTATGCAAATTCTTAATAATCCTTGAAAATATTTGTTTTACCTTTTGTAAAAAAAATGAAATAAACAAATAAATTATGAAATTTTAATTTTTGGCTTGACGGAATATGAGTCCCGCTCCTACGTATTCTCAAGTGCAATGAGGAATTTAAAGTCACGTAGTTCTTTAAAAATAATTGGTGGGTTGATTGATTTTATTAAAAAAAAAACTTTAAAAATTTGAATCAACAAGATCGTCATGGTGGGCTTATTCAAATTAAGATTAAATAGGTTCTCACAGCGTCGCTAAAGACGCCACCCATCGATTATCAAATTTGTTACAAAATTTTTATTTAAAGTTATCAATTAGCGATTTAACTTAAAAATTTTGAAAACAAGATAATAATTTAAACATAATTTAAATAATAATAATAATAATAATAATAATGATAATGTAATAATCAAGTGGAATATCGGTGCCTTACAAAATACAATGGTTAGCAAGCTGTCGCAATTCAAGTAACCCATATTATTATTATTATCATCATTATTTTAAAAAAAAAGGAAAAAAAATTCTTATAATTTATCTTTTCCCTCTTCCCCTTTTTCTCTTTTTTTATTTTGATTGATTTTTTATTATCATTTTCGGCCCAATTTTTCTTGCTGCCTTAAGTCTAATTCCTTTAAACAACCCAAAACAACCCCCCCAAAAAAACGAAAGGGAGAGCAGCAAAAAAAAAAAAAACAACTGAAAAGGAAGAGACTATAGTCTCTGCAAAACCAAAAACAAAACAGAGCAAAGAAAACAAATGTCAACTGGCTATGGAAGGCGAGGATCGAGCTCTAAGTGCTTGAGTCGCGACAAAGAAGGAGGTGTGTTTGGTATTACTGGGTGGCGGTGGCTTTGTGGGTATGCGGCTCTCCAATCCGGGTTCTGAATGGCGGGTTCGAGCAAGGTGGTGCTTTGGCACAGGGGAACGCAGTGCACGCGTTTGGGTGGCTATAGAGGTGGATTCTCGGACGGTTTGCCGTATTTCATGGTGGAGGGTGATAAATCGGTTTACGTTTTAGTGAAAGGGGGTTGGATGAGAGGTTGAAGGTGAGGGGAGAAAGAGGGTGTTTTGTGGTTGTTGGGTTGTCTACAGATGAGGCTTGGCCTTACTAGTGAATGGAGAGGTGGGTTTCTTGATTGTGTGGAGGCCGGACGGTGAAGATTAAAGCTTGATAGTGGAGGTTATGGAGGTTATGGTGGGTATGCAGTTGACTCGGACGATGATAATATGAAGAGGTGGTATGGGTGTTTGGTTGAAGAGGATGAAGATGAAGTAAGGTTGAGGTGATGGAATGAAGATAATGGAATGATAATGATGGAGGTTCTTAATGGTGGTTTTGGTGGTAAGTTGATGGAGATCAAGATGGTAGAGGGGGAGAGTTGGTCGTGGATGTTGTTACTCGGGGATGGATCTGCTATGGGGCTTTTGGTGAAGGTGGTGAAGATCTGTGAGGGGTTTTAATGTGAAAGCAGGGATGGAGGGGTATTTTGGCAGAAGCAAAAGGGAAGGTTTGCATAAAGGCAGAATAGTACTTCAAGGCTAAAAAATAAGTCAGGTTCTGAGTATAGGTTCTCCGTATAAGTTTTTTTTGATGATTTTACTGTGTGTGGGTTAGGTGTTTTATAGGAGAGGATTAGGTGAGGTGTTTGAGTTAAATGTGATTAGGAGTTTGTTTAGGATAAATGATGAGAGGTTTAGATAAGTTTGTTTAGGATGAGTTTGAGTTAGGATGAGTTTATATTAGGATAAGTTTGTGGTAGGATGAGTTATAGTTAGTTTAGGATAGGTTTGTTTGGGATAGTTAGATAAGTGCTTAGAGATTCAGATAATCGATAATTTTAGGATAAGTGATGAGTTTAAGTGTGAGGATAACTGATGGGTTGTGGGTTAATAGGTTATGGGTTAACGGGTTGGTTTATGGGTTAATGGATTGAAAGATTATTTTTTTATTTATTCACAAAATGCCCCGGACAAAATTGGGTATTCACAGTTGCCCCTCTTTATTTGTTTCTTACTAGATAAAAAGAATAACCGTAATTTTTCATTTTATCATGGTAAGGAACGAGTAAGAACATGAACTCGAATTTTGTTTGGGAGCGAAAAGAAACAAAACAATGCAAAGAGCAATGTGCTCAATGATAGAAACTTAAAAAACAGGAGCCGATGCGCTCAAAAGCAAAAGACAGGGAGTCGATTGCTCTCAAGAGCAAAACACAGAAATTTAAAATGCATGAAATGCATGAAGCCGATGCACTCAACAGAACTTAAAATGACAATGGGCAACTGAGTCCCCGAATTTAAAAGGCAATGGGCAACAGAGTTCCAGAATTTAAATGACGATGGGCAACAGAGTCCCGAAATTTAAATGACGATGGGCAACAGAGTCCCAGAATTTAAAAGACGATAGGCAACAGAGTCCCAGAATTTAAAAGACAATAGGCAACAGAGTCCCAGAATTTAAAAGACAATGGGCAACAGAGTCCCAAAATTTAAAAGACAATGGGCAACAGAGTCCCGGAATTCAAAAGACAATAGGCAACAGAGTCACGAAATTTAAATGACGATGGGCAACAGAGTCCCAAAAGACAAATTTTAAAGACAATGAACATCTTGACCCAAAAAGATCTTCTTTTTCTTTTATTATATTTTTCTCTCTTTCTTTTTTTTTTTTTTTCTTTTTTTTTTTTCTCTTTTTTTATTTTCTTCTCTTTTTTCTTTTCTTAAAAAAAAAATCATTTGAACCAAGGACGACTTTGGAAAGCTTTGACCAATCTAACCCCTCGTTCACGTGCTTTAGCCCGTTGGACCTGATAACTTCGATTCTCATCCTTTCTTCCCCTTTTTTTTTTCTTTCCTTGTTTGCCACTCCCAACTCTCCTTTTAAGAAATGAAATGACCATCTCTTGTCATGAACTCTTGCTTGGCTGAGTCCTTGATAGAAAATTTTACTCCAAAAGATTTAACTTTGTCCCTCATCCAATTGATTTCCCGCAATCGCTTGATTACTCATATCTTCTCTTTAATCCTTCAAAAATTTGTCCCAAGATGACTAATTGAACAAAATTGCCCGATTGGTGAACTTTTCAAGGGGCTTCAGGTCATCTTCCTATTTATTTGCCCTAACTTTGAAAAGCGCCCTTTCGGGCTCTTTTCCTTTTTGCTCTGATACCTCTTTTTTTCTCTTATCTATGATATCATTTTTCCTTTTAATTGGAACTTCTAAATTCTTTTCAGTTTGAATTGTTCATCAAGGGATTACCATTAGATGGTCAAATCATAACGTTGTACTCATGTTCACCTTACCTGAAGCATTACGTAACAGATAGACATTTATTCAAAAGTACAACAGAACAGGAATTGACTAAGTGAACAACTTCTAGATTGACCTTGGAAGTTTGACTACACCAAAGGGTATATATGAAAAAAGACACAAACGATGGTATGAGATTCAAAAAAGTGTTGACCCTATATGAATTGGTTTGATCCTCATGAAAATAATTTTTAGTTGCTCACTAGACATTATGACTAAGGATTTTCTTCTGCTGAACATCTACATCAAGCCAAATTGAACCAAAGAAACAAATTTGCCCCAGTCTAAGACTGAATTGAATAAGACTGAAACTCACCCTAGTGACCGAAAGATTTATCCAAGTAGGTCAATTGAACCAAAGAAAAGAAGAAATTGCCCCGCTTTAGAGTCAAATCAAGCGGGGTAGACACTTGTCCTAACATGAGGCCCAAATTGAACTAAAGAGAAATTTGTCCCAGCTTAGGACTTCTGAATAGACAAACTCACCCTAGTGACTAAAAGATTTACCCCAAGTTTAAGACTGACAGTACCTCCTCCTCCTTTTTTTTTTTTTTTTTAGAGCAATAAACTAGATACTTGGATAAGCATAACATTTGTCTCAAAATTAAAGTTAATGAAAATGATAACAATCCTTCATTGATCGAATGGACTTTTTGAGGCTTGTAACGTGGCAAGGCTAGGGGTTATGAAAGAAAGCGGAAGATGTAAGGTTCAAACAAATATTTAAGGGTTGGATGGGACTAAGGATCCTTGCACTTTCAAAATTGAACTTTGTCAACCGCTTTGCACTTTTAAGCACACCTTTCTTTATTGTTCTCCATTTCTTCCCCATTTCATTTTATCTTCTTTCTTCTTTCTTTCCCTTCTCTCTTTTTTGTTTTTCTGTTTTTTCTTTTTTTTTTCATTATTTTTTTTTACTTCTTCCCCCTTTCACTTTTTTTTTTCTTCCTTTTTTATTATACTTCAAAATAATCATGACAATCAATCTTTGTCTTGACTATCCCCCAGTGTAAGGGTGATCCTTATCCAAGGTTTATTAAAGAAATTTTCAAGCTCAAAAGGGTAGAATGGATAAAAATGATGAAATTTTGTAAAAGATAGAGAAAAATGACCATATCTTCATTTTCAAATCATGATTGTTTATTTTCAAAACTTTAATTTTGAGACCAAAAAGATAGTACGCACCAAGTGATTACTTTTTTGCTCCCTTTTTTCTTTTTGATTATTTTTTCTTTTCTTTTCTTTTTCTTTTTTCTTTTTTTTCTCTTTCAAAATACACTTGCACTCGAGGACTTTATTGACATCTACCAAACTGGGGATTGCCAAGAATTGGATAAAAGGAAGACACTTTACATAAATGAAACATCATAAATGTCAAGAAGTATAATGTGATGGAAAAGAAAAGAAACAATGTACTTATGCAAATTTTTTACATTAATGCTTCAAGAAAGTTATCATAAGTTCAAAACCCAAATGAATTTATTGATCGAATAAGCATAGGGTTGATACAATTAAACAATCGTTTCACGGTAACTACTTGATAAACAAATCAGAATACCAGTCGCTTAAAAATTCCCCAGTGTTGGAGGACTCTAATGTATTGTTTATAAACCACCTCTAAGTTGAACTTTCTGATATTACCTTGATCAACTATTCTAAGCATTTACCTCATTCCTTCCACCATGATTAGGAATTGGGTTATTGACAATATCGAGTCCAGCCTCCTCTTGGATATCAAGCTTCCCATAAGCAATTAACTTCCTCATTGTTGTCTTAAAAGCTTCACAGTCTTCAATGGAATGCCCGTAGAAGCATCCTGTGAAATTTACAAGTCAAATTTTATGCCAACTCGAATGGTGACTTCATATCAAGACTCCCCGAAATTAAATGGGCATCATAGAGCCTTTGGAATAACTACCATTTGAAATGGACAATCTTGGAAAAGGAGGTAGGCCTTTAAAACGACCTTGATTTTGATAGTTTCCGAGGTTGCGTAATTTTGTGGAGGTGCGATGGATATTGGTTATAGGTTAGGCGGGTTGGAGCGTATGGTTGAGGTACAGAACATTGTTGATTTGGAGTAGCCTGGGTTTGAGGTGCATTCATGGGAGAATCGGTTAGGCATGTAGATGGGACGATGCGAGAAGGGTAAGTGTTTGGGTTATATGGGGTGGCTCAGATATACGGTGGTAGGATGGCGAATATCGAGGCCGTGAAGGTTGTTGGTTTTGCGATAACTCACTGCTCATTTTTCTTAGTGGGAAACCCCTTCTTGAAACTACCTTCATTATTGCCAATTGGCAATTTGCCATTTTTACCAAAGATTTCGATCCTTTCTCCGACACCATTAATTCAAAGAAAGTCTTGGTAAGCAATATTTCTACCATTGTCCCAATATAAAGAGCTCTTAAAGTCCCCAAGAAGTATGAGCACATTTCATCAAAGTTAAAGGCATTGCACTTGAGTCAGCAGAGCTCTTCACCTCTCAAGCATATTGTTTGAATGTCTCCTCATTTTTCTTTTGTAATGTTCCCATTGTCTCCGGGTTGGGGCCGTATCCGATTAAACCGACTTGACCCATAAACAAATTCTTGATCATCCCAAGAGGAGATTTTGGAGAGATCCTTTTGGATACACCACTCTAAAGCGAGCACCTACCAAACTTTCATGAAAGAAATTGATGAGGAACTTCCAATCCTTGACCAAATGGACATTTTGGTAATGTAAGTTTTTAGGTGGAAAAAGGGATTGGTGCTCCCATCATACTTGACAAATTCTGGGATTTTAAAATCCTTGGGGATGATAATGTTAGCAAGAAGGCACAATTCTTCTATCCCAATGGGACCGTAGGTGCTAAGACCCTTGATCGCCTTGATTTGCTCCTCCATCTTTTCCATCCACTCTTCTTTCATCTTATCATTCTCGAATGTCACAAACTGCCCATTACCTACAGAAATCCAGTTGGCATCCGAATGGACATACGTGGTGGTTCCCACGTGAACTTGGTGTTACCATAGACCTCATTTTGAGTACCTTCCAATGAATGATATCCTTCTCCAATAGAAATTACTACCGATGCAATTTGAGGTTCTTCTCACAAAGGTCTCTCGAAAGGACCCAATTTGTGCTCATTGAAGTAATATTCAAGAAGGTATGAATGTGACCCGCTTGGCTCCCGTATTTCCAGTGCCCCATCAAGGTGAGAGTCTCCCTCATAGCTAACAACATTTCTCCATTCTTCTTTGAGACTCATTGTCCCTCATTCACCCTTCCTTTCACTTCATCTACTTCCAAATTTAGGCTCCTACCTTCATTCTCACCGCCATTGCTCATTTGAAGCAACTTTTCGAGTCCTTTTTGCACGGGTTTGATTGGTGTCTTTTTTTTCTTGGTTGCTAAACACGTAACATCATACAAGGAATAAGATGAAATGAATAAGATTAATGTCATGCATAAAATGAAATGAAAATATTTTTTAAATGCATGGAATGAAAATGCATTATTATTTTTTATTTTTTTTTTTTTAGAATGCTAAAGATGCCATGAAAATGCAAGATGATTTTTTTTTTTTCCTAAGAATGTTAAGAATGCCATAAAAATGTAAGACATAAAAAAAATGCTAAGAATGACATGAAAATGCAAGATGATTTTTTTAAGAATGCTCAATGCCATGAAAATGTAAGAAAATGTATTTTTTAAGTTTTTTTTTTCCAAGAATGGATAGCATAAGGAAAGAAGAAGACGCTTATTCTTTTTTTGGGGTTTTAAACTTTAATTTATCTTAAGGATCTAAGAGTATTTACGGTTCGTGAGAACTTTCATGTTACTCTTATTTTCAGAGGTCTACAGAGCCTGCGTATATTCACCACTAAAAAGGGTAAACCACTAAACATTTATTCGCAAAAGGCACAAGATGAGGTTTTCGCGATAACCAAACAAGAAGCACATTCAAAATGGCTACCACTACGCAACCTCTACTTAACTTAAGCTTCACTCGGACCTCTAGGTATAGGGCCCCACTTCGTGTGTGCTTTATGTGTAAAGTTTCTTGAGCATACAAACCTTGACAATCCTAAAGACTACCCACATCCCCCAAAACAAAACAAATACAAAACAAATTCTAAAAATTTTCTACCCTAAGGTTCATAGTACAACAATTAACACTAAAATTAATATATATTAAAAATCATCAAATAATAAAAAGAAAAAAAGTATAAAACAAACACATAAAGATCACCAAAAATTTTGCATAACTAACTTTTACGGCATAAAACTCACGTTCCTCACGTAGAGTATCTGTACAATTGCAGATTTAATCCACTATCGATAGGGCTTAAATTAAATATATTTTTAATTAGAGTCGCCACCAATTTTATTTTTTATTAGAAAAAATTAGAAAACCCAAAAAAATAGTCTTTGAAACCATATTGAATTAGTCGAATAGGAGAGATGGTGAAAACTTAATCCCACATATTGCACTCCCTAACACACTCTGCGTCTTAAGAAAACGGGGACGATTAAATTAATTATGAAATTCTTAATAATCCTAAAAATATTTGTTTTACCCTTTTGTAAAAAAAATATGAAATAAACAAATAAATTATGAAATTTTAATTTTTGCTTATCTATAGTCAGAACTTTAATAAACTCCTCGTGCAATGAGAACAAAGTCACGTAGTTCTTAAAATAATTGGTGAGTTGGTTGATTTTATTAAAAAAAACTTTAAAAATTTGAATCAACAATGACTGTTTGGCTTATTCAAATTAAGATTAAATAGTAAACTCAATCAATTGACGCTGCAGAAGCTCACCAACATTATCAAATTTGTTACAAAATTTTTATTTAAAGTTATCAATTAGCAATTTAACTTAAAAATTTTGAAAACAAGATAATAATTTAAACATAATTTAAATAATAATAATAATAATAATAATGATAATGTAAATCATCAAGTTGTCGCAACTCAAATGTTTACAAAATACATAGGGCTGTCCATATTATTATTATTATCATCATTATTTTAAAAAAAAAAGGAAAAAAATTCTTATAATTTATCTTTTCCCTTCTCCTTTTTCTCTTTTTTTTTTGATTGATTTTTTTTTGATCATTTTCAGCCCAATTTTTCTTGCTGCCTTAAGCCCAATTCCTTTAAACAACGCAAAACAACCCCCCAAAAAAACAAAAAAAACGAAAGGGAGCAAAGACAAAAAAAAAAAAAACAAAATCGAAAAGGAAGAGACTATAGTCTACCAAAAACAAAACGAGCAAAGAAAACAAATGTCAACCGTGGCTATGGAGGGCGAGGATCTGAGCTCTAAGTGCTTTGAGTCGCGACGAGAGTAGGAGGCGTTGGTGTTACCCTGGCTTTATAACATAATGATTAATCCATTGATGAGTGAATGGCGTAATCGAAAGGTGGTACGTGGCACGGAGCACAGACCCTACGCGTTTGGGTGGCTATAGAGGTGGATTTCGCTACAATTTGCCTTTTCGTGGTGGAGGGTGATGAATCGTTTTGTTTAGTGAAATTAAATGAGAGGTTGAAGGTGAGGGGAGAAAGAATGTGTTTTGTGGTTGTTGGGTTGTCACTAAACAGGCTTGGCTGAGAAGCCTCAATGGAGAGGTGGGTTTGGTGATTGTGTGGAGGCGGCCACAAGATTAAAGCTTGATACAATAGAGGTTATGGAGGTTATGGTGGGTATCGCAAGTTGACTTGAAGGCATGATAATATGAAGAGGTGGTATGGGTGTTTGGTTGAAGAGGATGAAGATGAAGTAAGGTAAGTGATAGGAATGAAGATAATGGAATGATAATGATGGAGGTTTGGCTTAATGGTGGTTTTGTGGTAAGTTGATGGAGATCAAGATGGTAGTACAATAGAGTTATCGTGGATGTTGTTATAGTTTGGGGATGGATTAAATTCTTTTGGTGAAGGTGGTGAAGATCCGTGAGGGGTTTTAATGTGAAAGCCATGGAGGGGTATTTTGGCGAAGCAGAGGAAGGTTTGCGTAAAGGCGAAAACACTTGAACGCATAAAATAAAATAGGTTCTCCGTATAAGTTTTTTGATGATTTTCTCAGTGTGGGTTAGGTGTTTTATAGGAGAGGATTAGGTATGTTTGAGTTAAATGTGATTAGGAGTTTGTTTAGGATAAATGATGGGAGGTTTAGGATAAATTTGTTTAGGATGAGTTTGAGTTAGGATGAGTTTATATTAGGATAAGTTTGTGATAGGATGAGTTATAAGTTTAGGATAGGTTTGTTTGGGATAGTTAGGATAAGTGCTTAGGGATTATAAGGGTTTGTTTTAGGATAAGTGATGAGTTTAAGTGTGAGGATAAGCTGAATTATGGGTTAATGAGTTATGGGTTAACGGGTTGGTTTATGGGTTAATGGGTTGAAAGATTATTTTTTTTCTTTTTTTTATTTTTTATTTATTCACAAAACGCCCCGGACAAAATTGGGTGTTCACAATACACACACATGCACGCACAAAATCATCATTGAATTTATAATAGAAAAGAAGATGAAATTAGGACTTAAGCAGGGAAATCAATAAATTTTTAATAGAAACTAAATAGGTATAAAACAAGGGTTAGTATGTCAAATTTTCAACCATATAAAGGTAAAATTCAAATGTAAATTTAATGATCTATTAGCACCAGTATGACGAGGAATTGTATTTATCAACAAAGAGGAGACTGACCTTAATTTGCATAGCAATAGAAAAGGAAGGCAAATACGGTAAGCCATCATTGATTCACCAATCAATTTTGTGATCAGAAAAAAATTCCATCAAGCCTATGGTACCTACACTGTGATTTTTATCTTTACCTACTTTAGTAAAATGCCATGTGAATTTGGCATCTAAATAATAAGCTAGAGTTCCTGTCCAAGAAATCCAAATAATTTAAAGGAGTATCAAACTATTAAGGGGGGCATGATTTCCAAGCAATTTTTTCATGATGAAACAAAATGCCAAATCAAAGGATAGGAATGCTAAAAGTTCAGAGCTAGGTTTAAACTTGCAATACTAGAAATATCAGAATTTTTAATACTATAGACTTAGGATAACAGTAACACCATGCCAAGGTTACGGCATCACATCACAGCCCAAACCTCATTCATAGGGAGGCATATTCAGAAACTCGTTTTAAAAAGGAAGAAAACGTGTAAAAAACTAAAAATGGCTATACCTCCGTGCAAAGGCAGAGTTCAGGACATTTACTTTCTCCACACCGACCACTGCAGGGCATGTAACCACCACAACATGTGTATCTGAAACAAACAAGACAAAACCATATCACACCAACAGACCATATAATTCATTTTGGAAGCTAGAGAGAACTTAAACAGTATCAATTACCTTGACATATCATTGTAAAGAGCTCGTTTGCGGAGCAGGTATGATACACATGGCGCACTATAATGAGACAATAATAGATTAGATTACTATGAAAAATGCAAGAAATAATTACATTTATCTCTTCACTGCAGGTCCATTAAAATTGCAATCCAACTAAAAAGGACACCAAATTGTAATGTCATTGCATTGACAAGCACACAAATGAAATTAAATACTGAGATAGGTGATACAAGCAGATCATATAGAAACTTTGTAAGAAAGAACAACCTCATGTAGTCATACTTGGAAGTTGAAACTACTATATGAGAACTTCAACTTCACCAAGTGGATTGGCATCTTATCTAGACCTATTTCACTTGTAAATTATTTATGTATTGAGGGCTGCTCAAAGCATGTGTTACACAGCACACCTACATGAACTTCTCTGTAATCAAGCCTGAAGATGCATCTACCATCAATGACTCTGGGTGTATTATTTTTTCCAGTCATAATCACTGCATGCAGGAGATAGCTTCCATGCTCAAGGTATTCACAGAAGACATATTACGATTCAACATTCAATCCAACTGAAATAATTCAGAAAAGAAGCCAACTTGACTTAATTAGGCAAAGTAACATATCCCCCCTTTTCCCTTCCTTATAATGAGTAAGACATCCTCATGGACTTTTTCTTTTTGGGCGAATTCATCCTTATCAACTGCCTACCAGCAGAGACAGAGACAAAGCACCTCAAAAGAACACAGCAATACAGTTTCCAATATTAAATACTACCCTTGAGAGTTAAGACTGGTTGACAGTGGCATGTTATAAATATTTTTCCCTTTTGGGGAAGATTGCTCTCAGACTCAGTGGTAGAAGTTCAGTTATTAATTTCCTAAAAGGTGGTCGGAAGTCAACCATAAATCGTTACCTCAAAATATCAAATATAGTGTGAAGAGAGTGCGGAAATTGCGTAGTGAGGATGCAAGTGAGCGTTGATCCAAGATGGAAAAATAGCAAAGGACAAGGAGCAGAAAATTAAAAGAGAGACATGGGATTGTGAGAGAAAGGTGGAGAAGACTTACCACCACAAAGCGAAGCAACAATCTGCAGATGATAGACGCAAATTCAGTGAGTATAAGATATTATTATACAATGGAAAATCAACAAATACAGAGAAATATGAAGAAAGTGGTTACAAGGAGTGTCAGCCTGAATGGTTCTCAAGAGATCGGAGTGCCAGAGATTCCGGTAATTCTGGCGGAGCTGCATCTTGTCGAGGTTCTGCTGCGACGCCATCTCCACTCCGCTTCTCTTCTTCAGTATTCAAAATCAAAACCCTAACAGTAATGCTAGCTAGATCCCGATTATCTCAATTCTCAGCAAATACTCGCTGTATGTATATCTATAATAGACGAGACGAGAGGAGACGACTTTGAAGTTTGAAGATTGGTGTGTAATGTAAGTTTCGACGTTGAAGAGAAGAGAAGAGAAGAGAAGACGACTTTGGAGTTTCTAAATTCTAACAACTCATTTCCAGTTGGCTGGGCCCGCCGCATCGTATTTGAATCCTATCATACTATTACTAGTCATTAGTCAACAATACCTGACTCGTATTCGGGGTGTCTAGAAGGCGCGGACAATCTACCAATTCACGAGTTTTAACTTAATTTAATTTATAAAATATAAGTTGGGTGAAAAATTAGATTGGATTGAAAAATGTTTTAATTTATAATATGTAAATTAGATAGAGGGTTAGAATATATTTAACTCATACAAATTTGACTCATTTACTTTTTTAATAAAAAAATATTTAAATGATAAAAAGTATATAAAAATAATAAAAATGAAGTTAATTATTATATTAATATATATGACATATATAATGATACTAACTTTGATTAGTTAGATTAAGGTCATTCCTAATATACACTTTTTAAAGGAGGGTATATCATACACCTCATAATTTAAGTCATTAATTTATTCATAAAATAAATTAATAATTTAGATCAATTATAGAAAACTTACTAAGCATGTTTCTTTTTCTATTAGATTTTTTTTCAATTTTTTTAGTGTTATATTTTTTTTACATACTACTACCACCATTGTCATCGGTTACACTGCTTGCCGACTACCACCGGTCACTTCTAATTTTTTTAAATTATATAACTGTATAAATATTATCAGTTAAAATTTATAAATTTTTTCAAAAATACCAATTATAATTTTAGGAAACTCAATCACCTCCAGTTTTTTTAAGTTGTATAACTGTATAAATATCATCAGCTAAAATTTATAAGATTTTTCAATAGTAATAGTTTTAGAAAAAATTTCAAGATGCATGCACTTATTTATGAAAAAATATAAAAACTGATTAATATAATTTTAACTGATATTATTTATAGAATTGTGTAATTTTAAAATATATGAATAGTACTTTCGATTAGAATAGTGTTTTTTTTCCTGTTAGAACAGTGTTTTTTTTTGCATAAACAATGTTTTCTGGTATGAACAATGTTTTTTCCAGTATGAACAGTATTTTTTTCGGTATGAACAGTATTTTTTCGACTTGAACAATATTTTTTCTGACATGAACAATATTTTTTCCGGAGTAAACAGTGTTTCTGGAAATGAACAGTGCTTTCGGCCTACCTCTGGCGTGAACAGTAACATGGTCTGAAAAAAAAAGAAGCAATTTGTCCAAAAAAAACTGCTATTACAGGTAAAAGTCAAGAGTGTATGGTACACCCAAACTTAACAGGGTGTACCATAGCAATGCCATTAGATTAATTTATTATTTGAGTTATGATTAGTTTTGTTTAGTTTATTTCAAGTATAATAAGATTTATTAGTTGTTAATTTATTATGTATTTATTAATTTATGATATTTAATTTATTTGAGATCGATACATATTATGTTTGAGTAAGATCAATTGAGACTTATAATATTAATTTATTATATTAAGACATATTATATTTGAGATTGAGACTTATGATATTAATTTATTAGATTGAGATATATTATTTTTTATATTAAGACTTATGGTGTTAATTTGTTATATTTTATATATTGACTTTTTTATGAATTAAAAAAATATGTCAGGCTCACAATATTGACCTGATTTAACTTACTTTTGAGTGAGTTCGATTGAGTCAAATTGAGCAAAAATATATATTTGACTTAACCCAACTTAAATCAACTCAACTCAAACTACTGTTTTAAAGAGCAGATCAAGTCCAAAAGCATTATTAAACCTCATTCAATGAACACCCTTAGTTGTAATAGTAAATACATTTTTTTGTGTTTTGAAATAAAAAAAAAAGAGGGAAAGATATTTGACAAAATTTTTAAATAAATTATTTGTAAAAAAAAAGTAATTTAAAATATTAAAACTCTAAGTTGGGTAGTTGGGTTGGACCCGCCCACCAAGTTTTTGTGATGAATTATTAAGTTATAAGTTTATTATATTTTAACAATCCATTTAGAAAGTGGGCTAAATAATCTGTTACATCTAAATGGTGTGTCAGGGCGTCTGGAGTGGATTGATTCGAAAATTTTAAAAAGTGTCAAATATAAATTAGTCCTTTAAATTTAGGCTACTGTAAAAGAATTCGTTAAACATTATTAAATGTGTAAAAAAAATTGTTTTGTTCATCACACATCCATTTCATAAGGGAAAAATGTCATATTTATTATGTGATTACTTAAAACCATCAAAACTCTTGATGTTAGATTAAAAATTAATATTAGCAATAAAAATAAATTTAAAATAAGAAATCAGGTGTTAAATTACTAATACATAGGAAAATAAAATCATTAAACTTTTCTGTAGAGGTTGTGTGAAAGAGGTTTCATTACTACTAAAGTAGGGTGTTGGCTTCAAATAGTCACATGAAATACGTTCTAAACCAATAACAAGAATGACATACCTAATTTCAATCAAAATAGTTAAAGGTGGTGGCTCTCTCATGACTAAATTATGTGAGATTACTTATTAGGGAAGTAATATAATAGAAATTCAATTTTCTTATAACTAAGAATCTTGATAGTTATGAAGGGATTTGATTCGACGTATCCTTATTAAGTAAAGGCTTTTGCTACGATTTAGTGTTCTTCTAAAAAGAAAGTTGGCTAATCTCTTTGGGTCGCTATGGGTCACCATGGACATTAGACCTAGGACATGACTTGCTCCTATTGGACCCAAGGTGTCGAGATCCTTCCCAGTACAAAATACATGTAGGATGTTCACAATCGAACCAAATTGAAAAAATTAAATCAAAAATATGAAAATTAAGTAATTTTGATTTTGTTTAATTTGTTTTCATAAGATTTTTTTCTTAAAATAAAAATGGATCTTTGACAAGATATTCCTGTATCCATTGTTGTAAGACTAACCTTCGAGTTAAGAGTGTGAGTTAAGGTAACCTTTGACATTGCAGATAAAATTTGATTAGGGTTTACAGTTCACTTTCACTACAATCAACTACTGTTGGATTTTCATAAGAATCAATCAACTTAGGTTTTTTTACTTACAAAATTAAATCAAAACAAACTCATGTAATTATATATGTCTTTTTAATTTATTGTAGAATAAGGTTATCTATTAATAACATAATTTTTCATAAAAAATATTATTTTAGTATAATTGTTACAATTTAGTACAATGTGGGAATCTCACTACAATAGACTAGTTTGAGAGAGTCTTGTAATTTAAGTACCACATTAAACTTTTATATTTGCTTAATATAGAACACAACATTACATACCCATTTGAAAGGGGACATCTGCAATGGTCCAACCTAGTCACCCACTAAGAATGGTTTTTTCTCTAATCCCTTTTAATACTAAGTAGCTATTTCCTTGGTATAAGGGTGAAAATAAGTCAGACAGTCCGTCAAGAGCCTATGACCTGACCTAACCTAACATGTTTAACAAAAATGTTAGGTAAAGACTTTTTAAAAAACTTATTTAGTTAAATGAATCAGACTTTAGGCCTTTTAAAAAAGTCTTTTTGACCTAACAGATCGGTTTATTTAATTATATATATTATTAATTTATATATATTATGATATTTTAATATTTATATAATATAATTAATTTTATAAATAATATAATATTTTTTAAAACCTAGACTCGTTAGTCTATATGAAGGCTTATGGTCGTTAGCATATCTCATTAGTTTATTTAAAGGTGAGCTTATTTAAATATCTTATTACAAAGTAGACATTTAAATAAGTTTTTAAGTCAGGATAAATTTTTAAAAAGGTCAGACTATACATTAAAAAATAGCCTATATCAAGTAAATAAGTCAGACTCAAATTTTACATTTAGGAAACATGTCAAGTTCGTTTAAAGTAATACCTCACCTAACTCGTTTTCACCCCTACTTAGTAACCCTAGTCGCTCATTTATAGGCTGCCCTATTAAAAGAATCAATTTTTGTAATATAAGATCATGAAGAGAGTTAGCTCATCTTAAAAGACTAGCCTATTGAAAGAAAAAGCCTCTTGACTTAATATCACATTGAATTTTCATATTTACTTCATGCGAGATATAACAATAATAAAGATTACTTGTTAAAATTTAAAAGAATATGCACATTATCAATTTTTTTTAATATGAAAGCAAATTAAAGTTTAAAAGACTTTTTTAAAGAAAACAAGGCATTATGTTAGACATTAGAATTCAAAAATGATATATGCACATAAAAAAGAACTTACAATGTTCTTACATCACATCCTTTTTATATAATAAAATAAGAAAAAAAACATACATTGAAATAGACTAGATCCTCTTCAATTAAAATAAACTAAAAAGATCTTAACCTTTAAAAATATTATCTTTTATGATAAAATTTAAAAAAAAAATGAGTGAATAATTGTTATTCATTAGATTAACAACTGCACTCCTATTTAATTTCTCTTACACCAGAGAGGATCAAGTCCCATTGAAATATATTATTTGTACATTTTAATTTTATCAAACAAGTAAAGTGTAAGAATAATATAAGATTTTTTATATACAAATATCATTCCTTCAACAAGTTTTTGGAGAAAAAAAAAGTATAGAAATTACGACGGCAGGGTATAATTACAAAAGAGCCCATGATGCAACTTGAGACTTATAAGAATATAAAATAAAAGGGCAAAATATGAAAATATGACTTCTTTATATAGCAAAGCATGGATGCACTCACTGTCACTGTCTCTTCCCGTGCTAAGCCATTAAAGAGAGAGACGGAGAGATGAGTAAGTAATGAGTTTGGAATTGTCTTCTTGCTCCAGGAGTTACCAGGCCTTCCATTAAATAAGTCAGAGCCCTATTGTATGTAGCTTCTCTGAAATAAAATACAGAGAGAAAATAGCACCCCTCAGCAACCATTCCAAACAAAAGAATTTTGTTTTTTTTTCTTGAAGCAACAACTAGTTAATTTCCTTCAATTGTAGTGGATTCAGGGGTTCAATTGTATCTTGAATTCTGTTTCAATGTCTTCTGATCTCTATGGTTTTGATATTTCTTTCCACAGACATTCAAACTCAGACATGGCCTCCTCCTCCTATGATGGAAGCGGAGACCTTCTGTTTCTCTCCGACCCTAACCCTTTTCCTTTCTTCACCAGCTCTCCCATTGATGTAGCTCAACATCAAGAGAATTCGAACAATTCTCTTGACCTGTTTTCCCCTTCTTTCTTTTCTTTTTCTCCTCCAAGTACCCACTTGGAAAACCAGAGCCTCTATCAGGTGCAGCCTCTGTCAAATGGCCCAAACTTAAAAAGTGAATTTACAAATATCTGTGCTTTGGATAGCTCTGAAGTGAAAAGTGAGGAATGCCAAATGGGTGTGGATTATACCTACAATCAGCACTTTGTTCCTCACAGTTACAGTGGTGCTGAAAGTGCATCAAAGTTCATGCAGAGGAGCTTCAGCTGTAACTCTTTTGATGGGAAGCCTAGTTTTCTCTTCGAAGCTCACCGTGTCTGTGACACTCACACTCTCATGGACTCCCCAAATTTTCAATGGCATGCCTTGAGCTCCCCTGAAAACAGTTTCTTCACTGGACAAATGAGGAGGGTGTGCAGTGCAGGAGATTTGCAGGTTAAATAACACACTGATTTATTAAAGTTATTTTGTTTTTTTTGTTTTCCAAGTTAATTTTATTAAAGTTGGTTTTTCTTGTTGATCAGAACATGATGAAAGCAACTAATACGTCTCAAATGGAGAGCTCGTTATTGGAGGAAGCAAACTTCAAAGTAGGGCGTTACAGTGCCGAAGAAAGAAAAGAGAGAATATCTAAATACAGGGCCAAGAGAAGCCAGAGGAAGTTCAACAAGACCATTAAGGTAAAGAAAAAATAGCATAGCACTGCCACTAGCTATTTCTTTAGTACTAATAATTGAAGGGTAAGAATAAGACCGAAAGAGAGAAGTACTATACTTCTTGACTGAATAATGTATTAATTTATAGAAGATAACACCGGATTTTTTTTTCATATATATACGAATGCATGATTAAGAAGATAAAGAATACAAAGGGAAAAGAAAAAGGTCTGAATGTGGCTGCTTTGTTGTTTTGTGTGGTACCAGTATGCATGCCGAAAGACACTAGCCGACAATCGAACACGCATACGTGGCAGATTCGCCCGCAACGACGAGATTCCAAAAGCTCCATCTTCAACCAGAGAAGAAGACGAAGACGAGTTCTGGGTAAGTATGATTTTATTGCTTTTTTTAATTTCAAGCAGTATTTATTATTTAGAGACCACATTGTTAATTAGTTGAATGGGGTGTCGATATTTATGTAGATTGAACTCATCGAAGGGTTAACTGACGAGCTCCTCAGTTAGTGCAAAACAATACTCTGTGGACAGTTATGGAGTTCCTCCCTCGAAGACCCTTTTGTGAAGTTTTGGCTGATAGCACTCGACTAGGAGACAGCCTTTTGTAAGCCAAAAGAAATGCAAAAGTCTTTTCAATTTTAACTTTTTTTTTTAAAAAAATATTATTAATAAGTCACCATATTTGGAATGTGAAATGCTACATAGGTCAAACATAAGTTGGGTAGTTGGAGGTTACCTCCAGTTAGTTTCTGCTTCGTTGTATTCAATTTCTCTTTCTCTTTGTTAGTGCTGGTTTAGATTTGTTTAGTTGTTAGTGTATATAATCATGTATAAGATATTCAATAATTATGGTTATGTTTTAATAACTTCAATTCAAACATTTTTTAATATGTTTATGTAATTTTTTTTTTTGTAATTGAGATTTCATTCAGATTTAATTTTTGATTGGACACAAGAAGATAGTTTGATTCATGTAATTGATCACAGTTAATAAAAAATGTTTTAACTGATGTTGTTATAATTAGGATTTCATTCAGATCACTAAGCCTGTGTTTGGTTCAAAATATTTGTTTGGATCTAACAATTTTTTTTTTGTTTTTAGCTGTTGCAAACGTTGAAACTTGTGTTTGGGTAAAACATTGAATTTGTTTTGTATGGTAACAACTTTTTAAAAAAAGTTATTACTTGAGTTATTTAAAAAGAAAATTATTGAGATTATTTTTAATAGTGAAATATAAATATTATTTATTTTTAATTAAATAATATTTTAATTAATTAAATAATTTTTTTAATTTTTTTATATTTATTTTAATATTTTAATACATAAAATAATTTTTTATACAAATAAAATAAAATAAATTAATTTAAAATTATTTTTTAGTTTACATATTTAAAGATAAAACTTTTTTTTCTTTCCGAACACGCACTAAGTCAAAGTGAGTGACCACCCGAGAGGCTGACCATTTTTTATGTAACCTCACATGCAATATTCATCACAGTTGCTTGGTAAAATTTGTTATCAAACATGAAACATTCACACCTTGGTAATAACCGTATGCATGGTCTTTCATAAGAAAAGATTGATAACTTAATTCATGTTAATACTTTAAAATCAATATAAAATTAAATATTTGACGATGTTAAAAACTTAAAATGCGTTAACGAATTTATTTATTTTTGTTGCTTGACAGAAACAAAGAAAGACAAAGAGAGGCTAAATCCTGACAAATTACAACAGGAGACTTGTCATCGAGAAAGACTAGGCTAAGGCTTTCACCATCCAGAGGATTAGGAAGTAGCACTCAAGTATTGTTGTTAGAAGCTCCTCTTTGGCTCTTTTCATTTGGGGTTATATACTTTATACCGCTAACCAAGCTAGATAAAGATTGGGTTTATACTTTATCCTTCACCAGTAGTATACCCACTCCCACTCTATAATTAAGGAAGGCATAATATCTGAAAGGCACCTGAAAAAGATCTCGCTCGCCCAAGTATTTACTTGTGAGAATATCAAACCAATGTTTGTCGTTGTTCTGAAACAGTCGCCAAGCCAATTTCCCAAGTAGCGTTTCTCGGTAAGGATGTCAAAAATTTGTTGTTAATTTTTCACAAATACGTGAATTGTAATAAAGATTGTTCTTACGAAGATCAATTGATTACTAATTATCACGGTGATTTTGATTATTTAAGCGAACAAAATTTATAGTGAAAGTTAAATTAAAATCAAAACAAAATTCAAAACAATTAAATAAACAATTTAATCAAGAAAAGTTAAGATTCAATCAAAGTTTAAAGGTTTAGGATTAGGAATTTACTATACTACCCTTATAATAAATTGTAATCTTATCTTTGTTAATGTTCAATTATGTTCTTAAAGACGATTTGTCTTAAATTATTTAAAATTCAATTTCTTGACACTAAAAATATGCTAAAATTTCATCAATCTAATTCTCATAGCAATTAATTCAAGTTCCAACTCATTAAGATTTATGACAATCATTTACTTCTTGAAGGATTTAAACCTATATCTAAGTCTCAATTTTAAAGTTCAATTCTTAGATTATCAAATAATTAGATTTCATCTTTCGATACTTTACCTAAAACTTAAGATCATGTAAATATGGCGCACAACATACCACAAGTATTAAGAACACTAAGAATGAATCAAGAACAATAATTCCATTAACAAAGAATCAAATTAACAATTCAACATAGAGTTTCATTCCAATCCTTAAAAAAAAAAGAATTTAGCCGTTCATAACAATTGTAGCACAAACAATAACAAAGATTAAAGTAACAATCATGATTAAAAAACAAAAAGAGAAGATAGAGAAGATGAAGATAGAGGAAAAGACTTCAATGATTAATCTTCAATGACTCTTGCTCTTGACTTTCAAGCCCTAACCTTCAATCCTTATGTCTCTTAAAGTTTCCTGCAGCCTCTGTATGTTTTAGGTTTGAAGGTTCGCTTCTATTTATAACAATTGGGGTGAAAACTATCTCTTTTACACTCCAGAATACCTCACATGGCCGTGTGAGTGCACGACACAGCCGTGTGAGATTTAAAAATTACGTAATTTCAATGTAGAGGGTCACACGACCATATGACCAAGACATACGGCTGTGTGACTTAGTCAGAAGCGTTCCTAAAGTTACACAGGACTATGTGAGCTTGACAAAAGCGTTTTTCAAGTTACACATAGTTGTGTGTAACTCTTCAATCGCTCAAAACGTCACTTTTTGGATAAGTGATCTTTATGAAAGTTATAACTCATTTTCTTAGCTTTACAATGCCACTGAAATTACCTTGTTTCGACTTCTGTAATTTAAGTTATGCTCATTTTATTGCACAAAGGTCAAAAGTTCTGCGAATCTTAGCCATATAAATTCTGAACTCAACTCAATTGCAATGAATCCATCCAAAGCTTCATAGAGCTATGTCAAAATACTTCTTTTGGACCTAAAACATAGAAAAAGACCAATCATAAGATACTAAGGATAATTAGATTAAAAGTGACATAAATTCTAACATATATCAATCAAAGCACACCTAAATCCACTTCAAATCAAATACAGGATGTGTGTATTTTATCCACACATCAATACGGAAGCCACTAGAAGCTAATATAAAGAAAATAATTTAATAATTTTAATTTTAGAAAAATATAGTTATAAAAATAGTATTATTCTTTAACTTATTAGAAAAAATATGATTAACTATTAAAAGAAGTGATAAGAGAGATAAGTTAAATGAGTAAATATTAAGAGATTTTAAAAGTTAAATAATTAATAGAATAAAAAAAGATAAAATTGATATAAAATAATTATTTTTGTGTTAGAATTCTAAAATGACATCTAATATAAATAAAAATTCTAAAACAACATATAAAAAGAAATGGATGGAGTATATCAGTTTCCTCACTGCATTAAGAAAGATCAAAAAAATGTAATATACTAAAAATAATTATGTTATTTATACAACTCAAAATGAATAACTTTGAGACAACTCAAATAAGTGGTGAATGACTGAATGCTTATAAGATAAGTGATAATTCTAATTGTTTATGTAATGATCTTCTTATATTACATATAGTGAGTTAAAATTAAAATACATCATATCTTACATAAGGATCACCATGTGGTGATCAAGTAGGTGATAAATAGTCATCCTAATTACTTATATGCCAAATTTAAATTTTAATTAACTATGTGTAATAGAAGAATATCACTACATAAGTAACAAAAATTATCACTTATTTTAAAAATATTAATCACTTATCTAAATTGTCTTAAAATTATCTATTTGAGTTATAAAAAAAAAACATTTTCCTACTAAAAACATAGGAGAATTCTATTTTTCAGCCTATTAAACTCCAAGGTCTCACACTACTCTGATGCACACTATACTCTCCAAATACATTAGGATTCCATTGATATTGTTATAATAAGAACATTTATGTATATTTATCAGCAACACAAAAGGAAAAAAGGGAACAAGAACATGTATAGGACTCCCGGTATTAAGTGTAAACCATTCTGCCTAATTCATTATTCAAAGTTTCAAACCCAAGTGAAGTCTAGTGAGTAGTAGCTCCAGCTTTATAAAGAAGTAAAGAACAAATGTCTCTGCTCTGTAATTGGTAGCCGAAGGTCACCAAACACAACTATATATTTCAAATTTTTTTAGCAGAATATGCTAGATAGCTTCTTTATTTAGCTATCATGACACTGTGGTCAACTTGGCTTAGCTAGAGGATAATCAATCCCTGTTGATCTACACAATTTGCTTGCGAAAGGCCATTAAAAACTTTGTTCTTTTTGCCTCAATTTATGCATAATCTCTTACGACTTGGCGTAGAATGAATCATGAGAATTGGCTATAAGAAATTGAAATTGAACGTGCAGAACTTGAACCCACAACATTAAAAATTTGATAGGGCAATTGACTAAGAAGACAAAGCATCAAACTTGGCAACCAACTGCACAATTTGACTGACAAACGAATATGATGCAGCATTGCAGCCCAGAGGATGGCTTGGTTGGATGCTATTCTTGTTGATTCTTCTTTACTGGAGTAGGAACTGAGAAAGGCTTCATGCCTAAATTTTAGGGGGCACAATAGATAGAAAATGAAGCATCAACTTACCAAATACCAAGGAAAGTAATCATTCGTTTTCTAATGTAAATGGCAAATATAGTATTGTTTAATTAATTCAAAATAACAATTTTGTGAAGTGGGACTTTTGTTATTATCCAATCAACCACTAGTCAAATAAATTCCAAGTGTAAAGGGCGGTTAATAAGTAGTTTACGTTTCCACAATTTTGTGCTGTCAAATCGTTGCCCAGAATGATCATTTAGCACACGACAATCTTATTTGGGTTATGTTATTTACACATTATTTTTATTATATATATTTTAATTTTTTTAAATAATAAAATAAAAAAGTTATATTTTTTAGTATTATATTTTTCCAATCTAGTAAAAATTTAAGACAAAGTGCGAGAAAAAGGTGTTTAAAAATCATTTTTCATCTCTAGAAAGAGTAGACTACTTATAATCAATTAATATAATATATAAAAAAATACATAATTTAAAAATCTGTTATCTATAAATTTTATGTAGCAAGTAAAGTTTTAATTTTCTGTTATGTATAAAATAATTCACTTATTTTAATATTATGTGCTTTTATAAAAAAAAAGAAAAATAACAATATAATATTAACATGTTTGGACACGAGAACAACACATATTTAAAAATAAATAAATTAAAATAATAAATTGATTAGTTATTATTAATTCCAACATAAACTATTATAAATGACTCAATCAAAGTTAATTAATTAATAATTATAATTGACACTAATCAACTAAATTTGATTATAATCATATGAAATTTCTCAACAATTCAAAACTCATGTATCAATCATTTTAAATAACCATAATGTATATTATTTATTTGAAAATGTTACCAAATTCAAATTGAAAGGCACTATTATAAAATTATTTAATTATAAATAAAATAATAGTGCGCATTGATTATTTCAAATGTGAAAAAATACGTTATCATTAATGAGAGAATAAAATAGCGTAGATTCATTAAATTAAAAAAAAATTGAATATGAGAAAATATAAATTATTACAGCAATATATATGTTTCCCTTTAAATAATATAATGAATAGTATAAGTGATTATATTTCAAAAATATAAAAGTTAGGAACTCTCTTTGAATTTTATAGAAAAAAATTATTGCATCAAAATTAAAAACACTTATTGTTTGAATTTCTTTTTATCAATAATAATAATAATAATAATAATAATAATAATAAAATAATATACATGACTTAGAATTATGTCATATGTCACTCCTAACAAGACATGTTCTAATTTTTTGCAATGTGTCAAATTAATAGTCCTCTTATTTGCATTGCATGCCATGTGTTATTCTTTTTTTTTAATGCAACGTTAACATGTCTGCACACATAGATGATACATATTTAAATATTAAAAATTCAATAAGGTAAAATGCTAATATAAATTCTTTAAAAATAAAAATAATACTAAAAATTACATAGGCAAATAAAGAACAAAAAATACAAATAAAATAAAAAAAAGAAAGATAAAAATTAAACTAACAGAAAATAAAATTTTACATGAACTTTTTTTTTTGGTTTTCTAAGATTTCGTTACATATTTAATTTTGAGAATATACATGTTTAAGGTATAAGAGCTACCCTTCATCACAAATGCATTTTCGACTGAGTTCTAGACTGTTTATCATTTGACTTATTCATTTTAAGTTATATTAATATAAATTAAATTAATTTATATGTAATTTTTAATAAAATTAATTTATTAAACTATTTTTTGTAAATTTATTGGATTAAATTATGTATTTAAAATATAAATTTTTTATTTATATTATAAATATTTTCTTTAGACATATAAGTTGTTTTATAATATTTTATATTTAAATTCTTTAGTACATATATTAGAATAAAATCTTTTCATAAAAATATTATGTATTTTTAAATTTAATTTATAAATATTATTTTTATTAATGAATTATTGCATATATTTTATTTAATAAAATTATTTTTATTTAAATTATATTTATTTTTATTATTTAATTTTTAATTTATCCGTGCATCGAATGAGTGAAAAATATTGGTAGCTTCAATTTCAAAACACAAATATTTCAATGTTGTCGGTCTATAATGGCACTTAATTAATAATCTAATGTATCCTATATTTAAAGTGAAAGTGTTTCAAGTTTAAAATGTAAACCAGTAGTGAACGGAAAAAGCAGCAGGAGTAGAGCTTGGAAATTTTATGATTGACTTAGAAACAAAATATAAAATAAAAGTTGTACAAAAATAAAATAAAATAAATGCTGTACCAAAAAAAAATAAAAAAATATAAAATAAACTAGCTGCGACTCAGTTGAAAATTTTTTAGCTCGTCAGTATGAGTTTACCAAATAAAAGATGTTATGTTTTCTTTTTTTCCATGTTTTTAAAAAAAATTCTTTCCTCGCAGCTAAAACTTAAGTAAATTTAAAGATATAATAAATGTTTTACTTTGTCCCATTTTCCTCCCCCTTAATTTTGGATTTCAAAAGCATGAAAAATTTTAGGGAAAATTAATAGGAAGGACACAAAAGCATGGAAAGCGATGTTCAGATTTAATTTTATGCTTTTGCTCTTTAGGTCATAAAGGCACAAACTGGCTGCTAACTAAAAAAATGCCTAGATTACTATGCTGTGATTTATATGCTATATACTATCACAAAGATGGCATAAAGCGAAGTACCATGATTTTGGCAGCAGTACTCACGATCACAAAGAGTCAAAGACACTATATTTATGTGAATAATGGAAGGAAGGTCCATCTATCTGCAGGATGCTGTCACTTTATATTAAAAATTGGGGGAAAAAGAACAACAACATCTTTAAGATATAGCAACAGACAAGTAGATACCAGGACTGCTTTCACAGATTCTCTTCTTAAATAATGGGATGCCCGTACAAAGAGATGCTTCTGTTGTAAAGCTTACATGTTTCTTCTTTGATAATATCCATTATCATAGCCCTCGTCAAGCTTTGTATCTTTTCTTTACAATTTTTATTGTATGATCATCACCTACTTTAGAGGAAAAGAGACAGATATTTTCAAATTAAGTGATTTAGAATCCCAAAAGATAATGATATGTTCATGTTATGAGAATGAGAAAGACACAAACCCAAAATTAATGAACCCTACATAAATATCAATAGATCTTACAATAGTTATTTTTGTGGCTTTTTCTATCGTAGTATGATTTTCTCGTGTTAATGAGTAATACGAGAGATCCTAATCCCACAATTGGAAATGCTCAAACTGACAGCTGGATAGTAATTTATTATATATTCATTCAATATAAAAACAACAATAGAATTTGGAAACCCAAAAAAAAAAAATAACAATGTGCATCTAACATGAGTCATACAAAGAGACCACAGCTCCCCTTTTATCTTTTACCAAAATCTGTCAGAATTAAATAATCCCAAATTAATTAGCTTCCTATTATGATAAGAATGTGATCGAAGATAGAGGGAGACAGTGCACTTAATGGGCAGAGCAGTAAAGAAAATAATGCTCATAAAATTTATCATAAGCACCCAAAATGATTCCAAACGCCCACTTTTGACCAGCACAACCTAGCAAAAATGAATATTGAAAACTACTTCAACACCCTATCATTGCAGTACTATTGATTATAAGATGATTAGTCCGTGTTCCCTTAGGCTAGCCTTATTCCAGAGACCCCCGAGAAAGAATTTTTCCCTAAGAAGAGATTCTAAAAGCAGAAAATGAGTGCTTATGAAAGTTGTCCACTGGGTCAGTCCTGCTGTTTAGTCCAACAAAAAGCCTTTTGATTCGTACTGAAGGTTCCATTGTTATGTTCTAACCTCCATTCCATTTCCTTAAGAATATTTTTTAGCGATTTGATTAACGATAATCAAACAGAAGGAAAATGTATTTTATTGTTTTGCACACGAATGGCATGGTTTGAGCCCTTAGTGGACCGGTCTAGTGCTATAAAATATGTCATGGGCAGACAGAAAAGGAGGTCATGTATTATTCACGATGGAACTTTTGTCTGAGGTAAGACTGGAAAAAGTGAAAACTTTGAGCTACCCTTTTTTTTATCTTGCCTAATGGGTGGAGAATCCAGCAAGATGGCCATCAAACAGTTAGCAGTAACATTATGCTATCTGGACAGGACAATTGAGTTCATCTACGCCAAACTTTGGAAATGACAAATGGTTCCAAGTTAGCAAATTAGTGCAGTAAACTGTCGTTGGGAAAAATTATGCCACAAGGTAAAACGTGGGGAGGCTTTGCAAGCTGTAGCATGATCTATTTAAGCAACAATGTTACTTACACATAAAATTTTTCTTACATATGACATAATTCTCATCACTATCATATATATATATATATTTCTCTTTCTCTCTCTTCCTTTTATTCATTAATATTAATAGTCCACAATCCCTTATGTGATTTACATATTAAGTGCAACTACCATTGCTCTTATTTAAAGCGGCACCAATATGAACCAAAAAGCGACATTGGCTTTTGAAAATGATCCATCCAAGTATATAAGACACATACATTTATTTTTTAACCCCATGTGAGACTTCACTGTATTTTACAGCCGCTAGTTAAGAATGTGATTTTGGAACTGCTTCCGAAACTGCTGAATTCTTGTTTGGAAAGAGGGTGGTGGGTTCTGATATTTCTGCTCCTTAGTTCTATATATGTGATTGTCTAGAAGTCTGTCACAGGATTGCCACTGCCACAGCGATATTCTCTTCACTGCAATACATACATATAATTGGTTATATCCTTGGCTAGAAATTAATAAGGACCGATTTGTAGTGAAAAGTGATTTTATTTGATTTATCTGCAATAAAGCCCGCATTACGTGCCCCCTTTCCCTCGTATATTTTATGTTTGTGCTTTGGTAAGAATGCATGTTTCCTTGAAGGTTTGAATTTTTGAAATCAATGATGAGCAGGTTAAAAAGATGGAAGCATTTCAACAAATGCTAGGAAAGCTCTTGGGCATAGGTAGGTCTAATGAGTGCTTTTGTTTAGAATGGAATTAATTCATATAATCAAATACAATTTGCATAAGCTAAAAGCAAAAGCAAAGAGAATGTCCCAGAGGTCAAGTGGTAGATCTCCCTAGGTCTTCGCATGCACAAGAGATTCCTCATGAGTCATGACTAACGTCTAAAGTATCCACAAAAGTGTGATTGTGGGCTCTCTCTCAAGTCTCACCAAATATCTGATAGTGACGCGATTAGTGATGTTATACTGTGTTCGTGCCGCAATTTTTTGTAATTAATTCAACTCCACTATCAATTATAAGCCAAGATAAAAAATAAAAAATAAAAAATAAAAAGAAAGAAAGAAAGTAAACACTCCACAATTAGCTTAGTATATGTGCAAATAAGTGAAATAACACTGCACTGTTAGTGAATTAGCGATAGCTGTAGTCTGGTACTTATGGTTATGGAGCACACCGCACTCAATCCCTCAACGCTTCTCTTACTACATCCAATGCTTCAGCTAAATGGCAGTGGCCATAGAAGAGAGGCTGTATGTGTAAGGTTGTACATCCTGCGTTCCTGCCCACTACAGACACCACCACCCTGCTCGTTTCTATTCCCGGATGTGCACCTTTCACTATGTGCCATATCGTCGTTTAGATAATAAAAAAAAGTGTCTCTTCGATAGATCTTTAGGCTTGCTCTTGATCTGTCCTTAATTAGCCTTTGTTATGCCCAGTATTGCATAAATAAAAAAGTAACCACGACAACAAATGTATAATTAAGTTGTATCTGTTTAACAGATCAAGATTGTTAAGAATTAAACTCAAAAGGCAATTCAACAACTTGAAATAGATTAGCACATTGCACACTTTATTATATCACCTTATAGATAGATACATGTGTGTCAGTTATTTTCCAATCAACAATTCAAATTCAAGTCAAAAGGGAGGGATGGAAACCTCTCCAAGAAGCCCTTCAAGATGATAGTAGCTCAAATGAGGCTGGCACAACAAAAAAAAGATGAGATGCAAAAAATAGGTCTGGCCTATAACAACTGAGCAGGCCCAGCTCAGCACGACCCAATTTGACCTCCAATGGCGTTAATGAAGGGAGAAAGGTGAAGAAAATGGCAGGTCAGGCGTGCTGTTGGGCTGGCCCAACCCAAAGCTGTGCGGAGTTTTGCGAATTCTCAATTCTGGTACACGTAACCCGCACTCAGTATAGTCAGTACAAACACCAACATATCATTCATAATATAATATCATACTATCATATATAAAATAATAATAAAAAATAAAAATACCAAAGGGACGCGACCCCGGGAACTAGTGAAACAGTTTCTTTCATTCTTCTTCTTCTTCCGCTTGGTCTTCCTAAACTGTTGCTGAAATTCGTTTTCAATCTCACGCACTTCTCAATCTCAAGGTTCAAACAAACCTCACGATTCATCACTTACCTTTTGCTCTTTTAGCTGCTCAACTATCCGAAACCCTGTCTTTTATCTTTCTCTTTCCAATTCATCGCTTTTGTTTGTTTGTTTGTTTGTTTGTTTTTCTTCTGGATGATTGTTTTTGATTTTGTTGCTTTGGGATTCCGTATAAGGTTTATGTGTTTGGCTTTTCTATTAATTAATTGCTGTTTCTATTCTCAATTTATGGATTCTTCTCAATTCAATATCTCCTATTATAATGTATCTTTTGTGCAGTCACGCACGATCATAAATTTGTGACTACTTTTGTTCTTCTATGCATCTGTGTATAAGTTTAATCTTGTCGAATATTTATCTAAACGCTGTTCTAAATTTCTATTGTGATGAAAGGTGAAACGATGCACCCAGTGCTAATAGTTACTTTTGGTTTTTGGTGCTGGAGATAAGTGGAGATGGGCGGTTGCTGTTGTTGTTCTTCCAAAGACACTGAATTGAACGCTCCACCCGCATACTACTATGTCAGTATCTGTCACATTTTATGCCTTTATTTCTGCTCATCTTACTTGATTTTTCCAACAAGCTTTTTATCGTTGCTGCACATGCATCACTTTTACTGCTTATTTCATCTTATTAAGTTAGAAAGCTTCCCAATAGTTAATAATCATTGCTCTCTCTTCAGTCTTCAACCAAAAAATAAATAAAATAAAACTATTTAGCTCGTGTAATATATATGATTTTTAAGAGTTAGAAGATGTTTAGCTGTACTTTTTCCCAGAATAACTCAGTTTTTTACCTATTGATGGAAAGATTTCAGAGTATTTTCAATGCAGTCTGTCCATGTGAGGAGGGACATTGATCTTCAAAGTAGTCAAGTTGATGGCCTTTTGTTGGAGCGTGAAAGGGCAAAAAGCCTTCATCTTGCCCAACCAGTGGGAATTGAGGGTTCATTGAACTGAGTATGAACTCAACTTTCCTGCGATATGAATGACTACATCTACCATAGTATTCCAGTTTCAACATTTTTGCTTCAAATTCGTACCAATAATTTCCATGAAATTTAGGCTAGAAGTGTCACATTCTTAGTTTGTGGGCATCAGTTTTTTTTTTTTTTCTCTTTGTTTTGCCCTCTTCTTCTTTTTTTCAATGTGAGGTAAAGTTTATTCTTAAAGCTTCGCTAACAGTATAACTTTGGCATATTAAGTCTGGACATTGTTGCTTGATTGGCTTCACCTTTGAATTGATTTTGGGAAGCTTTGATAACTCTCTTGAACTGGATGCTGTTGCAGAGAGTTGTATCAATTAAAAAGTTTGATTATATTCTCTTATTGAACAAATGGTTGACATAATAAACAACACTAGGACATATAACGTTGATCTTTTTTCTTTGGTTGAATGAGCTCTTTGAAGTCTACTTCTTGTAACTATAAATTTATAATTGCCGTCAGTTTCTTATTCCCTAATGGTTGTGCAATCAATATGTTATAATATTGATTCATTTGCTGCATTTTCTTGCAGTACCCAAGAGTATCAGAGGAGCATGTCCCACTATCATCTCACCATGGTGCTGCTTCTGCTTTTTCTGGAGGGCTCTTAGTTGATACTAATCTAGACACTTCAAGTCCTGATACTTATAGACCTCCTCCTGCTCCTATCCCTTTCAATGTAACATTAGGTGTCACTCAAACTCCACCTGTGGCTCAAGAAATTTGTGGTGGCAAGACTAATGTATCCCTGCATACTGCAAATTCAGATTCAATTCAAGAAACAGTTGCTGGGGACAATCATGGGGCCCCGGCTAAGTCGGAAGAGCTGAATGAATCAGAGTGCAAAGTTCAGACTGCTTTAGAACTTGACTTAGCAAAGGATTCTGAAGTTGAAGTTCTAAAGTTGGCAGAACCTATCATTTTAGTGGAAGAGGAGGATGCATGCCCAATTTGTTTAGAAGGTGAAGTTGTCACATCTTCTTTATTCAGCTTCTTTAGCTTTCAGCATTAATTAAGCTTTATTATGTGACATTTATCCTGTTTTGGTGGGAATTGAAAATTGTTGATGTATTTCCATCTTTTTTTCCTAGCAGAGTATGATGCAGAGAATCCAAAACTCACCACAAAATGTGACCATCATTTTCACCTTGCATGCATTCTGGAATGGATGGAAAGAAGTGAAACTTGTCCTGTGTGTGATCAGGTTTGTCTCAGTCATTCCCATCTATCTTGAGATTTTTTAAAATACACCCTTATGAATATGTATGTTTATCTTATGATGCAGGATATGGTTTTCGACCCTCCCATTGATTAATAGATATCAACAACGTAGTTCTAATACACTGTGATATAATGTTTGAGAGCCAGGGTTACAAAATCATCAGTTTTCTGTTCTGGCAACCCAAGTATATGGTTGTATTTTGTTTGTTTAGTTTTCTGAGGGTTTATTCCATATTTTATGCCTAGTCCCTTGTGTTAGATACCAGAAATTGAAGAGAAGTAGAATATACCATGGCGATAAACTGGGTTCCAATGTAAGTTTCATTCCATTTCATAGTTCTTTAATTAGAAAGTTGAAGCGATATGAGGATTCTATATGAACTGGTGTAAATAGAATTTGTGATGACTTGCACAGATTATCCTTGGAGACATGTTATACAGAACAGAGCGTTCAATATGTTTTTTTCGTTATTCTCTTCATCTCTTGTTGTGTCTGTCACTAGTAGACCCTTGTTAGCAGATTGGATCCTCTCGCGTTCGTTATCTTGCTTTCATCTTTTATATTTGAATTATGTGGTTTTGCTGGTGAGCATTGGATGTAGTATGATCAAATGAAATGATATTGCTGTGGATTGGCAGAAGAAAACAAATAATAGTCAAATCAATTGCTGTTTTTAATGTTTTCGTTTATGGGTTTCCCTATTATGATTGCCTCCTAACCTCCTCAACCTGACTTGCTTTTAATTTTCAGGTGAAAGAGGTGGATTAAAGGTTAATTATGTGATTCCATTGTGTGTTCATGTAGTAGAGTCAACTACTAAAATGTTTTCAACTTATATGGGTTATGGGCTCACGATGTAACCCAGGTGTATAAGGTGTGGAATCCTGTGTGGGTCATGTTCTGAAGCCTCGAAGCCTTAGCTTCTAGTTTCAGACCATGACCTCAATTCTAAAGAAGGCGAGTGAATATTGCAAACCTTCAGTGACCAGGTGTTGGAATTTGTTGTTGACACAAGTGGATGCTGAAGAGAACCTAAATAAATGAGATTTCTTAAAAAATATGTTGAGATTTAAGAGGAACTGAATACGTGGTGGTTGCTTAGGGTAAATGTGATTGACTCCTATGCAAGATATAATAAACTTCATCATCTTTTTTCTGTTTTAACAATAAACTTCATCATCTTTTTTCTGTTTTAACAAAAAATTTTTTTTGGATATAATAGCATGTGCTTTATCGGATGTGAGTGAACCAACTCAATAGCTTAGCACGTAGCAACCAATTCGATTGTTGTGATCAGGCCAAATCTTTGAAGTTAAACATTTGTTGTAAAGTACATATAGAAAATTTTTCTCACCCAAATGTTTGTTTGGCTGTGGATAAGCTAGCATATGGTTACAAGTTGTTAAATACTTAGAATCAAAATATTTCTCTAGTTTTCGAGGTACATGGAAATTAATTCAAACATCATCTGATAAAAGAAAAAAATTAAGTCATTCTAATAAAAAAAGATTAATTAATTTGTATAGTTAATTTATTTTTAAAAATCTCACTATGAGATGTATGGATACGAATATGATATGACAGGCATATCTCGATACATTACTTTCGTTCGATATTCCAATCATGATCTTGCGTGTCCTCACTTGCGCCTCTGTCTCCTCGTTGGTTCGCTAGAGCTAGACACTATAAACACGAGGTAAATTTGCTAACAGAACCCGTGAATGGTCACACCCTGGCTTTTCCCAATCTCTGCATCCAAATCACTCTATCATCATCACATCACCAACATTTATTAAATGGCAAGCTAGGATATTTTCTTGATTTTTGGCCAAAACATATCAAGCATCGAAGAAGGAAATCAAAGTTGATGGCAGGGTGGTCAACTTTCACAGATGGGTCTTCCTTAGATTGCCTTGAAACCGTTGTTGGTGCTTATCATGGTAACGTTGGTTGCCTTACCTTGGATCATTTAGTAAAATATCAGGTTGATAATGCTGCTAATAAAAAATGCTTGTTTTATCAACTCTTTTCGTTTTACCTCAAGGACAATTATTCTACTTCTAGAGGGTTTATTCGGCCTGGGCCGGTTTTGCTTGGTGATGGTCACTCTCCGGACTTGTACCAACTGTTCTCCTTTGTGAAGGAAAGAGGTGGCTATGCTGTGGTGTCAAAGAATGGCTTGTGGGGTTGTGTATTAATGGAATTGGGTTCTGACCTTCAAGTTTTGGCTGCGGTGAAATTAGTTTATGACAAGTATCTCAATGAGTTTGAAGGATGGCTCATGAAGAATTATGGAGGGAAAATTTTCATAAATGAGAGTCATGGGTGTAATTGGGGTTCTAGGTCATTGCCCTTAGAGCTAGAGAAAGAGTTTAGAGGCCTCTTATGTCCAAATCTAAAGTAGAAAGATGATGTACTTTTCCTGTTAATCAAATAAAATTAAGAAGTATATTGAGGTTGTTAGCAACAAGGGTGAGGCAGATTTATTGGGCACCAAAAATCAAAATGCAATATGTGAGGATGTAAAAAATGTTCAAGGTGATGATGATGAAAAATCTTGTAATGGTGTTAAGGATGATATTGCTGCCTTGGACGCAGAAGTTGCTAAGAGGGAATCTAACTCTCGCAAGCGCAAATGGGAAGCATTATCTGGAATGCTGAACTGGATGAGGGATATTGCAAAGCATCCTCTTGATCCTTTTATTCAGCCAATACCCAAACCATCAAAGTGGAAGAGTGTAAAGGCCAGGACTATTGGGACCAGATACTGAGGGCAAGAGAGATGCGTTTGCTGAAGCGGTGTGTAGAACCAAACAGTAGACCATCTTCTTTGCAGGTATACATCAAAGCACAAAATGGTTTTATCCATAGGATTTTTGCATGTCAATTCACATCCTGAAATATATAATATCTTGGCTTAATAACTGTTAAATGTTAGCAAAGCCTTATACCAAAATTTTTCGTAGTCATACTTTGTTTAACCTGAAGACAACCAACACCCAGTTTTAATTTGTCAGTGCTATAATTATGAAAAAGAGCCCTGTAAAGGATTAAATGAAGGAGTATTTTACTTATGCTTGTAAAAATTTTCTATCTCCATCTTGTAGCATGCTAACGATGAGGTTTATGAGTGCAAAATGGTTTGCTATGAAGATAACTGCTGGGATAGCAAAGCTTATTCTCGTGTTGTGGCTTGGATGATAAATGAGTAATTTTCAAATTTTGCAAGTCATGTCCAATTCCTAAAAGATTGGTGGAAAAAGTTTTGGATGGATCAAATATGTCATGGAAATGATTTTGTTTATTCCTGAAATTTTTAGTTCTGCAACTATTGCATATCTAAAGCAAAGATGTTCTATTTGGAGGACTAAAGCTAAAAACTGCTAGCCTGATAGTTAATTACACAGAGTGGAACTTTCGTGATCCAAAATAAATGTTTGGGCAAATGTTAAATCTCTTGCTTTGTATGTTATTCTAAGTTACTATTATGTTAATTCTGTCACTTTTTTGGATTTTACAAAGCATGACTGAGGTTATTGCTAGTTTTGAAATTACATGGGGTCAAACTGTATTTATCCCATAAATTTCTCATAACTTCATCAATAATTCAGCAAGGAATCACTATAATTGTTATTGCTTTGATATTAAAAAATTGAAAATTTCTTTTGCTAGAAGACTAGAGATGGAGTTTGTGTAACTTAAGCTTGTGTAGAAGAAAACCTATACTACAGAGTCTTCTGGAACTGTATATGTTTTGCAGAAGCTAAAGATGCGTCCTGCCATGTATGAGGATCATGTTGCTCTCAGTCACCAGTCTACAGTGAAACTGAGATGCAGTGAAAGGCTGCCTACCTCTGCTAAATCTCACTTGTGCTCTTGTTGCAATTCATGTTCCGCCAATGGAAGTAGGTTGACAAGTTCAGTCAATATGGAGGCAGAAAAAGGTCCTATGGAGCAAACAACTGCAACAGTTGATTTGTTGACTGCAAAGGTAATGGCTATTCAATCTGGGGATGATCCTCTCGAAAAGCAAGTTTCTGTAGGTCCCCTTTTTCAGGCTGAAGTCCCGAAATGGACTGGTGTCGTTTCTGAAAGTAACTCTAGATGGTTAGGTACACAAGGACGGTCTTTGAAATATAGTGACTCAAAAAGAGATCTTCTTGGTAGAGGAAGACAAGAGAAGTGTAGCTGCCAATTTCAAGGTTCTGTTGATTGTGTTAGATTTCACATTGCTGAAAAGAGGATGAATTTGAAGCTTGAATTGGGTTCTGCATTTTACCATTGGGGATTTGATCGTATGGGCGAGGAAGTTTCACTTCAATGCACAACTGAAGAAGAAAAGAAATTTAAGGATATGATGAAGTCAAATATTCCCTCCCAAAGTACTTGTTTTTGGAACAACCCATTCAAATATTTTCCAAAGAAGACAAGGAGAAACTTGGTAAGCTATTACTTCAATGTATTTCTTATTCAACAGAGAAGTTATCAGAATCGTGTGACTCCAAAGAGTGTTGATAGTGATGATGATGAACTAGAATTTGGATCTTTAAGCGATGGTTTTGGGATGGAAGCTGTCAAGGGGCCAGGTATTAATTTCCTGGAGTGTTCTCAGAACAAGCAGTTCCCTGATTTGGAGTAGACTAAATTGGAGTTAAAATTTGTTCAGTGGTTGAGACACTCACTTCCACTCACTGAATTATATTTACATTTTCTTTGTAAAAGTGCATATAACACTTGATTTTGCAAATTCTTTGTATCAAGTTTATGATGGGTGCTTTAATTGTTCCAACACGAGTTGTGGTTTTGTTGGCATAGGGTCTTTAATTTAATCCTTTTATTCCTATGTTGGAAATCGAATCCATGACTTCTATCCATCCAACCACCAGAATGAAGCCTAGACAAGAAGGTGAAAAATAGAAATGTAGCATATTGGAATGAAAATTATTTTACACTTTCATGATATAACAGAAATATCAGATGATGAAGAATTAAATATGCTTATTTTTTACTTTGGGCCATAACTTTGATAAATGATAATAATCCTTTATATTCCACTTTCTCACTTTTCACATAATGAATAAGACTCTAAGCCATCTATCTCCCTTCATTAATCATGCAAATAATGGATTTGTAATTCTTGACATATAACCTACTTCACCCTATTTCTTTCTAAACTCTTTAACTTTGATCTTGTGTAACTGTGTTTATCGAGCTTGATATGCATTTTTTTTTTGGTAACGGAAAGATTTTATTTTCTTATCTCTCATCCTTGATCGAATAGCTTGTTTTTACCTCTTTAAATTTTCCAAAAAAAAATTGGGAAAAAAAAGAAAAAGAAAGCAAAGGTCACGGTCAGTAGAGGCATATATTGGCTAAAGGTGGCAAGATATACGGGTGTTGCTGTTGTCATATTTATCTGTGCAAATTATATTCTTGTTCGATATAATATATACAAGTTGAATTATGGATAAGGGCGGTCACTCAAGTTGTAACGGATAAGTCAAAATAAAAAAGTTAGAATTTCGTTAAATCCTCTTAAAAATTTTTTTTTATAATTTTTTTAATATTGAATAAAAAATTATTTAATAAAAAATAAATATATTTAATGTATTAAAAATATAAAAAATATTTAATATTTTTATTTAAAAATTAAGATAATTAATAAGAAGATTGTGTAAGAAAATTTAGAATTACTTATGATATTGTCATTAGCTCCTTAGTAAAGACAGATCCGGTGCTTATTTATTGCTTAAGAATATAAATAATTTATATTTAAGCATATAAAAGATCGGTTTTGATCCATTTTCAGTGCTGTATACAATCATTAAATAAGGAATATAAATATTTTATTCATGCCACTTATCAAGCAGCCCCTATAGCTCAGTGGTAGAGCGTCAGTCTTGTAAACTGAAGGTCCGTAGTTCGATCCTGCGTGGGGGCAAATTTTAAAATTTTGCAAATGGTGATGTGGCCAGTCAGAATCTAAGCAGATAGATGTAGGGATATTTCCGACCGGAAGGGAAAGTACCACCAGTCACACTCACATCATACGGTTGGACTTGGAACTAATAAGAGTAAAAACAATTATTATTTATTAAAAATGCAATAATATAATATTGTTTCTTTTTACTAATAAGAGTAAACATTATTAAATGATAAATTTGTAAGAATTTATTCATGCATCAGGCAGGGTCCACGGAGGAAACTCCAGAGTGGCACTCAGGTAGAGGCGTAGAGCCAAGAAACCCGGTACAGATGCTCAGTATTCTGTCTGGCGCAGTGACAAAATAATCAGATAAATAATAATCTTACATTATTTTTTAATATTATTTTTTATACTTAATTAATGATATATAAATTTATAATAATTAAATATATTAATTAATTAATTAATTAATTTATAGTTTAAGATTAAAATTTAAATTTATTTATTAATTAATCAATATACTAATTAATTATAAATTTATTAATTATTAATTAAATATAAAAAATGATGTTAAAAAGTGATTAGGAATACAGGAGTTGAATATGATATGAACCCCTCTTACGTACATTTCTACAGTTAAAAGTATGGCAGAGAAACTAGCATCCCCTACCCTATTCACGTCTAATCCTCATTCTTTGTTTCCAATTGGTCAAAAGTCAAAACTACATACTATTAGTTTACGTTTACATAACATAATAACAACACTATAATAACGACATTAATGACCAGGTGAATGGAACTCCTTGGCTAAGATTATTGAATATAAGTACCATGAACTTGTTCATTTGAATTCATAGCTTTTCGTTTATTTATTTATCCTAGATAGAACTTGAGCCTTCCATAGTTCCATTAATTTAAGGAATTAATTTAATGCCTTAAGTATCCTCTGATCAGATTGATAACGCAAAGATCATAGAACTAAAATAAATTGGGTTAACCCCAAAGGTAATAAAACTCAGCTCTAGGGTCCTGCTCTTGAGGTGAGCTGGGTTAATAATCTTACATCCTAGACATATTATAACCAAGTTTTGAAACAAATTCACCTTAATCAGTACTTCTATTCTTTCTTCCTTTCCCCCACCCCCAGCGTCATTTCTGCTGATAGACCAGAAAGTAACAGTCACATCAAGATTCTTAAAATTTAAGAACCCACAAGAATGATAATTTGTCCACATTCTGTTTTTAAATTTTCAAGGAATATCTATAATTAGCCATTAAGCAATTGAAACTAACATATAAAAAAGGGTGGTCCAATGCATGAGATGATGAGACTTCCACACCACAGTGGGGTTTGAAGAGGACCAGATGTACGCAGCCTTACCCCCATGAACGAAGAGTCAAAGAGGTTGTTTCCACAACTAAAACCCGCGACCTTACCGTTGTGTCAAGGCTCACCCTCTAATTGAAACAACATATATTACAGCCAACAAGTGCACTGTAGTGCCAATTATTCAGAATTCTAGTAATTACACAGAACCAATAAGGTCCATATGGTAATTGTGAAATTTAAAATACATCAAGCTAAGGAGAAGCTTTCAATTGACGCCTGTAAAGCATTGTTATAAAAGTGTCTGAAGTCTGAACTAATAGCAACTTAGCAGATAATGAGATAAAAACTTTAACTCAATTAACTGGGATATCAACTACTTGTAGGGATGTAAAAGATAACCAAGGAACTATACAGCAGAGATGACATCAAAACTGTCATCAGGATAAGGCATTAGAAATATGAACATGCACACACACATACACACACATAGTAGCTAGAATCCCAACAACATGGTGGCATCAATGCGATAGCTCCTTGAACCACTTACAAGATGGTGCATGCCAATGTCTCAGACTTCTGCAAAAAAACTCAGTAATATTTGATCATGTGTGTCATTAGTGTAGCAGTGGGAAATAACAAACTAATCAATATATATATATGCAGAAGGACCATTACAGAATTTATATGAGGATACATAGTAAGCATGTGAAGATTGCCAAGAAGGAATACTTTTTAAAATGGAAGGCATCTCATATCAGACTTTTTAAAAATGCAGGAGAAAGTTCAATGAAACAGTATGCAGAAGTTTTATTAGAAATCTTTTGTATAATTCTAGAGTTTCCTTACAAAATATAAAATCTAAGTTGAAGCATGACTTTGGACATTCGCAATAAGCCTGGTGAGTTTGCTTAATGTTTCACGAGCAGATATGGTATCTGGATGATCTTCACCACAAATTGAAGTCCTGATAAAAACAGCCTTCCTGATTAGATCATCCCCTATCTCAAATTGTGCACCTCTTAGCATTAGCTTGGCCCTAGTCTCAAGTACAGTGGCTCTACATAAAGCCAGCTCTTGCCAAAGGCAAGGATTCAACTGAGCATTAGTCTGGATGGACCTCCAGCAAAGTGATTTGTCCAACCACTTGTCAACTGGGGTAACAAATGCTTGGTCTGCAGCTTCCAAGGCATTGGTGCACAGGCGCAGAAGCTCAAGAGCAGCAGTGCACCGAGAGTATGTAATGAATGTGTGAATTGCAAGAGGCAGAACCACTCTTTTGACAAGATATAAAAGCTCAGACACCTTGAGCTCAACAACTACAGGATCATGACCAAATCCAAATAACAGAAAACATGCAGCCCATAAATGCTCCAGATTTTGAGTTATTGACCCTTGACTGATAATAGCTTGAATCATTGCTTGTGCAGCTCCAGTAACTTCTCTTTTCCGAGCATACAGTTTGATGAGGTCATTGAATTGGATATAGCCTTGCTTAGTATTGCTTCTTGCAATATTAAATCTTAGCAGCAAAGAAGACGCTTCTAATTCTGATTTTTGGGTGTATGAGGATGTGAACCCACATGTTAAGGATTGCAGTATTTTTCTCCACAAACAGTTTCCATGACGCTTTTCTGGTATCTTGTGAGCAGCAAGTGCCAATAAGGAAACTGGAATTGCACCAGGTGCAAACCACCCACTTACCAGCACCATTCTGGTTGCCAAGCTTCTCGGACCATCTGCATGATCAAATATGGAGAAACAAACCTCAAAAAGTTGCAGAAGGAAAGTGTTCTTCCTTAACGAGTGAGATTCTTTACCGCTCCATGACATGTCCTTCAAGGGCATTCTATTTATGGTATCTAGGAGCCTGCTTGGTGTTATGGGTAATTCAGACAAAATTGCACTTACAATGGAAAGGCCCAAAGTTAACCTTCCAACTTTCTCCTCAATAATTCTCAGAGCATCAACCTCTGCAACTGGGTAGTCCTTGCCACTCCCTAGCATTAAAGACATTGCTTCAACTCCAGATAAATATGATAGTTTCAAAGGTTCCAAGTTCATGATGCAAGGAAGGCGCGTTGATATAATTACATGGGTCTCTCCGCCAAAACGAGGGAGAAGATCCATCACAAGTTTGTGATCCCACCAATCCTTTTCACTTTCCAAGTTATCAAAGACCACAAGATATGGAATGTTTCTCATCAGCTCTTTGCGAACTCTACAAATTGCTGCGCCCTCCTGCTCTTCAAAGCCTTTTATCCTGGTTTTCTCCAAACTATTCTCAACTCCCACATCAACTTCTAAAAATGACCTGAGGTTCAGATAGTTTTGCCTTATATATCTGCTCTCCCCTCCTATCCATAAAACCATCTTGTATCTCTGCTGAAATCTGTAAGCAAATTCAAGAATAAGTTCTGTTTTTCCAATTCCTGAATCCCCTGAAACACAGGCAATCCCTTTCCCATACAAAATCTTCATTCCTCTTTTCCTCGTAGTATACTTTCCACGTTTGAACCTTGAATGGTAGTGCCTCTGAGAAAATTCAATACCTTGCATTTCGATTTCTTTTTCCGACTCCTTCCATAAAACTGGTTCTTTTTCCTTCCTGCTGCCATTTCGCATAATCCTTTCCCTCCATCTTTCATCTAGTACATTACTCTTGCCCCAACCAATTGTCAAATTCTTTCTCCTGGGTCTGGCCTTAAGTTCAATATAGTGTTGCTCTGCATCTCCTGTGACATCACCAAACAGTATAAATTCCAGTTTTGAAAGCTCTTTCTTTCTGCCAATAAAATTCTCATTTCGAGTGAAAGGAAACTCCTCTTTTTCTACTTTCTCTTTCCATTTTGTCAAACGCTCCGCAACACTTCTCCTGCCTAACCTCATTGCTAATAAGGTGACAGCCCTCAATATGCAATCTCTCCAGTTTCCATCCCGAGCTTCCAACTTCCATTCATCAACCCGAGAGAGGCCATGCACGGCATCTTTCCACTCCTGTTCCAATCCTTCATACAAAAGCCAAAGTTCCCCTCCATGTTTTTCCCACACCTCACCCCTCTTTTCAATTATATCCCTGACAAGACAATCAGCTGGACTCAAGTCAAAGTATATTGGGACCAAATTCTTCTTGCCAGAAAAAAACTGCAGCTCCTCAATGGTGTATGGGTTCTTGAAAGACTTCCTTGTTATAATTACTATCCCAAAAGAAGCAGCATCCATAGCTTTCTCCACAATGCCAAGCTTGCGAGAGTTCCTACATCGAGCCCTGTCCGATACAAAGCAACTGATGCCTTGAATTTCTAACTCAGCACGGAGCCAATTAGCAAATCGTAGTAAAGGGGGTTTCCAGCCATGTAATCCTATGAAAACATCACAATTCCTCAGTCTATAAGAAGAAAGTGATGTGGAACCTGGAGTTGATGATGTTCTATGGTTTCTGTCTCTCTTACTTTGCTTCTCTTTCTGTCCAGAATAACCATCACCATGGCGTTGGCAGTAACTAGATATGCTGCTACTAGAGATGCCAATTGAGGAAGATATACGATCAAGTTTCTGCAAATCACCTGAATTACAGCCAGCTGGAGATGCAGATACATCTGAGAAGGTACATCTAACATTTACAAGAGACTTTGGTTCTGGATTCCCTGAACTGGTGCTAGGGGTAGCAGCATCTAAATGAATTCTGTCACTTGGAGCATCAGGTCTAGTTGACTCTGACAAATGGCATGATGGTGATCTTGGAGAGAAGAAGGGTGATTGATTTGCTGAAAAAAATGCTGAAGATGACGATGACATATTCCTTGAAGTCATGGCTGTCAAGGACCCGAACATGGAACTCTCTTCTTGAATATCCATGCTTGTAGTGGTATGATTCCCAGTTATGAAAGATATCAAATCCCATGCACGCACACGATTTATAAGAAGAGGCCGCTCTGAAATTGGGAAAATCATCCAATAACCAATATGGAAAAAAAGAAGCAAAACTGAATGTTCTACATTGTTATGTTGATGGTAGTTAAAATAAATAATATAAGAAGGAAAATGTTAATAGTGGCATCACCATCTAAGTTTTAGATCTCAAAATTTACACACACACACAAAATGAAGAAAGGAAATTTAAATTCATCAAATCACAAACAGAAAAAATCATTAGTAGGTAACAAGAGAATCAACTTATATTGAATACTTAGTTTACAGAAAGATTTTGATACTGAACAGTTAACATACAAGGAAAGATAGTATCTGTTTGGGACATATAACTTGCGGGGCATATGCAATAGACTCAAAAAATCAGTACATACTCAGCTCACTTGAACACACAGAATTCGTGGCTAAGTAATTCATTAACCAAACTCAAAAGCAAAGAAGAAAGCATCATCATAGGGAGGAAAATTATAACACCATCTCGGATTTTAAAAAAAGAAAAAAGAAAAAAGAAATGATAAAATAATAAAACTGCATTGTGATTCAGATCTGAATACTTACGAGGATGCCAAACTGAAACACAGTTTCGTAGATTCACTGTTTTGCCTCCAACCAATCAATCTCGTTTCTCTGAACGAATGAGGAAGGTCATAACGATTAAGACTTGGAACGACTTCAATTTATAAGTACAGCAACAGTGACAATAACGAACTCAAACAACCCACCATCATTACTAGAAAAATAGAATCACGTATAAAATATATAGTACATACTATACAATATACATATCAATAAGGCATCAAATAGGTCACAACTATTGAGTGAAAGGCCAAAAATGGAGAAACTAGTGAGACTGATTACAGTGAAGTGAGAAAATTGTGGGGTAGAGTATTTGGGAAACACCCATTTTAGAAAAGAAGAAAAAGGATAAACTTGTTGAAAATGAAGGCAAAAAGCTCGTACCTTTTTTCAGAAGGGGAGAGAACAAGTCTTGAGGATTCAGAAACTCTAGCTGTTTTTTGATAAGCACGCTCTTTTGTAAGTATATAACTAAAACCTGTCTCTGACCCTCCCTTCCTCTGCTTCTTAACTTAACCCTTTCACACTCTATTTATCTATCTATCTATCTATATTCTATGTATCAATCTTTTGCAATTATTTCTTCTGTGACTGTGACTCTCTTATCACTATTATCTATTATAATTTTTCTCTCTATCTTTGGACAGAGGAGTATTTTCATATATTTGCAAGACTGAGGAGAAATTGGTGTCAAGGGGAAGGAGCACGTTGGGAAGAAGGCAATGGGACCAAGGAAGGGATCTGACTAGGGTATGGTATGGTTTGGAATAGGAGTAGGCTCCACACCACCCCCATTTATACCACTGTTAAATTTGCAGATATGCAGTATGATTTGGGCATTTGTATTGTATGCATATTGTCAAAGTCGTTGGCTTTTTTTATCTGTGGGTGGCTTAAAAAGGCAGCATTGAATAAGATAGTCCAAAGCAAAACGTGGTGTTTTGTACTTTGTAGGACAATAATATATATGCATATGCGTGACTGACGTTTTTTAGGTTCTAACTTCTAAGGAATCCTTCCTCTGCACTGCCACCCTTCTATGATTTTTTCTCTCTCTTGTGCTGCTGTACTTCTCTTCTCCTCAGACCTTTTGAAAGGAACCAATGGTTAGCTAAATTGCAAGTAAAATAGCTCCAGTAGAATTCAATTTAGAATCAAGCACCCTATTACAATTGCCATTTTCATGACTCAAACTTTTGGATAAATTATTACCTGATCATGAAATATCATGTAGGATTGTGAATTTTTAAAATGTGAATAGAATGAGCATGACGCTTTAAGAAGATATCATAATTTCTCAAACGTTTCTTTTCCCCTAAAAATGTAAGGATTCAAACCTTTATCTTTTATTAAAAAAAATGCAATTTGCTTAGCTATGTGCCCTATCTTTTTATGTGGGTTTATTTTAAGAGTCTTTGGTAGCAAAGGTATTTACCTAATCAGTTTTTTTATATTTTATAAATTACTGATTTTTTTAAAATAACTTAAATACAATTTCGTTCTTTTTTATATATAATTAAAACTTATTTTTTGTAAAAGAAAAACTTTTTTTGGTACAAAAAGAATAACTTATTTAATATTTATACACTAATCTCTAAAGTAATATTTTTACTTTTTGAGACAAAATCATGTTTTTAGTTTTTACCAACTTTTTCGCAAAGCATATTTGTTTGTGAGTAATGCTATTACTTGAAGATGTACTCAACTCCCATTTAAGGCCTCCATCTAATAAGAAATATATCACATAAGATTGACTTGGTTAGTTGAATCTTAATGTCAAATGAAGGAAATATAGTCATTCTTAAGTCAAGGCATTAGACATGACAGGTTTGGAAGGCGAAAACACTAATTTTAGGATGGCTTTTTCTTATATATAATAATAAAAGGAACCTTTTCTCTTACTCTCCCATACTTCATTCATGGAGTATGGTACTCCCCTCAATCAACGACTGGGAAAGGATCTTTCAATTTTTTTATTGGATTTTTATGATATTTTATAATCAACACCTGGAAAAGGCCTAGAAACGTCTTCCGTTTTTTCCATACTCACATAATAAAAAGTTTAAAATAAAAAAAAGAATATTATTTTTTTTAACGTCAATGTAAGTTTTCAAAAAACTTTTCATTTACAAACAACCTAACAACAAAAGATCATTGACAAAAATCGAGCCCAAAATATTTTTGTCAGACGTTATCCAATTTTACTATGTGAATCACCTATCACTCAAAAGTTTAAAATGGAACGTAATTTTGAGTAAGCTGAGGAAAATGAAGAATGAGCCAAAAGATTGAATTATAAGTTTGATCTTGCAATATGTGTACAATGATTTCACAGAAACAAATTAAAGTATCAGTAAATGGGTACAGCACAACAATCCTTGCAAATAAAAGAGGAAAGAGAGGGAGAGGACACTACGAAAACCCAAAAGCAGCAAACAAACTGCGCATGATTATATATCATCGACACCTTTTATACAGTTAGTATGACAACCCCCCCTACCAAAACAAAAAAAAACTAAAGCGTTACTAAAAAACTTAAAAGAAAAACAGATTAAGAGCAGTAATAGATGAATGTATTGGTTTAAGGATTTTATTAAGGAATCAACATAAAGAGGGGAGAAATTAATGGGTAAAAATATTTATATAACATGTGTTTTTTTTTTGGAAATATTTTCTGAAAAGTTAATATTTTAATTTATTAAGTCAATTATGTGTTAGAATTTTATTAAAATAATTTGACTTTTTAAATAGTTATTATTGTAATTAAATTATTTTAATTAGATGATAATATATGATTGAGTTGACATAAATTAAAATTAAATCCTTATTATGTAAAATCTCTAATCTTATTTGGCAATATATATATATATATATATATATATATATATATATATATATATATATATATATATATATATATTGTTTTTAGCACAAACTACTTGCTCGGTTTATTTCAACTTTCAAGTATTTGTTTGTTTCTTTGAATAATAAATATCACCATCCTGGGTCACCGCCACAAAGGACCGTTTGGTTGACTTAAAGCAAATGGCATTGGTTTTCCTCCACATCTCTTTTCATATTTATTTTGAATTAATGTGATTAAATAAGAAAAAATAAAAATAATAAATAATATTAAAAAAATATAAAAATATATATATATATTAAGTTAAATCGCATTGGTGTTGTAACATTAGTGTGTGAAAGGTTCCTTTAAGTCAATGGGAGCACATGCCCCCATGTGAGACCAGATACGGATTTACGGTCATTCCAATCAATGGCTTGGATTAAGACACATCCCGCTAGGATAGGATAGGATATAAAATGACAAAACAAGCTTGAATTTGAGCTGAAATCCAGTAACGACCAAAAACTATGTCCCTACCTTTCTGGCCATAGCGGAAGGTAGCAAATTCATCATTAATGGGACCCAAAATGTGCCAAAACTTTCGTACTATATATAGCAATACTGTTATCCAAATTGTTGTATGGTTAATTTACCGTGAGAATAATCGACTGGTTGATTGGATGGCCAGCCATACTCATTCTAGACCAGTTGGTATTTAAATTTTCTCCAACACACCTTAAGGTTGCGGTGACATTCTTCTCCATGATGTAGCTGGGAAATGGGGATTCCCTCCCCCGCAGGGATCTTGTGTAGGATAGGATGTTTCTATCTTCAAGCTTGTACACAACCCCGAAAAAAAAAGTTGAATGATTTTTTTTTATTGGTATAAAAAATTGTATGATTTAAAATGGTTATGAATTTGGTTTAATTAAATTTAATGTGTATCTTAGTCAATTTGATTTGGTTTATGTTTATAAAAATAAACTGTTTACATAAATTGAACTAACTTTATTTATAATTAATTTTATAATTTTTCATATAATGAAAATAATATTTTATTCTGTTGTAAATGAAATGTATATAAATTTTCGCTTACTTTTTTTTTTTTGTCTATGATTAGTGATGGACTCAAACAATTTTGTTAGTAGAAGCAAATTTTTTTATTTTATCATATGAATAATTTTTATTTAAAAATTGTGATATTTATTATTATTTTTATATGTAGTATTAATATAATTATTATTTTTTAATGTGTATAAGTGTTAATTTATTTAAGAAGAATTTATATATAAATCATTTAAGATTGGTTCATAATTATGCATATAAATATATAATTCTATGTAATAAAATTAAATTTTATTTAATTAATTTATATTTAAGTAAAACTTTCTATTTTATAAGAGATAAAAATAATATGTTACAAAAATATATATATATATATATATTGATAGATTTTTTTTAATGGATGCCCCAAACCCACCAACGTGGGTACGTCCCTTCTGTGATTATTGTTTTTTTTTAATTTCAAATTTGTGATCACAACAATTATACGGGGTAGGTTCACTTCAAGTACTAACCGGTTCTTTATTTAAAAGTGGGACCTCCGAAAGAAGATGGTCACCATCCTAAGTTGGATCAATCAACTCAAAACCATAGGATACACCCCCCCACCCCACTAATTTTAAAAAAATAATGGAAATCATAGGATGTTTTTTCTTTTATCAATAATGATCACCTCACATTTTTAAAAAGAGTATAATATTATTTATATTATTTTTAAGAGATATAATTAATTAAAAATAATAAAATAATAAATAATATATATTAAATAATATATAAAAAATATTATTTAATATAAGAATATAAATCTTATTCTTTTATTTTTTAGTCAATAGATTGGTCCCACGAGTAGCTTACTCGTCGTAAGAGTGTTTGTCTTCGCTGTGTGATGAGCGAGAGAGCATGAGAAAAACCCCCTCCCCTACTTTCTTTCAAACTATTATTTTGGGCTGGTAAATGAGAATGCATCCTGCCAATTGCCAAGTGTTCGGATAGAAAATGTCAAAAGTGCTTATCTTTTTCGTAATAATAATAAGAGTTTTAGTAACAAATATCTTAAATGTGCTTGTTAATAAAATTGAAATAAAAAAATTTAAATGATAATTTTTTTAAAAAAATTTAATATATCAAAAAAATATCTAAATTTTTTTATTCTAATATTTTTTAATCAGTGTGTTTAACAAAATCCTAAAATAATAATATAACAGGTGGATATGAGTATTTCGTTATAGGAGAAGGTGTTGGGTGGCACAGCCGTAGGTGCGCAGGAGCCGACCTGAAAAGTGTTGGCTTTTAGGTTGCATTAGTGGGTGCACACTCTTTCATTAATTTGATATTTTAGGCTGCGTTGATGGTTGCACACTGTCTCATTACTTTGATTGCATACACTCATGAGTCATGGCTAACATAATTATGAGACCCACAAGTAGGAAGTCGTGTAGGGCCTTCTTTCTCAGCAATATCTTAAATGCTAATTGCTAAAGTATGGGCGGTCTCCTCACTAATAAAGTCATGAATATGAATAATTTTGAGGTAGTTATTGCCTGATGAGCACTCAAATAATTATTCCATCATGTACTTATTATTCTTTATTTTTTTTAAAAAGCTTAATTTTGTTATATCACATTAGCATCTCTTTACTGTTATGACAGTGCCAAAGACCCCTTTGTATATGTTATGGTCTCCACTCTCCATCTCTTTTCTTAAGCACAAGCTCCTATTCATGTAGTTGATCCTGTAGCTTAGACAGGGGTTTTACGGCTGTGTTTGAATAAAACAAATGAAAAGCCTAAACCGCTATACAATATATTCTATTATCCCTTAAAAGAAACGCCCTGACATTTTTGGGCTCATACTCAACTAAATACTAGGTGCAGTTATCTTTGGGAATGATTCAAATAGTTTTTTTAGTAAAAAAGTTATTTGAATAGAAATATCACATATTTCATAAAATTAATTTTAATTTTTATATAAAATTTAATGTATTATAAATTTTTTATAATATTAAAGATTAAAATTTATGATTTTAACTTATAAATTATTTCTTACACTTTGATATATAAATATTATTTTATCTTTAATTAAATAATTTTTTTAATTATTTTATATTTATTTTGATAATTCAATGTATAAAAATAATTTTTTTATATAATTTAAACGAAACAGATTAATTTAAAATAATTTTTTAACTAATATATCTAAACATAAAATTGACTCAATTATAATCGATTATAATAAAAATTTATATAATAATTAATTATTAAAATAATTAATTTTTTTACAATTATCTCAAATACACACTAAATTACAAAAATACAGGATTCAACAAGAGATTGTAACTATTTGACAGATAAATTTAAGAAAAAATTTGGTTTCAAGTTTTTTATAATTCTTCTCTTTAATTTTTTAATTATTTTTTATTTATTACTTTTAATTATATTTAATTAAGTTAATAAATACATAAAAAATGATTAAAGAAATTGAAGAGAAGAGTTAGAAGAAAAAAATTTACCAAAATTTGGTTCTAAATTTAAAGGAGTTAAAGGAGAGAGTGGGGTAGAAAGAGAAGCGGGTTTGAAGGTTATTTATTAATATTTAATTAAAAATAATTTAAATTTTTTAATACATTACTTTAATAATTTTTTAATTATTAAATAAATAAAATATTAATGACTTTTTATATTCACAAAATATTAATTATATTTATTTTTTATTTAATATTTATTTTATTAAATTGTAAGAGTATTATTAAAAAAATATCTTAAGAAAGTATAATAAAACTCTTTAATTAATAATGTTGAGGATAGACCATTAACAAACAAATCTAGACCTTCGATTTTGTCTGAAAATATGTGCTTTAGGAGTTGACTGATCACTGTTTTGGTGGCAGCAGTTGGAGGCATGTCGGCTTAAATTAGGCTACTGACTTACTGAGGTCCATTTAAGTCTAAGGCAACATGTTTTTGTGGCCAAGGACTTAAGTTCATAAAGAAATCAGTTAATTTAGAATTAAGCATACAATATCAGCTGAAAAAAAGGTGACTTTCCCCCCCCGATCTTCTATGGGAGACAAGCGCAATTCGCTGCTAAATTCTTGTGGTAAAAGTTTGGGTTCGTCTAAAAGGTAATTTCATTTCAAAAGGTGAAAGTAATTTCTAGAACAAAAGACAGTAAAAGCCAGAAGAAATCATATTCATAGAAAATGTGTTTTCGGGCTATTTTTAATATACACTTTTTAAAAAAGAGTGTATGATATATCATGTGATTTAAATTATTGATTTAATTATAAAAATAAGTAATAATTTAGATTAATTACAAAAATTTGTTTAGTAGATTTTTTTATATATTATTTTTATTTTATATTTTTTTTAGTTTTATATTTTTTTATGATTTCTAGCCATCGTCTGTTTTCGGTCGATCACTGTCCACCGTCGCTGACCACCAGCAGTCGTCACTCCTTTTTTTTAATGTTATACTATTTATTTTTTTAAGTTGCACAGCTTTATAAATAATATAATTTAAAATAATAGCAGTTAAAATTGTACCAGTCTTTTATTTTTTTAATAAATAACTGTGCATATCAAAAATCTTACAGATTTTAACTGACAATATTTTACACATACTGTAAGATTTTTAGTATGTACAGTTATTTATAAAAAAAATAAAAGATTGGTATAATTATAACTGATATTATTTACACAGTTATGCAACTTTTAAAAAAGGAACAGTATCATCGGCAGGTAAACAGTAACACTGGCAGGGGGTGAATAGTATTTTCTAGTATAAACAGTATTTTTTTGGTATGAATAATATTTTTTCGACATAAACAATATTTTTTTTCGGTGTGAATAATACTTCTAGCATACCTCTGCCATGAACAGTATATTGTCTAAAAAAAAAAACCTATCCAAAAAAAAATCTACTATTATAAGTAAAAATTTAAGTATATAGTATACCTAAATTTGATAAGGTACATAATAGCACCTGCCGTATATTCGAGCAGTTTACTAAACCCTATTTTCCCTTTGTCTTTTTAGTTTTAATAATAATCTTATTTAATACCATGACATCAAGGATCCAGACTAGACAAGATCAACAACTGGAAATGCCACAACAAAACCCTCAAACTTTTTTTTTTTTAATAAGATTACAAGGTGTCCCATACTCTTAGAGTATCTCAGCTTTGGAGTCGATTTGACCCTAATTACAAGATGCGTCAAGTGAATCTTAAACTCCTACATTATAGATAAAATCTACCCACATGAAATTTAATTTATCAATTGAACCAAATATCGTGGCATCCTTGTTCCTCAAACAGAATATGATGCACCTTATTTGCAGTGAGAATCCTAGTCAGCTAGCTCATCACTATATTATTTTAATGATGACTTTATTTTTAATTATTGTAAGATGCCTTGATTTTCAATTTTATCCTTCAAAGATTTTTTTCCCTGTCCCTAAGCTTAATAAAAAAATAATAGTAATAATAGTTTGACCGTTGTGGCTGTGGACACCAGCACGGCATGCCTCACGCCTCAATTGGATTGCCCCAATCTGACAATGCTGGTTTAACCATGAGACCATCGCATGTATAATCCTGGGCTCACTGTAACCTTAAAATTGATCCATTAATTTTTGAGCCCAATATACTGGCCACATAACTATTGAGTTTGAGCCCAATATTTAAATTGAGCGACTTTACACAGAAAAATCGGGGGGGGGGAGGGGAGGGAGAGGACATATGACCGACCCAAAACATAAGACATAAGACATAAAAAATAATATTAGATTTACAATTAAATACATAGCAAATTATTTTATACTATTAAACTAGTGTGTATATTATGCATTGCATGAATTTTTTAAAAATTTAAAAAATATAAATTAGAAGAGAAAATATTTAAAAATACATATATTTTTAAAAATTCATCTAAAATTTAAAAAGTATAGATTAAACAAGTGATGTTTAAAATTAAAGAAAATATACATAATTAAATTTAAAGAGAATTTAAATTTAATTTTTTTAAAGAAAAATTAAGAATTACACATGTCGTTATTTAAGAGAGTAGCATAAGAAAATTAACCACTTTCAAATAAGAGTACTCTAAGTTATTATATAATATAGGTGTGAATTAAATACTAATAATATAATATTCTTTTTAAGACTACAAGGTGTTCCATTTTTTTATTACACTATTAAATTGAAAAACACTATGGGATATCAGCTTAGAAAATAAAAAATACACTATTAGATATTGCGAGGGATAATTTAGTATTCTAGTATTTTAAACAAGGTTAATCTTATATTTGAAGAAGAGAAATGTGAATGATATGTTTTTAATGAACAAGTAGATTAATTGAGATACGTACAAGTTGACTTAAACATTACCTGATCGTAATACATAAAAAAATTACCTTAAATAAATAAAAAATACTATTAAAATGTTTGAATATTTTTTAACTATTAAACACTATAAATATATAATATCAAAATCTATATTATAAGTTTATAATAACACCCAAATGAAGTGATTCCTCAGTTTTCACTCCGGCCCGGGGGCAAGAGGATAATTTCTGTTATCATAGGCATAGCACTTAAGAAGTATGGAAACGAACACGGACACAGATACAGGACACGACACGGACACGAACACAATGACATATCAAATTTAAAAATTTTAAGATATGGACACGGCATGGACACGATATATGTATATATAATTTTGATTATAAACATTCTAAATATAATTCCTCAATGACAACATAAGCATATTCCTTTATAATTAAAAAAGAAACTAATAATAATTAAAAATTGAATCACTAGATCAGATTGAAACTCACTTGAAACTTGAACCATTAGTACACAGTGAACACAATGTATTGAGGAAGAATAGAAGATTTTTTTTGAGGGTGAGTCGGGTGATATTAAATTTATGGGCCGTAATATTAGTACACTACCATATAGTAATTTTTTTTTAAAAATTTTAATCGACTGTATCTAATATGTGTTTTCGGTGTGTCTAAAATGTATCCTGACTGTATTCGAATCGTATCTAAATAAAAAAAAATTATTTTTAATTAAACACATCCAAACACGTGACACACACATATTATATACATGTCAAAATATATTTATGTCAGACACATATATGATATCTAGACATGCCATTAAAATGGCGTGTCCGTGCTAGCATAGCACTTATTTATGGCTTTTTATTTATTTGTTTTATTTAAATATATGTTATGGGAGGAGGGTCTGTAGTTTTTCATTGTTCAATGTTGTCTCCCTGTACTCTGTAGTTGATCACCCAACAAGTTAAATGCTCAAACTCAAACATCAATTGGTCAAATACTTTTTGTCTGCAACTAGCAAGTTTACTCAATCGTTTATATTATGATAATTAAATTTGGGAATTTTGATGTCCGTAATTTGAATTTTCCTCAATTCCATCTATCCTTATCCCCTGTAAGAAGTAAACGAGAATTGAGTGCGTCTCAGTGTTTCCTCTGATCTTAGCATTTTTTTTATTTTGTTTTTCTCGACATTCAATTCATAGCTCTCAATCCCATTTAGGGGTTTGAGATTTTTGACGTCAATAATGGCACGGTTGTTTCTGCCTCTAGCTTTTCCGAGGAAGACTCTAATGGGTCTCACTGTGATCTCCCCTGCTCCTGTGAATGTGATTGTCCAATTGTAACTTACTTTGTTTCTATAACTTTTCTACTATCTGTTGGACCATGCTTCTTTTTGAAATAATAAAAGCTTACAGTTGCGGCGTATCATTCCTATTATTATTATTATTATTATTATTATTATTATGAAATATCATTCCTGTTATTGATATTGCGTTCCCGGGATTCTCTTTCGTATACTAATGGTTGTATTTGTATATATGCTATGTCAGTTGTTACCAGAACTCATTTTAAACACTTTTTGCTTCACTTATTCTTTGACGCTTGCATTTCTCCACATTAGAGCTGAATTTATGATTTGAATTTTCTTATCGACTCAGTCATCTTCGAATGATTTGTATGCATAATAACACCCCTGCCCCCAAAAAAAATAATGGGACTTGAGAGTGTGCAAGACTTTCTAAGTTTTATCTTTAAATTTTCAAAAATTATAGATTCTGTGTTGTATATATACAATTTTAAAAAAAAAAAAATTCAATTTAAACGAAAAGATTCAATGTCATGGTATCTAAATCTTTCCAAATTGCACCTTGATGATTATCATCTTTATCTTTGCAGCTTCAGGTTAATTGTTTTTGGACTACAGCAAAAAGTAGCATTAGATTTAGGCAATTCCTTGCTTCAGAGGTTTGTTTCTGTTTTCTGCGGTTCCATTCATTGCTATGAGCCTTTTTTTTTTTTGTTTTAAGTATGATTTCATGTTTTCATATGATAGTAAATCATCCAAATCTTTGAATTGTTGATATGACTTTTACAGCTAACTTTCCAAAAGGAGTGTTGCCGGCCTTTGTATTCTTCACTATCAGTAAGTTATAAATTGTGTTCAAACTTAGTTCCTTCCTGTCTGGTCACATGGTTATAGATGTTATACTTTTTTGTAAGCCTACACTCCACAGATACATTCAGATTGTATGGTTATGTATGGTCTGTTTGTTTGTTTAGCTGATCATGTGCATTCTTTTTTTCTCTTTCAGAGGGTTAAGCAATAGAGCAGGAGGATAATTTGTTCGGTTGCCAAAGAGGATTTACCAAAGGAAGTTGAAGAATCTACAATGCAGAAGCCAAGAGAAATATTCTTAAAGAATTACAGAATGCCTGATTACTATTTTGGCATTGTAAGTTTGCGGGAGCTAAGATTATGTTTTATTAATTTGTTGCGAATTTAAAATTTTCATCTTTTCTTGTGTTAATGATCTCTTGTTTGCATGGAACTATAACAGGTGGATCTGAAATTTTCCTTGGGAGAGGAGAGGACAATAATTAGCTCTAAAATTACTGAGTTTCCTCGCAATGAAGGTAGATTCTTATGGTTCCTTCACGATCATGTTTGATTGGCAGAAGTATGTGCATTGTCAATAATTAAGTAATTTACTAGTCTTTGTTTATAATAAATTTTCTTATTTTTGTAATTTATCTATGTTGTGGAACAGGTTCTTCTCCCCCACTAGTTTTAGATGGACAGGACTAAAATTAGTTTCAATTCAGCTCAATGGCAAGGCTCTGAAGGTATATATAAATATGGAGTTATTGTATATCTTCCTAACAGTTCCTTCTAATTACTTAAAATAGTAATTAGTAAGTGTTAAATGAAAAAGTAAAAGCATTTAATGTCATGGGAACATAGAAAAACATTTAATACTTTTTTTCTTTAAGTTATTAGGAGAATTCAATCATTAGGAGGATATAGAATTATTCATAAATATGTACATTTTTGGAATACTACCCATTGTGATGACCACTTTCTAAACATAATCAGTGATGGAATTTCTTTGCCATCTTGCAAGTTTAGCAGGCACTGAAGTTCAATTTAACACAGCTGTACCATGATTTTAATATTAAATAATGAAAACATGAGTTTGCTTTCAAAAACAATTTATGTGGGCGGTTATTGTCTAGCATTCTTTTAAATATTTCCTCTTATGTTAATGCATAGGAGGAAGGTTATCATTTGGATGCATGCCATCTAACAATCCAATCACCTCCTAGTGGTAAATTTGATCTTGAAATTGTTACTGAGATCTTCCCACAGAAAAACACATCATTAGAGGTAAATGAGATTTTCCTTTGTTGTAGATTCTGTTTCTTATTTGTATATATTGCTTATTCTGCTTCAGCTTGTCTATTCAATTTTGGGTTTGGGAAGGAGGTCGTGCTTAATATGAATTTGATTTTCTTTAGGGACTTTACAAGTCATCTGGGAATTTCTGTACTCAATGTGAAGCTGAAGGCTTCAGTAAAATTACATTTTATCAGGTATCTTGGAGAAGTTAATATCTGGAGTTGTTCTATATATATTGTTTGTAACAATTAATTTTCAAATAAAGTAATGGATTCCATCTGCCAATAGGATTGACCTGATATAATGGCAACATACACATGTCGCATTGAGGCAGATAAATCACTGTATCCAGTGTTGTTGTCTAGTGGAAACTTGATTGAACAAGGTGACTTGGAGGTGAGCTTCTCTTGAAATGCATAGTAATGACTAATGAAGACTATCTAGATGGTTACTATACTGTTCTTGGATGTTATTTATGCTTTACTGCAGAATGGCAACCATTATGCTGTCTGGGAGGACCCCTTCAAGAAACCTTGCTATTTGTTTGCCTTGGTTACTGGACAATTGAAGAGCAGAGATGACGCATTTATTACCCGTTCAGGACGGAAAGTATCCCTTAGGATCTGGACCCCTGCAGATGACCTACCTAAGACTGCACATGCAATGTATTCTCTGAAAGCAGCTATGAAGTGGGATGAAGATGTCAGTTTATGTATTTAATTTTATATTTATTTGATCTGTTATGTTACTTCGAATGCAAAATGTATATTGTTGGGATTCTGAAGATTTTCGCTGTCTTGTCATATGCTTTGTAAACAGGTTTTTGGACTTGAATATGACCTGGATCTCTTCAATATTGTTGCTGTCCCAGATTTTAACATGTAAGTTTTATCCACATGATTTTTGTGAAAGTTGAATTATGTAACCCTACATATATAATGCCTTTGAATATTATGAGATAGCATGAAAAGATCGTGGTAGAGAAAAATAATCTGTTGTACTTGTTTTTATAATGGTCAGGGTAGCCATGGAAAACAAGAGTTTGAATGTATGTCTCCTTCTAGTCAGCTTGTCTTGGATGGTTATCCTTGCTCAATTCAAAGCTTGTATTGGCTTCTCCAGAAACTGCTTCTGATGCAGATTATGCTGCGATATTGGGAGTTATTGGCTATGAGGTTTGTCACTATCATATATTAGCAATGCTAGAAAGTCATATTCTCAAAAATAAATTTCACTGGGTTTTGTTGATGTGACTAGAGCTCATTTCTTGTCTATTATGCAGTATTTCCACAACTGGACTGGCAACAGGTGGTGTAACATACCCTAGATCTTGTTATCCTTCAAGATTTTCTATGCTCTTATTCCCATTCATATCATGTTCTAATACTTTTTCCTCCTCAGTTCTATTTCAATTTTGATTTCTATTCAAGATATAAACGCATGCTCTTTCACACAAACACATCTGACATTTGTTAACAAGTTTTTGCAGTGGTTTTGCTGTTTGTATGTTTATATCTCTTTATTACCATGGGTATGTTCAAACTTGAATTAAGCTTTGCATTTAATAATATCAGAGTGACATGTTGTGACTGGTTCCAGCTTAGCCTGAAGGAAGTTCTCATTGTTTTTCGTGATTAGACACAGCCTCTTTACCTTAGTTACCAAGTTTCATTTGAGACATGAACAGTAATTTTTTCCATTGAGTTTTTGAATGTAATAACCTGCATTAATCATTGGCAGGAATTTTCATCTGACATGGGAAGCCGTATTGTGAAGCGTATCACTGATGTTTCACGACTTAGAAATTACCAGTTTCCACAGCTTACTTTCCTTTTCCCTTTCCCATTTTTGGTTATTATTTTGTGCAACTTCTGAGTTGATAGCTTCTTTGTTATGATTTTAGTTTCTGGTGGTTTAATTTACTATAACTTATCTTTTTGACAGTTCTTTCAACACAGAATTGACATGATGTCTGGATGTATTCTAATTCTAATGCTTTTATAGTTATATTATGATTTTCCAGGATGCAGGTCCCGTGGCTCATCCTGTGCGACCACACTCTTACATCAAGGTTAGAATTTGGAAATCCTTTCCTCTTATGCAGTTGTATCCAAAACTCAGTTCCTTTTTCTTTTAATCTATATGATTGTAAGTTTGTGTTTACCTTGTCTCATCTTCCTTAACAGATGGATAACTTCTATACAGGCAAGTTTTTTTTTTTTTTTTTATAAATTGATTTGTTTAAAGATATATTTGAAATTTTACTTTTGTCATATGAATTTCTTGAGCTTTTATCACTTATCTATCTATCTTTCTTGGAACCTTACTGAATTAAATTCTCATGTGGGCCTATCATCAATATCAAAATACAAGTACCTTTTTTTTTTGTTTTCAACTTTTGACCTCCAGTTTGGTAGTATATTTTTTTCATTATATCTAATTGTTGGTAATGGTATCTTTACATTTCTGCAGGTCTATGAAAAGGTTTGACATTTACAACTAAAATTTTCAATCCCTCCATCTCTGTGTCTGCCTGGCAGTTTGTTCTTATGATTCTATGTATCAGGGGGCTGAAGTTGTCAGAATGTACAAGACCTTACTGGGAAGTCAAGGATTCCGAAAAGTAAGAATGCTTGTTTATCATTGCCTAGTCTAATTTTGTTACTTGAGATACAAAATGGTTGTCTTTCAGATTCAACTCATACAAATTCCCTGTATTTCAGGGCATGGATCTTTATTTCAAGAGACAAGATGGGCAAGCTAACATGTGAAGATTTTTTTGCTGCCATGCGAGATGCAAATGATGCAGATTTTGCTAATTTCTTACTATGGTTTGTATCCTTGGTTTGAGTTTTCTTCCATTCCAATCCAGTTATTTTATGCCAATTTCATGTTATTCTCAACTAAAATGCACAGGTATTCTCAAGCTAGGACCTCTTGTCAAAGTAAATTCTTCTTACAATCCCGAAGTACATACTTTTTCTTTAAAGATTAGGTATACAAGCTTTATCTTTTCATCTCTCCATCTTGATTGGGTTGTTTATAGGGACTGTCGAATCTGGTAGAGGAATCTGTCCAGATTCATAGGTATCAGTTTAGGAGAAATAAATCTAAATCAAATCAATTCATATATGTTTAGGAAGTTTTTTATCTTTATAATTTGTTTCCTATTTTCTCTCCTGATTTGTAGGAGATTTGCTTTTCTGTTTATTTCCTTATTTGTAGCAGAATTGGTTATTCAATTCTGCATAAATACCCTATGTACTGTTCACTGATGATTCATTGAGAAATAAAATATTATCTCTCAAAACCTAGATGGTATCAGAGCTTCGGCTGTGACCTCTTTCAACCATGGTGAAGATGGCGATGACCGGTGCTTCCACAAACAAGTCTAGCACCTCAATAGAGGCTCCGAGGACTGCTCAAACAGGATCTTCCATAGCCCCATTTGATACTTTCTCACAAAACCCAAGCCTACAACTCACTGTGCATCGACTCAATGGAAAAAACTACATTGAGTGGACTCAGTCTGTGAAGTTGGCCATATATGGGAAAGGAAAATTGGGGTACCTTAATGGAGAGATCAAGCAGCCCTCCAAGGATGATCCTTCTTTTACAAAGTGAAAGTTAGAAAATTCTCTCATCACTGCCTGGTTAATCAACTCCATGGAACCAACAATAGGAAAGCCCTATTTGTTTCTACCTACAACCAAAGATGTTTGGGATGCAGTTCGTGATTGGTACTCAAATTTGGAGAATTCCTCTCAGATTTTTGACTTAAAGACACAACTTTGGCAGTTCAAACAGGGTGATCAAGATGTCACATCATATTACAACTTGATGATGACTCTTTGACAGGAGTTAGACCAGTGCTATGAAGATGATTGGGAAAATTCCAAAGATGCTGCTCGGTTTAAGAAGAAAGAGGAGAATGATCGTGTGTACATGTTTCTTGCTGGACTTAACCGAAGTCTAGATGAAGTAAGAGGAAGAATCCTGGGCAGCAAGCCCTTACCTTCTATTAAGGAGGTCTTTTCTGAAGTTCGATGGGAAGAATCAAGGAGGAGGATAATGCTGAATACTCATGAACCATCCACAACTCAGGAACATGAAAGTTCAGCACTTGTGACTAGAGAAATTTCTTCAGAAGATAATAAAGGGAAGAAACCCTGGTGTGATCATTGCAAAAAACCATGGCACACTAAGGAGACTTGTTGGCTGATCCATGGAAAGCCACCTAATTGGAAGAAGAAATCCAACAGAGGTGGGCGTGCCTTCCAAACCACTGCTGAGGAGAGTCAAGAGCCTCCACCTACTTCAGAGACAAACCCGTTCACAAAGGAACAACTAGAGCACTTGTACAAACTTTTTTCTCCGAAAATGACAATCAATCCTTCTTGTTCTTTGGCCCAAAAAGGTACTTATCTTACTACTGCTATTTTTACCCAAAAACCTCAAAATCCTTGGGTTATTTACTCCGGAGCAACTAATCACATGACTGATTACTCAAAACTATTTTCCTCCTATAGTCCTAGTGCAGGGAATAAAAAAATCAGAATTGCTGATGGAACTCTCTCTGCCATAGCTGGAATTGGATCTATCCCCCTCTCACCTTTAATGACTCTCCATAATGTTCTTCATGTTCCTAATTTGTCTTGTAACCTATTGTCCATTAGTAAATCAACTCTTGACATGAGTTGTCGTGTTATTTTTGACTCCTCTGGTTGTAAATTTTAGGAATTGACATCGGGGAGGACGATTGGCAGTGCTAAGGAAGTTGATGGTCTCTACATCTTTGAAGATGGTTCTACTTTGAGTGGGCACCTTCAAAGTATTTGTTTCAATTCTGTTTCTGGATCAAAGGAAAATGAAATAATGTTATGGCACTATAGGTTAGGCCATCCCAATTTTTATTATTTACAACACTTGTTCCCTGAATTTTTTAGAAATAAAAATCCATCTTCCTTTACTTGTGAGACTTGTCAATTTGCTAAACATCACCGCACTATCTATCCTGCTCAAGCTTATAAACCATTTAATCCTTTCACCATCATTCGTAGTGATGTTTGGGGACCGAGTCGTGTAACTACCCCTGCGGGCAAACGATGGTTTGTAAGTTTTATTGATGACCACACTAGGCTATCTTGGGTGTATTTAATGAAAGAAAAATATGAAGTTGAAAACATTTTTAAAACCTTTTTCACTATGGTTCAAACTCAATTTCAACAAACAATTCAGATTTTTAGAAGCGATAATGGAAGACAATACTTCAATAAGTATCTCAAACAATTTTTTGTAGAAAAGGGCATTGTGCATCAAAGTTCATGTGTTGATACCCCTCAACAAAATGGGGTAGCTGAAAGGAAAAATAAACATTTGTTAGAGGTAGCTAGAGCCTTACTGTTTCAGGCTATGGTTCCTACATATCTTTGGGGGGAAGCTATCTTAACCGCAACCTATTTGATTAATAGGATGCCTAGTAAAGTCTTAAAATTTAAAACCCCCCTTGGTATGCTTCTCAACTATTTTCCAACAAACAGACTATCCTCTAACTTACCTCTAAAAATATTTGGATGCACAGCCTTCATACATGTTAATACACCAAATCTAAGTAAACTTGATCATCGGGCAAAAAGGTGTGTGTTTGTTGGGTATGCTCCTTCTCAAAAGGGGTATAAATGTTTTGATCCGATCACTAAGAAGTTTTTTGTGACTATGGATGTTACCTTTTTTGAGTTAAAACTGTTTTTTCAGTCTCATCTTCAGGGGGAGAAACAGTAGAAGACTCGACAAAATATCTTACTATTGATGAGTCAAACATGTCAATTAATGAGTCAAACGTGGTAAATAATGGAACAAGTCCTGTGAATAATGAAAATTCTGGTATTTGCCTTGTACCAAGTAATGAAAATCCTACCAGTCATGACTTGGTACTAGGCTATGAGAATATTAGTGTTTCTTCTCCGTCAGAAAGCAATGAAGCTGAACCCAGAAAGGGAATTGAAACTAAGAAAAAACACAAAGGTATGGAACCCTTTGAACGCTTCTATATAAGGAAGAACCATACTCAAAGAGTAGAGAATTGTGATCCTTTGCACCACCATGAATCCAAGGACCCACCAGGTAATCCTTATCCTGAAATTAATCAGCTAATTGAAATTGGTTCTGAACCTGTTTCAAATTCTAAACCCACTAAGTTGATTGATTGTGACCTTCCTATAGCTATTCGGAAAGGTGTTAGATCATGTACCCAACACCCTCTATCTAATTTTGTGTCTTATGAAAAACTGTCACCAAATTTTCATGCTTTTACCTCTCAATTGTCATGTATGGAGATTCCAAAAAATGTACAGGATGCCTTAGAAATTCCAGAGTGGAAGGAAGCTATCCTAGAAGAGATGAAGGCTCTTGAAAAAAATCAGATGTGGCAAATGGTGGAGCTGCCCAAAGGGAAAAATACAATGGGATGTAAATGGATATTCACTATAAAGTACAGATCTGATGGCTCTATCGAAAGGTACAAGGCTAGGTTGGTTGCCAAAGGCTTCACTCCAACTTACGGAATTGATTATTCTGAGACCTTTGCTCCAGTTGCAAAACTGAACACGGTGAGAGTCCTTTTATCCCTTGCAACTAATCTAGATTGGCCTTTGCAGCATCTGGATGTGAAAAATGCATTTCTAAATGGGGATTTGGTAGAGGAAGTGTATATGGATGCACCCCCGGGATTTGAAGAGAAATTTGATTCAAAAGTCAGCAAGCTAAAGAAGTCCCTATATGGTCTAAAGTAATCACCACGAGCATGGTTTGATAGATTTACACAGTTTGTAAAGGGACAAAAGTATATACAAAGTCAAGCCGATCATACTATGTTTGTAAGGAGGTCAGTATATGGAAACATTGCTATTCTGATTGTATATGTGGATGATATAATCGTCACAGGAGATGACTGGACAGAAATAAACAGGTTGAAAGAGGCACTAGCTTCAGAATTTGAAATTAAGGATCTCAGATCCTTAAGATACTTCCTGGGAATGGAAATAGCACACTCAAAAAGGGGGATTGTCCTCTCACAAAGGAAGTATGTTCTTGATCTTCTTAAAGAGACAGGTATGAGTGGATGCAGACCAGCAGATACTCCCATTGATCCAAATCAGAAACTTGGGGACAGCAAAGAGAGAACACCAGTTGACACTTCCCGGTATCAAAGGTTAGTAGGGAAATTGATTTATCTATCACATACACGGCCCGACATTGCATTTACAGTTAGCCTTGTAAGCCAATTCATGCATTCACCCTATAAGGAACACCTTGAAGCTGTCTACCGGATCCTAAGATACTTGAAGAGTGCTCTTGGAAAAGGTCTATTCTTTAAGAAGACTACACAGTAAACTATAGAGGCCTATACTGATGCTTGCTGGGCAGGATCAGTCACGGATAGGAGATCTACATCAGACTATTGCACATTTGTTTGGGGTAACTTAGTTACATGGCATAGCAAAAAATAAAATGTTGTGGCAAGGAGCAATGCTGAAGCTGAATATAGAGCCATGGCTCAAGGAGTTTGTGAAATGTTATGGCTGAAGAGAATCCTTGAAGAGTTGGGAACCCCTGTTAGTCTACCATTGAAACTATACTGCGACAATAAGGCAGCTATAAGCATAGCACAAAACCCAGTATAACATGACCGCACTAAACATGTGGAAATTGATAAACACTTCATTAAAGAAAAGGTTGATGAGAAAGTTATTTGCATGCCATTTGTTCCAACTGCACAACAAGTGGCTGATATTCTCACTAAAGGGATCTCTCAACCTAAGTATGAACTTCTTGTGAGCAAGTTAGGCATGACAGACATCTATGCACCAACTTGAGGGGGGTTGTCGAATCTGGTAGAGGAATCTATCCAGATTCATAGGTACTAGTTTAGGAGAAATAAATCTGAATCAAATCATTTCAGATATGTTTAGGAAGTTTTTTATCTTTATAATTTGTTTCCTGTTTTCTCTCCTGATTTGTAGGAGATTTGTTTTTCTGTTTATTTCCCTTATTTGTAGCAGAATTGGTTATTCAATTCTGCATAAATACCCTATGTACTGTTCGCTGATGATTCATTGAGAAATAAAATATTATCTTTCAAAACCTAGAGGGACTTAGGTTTTGATTTTATTTTTGGGATATTTTTCTTTGACAATATGTTTGATGGGGGAATTTCTGCAGTCAAGAGATACCACCAACTCCAGGGAAACCAGTTAAGGAACCCATGTTCATTCCTATGGCAATAGGTTTGCTTGATTCAACTGGCAAGGGCATTCCTATTTTGACTATTTATCATGACGGAACTCTGCAGTCTGTTTCAAGCAATGATAAACCAATCTACACTACAGTCCTTCGAGTCACCAAGGTTTGATTATAACTATTTTCTGACATGGATTATAACTATTTTCTGACATGTGTTTCTAACTCTCATGTTCTAAGCTATTCCATTGAAATCATTTATACCTATCAAGCAGGCTTTCGACATATATATTTGTTGAAAACGTGTAAATATCTTTTATATATCTTTTATATATCTTTTGTATTTATGTAGTTTCCTTGTATAGGCTAATCAGATCATAACCCTAATCCTTGTATTTATTATCATAGCTTTATATATACCAGCTCTCTATCGTGTAGTTTAGACACGCGGTTTCATCATATGTCTCTCTTCATTTCTCTCTTTTAACATGGTATCTAGAGCCTAAAGAGAGGCAACCCTAGAATCACAAGCATACCCGGTGGGTCCACCGCCTCCCGTGAAAATTTTTCTGCCAACCGTATTTCCCTTCCGGTTTGCTTGACCTTTCTCCCTTGCCGTGACGTCTTTCCCGCTCTTTTCTCTCTCGTTCGCCACGCCACCGCCGTCCGCCGCCGTTCGCCGCCTTCTTCTTTCCGGCCGCCACCACACCGTTGGAACCGCCTCCTCCGACCGGCCGGACCCCGGCCCGGCCCCAAACGCCGCCGTAATGCGCCCCCACGTGCCGCCCGTCTCCGCAGCCACCCAGCCACCGCGCGGCCTGTTTTCCGGCGCGTGACGGCGCGTCCGACCGCCCCTCCGGCCGCCGTTCCTCTCGTTTGACTCGTCTTGGCTTCCTCTACGACGATCTGCCCTCAGATCCGTGTTTTCTTGCGTTGGATTTTTCAGGTATCTTGTGTTTTCCATTTTTGCCCCTTATCTTCTGACCTATGGCAAGTTCTACCTCTCCAGATGGTTCTAAAGATCAACCCAAGGCTGAGCCTCCTGTTTTCACAAGTTACCTCCATACCCCTCTCTCTGCTGATAAATTAGATGGCAGCAATTATGATACTTGGGCTTCAGACATCAAGTTATGGCTTGAAAGTTAAGGCTATGAAGACCACCTCACCATAGACCTTACCTCTATACCTGCGGAGGAATAACCTCGGTGGAAGAAAATTGATAAACAGTTGTGCGTTGTAATCAAGTCCACCATCCACTCCTTTCTCAAGCAAATCTTCCGTGCGCAGACCACTTGTGCTTCCATTTGGGACCAAGCCAAGGTTCTTTACACTAATGACACTCAGCGATTATATGGGGTTTGTCACAACCTCATGAGTCTTATTGTTCCTCGTCAGTTTGATGGACCTATGTCTGCTTACTTGGGTAAGGTTCATGGTGCTCTGCATGATTTCAATGAGTTGCTACCCCCTGCTGCTACCCCTGCGCAAGAACTCGAGCAACGTAGCACCTTTTTCATGCTCATGGCCTTGTATGGGTTACCTCCAGAATATTCTGCTAATCGTGATCAGATTTTGGGCTCGCCTACTATTCCCACTCATCCCTCAGCTTGGTCCTCTTTGCTTCGGTCCCAATGAAGCAATCCTCCGGTTCTCCCTACCTCCGCCCCGCTTGATATTACGCCCTCGTCTCCCACGGTGCCAATCGTGGTCGTTCTCATCCCGGCACCTCGGGTAGACCTCGTCCGGTGTGCATTCAGCAGTAACAGATTGGGTCATACCGAGGATCGTTGTTGGACCAAAAATGGCCGTCCTCCACGGCCGCCCATATTGCCCAAGCCACCGTCCCCGATTTACCCGAGTCCTCTCGCTCCACCGACCCCATCTCCCAGCACCTATGCGCAGATTTTCTCTCAAATGGTTTGAGCAACAACAGGCTTCTAACTCTACGCATCCGTTGAACACACCGGTAATGCATTTGCTTGTCTCTCTCAATTCCCATCATTAGGTCCTTGGGTACTTGACTCGGTGCTTCGACCATATCTCCGTAATAAACGTCTTTTCTCCAAATTCTCTAACTCGCTATTTACCTATAATTACTTTAGCAAATGGTTCCCAAACACAACCCGAAGGATTGACACTTGTCCATCCCTCCCTTCTCTCGTCTGTTGATTCTTTTCTTTATGTTCCTGGTTGTCCTTTTAATTTACTTTCTATTAGTCGTTTGACCGTTCTTTAGATTGTCGCATTAGTTTCACTAAAGACTCGTCATTTTGCGGACCGGAGTTCGGGACGGATGATTGGCGCGGATGTGAGTCTAATGGCCTTTACCAGCTCTCTGCCACCTCTCGTGTGTGCTCTGTTATCGATTCCCCTCTTACCATCCATGCTCAGTTGGGTCATCCTAGTCTTGCCAAGTTACAACAAATGGTGCCAACTTTTTCTAAGTTATCTACTTTACCTTGTGAGTCGTGTCAACTTGGGAAACACACACGTAGTTCGTTTCCCGATCGAGTGTGTCGTCGAGCTGCGTCTCCTTTTGCTTTAGTTCATTCTGATATTTGGGGTCCTAGTCGTATTGCCTCTACTTTTGGGTCAAAATACTTTGTTACTTTCATAGATGATTATTCTCGATGTACTTGGTTATTTTTAATGAAGAATAGATCAGAGTTGTTTTCAATTTTTCAGATCTTTTATAATGAAATCAAAACTCAGTTCGGTGTTCTGATTCGTATTTTACGTAGTGACAATGCCCGTAAATTTTTGTCTCACAATTTTCAAAATTTTATGGCATCTCATGGCGTTCTTCACCAAACATCCTGTGCCTATACCCCTCAACAAAATGGGGTTGCTGAACGCAAAAATAGACATCTTATTGAAACAACTCGGACCCTTTTATACCATGGTCATGTTCCCTTTCGTTTTTGGGGCAATGCGGTTCTCACTGCTTGCTATTTGATTAATCGTATGCCCTCTTCTGTTCTTGATAACCGGGTCCCCCATTCTGTTTTGTTCCCTCACCTACCCCTCCACTCTCTTCCGCCTCGTGTCTTCGGGTCGACATGTTTTGTCCATAATATCACTTCTGGTCTTGACAAACTGTCTGCTCGCTCCATCAAATGTGTTTTTCTTGATTACCATCGGTCTCAAAAGGGTTATCGGTGTTTTTCACCCACTCTTAAGCGTTATCTAGTCTCTGCCGATGTCACATTCTTCGAGTCTGTTCCTTTCTTTGAGTCTCCTGACCTGCCTCCTCCACCCATCACTGAGGTCCTTCCTACTTTTCCTTCTCTTGTCCCTGTTGACCCTGCTCCATCACCACCTTCTCCTATTGGTGCCCCGGTCCCCTACTACGGCCTCTCCAAGTTTATAGTCGTCGGCCACGCCACCACCACTACCACCACCACCATCAGCGATTGTAGAGATTACTTGAAGCTCCTTTGGCCTCTCATCCGGCACCACCTCCTTTACCAGCTCCGGCACTGCCTCCTGCGTCCGACCTTCCCATTGCTCTTCGAAAAGGTATTAGATCCACTCGTAACCCTTCTCCTCACTATGTTAATCTCACTTACCATCGCCTTTCTTTATTGCATTATGCTTGCCTTTCCACTTTGTCTTCGTGTCTATTCCCAAATCTCTAGGTGAAGCTTTATCTCATCCCGGATGGCGACAAGCAATGATTGATGAAATGTGTGCACTTCGAGCAAAGTGGTACTTGGGCACTTGTTCCTCTTCCTCCCGGAAAATCTGTTGTTGGTTGCTTGGTGGATTTATACGGTCAAGGTTGGCCCCGATGGCACTCTTGATCGCCTAAAGGCTCGTTTGGTGGCAAAGGGGTATACCCGAGATATTTGGTTTGGATTATGGCGACACTTTCTCCCCAAAGGGGCGAAGATGGCTTCGTTCGCCTTTTTCTCTGCTATGGCTGCTATTCGCCATTGGTCCCTTCATCACCGGATATCAAGAATGCTTTTCTTCATGGTGATCCGGAAGAAGTCTACATGGAGCAACCTCCAGGGTTTGTTGCTCGGGGGAGTCTTCGGCCTCGTGTGTCGTCTACACAAGTCCCTGTATGGTCTCAAACAATCTCCCGGGCTTGGTTTGGTCGATTCAGTACTGTTGTGCAGCGAGTTTGGTATGACTCAGAGTGAGGCTGACCACTCTGTCTTCTATCGCCATACAGTCCGAGGCTGTATCTATTTGATTGTGTATGTGGACGACATTGTTATCACCGGCAGTGATCACCAAGGTATAACTCAGATAAAACAGCATCTCTGTCATCACTTTCAGACCAAAGATCTTGGCAAACTTCGTTATTTCTTGGGAATTGAAGTGGCACAATCCAAGGATAGCATAGTAATCTCACAAAGGAAGTATGCTATGGACATTCTTGAGGAAATAGGACTATTGAATGCAAAGTCGGTTGACACCCCTATGGATCCCAATGTTAGACTTTTACCAGATCAGGGGGAGCCATTTTCAGACCAAGGTAGATATAGACGATTGGTTGGAAAACTTAACTATCTTACTGTTACCCGTCCAGATATCTCCTTTGCGGTGAGTGTGGTGAGCCAATTTCTAAACTCACCTTGTGAAGGGCATTGGGATGCAGTGATTCGTATTCTCAGATATATTAAGGGAGCTCCAGGAAAAGGCCTTGTCTATGAAGACAAAGGACACACTCAGATTGTAGGGTACTCAGATGCTGATTGGGCAGGTTCTCCTATCGATAGGAGATCAACTTCTGGTTATTGTGTATCCATTGGGGGTAATCTGATTTCCTGGAAAAGTAAGAAACAAAATGTGGTTGCAAGATCAAGTGCCGAAGCAGAATATCGAGCCATGGCCTCAGCTACTTGCGAGCTCATTTGGTTAAAACAGCTTCTTAAAGAGCTTCAATTTGGAAACGTTATGCAAATGACTCTTATTTGTGATAATCAAGCTGCTTTGCATATCGCTTCCAATCCAGTATTTCATGAGAGAACCAAACACATTGAGATAGACTGTCACTTTATCAGAGAAAAGATTTTGTCTGGAGACATCACCACTAGCTTCGTCAATTCAAATGATCAACTAGCAGATGTTTTCACTAAGTCTTTGAGAGGTCCTCGGATAAATTATATTTGTAACAAGCTTGGTACATATGACTTATATGCTCCAGCTTGAGGGGGAGTGTTGAAAACGTGTAAATATCTTTTATATATCTTTTGTATTTATGTAGTTTCCTTGTATAGGCTAATCAGATCATAACCCTAATCCTTGTATTTATTATCATAGCTCTATATATACAGCTCTCCGTCGTGTAGTTTAGACACGCGGTTTCATCATATGTCTCTCTTCTGTTTCTCTTAACAATATTCTAGCAGGTTGATAACCTGTGATTGCAATTTACACACTTTCTCTTCATGGGTTAGGAAATAACATTTGACTCCAAATTCATTGTCGAATAATTTTGAATCTTGAATTTCTTCATTGTTTGGGAAATTTACAATCATTTTGCATTCTCGTTTTCATCATGACATCTGGTCAATCACTTTTCATCATAACATGTGACACTAAATCTTAAAGGCTATAATCTGACCCGAGCATATTCCTCAGGAAATGATCTCCCCCTTCCCTCCAAGTCTCCAATCAAAAACTCTTGGGATGGGAATGTATATGGGGATGAGGGTTTTTGGTTTCTATCAACAGATTTTATTTTTTGTGCTATGCAATAAGATTATGAATATATTGTGATTATGATAACAGAAAGATTCAATTGTCGTATATTACAAGGTGAGTATGTATGCTGATATTTGAAGTGAAGAAAGAGTTGGAAACTCTAAATCCAAGATAGCATGCCCCTTCTCAAACGTTATTTGAAAGAGAGTTGAAAATTTTGTCTACCAATATATTGCTGAGCACAGATCCCAATAATGACTGGCATTTGTTGAAATGGATTGTTAAGGTGCAGAACATGGTTGGGCTTTTCTTATTCATATGAATGATTGATAAGTTTATTTGTATATGCTGCAGATAGAAGAAGAATTTGTGTTCTCTGATATATTTGAGAGGCCTGTTCCATCTTTGTTAAGGGGATACAGTGCTCCTATCTGCCTTGAATCTGATCTAACTGATGGCGATCTGTTTTTCCTACTGGGTAATGATTCTGATGAATTCAACCGGTTTGTCTTTTTAAAAGTTGCATTTTTTTTTTATTTGATAACATACTGGAAATTTATATACTGGCTTATTTATATGATCATTATGATGTAGTTGGGACGGTGGACAAATTTTGGCACGTAAGCTTATGCTCAACTTAGTGGATGATTTGCAGCATAACAAACCATCGATTCTGAATCCCAAGTTTGTGGATGGGTTCAAAAGCATACTACGCGACTCAAGTCTGGACAAAGTATGCTGAGGGAAACTTTTCCTCAAGATTATTCCTTTTGTTTGCCTGTTTTATTCTTTTTTATCTTTTCTTGGTGGAGGTTGTATCATGTGGATACACTGATTGAACTGTATGCACTTTGATTATCTACGAATTTGTGGCAAATGCAATCATTCTGCCTGGAGAAGGAGAAATAATGGACATGATGGAAGTTGCTGATCCTGATGCTGTTCATGCTGGTCGAACTTTCATCAGGAAGCAGCTTGCAAGTGAACTGAGACCAGAGTTCCTCAGCACAGTATGCCTTCTTCTCTGGAGCCACCTGGAATTACTAAATGAAATATCTTTTATTCTTCCTTGTATATATCTCTTCAGTACTGAACATGATTGCTTACCATGTTGCAGGTAAAAAATAATAAGAGCTCAAAAGAAAGTGTGTTCAATCATTCTGAGATGGCCAGGCGTGCTCTGAAGAATCTTTCTCTTGGTATACCTTAAGTTTTATATAAGCATGCATTCACAAACTTGGTGTTAGCAGTTCATCACTAATTTTTTGTAAGTTTTTGATAGCCTATCTTGCATGCTTGAGGATCAAGAGATCTCTGACCTTGTGCTGCATGAGTATAAAACTTCTACAAATATGACTAAGCAGTTTGCAGCTTTGGCGGCGATAGCCCAGAACCCTGGTAAAACTCGTGATGAAGTTCTTGCCGACTTTTATCGCAAGTGGCAACATGACTTCTTGGTAAAACTTCTTCTCTAGAGCTCTTTGTTATTTGAAATAAATCTTCTTCTTCTTCTATTTGGAATGTTTTCTTTCATTCTTTGACAATATATCCATTATATAAATTATAACTTCCTATGATGATGGTGAGGCTAGATTAAACTATCATTTTGTGAAGCTAACCATTATCTATAAAAACTCCTCCCCTTCCTTCTGGACTCCTTTTGCAACATAAGTAGCTTTCCAAAATCTTCTTTTCTGTTTTGGCTAACTGCTAAATGCAATATATTGTATTTCTTTCTCCAACATATGTGCATCTGTTCAGTTTTATTTTAGAAGTGATCCTACCTATGATTTTATTCTGTAATACAGTGGAAGTCTTCTAGAATAATAATTTGTACTTCCAGGTGGTGAACAAATGGTTTGCTCTTCAAGCAATGTTAGTCATTCCTGGTAATGTTGAGAATGTTCAAAAACTGTTAAACCACCCAGCATTTGACCTGTGTAATCCAAATAAAGTGTACTATCTCATTGGAGGTTTCTGTGGGTCTCTGGTGAACTTTCATGCAAAGGATGGGTCAAGTTACAAGTTTTTGGGAGAAATTGTGCTACAACTTGACAAACTTAATCCTCAGGTATGTTCACATCAACCATTTTAAAATTATAGATTCTTTATTCATGTTATTATCAGTTATGTTATCCTTATGTAATATGATATTTTATTGCTTTTGTGGAATGTAGGTTGCCTCACGAATGGTGTCAGCTTTCTTAAGATGGAGGCGATATGATGAAAATAGCAAAAACTTGAAAAGGTATCCATTGGTTACTTGTGTTGCAAAATTGTCATGTCTTGACATTCTCCTACTGTCTATCTTCTCTTCCTCAGCCTTTTCCTTTTTAAAATTTTTTCATGTGTCATTAACCACATGTTTGCAACAAGAAAGAACTTATTATTTTGCCATATTCCATCTTGAGACGGATGCCTTTATGTTATTTTGTATGATAGGTAGCTATTTTCTTAAATTATTGAATCTCGTTTCTGGCGTTCAGCCTTCCTCCTCAAGCATTAGTGGTGTTTTGCAGGCACAGCTGGAAATGATTGTGTCTACTAACGGACTGTCGGAGAATCTATTTGAGATTGCTTCCAAAAGCTTAGCTGCTTAAAGTGTTTATGCATGAACAGCCGCCAAGCTATCTTTTATACGGTTTTGATGTATTGCTGGAATACGCAATAGCCCATCATTCCAATATCTGGTACAAGCATGGCGCCAATCTTAACTTGCGATGCTTACTTGTGTCTGATTTCTTCAACAATTTTCTAAGGATGTATATTATATTACGTAATAATAAGAGAAATTTTACAATTTTATCTCGGTAATATAAAATGGTGGTTGAGAGGATCATGGTTCGTTATACCGTTTTTATTTGTGTTGGTATGGTAGCAAATTTGATATGGGGATATAAAATACACGGTGTTTTATACGTTTTTAATGTTAGAATATAATCTTCATTTTTAGTATGATAGTAACAAAAAAGTTGAGAAGTATGTGATGACTTTGTTGTGAACGTTGCTGTCTAGTTGACAGTATTGACTGTTGATTAATTGGATCCATATAACACCCTAACAATAGGGGTGGACTTGGGATCCTCATTAGAAAAATTTGTAAAATTATAAGGACTTAATTATAATTTTTAAAATAACTTATTTAAAACTTTCAAAAAGTATCTGAACCTACAGATTAATTTAATCTAAAAAATTATATCTTATTTGAAGAGTGTTGTAATGTAAAGGACAAATCAGCATGACATCTTTTCAACGGTAGAATTCATGGAGCTTGGTACAATGGTTAAGGGAATGCGCTTCCTGTTTTGACTACTCAAGTTTAAACTTTTTTGGAGTACATTGGGGAATTTATTAATTATCGTAAAAAAAAAATTGTACGGTACTCGTAGAAAATCATACGTTTACACTCGTGTTAGATACAATATTTTGTTTGTTAAATAATTTTTTTATAGTCAATCATAATAAAACTAAATCAAATGGCAAGAGTAGATATAATAATGATGTAAAAAAAAATTAAAAATAAACACAGAGGAGTGTTGCTTTTTTATGTGGACTTCTCACAAATTTTTGACAATTTTTTATGTACTCGCTAAATAATAATTTTTAAAAAAAATTATGAACAACTCAAATTCTTCAATCTTCACAATCCTAACATAGTCAGTCCAACAATCATTTTCCTGAAGAATATTATCAATATCACTTGCTTAATTTATATTATATTTATATATTTGTAAAAGTAACTAAACCAACAGTCCAAAAAAAAAAATAGTAACTAAACCATATTCTATAAATTATTTTCAAGTTTTTTTTGTCACACAAATTATATATCCTTTGGCCCCTGTTCTAAGAGTACAAGACTCTTGCTGCATTAAATTAGCAACGAGACATCTGTTTAACTAACCAAATGAGCATCATGTGGTAATCTTTTGATTTATTTATATTATTCTACGAAAAGATGTATGCTCGTGTCAAGGCCTGAAAAGTCATCTTTGTAAAGCTTTGTTTGCATTCGCAGAAGTCAATCAGAAAGGGTGGAGTCGTGGAAAGAAAAAGAAGTAGCAGAATGCCTTGATAGTTTGATTTTTCACTAGTGACTTGTGGGTTACTATTGTCTATCCAATGATGCAAGCAAAGGTGTCCCTAGTAATGTAACATGATTACTATGTAAACTAGTTAATTATCGCCTCAAAAGTCATCAGTCTAATTGTTCTTTCAAATGCCCCAGAACTGAAGCAAAAGCGGAAGTCCATGACTTCTAGTGACACTCCTACACCACTGATTGGAACCTGTCCTCCCCCCAAATTATAGCAACAATTATTCAAGTTGAGTTGCTCATATTATGAGTTGCATTGGAACCTGTCCTCCCCCCAAAAGGCATTTAGCGAAAGAGAAATTTTTATTTAAATTTTGAGTATTTCTATGAGTGAATTAAGTCAATTAAAATTTAATATTTTTATAAAATTTTTATGTCATATAATTAATTTTATAAAAATTTATAAAAATATTAAATTTTAATTAATCTAATACACTCAACTTAAATATTTTAAATATTTAAAATTTAAGTAAAAATTTCACTTAGCGAAAACTAGGAGGAAACGGCATAAAGTTTCTTTTGCAATCAAGATTGAGTTGCTTTCACATTTTCATTCTCTTTATGATACAATGGAATGCATTTACAAAATGCCAATCAACATGTTTCATAGCATCGGAGGAGTTTACAATGCTCCAAGAAAATTACCTGTAATAACAGGTGGCTACAGCCTACAGGTTTCGTTTTTATTATTCTTTTATTTTTATAAAATGATGTTATTTATTTTTAACCTTATTTTTTGTCCATTACTTGTTATAACATGTTTAGAAACGATTAAATTTGTTAAAAAAAATTTGTTGTAACAATATTTTTATATATTTAATAAAATTAGTTTTAATTTTTATATAAAATTTAATGTATTATAATTTTTTATAATGTTAAAAATTAAACTTATAATTTTAGATTATAAATTATAAATTATTTCTTATATTTTGATATATAAATATTATTTTATCTTCAATCAAATAATTTTTTTAATTATTATATATTTATTTTGATAATTTAATATATAAAAATAATTTTTTATACCATTTAAACAAAACATATTAACTTAAATTTTTCTTTCAGTTCACATATCTAAATATAAAATTAATTATGTTATAATTAATTATAAAAAAATTTATACAATAATTAATTATTAAAATAATCAAAATTTTATCACTATTCCAAACAAACTCTCTTCAATCAATCAATTTGGAGAACCACCCCTCCTGCTCAGTCATAATCGTCCGTCAAGATCCGCCAATGCCGGAAACGAAGATCTCTCTGGCCGAAGCAAAGGCGGCAAAGGCGAAGGCATCAGGTCGGAGGTGGAGCGTGGTGAGACAGAGGTGGAAGAGGTGGCCGCTACTTGGTGAAGTGGGAATGCCGGGTAGTTGCATTGTTGAACCACCTCACGAGCTCCACTCATTCCGTTTCTCTGAAAATAAACCCACTTCTTATTCATACTGAAAAGCAAAACATTACTGATTCATCAACTCGTTTAGCGACTCATGTCTGCTCAATCTCAACCAAACATTTAGCAAACAATCACTAACACAGAAAATTGCTTGGTGGAGTGGCTCTATTCAGTGAATCAAATAGTCATAAAATAGTGACATTGATTCTCACTCTTTACATGACCTATCATATCATCACAGAAATTGTTTATTTAGATGAAATTACCTTGCTTTATATGATTCATTCTCAGTCTTATGTGATTGATCTTTGTTAATTGTTACAATTACAAACACTTGTTAGTGAGACACAAGAGTTTCGGTTCTCCTCGATGGGAACGCCAAAGAAATGAGGAAGAGAGAATGAGGGAAGAAATATTTTGCAAGTAAAAAATAGGAGCCATTGATATAAATTACCTATTCTATCAAAAGTTATCTATTATCCAGGTTACATGTAAAAAATAAGAGTCATTGATTAAATTTAGCACAATATCAATGGTGTGAACCAAGTGGAACATCTCTTTTAGAGTATTTTAAACGTTTCCCATAGGATCACCACATCATAAACCTGTAGCACCCCAGATTTTTCTTGTTACAAAAATTTGTTACTTATAATCTAGTTATAGGGAGAAAAAAAAAATTGCCCGAAATATGAGGAGGAAAAGAAGTAACAAAGTGAAGTCTTCTGATCCCCTTTAAAAAAAAATCTTTACAGTCACTAAGAGCATATTTGAAAAAGATGAATTCTTTTTTAAATAGTTATTTTTAAAAGATTAAATTGTTTTGTGAAATAATTATTATGTTTGGATAAAAAAAAATTTATACGAAATTCAATGCAACAAAAAACTTTTTTTTAACTAATAATCATAAGTTATAAGTTGAAACTTATGATTTTAATTTATAGATTATTTTTTACACTTTAATATATAAATATTATTTTGTTTTCAATTAAATAATTTTTTTAATTATTTTATATTTATTTTAATAATTTAATATATAAAAATAATTTTTTTTATATCATCTAAATAAATTATATTAACTTAAAATTATTTTATTATTAATACATTTAAATATAAAAATAAATCAATTATAATCGATTATAATCATAATCGATTATAATTAATTATAATAATAATATAATTTTTAATTTTTAATTTTTTCAAACAAATCCTAAATGATAAAGAGTTGAAAATTTACAGCACTGAATGAACTGCATTTGCACATGGAGGAATAATTGGAAAAATAAAGATTGCCTTTTGGGAGGCTAAAACAACAAAAATTCAAAAATTATGAGCTTTTCCATCGCTTCACAAACCTAGTGCTGCGCCTACAGTTTCTCGAGCTAATCTGATTCCTGAAGTAGGTTTGTCAGGCTAAGCTCTAGAATCTAGATTGACAATGTTTAGTGGGTGGGCTTTTGCATTTAACCTCTTTCTAAATTCTACCCAAGTATAGGTAAACCAATTCGTATGTTCCTCTTTCTCTACGACGGATACTATTATATACCTTGTTAATTTTAGATATATAATATATTTTATTTTTTTATCTATAATAACAGATTTTTTTAGATTAATATTTTTCTAAGTTAATGTTTTTTTCTAGTTATTTTGTTTTCAGGTTTATTTTTTATTTTTTTTACATATCATTATTATCACTGTTGTAAGTTAATAACTGTTTATTACTAGTTAATTACCATCTATCAGTCACCATCTGTGAGGCATCACCTTTTTTTAAGTTATATTATTTTTTTAAGTTATATAACTATGTAAATAATATAAATAAAAATAAAATTAATTAAAATTATATTAGTATTTATATTTTTTATAAATAATTATGCATATTAAAAATTCTATAAATTTTAACTAGTAATATTTATACATAATAAAATATGTAAAATTTTTAATATGTATAATTATTTATAAAAAAATATAAAGACTAGTATAATTTTAATTGGTATTATTTTAATGATAATTTTTTACACAATTATATAACTTAAAAATAAAATAATAATTACATAAAAAGTAACTTCAACTATAAATAATATAATTTTTTGGTGATAAATAATATTTTTTGGACAAAAATAATGTGGATTTCGGTGATAAATAATATTTTTTTGATATAAATAATATTTTTTGATATGATCAAATATTTTTTTTGACATAAATAATATTTTTTTTGCCTAAACAGTATTTTTAGTGGGGATAATAAATAGAAACAGTGGACAGTATAATATGTTACAAGTTATTGATTATAACTATTGATATATTTTCTAACACAATTAATGATTAAGATGTACTAAATGTACCATACATCCTGCATTGCAAGATGTATATAAGAAATGACCATTTCTTTAGTTTAACTCCATATTATTTTCTTTGTTTGTAGTTTTTGTTTTTTGTTTTTTGTTTTTTTTTCTCTGTTTCTGTGGCTCTTTATTTTGGTGCAGTGTTTGTGTAGCCCAACTGGTACATAACATGACAAGGTGAGTTTTAATGTGCTCGAATTTGGTAAGCGAACCACTGGTAATCCGTTGACCAAACTGCCAATAGAAGATAATGTGAATTTATTGGTATTCTTTTATTGTGGATTAATTTATCAAATAAATATAAATAGAAGTAAAATTTATTAAATAAATATAATTTAAAAAATAATTATTAAAACAGTATAAATCAGTACGACTTACATCTAATTTTTTTTTTTTTTTATACTAAAATGGTGATTAAAAGTCATAATTTTTATGTCAAATTTTAAAAAATAAACAAAATATATAAAAGTCGTGGATTCACGATTTTAGTATAATAAATAAATAATAATAATATAAATATATTAATTACGACTTATATTATTTTAATAATTATTTTTTAAATTACATTTATTTGAAAAATTTTACGTATTTGTTAAATGAGTCTTTTATTGGGTTAGCATTTTACAATATAGCCCGAATCAAATAAAATGTTTGTCACCCTTTCCTTCAACACTGAGGCAAGTTAAATTTCTTTCATTATGGAGCGATTGTGAATGGATCCGTCATGATAACAGGTAATGAATGATTGAAGCCACAAAGAAATGTGAAAATAAATTATTCTACACAATAAAACAAAGGAGTAACACCCTCATAGTCAGATATCATACTTTTATGGCAGATTGCCAACGACAGCAAAACTCAAGTGCCATTCATCTATGAGTATTAACAGCTTCCGAAACAATTTTTTACATTGGGATTGGAAAGATTGCAAGTATGCAATGCACCATTTTAGAGTGTCTGAAATGTTATAGTGTGAACACCCAATTTTGATCGACTAAAAGAAAAAAAATAATAAAAAAAGAAACAAAGAAGAGAAAAATAAAAAAATCAAAAAATAAAAAAAAAAAAAAAAAAAATTCTTGTTATCTTTTTTTTACCTATCTTTTTAACCCAAATACATAAGCCCAAAATATAATAGAAAATGAAAAATAAAAAAAAAGTAAAAGAAAATAATAAAAAAAGAAAATAATAAAAAATAATAATAATAAAAAAAAGATTTGTTTTCGTTGGGATAAAAATCATTTTTCTTTAGCCATGCAAAGATCACCACTGCTAAAGGGGACAAGCACTTTTGCCTCCTATTCTCTTTTTCCACAAGGCACACTTTTTGCTCCCCATTTAGTTTCCCACTTGCACTACTGAACAAAGAGATTCCCTCACTAATTGCACCTACTCCCTCACTGATTCACCCACTCCATTATCACCTGGCTGCTAGCAACTAATAAGGGAGGACCAACTTCAAGACCTGAGAGGGGATCTCTCCATCAGGAGCTGATATTCAACTTTCAACCCCCATCATCCTTCATCTGATCCTCACCTTCCATCACCCCACTCATCCTCTCTTCACCGTAAGCTCCTGTAACCATCCAAACCAGCCACCACATCACCTCCATTTCCACGTCCAACCTTCACCATGTAACAAAGAACCACCCTTCACCAAGCTCTCACCATCCAACGTGACCACCATGCGCAAACCTCCCATCACCCACAACCACCTAAACTCCATCTTCATCTTCTCCAACCAAATAAAACCATCAACCTCCCTCTTCATCAACCATTTTCCACTATAGCCACCTAAAAACCCGTAATCACTTGTGCCGCCCGAACCGAAGACCACATCACAACCGACCGCTCGGTCATAATCCTTTAAACCACATCCTTCCTCCTCTCGACCGTCGAACCTCTTCCATCTCTCACCACATCACCTACTTCCATCACATCCGACCGTCGAATACCATATCCCTAAACCGACCGTCGAACTCAAAACCCCAAATCTTCTCTCATCCGACCGTCGACCCCCAAGCTCCATCCTATTCGACCGTCGAACCACCGGAGAACTCACCTTCAATATCCACATCCAACAAAACCTCCCGGTACCGACCGTCGAATCCCCTCTTCAACCGACCGTCGGACCGCACGTGCCATCGCCCTTCCAACCGACCGTCGAATCCCGATCCTCCAAACTTCACCAACACCAAGTTACCACACTTAACCACACCCTCTTCGACCGTCGAACCCCAAATCCTTCCCAACCGACCGTCGAGATTCCACAAATCACATCACCTATCTCCCAAACCTCTAAACCTTACCCCTCACAACCGTCGAACTCAAAACCCCAGCTCCACTCCTCTCACCGACGAGCCATCCAAACCTCCATCACCATCAACCAAACTCCATCCCCTCACTCGACCGTCGAATCCATCAGCCTTTCAACCAACCGTCGAACCACACCAGCTACTACCCTCTCACCGACGAGCCATCCAAACCTTCACACCATCAACTAAACTCCATCACATTCGACCGTCGGACCCCAAAAGCAAAAACACCTACATTCTCCAATTTGACCGTCGAACCTCAGCTAGGTCGCCCTTCACCGACCGTCGAACTCCTCACTGACAACCCATCCAAATTCTGTCGAATCCATCCCTTCACTCGACCGTCGAAACACACCAGCTACACTCCCCTCATCGACCTTCAACCTTCCAAACCCAAATAAATCCATTTTTCCACCGACCGTCGAACCTCAGAGGCCAGTTCCCAACCGTCGGACCACAGGAACCAGTTCTCGACCGTCAGAGGCAATTCCCGACCGTCGAACCTCAGAGGCCAGCTCTCGACCGTCGGACCACGTAAAACCGCCTCTTGGCCGTCGGAGGCAATTCCCGACCGTCGAACCTCGGAGGCCGCTCTCGACCGTCGGACCACGTAAACTAGTTCTCGACCTTCGAGACAATTCCCCGACCGTCGAACATCGACCCGCCTCCCGACCGTCGAATCTCGGGGTCCAAACCCTCCCCAAACGTCCCCAGCGTGCGTCTTTGTTAGTGTTGTCAAATTCTCCAAATTTTTATCTCTTTAAATTGAATTGTGATTGTCTTTTGGGTGTGTGAGGTTGAATCACGTGGACACTGTCCATAATGATGCATTTTGATAAGAAGGAGAAGGGTAAAAAAGGGTTAAAAATAATAATAATAATAATAATAATAAAAATAAAGAAATAATTAAAATTTTTTAAAAAGAATAAAAATGGGTTACCCGAGTTGCGACACTTGCTAACCCTTATATTTTGTAAACATCTCGAGTTGCGACTTGATGATTTACAATCTTAAATAAAAATTTCGTAACAAACTCGATAATCAATGGGTGACGTCTCTAGCGTGACGCGAGCTTCACCTATTTAATCCTTAATTTGAATAAGCGAGCGCGACGGCTTTGTTAATTCAAATTCCAAAAATCATTTTAAATAAAATCAACCAACCCACACTTATTTTATAAAAGAACTACGTAACTTTGAGTTTCCCATTGCACCAGGGGATACGTAGGAGCGAAATTTCATTTCATCAAGCCAAATTTAAATTTTCACAATTTTGTGGTTTTCGCTTTTTTAGTTACAATGTTTGCAAAAGGGTAAAATAAATATTTTCAAGGATTGTTAATAATTTGCACAATTAATCTAAGGTACCGTCTTAGGATTCGGTGCTTAGGGTGCAAGATGGGATTAAGTTTCCACCCTTCCCTAAGCATAACCGACTCCCGAATCCAATCTGGTTCCAAAGACCATTTCCAAATAAAAGGTTTTCCAATTTTTCCAAATTCAAATAAAATTGGTGGCGACTCTTAAAATTAAAATAATTTAATTTAAGTTGCTATTTCACCGCGATTAATTTTACGGTCGCGACAGATGGCGACTCCACCGGGGACGCTTGAGAGTCAAGCCTGTAAAAGTTAGTTATGCAAAATTTTTGGTGATCTTTAGGTGTTTGTTTTACCCTTTTTTTATTATATGATGATTTTTATATATAGTGTTAATTGTTGTACTGTCTGAACCTTAGGGTAGAAAATTTTTGGAATTTGTTTTATATTTGCTTTGTTTTGCAGGTTGGGGGTAGTTTCTTTTTTAAATTTTTGTACAGGTTTGTATGCTCCAGCACCCACTGCACCTACACATAAAGCACACACAATCGAGTGGGGCCCTATACCCGGGTCTGAGTGAAGCTTAAGTTAAGTAGAGGTTGCGTAGTGGTAGCCATTTTGGATGTACTTCCTGTTTGGTTATCGCGAAAATCTCATCTAGAGTGTGCCTTTTTCATAGATGTCCCACACCTAGTGGTTTACCCACTATTTCGTGGTCAACATTCTGAAATAGGACTTGGCTCTAGAGACCTTTAGAACAGAAGAGCCACCCAATGAAAGTTCTCACGAATCAGAAGGACTCTTAGATCTTTAGGATAGAGAGTCCCAAGTTTAAGGCAACCTCATTAGGACACAAAGGGAGCGTATTTCTTCTTTCCTCATGCCATCCATTCTTGAAAAAAACAAAAACTTAAAAATACATTTTCTTACATTCTTAAAAAAAAAAAATCATCTTGCATTTTTATAACCTTTTAAAAAAAAAAACTTGCGTTTTCATGACACTCCAAGCATTCTTTTAAAAAAAAAATCATGCATTTTCATGCCATCCTTAGCATTAAAAAAAAATAATAAAAAAAAATAAATAAATCAGGCATTTTCATAAAAAAAAATTTCATGCATGGCATCTTTAGCATTCTAAAAAATATAAAAAAAAAATAAATCATGCATTTCATTCCATGCATTTGAAAAGAAAATGTTTTCATTTCATTCATCTCATTTTATGCATGACATTCCTTGTATGATGTTACCGTGTTCGCAACTATTGCGCGACTAAGGAAAGAAGACACCGCCTCAAATAATTTCAAGAACTTCCAGAGAATGCAGAAATGGAGGTGATGAACCTTCTCCATCCGCATTATGAATAAAAACAAGAAGAAGAAAAAAAGACAGCTGTGTACCCGACAATGAGGTAGGTAGTGCCATTAAATTTTATCAGAAGCATGTGGAGACAACAACTGCGAGAATCTTGCAGTATGGATTTTATTGGCCTTCTTTATTCAAGGTCTGTTACACCTTTTGTAAAAGTTGCGGAAATTGGTCAATAAAGTTTTGCTTTAAGACTCTCATCCGCACCTACTCCTTAGAAAATTGAGATATAGGAGGCGCGGTTCTTTTGTTGTCAAACACGTGTATCTTGTGGGGCCATAGACATTGAGAATCTTAGGAATGGTAATGCGCTTAAAGTTAATGGACCAAGACTCAACCATTTCTAGAACATCAAGTTGTTGAGTTCTCTGTGTTGCCGGTTAAATGGCGGATAACGGTACTCCGTGACTCTCAAGTCGGTTTGTTTTTCAGTTTCCCATAATAACTGATTTCTTCTCCTTTCAAAATGGATGTCATTCTCTCAAATCTAAGAAAATATTTTCCTTCTCTTCCTCTAAATGCTCGACAAAAGTCTATGAAGCTAGGTGTGAAAGATCGAGATTGTTAATGTATAAGGCCATCCCAGAAGATATACGCTGGATAATCGAAGCAAAGGATCGTTTAGCTGGTGAATCTTCAGATTCATGTGTCCCATACATGCCTGGTCTCGGTAAAAGTTCATTTTCAAAAAGGAGAAGAGCAAAAAGAATGAAAGTTTGTTACAAGTGTGCACGATGGAATTGCAACACGCGATGTCACTCTTTGGGGATGGTTTCTGTAAATAGAGAAGATAAAATATTCTTCATCAAGAATGGACTGAGTAAGGAGTCATTAGATAATATCTTATTGACTCTTGAGACGCATTCTTGCGGAGTTGTGCAGCGTGAACTTCTTAGTTTGTGGAATCTCTTCAAGGATGAGCAAGAGCGTTACAGTCTTGGGAATCTGACTCAAAAAGACCCTGTTTGCCAATTTATAAGAAAATTGGATGGGAAGCTTATCCTCGACTCATAGAAGGCGTTTAAACCGTTTCTGGACGTGAAACCAGAGGAAGATGTGAGCCACAATCACAACAACATGTATATATTATCTTGTACAAAGAAAGAAAAAAAAAAAAAAAAAAAAAAGAAAAAAAAAAAAGAGAGAAAAAAAACTGAAAACTAAAAAAAAAAAAAAAGAGCGAAACTTCGTTGTACTTGGTCTTTAATTAGATTAGGAGCCCCTTCCAAGGTGGAGTGGCGGACTCCGTCATTGACTCGGGTGGACCTTCGCACGCCGGTCGGTAAATAAGGTTCGTGTGCCATGCTCTGCAGAGAGCCGCGCAAGCATTCCTAGGTTTTAACCAAAGGCTCGCTTGTTGATGGACGTAAAGAAGCGTCCGTGTTTGCATTCTCGCGTGACAATGCCTCCGAGTTTGAATCCTGTGATTTAATGCCATGGGCTCTTCAACCTCTCACCGGTGGTCGTTGGTGGTAGGCTGTCGATTTACGCACTTTAATTAGTGGCGTCGTAGCTCAATCCAAAATATCCCACAAGCGGGAGGGAGAAGAATGCCCAGATTGGCTGAGCCGTCTTGGTATTACTGCACTCATGACGCGCAGTATAAAGATCTGCCATGAAACCTGTACATAAAGGTATGTAATCATTTGTTATCTTTGTATGATTTTGTTGAATTTTGGTTTTGGACAGACGATCTTTTGGATAGGATCCTTCGGGGGTTTCTAGACTTCTTTACCCTGATAATTTTCTTAAAAAAAAAAAAAGTTAAAAAAAAAAGAAAAAAAAAAAAAAAAAAAAAAAAAAAAAAAAAATTTATGTTTCTTAAATTCAACCTTTTCTGACAACAGCCGACCTACCTTTCTAGGTGCAATTATTTCCCTTTCCATTCTTTTTCTTATTTAAACACTCCATTTTCTCCTTCATCTTCAACTCAGAAACACTCAAAGAGAAGAAGGGTATAGAATGGGGCCTGCTATTCGTAACCTAAAAAATGTCTGTGTTTTTGTGGGTCGAGTTATGGGAAGGGATTAGAGTTTAACGCAGCTAGCGCTCTTGGTCGATCACTTGTGCAAGGAATATTCATCTTGTATATGGGGAGGTTGTCGTGGGTTAATGGGGGCGTTTCACTTCTTTGCTCTTATAGGAGGCGTCGGGTTTTAGGTGTTATTCCTAAACCTTTAGGCCGAAAGTAACATCACCGGCAAGACAGTTGGAGAAGAAATTCAGATAACATCCATGCATGGACGCATGAAAATAATGGTGACAATTGATGCATTTCTTGTCTTACCGTGTGGTTTTGGTACTTTGGAAGAAATTTTTCAAATTGTCTCTTGAATTTGAACTGAACATTCACCATAAACCCATTGGTCCGTTGAATGTTAATAATTTCTTTGACCTTTTGTTATTTTTTCTTGACAAAGCTTTGTGGAACAAATTTATCACTCCTTCTAAGAAGACAACTTCTTATCTCTCGCCTCCAATATTGATGAGCTCATTGATAAATTGGAAGCTTTTGAGTATGTACCGATAAGGTATTGGCTCGATAGATTGGTCAATAGGAAGCAAGGAAGTAACAAGAAAAGCAAGCCAGATCTGACACTTTCTCTTTAATCGGTTTGATTTTATTGTATTTTGTTTCTGTTTAAATTTGTGTCCGCTTTCTCCAACAGGTAATTCTATCCTTTACTCATCTATATTTTAACATTAAGGACAATGTTATGATCTGGTTGGGGAAAAGATGGTTGTGCAAAAAAAAACAAAAACAAAAACAAAAACAAAAACAAAAAAACAAAAAAAAAACCAAAAAAAACCAAAAAATTCAAAAAGTGTGTTTGTTAATATGTTTGTTGTGTTTGTCATCAATTAACAACAAAAGTAAATAGGGATGGCAGAGTAAGGAGTATTTTTTATCTTGAGACGCATCTCAATTGGTGGCAGAGTAAGGAGTAGTAGGGTAGTAATTAGTATTAAATTGTGGAAGTACTAAAGTTCTATTCACTTCTTATCAGGGTCCGATGCAAAGACTGATTGTGCTTCTTTTCTACTGGGCGTTGATTTCACTTCTTATCAGGTTGTTTTGCTCTTTTCTATATCTCTCTCTCACATTGAGGACAATGTTATGATCTGGTTGGGGGAAGGATCGTTGTGTGCCTAAATATATAAAAACAAAAAAAAACAAAAACAAAAATAAAAAAAAAGGTGTGTGTATTGTGCGTCTTTTCTACTGGGCGTTGATTTACTTCTTATCAGGTTGTTTTGCTCTTTTCTATATCTCTCTCTCACATTGAGGACAATGTTATGATCTGGTTGAGGGGAAGGATCGTTGTGTGCCTAAATATGAAAAAAAAAAAAAAAAAAAAACAAACAAACAAAAACAAACAAAAAAACAAAAAAAAAGGTGTGCATGTATTAATATGTTTATATGTTTGTCGGTAATTTTCTAAACCAGCTTAAGGATGGCGAGTAGGGAGTAAATTTTACTCTTGAGACGCATTTTAGTTGGGGTAGATAACTAGTTTGTGTGGAAGTAGCAATTGAAATTCGGAAAATTTGCATGATTGAGTAAATTGTCTTCTTTCTTAAAAATCATATGTTTGGTTATGGATGTTGAATTGGTGGACCGAGAATGATAGAACTATATCTTGTGAGATCTTGAGCCTAATGGATGGATTCAATATTTATGCCATTCTCTTCTTTCTTGTGTGATTTTCACTCATGATAATGATCACTCTAGAACTTGCTTTGATTCTTTTTGAGGCTACGCTTTCACTTGCATGCATGAACATGATTGAGGCCCTCTTTCTTAGCCGCTTTAGCCAAATAGCCAACCTTGCATATTTTCCTTTGCTTAACCCCTTTGAGCTTATTTGACCATTCTTTGTTTCTAACTCATTACGTGCCTTAAATGAAAAACCATGTTCTAACCCAACCTTAGGGAATAAGAGAGCATTGACTTTGTTATTTGATGAGTCCTTGAACAAGTGTGGGGGTGCATGTGCAGATTGGTTATATAAAAAAAGAAAAAAAAAAAAAAAGAAAAAAAAAAAAATATGTTTCTAAAAAAAAAAAAAAAGGGAAAAAGAAAATATGTTCTATAAAAAAAAAAAAAAAAAAGAAGGTTATTGCTACAATCAAAAGAATGCACCATGTGATATATTCATACCTAGAATGAGGGTGGATGATTGGAAATAACAGGAATAGAAGGAGAATGTTCAAGCCTAAAGGAATTCAATCTACCAATTGATCTTTAACAAAACATTAGTTAGATATTGGTCATTGTTCTGTATGAGAAAAAAAAAACTAAGAAAATCGTGGGAAAGTTAGACTGAATGTTCTCAAACATCTTCTCCACTCTAACTGTATCATAATGCTCTTCTATTCTCTTTGGTATTTAACTTGACATATCCATATTACTTCCACCTTTACCTTTACCCCATTATAACCTTGAATAAAGTCCTCATGATTTGCGTGTGCATGTGTTTTGAGTAGTGGAGAAGTAGAAGATAAGCAAGCTTATGGTAGTGCAATTTTCATGGGTCGAATTGAGTGAAACACCTACCTTTTAAACACTTGAGAGATTGAGAGTAAATTCTGTGAGGATCTATCATTCTTTACTCATGATTTTCAATTGAAGTATCCTTGCTTGTTGATTTGAGATGTGAAGATATGTTGCCTCATGAATGTTTGATTACTTGAATTATTAATTGATCTTCATATTATTAGAAATTGAGTCTTTTAGAATGTTTAACTTTTGAGTCATTTTTTTTTCTCTGTTTTGTCCAAGGATGTGCAAAAGAGTAAGTGTGGGGGGTGTTTGATAATTAATGATGTCCAGTTGTCGAATCTTGACTCAAGCGAAAAAAAATCTTTTGATTTTCTTGCTATTTTATTTCTTGTGTCTTTAACCGTTGTAAATAATATCCTTTCTGTAGTCAAACTTCTAAGAACAATCTGGAAGTTGTTCGTTTCTTTCCTGTTGTACTTTTTGAATTCATGAGTGTCTGTGACATAATGCTTCAGGTAAAGTGACCATGAGTACAACACCATGATTTGACCATCTAATGGTAATTTCTTATTGACTAATTCAGATCGACGAGATCTTGGAAATCCCAATTGATGGAAGAGGAGGTACCCGAGCAAAAAAAAAAAGAAAAAAAAAAAAAAAAAGAAAAGAAAAAGAAAAGAAAAAAAAAGAAAAAGCTCGAAAACCCGAAAGGACGGCCTAAACAAAAGTTAAAAAAAAAAAAAAAAAAAAATGAAAAAGAGCCCGTTAGTCCGAAAACCTGAAAGGTCGGTCTAAACAAAAGTTAGGGCAAATGAACGGCAAAATCTCGAGAGGAAGTTGGCACGAAACACCTTGAAGGGTGCACCCAAATCGGGGCAATTTTGAATTGCGTGTGATCAGCTACACAGGGGCAGTTTTGTTTGCATTTAATTGGCCATACTGGGGCAAAAAAAAAAATTTTTGAAGGATTAAGGAGAAGCTGTGTTGAAGGAAGTAGCAACGCAGACAAGGACTGAATTATCAAGCAGTTGCAAGGAATCAACTAAATGAGAGACAAGGTTAAACACTGAGGCAAAATTTTCTCTCAAAGAATCAGTCAAGCAATGGTTCATCCCATTTCTTGAAAGGAGAGTTAAAAGTGAAAAACAAAGAAAAAAGAAGGAAAGGAGAAGAAGAAGGAAAGAACCGAAGGGTCAAAGGAAGAAAAGCATGTGAATAAAGTTTGAGTGGTCAAAGCTTTCCAAAGTCGTCCTTGGTTCAAATGTTTTTACATAAAATTTAGAAAATAAAAAAAAAAGGAAGCAAAAAAAAGAAAAAAAGAAAAAAAAAAGAGAAGAAAAATCCTGTTTTCGGGACTCAGTTGCCCATTGCTTTTAAATTTCGGGACTTAGTTGCCCATTGTCTTTTAAAATTTCGGGACTCAGTGGCCCATTGTCATTTAAATTTCGGGACTCAGTGCCCATTGTCATTTAAATTTCGGGACTCATTGCCCATTATCTTTTAAAATTTCGGACGCATTGCCCATTGTTTTTTTAAAATTAAAAAGAAAATAAAAAAAAGAAGAAGAAGAAAAAAAAAAAAAAAAGAGAAAGAGAAAAGAAAAAAAAAAAAAAAAAAAAAGGAGAAAAAGCAAAGGAAAAACAAAGAAAAGAAAATGAGAAAAAAAAAAAAAAAAAAAAAAATCTTTTCGATCAAAATGCTTATTCTTGTCTTTTAAATTTCGCCAAGCCCATTGTCTTTTAAATTTCGGGCCAAGCCCATGTCTTTTAAATTCGGGCCAAGCCCACTGTTTTTAAATTGGGCCAAGCCCATCTGTCCTTCAATCTACAGGCCAAGCCATTGTCTCTTAAATCTGGCCAAGCCCACTGTCTTTTAAATTAGGCCAAGCCCATTGTCTCTCAAATTTTGGGCCAAGCCCACTGTCTTTTAAATTGGCCAAGCCCACTGTCCTTTAAATTTTTGGGCCAAGCCCATTGTCTTTTAAATTCTGGGCCAAGTCCATGTTTTTAAATTGGCCAAGCCCATTGTCTCTCAAATTGGGCCAAGCCCATCGTCTCTCAAATTTTGGGCCAAGCCCATCGTTTTTTAAATTTCCAAGCCCATCTTTTTTTAAATTTTTGGGCCAAGCCATCGTCTTTTTAAATTAGGCCAAGCCCATCTGTTTTTAAATTGGGCCCGGCCAAGCCCATTGTCTCTCAAATTTTGGGCCAAGCCCATCATTGTTTTTTTTAAATTTCGGGCCAAACCCATCTGTTTTTTTAAATTGGGCCAAGCCCACGTTTTCTAAATTTCGCCAAGCCCATCGTTTTTTAAATTTCGGGCCAAGCCCATCGTTTTTCAAATTTCGGCCAAGCCCACTATCTCTCAAATTGTGGGTCAAGCCCACTGTCTTTAAATTCCGGGCCAAGCCCACTATCTTTTAAATTTTGGGCCAAGCCCACTGTCTTTTTAAATTCCAGGCCAAGCCCATTGTCTTTTAAATTAAGGCCAAGCCATCGTTTTAAATTAAGGCCAAGCCCATCGCTTCTCAAATTCTCGGGCCAAGCCCATCGTCTCTTAAATTTCGGGTCAAGCCCACTTGTCTCTTAAATTCCTTAGTCAAGCCCATCGTCTTTCAAATTCTAGGCCAAGCCACCGTCACTCATTGCACTTTATTGTTCTTGTTTTATTTTGCATTATCAAACAAAATTGGAGTTCATGTCTTTACTCGTTTCTTCGACGATAAAATGAAAAACCACAGTTCTTTTTTTTTATCTAATAAGAAACAAGTAAAGAGAAAGAACTCGTGAACACCCAATTTTGACCGACTAAAAGAAAAAAAATAATAAAAAAAGAAACAAAGAAGAAAAAAATCAAAAAAATCAAAAAAAAAAAAAAAAAAAAAAATTCTTGTTATCTTTTTTTTTACCCATCTTTTAACCCAAATACATAAGCCCAAAATATAATAGAAAATGAAAAATAAAAAAAAAGTAAAAAATAATAATAAAAAAAGAAAATAATAAAAAATAATAATAATAAAAAGATTTGTTTTCGTTGGGATAAAAATCATTTTTTCTTTAGCCATGCAGCATCACCACTCAGCAGGGACAAGCACTTTTGCCTCCCATTCTCTTTTTCCACAGTGCACAGTTTTTGCTCCCCATTTAGTTTCCCACTTGCACTACTGAACAAACAGATTCCCTCACTAATTGCACCTACTCCCTCACTGATTCACCCACTCCATTATCACCTGGCTGCTAGCAACTAATAAGAGAGGACCAACTTCAAGACCTTAGAGGAGATCTCTCCATCAGGAGCTGATATTCAACTTTCAACCCCCATCATCCTTCATCTGATCCTCACCTTCCATCACCCCACTCATCCTCTCTTCACCGTAAGCTCCTGTAACCATCCAAACCACCACCACATCACCTCCATTTCCACGTCCAACCTTCACCATGTAACAAAGAACCACCCTTCACCAAGCTCTCACCATCCAACGTGACCACCATGCAAAAACCTCCCATCACCCACAACCACCTAAACTCCATCTTCATCTTCTCCAACCAAATAAAACCATCAACCTCCCTCTTCATCAACCATTTTCCACTATAGCCACCTAAAAACCCGAGATCACTTGTGCCGCCCGAACCGAAGACCACATCACAACCGACCGTCGGTCATAATCCTTTAAACCACATCCTTCCTCCTCTCGACCGTCAAACCTCTTCCATCTCTCACCACATCACCTACTTCCATCACATCCGACCGTCGAATACCATATCCCTAAACCGACCGTCGAACTCAAAACCCCAAATCTTCTCTCATCCGACCGTCGGACCCCAAGCTCCATCCTATTCGACCGTCGAACCACCGAGAACTCACCTTCAATATCCACATCCAACACCCTCTCCCACCCACCGTCGAATCCCTCTCTTCAACCGACCGTCGGACCGCACGTGCCATCGGCCTTCCAACCGACCGTCGAATCCCAGATCCTCCAAACTTCACCAACACCAGTTACCACACTTAACCGACACCCTCTTCGACCGTCGAACCCCAAATCCTTCCCAACCGACCGTCGAGATTCCACAAACCACATCACCTATCTCCCAAACCTCTAAACCTTACCCTCACAACCGTCGAACTCAAAACCCCGCTCCACTCCTCTCACCGACGAGCCATCCAAACCTCCATCACCATCAACCAAACTCCATCCCTTCACTCGACCGTCGAATCCATCGGCCTTTCAATCAACCGTCGAACCACACCATTACTACCCTCTCACCGACGAGCCATCCAAACCTTCACACCATCAACTAAACTCCATCACATTCGACCGTCGGACCCCAAAAGCAAAAACACCTACATTCTCCAATTTGACCGTCGAACCTCGCTAGGTCGCCCTTCACCGACCGTCGAACTCCTCACTGACAACCCATCCAAATTCTATCGAATCCATCCCTTCACTCGACCGTCGAAACACACCAGCTACACTCCCCTCATCGACCTTCAACCTTCCAAACCCAAATAAATCCATTTTTCCACTGACCGTCGAACCTCAGAGGCCAGTTCCCAACCGTCGGACCACAGGAACCAGTTCTCGACCGTCAGAGGCAATTCCCGACCGTCGAACCTCAGAGGCCAGCTCTCGACCGTCGGACCACAGAAACCAGTTCTCGACCGTCAGAGGCAATTCCCGATCGTCGAACCTCAGAGGCCAGCTCTCGACCGTCGGACCACAGAAACTAGTTCTCGACCTTCAGAGACAATTCCCGACCGTCGAACATCGAATCACCTCCCGACAGGTCGAATCTCGGGGTCCAAACCCTCCCCAAACGTCCCCAGTGCGTCTTTGTTAGTGTTGTCAAATTCTCCAAATTTTTATCTCTTTAAATTGAATTGTGATTGTCTTTTGGGTGTGTGAGGTTGAATCACGTGGATTGCTTGTCCATAATGATGCATTTTGATAAGAAGGAGAAGGGTAAAAAAGGGTTAAAAATAATAATAATAATAATAATAAAATAAAGAAATAATTAAAATTTTTTAAAAAGGAATAAAAATGGGTTACCTGAGTTGCGACAACTTTTTGCTAACCCTTATATTTTGTAAACATCTGAGTTGCGACAGCTTGATGATTTACAATCTTAAATAAAAATTTCAGTAACAAACTCGATAATCAATGGGTGACGTCTCTAAGCGTGTGTGAGCTTCACCTATTTAATTCTTAATTTGAATAATCGAGCGCGCGATCATTGTTAATTCAAATTCCAAAAAATCATTTTAAATAAAATCAACCAACCCACACTTATTTTATAAAAGAACTACGTAACTTTGAGTTCCCCATTGCACCAGGGGATACGTAGGAGCAGAATTTCATTTCTGTCAAGCCAAATTTAAATTTTCACAATTTTGTGGTTTTCGCTTTTTTTAGTTACAATGTTTGCAAAAGGGATAAAATAAATATTTTCAAGGATTGTTAATAATTTGCACAATTAATCTAAGGTACCGTCTTAGACGGGCAGTGTGCAGGCAAATGGGATTAAGTTTCACCCTTCCCAAGCATAACCGACTCAATCCAATCTGGTTCCAAAGACCATTTCCAAATAAAAGGTTTTCCAATTTTTCCAAATTCAAATAAAATTAGTGGCGATTCTTAAAATTAAAATAATTTAATTTAAATTACTATTTCACCGCGATTAATTTTACGGTCGCGACATATAGCATTAGCTTCTTGCACACCTCCTTAACCAAAGGTGAGCATGACACATGGCCATATTAAACTGCCCTAAAAAGTCTAGAAAAGCTGCTTTTGTTGAGTATTGGCATGTTTGGCTTGGTTCCAAAATCTCTCACTTGTTTGATGCTTGGCCTTCTTCAAGCATGTAGTCAACAATAAGGCAAAATTTCAACCTTACAGATAATCAAAATACGGAAAAGATTTGACACCCGGAATATGAAAAGCTAAACATGGATTTAATAAATAATTATTTAGAAAGCCAGAAAAGCATCAGTTCGGGCATAAATTTCAGACAGAACATTATTGACAATATTATCTCAAACTTAGATATTAATTATAATAATATAATCTCTCTATCTCTTAATAATTATTTTTTTAAAAATAATTTGTCTTAAATTATTAGTCATTTGATAATATTAAAAAATATGAATTAATTTTTTAATTTTATGTTTTTAATAAAAAAATTTATTGTATCATGTGAGATTAATGACAAAAATTAATAAAATGAAAAAAATAATTTTTATTACATCATTTTTTATATTTAATATTATTTAATTTTATTTTTAATCATTATATAAAAACTTTAAAAATAATTATAAACGAGCAGAAGAAGTGAAAAAAAAAAAAAATTAAGGAAAGGAGGGTGGTTAATGAAAGATAGAGCATTGTGCAAAGATAAAGATTACTTGTTTTTTTTTTTTTTTTTTTTTTTAATTAAATTTTGTTAGATAAAAATTAAATTAGATATTTTTTATTATAAAAATTATAATTTCTCTAATTTTATTCACATGTCAAAATTTAAATAAAAAGATAAGAAAAGAAAAGAAATTAAAAAAAAAAGATAAATGATCTTTATCCTCGTGCAAGTTAGTTTAGTCTTTAGAGGAGCGGGTAAAGGGAAAGAATTTTGGATGGGGTGGACCCCAAAGCCTAGTCAGTGGGGGTGGTGTTCCGCACGAAAGCCGACGAGAAATGGCTGTGCACACGTGCACATTACACTTATTTCTTTCACAACAACAAGTATACCCACTACCCTGTGGCTGCCACAATACAACACAACACATCACATTTTATTAGAAGATTAATTCTTAAGTAAATATGGTTTATTATAAATATTTAAATTATTATTTAATATATATATAAAATAATAAAAATTATCATAAATTATATTAAATTTTCACAATATTTTTATAGATATGAAATAATAATTTAAATACTTACGTAATGACACGATATATTATACTTACTTAGTAATTTCTCTTTACTAGAATAGTGCAAACCTAAACAACCATTACCGAACTACCCTCCAAGGGCACACCAACGCAACAACTACACAGACAGAAGGGAAGAGTCACAGCTCACAGGGGCAGTCACGTAGGTTCGTGACACTTTTATAGCAATCAGCCATCATGTGATGTGATGTTATTCATATTCTATAATCGATATTAATGAACGCGGACTCGTTAACCTAAGCCTAACCCCAACCTCAGCCTCCGGATCTTCGTTAATCACATGAGCAGCTAGTCATTGCTGTGTTTGACCTCTAAATCTACAGCATTAGCAACAATGCTCTGTCTCTCTTTCACACACAAAACACACGACAACTCATAGCAGAAACTTTGAGAGATTTGAGTTTCTGTATATGTTGTTGCTCCTAACAAATCAAAGTTCTCAACTTTCTTAGCTCTGCCATCTACCCTCCTACGATTTCAAGCTTGTATCAAATGGGTGTTTGTGTGCGTGTTTAATGATCTAATCCCCTCCCTGCTGGTTGGTGCTCTGCTTTTGTATCCGTATTGGGCTCCAAAAGAAAGAAAGAGGAGGAGATGAGAGGCGCAAATGGGGTTGATGTGAACAACACTTTGGAGACTATAAACGCTGCTGCCACTGCCATTGCCTCCGCCGAGAATCGCCTTCATCAACTCCATCCCCATGTGCAGGTATACGAACCCATTTTCTTCTCATCTAACACTCTTGATTTATAATACTTTTGGAAAAAATTTTAAAAAAAATAGAGATTTTTTCAGGTCACCAAATTTCTATTGATTTGCTGTTGTATGAAGATGAGGATAGATTTTTTGTTGATCATTTGATGCTCGAGACCTGTAGGTTCTCTCTTTTTCTTCTTTTTTTCTTTTTTTTGTTCTGTTTGTTTTGTTATGCTCTCCATTTCGTGTTGAACGTTGCACTGTTTGGTTGAATTGTTATAATCAATCTCTTTTCCAAAAAGAAAGGACCTTTTCATTTTCTGCATCTTTTTTTTTTGGGTGAACAAATGAAAGTAACAAACTTTACTATTTCAGAAGATATGAAGTTCGTGAAAAATTAATTAAAATATGTGTTAGAATTTTCCTGTGCCTAGTATTTGGCTTCGTTGATGAGGGAGCGTGTACCATCGGAACTAATCAATTCTCACGCTGTTTTTGCTTTTGTTTGATATTAGTCATTTTTCTGGTTACTATTAATAAAATGGGAATTGAATTATTAATTATGGATTTTGCAAGTCATCTCTGTGGAGGCAGAGTCACTGGAAAGAAATTTGCATTATGACCACTGTTAGTGAAATTAAGAAAGGAAATTGTCATTTTATGGGCTTTTCTCATTTTCCTGATCCTCACAATGGATGATTTGTTTTGACTGGTAATGTAGTACTTCACTTAATAAGATTCGATAAAGTGGATATTAGTAATTAGTAATGAGATATAATGGAAAGATTATACATTTTTGTATCATCATTTATTGTTTTTCTGAATTTTCTGATTTTCCTTATTTAATGGCAATCTGATCTTTGAAAATAATGAGCATATCTTTACATTTTCTACCACGGTAAAGCTGGTTCCAGCCATGGTCAGATGATTTAGAGTCTCACCTTTAGATATTCAGATCAATGAATACCAAACTTTTCACTAGGAGTAACTACCAAGTGATTAGACTCCTCATACTTTATGGATCTTTTGCTTACAGAGTCAATTTCCAAAGTGGTGATTTCTTCTATTTTACCATAAGTTAATGGCTGATAGTATGTCTCCCCCTGCCATGCATGACACATTCATTGACTTCTTACTTTTTTTTCATTTTGCATGCAATGAGAAACTCTTGCGAGGAACGGATGTTCTTTTTAGCTTGCTTGTGTATGTTTCTTAGTCAATATGGGGTCTATCAATATTCAAATTGGAAAATACTGAAACACACTTTATAATGCTTTCTTTGACTGAAACTTAAGTCAGTTTCTATTGCTTGCAGAAGAAAAGATGGGGAAGCTGGTTGAGCATATCTTGGTGTTTTGGATATCGCAAACACCGAAAGCGCATTGGGCATGCTGTCCTTGTTCCCGAAACAACTTGTGGTGCAGATGCTACTGCAACTGTAAGTTCAACCCAAGCACCTAGTATAACACTTCCCTTTGTTGCACCTCCCTCATCTCCTGCATCTTTCCTTCAATCAGAGCCTCATTCAGTTGCACAGTCACCAGCTGGTATACTATCTCTCACTTCTGTGTATGCCAGTATGTACTCTCCAAGTGGCCCTGCCTCAATCTTTGCCATTGGGCCTTATGCCCATGAAACCCAATTAGTTTCACCACCTGTTTTCTCAACTTTCACCACTGAACCATCAACTGCTCCCTTCACTCCACCTCCTGAGTCTGTCCACTTGACTACACCTTCTTCACCTGAGGTGCCATTTGCTCAACTGCTTGACCCCAACAATAGGAATGGTGAGACCTACCAGAGGTTCCAAATATCTCACTATGACTTCCAATCTTATCAGCTTCATCCTGGAAGCCCAGTTGGTCAACTCATATCACCAAGATCTGCCCTCTCAGCTTCTGGCACCTCATCTCCTTTTCCTGACTCTGAGTTTACTTCTGCTGGTGGTGGCTCCCACATACTTGAGTTCCAAACAGCTGACCCTCCCAAGCTTCTAAACTTTGATAAACTGTCCACTTATGAAATCCAGAAGTCACATCAAGGTTCTGGATCTCTAACCCCCGATGCTGTAAGATCCACAACTAAAGCTGGTTTTCTTCCAAGTCATTGGGTTTCTGAAATCAAAATGTCCCCACATCCAATAAATAATCGCCTGAATGAGATTAGTGTAAATCATAGGGTCTCATTTGAAGTATCTGCCCAAGATGTATTGAGATGTGTGGAAAACAAGCCAGTGGCATGGACTAGAGCTCTGTCAAAATTCAAAATTGATGCAGCCAGAGCAGACAGAGAAGAGAATTCAAGAGAACTCCTTGTCACAGAAACTCCCAATGATGCACCACAGCAAACCATTGACGATGGAGATGATGTGGCGAGAGTTCATCATAAGGATCAATTCTTAACCCTTTCTTCTGCTAAAGAATTCAATTTTGATAATACAGATGGAGGTGATTCTCCTGCGCCCAATATAGTTACTGAATGGTGGGCTAATGAGAAAGTTGCAGGGAAGGAAGGAGGGGCCTCCAATAATTGGTCTTTCTTCCCAATGATTCAACCTGGTGTCAGCTAACCACCAATAAGGACTCACTTAGTTTAGTGGCTTCTTGTTCACAGAGACTTGCTGGAATTTGGCATGGGCTTTTAATTTTTTGCCATTGCATTGCAGCAGCCAACACCACCCCTCCTAAATTGAATCGTAGGCAATTAAGAACTTTATATTAGTAGGTGTCTAACACATTGAGTGATGGGGATCTTTTTTTAACTTGCTGGCCCCAAAAATGAAGGTTAGTTTTTGCAGAGACTAGCATGTATATTTTACAAGTACTTTCCAAGTTTGGGTTGGAAATGGGAATGGCTATTAATTTTTGGCGTATGCACCCTTTTATCCTTTTCATGTGTTATATAATTGACATGGAGAAAGTGATTATCAATAACCAATGATCATGATGATTTTGACTATGAACACGCACGTGGATGTGGTAGTCTTTGCCATTTGCCTTGATTGTCATCGAAGGACTGGGACTGCAAAGCCTGCGGGGAGGGGAGGGGAGGGGTGAAGAAACCTTGTATGTAACATTTAGCAATGTTCTTAGATTTCACTTTAGTAAACACAATTTTGACAAAGTTCAATATGGAGCTGATAGATCCCACTTATAGGGTGATAACTATTCCTGCCCAAGCCTTTTTAAAATAAAAGGCGGGTATCCTCAACCTATTATCAATTTGAGCTGAGGTAGTTGGAGGAGTAAGAGGAGAACGAACATTTAAAAAATAATAATTGTATGATAACTTGAACAACTAAGATATGGTAATCTCGCAATACAAGAATGGCATTATTTTACGCTCCGCAAATGAATAGTCCTGTTGAAGGTGAAAAAAAATAAAAAATACACATAACACAGACAGTAATACTATATTTTCTTACAAGTTTTTCTTAATAATCTTCTTAATATTAAATGAAAAAAATATTAAATAAACAAGTAAATATATCTAATATTTTAAAAATATAAAAGATATTTAATATTTTTTATTTAATAATTAAAAAAATTAATAAACAAAATAAATAGGAGGATAAAATATTTCTTTAATACAAAAGCGTTCAATTCCTCGGATTAAAAGGCCAAAACATATCACAACAACCTCACCGCAGTTGCATTGACTTCAGGGCCAATTTCAGTTCGAGTCTAGCGCGACCATCGTGAACGGTCGGTCTTAGAAGTCCCAGCTCTTAATGGCGCGGCAACATCGCATTTATTTAGTCAATGCCGTTCAGTTTCAGACAGACAAAACGGTGTGGTTGTTCTTGTTTCGTTCGTCCAACTGTCCCTGTTAGCTTCAGTTAATGCCCCAAATCTCTCTACATGGCTTTTTCTCCAAGTTCTTTAGGTATTTTCAATTTGGTTGGTATTCTTTCTTTTCCACCATTGAATTTTGTATCAAAATTACTCAATCATCATTTAATCATCAATTAACACAATACCAAACCTTTAATTATTTTTTTATTCTTGATTTGTTGTCATTTACTTAAAATAATGTATTCATAAAGTTTTGTAAAATTAACTAGTTAAATTCTCAATATATCCCTTCCTTAGTTTCTTTCTATTAAATGCAAAATTACCTTCATTATGCTGTTCCATTCTGTTGTAATTAACCGCGCATTCCATTTCATTTCTCTCTATTGTAATACCAAATACAGTAAACAAGTTTGGAACAAAAAAAAATTAACAATAAAACTACTACAGAAGGACAACACAATGATGCTTTGCCGTATTGGCCTGTATATACAGTGACGGATTATGGGCTTTGGCTCTCCATCATGTCAATTTTTTTTAAGGTATTAATATTTTAATTTATTAAAAAATATATGATGACGATAAAACAGTTATACTTTATATATATTTGATAATTAATGTATTTATATATATATATATATATATATATATATATATATATATAAAAGGAGGATCAAGTTACATCATTAGAATCAAAGTCATTCTTACACTATTAAATATCTTTTTATTGAATAATTTTCTCAATAAATCTATCATTAGATTGAAAATTCTTATCATATAGATCATTTTTATAAAATTTTACATTAATTCAAAATCGTTTAAGATTTCATTGATATATGTCATATTTTAAAAGTATATCAATGAAGTTAATTTTTACGTATATCAATAAAGTATTAAATAATTTTGAATTAATATAAAATTTTATGAAATGATCTATATGATAAGAACTTTCAATCCAATGGTACATTTAGTGAGAAAATTATTCAATAAAAAGATATTCAATGGTGTAAGAATAACTTTGACTTACACCGCAGAATTTGATCTCTCCCCTATATATATATATATGTCATAATTTTTGTTCTTTTTTTAATCATTTTTTAACTTCTATAAAATACATTCATTAACTTCTCTCATTTTTAGTTTTAATCTCTTCTTCTTTTTAAAATCTTTATGTAAAAGGATTTTATTTTGCTAATAAGCTACACATGATATAGAAGATACCACTAGGGTAATATTTTTAATATTTAATATTTATTTCTTTATTCTCTTTCTTTACTCTTTCATAAATGTTTTTATAAAGAAATTAAAAAATTCATTTTTCATGTCATAACTATTTTAATAAATGCAAGATACAAATATAATGTTGTATGAATAAATAATTAGGTTAATTTTAAAATAAAATTTTACTTATTAAATATAATACTTATTAAGATTAAGAATATGTTATTTAAAGAAAAAAAAGAACTTGTTACACTTATCAAAAAGAACAAGGTAATTAAGATTAAAATATAAAATATAAATATCATTACTTTAAAATTTTTATTGATATATACTATATTCATAATATATACTTGATAATATAATTAATGACTTTTGACCTGAATTATTCTAGATGCGTACCTGTATATGTAAACAGAAGTCATAGTCACGGTGGTGTCTCCTTTCACTCCACAAAACTATAGCGTAATAATATCTATACATACTTTTATATATATAATTTTATATTTGTATTTATCGTTTAATTATAGCATATTTTATATTATTTTTTACATCTTTGCATTCCAAATATGAGTGATGTAAGGCATACCAGCATTTTTCAAAACTATATGGTCCATTTTGGACGGCTAAACCAAACATCAAACAAACAGAAATGGGAAATGGAAAATCACATTATTATTATTACTATTTAACGAGAAAATAACCTTCTTGAATGAAAACAAATGAATGAATCAGCTGCAGCACACGTAGGAAATGAAACTTCTTTGTCAAGGTCAAGATACCCAAAGCAGCAACCGAACTATGGTTGACCATCAAATTCCAGAGGCTTTTAGAATTGTATTATACCTTTTCATCTAGAACCTCAGATCCGACTCTGGTGGCGACGCCAACTATGTAGGGTTATGAACTTTTCCCCTCTGTCTCTCTCATATCATAAATCACACTTCACACAATCATATACTTATAATAAAATCCCCCATTGATTTTTCATTTCTTCTCCTGAGAGGGAACAAAGGAACGAAGGAAAGGGGTGCACACACACAAACACCAAAATAATAATAAAAAAGAATGCCACCTTTCGCAGCGTCTCATTCGGATTCTGATGGGTTTCTCCAAGCTCAACACAAAACAGATTGTAACATAGTTTCCATTGACGTGGGTGGCCAACTGTTTCAAACCACCATGCAGACACTCACCTGTGCTGGCCCCAAGTCCTTCTTCTCCAGAATCGCCCACTCCTCCAACTCCCTTTGCAATCCCTTCATTGACAGAGACCCCGACCTCTTCTCTCTCTTCCTCTCCCTCCTCAGAACCGGTAACCTTCCCTCCAAGGCCAAATCCTTCGATCTCCAAGACCTCATCTTAGAGTCCCAATTCTACGGCATCGAGAATCTTCTCATGAATTCCCTTTCAAGCCCATCTCAATTCGAAGCCTTCAACACCGAAAAATCCCTCATTTTACCCCTCAACGGAAGAGACTCCCCCTCCGCCATCGCCACCACCGCCTACGGCTCCCTCCACGTTGCGCACGGCAGCAAAATAACGTCCTTCGACTGGTCCCTCCGCCGCAAGTCCACCATCCTCACCCACTTCACCGCCGTCGATTCCCTCCTCGCCATCTCGCCGTCCATGGCAGCCGCCGGCGCCAACGACTTCTCCGGATTGCAGATTCTAGATTTGGAAAGGGGGAACGTCAGAGAAACCTTGAACTGGGAGAATGTGACGAGGTCTGGTTCCACGGTCCAAGCCATTGGATCTTCGCCGGAGTATCTGTTTGCGAGTTTCGAATCAGGTCGTCGGAATTCGAATTCGATCATGGTGTACGATTTGCATAGTTTAACCCCTGTTGTTGAGATTGGTCACAATGAGATTTTCGGTGCTGATATTGATTCCGCAATCCCAGCTACGAAGTTGAAATGGATTCCAAGCTATAATCTTTTAATGGCATCTGGGTCACACAGTGGTCCTTCAGGTGTTTCGGGGAACATAAGGTTGTGGGACGTACGATCTGGGAATGTTGTGTGGGAAGTGACCGAGAAGGTAGATTGTTTTGCTGACGTGGCAGTTTCGGATAGCTTGTCGGTTATCTTCAAGGTTGGTGTGAATTCTGGTGAGGCTTTCTTCGTGGATTTGCGCAATCTAATAAGTGATGAAAGTTCATGGCTTTGTCTTGGGGACAAGAGGAAAGTGGTTAGTGGGAAAAAGGGCGGCATTGGTTGCAAGATTGAAAGCCATGGGAATCAAGTGTTTTGTACCAAGGGAGGGGATGTGGAGCTGTGGTCTGAGGTAATAATGGGCTTTACAGACAGGATCTTCAAGAAAAACTTGATGGGGAGAGTAAAGGACATTGGAGGTGCTAGGATTACCAATTTGGCCTTTGGAGGGAACAAAATGTTCTTGACGAGAAAGGATCAGCAATGTGTTGAGGTTTGGCAGAGCTCTGCAAGGGAAATTTTGAGTTGATATATCAAAATAAAACAGCTTAGTGCCTAACAGTAGTCACATTAGTGTCAATCTTTCATAGCGCTTGTCAAGATATAGTTCCTTGTAAATGACCTGGTGCATTTTGGTGGTTTTGGCTACCAAGATGACAGTTGTTTTTATAATCACATCCAGCAAAGTGGATGGATGCATGGTTAGTTTCTGAGACTGATCAAGCATCCATTTCGTCTTATCTCTAAAGCTGTCCTTCTGAGTATTATCAATGAGAAATACTTGTATAAATTTTGTCTTACATAATTGTTATTTTGTAAATTAAACTAATTTACACTTAAAAAAGTATATAAATATTTAATATAATATATCATTTATTTATTAGTTTAATCCATATTTTCTTTTTTTGGACTGGAAGTATTAAGCAAATGCGTAAAACATTGATTTTTTTGGTCAAACTTCCACAATGTGGGAATGCAGTAGTGATGTAAACGGTGCAAAGGTGAGGCGCCACAAAGATCCTAGCTTTCAGCCATTCGGTCAGGCGCTGATCACCTTTGAGTTTTGACGCCTTTTTTCTTGACTGATAATAATATATTTAGAAAACGAAAACAAAAGCCAACCCTATTTTATAACTAAAAAAATACACTAATTATTACAATATGGGTTACACGAGAACTATATTTTTTTCTCTAACCATTTCGTAAATTTGACTTAAACATTTAAATTCATAGCAAAAACTTCATCATAAGAGATTAAACAATTATTTAATGCATCTAGGAATGACAAAAATCTCCAGAATTTGAGGATTCTAGTAGAGATTATTTCGAATGAGATGAGTTTTTTTCTCTGTACGGATGGAAATAGAGACAAAAGTTCTCCCATTACATATTCAGATATAGGGAGAGAGACTATACTTTTTGTTTTGTGAGGTCTCCATTCTTGTTAAATTATTAAAATATCCTTCATTATATATATATATATTAATAATTTCATCTTTTATTAAATTTATATTTATTTAAAATAAAAATATTAAATTGATATATATTATGTAATTTTACAAAATCACTCATCTTTAATCCTTTACCCTTGCGTGCGCAATAGCCCCTCCCTCTCACATTCTCAAATCTCAAATTCTGAAATTTCCAAATCCCCCTAGCACGTATGCCATCTATTGTGCCGTGTAGTTTGTCATTTGCTGCTCACTCAGCCTAAATCTGCGCCGCTAATCCTAGATCTTCGACGTTGCCTCATCGTCCCTTATATCTTAGCGACGTTGTCATCCATCGAATCAGTCAGCTTCGGCTGGACCAAAACCAACTTATCTCAGGCTCAATCTCAACTGTCATCGTCGCACTGATTCGTCACAGTATAGTCATCGCTTGCGCGTAGGATTGCTTTGGTTGCACTCCGTCGCCGCTTGCACCACCACTGGCATCGGCTGCAGCAGCATCCACCGCTATAGTGACCCAATCCCAAATGTGAGTTATTTTTTATTTTTTGTCTTCTTCTCTTTGTATTTGCTGACATTTCATAAATTGTTCTCATTATTTATATTTTAATTTTATTTTATTTTATTTTTTGGATAATGCGGGGAATCCCTGCTGGTATCTACGAGGATTCAGGAAACAGGGATAAAGGAAAAAATTCCCTCGTGACAGGGAACGAGGCTAAGGACAAGGAGATAATTGGTTGGCGGGGACGGAGACGAGGAGCGAGGAGGTACTTTCCGCCCTGGTCCTGCACAGGTGCCATCCCTAAATGCATCCAATATGTGTTAGTCTAAGTGAGAAGAACTCGAGTCTTTTAAGCATGTGATCGTAAGTTTGATTTCAAAATTCATGTGAATAGAAATAACACAGTTAAAAAAAGTTATTGCTTAGGTGTTAGATCTAGAGATTAATCTATCATTTATCAAGTAAAAATACTCTTAAAAAAAGATAATTATTTAATGCAGCAGCAATATTAAGGGGGAGGGGGAGCACTTTCTATCTCTGTCTCATAAATTTCATTGTCAAATGACTTTGACTTTTATTTTGAAAGTAAACCCCAAGTCCAAGATTGCTCTCACAGCAAACACCATAGACCAAAATTGTATTTATCACCAATATTGTATAATACACCATTATTTCGAAGGAACTAAGCTTTGACATTTTACGATTCATTAAAGTAAGGTTGCTAGACCACTAATATTTTAAATGTCACGATCTTACAGTCTCAAATAAAAATATAAAAAAATGAAACCTTTTATAAGCTAAATTTTGGGATATTCATTAATTATTTTCCAATTTTTATGAATTATTTAAATATTGGTTGTAAAAAAGGATATGAGAAGGAAAATGATAAACAGTACGAAAAGAGACATAATAAGTTGTACGAAGTTGACGTGTTACAATTATATGAAAACAGTTTCGCAAAGGTTATACGAAGTTGACGTGTTACAGTTATATTGAAAATTCTTTTTTATTCTCAATTACCTATATATGGTTATGCATAACCTAATTTATCAGTTATTCATTTGTCCGTTTTTATATCAGAATTTTTTGTACTTATTAGCATTGCTCATATGAAAAATTCAAATTAGATTGATTTATCTTTTTTAAGCTATTATGAATGTACAACCATACAAGTCAAAAATATACATGACATGAAAGTTTACTATTTTTATAAATGGATTAGCATAGAGGGTACTTTAAAGACTTACCACTATTACACAAAAAAAATGTCGTTTCCATAAATTAATTTTCACATAAGAGTTGTTAGATAAATCAGTAATGGATAATGCTTAATATACATTATCAAGAAACACATCATCTTATATATATATTTGAGGTGGCATAATCAAAATATGAATATAAAAAAACTAAGAAAGATAAGCTAAAATCATAATAATTTTTTTTTAGATATAAGATAATATGATGTATAAGTATGTGAAAGTAAAACTATTCATCATCAATTACTAATGGCTAACCCACCAAACAAAACTTGTAGGTTCCGATTATCAATTCGTATAAATCTTTCGTATTTTTTTTTGTTGGTATATATCGAGGCAAAACCTCAACTAAGAAATTATAAAACGAGAAAATTGAATCTGGCTATAGTCCACCATAAAACTAATTGAAAAGAAAAGTAGGAAACTCAAAGATAATAAACACCATCTGAATAAGAGTGACCTCGCTTAACAATGGAATCAACACAAGCATTCGCCTCTATGTAGACATGCAGCATGACAACATTCAAATTTTTAAAAATAAGAACCTTTACTGAATTAAGGATGCTAGAATAAGAATATCACGATTTTAAATAAGACTTAATCAACTGAATAATACATCTAGAGTCCGCCTCACTGATAACCTACCTATGCCCACGATCGTTCATAAGCTATTTGGAGTCCCAAAAAACTCCTCCATAACTCAACCATGATGATAGAATAGTAGTTGAAATTTAGCTATAAAAAGCTGAGATAAAATCCCCATTATCATTACAAAAAATTCCTTATCTTCACACCTTGAGCTTCAAATCTTCACGAAAACGTTGACGTGTACCAGTGAGTGATTGTAGGGTTACACTCCTTATCTTCTGTTTTTTTTTTTTTTGGGTACTGAATTGAGCACTATATGTCCATCATCAGGCTATGATGTTTGCATGCTTCTTTTCGGAATTTGAACTTTCTAGAATGTTCTTTTGCGTTCACCCAGAGTCAGTTATGTACAATTAACATAGGAATTACAGCTATTGTATTCACATTTTCAGTTCAATTTTGGAGGTTCATAGTTGCTGGTAATTTCTTCATAAATTTTGTTGATTATTGTCACAATCGGCATCACAACAGAACGATCGATTAAGATGAATATTTTAAAAAATCATTGAAGTTGTCACTAATGTTCATTTAAATTGAGAAAATATTAAAAAAATCATTTAATTAAAAAAATTGATCTTTTAGAAAATGAGTTTGGATTCGAGAGTCGATTATAGGCAAGAAAGATGTTAACACTCTACACTGTTCGTTCCAAAAACGGTACCTTAAGTTAATTGTACAAATTTTAATAACCTCAAATATATTTATTTTACCCCTTTTAAAAAATATTGTAACTATAGAAGAAAAAAAAACACATTATGAAAATTTAATTTTTGACTTGACAAAAATGAATTTCTGCTCCTACGTATCTTTTGGTACAATGGAGAATTCAAAATCACGTAATTCTTTAGAAAATGATTGTGAGTTAGTTGTTTTTAATTTATTTTTAAAAAAATTGAAGATTCATTTGATTGATTTTTTTTTATGCTTAGAAAAGAAAAGAATCATCAAGCTGTCACAACTTAAATGACTTTAAAAGTCACAAGATTTACAAGCTGTCACAACTCAACTAATCTCGCTTTATTCTTTTCAACAAAGTTTAATAGAAGAATTTTTTGTCTTTTTTTTTTTGCTTGAAATGATAATGTAAGATGATGTATTTTTTAAAAACCTTTTTTTTTTTTCTAAAAATGCCATAAAAATGCAAGATTTTTTTTTAAACACTAAGAATGCTATGAAAATGTAAGTCATGAGTAATGCAAGATGAATTATTTTTTTCTTTTTTTATGTTGATTTTTTTTAAATGCAATAAATGAATGACATGAGAAATGGATAAATAAAGAAGAAGTATGCCCCCTTTGTGCCCTAGGTGGAACTTACAGGTTGGATTTCCTTAAGGTCACAACTTTAATTTTGGCAACCATGATGTTCAATCTATCAGTGCAAGTCTTTTCAGGACAGATCTAAACTTTTAAAAAAATCATGGTTTCCAGATTGTCCCTATTTAGAAAGACAAGGATCCAATTCATGAATTAATCACAAATAGGGATAAACATTCTCAATATGACTAGTAATTCTTGATACTGGTAACAATCGGAGTAGTATCTCGACAAATGTTAAGTGGGTATAAAGCCCCTTGATAACACTGTATTTTATACATTTTGTAATCCTCTCACTAGGCTTCTTAAGGTTCAATTAGGCTTAATTAAGTTAATTTTGACATATTTTATGATTTTGAACCAAATTAGACAATTAAATAAATTATTGCATAAATTAACCGTAATTATCTCTTTGGCAATATTTAGTAAACTGGCTATAACTTGAGTTACAAATATCTGATTGATGTGATTTTGGTCTTGTAGGAAAGTTTAGACAATTCTCTACAACTTTGATGTTGAACACTTTTCCAGAATCGAACTCCTTGAAGGTGATATTGGACTTTGAAGTTAGAATAGATGAGCTTAAACTGGGTCTAAAACACTCTGCAGTAATTGGACCATATCTTGAGTTCTAGGCATGATTTTGGACTCAAACCAAAGCCATTTTAAAGCAAATATTCAAGCCTACAACTTTCATGAAGACCACTTCTCTCAAAAATAAAAAAATGACTGGATGCATGGCTGTGTATTTACTCAATTATTATTTTAAAAAAAAGAAAAAAAAAGAGAAATTAGAAAAACGTCACGGATGACCTTTTTCACTTAATTATTAAGTGGCTCCTGTAGCCACAGTAGCCAGCAAATTGCCTATAAAAGGTAATCAATGACAATTGCAATTTGACAATTCTGAATTGAGAATTCGGCAGATAATTCGGAGGGGGAAACTCTGGGCATATTTTCAGAGAAGGAGAGGAATTCCCTCCTCTCCTCAGTTTCCCTTCACTTTTCTTTTCTCTCTTCTACTCTATGTGTAAATAAGTTTTTCTCTACTTGGGTCAAAGTGTGAAGCTCTTGGTAATAAAATAAGGTTAGATTTATTCCTCTCTTGTGCTTTAATGATTTATCTTTTTAGTAATTATTATACGTGTTATATTTTGTTTCTGATAATTTAGAAACTACCCTTGTAAAGAAGAGTTCTTGATTTATTATAGACAAAATATTGGTATAGTGAATGCTTTAACCCATTTACAAGTGGTGGTGTTAGAAACTCTCCTTATAAAGTGGAGATCTTGATTTATTGTAGACAAAATATTGGCACAGTGAATACTTGATCCCATTTATGAGTGATGATATTAATGATTAAATGAAACATAATATAATTACATATATTATTTTAATGGACTTTTAACGTTGTATTTTCTGATTGGAACCTCCATGTTGCGAGGATTCTAATTGAGTTATAAAATGAATTAATCTTACTTTTTTTTTATTTATCAAGAGTGGATCTTTTTACCTAAGTAAATAATTTTTACCATAATAATAAAATATTTTCTTCACCTTAATCTTCAATAATTTCCATGGATCGACTTTCGACTCACCGGTAAATTTATTACTTGAGCACAACCCAAGCACTTGGTTTGAATGCAACAATTAAAAAGTGTCATCAGTTTTTAGCGTATTGTCGAGACTTGTTTTGAAGAATAAATTTCTACAGTAAATATTTTTGTACAAAGTAAAAAAATAAATAGTGTGTGAATAGTATGTGAATAGTAATGTGAATAGTATGAATAGTAAAAAATAAAAAAAATTGTGTGAATAATGTGAATAATATAAATAGGGTAAATAGTGTGTGAATAGTATAAATAGTAAAAACGTAAAATTTTTTTTTTTTAATAATAATAAAAATAAAAATAATAAAATTTAAAAAAAAGATGTGTGAATAGCAAAAAAGTAAAAAAAAAAAAAGTAAAAAGTAAAAAGTAAAAAAAAAGTTTAAAAAAAACGAAAATTATTAAAAAAAAAAAAGAAGGTGGTCACACCCGTGACCACCCAAAAAACAAACCAAAAAAAATAATTAAAAAAACATAAAAAAATTTAATAGTGGGATTAATTCTCCCTTTTATTTTCTTGTCTAGTGGGGGAACCTCTCCTTTTTAATTTTTGTACATACTAACATACTAATTGTGGGGGAATCTCTCCCTTTTATCTTTGAATATTAATTTAGTGGGAGTACCTCTCCCTTTTATTTTTTTTGTACATATTAACTCAGTGGGGGTAATTCTCCCTTTTAATTTTTGTAAATATTAACAGTAGGAGAAACTCTCCCTTTTGTTTTATGCACTAATAATGGGAGAATCTCTCCCTTTTAATTTTTGTATATACTAACTTAGTGGGGGGAATATCTCCTTTTTATTTTCTGTACATACTAACTTAGTAGAGATAACTCTCCATTAACCCTCTATAATTTGCAATCATTAAAGAAATAATATTTCTTCTTCTCTTCTCTCTCATTTGAGCAAAAAATTAGCTCTCTTAGATTCTCGATTTTCATATTTTAAATTTACTTTTTGTATTTTATTTTTTGTATTTTATTTTCTGCACTTTATTTTTTTTTTTTTTTTATTTATTTTCTATCATTTATTTTTGTTATTTTTTTTTGTCATTTATTTTTGTTTACTAACTCACTAACTTACTTACTTTCTTATTAACTATCTAACTTTTTACTTTACTCGCTTCTAACATTTTAATTTATCTGCATACTAACTTTTTATTTTTACTTATTAACTTATTTGGTGGTTGGTTCATACCACACCTTTGTTTATATTTTTTTTTTTGGTGGTTGGTTCATACCACACCTTTGTTTATATTTTTTCTTTCTTTTTTATTTGGTGGTTGGTTCATACCACACCTTTATTTATATTTTTTTTCTTTATTTGGTGGTTGTTTTCTACCATACCATTTTTAATTTTTCTTTGGTGGTTGGTTTAATACCACACTTTTATTAATATTTAATGGCGGTTTAAACCGCTTACTTTTTATTTTTTTTTTATCATGACAGTTTATACTACTTTACTTTTTAATATATTTTTTATGGCAGGTTTATACCGCTACTTTTTAATATATATTTTTATCATGGTAGGTTTATACTACTAATATATATATATATATATATATATATAAAAAAATCTTGAGAATCTGACTCAAAAAGACATTGTTTGTCAATTTATAAGAAAATTGGATGAGAAGCTTATCCTCGACTCATAGAAGGCGTTTAAGCCGTTACTGGACGTAAAATCAGAGGAAGATGTGAGCCACAATCACAACTACATGTATATATTTTCTTGTATATCTTCTTCTTATGACAGCCCTGATCCAGTAGCAGCTCAAATAGATTGGTCAGAAAGAAATGTTGCGGGAAGCAGTAAAAAAAGCAAGCCAGTCAAGACACTCCATCTGTATAAATAATTTCAATCTTTGATCATACTTTATTTCTGTTTATATTTGTGTGAGGTTACTCTTTTCAGTAATTGCGGTAATAAGTACTATCTTCTTTCCTTTACCTATCTATTTTATTTTAACATTGAGGACAATGTTGTGATCTAATTGGGAGGAATGATAGGTTGTGTAAAAAAATGTATAAAAAAAAATTTTAAGTGTGTTTATGTTTGTCGTGTGTAGAGTTGTGTAAAAAAAAAATTAAAAAAATTTTTTTTTTAAGGAATTGTGTATTAATATGTTTGTTGTGTTTATATGTTTGTCAGTAACTTACTAAACCAGTTAAGGATGGTAGAGTAAGGAGTAAATTTTACTCTTGAGACGCATATTAGTTGGGGTAGACAACTAGTTTGTGTAGAAGTAGTAATTCAAATTCAGGAAAATTTGCATGATTGAGTAAATTGTCTTCTTTCTTAAAATTCACATGCTTGGTTATGGATGTTGAATTGGTGGACTGAGAATGATAGAATTATGCCTTGTGAGATTTTGAGCATATTGATAAATGGATTGAACATTTGTACCATTCTCTTCTTTCTTGTGTGAATTTCACTCATAGAATTGTTACTCTAGAACTTGCTTTGATTCTTTTTGAGACTATATTTTCATATGCATACATAAAAATAATTGAGGTATTTTCTTGAATTAACTACTTTGACTAAATAGCCAACCTTGTATATATTTTTCCTTATTTAACCCCTTTGAGCTTATTTGATCATTCTTTATTTCGAACTCATTATGTGTCTTAAATGAAAAATCATGTTCTTACTTAGCCTTAGGGAATAAGAGAGCATTAACTTTGTTATTAGATGAGTTCTTGAACAAGTGTGGGGTGTGTGTGCAGAATGATTAAAAAAATATATATATGATGTTCTTTTTGTAAAAAAGAAAAAAGAAAAAAATTCAAAAAAAAATTCAATAAAAAAATATCAATCTAAAAAAAATGTAAAAAGAAAAGGGTCAACAAGGTAATAAAGGAAAGGAAAAGAATATGTAAAATGAATTTGTATTAAGTGGAGTTGGGATGAACTTTCATGCTTGTTAATTGAACTCAGTTCTCATGCTCTTTATTCTCTGGTATTTAACTTGTCATATCCATATTACCTCCTCATTTACCTTGACCCTATTACAACCTTAAATAAAGTCCTCATGATTTGTGTACGCATGTGTTTTGAGTAGTGGAGAAATAGAAGACAAATAAGCTTATGGTAGTGCAATTTTCATGGGTTGAATTGAGTGAAATACCTACCTTTTAAACACTTGAGGGATTGAGAGTGAATCTTATGAAGATCTATCATTCTTGATTCATTCTTTTCAACTGAAGTTTCCTTACTTGTTGGTTTGAGATGCGAAGACATGTTACCTCATGAATGTTTTGATCCTTGATTGTCTAGTTGTTCTTCTTGAGTCATTGAATCCTTTAGAGTTTTTAGTTTGAGTCTGTGTCGTTTTTCTTTAGTTTTTGTCTTTTGTGTTTTGCCCAGGAGTGTAAAAGTTAAGTGTGGAGGAATTTGATAACACTGTATTTTATACATTTTGTAATCCTCTCACTAGGTTTCTTAAGGTTCAATTAGGCTTAATTAAGTTGATTTTGACACATTTTATGATTTTGAACCGAATTGGACAATTAAATAAATTATTGCATAAATTAACCGTAATTATCTCTTTGGCAATGTTTAGTAAACTGGCTATAACTTGAGTTACAAATATCTAATTGATGTGATTTTGGTCTTGTAGGAAAGCTTAGACAATTCCCTACAACTTTGATGTTGAACACTTTTCCAGAATCGGACTCCTTGGAGGTGATATTGGGCTTTGAAGTCAGAATAGAGGAACTAAAACTGGGTCTAAAACACTCTGCAGTAATTGGACCATATCTTGAGTTCTAGGCATGATTTTGGACTCAAACCAAAGCCATTTTAAAGCAAATATTCAGGCCTACAACTTTCATGAAGACCACTTCTCTCAAAAATGAAAAAATGACTGGATGCACGGCTGTGTATTTACTCAATTATTATTTTAAAAAAAGAAAAAAAAAGAAAAGAGAAATTAGAAAAACGTCACGGATGACCTTTTTCACTTAATTATTAAGTGGCTCCTGTAGCCACAGTAGCCAGCAAATTGCCTATAAAAGGCAATCAATGACAATTGCAATTTGACAATTCTGAATTGAGAATTTGGCAGATAATTCGGAGGGGAAAACTCTGGGCATATTTCCAGAGGAGGAGAGGAGGAATTCCCTCCTCTCCTCAGTCTCCCTTCACTTTTCTTTTCTCTCTCTTTTTCTCTTTTTATCTCTTGTACTCTATGTGTAAATAAGTTTTTCTCTACTTGGGTCAAAGTGTGAAGCTCTTGGTAATAAAATAAGGTTAGATTTATTCCTCTCTTGTGCTTTAATGATTTATCTTTTTAGTAATTATTATACGTGTTATATTTTATTTCTGATAATTTAGAAACTACCCTTGTAAAGAAGAGTTCTTGATTTATTGTAGACAAAATATTGGCACAGTGAATGCTTTAACCCATTTACAAGTGGTGGTGTTAGAAACTCTCCTTATAAAGTGGAGATCTTGATTTATTGTAGACAAAATATTGGCACAATGAATGCTTGATCCCATTTATGAGTGATGATATTAATGATTAAAGGAAACATAATATAATTACGTATATTATTTTAATGGACTTTTAACGTTATATTTTTCGATTAGAACCTCCATGTTGCGAGGATTCTAATTGAGTTATAAAAGGAATTAATCTTACTTTTCTTTTATTTACCAAGAGTGGATCTTTTTACCCAAGTAAATAAATTTTACCATAATAACAAAATATTTACTTCACCTTAATCTTCAACAATTCCTTGTGGATCGACCTTGGATTCACCGAGAAATTTATTACTTGAGACAACCTGCACTTAGGTTTGCAATACAACAATTAAAAAGTGTGCGTCACCCCTCAATAACAAAAGTTGAGACCTCTATCAGACAAAAGGTCCCCAAATTGCTCTTGTTGTCGCCAACACTTCGACTAGCAAGAGTTCTCAATCTTTACCCATGACAGGTTACAAGTGGAAAGAGTTCAATTTGAGTGAGGGGTTTTCACGTGCCTGTTCAGAGACCAAAGGTCTCTCAAAGTAACACTACTTCGCCCTCTATCTAAGCCTACAAGATACGGAACTCGGGTATAGAGCTTGTGTGTGAGATAAATGATAATGAGATGTGTGAGAGAGTATACGAACTTGTACAAAAATTTAAAAGGATAAAACTACCCCTCAACTTGCAAAAACATACATCTAACAACTAGCCAGCAATCATCTACCCTAGAATTTCAACAATTAAGCACAAAATATTAAAAAATATATATACAAATAGATTATGAGCATCAAAGTAAACATATGATAACATCATAAAAAATTTACATAAAAAATAGATAAAAAAATTTATTTACAAACAAATAGGAAAACAAAACAAAGACAAAAATGAATAAAATAAATAAATAGAGATTATTAAAAATTTGCACAACTAACAATATCAGGCTTGACTCTCAAAGCTATAATCCCCAGTGGAGTCGCCATCTGTCGCAATCAGGATCGCGATGGGACATTCGATCAAGATAAAGATTTTAAAAAATTAATGGAGTCGTCACTAATATTTATTTAAATTAGGAAAATATTAAAAAAATCCTTTAATTAGAAAAATTGGTCTTTTGGAAAATGAGTTTGGATTATAGAGTCGATTACAGGCAGGAAAGGTATTAGCACTCTACACTGCTCTTTCCAAGAACTATACATTAAGTAAATTGTGCAAATTTTAATAACCTCAAATATATTTATTTTACCCCTTTTAAAAAATATTGTAACTATAGAAGAAAAAAAAACAAACACATTATGAAAATTTAATTTTTAACTTGACAGAAATAGATTTCTGTTCCTACGTATTTCCTGGTGCAATGTGGGACTCAAAGTCACGTAGTTCTTTAGGAAATGATTGTGGATTAGTTGTTTTTAATTTATTTATTTTTTAATTTAAAAATTCATTTGATTGATTTTTTTTATGCTTAGAAAAGAAAAGAATCATCAAACTGTTACAACTTAAATGACTCTAAAAGTCACAGGATTTACTAGCAGTCACTACTCAACTAATCTCGCTTTATCTTTTTCAACAAAGTTTAATTATTTTATTTTATTTTTTATCATTTTTAAATTTTTCATTTTTTTTAGCATTTTTTCTTTATTTTGACATATCTCATTTGTCAAGCATAATATCAATAATGATAAATGACTAAAATAAGAAATGGGTGGCTAAATAGCCATTATTTTGGAACAAATTTTAGGTCTGCAACATATTACATGAAAGTGGTGAATTGAAATTGTGTTAATTTCTCAAGAAAAAAGAATTTTTAAAATATTTATTTTTTAAGAGAGATTTTGAATAAAATGATTTAAAAGGAATTTTGTAAATAAAAAAATTTATTTTTGAAAAGTGACAGAAGTATTTTTTTTTTTAATTCACCACAATCATAATGCTGAAACCATTTGAAATTGTTCGCTTTCATTGAGGATTTTTTTTTACAAAAATGATTTTATGTATAAAAAAATGATGTATTTTAGTTTGCAAAATATTTTATTTTTAATGTGAGAATTAGAGCTCACCAGCACTTCTGACAAGATCCAATATAAAGCTTCAAGAGTATTGGGAAGAGTATATTTGATTGGTGCTCCAATCCTCTCTCAATTTTTCCATCGTTAGTCATTTTAAATTGATTAATACATTAATACAAAAATAAATGAGTTAAATTAAAATACAAGTACAAAATGTGTAATGATATATTTACAAGGAGTAACATGGGATAAGATTATTTAGAATTTATTTTGTGCAAATAAAAATAGAATACCCCATGACTCCACCCAAGTAAAACACCCAATTAATAAGTCAAAAAAGAAAAAAAGAGTTTAAAATTAATCTAAATAAAAGTAAAAAGAAATAAATAGTGTAAAAAAATAAAGAAAAAGAAACAAAAAGCAAGCAGAAAGAGACTCTTGTGTCTATAAAAGGGAAAACGAAACAGAGAAACGAATGGGAATGGGGAAGTTTGAGGATGGCTCACGATGGTTCGCATATAATGCACGGATTTTGGCAGGAGATCACGTGACGCGGTGGACGGTGCGAGGACGACAGGGCAGCGTGGTGGAACTCCTGCGATTGGACGCGTGCAGCGCGAGGACGGTAAGGCAACGTGGTGGAGCTCTGGGGAGGTGCAGTGGTTCGCGTGGTGGGTCGCTACCAGATCTGCGTTCGTGATGGTGGTGGGCTTGTGGATCTGTGTGGTGGCTTGCGTGATGGTTGCTGTCTAGTTCTTTTTTTCTTTTTCTTTTTTTCTTTTTGCTTGATGATGGATCTGTGATGCAATGAAGTGGTGAAGGTGAAGGTTGAAGATGGTTTTAGGAAGGTGGTCAGAGGTTGTAGGTGATGTTGGGGAGATTGGAGATAGAGGTTTGAGTTGCAGTAAGGGTAATTTGGTGGATAAGGATGGAGGTTTGAGTTAGAGGTAAGTCACGGTTGTGTATGGCTGAAGATGGTGAGAAGGGTGTGGTGGTTGGGTAAAGGGGCTGATGGTGAATTTTTTTTTTTTTAGGTTTACAGGATGGTAATTGAGATTGTCAATGTTGGAGGCAGAGGGTTTTAGCTATGAGTTTTCTGTCTGTGTGTGAAGAAATTTTCTTGTCATACCCCCCCAGTGATCTCTTTTTGCTTGAGATTTATAAGATTAAATTTGCAAAATTTTCTCCCTAATTTCTTGGTGATTGGAAGACAAAAATGGAGAAGAAAATCTTGTCAGAGATTTCAATCAACATTGAAAAGGAAAAGCTGCCATTTCAATTGTGTTATGCAGCTACTTGTATAGCTCCATGAGATTCAACACATAGGGAGGCTGATTGCAAGATTTTGAGCCTTGCACAGGACTACTTGGCAGTAACTTCATAATATTTTAGTGCCTCATTTTGAAAAATTTCAGTATCACCTTTTTTCTTTTCTTCTGCAATGACCAAACACATGCAATTTGTCTTTTCTTCTTGACTTTTGTTTTTTTGGCTTTGTAGCACGTTTTAAACTTCTTTCTTTTCTCTCTTTTTTCTTTCTTTTTAATAAAAAAAATAGAAAAGTTTTTATTTTTATTATTTTTTACAAACAATAAAAAATGGTCTACATTAGATGGAAGTAAATAAAATTAAAAAAGAAAGTGTTCAAAACATTGCAATTAAGCATCAATTAATACAAAATCATTAGTTTTTAATTAAGCAACAAAAAAATAAAAAATTTATGGACAAAATTGGGTATCAACAATTATGTGCTTGTTTCTGTCTGAGAGAGTTAGTTAAACAAGTATATCTGAGTTCAGGGTCTCTTTTTTAGGTTCTTTAACCTTTCATTTTCTGATTTCATGCTCCTATATAATGCTGTCGCTAGTTGTTCAAGTTCTAGAGCAGAGAGATAGATTGTAGTATTATGCCAAAACGAAGAAGAAGAAAATCGAGAGAAAGAATTTAGATGATTTTTTCCCACTGGCAAGTTAATTTGTTGTCAACAATTGAGACCATTTTCCATCAGTTCTCTTTCACTAGTTAGGGTACATGAGAAAGAGGCCGGAAGAACTTTGGCCATATACTTACTATGTCACACTTCTATCAAACTACTATTTGCTGAAAACATAATTACCTCAGTAAAATCCTGAAGTATGTCAAATGCCCAGTTATATAATGTACCTTCTCAATCATCCAACCTTGCATGTGCTTCTACCATATTCAAATGCAAGTCTTGCCTAAGTGCTTTTTGCTAAATTATATCTTGTAATACCCATTTCTTAGAGGAAACATTTTAAATACTCCTAATGGAGTTTGGAGCGTGGTTCTCCATGTTTTTCTACCATTGATTTGCAAGAATTTAACATCTATAACACATCTATGACTGATAATTGTTACTGGTAACTTGGTTCACATGTTACCTTTTCTTTTCATTATTTTTTTTCTCTTATCTTTCTCTCTCTCCTCTTTCTCCTTCTCCTACCCTCGTTGGAAATCCTAACAGCCACAACATAGGGTTTTACTTTCTAGCATGATAAACCATTCAATTCAAAAAAAAACAACCAAACAATAAATGAATAAATTAAAATAAAAATATCATATGAGAATTGAATTCACCTTGTCATAAAGGGCCTTCCATGCATTATCATCATTAGTAGACTTTCGCATCAAAGAATTGGTCATCGAAAGGCGACACAAACTCGAATAATCCAAATAACCCAAAGCATGCGTCGTAATCTTCGGAACCAATTCCTCCATCAACGACGACCCCGTGCGCTGCTCCGCCAACACTACCGCAGTCGAAGCGGGAGGGGGACTGGACTCCAGCATTTTCGGAGATGTCGCTGCCACTCAAGTAGCGGACGGCAGTGGCGGATGCAGAGTCCAAATTCAAAATAGCACCGTCGCAGGAACAGACACAATCGCAGTGGGTCTTGGGCGGCACAAATTTCTTGAGAGAATGATGAAGAGAGGAGGATCTGAGGAAAGAAAATAGGGTGAAGAAGAAACAAAAAGCGGTTACAGTTAGGGTGATGAGGAAGGGTTCCAAAAACACAGTGATGTTGCTAAAGAAAGAGGAAATATTCTCCATTCATAAGACATCAAAACTTCTTGGCATTTGCAGCATCAAACCCTAATTGATGATATATATGACATGTCTATCAGTCTCACAATCACATCACAGCGCCGGAAGGCTCTTCTCAGCCGCCGTGACAGAAATATTACCATCGGCCAAAGAAAGAGGAAAACAATGAGTAAAAAGGTCGGAGAAAAAAAAAAGAAATTCAAAGTTTTTTACCTATAATAACAGATAATTTTGGTTAGAGTATTGATGCTCAAAACTAGAATAGAAGCATTGTAAATAGCTTCTTTCTTCGATTATCTTCTTATCATTATTTTAAAATGCTAATAACACTTTCTTTTACTCATTCTACTTCTCCTATAGGCCACGTCACATACATCCTTTAAAATGAAACTTATTTTCAGGTTCTACTTTAAATGGTTGCTAACAAATAAAGATCTTTAACTCTAAGCAGTTAAACTTTCAACAAAACACGAAACTCTGATATAACTTGTTAGTCATGACAACCATCACCCAAGAGGGAGATGAATTGAGTGATTACAAATTTTTAAAACACCTTTGAGAAATTATATATTTTGATATTTTCAATCAACACATACAGTAGAATAAGTTTAACAAATGTACAACTATTAGAGATTTCTCAAATACCACTTGGGCAATAGGATAAATCAAGCAAATAAGCTAGATATCAAATTCAACTCAAGCATATATAATTAAGGCACAAATGTAAAGGAGATAGAGTTGAGAGAAGCAAACATAATATTTATCCTGGTTCAGCCACCAACCACTTGTGGCCTACGTCTAGTCCTCAAGTAAACCACCCGATATTTTTCACTAAACCTTCAAGCTTGAATAGGTACTTGAAAATATTTACAACACAGAGCACTCAACACACTTCTGAGATTTGTCACCCTTTGTGCTTGAACATCAAAATAAAGATACCTCACCATTTTCTCTAAAGGGATACCTCACACTCTTTACAAGAAATCAAAGTGTTTAAGAAAGATAAACTCTCAAAAGAGTGGTGTCGCGACCGTAAAATTAATCGCGGCGAAATAGCAACTTAAATTAAATTATTTTAATTTTAAGAGTCGCCACCAATTTTATTTGAATTTGGAAAAATTGGAAAACCTTTTATTTGGAAATGGTCTTTGGAACCAGATTGGATTCTAGAGTCGGTTATGCTTAGGGAAGGGTGGAAACTTAATCCCACCGCACCCCTAACGCACTCCGTCCTAAGACGGTACCTTAGATTAATTGTGCAAATTATTAACAATCCTTGAAAATATTTATTTTACCCTTTTGCAAACATTGTAACTAAAAAAAAAGCGAAACCACAAAATTGTAAAAATTTAAATTTGGCTTGACGGAATATGATTCCCACTCCTACGTATCCTCAAGTGCAATGAGGAATTCAAAGTCACGTAGTTCTTTTATAAAATAAGTGTGGGTTGGTTGATTTTATTTAAAATGATTTTTTGGAATTTGAATTAACAAGCGTCGCGCCGCTTATTCAAATTAAGGATTAAATAGGTGAAGCTCGCGTCACGCTAGAGACGTCACCTATTGATTATCGAGTTTGTTACGAAATTTTTATTTAAGATTATCAATTAGCAATTTAACTTAAAAAAAAATGTAAATCATCAAGCTGTCGCAACTCAGATGTTTACAAAATATAAGGGTTAGCAAGCTGTCGCAACTCAGGTAACCCATTTTTATTCCTTTTTAAAAACTTTTAACTATTTCTTTATTTATCATTTTTTAACTCCCAAAATCTAGCCCAACAAACTGATAATAAATGAAATAAAAAGAACAAGGAAACGTAAAAGAAAACCAGGAAACAGATAATCCAAAATCGGGAGATATAAAATTAAAGATGCAACAAGTATGGACCTCGTTTACGACCGGATTAGCGAGGGAGGGTGGTGGCTTCTTTGATCCGACGGTCGAATGGAGGTAAGGATAGGGACGACCGACCGTCGGTTGGAAAAGATCCGGGAATTCGACGGTCGGTCGGTTGAAAGGATTTGGAATTCGATGGTCGGTTGGAAAGGATCTTGGATCGGTCGGTGAGGGGAGTTTGGATGGGTTGTCGGTGAGGAGTTCGACGGTCGGTGAAGGGCAACCTAGGGCGAGGTTCGACGGTCGAGTTGGAGAATGTAGATGGTCTTACTTTTGGGGTCCGACGGTCGGGTGGACGGAGTTTGGTTGATGGTGTGAAGGTTTGGATGGCTTGTCGGTGAGAGGAGTGGAGCTCACGGTTCGACGGTCGGGTGGGAGATGAATGTGGGTGGTAAAGTGAAGGATCGCTTTATGCGGTCCGACGGTCGGTGAGGAAGGGCGATGGATTCGACGGTCGAGTGAGGGGATGGAGTTTGGATGGGTTGTCAGTGAGGTGAAGGTGGTAACTGGTGTGGTTCGACGGTCGGTTCAGGGAGGTTGGGTGCTTCGACAGTCGGATATGATGGAATTTGGGATTCGACGGTTCTGGGGTTCGTCTGTCGGTTGAGGGGATCTAGTTAGGCTCGAGAGGCTGAAGGTAGACGAAGGTCACAGTGGAAGGATTTGGGATTCGACGGTCGGTTGGTAGGGACCTGAGGTTCGGTGAGGTTGGTCGAGGGTCACCATGGTATGGTTCGACGGTGGAGGTTTGGATAGGTTCGACGACGGTGGGGTATGATGATTGTTAGTTCGACGGTCGGGTATGAGGATTCGGGAGTCGACGGTCGGTTGGTTGAAGGGAAGGATCGACCTCTCACGGGGTTTCGACGGTCGAAGAGGGTGTCAGTGAGGTGTGGTAACTGGGGTGGTTCGACGGTCGGTTGAAAGGCTGATGGTTTCTGTGCAGTCCGACGGTCGCTGAGGAAGGCTGATGGATTCGACGGTCGAGTGAGGGGATGGGTTTGGTTTGAAGGGTTACGGTCCGACGGTCGGTTCTGGTTGAAGGGAAGGATCTGACCTCTGGGGCTTCGACGGTCGAATATGATGGATTTGGTTTCTGTGCAGTCCGACGGTCGGATGAGAGAATGGATTCGACGGGTATGGTTTCTGTTCTTGGGTGGTTCTGTGCGGTCCGACGGTCGGTTGAAGAGGGGATTCGACGGTCGAGAGGAGGAAATGAAAAAGTTATGAAGGTTGGAGCGTGTGGTCACGGTTCTGGGCAGCACAAGTGATTCTGGGTTTTTTGGTGGCTATAGTGGAAAATGGTTGATGAAGAGGGAGGTTTGTGGTTTTATTCGGTTGGAAAAAAGATGGTTACAGAGTTTAGGTGGTTGTGGTGATGGGAGGTTTGCTGTATGGTGGTCACGTTGGAGGGTGAGAGCTTGGTGAAGGTGCTGCCATGGTGGTTACGTGAATGGTGGAGAGGTGAGGAGGAGCTTGGTTTGTGATCAGGAGGGAGAAGGATCGATGCTGCTGGTTACATGGTGGTTGGTTTTTGAAAGTTTAATATCAGCCTCTGATGGAGAGATCTCCCCCCTAAGGTCTTGAAGTTGGTCCTCTCTTATTAGTTGCTAGCACCAGGTGATAATGTAGTGGGTGAATTAATGAGGGAGTAGGTTTGTTCAGTAGTGCAAGTGGGAAACTAAGTGGGGAGCAAAAACTGTGCACTGTGGAAAAATAGAATGGGAGGCAAAAGTGCTTGTCCCTCTCGCATGCGGTGGTGATCTTTGCATGGCTAAAGAAGAAAAAAAATGATTTTCATCCCAACGAAAAAAACAAATCTTTTTTTTAATTCTTTTTTATTCTTTTTCTTTTTTTCATTTTTTTTACTTTTTTTATTTTTCATTTTCTATTATATTTTGGGCTTATGTATTTGGGTTAAAAAAGATGGGTTAAAAAAGGATAACAAATTTTTTTTTGATTTTTTTTATTTTTCTCTTTTTTGTTTCTTTTTATTATTTTTTCTTTTAGTCCCACAAAATTGGGTGTTCACAAATTGCCCTCTTTACTTGTTTCTTATTAGATAAAAAGGAAAATTGTGTTTTTTCATTTTATCGTCGTAAGAAACGAGTAAAGAAATGAACTCCAATTTTGTCCCAAGAATGCATGAAAGGATAAATGCAAAACAAAGTAAGAACAATGAAAAGAAATTAGAATGCATGGAGCCGATGCACTCAAAAAAATGGGCGATAGAGTCCCTAATTTAAAAGACAATGGGCAATCATTCCCGAAATTTAAAAGACAAGGGCTTGACCAATTTAAAACAGCAATGGACTTGGCCTGCATTTGAAAGACAAAGGCTTGGCCCAGAATTTGAGAGACAATGGGGCTTAGCCCGAAATTTAAGAGACAAAGGGCTTGGCCCTAATTTGAGAGACAGTGGGCTTGGCCCAGAATTTGAAAGACAGTGGGCTTGGCCCAGAAATTTAAGAGACAAAGTGGGCTTGGCCCGATTTGAAAGACAAAGTGGGCCTTGCTTAATTTGAAAGACAAGGGCTTGGCCTAGAATTTAAGAGACAAGGGGCTTGGCCCAGAATTTAAGAGACAGTGGGCTTGGCCCAGAATTTAAGAGACAGTGGGCTTGGCCCAGAATTTAAGAGACAGTGGGCTTGGCCCAAAATTTAAGAGACAGTGGACTTGGCCCAAAAAGATCTTTTGTCTCGCTGTTCTTTTATAGTGAAGCTTGGCGCAAAAGCCAAAGACGTCACTTTTCACAAATTTGCAGCTCATTGAGAGATGTTGCGACGTACATTCCTGCAACTCAAAATCATATCAGAAGATCAAAAACATTATGCCAAAACTTTCTCTTGCATACATGGTTCTAATTGCTTCCTCGGAAAACTTTGATCTATCAAACCCGGGCGTAGGCTCTCACAAACCAGGGCTTATCAACTTATTTCGAGTTCCTTGGGATCCTCGGACACTGGAGTTACTTTACTTCTAAGTTTGCTCATCAGGTTCATAGTTTCCCTTTAACATTGCCGATTGCATTAGGAGCTTTTCTTCCCGTTTGAACCTTCTGATTCATTCTTGATCTAACTTGTTAGGTAGAGGATTGCCATTAAATTGTTAAATCAATGATACTGAATTCATATTCCCTCTTATCGAAGCATTTTGTGATAAAACACGTGTGACTTCACAAATATAAAGGAAAGGAACATGACAAAGAAAGATGAAGAATAAAAAGAGAAGAAAGGAAAGTATTTTCATTGATTTGAGTGTTCACAAGCACGAAAAGGCAAATAGTACAAAAGGATGATATAAAGGCAATGTGACAGACAATTACCCCAGTTAGGATTCCTTTCTTCTCATTAGATAGGTCCTAATTCTCAGATGGATATTACAACAACTAGTGACACGAGCTCTCTTCCGTTAATTGCCACTTAAAATTGCCTCAGTTTTGTCTTCCATCACCACTTAAAATTGCCCCAGCTTTTTTTTTTTTTTTTTCCTTTGCTTTTCTCTCTTTTTCTCTTTTTTTTTTTTTTTCTTTTTTGTTTTCTCTTTCTTTTTCTTTCTCTTCTTTTTTTTCTTTTTTTTTTTTTATTTTCTAAATTTTATTTAAAAACATTTGAACCAAGGACGACTTTGGAAAGCTTTGACCACTCAAACTTTATTCACATGCCTTTCTTCTTTAGACCCTTCTGCTTCTTTCCTTCTTCTTCTCCTTTCCTTCTTTTTCTTTGTTTTTCACTTTCAACTCTTCTTTCAAGAAATGGGATGAACCATTGCTTGACTGATTCCTTGAGAGAAAATTTTGCCCCAGTGTTTAACCTTGTCTCTCATTTAGTTGATTCCTCGCAATCCGCTTGATAACTCGGTCCTTGTCTGCGTTGCTACTTCCTTCACACCTTCTCCTCAATCCCTCAAAAATGTTTACCCCAAGATGACCAACTGAATGTAAGCAAAATTGCCCCCGTGTGGTGATCAAACACAATTCAAAATTGCCCCATTTGGGTGCACCCTTCAAGGTGTTTCGTGCCAACTTCCTCTCGAGATTTTGCCCATTCATTTGCCCTAACTTTTGTTTAGACCGATCCTTCAGTTTTCGGACTAACGAGCTCTTTTTCTTTTTTTTTTTTGCTTTTTTTCTTTGTTTTTTTTTTGTTTTTTTTTGTTTTTTGTTTTTTGTTTTTTTTTTTACTCGGGTACCTCCTCTTCCATCAATTGGGAGTTCCAAGATCTCTTCGATCTGAATTGGTCAATAAGCAATTACCATTAGATGGTCAAATCATGGTGTTGTACTCATGGTCACTTTACTCAAGCATTATGTCACGACACTCATGAATTCAAAAAGTACAACAGAAAGAAACGAACAACTTCCAGATTGTTCTTAGAAGTTTGACTACGAAAGGATATTATTTACAACTGTTAAAGACACAAGAAATAAAATCAAAAGATTTTTTTTTTTTTTTCGCTTGAGTCAAGATTCGACAACTGGACATCATTAATTATCAAACACCCCCACACTTACTCTTTTGCACGTCCTTGGGCAAAACAGAAAAAAAACTGACTCAAAAATTAAACATTCTAAAAGACTCAATTTCTAATAATATTTAAGAATGAAGATCAATTAATAATTCAAGTAATCAAACATTCATGAGGCAACACATCTTCACATCTCAAATCAACAAGCAAGGATACTTCAATTGAAAAACATGAGTAAAGAATGATAGATCCTCACAGAATTTACTCTCAATCTCTCAAGTGTTTAAAAGGTAGGTGTTTCACTCAATTCGACCCATGAAAATTTCACTACCATATGCTTGCTTATTTTCTACTTCTCCACTACTCAGAACACATGTATACACAAATCATGAGGACTTTATTCAAGGTTATAATGGGGTAAAGGTAAAGGTGGAAGTAATATGGATATGTCAAGTTAAATACCAAAGAGAATAGAAGAGCATTATGATACAGTTAGAGTGGAGAAGATGTTTGAGAACATTCAGTCTAACTTTCCCACGATTTTCTTAGTTTTTTTTCTCATACGTAGACAATGACCAATATCTAACTAATATTTTGTTAAAGATCAATTGGTAGATTGAATTCCTTTAGGCTTGAACATTCTCCTTCTATTCTGTTATTTCCAATCATCCACCCTCATTCTAGGTATGAATATATCACATGGTGCATTCTTTTGATTGTAGCAATAACCAAATTTTCTCTTTTTTTTTTTTTTTTATAGAAACATATTTTCTTTTTTTTCCTTTTTTTTTTTTTTTTTAGAAACATATTTTCTTTTTTTTTTTTTTTTTTTTTTTTTTATATACAACCAATCTGCACATGCACCCCACACTTGTTCAAGAACTCATCAAATAACAAAGTCAATGCTCTCTTATTCCCTAAGGTTGGGTTAGAACATGGTTTTTCATTTAAGGCACATAATGAGTTAGAAACAAAGAATGGTCAAATAAGCTCAAAGGGGTTAAGCAAAGGAAAATATGCAAGGTTGGCTATTTGGCTAAACTGCTAAGAAAGAGGGCCTCAATCATGTTCATGCACGCAAGTGAAACGCACCTCAAAAAGAATCAAAGCAAGTTCTAGAGTGATCATTATCATGAGTGAAAATCACACAAGAAAGAAGAGAATGACATAAATGTTGAATCCATCCATTAGGCTCAAGATCTCACAAGATATAGTTCTATCATTCCCACCACCAATTCAACATCCATAACCAAACATATGATTTTTAAGAAAGAAGACAATTTACTCAATCATGCAAATTTTCCTGAATTTCAATTGCTACTTCCACACAAACTAGTTATCTACCCCAACTAAAATGCGTCTCAAGAGTAAAATTTACTCCCTACTCGCCATCCTTAACTCGGTTTAGAAAATTACTGACAAACATATAAACATATTAATACATGCACACACCTTTTTTTTTTTTTTTTGTGTTTTTTTTTTTTTTTTTTTATATTTAGGCACACAACGATCCTTCCCCCCAACCAGATCATAACATTGTCCTCAATGTGAAAGAGAGATATAGAAAAGAGCAAAACAACCCGATAAGAAATGAATCAACGCCCAAGAGAAAAAGACGCACAATACACACACCTTTTTGTTTTTGTTGTTGTTTTTTTTTTTTATATATTTAGGCACACAACGATCCTTCCCCCAACCAGATCATAACATTGTCCTCAATGTGAAAGAGAGATATAGAAAAGAGCAAAACAACCTGATAAGAAGTGAATCAACGCCCAGTAGAAAAGAAGCACACAGTCAGTGCTGCATCGGACCCTGATAAGAAGTGAATAGAACTTTAGTACTTCCACAATTTAATACTAATTACTACCCTACTACTCCTTACTCTGCCACCAATTGAGATGCGTCTCAAGATAAAAATTACTCCTTACTCTGCCATCCCTATTTACTTTTGTTGTTAATTGATGACAAACACGACAAACATATTAACAAACACACTTTTTGAATTTTTTTGGTTTTTTTTTTGTTTGTTTTTTTTTTTGTTTTTTTTTGTTTTACACAACCATCCTTCCCCCCAACCAGATCATAACATTGTCCTTAATGTTAAAATATAGATGAGTAAAGGATAGAATTACCTGCTGGAGAAAGCGGACACAAATTTAAATAGAAACAAAGTACAATAAAAATCAAACCGATTAAAGAGAAAGTGTCAGATCTGGCTTTCTTTTCTTGTTACTTCCTTCGCTGCTTCCTATTGACCAATCTATCTGAGCCAATACCTTATCAGGTACATACTCAAAAGCTTCCAATTTATCAATGAGCTCATCAATAGTGGAGGCAGAGATAAGAAGTTGTCTTGCCGAGGAGTGATAAATTTACGTTCCACGCTTTGTCAAGAAAAAATAACAAAAGGTCAAAGAAATTATTAACATTCAACAGACCAATGGGTTTATGGTGGATGTTCAGTTTAGCCCAAGAGACAATTTGAAAAATTTCTTCCAAAGTACCAAAACCACTTGGTAAGACAAGAAATGCATCAGAATTGTCAGCCATTATTTTCATGCGTCCATGCATGGATGTTACCTGGATTTCTTCTCCAACTGTCTTGCCAGTGATGTTACTTTCAGCTAAAGGTTTAGGAATAACACCTAAAACCTGACTGCCTCCGATAAGAGCAGCAAGTGAAACAGCCCCCATTAACCCACGACAACCTCCCCATATACAAGATGAATATTCCTTGCGCAAGTGATCGACCAAGAGCGCTAGGCTGCGTTTACAAAACTCTAATCCCTTCCCATAACTCGACCCACAAAAAACACAGACATTTTTTAGGTTACGAATAGCAGCCCCATTCTATACCCTTCTTTTTTTGAGTGTTTCTCGAGTTGAAGATGAAGGAGAAAATAGAGTGTTTAAATAAGAAAAAGAATGGAAAGGGAAAAATTGCACCTAGAAAGGTAGGTGGTACATTGTCGAGAAAAGGTTGAATTTAAGAAACATAAGATCTTTTTTTTTTTTTGTTTTTTTTTTACTTTTTTTTTCTTTTTTTTAACTCTTTTTTTTTTTTTAAGAAAATTATCGTGGGTAAAGAAGTCTAGAAACCCCGAAGGATCCCATCCAAAAGATCGTCTTCCAAAACCAAAATTCAACAAAATCATACAAAGATAACAAATGATTACATACCTTTATGTACGTGGTTTCATAGCAGATCTTTATACTTTGCGTCATGAGTGCAAGAATACCAAGACGGCTCACCAATTGGGCATTCTTCTCCTCCCGCTTGTGGGATATTTTGATTGAGCTACGACGCCACTAATTAAAGTGCGTAAATCGACGACTACCACCAACGACCACGGCCAAGTGAGAGGTCGCCGAAGAGCCCATGGCATTAAATCACGGGATTCACTCGAGGCATTGTCACGCGAGAATGCAAACACGGACGCTTCTTTCGTCCATCAACAAGCGAGCCTTTGGTTAAAACCAGGGAATGCTTGCGCGCTCTCTGCAGCAGCATGGCACACGAACCTTATTTACCGACCGGCGTGCGAAGGTCCACCCGAGTCAATGACGGTCTGCCACTCCACCGGCAGGGGCTCCTAATCTAATTAAAGACCAAGTACAACCAAAGTTTCGCCACTTTTTTTAATTTTCGCTTTTTTTCTCTTTTTTTTTCTTTCTTTCTTCTTTTTTTTTTGAAAGATAATATATACATGTTGTTGTGATTGTGTCTCACATCTTCCTCTCGGTTTCACATCCGTAAACGGCTTAAACGCCTTCTATGAGTCGAGGATAAGCTTCCCATCCAATTTTCTTATAAATTGGCAAACAGAGGTCTTTTTGAGTCGATTCCCAAGACTGTAACGCTCCTGCTCGTCCTTGAAGAGATTCCACAAACTAAGAAGTTCACGCTGTACAACTCCACAAGAATGCGTCTCAAGAGTCAATAAGATATTATCTAATGACTCCTTACTCAGTCCATTCTTAATGAAGAATATTTTATCTTCTCTATTTACGTAAACCATCCCCAAAGAGTGACATCGCGTGTTGCAATTCCATCGTGCACACTTGTAACAAACTTTCATTCTTTTTACTCTTCTCCTTTTTGAAAATGAACTTTTACCGAGACCAGGCATGTATGGGACAAATGAATCTGAAGATTCACCAAACTAAACGAACCTTTGCTTCGATTATCCAACATATATCTTCTCGGGATGCCCTTATACATTAACAATCTCGATCTTTCACACCTAGCTTCATAGACTTTTGTTAGAGCATTTAGAGGAGAGAAGGAAAATATTTTCTTAGGTTTGAAAGAATGGCATCCATTTTGAAAGGAGAAGAAATCGCTATTATGGGAAACCGAAAAACAAACCGACTTGAGAGTCACGAGTACCGTTATCCGCCACTTAACCGGCAACACGAGAACTCAACAACTTGATGCTCCAGAAATGGTTGAGTCTTGGTCCATTAACTTTAAGCGCATTACCATTCCTAGGATTCTCAATGTATATGGCCCCACAAGATACACGTGTTTGACAACAAGAGAACCGCGCCACCTAGATCTCAATTTTCTAAGGAGTAGGTGCGGATGAGAATCTTAAAGCAAAACTTTATTGACCAATTTTCGCAACTTTTGCAAAAGGTGCAACAGACCTTGAATAAAGAAGGCCAATAAAATTCATACTGCAAGATTTTCGCAGTTGTTGTCTCCACATGCTTCCAATAAAGTTTAATGGCACTACCTACCTCATTGTCGGGTACACAGCTGTCTCTTTTTTTTTCTTTTTTTTTTATTTTTTATTTTTTTGAGAAAACATGATGAGAAGAATGATGACAAGTGATGCAATAATGAGTGAATGAGTTGTTGGTCCTTTAATAATGACTCATCTCCTCTTTTTGAAAAAGAAATTTTTAAGAGGGACGCAAGCATGGTTTGTCACATTAAAAGACTGAACAACTCACAAGATATGGCAAGATGATTTTTTTTTTTAATGTAAGAAAATGTATTTATTTTTTTTTTTAAGTTTTTTTTTCAAGAATGGATGGCATGAGGAAAGAAGAAGTACGCTCCCTTTGTGTCCTAATGAGGTTGCCTTAAACTTGGGAAATCCATCCTAAGGATCTAAGAGTCTTTCTAGTTCGTGATAACTTCCATAGGGTGGCTCTTCTATTTTAAAGGTCTCTAGAGCCAAGTCCTATTTCAGAATGTTGACCACGAAATAGTGGGTAAACCAACTAGGTGTGGGACATTCATGAAAAAGGCGCACTCTAGATGAGGTTTTCGCGATAACCAAACAAGAAGTACATCCAAAATGGCTACCACTACGCAACCTCTACTTAACTTAGGCTTCACTCAGACCCGGGTATAGGGCCCCACTCGATTGTGTGTGCTTTATATGTAGGTGCAGTGGGTGCTGGGAACGTACAAACCTGTACAAAAATTTAAAAAGAAACTACCCCCCAACCTGCAAAAACATATATACAATAGCCAGGCAGTAATCATCTATCCTAAGGTTTCAACAATTATGCACAATTAAGTACAAATTATATACAAGTATATCAGGTCAAAACAAACACAGGGATAAAAAGGGTAAAATAAATAAATGAAAATTATTAACAATTTGCACAACTAACAACGACAGGCTTGACTCTCCAAAACTCCCCAGTGGAGTCGCCATCTGTCGCGACCGTAAAATTAATCGCGGCGAAATAGCAACTTAAATTAAATTATTTTAATTTTAAGAGTCGCCACCAATTTTATTTGAATTTGGAAAAATTGGAAAACCTTTTATTTGGAAATGGTCTTTGGAACCAGATTGGATTCGGAGTCGGTTATGCTTAGGGAAGGGTGGAAACTTAATCCCACTTGCACCCCTAACGCACTCCGTCCCCAAGACGGTACCTTAGATTAATTGTGCAAATTATTAACAATCCTTGAAAATATTTATTTTACCCCTTTTGCAAACATTGTAACTAAAAAAAGCGAAACCACAAAATTGTAAAAATTTAAATTTGGCTTGACGGAATATGATTCCCGCTCCTACGTATCCTCAAGTGCAATGAGGAATTCAAAGTCACGTAGTTCTTTTATAAAATAAGTGTGGGTTGGTTGATTTTATTTAAAATGATTTTTTGGAATTTGAATTAACAAGCCGTCGCGCTCGGTTATTCAAATTAAGGATTAAATAGGTGAAGCTCTTCAAGTCACGCTAGAGACGTCACCCATTGATTATCGAGTTTGTTACTTAAATTTTTATTTAAGATTATCAATTAGTAATTTAACTTAAAAAATGTAAATCATCAAGTCATCATGCAACTCGGATGTTTACAAAATATAAGGGTTAGCAAGCTGTCGCAACTCAGATAACCCATTTTTATTCCTTTTTAAAAACTTTTAACTATTTCTTTATTTATCATTTTTTAACTCCCAAAATCTAGCCCAACAAACTGATAATAAATGAAATAAAAAGAACAAGGAAACGTAAAAAGAAAACCAGGAAACAGATAATCCAAAACTGGGAGATATAAAATTAAAGATGCAACAGTAAGGACCTCGTTTACGACCAGATTAGCAGGGGAGGGTGGCTGGCTTCTTTGATCCGACGGTCGAATGGAGGTAAGGATAGGACGAATTCGACCGTCGGTTGAAAAGATCCGGGAATTCGACGGTCGGTTGGAAAGGATTTGGAATTCGACGGTCGGTTGGAAAGGATCTTGGATCGGTCGGTGAGGGGAGTTTGGATGGGTTGTCAGTGAGGAGTTCGACAGTCGGTGAAGGGCAACCTATCTGAGGTTCGACGGTCGAGTTGGAGAATGTAGATGGTCTTGCTTTTGGGGTCCGACGGTCGAATTGGACGGAGTTTGGTTGATGGTGTGAAGGTTTGGATGGCTTGTCGGTGAGAGGAGTGGAGCTCACGGTTCGACGGTCGAATTGGAGATGAATGTGGGTGGTAAAGTGAAGGATCTGGCTTCTATGCGGTCCGACGGTCGGTGAGGAAGGCTGATGGATTCGACGGTCGAGTGAGGGGATGGAGTTTGGATGGGTTGTCAGTGAGGTGAAGGTGGTAACTGGTGTGGTTCGACGGTCGGTTCAGGGAGGTTGGGTGCTTCGACAGTCGGATATGATTTGGGATTCGACGGTCGGTTGGTAGGGACCTGAGGTTCGGTGAGGTTGGTCGAGGGTCACCATGGTATGGTTCGACGGTGGAGGTTTGGATAGGTTCGACAGACGGTGGGGGTATGATGATTGTTAGTTCGACGGTCGGGTATAGAGGGATTCAAGAGTCCGACGGTCGGTTGGTTGAAGGGAAGGATCTGACCTTTGGGGTTTCGACGGTCGAAGAGGGTGTCAGTGAGGTGTGGTAACTGGGGTGGTTCGACGGTCGGTTGAAAGGCTGATGGTTTCTGTGCAGTCCGACGGTCGCTGAGGAAGGCTGATGGATTCGACGGTCGAGTGAGGGGATGGGTTTGGTTTGAAGGGTTACGGTCCGACGGTCGGTTCTGGTTGAAGGGAAGGATCTGACCTCTGGGGCTTCGACGGTCGAATATGATGGATTTGGTTTCTGTGCAGTCCGACGGTCGGATGAGAGAATGGATTCGACGGGTATGGTTTCTGTTCTTGGGTGGTTACTCAGTGCGGTCCGACGGTCGGGTTGAAGAGGGGATTCGACGGTCGAGAGGAGGAAATGAAAAAGTTATGAAGGTTGGAGCGTGTGGTCACGGCCTCAGGGCAGCACAAGTGATTCTCGGGTTTTTTGGTGGCTATAGTGGAAAATGGTTGATGAAGAGGAGGTTTGTGGTTTTATTCGGTTGGAAAAAAGATGGTTACAGGAGTTTAGGTGGTTGTGGTGATGGGAGGTTCTGTATGGTGGTCACGTTGGAGGGTGAGAGCTTGGTGAAGGTGCTGCCATGGTGGTTACGTGAATGGTGGAGAGGTGAGGAGGAGCTTGGTTTGTGATCAGGAGGGAGAAGGATCGATGCTGCTGGTTACATGGTGGTTGGTTTTTGAAAGTTTAATATCAGCCTCCGATGGAGAGATCCCCCCTAAGGTCTTGAAGTTGGTCCTCTCTTATTAGTTGCTAGCAGCGACGTGATAATGTAGTGGGTGAATTAGTGAGGGAGTAGGTTTGTTCAAGAGTGCAAGTGGGAAACTAAGTGGGGAGCAAAAAGCGTACCGTGGAAAAATAGAATGGGAGGCAAAAGTGCTTGTCCCCCGTCATTGCAGATGGTGATCTTTGCATGGCTAAAGAAAAAAAAATGATTTTCATCCCAACGAAAAAAACAAATCTTTTTTTTTAATTCTTTTTATTCTTTTTCTTTTTTTTTCATTTTTTTTTTACTTTTTTTATTTTTCATTTTCTATTATATTTTGGGCTTATGTATTTGGGTTAAAAAAGATGGGTTAAAAAAAGGATAACAAATTTTTTTTTGATTTTTTTTATTTTTCTCTTTTTTTGTTTCTTTTTATTATTTTTTCTTTTAGTCCGGTCAAAATTGGGTGTTCACAAGTGGGTATTACAAATTGAAGCTCAATGGATATATAAATATTCACACTTTAGCTCATAAATAGAGATTTCATGGAAATGGCAGTTAAAGCTCGTATTTATGCTCAACAATGATTTTCAAATTGATCTTTAACCTTTCTTTGATGTCTAAACACGTATATTTATAGCTCAATGCATTTTAGAGCCATTGGTAGTGGTTGGAAAGCATTAAATGCTAATTATAGCTGTTAGAAATCTATTTTTGGTTTCTAAATAACCGGTTATGACTATTGCATAATCAGTTATGGCCTGACCAGGGTCTTTTTAAAACACGTGAATAACCAGTTATGGAAAAAGCATAACTGGTTATGGTCTTTTGTAAACATAAGCCTACGCTTTTGATTTTTGAAAATAATTAGTTATGCGAATGTCATAACCAATTATGGTCTTTGAAAAATAGAAGCTTGTGCTTCTGACTTAGTGAATAACCAGTTATGGATATTCCATAATCGGTTATTCCACCTCTGTTTTTTACTAAAAGACATTTGAAAGACCATAACTTCTTTGATACTCATCCATTTAAAACAAATGACCACTCATTGGAAAGATAATTGAGCCTACTTTCATATGAAATAAGTTTCAGATCAAGACTCAAAATATTTTGAAAGATTTGATCAAATGAGTGACCAAAGGTCAGTTTTGTAAAATACAAACTTGACTATTTTTCAAAGGTCTTGAATTACGACCAAGACTAACTTTTCAAAACATGTTTGTTAGGCATTTTAGCATGTAAGAAAAACTTTTAAAGATGTTAAAACTTATTTGAGCTTAGTGCGATTCACATTTACCCTTACATAAGATTTAAGTCCAATAGGCTTCTTGATATAATCCAAACTTTTAAGAATTTATTCTCTTCAAATCTTACAAATGCTTAGAACATCTTATCTTTTTTATGAGTGTAAAATACACTCATCTTTTGAGTTTATTTATTGGGATTTTTAATTTATATTTATTTAATTTTCATTTATTTTTATTTTTTAATTTATTTTTTAAATAATTATCTCTTCACCTAAGATTATTTAAATTTTTATGATAAATCCTCAGATTTTATGTAAAAATAAGAAATTCCTAAATATAAATATTTAAAGGATTTGAATATTTTGATAGTAGAATTATACTATTTATTTATGATATTGAGTAAATTCTGTGCCCACTGAATGAAATGTATTTTTATTGTGTTTTGTAGGAATTTAAGAAAGGATCAAGTTAGATTCTTAATTGGAGTGCAAACAATCTCTACTTGATGACCAAGTATCTCTGCGTTTAATGCAAGGATCTCAAGGAGTTTCTTAATTTGAGTGGAATATTTTTATTTCCTAATTTATATGGATTCAACAAAAAAGAATAAGAAACAAGAGATTTGATCAAAAATTAATTAAGAGATCAAATTGACGTGTTGTTTGCAGCATTGAAAAGCTAACAGAAAATCCTACAAATTATTTGTTGAGATCAAGGGCAGATTTTGCTATTTGGTGGGTGAGAAAAATCGTGCAAAATAACAAAAGATACGAAAAGCGGATAATTTTTCTACAAAAAGGGAAAAATAAGTTTAGCAAATGAGCTCTCTTTTGGTTCAGAAAATAAAAAAAATATAGAGTTTTGAGAGTCTCAAAGGCAGCAAGGGGACGAGCCCTAGGAGAGGAGGAGGAGCCGTTATGGAGCTTTCATAGAGTTGAAAATCGAATAACCATTGAAGACGCATTGGTTTCTTCTCTACCATTCTATCATGATGAATTCTCTTTCTTCTTCCTATCTCTTCTTCTTTTTTCTCATATGTAGTTAAATTCATGTGTTTTGAGGGTGAAGATGTAACTTGATTTAATCAACATGTATTAAGATTTAATTTTTAATTAATTTATTTTCTATTCAATTTGAGTGCTTATTATAGTTCTTAATGCTTTTATGAATTGGCCACTCATAAATTGATCTAGTGATATGTGTATAGAATCAGAAGGTTTGCATACGACTTAGACCAAAAATAATAAGTGCCGTGATTTATAATCATCTAAGAATAGAAGTTATAGGTTGTGTGGGAGAATTGTAGTATTTATCATGAGCATCCATAGAGTGAAGGTCGTGCCTTTAAGAGTTGAGGTTTAGATCAAGGAATTGATTAGGCTTTGATAATTAAAGAGAATTAACTCGCCAATGAATTGAATTTTAATTAATTAAGGGATTCTCCTCATTGATTGAATGACTAGAAATTAATTAGAATGAAGGTCCCAAAGCTACTTAATTGTCTATGATACATTGTTAAATTAAGTGAAGTCAGATCCCTAGTGTTTTAATTTCGTGTGTTCTTATGTATTTTTTTTCTTTTATAATTTTATTCTTTAATTGTTTTGAATCACTCTTAATTATTGGTTTCCTGGATAGTATTAATATTAGAGAAGTGGTACTTGGTAAACTAATTCCTTGTGGGAACGATATCTTACTCCTTATTTATTACTTTTGTGATTTGGTGCACTTGCCAATAATCACAACATGTTTTTGGCGCTATTGTTGGGGAATTAGACTTTTATCAATATCATTAGTATCTAGAAAGAATACTACTCTAGGTTTTGTTTTGTTTTCTTTACTCTTTTATCCTTTTAGTTTCGGTTTATTTTTTTTTATTTTATTATTTCTTATTTTATTGACTAACATTTTTCTATTATTTTTTGAAGTTTGCTAATGTTGAGTCGGCTTAGGTGTCTCCCTGAGTTCGGAGCCTTTATAAGGGGATGTATATAGCTGTCGGACACCAAAAATATTTTTCTTCTCTTTTCTTTAACTTTTAATTTTAGAATTTATTTATTTATTTGTTTGTTTTTATTTTGTTATCATCACCCTATTGTGTTTTGATTCATTTTGTGCATGCCAGTATATTGAATTGAATATCCAATGATTATTTGAATTGTGGATTGATCTGATTTCTTGGGATATCATATGAGAATTCACGAGTTACATTTATCTCCATTGTTTCAGTTGTGTATGAATGTATTTCTCATCTTTATGTCTAATAGACCTTGAAATTTAATTACATATCAAGCTTAGAGAAAGTTTATGGGATTGCATGTGTGTGGATGATTTGCATCTAGATGTTGTTTGATTCTCTCTTGAGGCGAAATCCTAGGCAGTGCATGATTAAGGAAATAATAAGGGCATTCTTTAGACCGTTTGAGCCTTTCAAGCCAACCTGTAAACACAGTATATCCTTAGCTCCCTTTTGCAGCCTTGTTATTGTTTGACCTTTATTTCTTTTCTTTTACTCACATTTTCTTTTTCCTATACCCATAAAAAATAAAAATGAAAAATATAAAAAAAAATTCTTCTCTTACATAACTTTTGTTGAGTGCATATTTTGTATTATTTTATTATTCAAAAGTCTTCATTATTTTTGTGCATCAAGTTTCGTGGAGCTGAAAGAAAAAATTCAAAAAAAATAAAATAGAAAGTCTACTCAAAACATTGCAAAGAAATAAGTTTAGGGGTGGAGGTTGTTGAAAAAGAAAAAGAAAAAAGAAAAAAAGAATGAATGTTGTGTTAATTCTTATGCTATGTTTTGCACTTGTTCTATATTCTGTGACTTGAATTGTGAAATTTGCATGATTTTACATCTCAATTTTTGTTTTCATTTTCTTACTACTTCTTTCTTAACCCATACCATTGGCCTTACATTACAAGTTTTGTAAAGTCTCTTTTGATCCTTGATTATGTCTTGTTTACATTAGTGAAGAGAAAAATGAAAAATAATCCTATGGATGCAGGTCTGATATGCATTTTTATTTTTATAAACCTATCCATACTTGTACTTTATTAGTAGGAATTGGTTTTACATTCATGTCTATGGGAAGTCATTTATGCATGAGAATTATATGTAAGAGATGATATGATAAATGGATTGTGTATGTGTAACACTTTCAAATGAGATTGTGAAGTAATTTATGAGGATAGAAATGATTTTCAATAACCAATATTGTCATTTTGAGTTTGCATGTTTTGAGTTTTAGTTATTTTCTTTTCTTTTCTTCTTTTTAAGTCTTCTTTTTCTTTATTGCTTGAGGACAAGCAATATTTAAGTTTGGGTATTTCATGAGTGTAAAATACACTCATCTTTTGGGTTTATTTATTAAGATTTTTAATTTATATTTATTTAGTTTTTGTTTATTTTTATTTAATTTTATTTTTTTAATTTATTTTTTAAATAATTATCTCTTCACCTAAGATTATTTGAATTTTTATGATAAATCCTCGATTTTATGTAAAAATAAGAAATTCTACATATAAATATTTGAAGGATTTGAATATTTTGATTGTAGACTTATACTATTTATTTATGATATTGATTGAATTCATGTGTCCACTGAATTAAATGTATTTTTATTATGTTTTGTAGGAATTTAAGAAATGATCAAGTTAGATTCTTAATTGGAGCGCAAACAACCTCTACTTGATGACCAAGTATCTCAGCGTTTAATGTAAGGATCTCAAAGAGTTTCTTAATTTGAGTGAAATATTTGTTTCCAAATTTATATGGATTCAACAAAAAAGAATAAGAAACAAGAGATTTGGTCAAAGATTAGTTAAGAGATCAGATCGGCGTGCTATTTGCGGCATTGAAAAGCTAACAGAAAATCTTACAAATTATCTATTGAGATCAAGGGCAGATTTTGCTATCTGGTGGGTGAGAAAAATCGTGCAAAAAAAAAAAGATACAAAAAGCGGTCAATTTTTCTATAAAAAGGGAAAAATAAGTTTAACAAATGAGCTCTCTTTTGATTCAGAAAATAAAAAAAATAGAGTTTTGAGAGTCTCAAAGGCAGCGAGGAGACGAGTCCTAGGAGAGGAGGAGGAGTCGTTATGGAACTCTCATAGAGTTGAAAATCGAATAACCATTGAAGACGCTTTGGTTTCTTCTCTACTGTTCTATCATGATGAATTCTCTTCTCTTTTCCTATCTCTTCTTCTATTTTCTCATGTGTAGTTAAATTCGTGTGTTTTGAGGGTGAAGATGTAACTTGATTCAATTGACATGTAATAAGATTGAATTTTTAATTAATTTATTTTTTATTCAAATTAAGTACTTATTATAGTTCTTAATGCTTTTATGAATTGACCACTCATAAATTGATCTAGTGATATGTGTGTAGAATCGGAAGGTTTGCATACGACTTAGACCATAAATAATAAGTGTCATGATTTATAATCATCTAGGAATAGAGGTTATAGGTTATTGATGAAATCCGTGGTATTTTCCATGAATAAAAGATCAATCCATGGTGATTTGTGTATATGAATACCAATTAATTAATTAACTTAATTAAATTAAACAAGAGAAAATATTATTGTTGATTGATAAGAACTTAGTAACAAAATAATTAAATAAAAATTAAGAAAATAGAATTTAGAATAAAAATAGCAAGTTATCAAGAATGAGGTTTTCGAATTAACTTCCAAGATTGAGTACCAAATGATACAAGACAAATCCTAATTGACAACCCTTTTATTAAATTTCAATTGAAGGTGAATTACCCATAATTAGTTAATGTTCTCTTTCAAGATACAAGATCTGTATGCAATTAAACCAATTTCTACTTTCGTGGTAATTGAATTTAAATTGAACCCATTACGCTTTGTGGTAATTCATTGATTCCTCGAAAGCTAAAAACTCTCGTGGTTTAGACCTTAAGTTCAATTCTAATGGTTCCAACACTTAAGTTCACCTCTCTCAAGACATCCCTAAATGCCTATGAGATACAAATAAGTTTCACATGAATAAAAGCAATAAGAATTGAATCAATGAACAATCAAGATTAATAAAAGGGAAAAACAACGTCAATTAATCATTATCAATGTATCAAAGGGCATTGCCCGATCCTAAAACAAAAGTAACTACTCGACATAGAGAAGAAGGAAAGCAATCAAACTTAAAAACATCCCAAACCCGTAACAATGAAAGAAGAAGAAGATGATGAATTTTTTGTGCCTCCTTTAGAACTAGGTTTTTCAAAGCTAGAATACCCTAATAGCAATCAGAACATCTATTTATAGCCTAGCGTTTTATGGGCTAAAAACCCCCAAAAGAAATAAAACGTAAAACTAAAATCTGCTGCGGCGCTTAACCACGGCCGTGGGGCCACCCGCATTGGTTGGTTCGAGATGAAGGATTCATTGTTCTTGTCTTAACCATATGGTGTAGACCACGTCCAGGCCGTGGTTGACTCGAATGACCTTCCAAGCTCAATATGACCCATTAGACCTCCGAATCAAAAGTGCTCAACATAAAGTTGTAGATTTGGATCTTAGCTATCAACCATCAAAATTTCAAATTTTATTTGACAACTTGTAGCTCGAGATATGTCATGAATAGTATACAAAGGTCAAGTGTCGGATCAACACCCTAGTTCTTGCTTCATTCCAATTTGAGTTATCCGATGTGTGATTGGGCATTTGAGGTCTTCATGAAAGTTGTAGATAATTGTCTTATCTTTCCCTAAATTAGTTCCATAAAGCCCCAACTTCAATCATGTAAGCTTCCATTCATTCCAAGGCCAATTCAACATTAATCCTGCACAAGAACACCAAAAACACCGCAGTTATCCGAACTAAGGGAAAAACAAACCAAAAGGGAAACTAAAATGCCTAAAATGCTCAAGAATGCATGCAAAACAAGAACAAAATATGATGTTGTTTCACACACATCAGTTATGTGAGAGAATTGTGGTATTTTCCATGAGCATCCATAGAGTGAAGGTCATGCCTTTAAGAGTTAAGGTTTAGATCAAGGAATTAACTAGACTTTGATAATTAAAGAGAATTAACTCACCAAGGAATTGAGTTTTAATTAATTAAGGAATTTTACCTATCGATTGAATGACTAGAAATTAATTAGAATGAAGGTCCCAAAGCTACTCTATTGTCTATGATAAATTGTTGAATTAAGTGAAGTCAGATCCCTAGCGTTTTAATTTCGTGTATTCTTATGTGTGTTTTTTTTTTTCTTTTATAATTTTGTGTCTTTAATTGTTTTGAATCACTCTTAATTATTGGTTCCCTAAATAGTATTAATATTAGAGAAGTGGTACTTGGTAAACTAATTCCTCGTGGGAACAATATCTTACTCATCATTTATAACTTTTGCGATTTAGTGCACTTGCCAATAATCACAACAATTTTCATTCTTATTGAGTTGAGCATAGTTGTGATCTTTAACTTTCTTATTGCAATGCTCACTCTTGGTAGTTGGACTTGTTGGGAATTGCGGATACATCACGCAGTGAAAAAATAAGATTCCCACCAAGGATCCACGCGAAAAAGTCACAATCCGAGTTTTAAAATTATTTACCTGTTGAAGCGTGATCAAAAGAAGTGACGTGAATCACCAACACCGTAACAGCGACGATGTCTCTGCAGTATCCACACAAACAGACTCACAAACATCCAACGTTCGCAAAAGGGAGCCTCACATCTCTCACACAATGCTAGCTGCGAAGAGAAGAGAAGAAACTTATCACTCTCTCACTCACTTTTCTGTAGGTGCGGCTAGGGTTCTGTAATGCATGTCTTAGCAATCCCCTTAGCAGTACTATTTATAATAGTGACTGCCTTAAGTGAGTGTGAGCAGCAGTAAGGTAAGCTGTGTAACCCTAGACTTATCTGTTATGAGTCTGGCCTATATTTGAATTCGAGTCCAATTTAGATGTATTGCTCCAATTTTAGTCTGCTCTATGTGTGTGACCCTGCAGGTTCTCATTACGTTGGCAGTAATATTAAAATCTCATTTTATATTACAAGCAATAAGTGGTATCTAGTAACACATCGCTGCTACCCAAATAATGAGAATGTCAGAGATTTGACATAACCTTTCCGTAACTAATATTTCTGTGTCGTTTAGTCCTTTTGTCAAGATATCTAGATTGAACACAAGGCATGAAATGTGTCACCCTTGTATAGTCCAATCCTTCGTTTCCTGATACTCGAGTAGACTTTGTAATAACAAATGAAATCAATATCTCATATTGACTCATTTGAGTAAGGCCATGCATTTCACAGTCTCACTCAATCAAGGAGCCCGAATATATCGCTCCTGTTATGTAAGAGTGACAAATCTCATCTAGGTCACTCACATCCCTCTACATGATTCGTGGTATGTCCAATAACTAACTTTATAATCACCTTATTACTGATGATATTTGATGACATTAAAACACACAACTCCTCATGTAGGGATCGTAGTGATTTCAGGTCAAAGGACCAAAAACACCATTATCACTACGAGAATCGCTTATGACACTTACGTAATGATCTATGTAGCGTTCTTATGGCGGGTCAGTCCAGTACATCATTACTCTAATATGCACCCATGTGAAGACTTGATATCTCATATCCATGACCCGTGAGATGTGGTCATCTGTCTATGTACATACTAGTCTTAATGCATTATTCTTGTCCTAGTTAACAATAATACTTGACTAGGGACATTTAAGAATAGTGTTCTAATTTTATCCAATAGAATCTCACGATCAAGCAACCACTTGATGTCCTATGACATCAAACTTACTATTCTAAGGATTTTATTATGTTTATTAAAAAAGAACACAATAAATGAATTGCCTCATATATTAAAATTAGCATAATAGAATGTATATAAATACAAACAAATGTATTAGCCTCTAGGGCATACAGCGAACAGGACTATCCTACAAAGTATTACTCACTTAAACAAATATAGTTAGTCCAAATTCATAATTTAATATCTTTATATGCATGGTTTATTAATGTATAACTCTAATTAGTGTAACATGCATATAAGATTTTCATAGACACATCCAAATAAGATATTTATTAATTACTAATAGATATGCTCTATGTAAGATGCAACAAAGAACACTTTGTACATTTTTATTTAAATAGAGTCAAATTCAATATTAATTCATTATAACTCACATAAAGCATTATTGAATATATTATATAAAGAATGCTACACATATCTCATTACATGACTATTAAGTGAAATATAACTAAATAAAGTACATAATTATGCATGATCCAATATACTCTATTAAGCACATTTATATAACATGATTAATATTCTTTTGTAATGCATTTGCCATCTATTAAGTGCATCTATAAAGCATAATTCTTTTTATCTTGTATTTGTCATCATCAAAACTTAACATATTAAACCATTACGGCAAACTTATTTCTACATGCCACGATGATCACTACCTAAACCCTAAACCCTAAGCCTTAAACCCTAAATATTAAACCTTAATCTCTAAGCCCCAAACCCTAAATCCTAAGATCTTGATTTATTAAAAGTAACAAGGAAATTAGGATGCAATGCTACTGGAGTCCCCATTGAATAAAACCATAGAATGAGAAGAGAAGAAGAAAGTTCTACTCTTGATAAAGTTTGATATCAAAGACTAGTAGGAAGGTTAATTTACTTGTCTCCTACAAGACCAAATTTGGCCTATGTTGTCAGTATTATCAGTCAATTTATGCATGATCCATGAGAAAAATACTTACAAAGCAATAGACTAAATTTTACAATATCTCAAAGCTACACCTGGAAGAGGGTTGTTATTCCAAAAGTGTGGAGATTTATCAATGCATTCAATGATTAAAACGTCAGCGAAGAGACGTTGTAGCAAGCATGCCAAGCAACAACCCTCCTTAGCATAGCTTGTATGGTACACCAGGAGGCTGGGACTGCCAGGATCAATGCGAGGTTCGTTTAGCTTCTCATGAATGTGGATGAAATAAAAAGTTATGCATGGGGAGCTGCTAGTTAGGTGAATTTGCACTAGAGTTTGAGGGCAGTGAAGATAGCTACCAAGAAGCCTAACCTATTTGGATGCCTTTTCGATTTGATGATAATCTCTTCAACATTGTTTTTTTATATTTTATTTTTTAAAAATGTTTATGTGCTCTCCATTTCTTTGTAGGTTTTGCTTTGGTCCACATACCAAGACTTACTCCATCTTGCTTCAAGGGCTTGGAGCGTGTGGAACCAACCTTTCCACTCATGCATGCATGGATGAGAGAAATTGGTGAAAAACGATTTTATGACACCAAGAACCGACCAAAAGAGGTATTGTTATTACAAAATATTTTAATGCAAAGTCTACCAGATCACATGCGGTAGGTTTCACATATTTAAAATTATATATTTTAATCCAAACCGCACGCGGTATAAATCACATATAAATTAAGATATTCAAAAATTAATTACACCACATTAAAAAATTTTAACCCAAACCATATGCGGTAACCATCACATATTTAAAATTAACGTATTGTTAAATTAATGTAGTGTCTATCAGATATTGAAAATCAAATGTATAATTAAATATTTTAACCGAAATCGCATGCAGCAAAATTCACATTTAAAATTAAATATTTAAACTACATCGCATATGGTAGGTTTCACATATTTAAAATTAGATATTTAATACTACTTCACATGCGATGTATATATTATAAAATATTTTAACGCTATGCACACGCAGTATCTGTGATATAGAAAAATTAATGTTGTGTCTATTAGATATTGAAAATCAAATGTATAATAAAATATTTTAGCAGAAGTCGCATGTGGCACAATTCACATATTTAAAATTAAAAATTTAAACATGTAATATCACCCATATTTTAAACATTTTAATTCATTGCCTATCAGATATTGGAAAATAAAATTCACATATTTAAAATTGAATGTTTAACACTTTATGCAGGTGGTATCGTTATTATTAAATATTTTAATGCGATGTCTACCAGACCGCATACTGTAGGTTTCACAGATTTAAAATTAGATATTTAATACTGCTTCGCATGCAGTGTATATATTATAAAATATTTTAACGCTATGCGCAAGCAGTATCTGTGGAATAGAAAAATTAATGTTGTCTATTAGATATCGAAAATCAAATGTATAATAAAATATTTTAGCAGAAGTCGCATGTGGCACAATTCACATATTTAAAATTAAAAATCTAAACATGTAGTATCACTCATATTTTAAACATTTTAATTCATTCCCTATCAGATATTGAAAAATAAAATTCACATATTTAATTGAATATTTAATACTTTATGCAAGCAGTATCGTTATTATTAAATATTTTAATGCGGTGTCTACCAGACCGCATACTGTAGGTTTCACATATTTAAAATTAGATATTTTAATCCAAATCACACGCAATATGAATCATACATAAATTAAGATATTCAAAAATTAATTGCATCGCATTAAAAAATTTTAACCCAAACCGCATGCGATAACCATCACATATTTAAAATTAACATATTTTTAAATTAATGTGATGTCTATCAGATATTGAAAATCAAATGTATAATACAATATTTTAACCCATACCACATGCAGTAAACATCACATATTTAAAATTAAATATTTAATAATACATCTCTATTAGATAAATATAACATTTTTAAAATTAAATTTATAATATTTATTACTACCCTAAATTAAATATTTTTAAAGTTATGCACCGCTTGCTAAGGAGCCAACAGGTGTGCTCCTAATAGGCCCCATATTTAGGGCTACACACGGGTTGAGTTTAGAGGAAATAAAAATTCAAACCAATTAGTTGAGATCATGTTAGGTTGGATTGAGTTTCAAATTTTTTTCCAAGTAACCCGCACCGAACTAACCCGATTACAATTAGGTTGGTTCAGGTCAAGTAACTAGGTTGCTCAAATTGTCAAACAAATGATATACTCATAACCCATCTAATTGCAACACTGCAACCTAAAATGACAATGTGACCATCAACTAATTAAGACAATAGCATTGATCTGTTGGCTACTGGCAGAAAGCTTCTACTGGTAGAACAAGATAACATCAACTTTTTCAAATACTTAATTACTTTGTGGGTGTTTTGATAATGACCATATACCTCAAAAATTTCAAATTAAATAATCATATGGTCATTTTAAATAATAAATATACTAACTCATAAGCTATTGCTTATGCTTCTTACAAGATAAACGTGAGTCACACATCACCCACATTCTCACATTCAATATACACTCAAATTTTGCAATAAACAATACATATGCAAATAGCCCAACAAGTGAACAAAATCAAGACATGCTCCTCAAATATGAAATACAATCGCAAGAGTAGGACTTTTAGAAAAGACATATCCTCAAAGGAATAGCCACCGCATTAATTTAATACAATAATTTTAAATGTGATGGTTACTGCATGTGGTTTGGGTTAATAAGTTTTAATGCGGTTAAATTAATTTTTGAATATCTTAATTTATATGCGATTTATACCGCGTGCGAATTGGATTAAAATATTTAATTTTAAATATATGAAACCTACCGTGTGCAATCTGATAAACACTGCATTAAAATATTTTATAATAATGATACCGCTTGCTGTAAAGTATTAAATATTTAATTTTAAACATGTGAATTTTTTTTCCAATATCTGATAAGCAACGAACTAAAATGTTTAAAATATGAGTAATACCGCATGTGGTTTAAATTTTTAATTTTAAATATGTGAATTGTCTGGCATGCGATTTCTGTTAAAATATTTTATTATACATTTGATTTTCAATATCTAATAAGCACAACATTAATTTTTCAATACCGCAGATACCGCATGCGCGTAGCATTAAAATATTTTATAATACATTTGATTTTCAATATCTGAGATATATTATCAAAATCGCATACGATTTATATATTATTATTGTGTTTGACTATGCTACAATAACGTTTGATTTTGATGATAACAAACATAAAAATAATAAGAAGACTAAGTCCAAAGGTCTCACAATGAATAGCTTTAAAACTTAAAGAGTCTTTTAATATCTTATTATTTTGGAAGAAAATATAAAAATATCTTTTTATTAAAACCCAAAGTTCTAAATGTTTTAAAAGAAATTAAAAGAGTTTGGGTGTCCTTGAAAATAAATCTAGAAGTCTTTTGAAATGTCTTTTAAACTAGTTTTAATAGGGTTATTCGAATAAAGTTCTCTTTATACGAATAAACCAAGCCCAAAACACTCTGTTCATAATAGAATTATTAGAATAACTCAATGGTTATTCGAATAACGTTTTCAAAAATCCTATTGCGCACTTCTAATTTCAAATAGGCTATTCGAATAACCTTGCTACTATTCAAATAAAGGCTTTCTCCAAATAGTTTTTCTTGAATAAACTATTCGAATAACTCAACAGTTATACGAATAAATTAGTTTTCCCATAACATTATTGAGTTATTCGAATAACGTTTTCAAAAATCCTATTGCGCACTTCTAATTTCAAATAGGCTATTCGAATAACCTTGCTACTATTCAAATAAAGGCTTTCTCCAAATAGTTTTTCTTGAATAAACTATTCGAATAACTCAACAGTTATACGAATAAATTAGTTTTCCCATAACATTATTTCTTAACAGTGTTATTCGAATAACATATATATTATTCGAATAACCAATATCAGACTGGTTTTTCCTGAAGCTTTTACAAAAACGTGTTATTCGAATAAACATTGATCATGGTATAGAAAGAAACATTCGTATTTGTCTTAATTACGAGATTTTAATGCACCCAACGACTATTTTCTTGAATTGCTCTATAAATAGAGACTCTGGGTCATTTGTGACAAGTGCCTAATATTATACTTAATTCTTTGCTTGTAACTCTTGCTTCAAGATGTATTATTTACTGTTCAAGAGAGTTTCTTTTCTTCTAATCTTCTGCTCTATTGTAACGAGGGTGATGTATCACTGCCAGCTAAAACTTTAGCACAATGGTAGAGTGTTCCTGTGTATAAAAAATACTCTATTTCCTGAGTGTTCCTGTGTGAAAAATCGCACGCGACACATTTTACATATTTAAAATTAAAAATTTAAATCACATGCAGCATCACTCATTTTAAACATTACAATTCATTGCCTATGAGATATTAGAAAATCAAATTCACATATTTAAAATTAAATATTTAATACTTTGCTGTAGGCAATATCGTTATTATAAAATATTTTAATGCAATGTCTAAACCGCATGCGATAGGTTTCATATATTTAAAATTAGATATTTTAATCCAAACCGCACACGGTATAAATCACATATAAAATTAGATATTTAAAAATACCAATGTTTCAACAAAAATGAAGTTGAGTTTGTGGATTTTAATATTTTCGATCATTATTTCTATTATTTATGCTATTTTTCATCTGAAAAGAAGAGTTGCTAAAGATAATATTGAGTTAGGCTTACGCCCCACATCACCACTTGAGCCTACTCTATACAAGCATATTTCGCCTCTAATGCTTCCATGTAAGCCCATTCCGCCTCCTTTGACAAATGGGAGATTTGTTTTGTTCACCTCCTATAAAGGTTGGAAGATGAGTTGGGTTGACAACTTCATATATATTTTTTAATGATACATATATTAATCAAAAGAAAGGTTTTTCCACAAACCTCTATTTGTCAAAAAAAAAAAAAAAGGTGGTGACTATCCTATTTGTTAACCCAACCCATCTTCCAACTTCTAGAGGAGGTGAACAAAACAAATCTCCAATTTGCCAAAAGAGGTGGAATGGGCTTGCATGGAAGCATTAGAGGCAGAATGGGCTAGTATGGAGTAAGCTCAAGTGGTGGAGTAAGGCGTAGCCCTAACTCAATATCATCTTCAGCAACTCTTCCTTTCAGATGAAAAATAACAAAAATGATAGAGATAATGACCGAAAATATTAAAATCCACAAACCCAACTTCATTTCTACTGAAACACTGGTCTTCTTCTTAGTACAACAATCTTCTTTGTCTCTGGAGCAACAGTCTTCTTCGTCTTTGGTGCAACAATGATCGTGTTGCATGCGACGATTATATACTACATGCAATATATGTCAGACATTTAAAACAAAATATATAACAAAACTGCATGTGGTATGTGACACTTATTCAAAATAAATATATAATAATTTATAGACCGCATGCGATTTTGATAATATATCTCAGATAACCTGAGCTTACTCCATACAAGCATATTTCGCCTTTAATGCTTCCATGTAAGCCCACCTCCTTTGGCAAATGGAAAATTTGTTTTGTTCACCTCCTATAAAGGTTGGAAGATAAGTTGGGTTGACAAATTCATATATATTTCTGAATGATACATATATTAATCAAAAGAAAGGTTTTTCCACAAACCTCTATTTGTCTCAAAGAAAAAAAAAAAGAAGGTGGTGACTATCCTATTTGTTAACCCAACCCATCTTCCAACCTCTAGAGGAGGTGAGCAAAACAAATCTCCAATATGCCAAAGGAGGCGGAATGGGCTTATATGGAAGCATTAGAGGCAAAATGAGCTTGCATGGAGTAGGCTCAAATGGTGGAGTAAAACGTAGCCCTAACTCAATATCATCTTCAGCAATTCTTCCTTTCAGATGAAAAATAGCAGAAATAATAGAGATGATGACCTAAAATATTAAAATCCACAAACCCAACTTCATTTCTGTTGAAACACTGGTCTTCTTCTTGGTGCTGCAGTCTTCTTCGTCACTGGTGCAACAGCCTTCTTTGTCTCTAGTGCAACAATGATCGTGCTACATGAGAAGATTATTTACTACATGCAGTATATGTCAAACATTTAAAACAAAATATATAACAAAACTGCATGCGATAAGTGACACTTATTCAAAATAAATATATAATAATTTATAGACTGCATGTGATTTTGATAATATATCTCAGATATTGAAAATCAAATGTATTATAAAATATTTAACGCTACACGTATGCAGTATCTGTGATATAAAAAAATTAATGTTGTGCTTATTAAATATTAAAAATCAAGTGTATAATAAAATATTTTAACAGAAATCGCATACGACACAACTCATTTAAAATTAAAAATTCAAACCACATTCAGTATCACTCATATTTTAAACGTTTTAGTTCGTTGCCTATCAAATATAAGAAAATAAAAATCACATACTTAAAATTAAATATTTAATACTTTCCTTGCAGGCGGTGTCGTTATTATAAAATATTTTAAAGCGATGTCTACCAAACTGCATGCGATAGGTTTCACATATTTAAAATTAGATATTTTAATCCAAACCGCACGCGGTATAAATCATGATACGAATTATAAGTTGCAAACTCAAGTACAGGTTGTTTTAAGTAATAAATTCTCAAGAGTCCAAAGTCGATCCACAGGGAATTGATGAAAAAAATTCTCTAAGGTAAAGAAAAAATTTATCATAATAATAAAAGTGATAAAAGTTGTTCGAAAATGAAAAAAGATTTGCTTGAGGTAGAAGATCCACTTAATAATAAATTAAAGACATTATTTTTTTTTATAACTCAATTGAAATCCACATAACAGAGGTTCCAATTAAAAAATACAACATTCAAAGTTCAATTAAGATTATATATGTAATTATATTATAATTCCTTAAATTATTCACTAATACCAACACTTGTAATAAATTAAAGTTAGATTAGCATATGACAATATATTGAGACTATTAATGCACAAGAGCATCCCGAAAGATATACGCTGGATAATCAAAGAAAAGATTCGTTTAGCAGGTGAATCTTTAAAATTTATTTGTCTCATACATATCAGGTCTCGGTAAAAGTTCGTATTCTAAAAGGAAAAGAGCGAAAAGAATACAAGTTTATCACAAATGTGCACGATGAAATTGTAACAAGCGATATCGTTCTTTGGGAATAATTTTCGCAAATCGAGAAAATAAAATATATTTTATTAAAAATGAACTGAGTAAAAAATCATTAGATGATATCTTATTGACTATTGAGACATTCTTATGAAGTTATGCATCATGAACTTTTTAATTTATGAAATCTCTTCAGGGACGAGCAAAAACATTACAATCTTGAGAATCTGATTCAAAAAGACCCCATTTTGCCAATTTATAAGAAAATTAGATGAGAAACTTATTCTCGACTCATAGAAGGGGTTTAAGCTGTTCCTGGACGTAAAACCAGAGGATGATGTGAATCACAATCACAACATATATATATTATTTTGTTCATCTCCTTTAAAAAAAAGACAATCGAAAGAGTATCATGCTCCTAATTAAGTGTGGAGCCCCTGCCAGTGATAGACCCGTCATTGACTTGGGTATCGCACGTCGATCCGTAAATAAGATTCATGTGTCAAACTCTGTAAAGAGTCGCATTGTCCATTCCCAAGATTTTCACAGGCTTTCGACGATTTATGGACAAATAGAAGCATCGCGTCTTTACAATGCACGTGAAACTGTCACTAAGTCATATACTTACTTTAATTAGTAGGCCTCTATGACGAGTTCTGACTGACTGCGACAAAATACCACCTTAGAATACAGCTCGACCTCTGCACACTCATCAGCCCATTTCTTGAGCTATAAAAGTTCAATTGACACCAAATCAGTAACATTGAAAAGTTAAGACCCAAATCTACAACTTTCATAAAAAAAAGCACAAGAGTCAGATCGCAAGTATAGTAGGACATATTCAGCCTAGAAGTTAGAAAAAAAGAGTTGTAGCTGGGCCTGAACAGAGTGCAAAGATTGGGTTATATCTCAAGATGTAGGAATGATATTGGGCTAAAACCAGCAACATTGAAAAGCTAAGACAAAAGCCTACAACTTTCATGAAAGATCACTTTTTCATTTTCTGATGACAACCATGAGTTCAACACCGAATTATTTGAGAGACAAGCATCTCAATAATTTTTCACTCATTCACAATTATCAAACAACTCCCTTGGCATTTTCCACTCATTATCAAACAACTTCATTGTCATTTTGTTTCCCTCAAATTCTATAAAAAGAAACATTGGCTGCTCATTTGAAACATCTTGACTTAGAGAACAAGATCATACTATTGTGTTATTTGTTTCTCTTGTAATAATTTTCTTTTATTCTAAATAAAAGTTATGTTCATCTCCTTCTTCTTCTCTCTTTCATTCTTTTTGTTCATGAATAACTAATTTTCATTTTGTTTGGGTTAAAAAATTCACTCTTAGTAATAAAATAAAAATTAGTTATTCATGAATAATAAGAAAGAGAGAAGAAAAAGGAGATGAACATAATTTTTATTTAGAACAAAAGAAAATTACCACAAAACAAAAATAAATAACACAATAGCATGATCTTAATCTCTAAGCCAAAATGCCTCAAATGAACAGCCAATGCTCCCGTTTATAAAGCTCGAGGGAAACCAAATGACAATGAAATTGTTTGATAATGAGTGAAAAATGTCAAATGAGTTGTTCGATAAATGTGAATGAAGTAGAAAATTATTGAGATGCTTGTCTCTCAAATGATTCAGTGTTGAACTCATGACTGTCATAAAAAATGAAAAAATGATTTTCATAAAAGTTATAGGCTTTTGTCTTAACTTTCCAATGCCGCTGGTTTCAGCCCAATATCATTCCTACATCTCGAGATATAACCCCAATCTTTGCACACTGTTCAAGGTCAGCTACAACTCCTCTTCTAGACCTAATATGACCTACTATACTTCCAATCTGCCTCTTGTATTCTTCAAAAAAATTGTAGATTTGAGTCTTCACTTTCCAATCCCACCAATTTGGTGTCAATTGAACTCCTATAACTCAAGAAATGGGGCAATGTGCAAAGGTCAAACTCTTAAGATCAGCACTCTAATTCTTACTTCAACTCCAATTTAAATTATAGAAACGTGTGATTTATCTCTCAAGATTTTCATGAAAGTTGTAAAGAATTGTCTTAACTTTCCTACAAGACCAGAATCACATCAACCAGATATTTACAACTCAAATTATAGTCAATTTACTGAACGTTGTCAAATAAACAAATTAAAACTAATTCAAGTAATAATTCTTTCAATGATCCAATTAAGCTCAATATTATAAAATGTAACAAAATCAACTAAATTAAACCTAATTGAACCTTAAGAAATTCAGTGAAATGATTATAAAATAAATAAAATATATTACTATCAAATGACATATAAATTAAGATATTAAAAAATTAATTACACTGCATTAAAATTTTTTAACCCAAATCGCATGCAATAACCATCACATTTAAAATTAACATATTGTTAAATTAATACGATGTCTATCAAATATTAAAAATCAAATGTATAATAAAATATTTTAACCGAAATCACATGCGACCAAATTCACATATTTAATATTAAATATTTAAACTACACCACATGTGATAGGTTTCACATATTTAAAATTAGATATTTAATACTACTTTGCACGCGATGTATATATTATAAAATGTACTATAAAATATTTTAACGCTACGCACATGTGACATCTGTGATATAGAAAAATTAATGTTGTGCCTATTAGATCTTAAAAATCCAATGTATAATAAAATATATTTGAGGCACAATTCACATTTAAAATTAAAAATTTAAAGCACATACGATATCACTCATTTTAAACATTTTAATTTGTTGCCTATCAGATATTAGAAAATAAAATTCACATATTTAAATTAAATATTTAATACTTTACTGCAGACGGTATCGTTATTATAAAATATATGTCTACTAGACCGCATGCAATAGGTTTCAAATATTTAAAATTATACATTTTAATACAAACCGCACTGGGTATAAATCACATACCTGAACCCCCATGATTCTGAAATCCACCATTTGAAATCTGCATAGCCTCCATTTGAGACACTAATTGAGTTTGCTGAACAGTGACTTTATTGATGAATTGTCTGATCTCATGCAGAGCTGCTTCATTCTTCAGCTTCAGCTCGGCAATGGAGTGCTGCTCCCTCTTCTGAAGGCTTCTGAAGGAGAGAAGAAGGAATCATATGTTAAGCTTGGGAAGGTAGACTCTTCTGAAGGAGAGAAGAAGCAATCATATGTTAAGCAATTGCGAAGGTAGACAGCTTTTGTTCTACTTCATTGAGCCCTGACTCAGTTGCTATGAAGCATATCATGGCCTTGGAATTGGTGGTTCTAAAGGCACAAAAAGAAAGAAATGAGGCTATAATGCAGCGTGATGTGTATAATAGACGTGTATAATGAAGTCTTAAGAAAATTAGATATCCTGCAATTGAAGAATTATGTAAGACCCCTTCGCCTCCCTCTTTAGTTTCCTTATATTTCAACTATTCGGCTTTTCCCCCTTTTTCCTGTACAAATTTCTAAAGCTTTCTTTGCTTAATATAATTAATTCTCAGCCCATTCTGTACAGGCTTAAAAATTTCTTTCTATATTTGTACTATTATGATGTTACAGTGATGGAAGGAGATTCTATTGAAACTCAGTCCTGGTGATTTTGTTAAGCTCATTCCATCAGATTTATATATTTTGCATGCAGTGATCCCAATTTCCTGGGATTGGGGAAAACAAAAACAAAAAAAAGTAGAATTCCATGCCACCGATATGGTGCTAGAAACTTCCGATCTTACCTCCCCAGCCACCTTTGGTCATACTCTAGCACCATTTGAAAAAAAAAAAAAACCACCTCTTTTCCAGATCTATAAATCTTTCAACAATAGTTTCCAGATCTACAACTAAATCTAGAAATTATGAGTACCTTTTTTTGCCCCCTTGTTCTAGCAATAGTTTCACCTCTTCCGCTTTCCATCATAACTTGTTTGAGGTTGGATTTGAGGCAGTGAACGGCATAACATCTGACACTGGATTTTATAACATTATGTTGATTCTGTAACTTACAACTGCAGGTTTCAAGCATGTGAGCAATGCTGGAGGAGATTACAATGGGCTTCGGTTATGGTGGTGCGAGTGTGTTTAGGTGGCAGTTCAATTATTCAGGCATTGTGTTTGTCGATGGATTGTAATGCAATTTAATGTATGCTGAATATGCTGACTATTTTCTGGACCACAAAACTCCATAGAAGATGCCAACCAATTTTTCATGGTGTCAGAAGATGCTCAACTTTTTTTATGGGTACCATGTGTTGTCTAGGTGGAAGACGCCCAAGCTTTTTTTGTGGGTACCATGTGTTGTCTGGGTGGAAGATGCCAACCTTAGTGCTGGCCTTTGCCTGCACCTCCCCCACCCCCAGCTTTTGCATGTTCACAGGCAGAATAGCTTTTTGTTTTGGGTCAATGCACAATAGCTCATTAAAGTTAATTATAATAATTGTTAATTGAAATTTTGGTTAGGTATATAATAATGGTAATAGATTACTAATTTAACTTTAATAGAGAACATTTTAGGAAAATAAGAAAAATGTTAGTTGAAGAAGAGTAGCATTAGACAAATATGAGACAAATATGAGTAGCAATAAACACTCTTTTATTTCAGTATTCTGTACTCATATCAAGTTATGATGATATATAATTTAACTTATTTAAAAAATATAGCTTCTTATGAAATAAAAAAAATTAATGACAAACTTTTTTTATTTCAATATGTTGTACTTATATTAAATCAAAACAATTATATCATTTAACATATTTTAAAAATTCTATTAAAATAAAAAATTAATAACTTAAAACTTTAAGTCTTTTCTTTTATTGTATGAAAACGGGTCAAAGACCTAAATAACAAAAACTTATAAAGAAATAACTTTATTAAACATGAAATTGTTTACTTATATTAAATTGAAATAACATATCAATTGATTTATTTAAAATTATATTTTTTGAAAGATATTAGCGATTTAAATTTTTCTATGTCAGCATTTTTTTTGTTCAATTATGTATAAGAAATGATGAAAACTTAATCCCACAATACTCCTAACATGTCTGTTTTAAGACCGTACCTCAAGTTAATTGTGCAAAACTAGATAATCTCAAATATATTTATTTTACTTCTCTTACAACACATTGTAATTTTTTTACTTTTTTTCAAAGAAAAGAAACAACAAAACTGTGAAAATTTTAAATTTTAAATTTTAACTTGACAAAATAGAAATTCTGCTCTTACGTATCTCTGAGTGCAATAAGAAACTCAAAATCACGTAATTCTTTAGAAAATAATTATAGGTCGACTATTTTTTAATCAAGATTTTTGAAAAAAAAATTATTTAAAAATAAATTCATTCTTACACAAGATTCATATTAGGACCAGATTATTCAATAAACTCTTATGATCTAAATGATATTGAAGATAATATTCACTATTCAATCATTATCATTTATCATTATATTAATTAAAACATTTTTTTATCATTTTTTAAAGAAGAACGCACAAAGACAAACAAGTAATCACAATTTTTCATGAACTAAATAAATAAATAAAAGATTAAATATAAACATCATAAACCAGACAACTCTAAACAAATTTTTTTTACTTTTAACAATTTTTAGATTTTTCTCTATTTTTTTATTTTTTTATTTTTCTTCATTTTTTTGCTTTCCATTAGTCACAAAACCCAACATAAAACATACCATTAAATAAATTAAACACCATTAATCGAGAACTAATCCTAATAAAAACAAACAATTAAGCTCAAAGTGTGTGTGTATATATACATTACTTTCTGATTTTTATTTTTGACATTTTTCGTATTTTTCTCTCTTCTTTTTTTTACCAAAGGGAGCAAAGTGATCTAAAAATGAAATGGGCTGCTAGCCCATTTGCTTATTTAGTTGGCCTTCAGCATTTAAAAAAAATAGAATAAAAGAGAAAGAGATAAAGATGAATACCAAAGCAAGCCTTGTAAACACAAGCAGACAACGCACCAGCCACCAGGGGAGGACGATTTGCCGGTGCTGGTTCGCGACGAGTCAGAGGCGCGGCTGCGACAACAGGTAGCCGGATCTGGTTCGCGAGCGACGGCGCCACGACTGGAAGTTCCGGGTCGGTGAACGCGGGTCGCGGATCTGGGATTTCCGATGCGGCGCGGGTTAGGTCGTGGGTGGTTTTGATGGTGCTGGCCGGCCGGATCTGTGGCTGGGTTGCTGGGCTTCGGGTTGCCGGAAGTGGCGGCTGGTCACGGTGGCTTTAGGTGGTGATGGGTTGGACGTGGTGGTGATGAAGGTGGGTTTGGTTATGGTGGTTGTTGATGGTGGATTTTGTGGGTAGTTGATGGTGGTTTGTGGTTATTGATGAAGGTTGATGGTGGTTTGTGGTGGTTGTGGGTGGTGGGTTTGTGGGTGGTTAAAGGTTTGTGTATGTTGATGGTGAGGAAGGTGGTGGGTGTTTGAGGTTGATGAAGGTTGATGATGGAGATGATGAAATGGAAGGTTGAAGATGGTGGTTATAGGTGGTTGTTGGTTGCTGGCAGCAAGGTGGTGATGAGGGAGGTAAGGTGAGGATGAAGTGTTTGTGGGTGGTTGGTGGTGGTTGTAGCAAGGTGGTTAGGAAGGTGAAATGAAGATGGTAAAATGGAAAGTTGAAGGTGGTGGTTGATGGAGAGAAAATGGTTCTTCCCAAAATTGTTCTCAGCTTCTCCCTTAAAACTCCCCAAAATTGAGAACCAAGATCCCCTTTTCTTTTACTGAAAAGATGGCTTTTGTGCACTGTAGTTGCTTGTGTGCAGTTGAGTGAAATTGTGAAAGAGTGAGTGAGTGTATTTGCAGAGGGATTGATTGTGAAGTGAGTGCTGAGTGAGTGAGTGAGTGTGTGTGCAGAGAGGTTTTGTGTAGCATTCCGTGAAGTTAGTAAAGTAACAACCAACTTGCAATTTTTTTTTTATATAGAAAACATTTTTTTTTAGCAGGTCAAAATTAAGTATTCTCGATTGGTAATAGATTACTACTTTAACTTTAATAGAGAACATTTTAGGAAAATAAGAAAAATGTTAATTAAAGAGGAGTAGCATTAGACAAATATGAGTAGTAATAGAAATTTTTTTATTTAGTATTTTGTACTCATATCAAGTTATGATAATATATAATTTAACGTATTTAAAAAATATAACTTCTTATGAAATAAAAAAATTAATGTCATTTTTTTTATTTCAATATGTTGTACTTATATTAAATCAAAACAATTATATCATTTAACATATTTTAAAAATATTTTATTAAAATAAAAAATTAATAACGTAAAACTTAAGATTTTTATTTTATTGTGTATGAAAAAATTCGAATTCTCTCTTGCAGGAGTTGTCAAAGACCTAAATAATCAAAATCTAATTTACAAATATTAAAAATTTAATATTAAACATGAAACTAAAAAAATTACAGATGTTATATTGTTGGAAATTGAAAGGTAATCATCATCAAAAACTTAATTTTATTAAACATGAAATTATTTAAAATTATATTTTTTGAAAGATATTAGGGACTTGAATTTTTTATGTTGGTATTTTTTTTTTATTTGAATTAAATAACATTGTTAACACACAAGGAAAATGAAAACATATCTAATTTAAAATAGGTTATGGTAATGTTTTACGAATAAAATTAAAATATTTTAATTTATTAAATAAAATAATTAGGATGTAATTTATATATTTAAAATTAATTATAATAATTGTTAATTAAAATTTTGGATAAGTATATTATAATGATAATAGATCACTAATTTAATTTTAATAGAAAATATTTTAAAAAATAAGAAAATGTTAGTTGCAGACGAGTATTATTAGATAAATATGAGTAGCAATAAACACTCCTACAATCACCATGTAACATGTAAATTACTAAAAAAGATAAGTTAATTATTTAAAACTCAACTCTCAAAACGATTAAAGTAAGAAAATACAAGAATATTAAAAAAATTAATATTGACAAAGATCCTAATTAAGAAGAAATGAGTATATAAGGTACAAGTTGCAAAATACTTATAATAACATAAATATTTAACTTTTCTCCAATTTTTAAATATGAAACAATACCATATCATATACTTTGATAAATAAAAAAATACCATATCATATAATAATAAAAAGTTCATATAAAAAAAAAAAAAAAGTTTTAACAATTGCAATCTGATTTTTTTTTAGTTGACAATTGCTAACCGAAGACCCGATTACCACCCGTGACTGAGACTAATCACTAAACGCTGGGTTTTGGTGTTGAACGAAGAGTAACGTTCCGTTTCTTTCTCACTTCGCTTTCACTTTGAATAGTTGGAATAGAAACAGGTCAGTTCATATCAGGTTTTGTTTTAAATAAGTTTATCTATATTTCAATTATAAGACTTGAATTTGACCTATGAATCTTCACTTTGAAGAGTTTGAATAGAAACAGGTCAGATTAGATCAGGTTTTATCTTAAATAAGTTTAATCTATATTTCAATTATAAGGCTTGAATCTGACTTGTGAGTCTGTAATAAGTTGATTTGTAAGGTCTAACCTGACATTTTTAAAAGTTTAATATAACCTGAAAACTAATTCAAATGTTTACTTTGCAATGAGGTCTTTAAATACAGACTTACATTTAAATAAGCCAACAAGCTTTTACATAGGCTAACAGACTTACCTTTAAATAGGTCAACATGTCTTATATAGGCTAACAAATCTACCTTTAAATAAATCAATATCTTATATAAACTTAACAAAATAAGCCAACAGACTTACTTAAAATCTACCTTTAAATAAATCAATATACTTTTATATAGACTAACAGGTCTAAACCTTGAAATAAGCCTACCGACCTACTTAAAGTCAATAGGCCTTTATTATAATTTAACACTCACCTTCTAATTTTATAGATGTTCAACACTTTCTTACTCTAATATTTGATCGATGTAGGATTTAGAGATATACCAAGTTGTTCACTTTCTTACTCTAATCTTTCAAGTCCCACATCGACTAAAGATCAGAGTAAGAAAGTAATGAACATTTATAAAAATAGGAGGTTAGTGTTAATTTATTATTTTTATTCTAATAAATATATTACATTAAATATATTAAAAAATATGTTATTTATATTCTAACTTACTAACTTAAGTTTTAGTTACTACTTTTATTAAAATTTAATTAAAAAATATATTAATATATTATAATAAATTAATAATTATAATTATAATTTATAATAATTATTATAATAATATATATTATATTATATATAATTAAATAGGTTAGGCCGACTTGTCAGGCTTAAAAGACCTATTAGGTTAAACAGGCTTTCAAAAAAATCTTGGCCTAACTTGTTTAGTAAACAGGTTAGACCAGATCAGGCCTCAAGCAGGTCAGGCCATAGGCCCCTAACGAGTAGTCTGACCTATTTCCACCCCTATCGAAGAGTCACGTTCAATTTCTCTCACATTCGAAGAAGCCCTAGCGAAGCCCTTGGCCCCTTGGTGTCAGTGACTCATCTGTCGATCTGCGTCGTTGCCGTCAATGTTGATCAACCACAATGTCAGGGGTTTTAGGTCTTAAACAAGCCCCAAGAGCATGGTTTGGGCGATTTAGTCAAGGTGTCTTATAGTATGGACTTTAGAGGACCAATTTTGATCATTTAGTCTTCTTCCAATGCTCTCAAGGTGGTTGTATCTTTCTTGTGGTATATGTTAATACATTATTATTACTGGGAGTGATGAGACTGGAATTAGAAAACTAAAAGATTTTCTTCAAACACAGTTTCAGATCAAAGATTTGGGTGCGTTAAAGTACATTTTTTGACCCAGAGAAAGTATGTTCTTGATTTGCTCAAGGAAATAGGCTTACTTGGAGCTAATCCTGCTGAAACTCCCATGGTTCCTAATATCAAACTCTTTAGCAGATAATAGGGATGTTATCTCAAAGCTGAGTGATATAGAAAATAAGTGAGTAAGCTTAATTATCTCATTGTCACCCATTCTGATATTACATTTTCTGTCAGTGTGGTTAGTCAGTTCATGTCATCCCCTCAAACTACTTATTGGGAAACTGTTCTTCAGATATTGAGATATTTGAAAAGGGGCTCCAAGTCATGGCATTTGGTATAAACATCATGGACATACTGCAATGAAGGACTTCTCTGAGGTTGATTGGGCTGGATCCCTTGTGGATAGAAGATTCACCTCTGGCTATTATGTTCTTATTGGAGGTAACCTTATTTCCTAGAGAAATAAGAATCAAAGTGTTGTTGCTCGATCCAGTGTCGAATCAGAATATCGGGCAATGACACAAGCTACATGTGAGTTGGTATGGATACATCATCTTCTTGATGAGAATGGATTTAAGAGTGCAAAGCCTATGAAGCTATGGTGTGCAGAGGTGGAGGGAGGGGGGGACATGGGTATGCCATGGTCTCCCCCAACTTTATCATTGTCGTTGTATACCATTTCATGTATTTAGTTTATGGCCCCCATAACATAAGTTAAGTTTACACTTAACTTCTTTAGTTATTTGAAACTTTTGTGCAAATGATATAATCTTTGCAATCATACAAGATTTACCTATACAAATTAAAAAAAAAGGTAAAGAAAATAAAAAGAAAAGGAAAGTTATTTTTTTCATGTTATATATGTTTCGTCTAGCCCCCTTATACTAAATTTCTGGCTCCGCCCTTGATGGTGTGATAATCAAGCAACCATTCATATTGTCTCTAATCCTGTCTTCCATGAAAGAACGAAATATATTGAGGCTAATTGTCATTTTGTATGTGAGAAGATTCAACATGGACTTTTTGTTACCGAACATGTGCGGACTTGAGAACAACTTACAGACATCCTCACCAAAGCACTCAACAAGCATAGGATACACTATATTTGTAACAAGTTGAGCATGATTAACATCTATGTTCAAACTTGAGGGGGAGGTTTAGAAAATATGTATTAGTAATCTATTATGTATTATTGGGCTGAGCTTATCTGTCTTGTACTACACTTATATTATACTTTGTACTGTGCTTTATTTTTCACTATAAATATAGAGCCCGGGAGACTAACAATATTAAGTTAGTCATTCCCATTCCTAAACCTCTCTAACAGTTATATAAGAGTGTGTCTATATATATAGATAGATAGATAGATAGATCCTCAATATGTATGGATGATGCTTATTCACACATACCAGACGCATCTTGCAGGAAATTGCATTGCTTAGTCGCTTGCGGCATCCAAATATAGTCCAGTATTGTGGATCTGAGATGGTAAATTTATTGAGCTCTTTGCTTCATTCTAATAACAGTTTAACTTTTGTATGCTTCCTTTTACAAATTAGTGCAATTAAATGAGATCTTAAACACATTACCTTACACAGAAATCAACAACCATAATTGCTTGTGTGTTTTGAGAAATGTATAATTATATTTCTTTCTACTTGCAGTATATAATACGCAGATTTTATTTTTTTAAAGTTGTCACACTAATCTTATTTTAAGAGATGACCTTTGGTACTTCAGATACTGGCAAAACTGTTATCAATTGATACTTCATATAATGTTAACTGCCGCTTTATGGTTCTTTATATTAAACAGGTAGATGAGAAACTTTAAATATACTTGGAATTTGTCTCTGGTGGGTCAGTCTATAAGTTGGTTCAACAATATGGCCAGTTTGGTGAAATTGCCATTCGTAATTATACTCGGCAAATTTTGTCAGGTCTCGCATATTTACCTGCTAAAAACACTGTCCATAGGTGAGTCTTGTAGATGATTATAATCATATGACTGTCTTCTTACAAGTTCTGTTTCAATTATTATCTTTACTTTTAATTTTGTTGGTAAAGTAATTTTCTTTGATCTAATTACTGGATTTTGTTCAGGGACATTAAAGGAGCAAACATATTGGTGGATCCTAATGGGAAGGTGGTAAAATTGGCAGATTTTGGGATGGCAAAGCATGTAAGAGCATTTATAAGATATTTTCATGTGTATCTGCGCAACTTTTATCTTCATCTCAATAAAGGAAGTGTCTCTAGGGCATTGGATAATCTGACTTGATTTAAATATACTGTCTGCGGTTCAACAAGAGGCTGTGGCTTCTAATATTGCCTATTGGAACAAATTGCAGATAAGCGGGCAGTCTTGTCCATTATATTTCAAAGGAAGTCCTTACTGGATGGCACCGGAGGTCAGCATGATTTGTCAATCAGCACTTTTTGTTATTGATGCTTTTCAGGTAGTATTCTTGTTTGTGACACTGCTTCAATTATCTAGGTTATCAAAAATTCAAATGGTTGTAATCTTGCTGTTGATATATGGAGCCTTGGCTGCACCGTTTTGGAGATGGCTATAACAAAACCACCTTGGAGCCAATATGAAGGGGTAAGTGAATTTTGATGACATACTAAAGAAGATTGTGAATACTGTGGCATGTTCATTTAAAATCTATTTTCTGATACAAATATATAATCTCTTAGTTGGAGCACATACTTGTATGGAATTGTAACAGTAGTAATCACTATAAAATGATAGTAGCAGAACTCACAAGTAATGAACAGAAGGGTACTGTTCTATTAATTTGATAAGAAAATGTGTGCTCAATAGTCACAGTGGACTATTAGAGAAATACACTGTGATAGAAGGGAATTGATCAGAGAAAAGAAGAATTCGAGGGAGATAGAGATAGAGAGAGAGAGAGAGAGAGAGGACAGTTAGAAGGAGAGAGGGAAAGTTACATCATACATTTCTCAACCCCTCACTCTTTCCCAATTCCACTACTTATTATTATTCCATCACATAGCCTCCTAGCCTAGTATTGGCTAACCTGATCCGATTCCCTCTCCTCACACCCATGTTCTCATGATTCTTTGTAACTAACTCTGCTGACTCAGCAATTCCACCTGGTGGCTCCATTTCATTGCCTTTCCCTTTAAAATGAATCTTGTCCTCAAGATTAAGCTGAGGGTAATTAGCCTTGATATCTTCCAAGTCTTCCCATGTAGCTGCTGATGTATCATTATCATCCCACACCACTAAGATTTGTTGAACCTGTGAAGATCCTTTCAGCACCACCCGAGTCTTCAACACTGCTTTAGGTGACATAATAGGTCCCAACTCAGTAGTAGTCAGTGGCAATGGCAGATATGGCTCAATAGCACCCCCTTTAAAAGGTTTCAATTGAGAAATATGAAACATTGAGTGTATCTTTGCAGTCTCAGGTAGCTTAAGCTTGTAAGCTACAGCCCCTACCTTGCCAATCACCTCAAAAGGCCCAAAGTACCTCATAGATAGTTTATGACTCTTCCTTAATGCCACTGAGTGTTGCCGATATGGTTGCAATTTAACCAACACTAAATCCCCTATTTCCAATTGCAAATCTCTCCTCTTTTTATCAGCTTGAGTCTTCATCCGCTGCTGAGCTTTGTTTAAGTTCCCCTTGAGTTGCTGTAGTAATAATTCTCTGTCGGCCAACTGTTCCACTACCTCTGCAGGGTCAACACTGTTGTAATTTGGCCTTACTAAGGTAGGAGCCTCCCTGCCATATAATGCTTTGAAAGGGGTCATGCCTAGGCTAGTATGAAAAGCAGAATTATACCAATATTCTGCCCAAGCCAGCACCTTGAACCAGGACTTAGGATTGTCAAATGTAAAACATCTCAAATACATCTCTAAACACTTGTTAAGAATTTCAGATTGACCATCGGACTGTGGATGGTATGCAGAAGTCATAGCCAAAGTAGTGCCTTGAAGCTTGAAAAGATGTTGCCAAAAAGCACTAGTGAACACTTTATCTCTGTCAGAAACAATGGATTTTGGAATGCCATGCAATTTGACAATGTGAGTCATGAATGCCTCAGCCACACTCTTACTAGTATAGTCAGATTTCATTGCCACAAAATGAGCATATTTTGATAGCCTATCAATAACTACCATAATGACTTAGAAGCCAAAAGAATTAGGGAGACCTGTTATGAAATCCATGGCCACATCCTCCCAAACTTGAGCTGGTATAGGCAACGGTTGGAGAAATCCTGCAGGTAATGAGGGGGAAGTCTTTGCGTGTTGGCAAATGGTACAGTTTTGCACAAACTCTTTCACATCGTCTTTCAATCTTGGCCAGTAAAATTGAGCAGTGATCCTAGCAACAGTTCTAGCAATGCCAGCATGCCCTCCAATTGGTGAGCTATGGTATTCCCTCAAAACTTCCTTAATCAACGGGCTTTGTCCAGGTATAACCAATCTATCTTTCCAATACAATAATCCATCTTTCGCACTGTATGGTTTGTTTTCCTGTGAATTGTTCAAACATTGCTGCATTAATGTCTGCACTTCACTGTTAGCCAACACTTCTTTCCTCAAATCCTGCACAAATTTGGATTGTGGCTCGGACCAAGCCATGAAAAATACTCTAGATAAAGCATCAGCTGCCAAATTATCCTTGCCTGGCTTGTATTCTATTTTGAAGTCATAACCCATAAACTTGTGAAGCCATGCTTGTTGTTCTGGAGTTTGCAAAGACTGGTCTAACAAGCTTTTCAAACTCTTCTGATCAGTTTTAATAATAAACTTGTGACCGAGCAAATAATGTCGAAATTTCGCCAAAGCCTCAGTGATGGCAAACAACTCCCTTGTATATGCTGATTGCTTCTGCATCCTTGGTACCATTTTCTTAGAAAAGTAAGCAATAGGGTGTCCATTTTGACTCAAGATCATTCGCTTCTAAGGTAAAAGGCCGAGTAAAATTGGGTAGAGCCAACACAGAGCGTATAATAGCCTCTTTCAATCGAACAAAGGCGTTTACGCACTATCAGTCCATATGAAACCCTCTTTTTTAAGCAAATCCGTCAATGGTCCAGCAATTGAGGCATAGGACTTAATAAATCGTCTATAGTATCCAGTAAGGCCAAGGAACCCTCTCACGTGCTTCACATGAGTTGGTATAGGCCAGTCCTTAATAGCTTGAACTTTACATTCATCCATAGCCACTCCTGCGCCAGAGACTTTGTGGCCTAAGTAATCCACTTCAAGCAATCCAAAAGAGCATTTAGATAGTCTGGCAAACAATTGATGCTTCTGTAATGTCTACAAAACCAATTCTAAGTGTTCCAAATGGGCTGCCCAAGAAGCACTATAAACTAATATATCATCAAAGAAAACTAGTACAAATCTTCTCAATTCCTTTTGAAAAATCTGATTCATCAAACTTTGGAACGTGGCAGGAGCATTAGTAAGGCCAAATGGCAGCACAAGCCACTCATAATGCCCATGATGTGTTCTAAATGCAGTCTTATGTCTATCCTCAGGCTGCAGCAAGATTTGGTGGTAGCCTGACCTCAAATCTAACTTGGAAAAATACTTGGCACCAAACAATTCATCTAGCAGTTCATCTACAATTGGCATGGGGAAACTATCTTTAATAGTGATTGCATTCAAGGCTCTATAATCAGTACAAAACCTCCATTTGCCATCTTTCTTCTTGACCAAGACAATAGGTGAAGAAAATGGACTTGTACTAGGTTGAATGATCCCTTGGTCTAGCATTTCTTGCACCATTACTTCAATTTGTTCCTTCTGACTGTGAGGATACCTATAAGGCCTCACCTTTACAGGTTTGGCACCCTCTTGAAGGGTGATGGCATGGTGCTGGTCCCTATTAGGTGGCAAGCCAGTAGGAGTTTGGAAAACAACCCTGTAAGTGTGCAGTAATGTAGCTAATTCAGGCTCCATATTATCTGGTAGTTCTAATAGCTCATCACTAGGGACATCCGGAGAAAGCATGTGGATAGCAAAACATTCACAAATGGCAGCAGTTGAGTGCATTCTCCTCAATTGATGGAAATGTGCTTAGACTCGATTCCCTTGTAATGTAATGAGTTTCCCTTGCTGGAAGAACTTGATAACAGAAGCTGCATAATCAGCCACATGTGCCCCCAAAGTAGCTAACCAAGCGGAGCCTAATATTAGATCAGCTCCCACGACCGGTAGTAAATAAATAGGAACCAAGAAATCCTCATTCTGGATATTAACTGTCAATTTCTCAATCCAGCCTTCTGTTTGCTTAGTCTGCCCATTGCCAATCAAAACTCTAAAGCTTGGCAAGGGCTCAATTGGTAATTTCAGAAACTGGGCTATTCGAGGTTGTAAGAAACTCTCCGAACTGCCACCATCTAATAGAATCTGCACAGGAATATGGCCAATCTGTCATGAAAATCGTATTGTTCCCACACTAATGCCTCCCTTCATGGCATTGAAAGACAAATGGTGATCCCCTGGGTTGCTGGGACTAAAGGTTTGGTCATTATCAGGAGGCTTAGGGTCTAATTCAGCATCATCATCATCAGTTAATTGGAGCATCAACATTTGGTGTTTGTTTGGACTTTGTGAGTGTAGGAAAATTTGTCATCACAAAAGTAACATAAACCCTTGTCCCGCCTTAATTGTATCTCAGTTACATGTGCTTGATAGAAGGGCTTCGTTGGCTCTGGTTCAATGGTTTACTGGTTGGGGTAGGTAAAAGAGGTGGTAGTTTTGACTTGTTGAAGGGAAATGTTTGGTCTGTTTTTGGTGGGTTAGAGGTGTATTTCGGGTAGGAAACGGTTGAGCTTGTATGTAAAGGTGTGTGTGGGTTCTTTTCTTGCATGAGGGTCTGTTTAGGCTTAGTAAGGTGTGGGTATTTCTCTTCAAACAACTTGGCCAGTGATACTGCCTTCACCATCGTATTAGGGGACAGAGACTTGACATCCCTGCGGATATCTTCCTGCAAGCCACTCACAAAACAATCCAACAAGGCCTCACTACTCAGCCCTTCAGATCGATTAGCCAAAGTCGTAAATTCCAAGTAATACTCAGCCACAGTACCGGTTTGCACCAATTTAAACAAATTAGCTCGAGGACAATCATAGGGCGAAGGACCAAAATCTAACTCAAGAGCTCAAGTAAATTGTTTCCAGGATTGAAAAAGGTTCACTCGCTGCATCATTTGAAACCAAGGTACTACCTCTTGGTCTAGATGAACCGATGCAATAGTCAATCTCTCTGAATCTGGAGTGCTATAATAATCAAAAAACTGCTCTGATTTGAATATCCAATCCACAACATTCTTCCCATCAAATCTTGGAAAATCCAGTTTAACTGACCTTACATGAAAAGGCGGTCTGTTTGGATCAAAGTTTGAGGTCAGATGGCCATGGGAGGACACCGATGACCCTGGACTTCGCTGCAGTAAGGTAGCTAAGGCATCAGTAATTTTGGAAAGCTTTGAATCCGTGGTCACCGTCACTGTTTCGATCCTTTCAAACCGGCTGAGGGTATCAGTCTCCAATCGTTGAAGCTGAGCGTGTAAATCGGCACAATTCTTCTCCATCGTCTCAAAAATTCGTTTGACCTCAGCATTGAGTTCCTTCATGCGAGTATTGTCCGCCATGGCAGCAATGAAAGCACCAATGTAACAGTAGTAATCACTATAACAATGATAGTAGCAGAACTCACAAGTAATGAACAGAAGGGTACTGTTCTATTAATTTGATAAGAAAATGTGTGCTCAATAGTCACAGTGGACTATTAGAGAAATACACTGTGATAGAAGGGAATTGATCAGAGAAAAGAAGAATTCGAGGGAGATAGAGATAGAGAGAGAGAGAGAGAGAGAGAGAGAACAGTTAGAAGGAGAGAGGGAAAGTTATATCATACATTTCTCAACAACTCACTCTTTCCCAATTCCACTACTTATTATTATTCCATCACATAGCCTCCTAGCCTAGTATTGGCTAACCTGATCCGATTCCCTCTCCTCACACCCATGTTCTCATGATTCTTTGTAACTAACTCTGCTGACTCAGCAATTCCACCTGGTGGCTCCATTTCAGGAATGTTGATTGCTTATCTTTGTTTTTTCTTTTGTACACTACATGCTAGATTGCTGCTATGTTTAAGATTGGGAACAGCAAGGAACTTCCTGAAATTCCAGATCATATATCAGAAGATGGAAAAGATTTTGTCAGGCTTTGTTTGCAAAGGAATCCACTACATCGTCCCTTGGCTGCTCAACTTCTGCTGCATCCTTTTGTTAATAATGCCTCACTGGAAAAACCCATTCTGTTTGCTGATCCTTCAGAAGCAACACCTGCTATTACAAATGCAGTGAGATCTCTGGTAAAAGCAATTGAAGTGTTCATGATACTGTTTCTCTGAAGTTCTTACTCTCATGTGCTGAAATTTGTGCAAGAATATGCAGCAGCCTTTCTCCGAAGTATATAGATTTGTTATGAATTACGTGGTACTTGCTGAAATAAATAAAACATTTCTGGCATAAGGTTTTTATGTAAGGGTATAGTAGTCTGAATGCCTGAATTTGATTAAAAACCGTTGGAACCATAAGATGGTTGATTCATGGTAAAAACATGGATACTTGTTTTGTTTGTCTGTCTTTTGATTCTGTTTGGATTTTCACAGATTGCTTGAGTTCGTTATTTACTTATTTATCATTGTTTTATTATTCTTTTAGGCCATTGGACCTGCAAAACTTAATTTATGCTTAGATTCAGAAGCGGCTGGTATCTATCTGTCTAGAAGCTTGAGAACTGGTTCAGGATCAAGGTCTCTGTCTCAGTCTCTCTCTCTCTCATCACACACTCAAGCATGAGAAAAATTACATGCATAGATAAGGCACACATGAGAGTGTACACATGCATATGAATACTAGTGGTGCTAACTCACCAGTCCCTGATGATTGTTGCATCGATTGAATTGTTAAAATCATATTACAAAATTGTCCACTTGTTCTCTTTTCTTGAAGGAAACATTAAGTGTAAGCTTAGGAACCTGTAGTCTGCAGAGCTTTAATACTCGTCTCAGACAAGTAGCTTCATAATTAAGCTTCAATATTTAATAATTTGGAAAAGTGACAATTGTGGTAATGATGTCATGGCTCATGGCCATGGAGGAGAATTGGTCAAATTTGTTCCTTATGTCAGTTTTGTTGATACAAGGGCATGAGAATTGTCTCTGATGCTAAAAGAAATGCACTAATTTGTTCCTAATTTTTTGTTGATGCGCATGCACCAAACAATATCTCATGTCCCGTGTCTCCGACTAGGAGCCCACTTTTGCCTTCTAGATCACACTGCATGTGAGTGGAAGGATGTCTCCCTCTCCAATATCTAGTCCTCATACTGCATCTGGCTCGTCTACACCGCTCACTGGTAGTAGTGGTGCAATCCCATTTCATCAAACAAAGCAGCCAACATTCTCATATGAAGGTTCGGGTGTGATCCAAAGGCCTCAAAATGGTCTTTATTCAAATGGAAACACTGCCTGTGAGGAGCCAAAGCATGACCCATTTTGGGGGATTCTGCAAACCACTTATGCTTGCCAGGGTATAACTTCATCTAATAATGATGCCCTTGGAAACCATAATAGAAGGGCTATCCAGGGAGACCCAAGAGAATTTTATGATGGGAAGTCATATTTAGCCGATTGTGTGTCGCAGCAGCTGTTAAGGGATCATGTGAGGCTAAATTTCATCCCTAGATCTTAACCCCAGTGCCGCAATGCTTGGCCGCATAAATTGTTATGATCCACATGTGGATTACCTTTCAAATTCTTGAAGGATGGCATGCTCATGGGGTGCAATAACGTGTACTCAGTTGAATGACTTTGAAGCATCAAACTAATTTTGGATACTATAGCAGCCGAAAGATGGTGCAAAATCCTCAATTTTAGAGTGGTTGCCCTAGGATATGCAACGTTAGCCTGAGTCTTATGAAAAACAATTTTTTTAGCACTGTAAGGAAATGTACATTACTAACTTTGGTGCTGTCACTATGTTGTATTTAATCATCCTAGCTGAAAATGGTGGCGCCAAAAGCCAAAGTATAAAAACAAAGATATCTATTGTACTTGGTTTGTTCCTCTAATCCACTTCCTGTCCTGCTTTTAATGTTGTAACTAGTAACAGCTTTAACGCCAGCATGATGCACCATTTTGAAGGAACAGCCAAATATTTATTTTAAATTTTATGTAATATTTATTTTAAATTCATATTTGATTGAATTCATATAAATTTTATAAAATATTTAGAGAGAAAAAGTGAGACGAGCGTAAGATATACAGCAAACGTGACAGATTGAGGGAAAAGAGAGAAATTAGGGGAGTGAATAAATAGATATCTTTTTTAAAAAAATAAATTGATGCCAATTGCAACTTGCGAGCGTAATATAGAGTGCTATTCGCATAAATTATGTTACGTAGATTAGTACAAAAACAGTAACCGTGACAGAAAGAAAAGAATTATGGCATATGAATTTAATAATGGATTTGATAATTAATTTAAATATTATATTTTTAAATTTTATTAAAAAAATTACATTTTTAGGATGGTATGAAATGAATCGTCTGATATTGACATTGGAGGTTTAATCGAAAAGGGTAACAAGACTAAGCCCCCCTCCGGAGTCTGACAACGGGAGCCTAGGAGATGGTGAAACGTTTGTTATTATTTACCCATTTTCTAGTCCTCAATATCATTAATAGTGTACTTTTGGGAAATAAGGAAAAAATCATAAACACGCATAAAACCGGTATGAAAGAATTCTCCATCCGAACCAAAGTCACAAACAAGAGGTAGTACTAGTAACCAAGTCATAATTTACACACATAAGATGGATTCAAAAAAACAAATAGATAATATTCCGCATGTAGATAATTCAAAACGAGCACACATGGATGGTAGATGGATTAAGATTAACCCCTTGTTTTGAAAGGAATTGCTCGGATCACTATCTGGTGATATACAGCAGCAAGGGCAGCTCCAATGAAAGGTCCAACCCAGAAAATCCACTGTAACCCATAAAAAATTAAACTATTAACTAAGTCATTCCATTTAAATTTTAAGCAAATGGAAGCCACAGAATGAGAAAGAAGGGAAAGGAGGACATACATGGTCATCCCATGCTAAGTCTCTGTTGAAGATGATGGCAGCACCAAGACTCCTAGCTGGGTTAATGCCAGTTCCTGTGATGGGAATGGTTGCCAAGTGGACCAAGAACACAGCAAACCCGATGGGAAGAGGGGCCAAAATCTACAATTATATCATACCAAGAGCACATTTGAATAAGCTTTATTAACCAAACATTATTTATTGCATAGAGCAGAAAAATAAAAGCATACATACAGGAACGTGAGAGTCTCTAGCGTTTCTCTTGGCATCAGTGGCAGAGAAGACAGTGTAGACAAGAACAAAGGTGCCAACAATCTCAGCTCCAAGGCCATCACCCTTGGTGTATCCATGATTCACATAATTTGCTCCACCTTTGTACAACTCATACCGAGCATTACCCTCAAACCCCTTCACCACACCAGCACCGCAGATAGCTCCAAGACACTGCATTATAATGTAGAATAGTGCTCTTGTGAGGGATAGCTTCCTAGCCAAAAACAGACCAAAGGTCACAGCTGGATTGATGTGTCCACCTGTGCCAACCAACACCAACATGATCTGGGTGGGTTAGTTAGTTAAATCAAGGGATCGAAAGGAAATGTCTTTAATTAATTTGAAATATGAAGCCAACAAATGAAAGTTGAAAACTTGAAAGGAAAGGGAAGAGTGTAGTGTACCTGATACTCCAGCTGTGCAGTAGACAAGGGCAAAGATCATACCACCAAAAGCCCAAGCAATGCCTTGAATGCCAACAGAGGAACACTTAGAGGGTGACCTGTTCACACCCATCACAGTCAAGACGGTGATGTAGAGAAACAAGAATGTGGCCACGAACTCAGCAATCCCAGCTCTGTAAAATGACCATGATTTGAGCTCCCCTGGTTCAAACAAGGGTGCTGGGGGTGCCTCCTTATAGTCCTTGTCACTCTGAGCTCCTGTGCCCAACGCCTGCCTTTCTGTGAATTTGTTTGCTCCAACCTTCACATCTTCCTCCTTCTCCATCCCTTTCTTTTTTAGTTTCAGTTCAGGCAGCTAACTCAAACTCAAAACAGGTCCTGTAGTACTAGTAGGTAAAACTAAGGTCATTAGTAGTCATTATATAGCGCAAATTGGAAAAAGGTCAAGTCTATTATTTGCTTTGCTGGAAAATAATTAAGAATAATAACAATAACTTTTTCTTTTCTTTTGAGCAAAGAATCTGCCACTTTTTTGCTTTGGATAGGGTCCTTTAACCTTTTTTATTTTTATTTTTATCTGGAATATTTTTTTATTATAAGGGTTTATAATTTTTTTCTGGGGTGATTGGGGTTTAAAATGTGAAATAATATTGGACAAAAGAGGAATTTTAACGTATGTACATATATATATATATATATCTTATATATATTTATATGAGATAAGTTTTATTATGAGGTAGAATTTATTTTATGTAAATGTATATAAAATATATACATATGTATGTAAAAAAAAAAAAATTTGAACAAAATTTAAGCTTATTTTTTATATTTATTTTATTAATCAAATTTTGATATATATGTATTTTTTTAAAATAAATAAATAAAAATATTTAAAATATATATATCATAACTTAATTAATAAAATAAATATAATAAACCTAACAAAATGAATATAACTTTTATTCAATAATATTTACGTTAAGAGTATTGGATTCTTATTGAAAGATTATTCTGGAAAGTGCGAAATGACGTTGACAGGTTCTAGTTGGTATCTTTTTGTTGTTCTTATCCTATCCGCCGCTGACCAACAGTAACAGTAACAGTAACAGGGTGTCATCCTCTCCATTCTTTTGTCTCTTTAATGATTTGTTTTGAATTTTATATGCCGTGTGATTAGCTGTTTGGAGCCATCTGATTCGTTCCAGAAAAAGTTAGTGCAGTCACGCACACTGATTAACTACATAAACAATGGCCAAATAAAAATATAAAAAATACGTATACAGTGGCAAGGACAAAAACATATACGTGTAGAAAGACTGGACGGAGTTATTGATTTTTTATTGTGTCAAATTAAATTAATAACCTAAATAACTTTCGTATGGACGTAGCGTATGGTACAGGGCACTCTTAGGCAAGACAAGTGCATAATGTTAGTGACATACAAATATACACATATTATCTCACTTATTTTTGTGTAATTTTTATCATTAGATTATAATTAATTTTAGTCTTATTTTATTTAAAAAAATATCATACAACATTTTTGACTTTTGATCTTTTTATAAATTATCATGAATTTTAAATATTTTTAATTATTTCTTAAATTTTAATTAATGTTTAAATAAATTTTTTTATTTAATTTAAATTCATTAATTCATTAATAATAATATTCTATAATAACATCTTATTTTTATTAACATTAATTCTATATTTTTTATATTAATTTATTTATTAAAATTTGATTATAAATATATTTTATTATTACAAAATAAATAAAAACAAATTTTATTTAAAAATAATTTTGTTTTTTATTTATTTTATAAGAAATAAATTATATTTAAAATTAAATTTTAATAAATTAATTAATAAATATTTCAAAATCAATATTAATACAGATAAAATATTAATATGTAATATTATCATAGATAAATTAATGAATTCAAATTAAATAAAATGATCCATTATGATATTAATTAAAATTCATAAAATAATTATAATATTTTTAAAATTTGTGGTAATAATTTATAAAAGAAGTCAAAATTTAAAAAGTTTATATACTAATTGTTTTATTTTTTATATATTTATAGTTTAATTTTATCACTTCAATAAATGTAAAAAATGTGAGAGAACAAGTGATATACAACAAACGTTGTTCTTCATAAAAAGTGTAAAGTAGGTAAACTTCAACTTTTCCTTGCAAAATGCAAAGATGATTTTAACGGTAGGAAAATCAGAGCCACACAACACAGATTAGGGGGTGGCTGTAGAAACAAATCGGATGGCCGAGAAGAAATGGTCGTTTGGTGACCGTTGGGAAAGTGACAGGGTCTACCAAGCACATGGCTAACGGCTTTTGTTGTCTGGCGTCCTAATCAAAATGTTGCAGACGTTACATATTACACGCATAGACATACACAAAAATGGAAACGGTTAAAATGTTCCACCAAATAAGTGGAGCCTGGCCGCTCCATACAGAAGCATTTTGATTAGGGGCAAAAATTCAATAGTATGGGACAAAAATTCAACGGTATGAATAATTAAGGACCACTTGTGGAATAGATTAACTTTTTAGAATTGTAATCTAAAAGTTAGTCTCTAATAAAACTAGCAAAATAGCCCTGAGAAATACTTAGTCAATTTGCATCATTCCCCTCTGTTCCCTTTTTTTTTAGCTGATCATTGCATCATTCCTTTTTAGTTTTTGCATCAATTAGTAATTGAATGCCCATTTTTAAACCTTCGCTCTATGGGTTTCTTGTGGGCTGGTAGGAATGGCAACTCTATGAAGTGGTGAAGATGGCTATGAATAATCAGCTCCCCATTAGCTGGAATGTGCTGCTGTCATATATGAGGGATTTGGTCAGTTGAGAGTCTATATGGGATTGATAACCCTAAGCTTCCTAGCGTGCTTGATTGGTATGCTTTGTGACGTGCACTGCTGTATCGGAAGATGTTTTTGAGGTTGTTTCAAGTCTTTCCTTTTGCTTGCCATTGATGCCGATGACAATAAGTTTCAATTATCTCTAGATTTTCTGCCTTTGTTGCTCTGTCTTTCCTCTAATTTTTTTTTTACAATAATAAAAAATAAAATTTGTAGAAGTAGAAGTGATAAACCATTATATATATATAATTATTTGATTTGGTGATAAATGACTAATATTGTGGATAAGTATATTTTTAGGTCAATTAGTAGTTTCTATGATTTTAGGGATTAGGGAAATGTAAAAGAAAAAAAAAACAGAAGTGCAGAAAAAAAAATAAAGTTGACATTCATGAAGACCTCGGTGGTGCAATGGGGATGGACTTGGAAAACTCAAAAAACGTTTTCTACGTCCAGAACTAAGGGTAAAGACGAATGAGTAAAAACTAATTACATAAGGTTTAAAGGATCAATATAAGAACTTGTAAATAATAAATAATAAATAAAACATAACAGGGGGTGAAACTTGCTATTGCAAGTTATTCAAGTGGAGCATAGTAAAAGTCTCGACACAAAAATATATTTTATACTAAAATAAAAATCAATTTTATGGAATTCTACGCATGATGTGGTATCGTTATTTTTTAACACTAACATTTCTTATAAGACTTACATTAATTAATTTTAATCTCTTTTATGAGACTTACCACAATAATTTTCTTTTATATAATTATTTTAGAATTTAATTTGAATACATTGTTAATATAAAAATATTTTACACTATCATTTAATTATATATTATCACATTATTAAAAATATTTTATTTTCACAATAACAATTTTAAAAGTTATACATGTAATAATGTATAATTAATGATGATATAAAAAATTTATATTGACTGTAAATCAAAATTAAACTCATTATTTTATATTATTCGTAACTATTTTTGTAAAAAAATTATTCATACTATTTGTTATCCACCCTATACATTTAAATTGGAGTACATTTACTTGTAAGTGATTTAACTTCTTATTCCGCATGTGTCATTTTTAATTTCTCTTTTTTTTAAATTAAATTAATTCTCTTTTAATTTAATTGTACATATTTTCCTTTTCAATTTTAAGTATTTTTGTCTTTTAATCTATATTTTTTAAGACTCTAGCTTAATTTTAAAACCAGTGTAATACAGGTGATACTTACTATTTCTTTTAAAAAAAGAAAAAAACACTCATGGACTAAGATTTGCAAATGCCATCGTTCACAAACTTGCCTCCTGTAACCCACAGAAAAGAAAAAAAAAATTGCCTTACTTCGTAGCCTCTTGTCCCTCGTTTTCGATTGATTATTCAATCATTACAAATACGATTTTTTATTAAAATATTGTATTATAGTTTATATTAGAAAATTCTATATAAATACTATAACTCATGAAACGTTTAGGGTTCTGTGGTTTAGGATCTCCCAGTAATCAAAGATACTACTATAAATTAATTGAATCCCGTAATAATTGAGCAAGACAATGAAGAATAATCCAAAAAAAAAAAAAAAAACACACCTGTTGATCGGCTGGTGCATTCATTTTGTAGATTTTGGAAGCTTTAGAGATCCTTATCTTTGGTTTACATTTTAATTATTTCCATGAATCATGATGGGGGCTATTTTCTTTTCAATCAATATTTATAGAAAAATATTAATAATATATTATTTTAGATATTTTTAATATTTTATTATTGATATAAAAATAAGTGTTATTGATATTTTTTAATAATTTTTTAAAATATATAAAATAAAATAATAATAAAATAAATATAAATAAAAAAAATCAAGTTACACCGATATAAGATATTATATATTTTTACTATTTAATAATTTTTTAAAAATTTGATTTTTATCAATTCAATTATTAAATTATAACTACTCAATACTTTGATTATTTGTATTAAATTTTAAAAAATTAAACATCAATAAAAATGTAATAAAATGATTTTTATTTTTATATATTTTAAAGTATATATTATGTTAATTTATTAATGAAATATTAAATAATTATGAATTAATATAAAATTTTATAAATATAATTTATATGATGATAAAAATTTTAATTTAATAATAAATCTTTTGAAAATATTATTTAATAATATAAAATAATTTTAATATAAACCAATATAAATTTCCACACCTAATAAAAATACTAAAAAATATATGTTGTTGACCTTTCCCATTTTTATGTGGGCATAATCCTAATCCTAATCCTAATGCAATACCGAACACAGGAGTGACAGACTAGCAAGTTATGTTGTGCCGGACAGCTCAGACTCATAGGATACCCTATTGCTGTTGCGTGGGACTGAGCTCACATACTCACATGCCCGCACTTCCAAGCTTTCCCTTGACCCGCCGGCCGCCACGTGCCGACTGCAAGTGCCAACCTTGTCTAGTAGCTTTTCAACAAGAGTAAGAATTATTCTATAAATTAATTAATATTATATCTTTATAATAATTTTTTAATATTTTTAAATTAATTATAATAATAAATATTAAATAACAAATAAAATAACTTAATATCTTAAAAATTAAAAAAAATATTTATTTTAAATAATTAAAAAAATTATTAAAAAATAAAAAAAGAATTATTCAGTTCTATATTTTCTTACTAAATTTTTTAATTATTGATTAAATACATTTTAAGTTTTCAAAATATTGAATACTTTTAGTTTATTATTAATACTTAGAGTTTGTTCACAAAAGTTAAAAATTATAGTTTATCTTTGTAATCGATTATTGTTATAATCGATTATAATTGATTATTGTTATGATCGATTATAATTGATTCATTTTTATGTTTGGATACATTAGTTGTAAAGCGATTTTAAGCTAATATGATTCGTTTGGATAATATAAAAAAGAATCACTTTTATACATTAAATTACTAAAATAGGTATAGAATGATTAAAAAAATTATTTAATTGAGGACAAAATAGTATTTACATATCAAAGTGTAAGAAATAATCTATAAGCTAAAATCATAAGCTTCAATCTTCGCTTATGATTATTAACTATAAAAAGTTTTTTTTACATTGAATTTCGTGTAAAAAAAATTTTAAAAAATAATCTTTTTATCTAAACATAATAATTATTTCACAAAATAACTTAATCCTCCAAAAATAGCTGAATGAGAAATAATTCATCTTTCCCAAACATGCTCTTATTGCAAAATATTATAAAAATTAGTTAACAAAATATGGCATTATTCTTATAATAATTTAACAGGTATTTTACTTTTTTTTTCTTTCCGTAAAAAGAAAAGGAAAAGGAAATACTAAATAGTAATGAAGAGCCCTGGCCTCACCTCACCTCTCTTCAAGTGACATAAGGTTTAACGTCCGACCAGCCAAACTTTTGCCATGCCCATGTGACCATGTCTTGTACTCCCATCCATAGCTCCCTTCAGCATGTCAATACTTTTCACATACAAGCTTAGTTGGGAGAAAATTTGGTTACGCAGTACTAATACACAAGGTTTACATTGAGAGCCATTATAATCATTAACTTTGTGTACACATGCATTGCTATATATAGAGGCTACCTTTCATAACCTGCTTTGGCAAAGAATAAATGTCAACTCAAGAAGACTATTATTTATTTGTGTTTTTCATTCTTATCGTATAATCCAAAGAGCACCACAGATGAATTACAATTGCAGTTACAAAACCATTCATTATACAATACACCAACCATGATACAACGCTCATTTTATAATCAACCATTGGTAGTATGACAGTGAGAGTGAACCAGGCTGCTCATTACACAATAGGTAATTAGAGATTTCTATCATGTAGAATTTACTAAACAAATTACATTAAATGTAGAATATTTCTATATATGTGAGCCCCTGCTGCGTTTAAAGGGGATTAGTTACATAAAACTCTGGTGCTAAGCCTTTGAAAGGTTGGTTTTGGTCCCAATTCCTGAAGATCAGCCATGCATTACATACACCAAATATATCAAAACAGGTCGAAGTTACATTATCATTCAGGGTTTAATTCTCCACTGTGTTGGAGTCTGATATGTGGGCAGGTTCTTTCTGGTTCTCCTCTTGTCCACAAAACCCTTAGATCTCCTCGCTTCCGCCCCAATGTCAGAAACGTCCCTACATTGATGCATAAAAAACCATGAGCATCTAACTATATAACTACTAAGCTGTTGAGCAATTTCCTAGATGATTTCAATTTTTTTATTGATAAAAAATGATTACAAATTATCTTTTCCATAAAAACTACCAAGGGTAAATGGAACAATGTATAGTAGTGCTGGTTGGCCAAGCCCATCCATCAAGTTTAGTGCCACGTATGTAATTAGAAGACCTACCAAAATAAGGAAAAAAGATAAGTCATTATGTATGTACTCGCTCAATCAACCATCATGTAACTTCTTAGTCAATAATAATAATAATAATAAATGCTTCTTATTTTTCAGTTATGAAATGATATGTTTTCATTGTTTGAAAAACAAAACAATCAAGTCAAAAACAGACAAGATTATTGCTACTTGATTCTCACCAAAGCCATACGCAAACATTGCCCACAAGAAGTATCCATTTGCAAGGTTCTTGTTTGCCAGCCAATCATACCTACAAGAACGGACCATACGAAAAGCTTTTTCATCAACTGAAAACTTGCCAGGAAAAAATACTGCAACAAACAGCCTTGCTCTTCCATTTGTTTAAAGAATGGCGAATTACAACAATCCATTTACTAGAAGGACTAGGAAAATTCTGTTTTAAGAACTCAAAATTCTTTCACTCTCCTACCTTTCTCAGGTTATTATTCTCAAAGCAAATTTCCTGAAAACAGACTGAAGCAAAGTTCCAATCCATAAAATTTGGGCACTGTTGTCTATCAAAATTGACCAGTTTCAAGATTGAAATGAGCAGTAAATAATAGACTATAGTGTTGCTTGTCGAAGGACAAGGGGAAAATAGGGGGGAGATGAAACCTGAGTGAGAATGCTACCAGCATTCCTGGTAAAAGGATGTCTCCAAAACCTATAATGCTGTAACCACTCCATGGATCAAATATGCGTGGGAACTTCAGCAACATTGGGATACCATCTTCTCCACTTCTATCACCTCGGGCTACCTATGGCAAGTGATGTAAGCAATTAAAATTAATAATTACATAGGGTGTTAGTGATTGTCATTGTCATGAATTAAAATGAAGTATAAGACTAACCACAATCATCACGCTTTCCCTGAAAAACTTCTTTGAGACAAACACCCAAAAGATATCGTAAATGAAGGCACAACTGAGAAGAACTGTACCAACCTAATTCATGAAACACTCAGATCATGTAACATGAGTATCTTATTTTTCATAAAGTAACATTTCATATAACCTAAATATATCAACACAGACTCTAACATGACAAATTAGAGATGCTTGTATTCACTGACACAAACAGGAGTGAAAAATAGAAGCAATTCAACACCAGATACACAGAAAAAATTAAAAAATGTTGCTAGTTCCGATCTTCCGTATAGAAGATGTATCTAAAAACTGTCAAGACATTAAGTAAATACCAAAATGCTTCATACAATGGCTACTTCTGAAAAGTCATAGAACTCAAGAATAATTTTAACATGTTAGACATAAAGCCACAGCGCAATGATAGTATAAGCTCAAATAACTACCTTGAGATTAGGTACATGTACAATCTGTAGAACTGTGATTATGAGCGCAATTCCCTGTTAGAATAACCAATGAAAGAGAAATGATGATTAAATGGACACTGCCTGATAGCTTCTCCTGATAAGTATAAAAACTAAAGAATTTTCATATTATATATCTAGTACTTGCAAGATCATGATCCTTAGTACAGTTGTGCAAAGAAATATTATAAAATAGTTATATTCAGGAAGGTTCCAAAAGGAACATTGTTTTCAACAGAAGCACACACTTCTGACAAGTGGTTGAATTTCCTTATAGAATGTGGTGGAGACACATGGAAGCCAGGATGCATATTTTATACATATAAAGAACAACTAAAATATAAGAAATGTACCATGTCCCTCTTCAAAAAGTAACAAAGAAAGAAAAAGATAAACTTTCATTAGCCCTTGAGTGTCTATGATAGTAGACCTTCTATTAGGAAGGTCTATGTTAGGAGGCACAAGGGGTAGTTTTGTCTATTCAGGGTCTCTTTTTCTGTTAAATAGCTGGCAGAGTTAGTTATAAACAACTAACTCTGAGATAGTATAAATAGATGATTTGTAATAGGGGGTTGGGTATCGAAATTCATTCTTGACAGGGAATAGTTCTGGCTATTGGAGGGGGACAGAACCTTATTCTGCTAGGGGTTGTTTCTATAATACATCCTTGTACTCTTTAGGGTTTCTCCTACATTGGGAGTAGCTCCATTGATTCTATAAAGAGAGGTAATTCAGTGATACCCAGGTTGGTTCCTATCAGTCTATATGATATGTCTGACGAGGAGAGGAAAAGCAATTAAAAATGAAGAGAAAAAATTATTCTTACAAGTATATCTTGACCAATCCAGGCAAAGGAGGCATTGCGATAAACTGCCCAGAGAATGGCAAATGTTATACAGAATGGAGAAACAGCCAAAGTCAGGTATGAGATAGCTCCAAAGAAAGGTACTTTAATGTATGACTCGCCAGCATGCTTGAACCACCTGCATGGGAAAACAAAATAAGTTTCTTCTACATGTTCAACAAACCTAACATGATGGAGGAACAAATTGACAACTTCCATTAATAAGGAAAAAAAAGGATGCAAGGGTGAAAACTCAAAACATTCTAGAACACATCATCGTCAATCTTTCTGGTTAGAAAATTACTCTCTCAAATGTAAGGAAACAAGAGACTGAGCACCCTAAGATATAATTTTCAGGAGTACAAAAAGGTATAAAAGGTACAGCATCCTGATCATATATCATTTCAAACATTTATATACTATTTGTAAAGATCAAAATGCAATAAGATCATCAATGAAGCCTTAAATAATAAAAATGCAGGTTACACCTATAAACGTAGGAAATAAAAGCTAAGCCTTGACTGTTTTCCTGACTACCATTGACTATACAACTCATTGTTTCTGTCAACCCACCCACAAGTTTCACTTATCTACACTCTGCTGCAGATTATGTTCAAAGAATCACATATTAGAAGGTCACAGTCGCTAAGTTATCTACATCAACAACAATTTTTAATTGTGCAAGAAATATCAGGCTCATAATTGCATTTGTGAATTTTGAATCCAAGAGATTTGACAATCATTAATGAAATATGCGCATACATTAAAAGGCATGATAATTACTTTAAATGCTTAAGGCATCAAATTGATCATTCCAAAATTAATGAATGGCAATGTTACTGTTGAAAACTATGTAAGAGAGTCAAGATTCGTTGTATAGACTAACTAAATCATAACCAAATCATGTAATTACAGTAATTAAAATTTCTTGTAATCTTTGTATTTATTACGATAACTATATAATTAACTCTCCGTTGTGTAATTCAGACACACGGTTTCACAATCTCTATGCTTCTCTTTTCTCTATCTCAACAGTTACTAGATGAATGCTAAGACAAAAAAATTCATAACTTCTGGAAAGTAATATATCTATAAAAGATGATATATCACACCTTGACAAAAGAGCAACCAAGCAAGTTTGCAAGCCCTACAGATACAAGAACACACAAGGTTAGAGATGGCTTGATAGAGGATAACATGGCAAAAGCAGATATAATGTGCAAATATGATTTTGACCATTAAAAGCCCCAGTAAAAAGAGTAGATCAAGTGGAGGATAGCCCAATAGATAGAGGGAGAGGGAGACCAAGAAAAATTATAAGTAAAACCATTAAAAATGACTTAAATTTAAATGGCATTTTTGAAAATATAGTTTATAAAAGAACACAATGGCGTCGTTTGATCCATATAGTCAACCCCACTTAGTGGGAAAATGATTTTTTGTTGTTGTTGTAAGATTTTATTTTATTTTTTCACATAGATACATACATTTAGAACTTTAGACTGATTTAATGGAAGTTAATACCTCTATCCCACCAATACAGAAGAGAACAACCAAAATCTCAATGAACCACGACGACATCAGTTTGTAAAGCAAAACCAGGAAACACGAAGCAACTACAACAAAAAGGACTGCAGCTGTCATATTCATGTTAACAACTCCGCCAACACCCGCATCTTTAGTGTTTGGGACTTCATCTGAAGCATCCTATAAAAATAAGATTTGACAGTAAGTAGTAGGATAAATAACAAATTAAGAGAACAAATGTGAATCCAGCCAGAGGAAATGCTAAAAGAGTTGGAAAAACTGACCTTTAATAGCTTATCCTGTTCAATAGCTGCTTCTCGGGCCGTCCATGCTGACCAATATGATGCACACAATATGGTAAGAACTGCCATCAACCAAAGAAATACTTCTGCTATGTCAACAGCTGGTCGACGTGGTGAGTATAGCTGCACAGACACTGCAAAAAGGCAAAACTTTTTAGAAAGCTCCCCTCCCCTAAAGCTAAAGGCATTGGGAATCCATCTACCCACTCCCCCGTGGAAGGAAAAACATAATAGTAGTTATAGTGCAATTAAAGAATCTGCACATAAGCAGTAAAGATGTTGTGACCATCACTTAGCTGATAGCATTAAATAGAAACTATTTCAAATCCACAAAATATGCATGAGACATCAGATAATTATGAAAATCAAAAGGAAGCTCACCAGATGAAGTACTCGTCAGCATTTTTCCCAGCCTTGTACCTGCATCTAGTGGGAGCATGACAGCAGGTATGTGTATGTTTAAATCAGTTTCATCAGGATCACAAACCATCTTGTAAAGTTCTGCAAACAACAGAAACAAAATTGACATGAAAAGAGTAATAAAAGTCTACTTATTAGATAAGACCTATATACAACATACCAAAGAAGCACCTCCTCCAACCGTGATGCTACACCAAAAACCCCCAAAGTCAGAGGCAAAAAAACACAAAAAGTAAAAAAGAATGTTTACCTTTATGGTTATTTATGATGAGGATAGCTGAAGCATTAGCCGTTTGTGCGATTCTTGCCTTTTTTGTGAATGTGCAGTTGCCTCGATCCACCATGATGACATCTCCCACAATCTAACAGTTTATATACACAGTTGTACAAGTAACATTTAGTACTTTGCTACACTCGTGACCAAAGTACAATACAACATCTCATATATGACAAAAGAACCTTATTCTTTGGCGGACTGCAACAATCTCGAGGATCTGAAAGAACAAGGCGTGTATGCCGAGCATTTTTCTCTATAGACACAATGGTTCTTCCAAATCTGGCACCTACACCAACAAATTCAGCATCCTCTACACCATTGACCCAAGTTTGCACTTTTACCTGATAAAAGCAAGGTATAATAAGTTTTGCCATAAATAATCACCACTTGAAATTGAGACTAATCAATTAAGCAATCAATAACTAAACTTTGATTTCAAATGTCTAACTGGACAAGTTGGACACTACCATTTGATGCTACACCCCCTGAGCTACCAAAATTAGAAAGTAGAAAGAAAAAATGCGTAGTTTGATGCTCCATGGTAATCTAGTTCTGAGAAACTATGAGGAAAAGACATGAAACCCAGAAATGAAAAGAGAAAAAGAAGTGAACTTTGTAGACTGGATATACCAGAACGAACTGGTTCTCGCAACCGGGCTTCTTGGGAGTTGAATCGTCGTCGTGAACTATGTCCCCAGCTATCACAGAAGGAGCATCACGGAGAAGCAGAATTACAGAACAAACTACAACAATCCAGAAAATCTTCTCCAAAGCCATCGATGCACTGTCAACAAGGTTTATGAATCCATTACCAAGTTAGAGCTGAAGAAAAATAAAACGAAGAAAGAGAGCCAGAGCTTTCGCTGTGCCTTGGACCAATGAACTTCTGATTTTGATCCAAAGAAAAATAAATAAATAAATAAAAGCATATTATATTACTATTATTATAATAATATATGCGACTTTTTTATTCAAATGATACAGTCTGAAAATTAATTTTTGATGGAAGTATAAGTCAAAACTTAATTTTAAAATTGTGTAAAATAAATCATAAAATATAATAAATTGTATGTATTAAGCACGATTTATATTTAAATAATTTTTTTTATTTTTTAATAATAAGTTATGGTTTATAATAATAAATTTTTTTTATTATATTTAGATAAGTTATGTCTTTTACCCATGATTTATTTTATAATTTTTTTAATTAAAATTTAGATAAAATGTGATTATCTTTTTTAAAAATAAATAAATTCATGACTTATATTAAGATTTATAATTTAATAATAAGATGTGACTTAATTACATTAATCGTTACTTGTTTTGATTTAAATTACATGTAAATCCACAAATCATTATTCACATTCACACTGTTTCTTCACCTAATTCTATAATCATAAGAAAATTCAAAAATATGCATTGCCTATAAATTAATATTAGATAAAAAAAGATAATAGGGTAGCATAAGTTATAGTGACAGGTTCACCCACATCTATCTCGTCTGTTCTGTTGCCCTCATCACCTTCTTCATACTCTTCATCTTCACTAAAATCACTGATATTATTTTTTATAGCTGGAGTTATATTATTTAAATTATATAATGTTGTTGAATAAATATTTACCCCAATAGTTGGGTTAGCGAACATAGGACTTAGAAGTCTATAAAAATTATTATATCAATAAATATCATCAATATTAGTAACAAATAAACTACGAAAAGGGTCATGTGATGACATCTATCACTTTAAATAAAAAGAAGAAGATGATGAAAACTTTATATCAATAAATATAAAAAAATTGTAATAATAAAAAAGTATAATTAACATTCTTAATAAATATCTCTAATGAAGAAAATTAAATAAAAATAAATTGAATTTGATACAAAGTAAAAACGGTGGAGAAAACTTGAAAAACATTAAAATATAAAATAACATTAAAAGGAAATGGTAAAATTTATAAGCACAAACTATGATAAGTCAAGACATATTATTAAATTAAAAAACTTAATGCAAGTCGTGATTAGCATCTACAATTTCATATGATATTACAAAAAAAAATTGTACATGATATGCACATCTTAGATTTTTTTTTAAAAAGTAAATCGTGCGTGTGAAGGACAATTTACTCAAAATATAATATATAAAAAGAGACACATATAAATTATATTTTTTAATTACGACTAATTACACATCATTATTTCTCTTATACGTATTAGTTTAGAAAATAAGTTTTAACTTACATCTATATGATAAATTGATTTTCAAAATACAATAATATGGTAAAAAAAAATATAATATATGGTTGACGATATAGATGCATTATTTGTTCGATCCAACCCCAAGTAATGGTGGTAGTGGGTTGAGTTGAGACTCGACACAAAAAATTTATTAAAAAAAAATAGAGAGTGAAAGGAAAAAAGAGTTGAGGAAAAATGCGGCAAAGGCAAATGGGCGGCCAAGTATAATATTAGCAGGCAGCTGTAGAAAGAAAGACCCAAACGACACGGCATCCATACCATAACTAAATAATCTAGCCAGTCCATTCAAGCTTGTGAGTCTTTTTATTTAGAAAAATAAAAAATGTTATTAACAAATTACTTTTATAGTTCTCATTATTTGATGGGTCTATCTCAGACAATGAAAATTATTTAAATATAAAGTGATATATATATATATATAAGTTACATTATTATTTTATTTATTTATTTATTTATTAAATTAAAAAAATTAATGAACTACTCAGTTATTCGATTATCCATTAAGCAACATATTTTTAAAAAATGTTTTCTGTTAGTTTTTAGTTTGATTTTATTTACATGATAAAGAACTTATAAAATGATAAAACAATAAATACGATATTACTAACCGCGATTCCTCAATTCTTTGGCCTCTCTTTTCCACACTAAAAATGTAGGGTACTTAAAAAAATGAATAATATATAATGGCCAAAAACAGTAGATGAATATAAAAAAATAAAAAAAAATAAAAAAAAATCAATACGAAGGATTCAAGTGAACTATTTCTATAATTAAAATATAGTTAAAATTTAATTAGAGGTTAAGTTGATGAGTCAACAATTAACTCTTTTTTTTAACTGATGGGTCAGTAGTTAATTTTTAATTAGTTACATTCTATATGGTATAATATTAACTTATTATATACATTTTCATTATTTAGTACAAATTTAAAAATTTATTTCTCTCTTTTCTACTATGTTTTACAACATGAAGTAAGTTCAAAATGGATTGTCATTTGTGTGAATTGTCATTTGTTTGATAACCAATGACTATTAAGTATGGAAAATATTTTTTGTCTAATTCAAATATGATAGATATTTGTTCATTGTATATTTATATAAGATAGATATTAAATCAAATTATATGTAATTATAATATTTTTACAATATATAAAATAAATTTGTAAAACACTTTAAAAAATATAAAATATAAAAATTAAATAAATAACGGAACTGACTAAATATTAACTTGCCTACGAACTAAAAAATATTCTTTGAAGAGGGGAGCATTATGGCATTACGTATTTGGATAGGTTTAGTTGTCGATGCTCAATAATAAATTATGTGATAAATTAGGATACGATCAAGTACAGTTAAAAAAAGAAAAACCTACCCTCCTGCAGTTATACATAAGATAGTTGAAAAGTTTTCCACCATTTTAATTTTAGCATCTTATCATATAAAATACGCTGCGTATAAGGTAGACTATTTGTTTAGAGTCATTGATTTGATGTAAAAATAAATTAATGGACAGAAATAATCACCTACAACCTACTGAATAAGTCATTAAGTGAAAGTTTTTATTTACAACAATATCCTTAGAAAAAATAAATTTGTGAATAAATCTTCTCTCTCCCACCATTCTTTTGGGCCTCTTCCGCCATTCTTTCCAGTAAAATTCACAAGGCCCGTTTCAAACCATTTCGATCCACAAAATCAACGAGCTGATGCCATTTGTGTGGGCATAATGGCATATATGTCCTCAGTCAAGGACTTCGTTACCACACCATCATCTCATATCAATACAAGGTGCATTATATTTTGGAAGACAAGTGATAAGTATTTTGGAAAGGAAAAAACTTGAGTAAAATTCTTTAAAAATTATGATATATATATATATATATTTAAGAAAAATTTAGAAAAGAGATGAAGTAATTTAAAAATAATATATATATCATATATGAATTTTGGTTCCTATATATTTTTTGGAATCTGAGTCTCTATACTTTCATTTTATTTTTACATTAGTTATTACCGTCATCTACCGTAATAACACCGTTAAATTTTGTCTTACGTGACAAATGAAATCTTACTTGGCAACAATATCAAATAAAAATTAAATTTTTTAATCCACCTTATTTTCTTTCAATATTTTTTTATCAAAAGTGATAAAAATCCTCAAAATCTAGGATTTCTCCATTGAAATTGTGCAACTTCACTTCTTACTTCTCCATACTCAACCATGGATGGCAGCAACTACAACTCTCATAGCTCACATTGTAGTCGCTCTACTCATGGGAGTCGCCTGATCACAAACATGTTCTGTACTTGTGATGATGGGGTGGTGATATATACTTCAAAGACATATGGAAATCCAAGAAGAAGATTTTTTAGGTGTCCTAATTACAGAATAAGGAGATTTTTGATTTATGATTTGTTTACATCTTTACTCTAGTGATTTAAAGGAGTTTTTTGTGGTAGACAAATTGGAGTTGTGGTTTGTTTGAATGGTTGGATCTGCCAATTCGAACTAATGTAAGGGAAGTTCTTGAAAGGCAACAATGAGTGGTTCGAGGTTTGAAGAGGAAACTGAGGATGTACAAGCTGCTGATAGTGATTTGTTGTAGAATAACAGTGGGATTGATGTTGTTTTTCATGTGGACTCAATATGACAGATGAATATTGTATCAGCTACTTTGAATTGGTTCTAATTGTTAATGTATGTTGGTAGGTAAATGTTTAGGGTCTGAGCAAATGTATTGAGTGGTTTAATTGAGCAAATGACTTGACTTATATAATCTCCTTTTGATCAATTAATTGAAAACTTTTGAATTTGACATTGTCTGATGTTTACTTGTGCAACCACAATTGTGTTGACAGTAATGACCAAGTAATGAAATTACAAGGAGTGAATAATTAACTAGTGTCTGTAGGGATTAATACACAAATCATATGAAAGTACAGGGACCAGTACACAAATCATAGAAAAATACAGGGACCAATACACAAATCATATGAAAGTATGAGGACGAATTTAACCATAATTTAAGAAAGTACAAATAATCACCATTAACCATTAACCTTGTCAGTAACGTATAGGAACCAATACACAAATCATTAAATGAGTACAAATAGTCATCCTGTCGTTAAAAGAGTATAAATAGTCACCATTAACCATAATTTAGTCATTAACATCAATATAATAGTCATTGTAAAGTCATTAACCAATATACATCAACCTATAATTGTCAATATATTAGTCATTGTCATATACTAGTCAATATACAACTAACATTAGTAATAACCCACTGAGCCATAAAAAATGACAAACCCCAAAAGACAAAAAATACATAAAAGCAAAAGACAAATGTGGTCCATTGGCCTTGGTTTCCTCAAACTCAATGTGGTCCATTGACAAACTTCTGAGTGCCTTGCACATTTCCTTGTCCCTGTATCTGTGTCATAGTGCCTTGTGAGATAGCTACAGCAGGCCTCCCTCTCCACATAAAAGCTCCTCTTACCTCCATTTTAGGCCTTACTATTGAACCAGATTCAGTACCAACAAATGCATTTACAGCTTGAGCATTTGCATCTTGAGCAATTGCAGTAGATGCATAAGTAGATGATAGCATTTCAAGTGGTACATTTGTAGCTGGAGTTGATAAAAATATTGCACGTCTTGCTAGTACTCCTATTGCTTTCCAATGAATAGCACCCATCATCTCTCTGATACCTTATTTGCAGTAGTATATCTTAATATTTCCCTTATACCCCAAGTTCTTAAGGACTGAAGTCAATTCTTACAATGACAGCAAATCATTTTCACAATATTTCAAAGTGTACACTCTCCCACTAATATACCTCACTTTCTTACCTGGGAACAAATGTCCCCCATGGTATATGAAGACAGTGAACTTATCAAGTAGGTCATTTAAGAAACATAACAAACACAACAAATCAGAAGTTACAAAATTGACATTGCAATTATAGAAATACAACAAACACATTAAATACATCAAACATAGCAATGATGCAGCAACACATCAAGGTAATTAAAATAATAACCATAAAAGAACCAAAACAGGACACAAGTTAAATGGGATGTACCGTCTTGTTGGGATTATGCAACAACACACTAAATATTTATTCAACATGTGAGTGACACAAAACACCCTCACACACTTGCAAAACACCAAAACTGACACAAAACCAAAGGTGCAATCCTAATCCTAACAAAAACTAAACAATAACAAAAAATTAGAAGTTGCAAAATAGAATTCCTCATCTAAGAATCAACATGCATTAAACATAAATGGGTAATCACTTTTTCCATTGACATTGCACCTTTTCCATTCTCACTATATCACAAAAATCAGAACCACGCTACATACATTTATCACAAATTAATGCCTAAAAAATGTAGCATTTTAGGATAAATATCATTTCTATTAACATAGCATCAAATACAACAAATGAGTTTTTGCTAGAAACTTACAGGCGTGAGGTTGTTCCTCCGATAACGAAACTGATTTGAAAATTTCGTGAAGTGTGACTTGCGCCCTTTGCTTCTTCCTCATTATGAATGTCACTGAATGAGTAAAGCAGTGCAAGACGGAGATGGCGCTGGATAAGCAGGGGAAGAGGGAGAAAAATTGGTGAGAAAGAGGAAGGAAGGTTCATATTATTTTGAAAAAAAGAAGAGAGAAGATTGATTTATTTTTATATAATAGTTTATTATTATTGAAAAGAAATGAGGTTGATTAAAAATTTAATTTTTATTTAGTGTTACTGTGAGTAAGATTCCGTTTGTAACGTAGGACGAAATTTAATAGTGTCATCACAGTAAGTGACGGCATGGACTAATGTAAAAACGAAATGAAAGTATAAGGACTCAAATAAAAAAATATAAAAATCAAAATTCAAATAAAATAAAAGTATAGAGTATAAAAATATATTTAAACCATTAAAAAATAACATCACAAACATTTTATCGTAAGTTTTCTCCTTTGGAAAGTGGCAGAGGCCGGAGCTTGACGTCAACAATCACCTAAAAGATGTGCTGCAATTGGACTTGTATAACTTCAACAGGGAATTAACCAAGTAAAATGCATATTAACTAATTAACTTTGATTTCAAACCTAAAAGGATGCTCTTGATTTTTCAGCTAAAATCAAGCAAAAACTTAATATAACTTTAGTAGAACTTGAATGCAATTTTTTTTTTTAAACAAAGAAGATATGCAAAAGCATCACTGCAAAGCAAGGCATCCTAACTAAGTTGGCACCCCAAGCAAAGCCAATCATCTGCAGCATATCAACAATTTATTAATAAAAGGAAAAAGAATACAAAAAACAATATGGGGGGGCATATACCTAACCCATGAAAACAGTTAAGAAAACCTATAACTAGAGAAACCATATCTATTATGGTAAAAATCATCACTAATGAAATGCGGAATTGAATTCCACTAAGTAAAACTATGAATTCCTAAACCATGAGAGGCCAATTTATCAGCACAGTTATTGCCTTCCTGAAAAATATGAGTACAATAAAAATTCAAATCCTTTATCAGAATTCTGCAATTTTCCCAACTATTTCTTAATTTCCAAGGAATACTAGAGAGTCCTTTAAATGCCTGAACTACTAGCATAGAATCACATTCCAACCAGAAATTCGACCAACCTCTTTTGTGGGCTATTTCTATTGCAAACATAGCTCCAATGAGTTCAGCATGATAGGCAACAGCAATACCAACATTCGCTGAAAAACAACCAAGAGCAGAAGCTCTAAAGTCCCTGAAGATACCACCACAGGCTGCTAAACCCGGAGATCCCATTGCAGCACCATCCGTGTTGTATTTGATCCAATTGCAAGAGGGGGGGACCAGATAACTTCAATAATTTTTGGAGATCTTCTCGGATGCCCAGTAATAGAAAAGAATTTTAAGATGGTAAATTCCATCATGTCCGAAGATATGCTTCCGTTACTGAGATTTCCAGAAAGAGAAGTGTTTGCTATTATCAAGTTCTTTGCTGCTCTTAAATCAATGCTTGTGTTGTCAAACTTAGCTTTGTTTCTAGAATACCAGATCACCGAAATGATGTTTACAATGGCAGCCGCAACTACTTCTCTGACCTGCGGGCTCCAGTTTCTGTCACATAAAGATAGGATATCAAGCATGTTTAAACTAACTGCTTTAATCTGCAAAATCGAGAAAAGCCAGTTCCAAAAACTCCTTGCAAAGCAGCAATCAAAGAACAAGTGGGAGGTGCATTCATCTCTTGCATAGCATAAAAGACAAGTGGAAACAATTATGCAACCTCTCTATTTTAGTTGATCATCAGTAGGCATTTTGTCTTTGAGAATTCTCCAAACAACAAAAGATTTTGATGGAGGAATGCTGCTGCTCCAGATATTCTTGTGCCAACGAACTTGCTGACCAGGAGGACTGACAAAAGAATAAGCCTCCTTGAGAGACAAACAACCCGAGTCATTATTCCATCTTCTGTGATCAATTGCATTTCTTAAAGGAATATGAATCCATTCAAGCTCCTTCAAAATTGGAGGACATTTTTGCAATAGAACTTCAGGAAAATGCAGGAACCCATTCACTAAAAATTCCTATAGATTGGATTTTAATCTAACCTGAACACTAGCAGGAATTTCTAAAGAATCAGCAAGTGATTTTTTAAGCCAAGGGTCATGCCAGAAGTTAATTTTCTCCCCATTACCAATTTGCCAAGATGAATTATCCAGAGCAACTTGAATTTCTGATTTCAAGCCATTCCATATAGAGGATGTAAGGTGATAGGACCTAGGAACATTGTTTTTGAAAGCTCTAGCTCTAAGAAGACATGACCATTGACATTGAGAAAATACTAATTCCCAGGCCAATTTAAGCATTGAAGCTTTATTTATAGACTGGATAAATCTTAGACCCAGTCCTCCTTCAGAAACAGGCTTGCAAACATCCTTCCATGCAACCGTTACAAGTTTTCTATGATCAGTGCTACCCGACCATATGAAGTTTCTTAGCCAACTGTCCACCTCTTTTATGCATTGCATTGGCCATTTATAAATCTGAAAACTGTATAAAAGCATACTTTGTGCCACTGTTTTAACCAGCATCACCCTCCCCATAATAGATAATAGAGAGGCTTTCCAAGCAGCAAGTTTCGATTTAAGTCTATCCATGATAGGCTGTAGATATGATTTTTTAAGCTTGCCCTTGAAAAGGGGAATTCCTAGATAGTTAAAAGGAAGTGAACCTGCCGAAAAACCTAGGAAAGCAGCTATATCAGCCTTCCTTCTTGCAGAGATGGAACTAGAATAAAACTTGGATTTTGAAAAATTTACCAATTGACCTGATGCATCACCATATTCAGAGAAAAACTTCATTAAAAGCCTCATATTTCGTTGAGTTCCTCTGCAGAATAGCATAATATCATCAGCATATAGAATGTGGGAAGGAGTTGCATAATTCCTTGGACCTGCCATTAATTGGAGTTCACTAGAAATAGCCAAATTAGTGAGCCCCCTGCTGAGAACCTCCTCAGCTAAGCAGAACAAAATGGGAGACAAAGGATCACCTTACCTAACCCCTCTATGACAAGAGAAATAGCTAGTTGCCTTCCCGTTAACAAAAATGGATAATTTGGCTGATTGAAGAATCACTTTGATCCAATTACAAAATCTATCATTAAAACCAAAACAGTGCAGCACTTTTAATAGAAAATTCCAATCTAAGGTGTCAAAAGCCTTTCTAATATCAATCTTCATTGCTATATTCCCTCCAAACACTTTCTTATCCAGCATATTTAGAGCCTCCGAAGCTGTACAAAGACAATCTCCAATTTGCCTACCTTTAATGAAACCTCTTTGATTTTCAGAAATGATTCCTGGAGCCAATGTAGCCAATCTATCTGCTAGCACTTTGGTGATAATTTTAAATTTGTAGTTAGCCAGAGCTATAGGTCTGAATTTGTCAATTCTATCAACTCCTTCCTCCTTAGGAATAAGAACTATCAGATTTGCATTGTAGTTTGGTAATAACCATCCTGTTTTGAAAAATTGAATCACTGCATTATAGACCTCATTTTCAATCAGGTTCCAGTAATTTTGGTAGAAAAATCCACCAAAACCATCGAGACCAGGAGCACCATTAGCATTCATTGAAAACACTGCATTCTTGACTTCTTCAATTGTTGGCAAATCTATTAGGAACTGAATATCTTCTTCTGACAGCAGTTTTGGAATCGTTTGATCAATTAAACCATTATCAACACAATCACTGTTTGAAGTAAAGAGACTTTCATAAAAACTAATGACATGCTGTTCAATGTCTTCAGTTCTGTCTAGCACTTGATCATCTTTCTTTAACAAAGAAATTTGCTTTGTGACATGTCTTACTTTTGCAATTTTGTGAAAAAATTCTGTGTTCCTATCTCCTTTAATAAACCAGTTAGTTCTAGACTTTTCTAGCCAGAACTCTTCTTGACAAAGAAGGGCATGCTGCAAATTCAACTGAGCCTCCTTCTCCTGGAAACAGAGGGACTCAGAAGAATTATCAAGATTTAGATCAGCTTGAATTCTGTTCAATTCTGTTTCAGCAGCCAGCACTTGAACATTTACATCACCAAAAACGTTTTTATTCCACATTTTAAGTTTTGATTTTACATTTTTCAATTTTTCAGCCAGAACAAACATTGGACATCCAACTACAGGAATTTCCCAAGCTTCTTTGATCAACTTTGCACAGTCAGGGTGGCTAGACCACATTTTCATGAATTTAAAAGAAGCAACCCGTTTATTCATACTATCTTCCAAACAGAGAAGTATTGGATAATGATCAGACTTGCTTCTGACCAAGGTACAACAATTAATACTAGACCACAAATCCATGCTATTACTGTTTACAACTGCTCTACCAAGCCTTTTTTTAGTTAATGCTGATCCTCTTCTGCCATTTGCCCAAGTAAATTGAGAGCCTCTTGTCAAAATATGGATAAGATGGTTGGAGTCAGACCAAAGTCTAAAATCCTCACAAGCAATTCTAGCAGGTAAACCACTCCCTCTATATTCATGTGCACCAAGCACCACATTGAAATCACCAATGAAGCACCAAGGACCAACATGAGCAGATTGCAAAGAACTTAAATCCTGCCAAAGATTTCTCCTTATTGCATAATTAGTATTGGCGTATATAGCAGCAAAATAAATATCTTGACCATTAACCTTCAGAGAAAAAGCCACAAACTGACTAGAAACAACAATTAAGCATGGATCCAAAAGATTATCATATACGCACCAGAGATTTGGTATGAGATTATTTCTTTCATTAATAGCAAATAATTTTACATTTAAATTATTCCAAAAATTAGTAGAAAATCTATCAGCTTGTAACCAAGGTTCAGCAATGAAAAGTAAAGAAGGTTGATTCATATTGCATAACCTTTTCAACACTAATCTTGTTTCCTTATTGGCTAGCCCTCTGACATTCCAAAAGAGAACTTTCATTGAGTAGGATGTTGAAGAGCAACCCTTGAACGGGTAATATGGACCACTTGCTGAGCTTTTAATTTCCTTTGTTTCTTTTTCTGAGACTTGGTCATAACTTGAGTAAACTTTGCATCTGCATCATAAATGTCATCTTCCTCTTCACTAACATTACCATCAGTCCAAAATCTTGACACTATTTTAACATCCTTCTGAGCTTGACCATGCAATCTATCAACTGAAAAAACTCTAGCCTGAGAGTTAACTTCAGTCCTAACATCACCTGGCCTTCCATTCCTGTCATGATCATTAAAAGAATCCTGAACTGAATTTGACACATGATCAGGGATTTGAGAGGAAATGGAATCAGAACTTGAATGCAATTGATTTCTCAATTTTCAAAGAACCCAACACCGGCGTTGTTAATCAAAACATCATCGTGGCCAAACGCGTCCCATGCCTTCTGCACGTACTTGTTAATGGCGGGGGGACACATCGATTTCCACGGCCACCGTGTGGAGTCTTCCGGCACCGTCACTGGCCTCTGGCGCGGCGGCGGCGGCGACAACGTCAACCGATCAAGGGACTTGAGCCGATCGATCTGGCGAGCTGCCGCGACGACCCTGCAGCCGACTCGGGCAAGGTCGAGGCCGGAGGAAGGGCCAGTGAGCAGCACGACTTTTTCGGCGAGGTTGTGCCACGGCTCCAGGTGGTGGGAAACTGGTGCCACCATTGGTTCAGTGCTTCAATTGAATCTGTGAAGGAAAAGGATTTTTTTTATAATCGTGCTTGAAATACTCTGACTTCAACCACCGTCGCACCTCCATAACCCAACCACCCACAGACCTTAGCCACGAACCATGGGGTTATGGGCAAAGCATCAAGGAGTTACTCAATTTGAAAAATGATGTTTATACGTCATTTTTCATAAAACAACATTTTTTACACTATTTCTTTAATAATTATGATTAAATGAAAGAAAGTAATAAAAAATTATATAATTAATAAAATAGTGAATAATATAAAGAGTAATATGAAAAAAAATGTAAAAAAATCATAAATGACTCAATTTTATAAAAGGACTAAAATGTAAATTGTAATTGGTATAGGAATTACTCAAATAAATTAAAAGACACCTAAATATTTTCCTAAACCTATTATAATAGATTATTTGTGTGGTTTACCAGTGTTGTATTGACTGAGTAGTCTTCCAAAAAAGTCATTTATAAAATATAGTAATTTAAAAGACTAAGATGCTGTGCAGTTTTAAAAAATCTGTAGAGGATTCTGACACTTAGGACTCACAATAAAATTTAATAATTTTTAATTTGTTTAATCTATTTATGTTAAAATTAGTTTAGTATATTTAATTAAAATAATATATTTTATTAAATTAGATTTAATAGATTAAATTTAATTATAAATAATTAATAATACAATCAAAATATATATTAAATATTCAACGAATATATAAATAAAAACTAATCTAATGAATATCCAATATATTTTTACATTTTTTTTTTTTTGGATTCAAACAACTAAGGATATGTTTAGATTAGTGGGATTGAGTAGAATGGAAGAAAATGAAATAAAATAGAGATACGTTTAATTATTTGAGTATGTTAAAAAAGCATGAAATGTGATGGAAGTAGATGTGATGAATTCCATCTCATCCCATAAAAAATAATCAATTTTCTTTTCTCCCCCCCCCCCCCCAAATTTGAAGGGAATGGGATGAAATCATTATTATTATTATTATTATTATTATTATTATTATTATTATTATTATTATTATTATTATGTTTAGGATTTCATCTCATCCTATTAAAAATCATTCACTTCTCAAATAATATAGTGGTAATTTTACTTCATTCTATCCTAAAATATCCAAATAATAGAATGATATTTTTATCTCATTTCATTACATTCCATCACATCTCATTTCATTTCATTCTATCAATTACTAAATATCCAAACATAGCTTAAACTTTTTCAAACTTCCCTTTTTTGATTCAATATTTTCACTTTTAGTAAAGTCCAAAAGCTCATAGCACATAGTGTTGAGTCTCAAAAGTCCAAATTTTTTACAATGAAAATTTTTAAAGAGAGAAAAAAAAATTTTAGAGAGATAAACATTTTTTAGAGAGAGAAAGAATTTTTTTAGAGAAAGAAATATTTTTTAGAGAGAGAATTAAATTTTTTAGAGAGAGAATGAAACTTTTTAAAGATAGATATATATTTTTTAAATAAGTGGATTGAATATCTATCCATTTAATTCATTAAAATTGATTAATGGATGAATTGAATATCCATCCATTAAATTGAATTATGGATAAATTAGATAGTATTAAATATTTTGTAATGAATCTTAAATAGATTAATGATTTATTTTAGATCCATCCATTATAATCCAAACTAAAATCAAATCAATACATTCATTTGTCACTCCTAGATACTTATACCCGTGACCGTGAGGACTCCTTTTGTCTCCTTCACTTGTCTCTGGATTGGACCCGACATATATATGGCTATTTTCTTTACATTTGCATAACTTCATCCATCCTCTTTTGGATCCTCTTGACCCTAATTGACATTTGGTAATCTTTAAGTTTAGCCCATCTTTACCAATGGTCAAACTGAGGGTTATGGACCATCTTATCATGACATAATAAGTCTGTCATAGTTGAAGTAGACTTTAACAGATTGATCATACAAGGCGAGCATTTGTACTATGTAGTCTCACTTAAATCATTAAGCCTAGAAAACTTGGGTCAACCTGACTGAAGTTCCATTAGTAAGATTTGACCAATCTAGATTAAGCTTTTAAAAGAATCAAGTTAAACTTTAAAAAATAACTTATGTTAAGTAAATAAGTCAAATTCAACTCTTAAATTTAAAAATAAGTCAAACTCATATAAGATAAAATCTGACCTGACTCATTTCCAACCCTACCTAACAACTACAACACAAGTTCATTTCCATTTACCAAAATAAAAGAAGAGGCAAACACCCACAAGCTCAGCCCTATAATCAGGTGTAGCATAACTATTGGCACTAATCAAACAATGAGGACGACAACATGCACAGGACCACATTTATGATCGTAACTCATATGTTAAAATATAAAAAATAAATATTTATTATCTTAAAAATTTAAAAAATATTTAATACTTTTTTAAATAATTAATAATAAATAATTTTTTAATTTTTAATATATATTTTTAAAATACTTATTAACAAAATACTTATTTAAAATAAAGCTTGACCTAAACCATTTCTAAGTCTACCTAACAATTACAACACAAGCTCGTTTCCATAATTCCATTTACCAAAATAAAATAAAAGACAAACACCCATAAGCTCATTACTATAATCGGGTGTAGCATAAATGTTGGCGCTAACCGGACAATGAGGATGACAACATTCACAGGACCATATTTATGATCGTAAGTCTCATGTTAAAATATAAAAAATAAAAATCATTAAATAAAAATAAATATATATTATCTTAATTTTTTTTAAAAAATTATTATTATTTAAATAATTTATAATAAAATATTTTTTAAAATTTTTAATATATATTTTTACAACGCTCATTAACTAAACTCGACTTTGAAACTTCTCAGACCTCAGATTGGATATGCAGCTCGTTCGAACAACAAATGTGAAAAAGGATTTTATTTGATTTATTTACTCCTAAATTGCAAAATAGGAAGCTGGACTACAGCATCACGCTTCAAAAATTTATTATGAGGATACATGATTACAGTAGAGAATGGTAGCAAAAAAAAATAATTTATTATACTTGTATAAACAAAAATAAAGTTAGTTAGAATGACGTTATGCCTAACTTGCAGTTTTCAGTTTGACTTTATGTTAGATCAAGCCTTTATTATTAGGTTAAAAGTTATTGTTGATGACAATAGTGCAAGTTTATTTTTTTAAAAGTTTTTCAGATTTGCTACAAGCTTATAGGGTTGTACCCATTAAAGGTTCATTAGGTTGTTAAATCCATCGAAATTTAAAAAAGACACTAACTAAATAAAACTTAACACTTTGAAGTAACTGCAAAGATAAATAATCAAAAATGAAGTAAGCTAGAATGCCCATATTTAAGGGGTAACAGGAAGTCAGCCCATCATGGCATCTAAGGCTCCTGAAGTCAGAGGATCACTAAAATGCCACACATAGAAATGAATGTTGGTGACGATTTCATGCACATGTAATATGTTACGCATAAAATATACTAAGAACAAATACACTCTATCATCAAGTAATATATTATTTGAGTCCAAGTTATCGATCCCATGAGGAATAAATAGTAATTACTAGATTCGTAAAATTCTTTATTATCCAGACAATCGAAAATGTATGAAGAAATTCAAAATAAAATAAAAAAATATAGAAAAATAATGAACAATTAAACAAAGAATAAATAATCAATGAGAGAGAGATAGATTAGGGCGCAAGGTTCACTTGAATCAAGTTATTCAGATTTTTTTTCATTTATGATGTAAGGTAATTTTTTTGTCAATATTCTCTTACCTGCTATTAAATCTCAATGATCGTAGATGAAACAGTATTCTATCCCTAAATTAAATTACATATTTAGTCATTTAGTTGAATTAATTAGGAATGCATTAAGCTTCAATTCAAGAGATGAACTAACATACCTGTCAATTCTATTAGTAGAAAAAATTAATGTTTGGTCATTCATCAATCTAATCCTAAGTTTGTCATATAGATTCACTCATTGAATGCGGATGGTCACCGGTAAAACAATGAATTAACATATGTTAAAAGTGATCAAGTTATGACAATACTGCAAGTAATATGATAGATCCTAAAAAAAATTACCTTAATCAAATTAGAAATAAAACCCAAATAATTAAGAAAACAAGACCTCTCATAACCCTAACTATGAGTTTAGTTACTTATGTTCAATACAAACAAACCTATATCACAATACAAACCCATGAAAAGAAAACTCAAATAAAGGGGAAAACTAAAGGGAAAGAGAAATCAAAACCCTTTTAATGGAGATTATGATCTTCAAGCCTTCGAGAATCAAATTCTCCCTTCGAAATCATCCTCTAAAGTTTGCTACCGCGAAACTATTCTCTCAGGATTAGGGATTTTCTGCTTGATGATCTGAACCAAAGAGAGTTCCTTTGTTAAACTTATTTTCCCCTTTTTATAGAAAAACAGACAGTTTTTTGTATCTGACTTGCACAATTTTTCTCACCCTTCAGATGACCGAATTTACCCTTGATCTCAACAGAAAAATTGTAGGATTTTCTATTAGCTTTTCAATGCCGTAAATAACGCATCGATATAATCTCTGTAGCTCAATATATGACTCAATTAATGAGGAATGATCAACATAGTACGTGAATCTGAATTTTGTTCCAAATCAAATCTCTTTGAGAATCTTTATCCAATCTCCAATCTAAGATTTTGCATCCAATTAGAACTCTAATAAAAGCATATAAGAATAATATAAGAATCCTTCATATATTTATCTTTAGAAATTTCTTTTTTTTGTACAAAATATAATAATTTATCTTAAAAATTTAAATATGACTAAGTGAAGAGATAATTATTTAAAAATAAATTAAAAAAAAAAAAAAAAAAATTAATTAAAAATCCTAATAAATAAATTCAAAAGATGAGTATATTTAACACTCACCGTACTATATAGGCATTATTGTTATGGATGATGACAACCATCACGGGAAATAGTTTTTCTCTGTTCGTTCCTTGTGTTTTAAGTTAAGCTTTTCGCTATTTTGTCTCTTGAATCAACATATTTGAATCTAGAATTTGTAACCACTTAAAGAAAATCCCCTTCTTCTTAGAAATAATAAGAATCATAAACTCCTTTCTTCAGCACTGAAGAAACAAATTACGTAAACGGTACAGTTACTATGAGAGTGTGAAATTATTTTATCCTTTCATTTAATCATGTATAATTATTGTTACTATAATCAAATGTTTTAAGCATGTGACAATTTGCAATAATAATAAATAAAAATTAAATCAATCCTAAATTGACTTGGCCAGATACCAATCTCTAAAAAGCAGCAAGTCCTTATATAATATTATGGCCGGCTAAGGGATTTTTTTTCTTTTGTTTTCTTTGGGTCATTTACAATCTGTTCTCCGGCACAGCTCAATCAAAAGTAAGCGAACTACTGATTCCAATTCTGAATGAAAATGGCAGAATAGGATTATAATACTGTAAACTTAATTTGACTAAGACTAAGCATTTTTAGGGAATAAATAAATGAAAACTAATGAAAGAGGACTCACGATTATTTATATCTATTTTCGGTCCAATATGATTGTTTCTTTTCTCGTTAAGCACCTGTAGATTCCATCTACTCTATGAATAAGTTAAATTGATGGAGATATCCTCACAACCAAACAAAAAAAAAGAAAAAAATAAGAGTGTGTAGACTTATTCGAAGAAGAAAAATAAATGAGGTTAAAATAATTGTTCACTTAGTATGAATCTATAGGCAAATATGTTAATTGGTAAGTTTTTTAATAATTTTAATATAGAAAACTATCATTCAAACATAAGGATCTTAGAATTCATGATTTTCACAAATAAAGTGTAAGAAAACATTAATCTTTATCTATGAATAGTTGGTAGACTGTATTCTAAGAATGTCAGAGAGATCCCAAAACTTCAAGAATGTTAGAGAGATCCTAAAACTTACTTTCCATCCATTCATTTGCCTTTTTTTATGTTTCTTCTACTTTAATGATGGTAATAGAAGAAAAAACCCTGACGACCAGGAATAAACCTACTGTTTTGTGCAGAAACTGTTCCTTAAATACTGCTAACTTCTATCAAGTTTACAGTTACTATAATTATAAAACTGTCATTTTCCTTTTACCCAATAAGAATTTAGTCGATTAACTTAATTTAATTACTTGTTAATCTAATAAGATAAGTCACAAACTCATCACATGAGACATTCAATCTAACATTCTCTAACTTGACTCATGTGATATTAACTTCTTTATAGTTTGATAAGTCTGTCAAAACATAATATGAATTTATATATATAGCCAAACTCTTCTTTACATTGGATTCATCATTCGTCATGACCAAGAATAAATCAACATGAGTCATGACGGCCGTATATTATTTAATTGACATAGTCTCTTTTATGTACCACATAATTAATCCTCTCCTTAACATGATCTATAAATGAGAAACACATAATTGGTCTAACAATAATGTCTTTATTAAAGATAGAACATGTTATCATCATTCATATTCAATCATGTATACAAACTAGGAAAACAGATAAGATAGAAACATATTCTTTCATGAGCTCAGAATGTTAAAGTACATTAAACATAATCATTAACATAATATACAATAATGCCTACTTGGCAACAATGGTCATACTTTCAACATGTCCACTAAATGTTTTGAGAGGTAACCCTTTCGTCAAAGGGCCAGTAATCATAAAGTCGGTGCTAACGTACTCTATTGACACTATGTTTATGAACTTCTTTAACGACAAAGTATTTCAATTTCATATGTTTAGCACCTTTAGAATACTTGTCGTTTTTAGAAAAGAAGATTGTTGCAGACAATAAACTTTAACGACTTAGCAATACTGTCGATAATTTCAAGTCCTAAATAAAATTCTGCAGCCATAATTCATTAATAATGGTCTCAAAGTGTAACACCTTCCTTAGGGAATTACATTTCTTATAAAGCCTTTAAAATTAAACTCAAGTAATAAAAGATTTACATAATATAAAATCCGGGTTTCAAAATTTCTTTTTTGCGGAAGACATAAATTTATCAAAAAATGAAGAACACTAAGCATACAGAACTGAATAATACTCTTTACATATATATACATCATTTAACAAGACGTAAATACATAAAGCTTATGTATTCCGTACAACATGTATAACTACCATATCAATATTGAATCTAACTCAAGACGAAAAACTTGAATAGTAGGGTATTGCACCCGATTTTCCTTTGGATTCTCTTCCGGGTCTTCTTCCAATGGCAAGTTCCCTGGCTGGGGTATGTCTCAAGGAACGGGAGTCCGAGCAGAAGATACCTCAGAATCCTCTCTAGGAGTATAGTAAATATTACCCCACAAGTCCTTCAAAGGCATATGAAACTCTAAATATATAGTAGCGTTAAAAGTAAATGTAGTGGCCCCATGGCGGGTCCTACTCATGGATACAGTAATATCTCCATAATACTCTACGTGTTCTGTTTCCCAATGAATACGCCATGCGTTCGTTCCTCCGTGGAACTGTACACTAGCGAAACCTATCAGGTTCTTCCTCATTGCCATCTCCATCTTCACAGGCATAAATATAAAATAGAAATAGGTAGAATAATATAACAAAGAGGTAAGATTCCCTATATCAAATACCAAAGTAGTAGCAAGAAAATAGTAATAATAATAAAATCATACAATTCAAATACAACAATTACAGTCATGATATATCTCAACAGATAACTCATCAAATATGCAAATATATATATATATTATATATATATATAATATATATATATATATATATATATATCATATATGTCACATGCACAATGAATAGACCCCTACTCCATAGAGCTAAACCAAGACATCAAAGAGAATGATCGGGAGAACATGTCCCTATATCGTCAGCCTCAATTCAAGTGCTTTAATGTCCTCAACATGCACATCATGACTTATACAAGACAATCTACACTGTATCTAGAAAGGAGCAGTGTCTCGTTGAGATTGTTGGTGTGTCTGCATTAGTCACCACAGCACAGTAGAGTTACTAACTGGCCACTTATGGGATACTCGAATTCTCACCCACACAAATGTGTAATTCAATCTCTTAGGCATTAAGCTTTAACAAACAAAGTCACAATGACTTTGATAATGCATGTACAAATGCTTTCATAAATCAATAATTGATAACTACGTGACTTTCACGTAAAGACAAGCCAACACCGGGCTAAAACGTCTACTGACATATCTGGGTTCAGTACGTCGGTCCGACAGTAAAACTTACTATTTTTCTCAAATGCGAAGTATTTTTACTGTATTTCACAAACATACAGTATTTTAAACATACAATATTTCTACTATATTTTACAAACATAGTATTTTTACTATATTTTACAAATGTACAGTATTTCTACTATATTTCACAAACGCGTAACACTTTTGTTACGTTGATAAATCATGTAACATTTTTACAACATTTTTACAATATTTTTCAATCGCGTAACATTTTTTTAAAATATTTTCTTAATCGCGTAATTAAAAATCATCAATTTTTAAATCACGTAAAGGTTTTTTTAACATATTTTTAATTGCGTAAAATGTTTTATTGATATTCTAAGCTCAATTTAAAACTCATCATATTTAATATAAAAATTAGATTTTATTTCCAACGTATTCTTACAAAATCTCCTCTAAATAATATTTTCTTATGTTTTTCATAAAAACCTATATTATTTAAATTAAATTAAGATATTTCAAAAATATTTTTCCATTGCTTTTATTAAAAAATTTCTTAAATAAAATACTTTAGATTTAAAATTATCCTTCAAAAATTTATTTTCATCACCACAACAAAAAATCATTCTTTCTCAAATAATAAAATTTTATTTATTCTCCTTTATAATTTATAAATCCATAAATCATGTTTTTATCACCTAATCATCTAAGATTTCAATTAATAAAATATTTTTATCATAAATACCTATCTTTAAGCTATATAGCCGTGAGTGGGACCAAAAATTATTTCTTTCTCACATGATTCATAACATATAAAGAATTTCAATCACCAATTCATGCTATAACAATTTCATGCATACTATAATAATCATATAAACACATAAAGTCAAGCAAGCATGAATCACGAAATTCACACAAATAAGTGAATAAATCCTCACATGAATTTTTCACCAATCAAAACACAAATTCGTTTCTCACCACCAAAATGGATTGATGAGGTTAGTCTCCCTCTTACCTTAGGTGATGATCAAAGTCCCTTTGTTGCTCATTGAAACAACTTCTACCACCAAAAAGACCCTTAAAACAAATCAAACATAAGTTTATTAACATCTAAGGTTTGAAATAAGATGACCATGGATCAAGATCATGGTCTAGAAATTGAAAATAAAATTTAGAACTGAAGATCAAGAACTTCACCTAGAACCTTCAAACTTTAAGCCTTGAGAAAAGATTGAAGATGAATGATTTAGAATAAACTCACAACAAGAAAGTGTCTTAAAATGGTATTTAAGTTTAAGATATGTGGTTATTCAGAATTGATCAAGTTTGGAGAGAATTTGGGAGGGCTTGGCCGTGGGTATAGAGAAGAGAAAAGATGAGAGAATTTTGTGATGGCTCTTGATTGTTGTATTTCTTGAAAATTATGCATGATAGGTTTATATAGACAAATGTAATCAAGTGGTTCAATCAAGATGGTCCTAGAATTCCTTCATGGCCGTAAGCCACCATGCAAGTGGAGTAATCATCTTATTTCTTATCTTAATTCTCATTGGTTCACTTTAAATCATAACCATTTTTTTTTACTTTCATGTAAAGTTAACCTATAAGCTAACTTTCTATTGGTTAATAGTAAAATGAGTCACAAAATGAATTAATCAAAAATTGGGTCTAGGTTCATAATTAAGTTTTTACTGATAGCTATTTATCAATAACAAAAGTTATTACTAGTAAAACTAGTAATGATTGCCTATTAAGTAAAAGAAGGTCCTAGATTCTACCCGTCAGGTAAAATCTCGAAAAAAGAAAATTTCAAAATCTATTTCCGGTTTCGGGTTTAGTAAGATTCTCCGACCCTGCGTGAATAGTCAAAATTTTTCTGGGCCCGAAAATTTTTTATTTTTTCAGCTTCGTTCTTAAACACACAAAAGTCCAATAATAATAATAATATTATAAAAACATATATAACAGAGAAAGAAATAAATTTCGGGGTGTTACACAAAGTATGTCATAACATTAAATTTGCGCCCCTTTTGAATTGAAACCATACCTGGTGGCCATTTATCAATTTTCTATATCTTTATTGATATAGGCTTTTTGAGACAAATCCAACAATCTTTGTGATCTATAACATAATATTTCTATTCTAATCACATAACTTACCTTTCCCATATCTTTCATTTCAAAGTTATTAGAGAGAAACTTTTTAATCTCACTTAATAGACCAAGATCATTAGTTACAAGCAAGATGTCATCAACATATAGAACCAGGAAGATAAACTTACTTCTACTAACCATTAGATATATACACCATCAATAACGTTTTCTTTAAATTTGAAGGATACAATAATATCATTGAACTTAAGATACCATTGTCGAGAAGCTTGCTTAAGTTCGTATATTGATTTCTTAAGTTTACACACCATGTGTTCTTTCCCCTCAATTGAAAATTCCATTGGTTCATCCATATAAACATGTTCCTCTAAATTTCCATTTATAAAGGCGATTTTCACATCCATTTGATGTAACTCTAAATCATAATGAGCTATTAATGTCATGATAATTCGGAAAGAATCTTTCTTGAAAATTGGTGAAAATGTTTCCTTATAGTCAATGTCATCATTTTGAGTAAAACTTTTGGCAATAAGACAAGTCTTGTACCGTTCAAGGTTGTTATGAGAGTCATGCTTAGTTTTAAAGACTTATTTACAACCAACTCTCTTGCACCCTTCAGGTAATTTCACAAGGTCCTATACACCATTATGTTCCATTGATTTAAGCTCATTTTCATGGCATCTAACCATTTATCAACATTATCACTATTAATGACTTATGGAAAAAAAACTGGATCATTGTCATTAATTCCCAAGTTATTTTCTGACTCTTGTAGATATATCACATAATTATTCGAAATAGTAGGTCTTATTTCTCTTTGAAATCTTCTTAATGCTATTTCTTGTGGCTGTTCTATTATAGGTTCATTGTTAACCTTGGGATTATTAATTTGTTGTTCTTCTTGATTGTTATTCAGTTCAACAACATGATGAACAACAATTTCATAAGTAGGAGCACAAGTTAAAGGAACTTGTACTCTAACTTCCTTAATCCCCACAATTCGTGAAGCTTTACTCTCACTGGTTTCACCATTCTCAATAAACCGAGCATTTTCAGTTTCATCAAATCTTCTATAATACTCACCACCTCTATATGACGTTACGATTTTCACCTTTCTATCCAATTACATTTCAACTTTATTTACATAAAATTTTAAGGCATTCACTACTTGTGATTTCTCATGCAGTAAATAGACATATCAATAACGTGAAAAATCGTCAATACAGGTGATAAAAGTACTTTTCTTTACCGAAAGAATTGACATCAATTAGTCCATATATATCGGTGTGTATAACTTTAAGAAGCTGAATGCTTCTCGTGGCATATTTCTTTGTGTGATTTGTTTATTTTTCTTTAATATAATTTACATAAATATTAAGGTAAGTGAAATCCAAATCTGGAAGGATGTCATTCTTTACCAACCTTTCCATTCTTTTTTTAGAAATGTGACCCAATTGTTTATGTCGCAAGTAAGCAGAACGTTCATTCACTAAATTACGTTTAGTGTCAACATTATAATGCAAGGTCATAAGAGCTTCAACATATAAATTATCAATATTCAATTTATATAAATCATCATAAAGTATACCAGAACCAATCATATAGGTATGCTTATATAAACTAAAACATTCATTACCAAACTTAAAAAAGTATCCAACAACATCAAGTTTAGACAAAGAAACTAAATTCTTAGAAATACTAGGTATATACAAAGTTTCAAATAAATCTAAATGATATCCAATGTCTAGGATTAAACGGTAAGTTCCGGCACCTTCTACTAGAACTTTCACTCTATTTCCCATGAAGACAAACTTCTTATTTGAGCTATTGATTTATATTGTAAGGAATCTTTGCATCGTATTAGAAACGTGAGTTGTACATCCAGAATCAATCTGCCAAGTATTATGGGAAACTTCAATTAAATTTGATTTGAAACATACATAAGCTTTCTTTCTTGTTTTTTTTATGGTTCACATAATTGATAGAGTGATTTACTTGATTCTTAAGTCTGGTTTCCTCCTGATCTAGCATACTATGCAATTCATGCACATTCCATTTATCTTTCATGATATTATAATTCATTTGGAATAGACTATATTCAAGTAGTAATGAGTTCAGAATGAATTGCACAAGGAAATTCTCATCTACTTTCATTCCCAATGACTTAAGTCTTGCTATAATGTTTGTCATTTAAATGACATGCTCATGTATTGTACAAGAACTATTAAATTTCATGGTGGTTAAAGTATCCATTAATGTCCTAGCAAGAGACTTGTCAGCAGTTTGAGAGTGCTTTTTCATAAACTTCGTCATTTCTTTAGCATTCTCAGTTTTAGGAAGAGCTGACTTAATATTACTAGTTATACTTATCCGTATGTACATCAGACTCAATTTGTTAGATCTTTCTTAGTTTTTCTAATAAAATTGCTATTCATCAGTGCTTAAAACAGTAATAACATCTGATTTCTCTATTCGAAGAGCCAAATCCAAATCCATTACCTTAAGGTAAAATTGGATTTGCTCAATCTACTTAGAGAAATTAAGTTCATTAAAAATTAAAATAATTGATAGATGCGAATGCATAGCAATAAGTACTGTAATGATCACATATCTAACATTAATACTTTGAGTTATAAATTAATATAATATATAGATTCAGAAAGGAAACCACTTAAACATTCAATTTATATTAATGTTCTCCTTTGGGTGATCCATCAATATACCATATTTAACATAATGATGCTAATAAAATTTACATAATTTTGGCAATGATATATGTACTAACCAAAAATATTTATTATCTTTGGATATATAAATAAAACTAACAGTGCACTTACACTTCCAATAATCATGTCCATTTATTATAAGTGATATGCATAAAATATACTAAGAACAAGTGCATTCTATCGCAAAGTAATATAGGACTTGAGTCCCAGTTGTCGATCCCATAAGGAATAAGAGATAATTACTAGATTCGCTAAACTCTTAGTTATTTAAACAATTGAAAGCGTAAGAGAAATTCAAAATAAGATCAGAAAATAAATAAAGAATAATAATGGACAATTAAACAATGTAGAGATAATCAATTAGAGAGTAACTAGGGCGCAATGTTCACTTGAATCCAATTAATCATATTTTCACTCATTTATGTTGTACGGTAATTCTCTTGTCAATATTCTCTTAATTACTATTGAATCCCAATGGTCATGGATGAAATAATATTTTATTCCTAAATTACATCACCTTTTTGGTCATTTAGTTGAATTAATTAGAATTGCGTTAAGCCCGAATTCAAGAGATAAATTAACATATCATCAATTTCATTGATAGGATAAATTAATGTTTGGTCATTCACCAATCTAATCCTAGGTTTATCATATAGGTTCACTCATTGAGTGCGGATGGTCACCGGTCAAACAATGAATTAAAACACGTCAAAAGAGATCAAGTGTTCTAACAAGAATACAAGTAATATAATAAACTCAAAAGAAATTACCTTAATCAAATTCAAGATGAAAATAAATTAATTAAGAAAATAAGATCCCCTATAGCCCTAATTATGGGATTAGCTATTCATGTTCAATACAAACAAACTCATATCATAATACAAATCCATGGAAAAAAAACCCAAAGAAATAGAAAAATTAGAGAGAAAGAGAAATCAAAACCTTTTTTACGGTAATTATGATATTCAAGCCTTTAAGAATTGAATTCTTCCTTCGAAGTCGTCCTCCAAAGATTCGTAGCAATTTTATCTTCTAAATTATCTCTCAAAGTTTGTCGTCTCTCTCTCTCTAAATTTCTGCTGGATGATTTGAACCAAATAGAGTTACTTTGTTAAACTCATTTTTCCTTTTTATAGAAAAGCTTATAGTCACCCTTCAGATGGCCGAATTTGCCCTCAATCTCATTAGAGAAGTTTTAGATTTTTTTTTTATTTTTTAATGCCGCAAACGATGCGTCAATCTGATTTCTGTAGCCCAAAATATGACTCAATTAATGAGGAATGGTCAGGATAATGCGGGAATCCGAATTTTGCTCCAAATCAATTCTCTTTGAAAATCCTTATCTAATATCCAATCTAAGATTTTGTATTTAATTAGAACTTAATTAACATCTAAGAATATGATAAGAATCCTTCAAATATTTATCTTCAGGAATTTCTTTTTTTTTCACAAAATTTGTTAATTTATCCTAAAAATTCAGATATGATTAGGTGAATAGATAATTATTTAAAAATAAAAATAAATAAAAACAAAAAAAATCAATTAAAAATCTTAATAAATAAACTTAAAAGATAATGTTTTTAACTCTTATTAATAAGGACAACTAATTAACTTTTGAGCGATCTATAAATACCTTATAATAATAAACTTTAATTTACTTTTACACAAATAGTCATCATGTATTTATAGCATTCATTCTATGGGTAATTAAAAAATAACTTTCATATAATTTAAAATTAAATTAACTTAAATATTTGACTATTTTGATGATTAATAAATCTCACATAATATTATTCTAAATTAATAACATTATGCATAAAAATCAAATACTACATATTCTTTAAAATAACTTTCATATAATTTAAGATTAAATCAACTTAAAGATTTGATTACTTTAATAATGAATAAATCTTACACAATATCATTCTAAAATAATAACATTTTGTATAAAATTAAATACTATATATTCTATAAAATAATAAAACTAAAGTCGTTTATTTGCGGAGACAATATTGCAAACAATCAAATACGAGACGTGACAAAAATAATTAGGATTGAAAACAAAAATATTATTCTCTGTACTTTTGATTATTTAAATATTCTCCGTAGTTTTAAATATTATAAAACAATTAAAATTATTGTTTAAATATTCTCTGTACTTTTGATTATTTAGATATTCTCCGTACTTTTAAATATTATAAACAATTAAACATTATTGTTTATTCTTTATGTGCATATTCTTTAACAAGACGTGACCCTCAGCAATTTTTTTTTTCTTGTAAAAGACGAAAAGATGGTGTTTCATTATTTCATACACGAATATAGCTTTTCGTATTGCCTTACGACTTAATCCACGAAGAGACTTTTTCCAATGATTATACAATTATGCTCAACAATTCATAATTAGAGTTAACAATATGTCATAAAATTAACTCAACTCACATAACGGTTCGTGATTCGCCTACTAAAAATACTTTAACTTTTTTTATCACATTTAAATTTTTATTGTATCTCACAAAAATATTACAATTAGATATAACTTAATTTGATATCTCATACAAAAATACGATAGATAAAAGCTATAAATATTTAGTTGGATGCCAAATGTTTTCACTTACATAATATATCAGAATAACATAATAAAACTCCCAATTTTTATAATTAAGATTCATACAAATTGAAAAAATAGTCATCATTAATGAAGAATTATAAATTCAATAATCATACTCTGATATCACATGTTAATTTATAAGTTTTTTAATAATCTTAATATAAAAACTATTATTCAAATATAAAGATCTTAAAATTCATAGTTCTTACAAATAAAATAAAAAATACTAATATTTATCCATAAATAGTTGGTAGACTGTATTCCAAAAACATTAGAGAAATCTCAAAACTCATTTTCCATTTCTTTACCTTTTCTTTATGTTTTTTATACTTTAATGATAATAAGAGAGAAGAAGAAACTCTGACGGTGAAGAACATATTTAGAGTTTTGTGCAAAAATTATTCATTAAATATGACTAATTTCTATCAAGTTGACAGGTATTGTAATTACAAAACTACCATTTTTCTTTTTTTCAATAAGAGTTTAACTGATTAACTTAATTTAATTATTTATTAAACTAATAAGTTAACTCACAAACTCATCACATGATACATTTAATCTAAAAAATCATCTTGGTGAGTTCTTGTGAATATCACACGTGCAGGCAATAAGTCCTCTCTGAAGAGATGCATCGTTGTATTTCTTAATGCACCATCCATACTGCTTTATTGGTGACTCAATATACATAATTTAGAACGCAATAATACAAATATATTATTGGTCAAAGCTGTGTTAAAAGTTAATAGTATATTACATAAAATATAGTCAACTAAGCCTTCCAATTTCCAACTGCTTGTAGAGAAGTCCATATTACATCTCTAAGAAAGTAATGGTATGCCCAACAACTATGTTTTCCTTTTATTAGAAATCTTCCTACAAAATCTTCAAGACCTTGTACTTGTGACTGAATCAATCTAAATGTCCCCTCTTTCTTACACGCCAGTGTCTGGAACTAAATTGAACATCCCCATGGCTTTTGAGGGAAGTACAAGATTCAACACTTCAAAGCCGCTTTCTGGAGTGTGTGTTTGATGCTTTTTGCTGATGCAACAGTTGGTCCTCTGAACTGCACATAAAAGGATACTCAATTTAAGATAAAATGCCAACAGGGTATCTAGGCGTTAATGGAATCAAACTTTAGAAATGACCATGTTTGGAAGTAGCAAATATATATGTCTACCTTAGAAGTGGGGAAAATATAGAACATCACTAGGTAGTCATTTTCTGTTGAAAACATAAAAATCAAAAGGGCATATCGAAGTGCTTACCTTAGATTTAATGGTCAGATATAGATTCCCATCAGCTTCTGATGACTGAACTGAATGACAATCTAAATGGAGGCTGCTGGCAGCTTCCATAATTTCCAGCAGCACTCCTACTCTCCAAGGGCACTTCATTTTAATCACAACTTCATTGTCACTCATACAGATAGTAAAATTATTAGTGGAACTTTCTTTTAGAGCATCTGAATTGCTCTCTCGCCCTGTCTCATGCTCATCAATGTCACAAGCCTTCCTCTTGTTTACCACTGCCTTCTTGCCCTTATCAATTTTTTTGTTACAATAATTATCAGAAGTCCTCTCCACGATATCTTGAGGTGTTCTTTTAGTTCTAGCTTCTAAATCTATTAGATTCCTTTGAGCTTCCAACTCTCTTACCTTTTTCTCAAGCTTTGTAAGGTATTCTATCGCATCATCTAGTATTGAAACTTTGTCATCCTGCAGGAATTATGGTTATAATCAATTTAAGCAGTGACATGCAAGTGAACGACTATCATTGATGAAATAGAAATTACCTTACTAATTGAAGGGGTCATTGATCTAAGGGTTAAAAACCTTTCATTTAGTTTTGCTCTTCTCCTTCTTTCTGACAAAACGTGTTTCATGCCAATTTCATCTCCCTCTGGTCTCATTCCTTCTTTATAATCCTTCTCTTCTTGAGACTCAAGCAGCCCATCTGTGTGCATCCGAGGAATTTCAAACAATACCTTCTTCAATAATTTTTGAGGGGTTCCTCCTCTTGGTCTTGGACAATCCATTGATCCTCGATTCTTCCAAATGACAAAGCTTGATTCGTGATGAAAATTTTTAGAATGCACCCCCATAATTAACTGGTGCGAGCGTATTACAAGGGCAGAAAGAAGTCTCTGATAATGCTGGTCATCACTTCGAAGATCCACTAAAGTTGTTTTTGGGTTATTGCATTCTTGAAGGTCTTGTGCACAATGGCCAGTTGGGTTGAGAACAAAAGCAATCTTCTCAGGAGTGGCAAAAGTTTGAGATATACAGTCACTATAATTCATGGAGTTATGGAAACAGTTGCTTAATTCATCATCCACAACTTGCCAGCTTTGGACTTGAGAAGTGCCGCCATTTACCCTTTCAGCCGTGAATGTTTCATGTCCATCTGCTGGTTGATTGGCTTGTAATGCATTTGAACTACTATTTGGAGAAGTTGTATTGATTACTACGTATCCTCCTTCTGGAGTTAATTTTAAATCGTTTGCATTATGATCAAATGCTACACAAGCAACACCTTCCTCGTTTCTCGTATTCAAAGTAGTTCCGGACTTATTGGGAACATTGGCGTCCTGAATATCCAAGAAAGAAGTTCTGATCCGTTGAATGAGACTCTGGTCTTCTGAGACCTTCACGAAAAATAAATACAAGTTGGGTAAGTCTATATTACTCGGGAAGTTTATGAGGTAGCAAGTAACAGAACAGTGAACTTAAAATTGAGGGGAAAACTTACCAGATCAGTTGTACCTAGCTCAATAACCCCTTCCAGAAAAGGAAAGCACACCACTGTCTGAAAGTTTAGATGAAAGAAACATGAATTACACAACGCATTTTGATTAGATTTTTCACACTAAATTTGAAACGTTAGTTTTAGTGATCTTCATACTCTTAGATGTGGAAGGTCAGTCCCTTGATTGGAGAAAACTACATGCATAATATAGTACACATCATGAAAATTTAAATTGTTCTGCTTGGTTAGGATAATGAGTTCCCATTGCTTGAAACTACTGGAATACTGATTATATCTATTGAACTGTCATGAAACTATGCAGGATGTTGGTTTACTTTCTCTTCTATATAGTATAGTTTGATTTGATTACTAACTAGAATGCACACTGCTATCAGTGTCCAAACCAAACACTGTACTGATAGAGTGGTTTCAAAAGCAAGACCTCTTATAACACATCTACATTTCTTCACATAATATGTGATATAGCACTGGGCTAACTGTTAATACCCAGGTGAGTTGATTTTAGGGACAGTTAGAAAAGAAAAATCAGGATGGTACCTGAATGGACGCGCTCTGATCATGAGAGGAAACCGTTGTTGCAAGTGTGTTCATGGAACAAAAACCGAAAAAAAGAAGATATTTTTCAGACAGTGTCGTTTTAAGCAAGCCAGACGGCTAAAGTGTATAGAACAAATGTAATTTTTGTCAAAAGAAGAAGAGAACAAGCCAAGCCAAGAAGCAGAATCCTACCTTTGCAAGCAGAAAGCGACTAAAAAATCTACTATCAGCAGAATGGGCATTACACAGCCAAATATGTTGGCCATTCGCTAGAGTTCTTCCTGGTAAACTAAGAATATACATAGCAATATTTGAGGATATCCAAGACTAATTCACACTTCAGATTGCAAGAGACCCCAGTTTGGAAAGATAATTTAAATAATAAAAATTTGGAAAATGAAGGAAAATTTACCCTTGGCCAATGTTGAATACAAAGGACATGCAAACCAAGTAAAACCACTCGGCATCTGTGAGATCTTCAGGGGATAGTGCCGCTGAAGGTCTTTTGGTTTGTGAGCTGGCTTCAGCAGTTGTAAGGGATGCATATAGCTGTCGCAGCTGCTCACTCCTCTGCAAGCCTATTTGGTCAGAATTAAGTTCTACTGCTTGACTTGTTTTCCTAGTCTTAATGTCTCCATTGTAATATCCTTCACCCCAGCTCAAGACCCTTCAAAATTGGCAGGGAAATTTTTTATATATTATGGACTCTTAGCAACGACTTAATAAACAGTAATATCAGAAAAGAAAATATAACAACAGATTCAGAATTGGAAATGTCTTATAACCGGGAATTGGAAAGGGAAAAGGGGAAAGCACACAATCACAATAGAGCTGCCATGAGTGAAACTGTTAGTAGTACCCGGGTTGGGTAGCTGAGCCAGACCAGAAGATTGCGTAGCTCCACTGAATGCTTCTCACAGCTAAAGCAAGTTGTTTCTTCAGGTTCTCTGGCACCATTTCCTGGTTTTGAAGGTCAATGATGCAGATCAAAACTTCAACATTAGCACCGATGCACTCCGTTGAATCAGATGGGAAAAGCTTGTTTGACTTGCCAAGATCCTTATTTCATTGATTGTGGAGTATTTTGCAAACAAGCGTGTCTAGTTGTAGACCTTTGAAGGACTATACAAATGTTGTAGCTCAAAACCGCAGTGCAGCAGCACACATCGACTCAAGACTCATGCGGAACGATTCTAATGATGCTTATCTTGTAGACTTGTAATACTAGGATCGTAGTATGCAGAGAAAAACAAGGTGGTGAGAGTTGTCAATAAATTAGAAAAAGATGGCCATTTATTTTTTATTGTTTATTCTGAAACTTACTTATTTACACAAAGTGACAAAACCATAACACTCACCGATGAACAGAAATGGTTGGAAGCTCTTGGATCTTAAAAATGAGATTATTGGACAACAGACATCCACTTATAAAAGCAATAATCCCTTTTCAGAAGAGATTATCCAATAAAGTTGGAAACTTGAGTGGTGGTCTAATGATGGGGCGAATGGCATCACCAACACCTTGCTCTGAAACCCCCGCCAAAAAAAAGCCAAACTCCTGGGACCTACGACAAACCGCCAAAGAGACCTTTTTCTAGGAATTAGGCATGTGATTAATACCAAATTCCAAGTTCCAAGTTCCAACCATAACTAAAGGCCAAATGTGAAAACAGTTGCCTCTGTCCAAACAATGTAATGTTCATGCAACTTGAACAAATATGACGCTGAAAACGTCTTTCTGTCTTTCTCTCTCTTCTCTTTTGGATGACCCATGTCATGCCATGCACTTTAACCAACGAGATATTCTTAGATAACACATTATTTATATATACAAAAAATAAAAAATTTAAAAAAAATAAATTTCACTAAATTTATTTATTATAAAAAATTATTATTTTTATTTAATTTTTTATAAATATATATAAAGATAAAGTATTACATTTATTTACAACTAAATAATTTTTCATCACCAAAACCTTGCTCCTTGCGGCAAGCAAGCAAAGAGAATAAGCAATGGTAGGCTATGACCTCGTACAAGTATGGTGGGGGTTGGTGAAAATAAATAAATAAAAACAGTAGTGATTTATTGGTGTCATCATCATCATCTTCTTCTTCTTCAGTTTCCATTTTCTATTTGATGTATTCTCAAACTCCAATCTGGGTCGGTGGAAGACATCGTGTGTTGTCAGCTTTACAGAGCCCCGCCCGCCCCTATCCATCAGTGTTCTTTCTTTCCTCCTCCTTTTTTTCGGTATATTATGCGTTTTAGTATTACTATGCTCTAATTGTAAAGATCCAATTAGATTAGGTAGTCCATCATTTTTTTTTCTTACGGGGATTAGGTAGTACATCTCGGAAAATGAAAACAAGTACAATTATTTCATTCTATATAGTCAATTTTAATAAATTCATTCACTAAAAATTCTTAGGCTTCTATAAATTATATTATTATAACTATAATAATTTATATCTATAATATTAATAAAGGAGGGTACTTGTTAAAAAAGTTAAATTAAAAAATTTAAATAAAAATATTTTTTAAAATTTTTAATATATTAAATATTTTATTTTTATTAAAAAATTATTTTACTTTCTTCAATTGATGCTTAGCAAAATTCTTTAATTTTTGTAGACTAATGTAATCCGTATAATAATATAAAAAAGATATAAATGTAATTTATATTATATAATATCATATTTTTTTTTTCAAAACGTGTCAGTAGTCACTAGAAGCATAATAAAACTTCAAAATAATAATCACTTGGATAGTACAGTATTAGATGTTTTTTAAATAATTTTAGATTTTTTAATTTATTTTTTAAATCAATAAAAGAAAGATATTACGATTAGCTAAATTATACTATTTTATTGTATTTAGGAAACTTATGAAATATTAATTTTTTATTTTAGTTTAACATTTGTGCTTTTATATAACGTTGTCAAAATTGGATTGAATAGTGAATAAAAAAAAATTTAGTTTAGGTTCAACCGATTTAATTTATTAAATTCTTTGATCAAATCGAATAATTTTTTGTATATATAATTTTGTATATATAATTTATTTATTATCAAATATAATGTTTTTATACTTTAAATTGATATCACACAATAAAAGTTACTCAATTCAACTTAATACAACTTGATCCAACAATAAAAATGATTATATCATTAAACTAAAATTAAATTATATGTCAATTCTCAGTTTTGGTAATCGGACCAGCCGGTCCAATTTAGTCCAAATAATAATGCTTTTATGTTTATATTATATTAATTTTATGTATTATATTTTAATTATATCATGTATTATAATTTATAAATTTAATCATATTTATATGTGGGTATCATGTAATATCTATATCCAATTTCGTATATTACTTTCTAAATAATAACATAATTTATAAAGAAAAATAATAATAACACCCATCGTGGGTAGAGCTATGGCCATTATCTTACATCAACGAAAGAAACATGAAGAAGGGCAGATGCTATAGGAACTCCTTTATGTTTAGGTGTACTATATATTTTTGAATTTATTTGTAATAATAAATTTTTTTTTTTATGTTTTAGGTAACCTTTTTTTTTTATTTTTTTTGTTTCTTTCACCACCAGTTGGCAACCATCGTCGGTCAATCATCGCCACCACCGACCACCACTGCTTGGCCACTGTTGTGGTCAACTCAAAACCATCACGATTAACTCTGATAATTGTCGATGGTCAACTTCACCACCACTGGTAGTCAACTCGGCCACCATTGATAGTCAATTTCGGCCACCACTGTTCATCTTTTTAAAAATTATACAATTATGTAAATAATACCAATTAAAATTATATTAATCTTTATTTTTTTTATAAATAACTATGCATATTAAAAATTATAATTTTAATCGATAATATTTACACACAATAATATAATTTTTTTGTGTAAGTGTGTAAGGTATTTTTAAAAAAAATTTTTTTAACTGATAATGTTATTAGATTTTAATTGATAAAAAAATATTACCTATTATAAATTTTAATTGATAATATTTATATAGTTATATAATTTTAAAAAAAATTAGAGGTGATCAGTGGTGGCAGACAGGTTATTCTGCTATGACTAGTGACGACGGCCGACAAGTGTCGTCGTACATACCGCTTATTGATCAACGATAATGATGATGATAATATGTAAAAGAAAATATAAAACTAAAAAAAAAAAAAAAATAACCTAAAAAAAACCTAAAAAACAAATTTTTGTAATTAATATAAATTATTAATATTTTTTATGAATATATTAATAGCTTAAGTTAAATGATATACCATACATCTTCTTTTAGATTGTATATATTAGACTCAACCGCAAAGAAGACCACCTGTGAGTTGTTAGGCAGTCCTATCAGATGAGTGCTTCTCACTTCTCAGCCGTCGTCGTACTTTAGTTATTTTCTCTCTATTTTTTTGTTCATTTAACAATTTTCTTCTTTAATTAACTACTTAAATATTAGGGAAGGTTACGAACAGATTCAATCCTTAAATCAATAAATTATGTACTCTACCTACTCAAATCCAATATCTAAATGAATGAAAGGTTGTTGTTGAGTGAGCTGAAAAAATCTTTCAACTAAATATTAAGCTTTTTTCTAAAAAAAACTGCCTGAGTGTATTTTTTATGCTTAATTTATAAGAATTTTTTTTTGTAATTAATCCAAATGTAAAATAAATTATAAGTTTTTACAAAATTTTATAAATTTTTTTTATACAATCTTAAAATTATTTTTTTCAAAACTTTTCCATACACATAGAAAGTCTAATGGACTGCACACCATTCTTGGCTATCCTTATGTTCTATACCTCATTTGATGGTTGGGTACCTAACCGTCAAAAGTTCAACAACCTCTATTTTCATATATTATATTTTAATATTACCTTATAAACTTAATTAATAATATATAAATTTATAATTAATTATATATATTAATTGATTATTAAATAAATTTAAATTTAAATTTTAAATTTTAAATTTATTTATTAATTAATTAATACATATAATTAAATATAAAAAATAATGTTAAAAAATAATGTAAGATGATTCTTCCTTAAAGTTTAAACCACACGCTCTCTGCTTCAGTCATATCATAATTATTTTGTGATCTAATTTGAAAGAATGGTTACGACTTACGAGTTGTCAATTAGGAGAAAATAACAACATAACATGATTGTCCCCAAAAAACAAAAACAAAAAAGACAAAGACAACACAATGTCACTATTTAAGTATGGTTAATATTGTGATAATTTTAGTACATATTTATATATACTACTTTGATTATCTTTCATAGTCCTCTCAATTATAAGAGACTGGGACAATAATACAATTAAACAAAATTAAACACAATATTTTTAAAATAAATCAAGTTTTTTTATAAATAAGAAATTTAGGAAGAAGTATAAAAAAACAAAATATAAAATAAAAGAAAGTTATCTTATTATAAAGTTATGTCTCAATGAAAAACCATCGGGACGAATAGAACTCAAAATACTTGTTTAATATTATTTTTATCAATTGAGTCAACTTGAATTAACATAAATTAATCAAACTTACATATTATACCTATAAAGAAAATGAATAATAACAAATTTTAGTTAATAATTAGTTATTACTTATAGTTATAAATTTTGGTTAATTATTGATTGGTCACATTTAACGTATGAACGTCATCTACTTAAATGAAATATGGTTATTATTATTCAATTGCTGAATATATTAGGATAATGACATATTCTTGCATACATACTTACTTAGGCGCGCGCGCACATATATATATATATATATATGTTATGTTTGTGCATATATGTATCAATCAAAAAAATTGTCAAGGGAATTCTTCTTGGGACTCTGAAAACTCATTTTGCTTGTAATGATGGGCGAGAAAGAAAGAAAGAAAAAACCAAAGTTAGTCTAGCAAGGGATGGAATCAGTCGGATCTAACATCTACAGAGGAAATTGTCAAGGATTCTGTCTTATCATCTTGATTATATTTTAATGTTTTCTTTTGGAAATGGAAGAAAAGTGTAGTGTGAGTTGTGCCTAGTCTAAGAATTAATTTGAGAAGCATATATGATTATAAAACAACAAATATATTAAAGTAGATTGTATATCTTGTGGAGATCGGACTAAATATATGAAAGTTGAATGTGGAATATTATAAAGGTCTAGAATCAATATTGTGAGATTAGATCAGGGTAGTGAGGATCATGACATACATAGCATGTTTAGGCAACGCATGAAGATGTTTGCGGAGTATCTACAAGATTGTGGGATTGTTCTCAATACTCTATGTCAGGTAATTTTGAACATAATAGTACAATTGAAAGGCATAAGCGAACCCTTAAATATACAATAAGGAGCATGATGAGTAGGACTAACTTGTCAGATTATCTTCAAGAAAAAGTCATTAAAACAACCTTGTATATTCTAAAAAGAATTCATTGTAAATTTGTTTCATAAACACTTTTTGAGTTGTGAACAACTAGAAAACCTAGTTTGAACTATTTCAGAGTTTGAGATTATCCGACTAAGGAGAGGATATATAATCTTTAGTGAAGAAGACTAATCCTAGATCTGTTAGGTATTATTTCATTGGGTATTCAGACTGTGCGAAAGGATATAGGTTCTATCACCTTGAAAGAAGTACCAAGATTGTAGAGTACATGACTACGAAATTTCTTGAGTTTGATGTTGCTGATGGTGAGAACAAATAAGTTACAAGATAGTCTGTTAGAAGGTGTCCTTATACTTTTGCCTACGTCTGGGAGTTTGAGACTTGCGACACTAGTTGAGACAGAAGACTAGACCGTTATTAAGCCTCTTGTTAATGACACTACAAGAATTTCACTAATTAGTGATGAAAAAGTCTCTCGTTAATCCCTCATTAAACTTTGTTAGTGAGGGATTAATGAAGGATTAGCGGAGGTTTTTTTTTTGTTGCTTATTTTGAGTAGTTAATTAGTGACCAAAAAAATCTCCCTCACAAATCCCTCAGTTTCCATCACTAATCCACTCTAATCCCTCAATTTTTGGCACTAATCCATTGCTAATCTGTCACGAATATACATTAACGAAGGATTAGCAAGGAAAAATTTTGTTGCTAATCTGTAAAATTCTTATAGTGCGAGCATCCTGATGCAGTGCCTGTTACTCTTACTGGAGATCATCAACTAGTTGTGCCTCTTGCACGAGATCCTTTGAGAAGGTAAGTGTGAGAGAATGTTCGCTTTTCCTGATTGTTATGAGATAGAATTTTTGTGAAAGCATGTTATTTGATGTAGGACATGTCATTCGTGTTGAAGTTGTAACTTGTTCCAAACCTAATATATGAATAGATACAACGGAAGAAGTGATGCAATCCATGGCTAAAAATGGAGTGTCCAGCTTGTTGAACTTCTTAATAGGTGTAAACCTATTGGAAACAAATAGATGTACAAGACTAAGAAAGATTATAAAGGTTATATTATTTCAAAGCTAGATTGTCGGCTAAGGTGAGTTCACTCAAAGAGGAAGGGTCAATTACATTCAATTTTTCTCTTTAGTTTCCTCCAATGATCCGTTCAAAATTATTATGTCCTTAGTAGCGCTCTTGGTTCTAGTACTTCATTAGATGAATGTGAAAATTGCTTTATTCAATGGTGAAACAATCAAAGGGTTTTGATGATAGTGGGAGAGAACATCTAGTATGCAGCTTGAAAAGGTCCATCTATGGGTTTAAAAAGGCTTCTCACTAGTTGTATTTGAATTTGATCAAGTGGTGGGCAACCTAGGCTTGGTGGAGAATAAAGTAGATTATTACATATGCCTCAAGGTTAGTGGGAGCAAGTTCATTGTTTTGGTTCTTTATGTTGATGATATTTTCATTGTCTTGGAGAGACATCGCTTATCTTGTATAATGAAATTAATAGGGATAAGGCTCGTGGTTTGTTAAGTTTGTCGTAGAAATTCTACATTGAAAGAGTTCTTGAGGGGTCAAATATGAAATATTGTAAGCTTGGGGGTGTTCCTTTTATTAAAGGTGACAAATTAATAAGAGTCAATACCCACAAAGTGAAATTGAAAAAGAGTCAACAAAGAAAATGTTGTATGCGAGTGTAGTAGGGAGTTTTGATGAATATTCCGGTTTGCATTAGACATGACTTGGCTTTTCTACTAATGTTCTTAGGAGATATCTCTCTAATCCAGGGCTTGATCATTGGGTTGTTGCTAAGAAAATGAAGACATACTTACAGAAAGAAAAAGCCTACATGGTTGTATTAGGGGCGGAGGGGGGGAGGTAGGTAACTTAGAAGTAGTTGGTTATACAAATTCCAATTGTAGAGGTTGCCCCGATGATATGAAATCTACTTCTGGTTACATCTTTATATTAGCTGGTAATGTCATATCTTGGAAGAGTGTTAAGCAGACCATGACAGTTCCTTCGACTATGCAGGCTAAGTTTGATACTTGTTTTGGTGTTACTTCTTATATCATATGGCTGAAGAATCTTATCTCAAGTCTTCAGGTTGTTTTTTTTTATCTCTTGACCACTATAGGTTTAATGTGATAATAGTGTGATTCTATATTAAAAAAAAAGTAAACCTTCTAGTGGATGCAAACATTTATAGTTGAAGTACCTGACAGTTTCAAACTTTGTGAAGAAATGAAACATAGTTGTTAAGCACATAAACACAGAGTCGATGCTAGTAGATTCTTTAACCAAGGGACTTAGACCTGTAGTTTTCAAAGGACACATTGAAAATATGGGAGCATTGATCTCTTTTGATGTGCTTGGTTAGTGGGAACGTTTTATATTTATTTACTTAACTTATTTGTCTCTTTTGATACCTTTTATTTGGGGCATGCTAGATATTATAATTTTTTGCATGTTGGTTATTTTATATTGTGTATTAGCTTACCCTGTTTAGTACACTTGGTGACTATTATTATTATTATATGCATATATGACTGATATTTTATATTGTGTACCTTATGAGATATACTGTTATATGGTTTTATGTCAAATAATATCTTTCATGCTTGGAGTAGCATGCCAATTGTACAAGCTCTATTGAGCATGTCAGTTATTCATGCTTGTTGAAACATGTCAGTTTTCTTGCTTAATAAAGCAAGCCAGTTGTTCATGCTCTGATGAGCATGTTGGTTATTCATGCTTGTTAGAACAAGTTAGTTTTCTCGCTCATGATGAGCATGGAAGTGATTTCTCGTGCTTGGGAAAGAGCGAAGGTGTTGAAGAGAAATCATTAAAGGACCAACATTGAAAATAACACTATTGGATCATAGGTTTGGTGTTATTTTCATGCTACACTACCACATCAAGACTTGGTTTATGCTATTGATAATGCTTGTAACCATAGAAGGTCTTACATTAATAATGGCAATAATTGCCGCCATGATTCAATATTATCTGTGGTATGGGCTGAATCAATTTGAAGGTGTTATCCCATGAATCTTTGTTTTTGAAATTGTGGCCATGTACGTTGTGAAAATTAGTTGTTAACCCAAGAGTCATTTTCAAAACAATATACTTTAAAATGTTGTCCTTCAATTAGTGTTACCTAAGTGGAGAATGTTAGAATATTTTTAATATGGACTACTTCTAATTGATGTTTTGGGTTTTTTTTTTTATTAAAATGAGTTAATGATTGATTCATATGCGAGAAGGAATAGGCCAAAAGTGATCTATTTATTTTAAGTCTATTACTTCTTTTTGAACTGATGTGTTAGATGACTATTATTGTAAGTCAGTTCTTTAGTAACCCGTGATGAGAGAACTGATTAGAGTTGACATCATTATAAATGAAAGCTAGGTTTTCCTATCCGATCTCTAAATTTAGATGCAGCTCTCACCAAGTAGATTGAGCAGTTACTACTTACTATAACCTTAAATTGCATTTCTACTGATTTTTGCTTGTTTTATTCTATCCAAGTTCATTGGTGGGCATATGAATTGAATTGGCTGAAGTTATTGAAATTTATGTTTGAAACAATCTCATGCTTCTCCTATTGGAGCATAAACTTTAATTTAAAAACCTTGGCAGGTTGGTGGACTTGTTTGTTGCGGAAGCATGTACGAACGCATGATTGGTTTTCAAAACTGGTATGGAATAAGTGAGCTCCAATACAGTGAAAAATGAAGTGGTGATTAAAAGTAATTTAGTTGGAACAAAAATACATCCTTATGTCTCAACATGTGAAATGGGCACCTTTGTTTTTAAAGCTTAGATTGTGCCCTATGCATGTATAATGCTGTTGTAGCGATAAGAACTTATTATTCACGTTAGGTGTTCATTCTTGTGATATACTTGTCCAATTATACTGTACTCAAGGTTCAACAGTTAGAATGAGGTAATTGCTAACTCTATCTGGTTACTACTAGTTTGAATGTATATAAGTATCAGAGTTTTCTGCGATTTTATTACCAGACTTTACTCAATCTGTTGTATTTACTACTTTCCTTTCTTCGATTTTGTATTTTTGTAGTTGAGAAGTGAGAACCTTATGAAATTCAAACATTTGAGAGGTTCTCACTTCTTAGTAGAGTATTGAATCTTGGTCTAGAATTTAAAAATAAATATTATTTTTGAATATAACTCATCAGCAAGGTTGTTGTAATATAGTGCTGAGTATTTCCGCCTCTGACATCCGCAACAGCGTTTGTACTTCTTTTGTTTTCCTTTCAATGGATTAATTCCAATCTGCTTCCATCATTTATCATTTCGGATACCTAGAATATGTACAAAGAGGAAGAGAGAAAGGACTCTGCTATGCCATCTCCCAATGGCTATATATATATGTGGGTGTGTGTGTGTGTGTTTTCGCCTCCAACTATCCCATTACAATATGAATATGGACAATATTCGGTTCTATTCCGTGTACTTTTAGTAACTGCAATATAAGAACTTATTACAAAGAATGATTCCCTCGTCCTAGTTCAAATAAGCAGAAGCAGAGCATGTGGTACCTCCAATTTATATTGATGGATACGAAAAGTCCTCTATTCACTTGTTACCAAATTTCAGGTCCAACCAGCAATGGCTTAAATTATGGACTCAAAGGTGGCAGAAAGGTAAGAGAGACGAGATATATCTTCCACTACAGCCCCGTCTCCAAGTAGGGTGGCCAAGTGTACACTACACTTTAATTATACTCGTGCAATAGGAGAAAAAGGTGGGTTCACCACATAGGATCTTGGAATTCCTTTCTGAGTCTTGGACACTGTCTTCTTCTCCTCTGTTGTGACGGATTTGATCAAAAATTCTACTTCCTCCTCAATAAGCATTTTCAATGAACTGCATTGAGATAACTGTTGGTTTTTCTCCTTCCCTGAACCGCTTAAGGTGGAAGTCCCATGCAAAATGGCAACACAAATGGAGAAAGCTTGTAATGGGGATAATTGTGCATGGAAATCAACTGCATATTGCCCCTCTTCAACTATCATCATTCTGAGGGTTGGAGTACTTTCTTTGGCTCCCTGTGCACCAAAAGGTCAGATTAGTACTAGAAAAAAACAATCACAATCTCATAAATGAAGCATGTTAAAACTGCCACACTGAATAAAACAGAGAAAGCTCCATCCAATTAGTAAGTAGTAACACAACGCTATTCACATTCCTATGTAGATACATATCTCATGGTATTAGTTCATTATCCAATCATAGAGACAGCATCTTCTTGTTTTTTTAATCCAATTCTGACGACTGTGGCACCATAATTCTGTACTGGCTTGTGCAATTTTTCTATAAAAACACATCCATCTTTATTTGGGAAAAGAAAACACAAAAAATAAAAACTGAATATTTAAATCACCAAAAAATCATGAAAAGAAAACCAATGGTATTTTCCTAAACACATGTTCATTGGATTTGATCAGTGCATGTGAAAAGCAGATGCACCCATCTCAAAATATGAAGAGGTTAAATTAGAGAACTATAGTGTTCCATCTATTTAAAGTCCCTTCACGAAAGAGTGTAAGTGAAATTCAAGCTTTACCTGAACGAAAAGTTCCAGTGGTTGATATTCCTCCATAAGAGGGTGGTCTTCAGCAAACTGAATACTAGGATTGCCTAAAAGAATAAGGGGACAGGCCATGTCCCAGCCACCACAGTCACAACCTCCACCATGTTTCCATCGATCAAGTAATGATGAGGGACCCTGGCTTTCAGCACTTGGCAAACCATGGTTGCCACTTGGTAGAACCACCTTCACCTGTTCCTGGAATTTCTTGTCATGAAGGCTTTTTCTACTCTGCTCTACCACTGATGAGAGGTCACTTAGTTTGGAATATGCTTTAGCATTTATTCTTTCCCCTCTTCTATATTTCAAGCTTTCTCTTTTATGAAACGGTATTTGCAAAACAATGGCAGCAATTTCAAGGTTCGAATGCAATTCTGTGGACGACAAAGCATAAGAATTTGAATTATCAAAATCAACATTGCCTGATAGAAGCTTGTTTTTAATCTCATCTGGCCTGAAAGTTTCTCCCTTCACTCCTACACGGGATGCTTTTGGAGTTTTAGAAGCATCTTTCTCACTGTAAGACTTTTTTTTAGGAGAAGATGAAACACTTTTTCTTGAGTGTAGAAGATCATACAACACAAATTCTGTCACCATAGAGTTGTCAAATACTCCGCCTTCTAATTCTGAACATAAATTACATGAAACTAGCATCTGTGCTACCATTGATGAATCTTTGTCACAATCATAGGATCCCAAGCCAGTGGCATTGCTCTTCTTTCTGTTATCAATGGAGTGAAAGGTATATACCCAGTTGAAAGCATTAGCTGCTCTCCATGTCTTTGCCACAAAGACATCTTCAGGGCACTTTACCTTAAACTCAAAAAAGGGCACTCCTTGTTTATTTTCCAACTTGAGATTACCGTGCAGATGAACTGGTGAACATGCTAGACCTGAGTACTGGATATCTCTATTGATAAAGTCAGAATGTTTTGTTGTGTTAGAGAAGTCATTCAGTAAAGATTTCTTGTAAGTCCCGTTTCTTGTAACCTTTGTTGTTGTCCCACTTGATTTGAGCTCAGTAGTTTCCAGCACACAACTCACTGGACTTGTCAAAGATTTTGACATTGTGAATGGATTCAGCCTTTTCCTGATAGGGGTGAATAGGACTTTTGGACTGGCTCTTGATGAGCATTCACTTTCTGATGGAGATAGCAAGTGAGAGACTTCCATCTTAGCAGAGAGTGATTTTTGCAATGCCTGAACCGTGTCTTTTTTTCTAATAGGAGAATTACCATCAATTACAATTAGAGAACCAGCTACCTTATCACTTCTAACCTTTGCTTTTATAGAATCTACCCCTTCTACTGCACTAGAGTTTTTATCCCAAACATCTGAATTCATGCAAAATTCAATGAAGCCATTTGAAGAGTTGTGCTCCACACAAGCCCAGGAACCGGAAACAGATGGTGAACCCAAGTTTGAGTCCTGAGATATTACTGAAGGTCTCTCCTCTGAACCTTCATCATCTGAACCACATAAAGAATTAATAATGCTACCTGAAAAAAAGGCGTCACTAGTAATTTCAATTTTTTTCCTTCCCCCCATTGTGCCCATTTTCTTTATATTTTTCACTTCCTCTGAACTCTGATACATGGAACCTCGTCTCATTTCTATATTACCTTCAAGTCCATGAGATCTAGAGGGAAGGCTTTTACATGAAGAACTGCGGAAGCGAGCAAATTTGATGTCAGCAAAGTCCTCTTTGAGGTTCAAAAAACCATCTTTCCCAGTGGGTTTTCCTTTTTTATATATCTTCTTCACATTCAAAACATATTGATGAGATGGAAGAACAGTGTTGGGACTCTCACCCACTGAAGACTTGTCATTGAGATCCAACTCTATCTCTTGTCCCATCGATAAATCTAGAGCCCTGCAATATCATCAAAAAGGGAAAACAAAAAAGAAATACAGAAATTAGTTCTTTGCAAAAGAGAGATCCAACAGCATTTGACACAATGCTGCTGCTGCATGCGGTTTATCATTTAACAAGGTTTAAATCTTATAGTTACAAGTAAATCAATCTATAGATATTTAGCTCAGCTTCTCAATCAGCATAGAAGCATCATAATATTGAAATGATTTTCAGGGTTACAAGATAATCAACTACTTGGTCCAGCTCTTAATTTTGAGTTGAACAGATGAAAATCACTATTGAAGCAGAAAATAATGATATTTCACAAAACAAATTGCTGATTGCAGGCAAGAAAGGGTACCTACACTGCACAACAGAGATCTACACTCTTCTAAAACATCTAATTTTGCAATGGTAGTTGTGACCTTGCAAACAACCATTATTATTGGAAAGGAAGTATCCCATAAGTGATCTCAAAAATTAGAGATTGGATTTCAGAAAAGGTTGAAAATAATAATTTTTATTCCGAACACCCAAAAGAAGAAAAAAAAATTCTGTATGAACTGTAGCTCAAAAAATTGCTAAAGGAAAAGAAAAAGATAGAAAGAATAGTGTATGATCTCTATAACACCCAAATTTTGAGTAAAGTGATTACAATGATGATAGCTGTTGCGCAAATGTTAAGGTATAATATTCTAAAAAAATTAATAAAGTTCACTTTGATACCAAACCATATAATAACAACATCAACAATCAATTCTTTTTCTCTTGAGGTCGGTTACATATATCAAACCATATCATTGTGCTCTATCAACTTTATACCAAACCATAATAGTAGAAAATGAAAAAAAAAAAACAACATTGGAAAAAGGAAAGGGCCATACTGGAGCAGATATTGGAGAAGTGAAGTGGGAAATTAAAAAGCCAACAAACAGCGTCAACTCAATACACAATCATAATCTCCAAACTTGAGCACAAAGTCTCCAACAGAATAACCCATGAAACCAACAATCCTGGCCCATTGGAAAATCAGAATTCCGAAGCAATCCACATAAAAGCAGAGGGAGGGTGAAACTAAAAAACAAGCAAGTTCACTTCAATCACAGCTTGCGCTACAAAAGAAGTAGTAAACTAAAGCATGATAAGTGGTGCCAAAAAGTGAACTTAGAAAACAGTAACGGAAACTAGAGAATGCAAATGTAAGAGAGAGAAGCATTGAACTCTCTCGCTCACACGAGTAGGAATAGAAGGAGAAAGAAGAGACATCAAGCTGATAATATTCTGTACATGTCTCTCCTAAAAAGAAGCCATGTCCTTCAAGCGCCATCATTTGCATATGCTGTTCTTTTCTCTTTTCCCTTCTTTATTATTTATTATTATTTATGTTGTGTCTCACTCAGCATGTGGGACCAGTGATCAAAGCAATAGCAACCCCCAGGCACCAGGCAAAGGCACAGAGCCGAGAGAGAGAACACCCCTGATTGAAAAGACAAATAACCCCATAAAGGGTCAACCTTGGCCAATCTGCGCATAAAGGGTAATTGTGGAAGTTAAGCATATCTTACAGTTTAACTGCGAGTTCTCTTTTTTATCTTATTAAGTTATAAGAGTGGTTGTCTGAAACAAATCATTATCTTAAGGTTATATGACATATCAAGACCGGAATCCCATGAAATTAATAATTAAAATGACTGTGCATATGATAATAAGGTATTAGACACAATTATTTATCAGCATTGTCCAATTCAGAATCAGATCTGCTCCCGCTCCACCCTCCAATTACTTGAAAGTTGAAACTCATCAGTCCAATTAAAAGGTTTGTGATACTAATAGTGCCCTATGGTAAATTTTGTTGACAGTGATGCCCCTTCATTGTTTCCCAATGGGACAAAGGGTTGGATCTGGGGGTGATAAGGTGTCTTAATTCAAAGTTAATACATCGGGTTCGAATTTTTAAAATTTGATTTATTGTAACTTTTTTGTGTTAGGTTTAGATTATATTTTAAATTGGTTCATATGACATAGTATAATATAATATTTTAAAATTTATATATTTTTAATTAAAAATTAATAATAAATTATGATGTTTTTAGACTTAAATTAACATATTTTACATAATATAATAATATTTTTTAATTGGTATAATTTATTTCATAATATTTATTATAAAATATCTCTTATCTTTAATTTTATATTTAAAAAAATTTATAACTTAATTATGTATAACATTTAATATCATATATCTTACATAAATATCAAATCAATTTAATCTCAACTCGATTATTAATCAAATTGTGATCAAATCAAATCTAAATCTTAAAAAAAAAGCCTAATTAACATATCATATTTGATTCAAGTCAGACTAAACTCATACCTTAAACAACTATAATTGGAGCCTTGCCTTGGAGGTGTCAAACTCCAAATAAATATTTTGACTAGGTTAAAGTGTTTTTGTCTTTTTGGGAAGCATGGGAGCGAGTAGAAGTGCAAAATGGCCTAGAAGTATAAAGGGGACGGACAAGGACAACATGTTTTAAAAAAAAAAGGAAAGATGGTTGCATGTTATTAGATTGGTGTGGCGGGAACCCAAATTCAATGACTGTCGGTCACACATCAGCAAAAAAAAAAAAAGAGACTGTTGGTCCCATCTAACCCACGGAATCTTGAATTGCATCATTTACACTTTTTTAATTAGTGGCTGTGATTTTATAATTGATTACTGAAAGAAAAAACATGGATAAAAAAGAGAGAATTAAACAGAAAATTTGTGAGGTAAGGATAACTAAAAAAGTTACTGAGATATATTTATTTTAAATCATTTTATATTAAATTTCTATTTTGACTTACAATTCTTAACCTTTGGGGATGGAGATAGATGATGAAGTTGAAAGAAAAGGTCAAGTTAAAAATGCATTAAGGGATGCTTGTGGTGCCTTTGGTTAACCATTTTCACGCTCTTGTGGTGGCTTAAAAAGGGATGCTTCCGGTGCCTATGTTGGAGGATTCGCTGTCAACTTGGGTGCTGCTCACCTGCTCTTGTTACCTTAGCTGAGTTATGGGATGTTTTCCATAGTTTGGCTCTAGCTTGAGACCTTGAATACCAAAAAACACAAGTTCCGTTAGGCTCTAAAAGTGCGCTCACTCTTGTGCGTACTGGTTGTGAACAAATTCATCCAGCTTTCCCAGTAATTTCTCATATCGAAAACCTTCTAGGTCATGAATGGACAATGCATATGACTCGTATCTTTAGAGAATATCTAACAGGGCTACAGATGCTCTTGCACACCTTGGACATTCGATGGAGTTTGAGGTGACTCGTTTCAACCATCCTCTACCTTGTATGCATAATATTCTCAACCAGGACGCTACTGGAATTGCGTTCCAGCGGGAATCCCTTTGGCTTTTTACTTTTTTCTGTTTTGGGTGATTTTCCACCCCGATGTATACCAAAAAAAGGCATTATTTTTATTAAATATTTTCATTTTGTTTATTAATGGTTTAAAAAAGTTTACACTTACAAAATCAAAGTTAAACTCAGAAATTTGCTGCTATGATGTGACGCTACCCTATGAGGAATGAGATATTGAGGTAACATCAGATAGTTTATTCAAAGCTATACACAAAACCAACCGCCTGTTGTATGCACATAATCAAACAGGAAGAGAGCTATGCAAAAACAATTTTTTGCTACTTTCAGCCCCAAAACAAAATCTTTTGCTACGACTAAACACTACACAGGATAGAATATTCCTAATCAGCAAGTCCTGTAGCCTCAATATTGTCATCTTTACTGGACTTGCCAAATGATTTCTGGGCATCCAAAACAGGGATACACGCTTCACTTGCTTTTCAATATGTCATTCGCTGACTTATCAGATTCACGGGGCCTCACCAGCTTCTTCTCACCATCTTCTAATTTTGCAGTGGCCAATGGCTCTGTTCCTATGCTTCTCTTTGAATCTGATCCATCTATGGTCAGCACAGACACCTCATCTCGGGAGGCATACCAGGAATTACCACAGGCAACACATTCCAGCTGAAAAGGCAGAGCAGCAATCTAACCAAGTCATAAAAGTGAAGGAAGACAATTTTTGGAATTCTGGACTACAGTAAAAAAGATGCAAACCTGATAACGGTCACCATGTCCAGCATGGATAATATGCCTCACGCCCACCTTACAATCCATGCATCTTGAGCAGCGCGCATCTGTCATCTGTTTCAGGGGTGGGAAAGCTGAAGTCAGCAGATATCTTCACACAACATAATAAAATTATGGTGGGGAAAAAATTACCTGCATGTTCTGTGACTCATCAGGCTCCTTCTGGGCTATTTCCTCAGCAGCCAAACCCTCCTGAAGTTCAAATATTTAGTAGATAACCACAAGAAACCACACAGTCAACAAGCAGTTTAATCTTTTCAAAGCATCTTTCAAAAATTGATGATAGGAGTTACTAGTATTTCAATTCATAGTTGCTTTATGAAGTGTCTACGTACTTTTTGCTGTTTCAATAAAAGACAAAAAGCACAAATAGCTTTTTAAAATATCTAACATTAATTTAAAGCACCCTTGAAAAGCACGAGCCATTTCTAGAAGTAAATTCTGAGAAATTTATCTAACACTTGAATTTTTGTACCAAGTATGTATATTTACTACCCCTATGCTTTTAATAAGTAGAAATCACCTACAAAAGCAATTCCAAGAAAAACAAGCACTAATGAGGACTAAAATTTCCATGTGAATGGTTTCTCGAAGGCCAAAAGTTCATCTACAATGAACTATAATACACTATATACCACGCCAATGTTACAGCCAATTAACCCAAGAAGGATATCTCCATGAAAATACAGAGAAAACAAATCAGTAGGTCGAATACTGGGTGATCAAAATCGCTCAAGGACATAAAGAAAGAGTTTTTAAATCTTCCACCAGAATTTGATTTATGTTTAAACAATTATCCCACCATTCCATCCCCCCTTTTTTCCCCCAGAAATTGATCCAAATGTTCCAACTTAATCCCAAATTTTTTCTGAAAGAAAAAATCCTTAGAATAATCAAATGTTCCAACTTCTTATATACTATGAGAAACAAAGATTGTACCACGGTAACTACGATAAAATCCAAGCCAGAAGTATATTCTTTTCTTTTATTAGGATAAAGAGATATGTCAAAAATGGTCAGAGTATGCTGAAGACCACTATCGAAGGTTGAAGCAATAGTATTGACTGATAATAAAAAAAACCAGGTGCAGCTGGCTTAAATCAGAAAATAGTACTAGAAAATCTATGGAAAACAAATTCATCATTTAATCATAAGCAGACAGCTTAAAAGTTCCATTGAATTTTTTGTTAAAAAAAGAAATCCCGATAGATATCATACCTTCAATTCATTGGGTGTCATGTTTAACATTTTTGAAGGTTCCAACACTCCATTTAATAGTCGGCGTGCAAGCAATGCATTGGTCTGCAAAGAACCCAAAGAAAAAATAGAATATTCACATTGATTTTTCAAGCCAAAAACATCACAAGAGCATTGGTTGAGGTGATGGTGAAGATACAGATAGGAAATTGAGAAAATATCATTATTGTTACAGTTAGCTGGTTTTTCCCTTTCTTTTCCATGACCAGAAGAGATACTGCACATAAACATACATATTGTATGTTTCGTATGCACAGAAATTACTTAGTATGCAACAACATGATCACCCAACCTTCCAATTTATCGTTTCTTCATTATGAATAGAAAGATAAAACATTTTTATCAGATTTCTAACCTCCTAGACATTAATTTTAATAGATAATATAAGAAAAAATCAAAGCAAGTACAAAAGTCCCACCTTAAAATGTAGCAGCAATATATATATATATATATATATATTCCTGAGCAATATGTAATTTTTTTAAAGACTCCAATACAATAATTATAAATATTTCAAGTGTACATCAGCTTCTGACCTTGAGATTAAAATCTAATTGCCGTAACTTTTGGTTATACTTCTGAAAATCTGATGAAAGAGCATCATGCGAAGCTTTTTCGAGAGCAACTATGGCTGGAACAGCAGCATCTGGCCAGATAAAAGACTTGGAACTCTGTAGAGTGAAAAATAAATAAATACCACATATATCCCTAGATGAGAAAATGAACAATTGATAGCCACCTAAAAATACAGGTTTTTCATACCTTTTGAGCCTTGTCTTGACAGTCATTTGCTAATTCTGAGCTTCTATTATTGCTTGTATTGTTGATTTCATCAGAATTGATATTTCGTAATCCTTTGTCATTCCTTTCTATGCTATCATCAGGATTACACATGTACTGAACGTGTTGAAGCAACCTCTCCAACCATTTGTCACGATGGGTATCTCCAGTTAGTGCATTGAAATTCACTAATATGCAATAATGCTCTGAGGCATTATTTACACAACTACCTGGTGTTTCAGGCTTCAGATGTTGGTCACCCTTAGGAGTTCCTTCCTCCTCCCTTGAAACATCAAGAGGTGAAATGCTCTTTCTCCTTAAGCTTCTTTTATTTTTCATCGGATCTTCCTGATCAGCAGGGGCTTCTTCAGGCTCAATGTCAAGTAGTTCACCCATACGTTGTAGTGTTTTCTGAACAAGCTCATCAATTTCTTGCTGTTTAATATCCTCATAGTCCTTATCAGTTAGCCTCCAGAGTTTTCTTTCAACAGTGTCATAAACCTTTTGTACAATAAACCCGGGATGCTGCTTACGATTTGGAAGCTGTTTGTGTATGGGAACAAAATGCACCACACACTTATGCATAACAGACTCAGCAGGAACCTCATCATGGTGGAAACTATAAAACAGCTCCCTTGTATCACATGATTGCCAGTTTCCACCATCTTTTCTTTCTGCTTCTTCGGGACGATAAAACCACTGCCCTGTCACCATCACGCTGCCATTTTGGGACTCTGTAATGTCCTACCGGCAGAACAACTCCAAAAATCAGAAGATGGAGATTGAAAGTAGGTATTTATTCAGTAGAAGGAAAAGAAAGGAATAACCAAATCGCTTGCATGAAAGAGGAGAAAAAGAAAGGGGCACAAAACAAAACCCATTATAAGAGCAATGCAGCACAAAACATGTGTTGATAAGGGGAAAAGTGATTATGTAATGTGGTACCTCCAGCACAAACTAACCCAATTTATTAATTCTTCATCACAATCAGGTATTTTCACTCAGCAATCAAGTCAAATATCGTAGAACTATAATCGTGCAAGTGCAAACTCCAATCGAAAAGTATCTTCAACAATTAAAATTTGACAAGGGAATTATTACATTAATTACCTTAATAATAGCGACATATGGCTTTTGGTCTTTATCCTCGGGGACGAGAAGAACAGGGTCCTCCTGCAGAAACAATAAATAGAGTTGGAGAATGAAAACAAAACAAGTTGTGGTCTTTTATTTCGAAACAAATAGAAAAACACACTTACAAGTGTATATTGGTTGCCATCGAACTCGAAGGAGTGGAAATGCTTCCGCCTACCTCTTCCTTTTCCAGAAACCCTAACGGGATCACCAATGGGCTTAGCGTCCTCCAGTGGCGGTGGTGGCGGTTCCTCTTCTTTTTTGTCTTTGGGTTTTTTGTTGTCTTCTTCTTCTTCTTCTTGTTGCTGATGATCATGATCTTCTTCTTCCTCTAGAAGCTTCATCTTCTTCCTCTTGCGCTGTTGCTTCGATTGGGGACGAGGTGGCGGCGCTTCGTCTTCATCGTCGCTGGTGGCCACCCGAGTGAAGCGTCGTTTCACCATTTTCTTCTGAAATGCCAATGCCAATGCCAATGCCACAAACACAACACAACAATGCTACGCTTTCAATTTTCAATTACTCTCTCTCTCACTACGATTACCACCTTCGCAGCGGAACTCGCCCGCCAAGGATCGCAATTCTCATGACTCATGAGACGAGGCAGACGGGTGAAGTAAAGAAAAAAATAATAATAATCATCACTTAATTAATATAATTAATATAATATATATAAAGAGGTATCTAATTTATAAAATTTTGATAGGTGACTATTACTCATCGTCTCACTAATATAATTTGAATATTTTATTAAATAATTTTAAAAAATATAAATTATTTTTTATAAATTTAAAAAAAAATTATAAATATTATTTTTAAATTATGTAATAAAAAATTTATTACAAATTTAATTTTATTGTTATTATCTTATTAATGTAATTATATATATATATATATACAACAACTTTTTGAGATATTTTTTATAAAATAATTTTTTTAATACTATTTCAATAGTTTTTGAAAATTTTAAAATATTATAAAAAAATTATATATAAACTAAATATTTAATGCCCTAAAAAATATAATAAATATTTGAACATCAACATAAATTTTTGCATCACTCATGATCATTTATAAAGATTATTATAAATACACTTTTTATAATAATAATAATTTAAATATTTGCTTTATAATATAGTGCATCACACGTGTGTTATTTTAATAATAATAAACTTAGAAATGATTTAATTTGATTTAATTTAAAAATTAAATTTTATTTTAAAGATTTATTAAAGAAATTGAACTTAAATTAATTTAGAAATAGATTTTTATGTTCAAAAATTATATAAAATATAATTGATTTAATTTTATTATTTTATATTTTTATCTTTATAATATATTTTCTCTCCTTATAAAGTTAGGTTATTATGTATAATAGGTAAAATAAAAAAGTTAATAAAAATAAAATAATTTATCTATTTAAAATCAAATCAAATTTTAACAAATTTCATCATATTTGATAAGATTTATAAATATAAACTATCGAGATTCACATAAAATCTTAAAAAACAAATTATTTTCTATTTCTTAATATATCAAGCATAAGAGTTAATTTACAAATAAAATTAAATCATTTTTTACATTCCAAATACATTAAAATTTTTGTAGTAATATTGTTTGCTAATTTATATTTTAAAAATAAAAGTTATTTACACCTAAAGTTTTTACACATAACCTTCACAAACATATATTTAACTAATTATCAAATAGATTTAATCACTTAACTAATTACATTGACAAATTTAAACCACTAATTTTTTTATCAATTCCTTTTAAATTTAGATAATATATATGTATATAATTTGTTAAATATGTTTCACAAATGGTTAATCAATTACCTCTTACCACTTCAATAAGTGGATAACTATAAGTGATTTAGTGATTAAACTGGTTTGACAGTTTGTTAAATGCAAGTATGTGAAGATAATATGTGAAAAAGCCTTATGTATAAGTAACGTTACCGTTTTTTAAAGAAGTAAATTATAAACTTTTTAAATTAAACTTTAAATACTCTTTGAACAATGTTCTCTCTCTTTTTTTAATATAAAATTCCAAACAAATTATTTTTTATTCAAATTTTTTTTTTCAAAGCTTATAATATTTTTCAAATAGAGCCGCTATCCATTAATTGATAGTTTGATAAACTTCTTTTATTCTTAAAAAGGTTCAGGGCTTTCTTTGATTCAGATAGCTACAATTAGTTGCAAGTTACATTATTCTAAAACTTTCATTCAAACCCTCCTAGGTTAAAATATTTTTAAGTCCATTAAACTCTTAACCATTTCAACAAGTTTAGTTAGGGCAATTTGACTGAGTCAAATTCTAATGAAATATATTAGTTGCATCTATCATCATGACTCAAGCGAATAAGATTTTGTTTGGAATGAAAACGAGACACTATGAAATGAAATAAAATAAAATAAAATGAAATAAAATTTACATACCATCGTTTGAATGTTTAATAATGACAGTGGAAGAAATTTTTTATTCTTTTGTTTTGAAGTTTTGGTAAAAGTGAATAGAATAATAAGAATTATAAATTTCATATTATTCTTATCTCAAATGTACTAAACCTTACAACTAATGATAAAAATATAATTTCATAAACTATTTCATCCATTATCCCCCAATTTGAAGGAGAAAAAAACTAAGGAGTACAAATGTCTGAAGTGAAATGGAATTCTTTTCTACCAATTGTTCCTTTCCATTTCCAATTTAAACATTTAAACAATGGCATCTTTATATCTCATTCCATTCACATATTTTCAATCCTTTGCCATTAACCCAAACAAAGCCTTAATTGTGAATTCAGGGATGGAAAAAAAAAAATAGTGTGACAACCTAACTATTGTTGAGCACTCGGACAAACTAAAACTATCTAAAAAATTTTTGATATCATTACAACAGAACAAAATTCCTTCAACAGAGCATCAAACACAGAGAAAACAACAAATTGCTTGAAAGTGTAATTAGCAGGGAAAACTAAAAACCTTCAGGCATAATCTGAAAAGAACAATAATTCAACTTGACCTATATAGAAAATTTCCCTACTTACAAAAAGAATGGGATTGTCAAATTAGCAACTCGACTGTTCTCATGCTCCTTGCTCTGAGCAATTTCCTTTAAACTAGTCCAATATTTTCTTCGTCTTTTGCTTGATGTGCTCACAGTTTTTGCTACATCTACTTTTCCAGACATGCTTGCAGTTTCAATTGCTTTCTTAGATGTTGAACTATTTTTCATTCTCTTCTTTCCTTCTAATAAGGTTGTTGTACCTATACTTGATGGAGTTGCCGGACTGTCAATAAGAGCGACGTCCTTAACTACAACTCGTGAAGCAAACACATCTATTTCATTGGCTTCATCTTTGCTTATAATGCCTTTATCTAATTTTGAAGACTCATGTGTGATGGGTTTTGCTGGAGGCTTTGATTCTATTGATGATTTATCTTTCGATGGGCATAATCCTTTTATATGTCCTTTAGGGCTCCCTCTCTTCACATTCTGATGCAAACAGAAATGACACTTGTACACTACGTTGTTTTGAGTGATATTACCAGACTTCTTGTGCCTATGCCTGACCTTTGATCTATTCTTCTCAATTCGTACAGTTGAATTAAAGCCAGGATGAAGAACAGTTTCACATCTGTAAAGTAGTCAAATGGTGATCAGGGTTAATAAACATATTTCATATTGAATCTTATGAAAATTCCAAGTACCAACTGTTTAAAGATAACATAGAAAGTGAATCAGATTAAATGTTAAAATAAATCCAATAAATAGATAACCCAAACTAGATGTCTGCCAGAAATACTAGCACCAAAAATAAGAACCAAAACAAGCCAGAAATACTAGCACCAAAAATAAGAACCAAAACAAGTTACTGTTAGCCTTTTAAAAGTAACTTCAAACATTTTAAGCCATTAAAGCTATCTCATGTTACTTGATTCTATCAAATTACATTATCAACAAAAGATCACCAAATAATGCCTTAATAATATACTGCATGGATGCTAATATTAACATTTAATAATGTTAATAAACATATAGTAAGTAAGAGAACAACTTATAAACTAAACCATCTTAAAACTACTTGAAGTATAGAATAACACATAAGACACACAAGGACGGAAAAAACACTATTGCAATCATCATGTAGTTTCACAAATTGGATTGTTAATTTGAAAGTATACTGCAAATAGTATTACATGAGTACGGGTGTGAGTATCTAGTACGATACGTAAATACAATTTTAAAAAAAAAAATCAAGATACAGATATGGCAATATATATTAAATAAAATATATTTATATATGTAAAAAAAAAGAGATAAAATTTAAATTTATTTGCATATGATCACCCCGCCCTAAGTCCCATGTGTTCTCTAACTCATATGATGATCAAGAAAGTATGCTATTCTAAGCAATAATTTTGAGGAGGGCAAGATTGCAAGAGTAAAAATATGTTTTACGGGAGGTAATTATGTGAGAAAGGGACTTAAATCCATATCTCAGATTTTTCATATAGCAATATTTTAAGGGTGGTGGGTATTTGCAAAAAATATATATATATAGGGATATGCCAAAAATATGGATACAAAAGTATAATTCGAGTATTGATAATGGATACAAGTATGACACAGATACGCCACCAATTTCGGAGTATCCGAGCATCATAGCTACTTGTTACTATTCAAAACGTTGCAAACATATTTCTATATATTTTTTTCCTTGATTTCAAGTCTTGAAATTTAATCAAATGGACAAGTTCTAAACCCAAACTCAATAAAGGCATTGAAACACTGATAAATAAGCATATAGTAAACAAAATATGTAAGCAAAAATCATGTTGGAAAACAAAAGGTATAAGCAAACCTTTGACAAGTAATTAAAGAAGGATCAGGTGGTACTCCCAAGGCCTCTCCAACAGTGGCCAAATGCTGGCCATAGAAAGCGCCCAAAGACGGTACTAGAGCCTCATTAGTGGCCCATACTGCTAGCTTTTTCAAGTGCTCAAACCTTAATATTGACTTGATGTTAGAGGATGGCTTTGTTTGTATCTTTCCCGTGGCTTCTTCCCTCAATGATATTGGAGTGTGAGTGTGAGTGTGAGTGTGAGACTCAGCTTTTGAATTTGGTAATTTTTTGGCTCCTCCTTTCTTGCCCATGTTTCACGTCAGGAATTTCGTCGAACACCTGCTATGCATAGATATGAAGGCTTATAAACCAAATCAAAGGTCAAATAGCCAAATAATAATAATCAGCAATCAATTTTGAAAAGGCATAATGGCCGAATACTCGTTTACTTGGCGACAAATAGAAGGATGTTCAGTATTCTCAGGGGAACAAGAACAAGTATCGCTTCTATTACGTTTCTGTGTTTCCAGAGGCAGAAAATTTACAAAATCTCTCTCACTTGACTTTGGGGGCGCTGCATAGTCAAGGCTATAGAGGAATGAGGCTTCGATTTTGGGGCATGCTTAATGATTCACTGGCTTGGGCTCGGAGAAAGGAGATACGGATAAGGAAGGACACGCAATTGCCAATTAAGTTGGGTCTTGGTCATGGGTGAGAATAAAATACTAATGAATGATGGACAAATTTGGGCCACAGCCCATTTGTCATCTTATCCAAAAAAAAGAAAAAAATAATAATAATAACCATTTTCATTCATCAGAAGAAAGAAAAAGAAAACAAGGATACCGTGTCTTAGATTCCTGGGCAACATCGGATCTTAAACTAGTATCTTAGATTCTAGAATATCTACTGTACATGCTTCCCTTGTGTTGTTCTAAGAACTTCATTATGTGCTGCTATTGCTCTGCGTTGAATGAGATGAACTAAGTTGTAAGGAGGTCTTTTTACTGAAAATTAAAAGGAAAGAGGTGACTATGTACCCCGAAAAAAAAAAGGGGAAGAGGTGACTTGAATGAGATGATATATGTTGGATTTAGGCGTTATTATTGAATGTGAGAGACAGGGAGGGAGGGATTAATTCTATAAAGCTATATGTATTTCCAACGTTATTTTTCCTTCGTTTTTTGTCCTGATATTCAATATCTCAATCATAAGGCTGTGTGCAGCACCTTACCCTACGTGACTTATTGAAAGACAATAATGTTCTGATGCACTTCGATGATTGATTTCTTCAGCATTCTACAAATACGGGTGCAAAACGCAACCTTTAATTTGTTGTTGATAATGTTCTGATAACTGTCTTTCAATGATTGATTTCTTTAGCGTTCCATTTTCATACAAGAAAAAAATTCTACACTTAATAATATACAGAAAGAATTTTTATTTTCACGGAATTGGAAAAGAAGCAGGAATTTATCAGTTCTATCACCATATTAGAGATACCAAATCCTCGATCTTGTGCAAATACGAGCAACCAGTATCCATTTCTAGTTCCTAAAAAAACATATGCTGCTACAAAAGCCTAGAGCCCCTATAAGGAAGAACGAGTATTTATTATTTGCATTAGTAAAAGAAAAAAAATAAACAATTTAATTTGAATGTATTATCAGGATAAAAATTTGCTACATTATCATCTAATTAAAAATATTTAACTCTTCTAATAATTATTTCAAAAATCACACATATAATACTGTACAATTAATTGATGTTATAAAAAAATTTATACTAAAAATGCTTAAAAATTAAATTCAAAAACAAATGTAGTGATACAATATCTATATCAAAGTCTTGGAAAGACGTGACATGCTTTATTGATATTATTACTTGCTGTGCCATGTACCAACTTCACCTAAGTTGCGAGAAAGGTCAACCTTTTTTTTTAGGTACAAAAGGTCATGTTTTTCTTCTCAATCCTCAGTTCTCACCCTTGTTTTGTTTTTGGCTTTCAATCCAAGAATAAAGTGGAAAGTGGAAACAGATGATTGGGGCGTTCTCACTTACTCACCAGAAGATAAATGAGAAGGTGACCTAGCCCACCCATCAAGCCCTACATGTAACTACGTAAAATGAAGCCTCACCTCAACCCTTGATACCCTTTGTCACTGGAGTCTCTTTCACTTTCTTTCCAAGGGCAGCATTCTTCGCTTGTATTTCTTGAGCACTAGCCTCTTTTGCTAATCGTTTCTAAATGGGAAGATATAATGCGAAAGTGAGACAGAATCCTATTCAGAGGCTCTTCCATGTTTTAGTCTACTAAATTGCAGCAAGTTATTCTTATGAATCAACATCATAATTTCAAATTTATTCCCATAACAAACTAACAATTTATACCAACCAACCATAGAGTTTGATCCAGACTAGTATATCTTAGTATGACAACAAATATGCTTGCATTATTAACGAAAAAAGAATCCAAGGAATATGAAGAATTAAAGTAGACTAGTTAGTAATCACAATGATTACAGGGAATTCATGAAATTTATGGGATAATTTTGAAGTCAGAAAGAACTAGGCAACAGGAAAGCTAGACAAAATATGAATGGAAAATGAATTTATGTACAAATAATTTCAAACAAACTGTCAAGAATTGTGAATAGGTAAATTGAAGTTTGGACTTAACCAGAAGCCAAACAGATTGTCTATCTTTGAACGCCTAAAAATCATAATCCTATTATATTATACGAAGGAAAAATTATAGAGATCAAAGAAAACAAGTATAGAACATTTAGCAGCCAAAGCAATTCCCAACTGACACGAGACCATAGGGTCAACTTAGTTCCAAACCCAAACTACCCAGTAAACTTATTCATAAGATTTTCAGCATAGTAGACATAAATACACAAGCCTAAATAATAAGAAAGACAAATAGTAGAGATTAAAGAAAACTAAATAAAGAATATTCAGCATCTGATGCATTGCAAAACTGGGTAAGACTAAAGAGTCAACTTAAGGTCCAAACCAAAATAACCCACAAAATTGAATCATCTTGCCCCAACCCCAGAAAGAAAAAATTTAAAAAAGATCGTAATAAAATAAAATAAATTACAGCAACTCTCAAATTATCTACCACCACCACTACCATGCCTCACATCGAAGAACACACTTCTTCATCAACAGTTCAAGCTTATTGATTATGTTCAAAGAATAATGCGATAATTGTAACATAATTTTAGAATATCAATTTCACATAGAGATAAATTTAAAAAATAAATAAATAATTTAAAAAATATCAAATGATTAAAAATAAATAAATATTAATTTAAATACAAAATATTAAGTAAAGCAAATTAAAGCAAATTAGATTTTATACTAAATGTAAGATGACTAAAGTTTAGAATCCATAAAGATTAAATTTAACATTAATTATACTAAAATTATTTTATTTATATAATTTAACTCATGAACATCTAGTAAGAAGCATGTACCATAAAAATATATATCAATAAAATATTAAAAATACTAATCATGTGTATAATAATTTTTTTAATTAATAATAATTATTAAATCATCAAATATATCTCTAATAAAAAATTATAATTAATATCTAATAATTACCAAACAAAAATGATTCAAATAACACAAATAAATTATCAAACATAAAAAATCGATATGACTAAACTTATTTTAAAATTTATTCATATAATAAGATAAAAAAATAGAATTAATAAAAATTAAATTTTAAAATTAAGTAAAAATAATTCAACATAATAATATCATGAATATAATCAAAATTTTATCATTCTATTAATAAAAAATAATAATAAAATTAAACAATAATTAATTAATTATTAAACCATCCAATATCCCAATAAAAAATCACAATTGATATCTAATAATTACATACAACATTCTATATACACAAATAAATTATCAAATATTAAAAAAATATGACTAAACTTATCTTAAAATTTATTTATATAATAAGATAAAAAATAGAATTAATAGAAACTAAATTTTAAAATTAACTAAAAATAATTCAACATAATAATATCAAAATAATTAAAATTTTATCATTCTCTTAATTTTAATAAAATATAATAAAATTAAACACAATAAAATTATCTCACAAAAATTATCCCAAGACACACAAGTTATCTGCGCTGAAACAATACTACACTACCTCACGCCCCTTTTTCTCCTCTTCTTCTTGAACGGCGCGCCTCCCAAATTGCAGATTCTCCAATTCCTTCCTTCAGTCCGTACAGCACTGTTTACGAGCCTCTTCGCCCTTTTTATAAGCTGTGCGGCCAGTTCTCCAATTCTCTCTTATTTCCTGTAAGGCCCAATTCCTTTTCTTCTCAATTTGCTATGCACCACGGCCCAGCTTCACGAAGTCTCCTATTTCTTGTCTATTTTAGGGACGGCGCCTGTTTGTTTTCTTCTTTGAACTCCACACGGTACAGCCCTTCTTTTATTTGTGCACACCCACGGCCCAGCACTTCATTCCTCCAATTCTGTTTTCTTTTTTATTTATTTATTTGGATGGCTTCAATTTTCTTATTTGGACTTTAAATCTTCTTTTAAATTTATTAGGTTTTTACTTGTTCTCAATAAATTTTGAAATTAAACATAAAAATTTATTTAAAAATATTTTTAAAATAAATAAAAATTCAATTTAAAAATATACATTAATTTAAATAATTTCTATTCATATTTTAATATTTTAATCCAATAATAAAATCAAACTCTCATCACTTATACACCAAAATAATGAAGACCCACTTGCCAGTTAAACCGATCAAGTGCAGAAAATCCAAAATTTAAAAGAAAAAAAAACAAATTTGAGTCATCTCCAATACTTGAAAAACATAATTTTAGAAGAAGAAAAAATTGAAGTAAAGAGTGAAAGTAGAAGAGACAAAAATAGAGGAAAAAGAACAGTACCTTGTGAAAGAGAACAAACAACAAAAAGAGGAGGGGTTAGAGGCAATTCATGGATGATTGTTATTGAGGTGGTGGTGTGAAGAATTTGAGTTGATCACGAAAATTGGTAAGGGAAGGGAAGAGTTTCTGTAGAAGCCAGATGAAATATGAGTTCAACAATGGTTGACTCAAGCACATGAACTCCACCGAGGTCGGCACCACGAGCACCCCCACAAGAATGATCGAGAAATGGACTGTGCGAGCATAAATGCAAGAGTAAATTAGTGAAATTTTCGCAAAAATTGAAGGAAGGAAGAAAAGTGTAGAGATTGAATGGATTAGGTTTTTTTATTTGGAATTAGTGTTTTTCGATTAAATGAGATGTGAGTCAAAATTTTGTGAATCAGCTTTATCGTAATTCACTAAATTAATGGATTTAATAAATTAAAGTAAAAAAAATTATCACATAATAAACTTAAAAAATAATTTAAAGATAAAAGTTTTATAAATTGTACTGTAGACTCCATAAAGATAGTTCTAGAAGAAAATATATGTATGTGTTGTGATATTTTTATTATTAATAATATATATATATATATATATATATTTTTTTTTAATATTATTTATCATATTTTTTTATTTTCTCTCACTAAATCTATCAATAATACATATATTTTTTATATTTTAAAAAAATGTATAATGATTTTTTCATATCAGACTTGTCTTTCATCACCGATAACCGACCTCAAAGGTTTCACCTGTATACCAAAACGAGAGGAACATAACACTTGTCAAGCTAAGGCAACCACTATAGATAACATAAGCTGACCCAACAAACGGACGTGTCATTCATTAGAAGGGCACGTGGAGCACATCCAAGACTATACCATACGTACGATTTATGTATGGACTAAAACCCGAGAGCGAAAATTGTAACATCCATAATTATTCTCTTCTCTTTTTCCTTTTCTTTCCGTCTACCTATCAACTTAGGCCGCGGGGACAGCAATATTCACTGCATTTGGCTTGTGGTAATTTTCTTTATTGAATTGTAATCTCTGCTTGAAACATTTATTTCGTATTCGTAGTAATGCATGCATGCATGCTAGCTCACTACTCTACCTTAGCTTTGCTTTTTCGTGTTCATATATGCCAGCTGCTCATTTTCAAGAGAAGAAATCAGAATTGGTTTTTGAGATATTGGTTGTGTTTCTTTCCCTTTTATTATATTTTATAATTTTTCAAACAAAAGTAAGTGAAAGATTGAATGACTAAACCTTGCCACTTGCCACTAAGAATCAATCTATGGAAGCTACTACTATTAAGTTGGTGCGAAATATTAGATGTGATGGACTCGTAACAAACGTACATATATATAGTAACTATCATAATATAACAATTATTCAAGGCGGTCTTACTTCAGATTGGACTTGCAAGTTAACATTCAATGCTCAGGAACTTGACTATATATGAATCTGTAAATGTCGTTTCAGTGGGGTGGAATGGGACTCCTTTACCAAAAATGGACGTCAGGATCCATGGTTTTGGGGAAGGTAGAGTCAACACGAAGGGAAGATACCAGTTTTAACTTGTATCGTCAGTTTTTGCACAAAGAAAGAGCAGGAGTAGGATGCAGACAAGGGCAAAGAGTTATTGACTACTTCGTATCTGGTTGCAAGCCCAAACAAAAGTGGAGGTCACCTACACTCTACCTTTCTGTTCTACTTAGTTATGCCATCTCTCAAAACATAGCATTTTTGAAACACAGAACTTGTGAGAAAAAAAAAAGGAGCAAACACTGTGCCTATCATGTGTCCGTACTTCATTGGAGACCTAAGGCAAAATGCCATATAAAACAGGGTCCTGTTTTTAAGACTTGACTTGTCCAACAATTGTAAAGCTCCGTGTTCTATTTTTTCTCCTTGTATTCTTTTCAATTTGTGATTTCTGAGTTGCCTGATTGCCATTCGTTGTGAAATCATGATTTTACTGATTAATATACTCGTTTGGTGATATGGCTTGCTTCGATTAATCAGGTTCTTCCCTTTCTTTCTCAATAACAGGCCACCAGATGTTGTATATGTACATGATTTACCTAACTTGCATATATATGGTCTTTACAGAATAGGTACAGAGCATGAGAAGTTTGGCTTTGAGTTTGAAACTTTACGTCCAATTAAATACAAACAAATAGCAGCTTTACTCAATGGCATTGCTGCGAGGTTTGATTGTGATAAAATAATGGAAGGTTACAACATCATAGGACTCAAAAAGGTAAGTCCTTTTATAATAATCATTTTATATTCAATTTAAGACTTGTTTGATACACTTCTATTAAAAAAACAACTTTTCTTTTATTTTAGTAGTATTTTTTTTAAAAAAAAAAGTTATTTTACATTTAGATGTAATATTTAAGAAATACTTATTTTAGTAGTATACTTTCATAAAATTATATTTAAAAAACACTTCTCTTTCTACTTTTTTTAGAAACAGAAAATTGTTAACTTTAGAATTAAGTGGTTTTAATGTCTTTTTTTTTTTACTTCTACTTTTTTTAAAGTAACATTCAAACATACTTTAAAACATGTTAAAGTGTTTTAAAAAAAAATAAGTGTTTTATTTTATGAAAAAAGTTTATCCAAAGGGCTCTATGTTTCTTTATGAAATTTATGCCTTGTATACTGGATTATGGATTTGGAGTTAGTTATAGGCAGAATTTGTACTTGAATGTTTATACGTAACAATTCTATTTGAAATCTGTCTTTGAGACCCATATAAATTAAAGGGAGTGTATGATAACTAATAAATTCTGCCCCAGGGCACGCAAAGCATATCATTATTGCATCAGACTTGTGATGAGATTAATTCACGCCTCTATCAGTTCAGTATGTGGAAATTTCTGACATAACATGAATCTCCAAGATAATTTAATTATTTAATTGATAGTGTTTCATTTTATTTGTTGAAACATGCAATGTGTTACTGGTTAGCATACAATGGACGGCAACATCATCTTCATTTTGAAGGCAGTTCTGGCCATGAGACTGAGAACAATATCACATTTTATAAACTCCTCAACTGATAGATCTATTATGTCTTGTTTGATAGGCTAAAACTGTTGCAGAGGAAATGGGAATTGGAATTTTGGGATTAGGTTTCCAGCCTAAATGGAGAGTACTGGATGACATACCTCGAGTGCCTAAGGTAATATTTACCTGTAATCAAACTTTTGAATTAAGGACTCCATTTCAAGGTAGATTGCTTCGGCATGTTGCTGAAGATGTGCTGAAGTGGGCAACGGTGTCTTAAATGTTGGTGCTAATTGTTTTGCTGATTTTATTATCTGGAAGTCTGGAAACAGATCAGGCATCTATTATCTTGCAGGATGGGTTGGACAGGAGATGCTTAAATGAATCCGTTTTTCTGTATCCTTTGAAGGAAGTGGTTAGAACAGGTATGTAAATTGGGAGTTAATTTCATTTGTTCATCTTGCATTGAGGATAAAAATCTAGGCTCATGTTTGCGAACCTGGAAGGGACTTGCGTTACAGATTAACAATAATATATACTAGCCTAGCCTTATAATTTGTTAGGAAATAATGCAAAATTTTCCTATCATCAAATTTATAGAAAGCGAAATAAATATGAAATAATAGCACACACAAAATTGATAACTGAGTTCGGCTAAATATGGCTACGTCTCCGAGCTGCTGCAGATATTTTACTGAAAAAGAAAATATACAAAGTGTTTACAAAACACTCACAACCTCTCACAACCCATAACTCAATTATACCCAAAAACTAAAGTTTTTCTCTCTAAGCTTTTTCTGTCTCTCTCTGGTTTTTCTCTCGTTGTTAGGATAAGTTTTTCTTTCATCTGTGAACTTTTATTTATAGAAACTAAAGTCCTCCCTCCACACGTTTTTGCCAACCAATTCACAGTTGGCCTCCACATTCTTATTTCAACAATTGCTGCACCATAAATAGGATTGTGAATTTGTCAAAGAAAGAAGCACCTCCTTGGCTGGACACATGGGTGGACCTCGTCACCCTTGACTAACAATCTCCCACTTGAAGAATGATTTCAATCTGTCTTCACACCTCGATCAATGCAGCAATCTTCTCTAGTCTGTTATTTTAGCAGGCCAACTGAAGTTGAACACAACTTCAGTTTGTCGATTGTCACCACTTTCGTTAACATGTCTGCTAGGTTCTTACTTCCTTGAATTTTCTTCAATGTTAACACCTCATCCTCAACCAGAGTCCTAATGAAGTGATAACGAAGATCAATGTGCTTTGTTCTAGAATGAAATGCTGAATTCTTTGTCAGATGTATTGCACTCTGACTATCACTATACAAAACATTTTTTTTCTGGATGAATCTCAACTCTGTCAACAACCCTTGAAGCAATATCAATTATTTGCTGGCTTCTGTTACAGGTACATAATCAGCTTCTATAGTGAATAAAGCAATAATCTTTTGTATCTGCGACATCCAACTAACAGTTGTTGTTCCAACGGTGAATATGTAACCGGTGGTACTTCTTCGGTGATCGACTTCACCTCCAAAGCCTGCATCTACATAGCCTTGCACTTTTAATTCTCATTTATCAAAGTACAAACTCTTTTTTGTAGTGCCTCGTAGATACCTCAAAATCTACTTAACGACTTTCCAATGAGCTTTACTTAGATTTGACATAAACCTGCTTACAACTCCTACTGCATGGCCAATGTCTGGTCTCATACAAACCATTGCATACATCAAACTTCCAATGGCTGAAGCATACGGGATTTTAGCCATGAATTCTCTTTCTTCCTCCGTCTGAGGAGACTGATCCTTGGATAAGTGAAAATGACTGGCTAAAGGTGTGCTAACCGATTTGGCGTTGCCCATGTTGAATCTTTGCAAAACAAGGTTTATGTACTCTGCCTGAGATAACTGCAAAATCCCTTGATTTGCATTCCAAGGATCTTCCTTGCTAGACCTAAGTCTTTCATGTCAAATTCATTTGACAACTGCATCTTCAACTTTCTGATCTCGTTCATATCTAAACTTGCTACTAACATATCATCGACATAAAGTAGCAAAATGATATAACTGGACTTATATCTCTTGAAGAATCAACAGTGGTCGGCATTGCACTTCTGAAAACCTTCCTTGTGCATGAAGCCATCAAACTTACTGTACCACTGTCTTAGAGCTTGTTTCAAGCCATACAAGCTCTTTTTTAATCTGCACACCATATTCTCCTTCCCTTTTTCTGAGAAGCCTTCTGGCTGGTGCATGTATATCTCCTCATCTAAGTCTCCATGAAGAAATGTGGTCTTCACGTCCAACTGCTCAAGGTAGAGCTCTTCACTAGCAATAATACTTAACACAGACCTGATAGTATTGAGCTTCACAACTGGAGCAAAGATTTCGGTGTAGTCGACTCTTTCCTTTTGCTGGAATCCTTTAATAACTAGTCGGGCTTTGTATATCTTAAAGCCATCATGCTCCTCATTCACCCGATACACCCATTTGTTGTAAAATGCCTTTTTTCCTATGGGTAACTCAGCTAGTTCCCATGTCTGATTGAAGATTAAAGACTTTATCACATCTTTCATGGCAAGCTCCCACTTACTGGCATCTGCGGTCTGACATACTTCCTCATAGTGTTCAGGATCCCCTCAATCAGTCAACAACATATAGTCCATGTATCTCCTGTTAGGCATACGAGGTCGAGAAGACCTTCTCAATACAGGAGCTGGAGTAGGAGGCTCTGGTGTGTCAGACTGTTATTCGTTGCTTTGTTCAGTTGATTCCTCTAACTGAGGACTCTCAATTATAGGACTTTTTGGGACATCGTCCACCTCTACATACATTGGCCCACTCTGTTCTAAGTCACTGGTGTCTGTGTTATGTCTATCCTTATACATCACTCTTTCATTAAAGATCACATATCTACTGCGGATCATCTTTTTGTTTTCATCATCCCAAATGTGGTAGCCAAACTCATCTTCACCATAACCGATGAACGTGCACTTCTTCGATTTAGGATCAAGTTTATTCCTTCCTTGATCACTGATATGCACATATGCTACACAGCCGAAAACTCTAAGATATAAGAGTTTTGCCTATTTTTTACTCCATACATTTTCTGGTATTCTGTGCTCCAATGGTACCGATGGACCTCGCTTGATCAAATAAGCTATTGTGTTAACTGCTTCTGCCTAGAATTGCTTCGGTAGGCCTGACTGTACACGCAAGCTTCTGGCTCTTTCAGTCAACATTCGGTTCATACGCTCAGCTACACCATTATGTTGAGGCGTACCCGGCACGGTCCTCTCCATTTTGATCCTGTGCCCATAGCAAAACTTCTTGAATCTTGTATCTTCATATTCACCACTATTGTCGGTTTTGAGCTTTTTGATTTTCAACCTTGTCTCATTTTTAACCATGACTTTCCTTACCTTGAAAGTCTCAAATACTTCAGACTTATATTTCAGAAAGTATACCCATACCTTCCTAGAGTGATCTTCAATAAAATTCACAAAGTAGTATTTTCCGCTAATGGATAAGATAGTCGTTGGACCTTAAACATTAGAGTAAACAAGCTCGAGTCTTTCCTTCTTTGGGGTTCTTCTACTTATCTAAAAGTTGACTCTTTTCTGCTTTCCAAGTATGCAGTCTTCACACATATCAATTTTCACATGACTGAAGACCTGGTAATTTGCCCTTCGAGTGCATGATCTTCATCCCTTTCTCACGCATATGGCCAAGTCTCTGATGCCATAGATTGGGATTTTCATTGTTCGTTGCAACTGCAATCAAATGACATGCCCTGACTATTTTGTAAAGAGTATCACTCTTTCTACCGCAAGTAATCATATTGCACCTTTTGAAATCTTCCAATTATCTCCATGGAAGACAGTTGTGTAGCCATCACTGGCCAACTGACCTACTGAGATTAAGTTCTTTGTCAAGTCGGGAATGTGTCTAACATTCTTTAGTTCCCAAATGGACCTGTTCAACTTAATCTTTACTACACATTTGCCCACAATCTCACAGGATTGCTCTTTTCCAAGGAAAACTTTTCCAAGGTTTCCGGGGACATAATTTTTGAAGAATTCTTTCTGCGAAGTGGCATGAAAGGATACTCTAGAGTCTAACACCCAAGACTCTTCCTTGCTCTTCAAAGAGCATATCAATGCATCATATCTTTCTGAGGTAGAAACAACATTTGCCTTGTCCTGCGCCTCCTGATTCTTCAGTGCACTCTTGCACTGATTGTTGTAGTGTCCGGTCTCCCCACAATTCCAGTACTCGATAACCTTCGAGCTGTGGGTACTACGATGATTTCTAGATTTGGACTGCCTGTCCTTTGATTTACCGCATCTATTTTCTCTGGTTGAATTTCCTCCTCTTGACTCTGTATGCAGAACTGAAAAGGATGACGATTCACCCGACTCTCTCCGTCGGATCTCTTCACTGAGAACTAGATCACGAACATCGTCGAATTTTAACTTATTGCTTCCTGAAGAGCTACTCATAGCTATGACAGTAGCATTCCAACTTTCTAGTAGGGAAGACAAAAGTATCAATGCTCGTACTTTATCATCAAATTTGATTCCAACTGAACTCAACTGGGTTGAGATTGTACTGAGTTCATTGAGATGTTGCGCTATTGATGCGCCTTCTGTCATTCGCAAATTGAATAACTGCCTCATCAAGTGAACTTTGTTAGAGGCCGACGACTTCTCATACATACTGGAGAGAGCTGCCATAAGATCCACCGTGGTCTTTTCCTTTGCTATATTGAAAGCAACATTACGGGATAGTGTCAATCGAATAACTCCGATGGCTTGTCTGTCTAGAAGAGCCCAGTCTTCATCCTTCATACCCTCTGGCTTCTTTTCTGAGAGGTTGATAAAGTTTTTTATGGTACAGATAATCTTCTATCTGCATATTTCAGAATCTGAAATCTACACCATCGAACTTTTCAATTTTCACCTTCACTTCGTCTGCAGCCATCGCTCCCACTCGAATCTAACTTCCTCAAGATCGTTTCTAACAATTTTTGTGAACTACCGTGATTTAGAACACATCTTTCGACAAACCCGTACCACCGATAAAATTTTACTATTCACAAAAATTCACTATTCATATAAATAGTACTTATGCAAAAAACTAAAGAACTCACCACAACCAAGCGCTCTGATACCAGTTGTTGGGAAATTACGCAAAATTTTCCTATCATCAGATTTGTAAAAAGCAAAATAAATGCAGAATAATAGCACACACAAATTTGATAATAGAGTTCGGCTAATTATGCCTACGTCTCCGGGCTACTGCAAATATTTTACTGAAAAAGAATATATATAAAGTGTTTACAAAACACTTACAACCTCTCACAACCCACAACTCAATTACACTCAGAAATTAAATCTTTTCTCTTTAAGCTTTTTTTGTCTCTCTCTGATTTTTCTCTCTTATTGTTGGGATGAGTTTTTCTTTCATCTGTGAACTTCTATTTATAGAAACTGAAGTCCTCCCTCCACACATTTTTGCTAACCAATTCACAATTGGCCTTTGCATTTTTATATCAACAATTGCTGCACCATAAATAGGATTGTGAATTTATAAAAGAAAGAAGTACCTCCTTGGCTGGACACATTGGTGGACTCCGTCACCCTTGACTAACACAATTAATGTCCTAGACACAAGGAAAACATAAAGCTGAAATCAACATGATTCTTAGGAGTTAATTTGATTGTGTTACAGATTAGCAATGTTACATACTAAATTCGGTCTTTCTTGCTCTTGTCCTTTATTCTGGCTGGAAATTGTTAATGCCTCTTATACAATGCTGCTTAATTGATCTGAAGACAATAAGCTTGTCACAAAGGTATACAGTCATAAAATTTTCCCCCCTTCCTCATGAAAGGGTGAAACCCATTACACTTACAGCAAAATTTGAGTAAAGGATAGGCTGATAAGAAGAAACTAAGATGGAGCTTTAAGACTTAAGCCATGTTTCGTTCATATATTTATGGGACCTCATGTTGAATTTGCAAACATAGTATTATGAGTTTTCCTCCTGTATTAGGAAAGAAATCCTGTAAAATTTCAAACATAATCTTTGCTTTAAAGTAAGGAATATGTGGATGGCTTGATGCATTTGAAGTTTTAAACTGGGGAGGCCCCCATAAAGAAAATGTGGTGTTTTTATTCTTGAGATTCTTGACTTTTGGCTACCTTAGTTTTTCACATCTTACACTTACATGACATGATTCTATGGGCAGGTTTGACACCAGCTGACAAGCTTTTGGATATGTATATAATAACAAGTGGGGAAACAACATAGATCCTGTGTTCAGAGAGCGCTGCCACTAAGCTGAGTTAGATTCATGAAGAAGAGGAATGATACTGAAAGTAACAGCTTGATGAGCAAATGATGACTTGCATGCAACGTTGTACGATGTTGACTTGAAATGACATCTTATAGTGTGTTCAATACGTCTCTGTTTATCAATAAAGGAAAGGAATGTAGAATACGCATAACACAAAGCAACACCGATGGTTTTGACTAAATTGATATGTTCAGTCGCATGTAATTGGCAAGGGGCAGTTTTTTTTATTCCTTAAGGAAATAATAGCTTTGATTATATTCTGATAGTTCATGATGTTATTTGCACAACATCGTGGGATTTTTATTTTTATTTTTTTAAATGTCAATTAATGCAGTAGTTTTATATTGATTATAAATTCTTTTTCTCTTTTTTTTTTGGTTAGAAGGAAGAGAATATGAGTTAAGTGCGAGAATTAAGATTTATTATAAATATAAGATAAATTCAATATTATTTAAGCAATTTATAGTTATATACTCAACTGGAGAACTGAACAACGGTTTTGAAGAGTGGCATACCGTGTTATGAAATGTGAATGGGCGCATCACGTATGCTTGAAGAAGAAGCAGAGGGAAAGTGCATCTGGTGTGGTGACGTGTCATATACCCTAACTTCCTCATTCATTACGTTTCTTTTGCTTTCCACCGTTTCTTTTCGTTCGTAGTGGAAATATAAAGCTGAGTTAATACTTAAGAGCTTGTGACTAACGAACCTTTTGAGTTGGAAAATGTTGTTTATATATCATTTTTTTTAAATATCATTATTTATATCTTTTGTAAGTAGTGATGATTAAATAAAAAAAGTAATAAAAAAAAATATAATTAATAATATTAAAAAATATAAAAAAGATGTATATAATATTTATGATAAAAATATCATTATTGTTTTGAGTTTTGCCACTACCTTTTTCTTCCCCTGCTTTTGTTCACTCCGCGAAACGCCAAATCCACAACCCTACTACTATATCCCTCTCACCACCTCAAAACCCTAACTCTTTTTAAATAATAATAATACATTAATTAATAATAATAATAACAATACAGTAGGTATCTTATCAGCTATTCGTCCAGTTAAAATATTTTTACTTTCATCTAATCTTTTCACAAATTTATTTTGTATTTCGTCAAAAAACTGTAACATATGATCTAATTTAATATCACTCTTATATAAATATACGGTAAACATATTTGGATTGCACAAAAATTATTTCCCGTATTTTATAGTTTTGGTTGTGTTGATTTAGATGGGTAATTTTGATTTCCATTGTAGAGCTCAAAGTCAGCATCTTTATCTTCAGGAGAGTAGAGTACCAATACTATGGTTGTCATTTCCCGCACTGCTTCATCATCCCACTGTATCTGTATGCGCCCTCAGAATCACATAATTGCAACACTTAAGAAGTTACATGTAGTTGTAAACAAAACTTGTGTTGGTTTCTCTTCCATATTGTCATCATCATCTCACTCTGTTTCACGCAAGAGTCACAAAGTGATTGTTGCTGCCAGCCCTCCCACTGAAGATGCCGTACTTGTCACTGAGCCACTCACAAAGAAGGATCTTGTCGATTATCTTGCCTCTGGTTGTAAGCCCAAGGATAAATGGAGGTCCCCTTTCATCTCTTTATTCTAATTATTATTAGACTTCGTTCTTTTAATGCTGTGCTTTACAATCATTCATGCACAGTATTGTTGAATTTATTTATTTTTTCTTTATAAACTGTAGTTGACTTTTATTATTACTTTATTAGTAATAGTATACTGATTTGTCATTGAATAGTAACACTTAGTTTGAATTGTGTAGTTTGTGCATCTATAGGCAGTTAATCTATTCATGTGGTCTTGCAGAATAGGTACGGAACATGAGAAGTTTGGTTTTGAGTTTGGAAGCCTGCGTGGCTGCGTCCTATGAAGTATGAGCAAATAGGAGAGTTGCTGAATAGCATTGCTGAGAGATTTGACTGGGATAAAATAATGGAAGGTGATAAAATTATTGGACTCAAACAGGTAAGTTGTTAATCTTTTCTGTTTACAAGAATGTCAAACATTTTGTTTGTGATTTACAACCTTATTCATTTGTAAAAGTGCTTCCTGTTTCAAGCATCCAATGTAATGCTTTGATCTTGTTCTGGATTGGAAGTATTTAAAATTTTTTTTACACGTTATATGGACCAGGGGAAGCAGAGCATATCATTGGAGCCTGGTGGTCAATTTGAGCTTAGTGGTGCCCCTCTTGAAGCCTTGCATCAGACTTGTGCTGAAGTTAATTCACACCCTATCAGGTTAGTCATGCATAGGGATACCTAAAATTCAGAAGTAATCTTTTGTTTTTCCTTAGAGAAAGAAGTGTGGAATTTGTTTTTCAATAATCATCTTCTCTTCAACAATCATGTATCATCATCATCATTATAGTCGGCTTAACTTCTCTTTGGATGTTGTCACATAATAGATAGCCTCATAGCCAAATTTTATTTTTAGTTCAGTATGTTTGATTTTTCTGGAGTCTGATGAGAGGCCTGGATATATCTCTTGGATCTGTTGATTATTTCCATACACTTCTATTTATAGGTTAAAGCTGTTGCTGAGGAAATGGGAATCGGATTTTTGGGGATTGGTTTCCAGCCAAAGTGGGGACTCAAAGACATACCTATAATGCCAAAGGTAGTTTTTCTTTCTCCCCATCTTTCAAGTCCTTTAACTGACTGAACATGCACAGATTTCTCAACTTTACTCTAGAAATAAAACCCTTGCTCAGACGTCACTTGGTGAATGCACCAGTTATGATGACTTGAGATTATTACAACAATCTTTCTTCAGTCAGGCTTGAGCCCACGGAAAGGCATGCGAAATTTTGATAGTATTATTGTAAACTGCCGATATATGTCTACAGATTTTGTCCACCGGGGGGGGGGGGGGGGGGGCGGGGGTTAAGTGGTTGATTCAGCAATTTATGCTAGTACATATGTTTTCCTCTATGTTACCTCTGGGGAGGTCTGATAACTGGGCTGGGCCTATTCCACCTAGTAACTGAACGGTAACAGTGCTTTTGTCTCAGCCTTTTATGGTTCAATTACTTGCTTTCTGACTGTGTGTTTTGGCTCAGGGAAGATATGAGATTATGAGGAATTACATGCCCAAAGTTGGTTCTCTTGGACTTGACATGATGTTCAGGACATGCACTGTACAGGTGATAATATGTGATAATTTGCTAGTTGAATTTTTCCAAAAGGTGTCCTAATTTGTACATGGTGAAAAGAATATCTTGGGAAACAAACATATAATCAGCTCTCATACTGGATAGTGATATAATTTAATTTTTACTTTTATAGGTCAATCTGGACTTTAGTTCTGAAGCTGACATGATCAGGAAATTTCGTGCTGGCCTAGCTTTGCAGCCTGTAAGAAATATGGACCTTTACTGATTTCCATTTAGGGAATCTATTCCTTCCTCTGTTATATAATTAGTGTTATCTTTACAACAGATAGCAACAGCTCTTTTTGCAAATTCACCATTCACAGAAGGAAAGCCAAATGGCTTTGTCAGTATGAGAAGGTAGGTGGAAGTTCCCATGCAGTTGTTTCTTTTCTCACTTTGCATTATTAAGGTACCTTATTCAGTTTCCATGCACTTGATACAGCCACATTTGGACCGATACTGATAACGACCGCACAGGCATGCTGCCCTTTGTTTTTGATGACTCATTCGGGTAAATTAGATTATTGTTGTATTATGAAAAATAAAGAGATAAACTGTTTATTCCTTTGTTTTTGGTTTTTTAAAATGCTTATGAACGGTATTTCATGCAATGATTTGGTTATATCCTTTTTCACTTGTTTCTTTTCAACTCTCTGATTGCAGGTTTGAGCATTACGTTGATTATGCTCTTGATGTTCCAATGTATTTTGTCTATCGGAGAAAGAGATATATCGACTGTACTGGAATGACCTTCAGGGTTCCCATCTATCTTTAGTATTCTTGTAATTTTAGCCGTAGGCTATCTCATTTAGCCTTGCCATTCTTTATTTCAAAACTTTCCTTCCTTGATCACAGTATTCATATAGCCTTCATTGGTTCAAGGTACAGAATTAATTATTATTTCATTGCAGGATTTCTTGGCAGGAAGGCTTCCTTGTATCCCTGGTGAATTACCAACCCTCAATGATTGGGAGAATCACTTGACAACTATATTTCCTGAGGTTTGTTCTTACTGGTTTCATAATTTAACTGGTGTCTCTTGCTTTTGCTATGGTTTTGCAGCATTTATGCAGTTATGCTACTTTTTTTACTGTTACTCTTTTCAGGTCAGGCTGAAGAGGTATTTGGAGATGAGAGGTGCTGATGGAGGGCCTTGGAGAAGGTTATGTGCTTTACCAGCATTTTGGGTGAGTGGCATTTTAGTAACTGTGCATGACATTGCTAATCACCCTTTGTTCCTGTGACTGTCACAGCCTATTCTTGGAGGCCATATCTTTAAAACAATTCTTATGGCTATTGTCTTATTGGCAAAGCAAAAGAATGATGCTTTTATTAATAATTTTTTGCAACTTCATCTATCTTTTGATATTCAAGCCTTTTATCTTTGCTTGCATGCTCTAGAATATTTTTCTTTACTTCTTGACTTACAAACTGCTTTAACTCGGTAACATAAGCTCACTGTAATTTTCCTGATTGTGCCAGGTAGGGTTATTGTATGATGAGGTTTCTCTGCAAAATGTTTTAGATATGACAGCAGATTGGACCACAGAAGAAAGACAGATGCTAAGGAATAAGGTAACGTCCTTAATAACGAAGTTCATAATTTTTCTTATTCAACCCAAAAACTTAAACTGTCGAGTGCTGTCCCCGAAATGGTTTTTGTTTTTATTAAATCTCTAAGAAGTCCCATAAGTTAATTTGTTACTATCTGAAAGCTTCAGCTTATATATCAAGGATGTTTATTAATTATGCTAGATGTCTATATACTGACCGTTTGAGTTTTTCTGGCAGGTTCCTAGAATCGGTCTGAAGACACCATTTCGAGACGGATTGCTGAAGTATGTTGCTGAAGATGTTCTAAAGTTGGCGAAGGTAAACCTGTCCTAATTTATGTTTTTGCTGTTAGTCTGTTACCATCAATGTTGTTAAGCACATTTGTGTATCCTACAGGACGGCCTGGACAGAAGAGGCTTTAAGGAATCAGGATTTTTGAACGAGGTAGCTGAGGTGGTTAGAACAGGTAAATGATTTATAGGGGTATATACTCATTTCTGATGCATCTTCCCACACCCTGCCCCATGGCCACAGGGCACCCCTTTCCATTTTCATTCCCTTACTCGTTTCAGTTAGATTCAAACCTTCATAATTTAGATTTTAGACCTTTGTGGCCCCTTGTTTGAAGTAAGAGATTGTCTTCAATGCGGTGGCATCTGAAATCAAGTTATTCAAAATTATGCAATTTTACGCCAGAATTTCAATCGTGTTCTTATATAATCAGACCCGAATTTTATGCCTTTATGACAATTTGAAGTGGATTTTCTTTAGTAAGACATGTTCATGGTATCAAAAGGCATTTTGTTTTGTTACTATCATGGATAAATTTTTCTTCGTGCTGGCAGGTGTCACGCCAGCTGAGAAGCTTTTGGAATTGTATCATGGAAAGTGGGAACAATCTGTAGATCCTGTATTCGAGGAATTGCTATATTGAGGTGTATTCAACTACTTCTCGACATTTCAGCGGAAGGATAATTGTGTGTAAACCTTTGGTTGTCTCTGTTGTGAGCTTTAGTTGATGATTACATAGGAAATAATCTGATGTATTTTTTGCCTTGAGGCTTCTCATGTAATTTTCATTGAAAACACAATCTGATCAAACTGGTGTACAATTTATGCCATAATTTTGAAAATCTCATTAGCTTAATCATCTTATCAGAAGCGGCAACAGATTAATGGTTTGTAGTGGTTATCAATTTTGCTAGGACTTTCTTTCTCTGGCTCCCTAGTTCTAGACTCAGACTAATTGAAATTCGCATCACAAACCTTTTTTAATTTATTAATTTGTGTCTAGTTATATTATTATTGAAAATGCTTGTGGTACATCACCTCTCTCGTAACACTTCACATTAATATAAGGTAACAGAATTAGATAGTAAGTAGTTAGATATTCTAGTAGAACAAGATGTAATTAAACAATGAAATCATCGTATTCGTAAATGTGGGTGAATAGTATTATTTTATTATTATTATTTTTTTGTAATTCAGTATTTCTCTTCTTAAATCTTATTCTATGCTCTGTTGGAAGGATACATCTTAACCAACTAAAAAAAAATATCAGCTTCATTTTGCAACGACTGATTTAAAGCCACCCAACATGTGATGTCGGTTGATATTTCACCTCTAGCGCATTTCCTTGTACAAGCAATTCTTACTTGAAAGACAGATCTTGAACTATTTGACATAGAAGAAGCACTAGGTTTACGAGTACGAGTTTCTGAATGGAACCCTTGAGAAAGTGAACGTTAACGGCCCAAATGCATCTGATTGGATACTGAAGGGATGTGGGTGGTTGCTGTGGAATGAACATTTTATCTCAAGTATGGGTTCACTATAATTAAAAGTTGAAAGTCTACCTAACTTACATCAGCCAATCACTTGAAATGAAAATCATTTATTCAATAGCCTAAGTCGATAGCTAAATCAGTGACATCAAGGTCACCGCTACCTATATCGAACCTTTGCTGTTCACTAGCTAGTAAATATCTAGCATTCATCATCACATTAACTACGCGGTGATTTTGGAGTAATTGTACATTTACATTTTATTTCATATATGTTTACCATAAAATTACATATATAATGCATGCCAGCTACATATTTATCTCTATATTATAAATCAGTAAAAGTGATAAATTTTCTATCATATTCTCTTTTTCATATAATCACATGTCATTATTTAACTTTTTTCTCATCTTTTCTCTCATTTATGCTTCTATTTTCATAAGATGATATTTCTCTTTATCTCTTTAATTATCTCTTCAATAATTATTTCATTAATTAACCAGATTTTTTCCTCTTTAATTATCTTCAATCAAATTTCAAATTTCAAGTTTGTTATTTTCTAATTAATTTCAATGTAAAAGAATTAATACCACTTCTAAAATTAAAACTAAATATTCTTTAATTTAAAAAAAAGAAAAACTAAGCGTACCCATGCAATTACTTAATACTTAACATTTTATATAAATTTACATGTAATCTAATAGTCTTGTTACACACACTTTCTTATTTCTTATTTGTAGATATAATTCTTTTCGTTTAGAAAAATAATCATCCTACACCTCTTTTAGAGGTGTAGGTACTGTACACACCCTTTTTAAGGATGTGTGATTAAGAAAGAGAAAATAATAAAAAAAATAAGTATAGTAAATGATATTAGATGAGGTATGAAAAAGAATGTATGCAATGTTTGTGGTAAAAACATAAGTGTTGTTTCGTTTATATAAATGCCTATCCAAAGGGCCAGCCCTAATTCTCTCCTCCCCTTTTGGTGTTTTCTCTCCTCATTATGGTATTGTGGTTCCATCTTTTGGGTGTTTGTTTAATGAGAGTTGTTGATCTAATCCTTTGGTTGTAGCGCTTTTCGTTTTCGTTCTTGTTTTTTTAATATTTTCTTTAATAAAACTATCTAAATCTTTTAGATCTATTATCTTTGAGGAAAACTTGAATAGGTTAGTTTTGAGTTTCTCATATATGTTTCATGTTATGATATATATAAAATTTCTAATTTTAATTTTCTTAAATAAATTTCATGTTTTAACCTTATATAATAGTAAAATTTTTAGATTTATTGAGATAAGAAATGTGATACTCTTTTCATACTGCAGCACATTATGTGTTGGTTTATATAGTAAAATATGCGTTATCATCAATAATATATAAATCAGGAGTAAAGTTACAAATCATAGATTAATTTTGAGTAAAGATTGTATCTTTTTTATACTTCTTAATTAATTTATTGATTTTATTGAAATTATAAGTGTTGCTGGCTTTTGATTGAATGAATCTACAATTTATTGTGTTTATATATATATATATATATAAAAAGACCTATCTCATAAATTAAAATAAGAAAAAAGATAAAGAAAAAATTTGGTAAACGATCTTTCCATCAGATGCAGCTCTCCCATAAATACTTACCGGTGAATGGGCAATATTATGGTTTTTGACGCCTTTACCCACGAGTGCATGAGAACGAGGAGATTATTTTAATTAATTTCTTCAAAGGAACACCAACTTAGGATTCCCACACCAATAGCCAACTACTGCTTCGTTGGATGTGAAAATAGTTGCCTTGAGAAAAAGACAAGTTGCCAGGGAATTCATGGCCCTAATAATTGAATTCATATTCTCTGTCAAGATAGTGATTCACTGAGAAATTTTTACCTAAATCATGGGTATCATAGTTGGATGCAGTAGGTTAATTAAGACTTAATATTTTTTTTAATTTTTATAAAATTAATTATGTAACACAATTATTTATAAAAATATTTAATCATAATTAACTTAATACACTCAACTAAATATCCATAATTTAGGTAAGAATTTCTCATGATTCACTGAGGCCTTATATGACTAGGAATATACACAATTTCATTTCTGGTGAGTGACTAAGAATTATTAATTGCTTTCCACCTAAAATTTACATGGCTCAGCTCTGCTTGTGTGTTTGAATCTATTTTGGCAGAGGTGATATGGATAATATACTTGTCAAAACATCATCCAGAAGCAAGCGTGTGAACAACCTATAAACAGAACCTTTAGCAGAAAAACAACCGAAGCTAGTTTTTTTTTTCTAACATATTTCGATGGTTGTCCAGTAAATAAGGTGAAAATTAGTTGTCCAATCACTGTGGAAAAACTTGGTGACCAAACCAGGAAATGGACAATTTTGGAATATCATTGACAGATGGGATATCAAGTGGTAGGAAGAACTGATAATTCAGATAGCTAGCTAGCATAAAGGCTATAAAAACAATCATGCAACTCGTTGTCACCTTCCATATCCAGCTCATTAGTCTCCTTGGAGTTTGACATGGCCTCCTCCCAACAAGCCCACATGAACTTATTAATTGAACTTGTATCATTTTTTTTTTTTTTCCATTTGACAGAAAGAGAAGTACCAATAGTTTGATCAACGTTGTCATCTTATCCCCTCTTGCATTGCATCTACAAAAGGCCATCCATTCCCTCCCTCCCATTCATTCCATCTTGTACCCCATCTAATTCAATGCTACAATTCTGAAGCTTTTGTTGAATAATTTTTTTCCTTTGATTTTTTTTTTTCATAGCATCAAGGGCACTCCTTCAAAATGAGAGAAATCCTCCACATTCAAGCCGGTCAATGCGGCAACCAAATTGGAGGCAAGTTTTGGGAGGTTATGTGTAATGAACATGGGATAGATGCCACTGGAAATTATGAAGGCAACTCCCACCTTCAACTTGAGAGGGTTAACGTGTATTACAATGAAGCAAGTGGTGGACGCTATGTTCCTAGAGCTGTGCTGATGGACCTTGAACCAGGGACCATGGACAGCTTGCGTTCTGGTCCTTATGGAAAAATCTTTAGACCTGATAACTTCGTGTTTGGGCAGAATGGAGCTGGAAACAACTGGGCTAAAGGGCATTACACCGAGGGAGCAGAGCTTATCGATTCTGTTCTTGATGTTGTTCGCAAAGAAGCTGAGAACTGTGATTGCTTGCAAGGTAAAGTACTTAGTTTCATTGATTAATTCAAGTTCTCATTGAATTAAGAAATGTTATGATGCATGTCCATGCATTGAGATTTGTTATGCTTATGCACAACAATACCTAGTCATGGTTCAGAAACCAGGTCCAAATTCTTCAATATGTTAAAGCTGTGAATTTTTTAAAATTTATGTTATGTATGATAATATCATTTCTAGTTATTACATGGTTGCAGGCTTCCAAATTTGTCATTCACTGGGAGGTGGAACTGGGTCTGGAATGGGGACCCTGCTGATCTCAAAGATCAGAGAGGAGTATCCTGATAGGATGATGTTGACTTTCTCAGTGTTCCCTTCCCCTAAGGTCTCTGACACTGTGGTTGAACCCTATAATGCCACCCTCTCTGTTCATCAACTAGTTGAGAATGCGGACGAATGCATGGTACTTGACAACGAGGCACTCTATGATATCTGTTTCCGAACCCTCAAGCTCACAAATCCAAGTTGTAAGTGTCGTCACTCCTCACCCTTGATTTCTGTACATATTTTCCTATGTCAGTCATGTAGACAAATAGAGTGCACTTAGTGTGCAACATTTTCCACATTGAGATAATGTGAGCATTAAAATTTAAAGGGAAATTCTTACACGTTAGTATGTAATATTGAATATGTGACAAAACTATAACATTAAAAATATAATTAAAGTATGTGACAATGATAAATTATAAAATTAATGTAGCACATATTTAATAGTTTTTCTCACGTAATTCCTGAGAATTTCTCAAATTTAAAAAAGATAGATTTGATTGTCTAACAAATTAAGTGGTTCATTAAATTTTTTCCAATAATTGGAACATTTTGCACTTGATTAACGATGAGTAAGAATATAAATAGAAATTGGTGTAACATACTTTACCTACTTGTCTTGTCTAACATATATGGTATGGGACTAACGTGTAGTTGGTGATCTCAACCACTTGATCTCAACAACGATGAGTGGTGTCACATGTTGCCTTCGCTTTCCTGGCCAACTAAACTCTGATCTTCGCAAACTAGCAGTCAACCTCATCCCTTTCCCACGCCTACACTTCTTCATGGTGGGTTTTGCTCCCTTAACATCTAGTGGCTCCCAACAATACCGAGCCCTCACCATTCCCGAGCTTACACAACAAATGTGGGATGCGAAAAACATGATGTGTGCCGCAGACCCAAGACATGGCAGGTACCTCACAGCCTCAGCCATGTTCCGTGGCAAAATGAGCACCAAGGAAGTGGATGAACAGATGATAAATGTTCAGAACAAAAACTCATCCTACTTTGTGGAATGGATTCCAAACAATGTAAAATCAAGTGTTTGTGATATCCCACCAACTGGGTTATCCATGTCATCCACGTTCATGGGGAACTCTACATCAATTCAAGAAATGTTTAGACGTGTTTCGGAGCAATTCACGGTCATGTTTAAGAGAAAGGCTTTCTTACATTGGTACACTGGAGAGGGCATGGATGAGATGGAGTTCACTGAGGCTGAGAGTAATATGAATGACTTGGTGGCTGAGTACCAACAGTATCAAGAGGCCGCAACAATGGAAGATGACGAGGTCGATGAAGAGGAAGAAGAAGCTGCATGAGCATATGACATGAAGATGGAGGAGGTCACTTTTGTCTTTTGGGCCATGGTAATTGTTGGTAAACTCAAAACTGTGTATATGGAATTTGGTTGTGGCAAGGGGAAGGGAAGGAGGTGTTTTAAGTTTTATATTTATTTGGGTTGGCTTGTCGTCTTTTTTGTTTTAGATGTTGAAAAGGTAAATATATATGGACTATCCATCCTCATATAAACAGTGCATGCCTTCTCTGTTTCTGTGAATTTCCTTTAGGAGGGAAGGGTGTCATGGTTGTCTTGTCTATCCGGATTTGCGTTCTGTTCTGCTTTTTCATATATATATATATATATATATATATATATATATATATATATATATATATATATTCTTTTGGGCTAATTGTTATGAGTTTTGTTTGTTAATGTCATCTGGTTTGAAGTATATATACTTGCGCTTTGGAACTTTGAAGTAAACTTAAAATCTGTGGCTTTTCCTTCGTATGTCCGTGTTTATTTTGGTATAATCACAAATCTATATTGATATGTTTTTGCCATTCATTCACTTGTCGTTCTAATGTTACCGCTCAGACCTAATCTGGGAGTTTGTGCTGGGTTACTAACCCTGACACGAGCCCGTTTCCATAAACTTTTTTTTTTATTATAAAAAGTATTTATTTTTTTTAAAATACTTCAATATGTATTTATGTATATTTAGATGCCATTTAAAAAATAAAAATAAAAATAATAAAATCATTTAATTTTAAAATTAATAATTTTTTTATTCTAAAAAAGTAGAAAGAGAAGTAATTTTTAATTATAATTTTATGAAAATTTTATTAAAATAAACATTTCTTAAATATTATATCTAAATGTAAAATAATTTATTTTAATAAAAAAGATATATAAAAAACACTTTTTATATAAGTGTATCAAACGAACCATGAATGTGAAATCCATCGGTTACTCAAGTAAGTAACTGACTGCGCTTGTTTTTATCTGGCAAAGTCGAACAGCTACACATGATCAAACACGAGAAAGTCCAAAGAAATATAGCAAAAAAGATTAAAAGAATTTAGGTGGTTGCTATGGTGTAAATAAAAAATGTGTATCACCAGTAGTATTTCATAATTTTTTAATAATGTTTTAACACATAAATATATAAGTCAAAATCATAAATTCATGTCACAAGAGTGTTTTATAAATTTTTATTTATTAGAATCTCTCTAAATTTTTTTACAAATTTATAAAACATAATATATGATATTCTTTTATATAATTATAATTCAAAAATAAATATCAAATTCTTGATATACTCTCCTAAATAAATCTATTTACTTAGCCATCATAAATTAAACAACCCTAAATCCTCAAATTGAAAGGATAAATTGATTACACTATAAATTTTTTATTAAATAAGATGTTTAATAAAAATGTACCACGAACTTTTTATAATTTTGAAAATAAACTTTTTTTATTGATGAGTTATGAGATGTTCATTGACTTTAAATAAAATGAAAATGAGATGCTCGTTAATGCTACACGTCATGTACTTCCTAATAAAAGTGTTTTAATTTTTTTGAATAATTAGTTAAGTACACAACAAATTATAACAAAGTTCGTAATGCAATCAGTTTATTCTTTCAATTTAAGGATTTAAGGTTATTTGATTTTTGAGGCTTAGGTAAATAAATTTATTTGGGAGGGTATATCAAAAATTTTATATTTATTTTTAAATTATAATTATATAAAAGAGTATCATATATTTTATTTTATAAATTTGCAAAAAATCCTCAAAGAAAGTCCAACAAATAAAAATTTATAAAATATTCCAGTAACATAAATTTATAACTTTAACTTATATACTTATGTGTTAAAACATAATTAAAAGATTGTGAAATACCATTAGTTAAATCGTAATTAAAAGATTGTGAAATAGCATTAGTGGCACATTTTTTTTGTCGCATCCGATCAACCACCAAGAATTTATTATATGCAAAATCAATACAACATACAAAACGGCCTATTTCCTGTGAATCCGACTTTTCTCCAATTGTTGAACTTTCAGCAGTTGGAATTTGGACCATTTATTTTTCATCCAATAATATAATTTTTTTTTAATATTAAATTAATATTTTTATTAAATTAATATTTTTTAATATTAAATAAAAAAAATAAATGATCCAATTATTCCTGGAGGCTACTGACCTCCAACAACTAGAGAGAAGCTGGATCCATTTCGTGCCGACATGTCAGTCATAATCCAATTGCTCTGTACATAAAATTACAAGCACAAAAACAGCATCCGCTATTCACCCAACTAATGCAGAGATAAACAGACAAATGAGTCATTTACAAACAATCTCTATCAAAGTGCCTTAAATTCTTCCCATATTTTTGTACTAGCATAGGTGACTAAACTGAAATAGGGGAACCCTTCTGCAAATGAATACTGTAAATTTCTGCATAGGCTCTAATCTGTGCGCAAGAATGCTTCATGACAATCAATTAACCAGTCAAGCACAAGGAAATACAAACCACTCTCTATGCTATGCAACATAACTTTCCCAAACATGGAGACACCGACATGTGTTCTATGTAAGTCATCTTCAAGAACAGGAAAAGAAGATTTGGCTAATGACCTCAACTACTTTGTGTTCTTCTTATTTTCAAGTACAGAACCCTCTTTAAGTGCCATTTGGGCCTCATTCTCCCTGCCCAGTGCAAAAAGAGCCACAGCTTGTAAATAGGATGCAATATACCAGAAAAGGGGTTGTGCTTGCAGTGCATCATTAAGTGCTTTCTCTGGCATATCGCTCATGAGATAAGATAGACTACAACGTGCATAAACTGTCGGAGAAACCACGGTTCCAATTTCAATGAACTGCATTGCACATGAAATCATCAGCTGCACGTCATAATTGCTCCAATATAAAGTGTATTTTAATATAATACACACACACCAAAAAAAAAAGTGTGTTTGAATGTAACCTATTGACAAACAGAATCCATAAGATTACTACATATTTTTCTTTCCTTTCCATCTAGGCTGTAAGGTTATAAAATATAGTTTTGGTTCACTTTTTCACCAATAAATTTAGTTGTATAATACTCCAAAATTCCTTTACGAATTGAGCAAGGAAAATATTTAACATTTTTCTATTATGAAATTAACATCTTAAAACAGATTTATATCCTGTTTATCACGTCCACCAAGCAAGAAGAAGAGGGCAGAAAGTGGTTTTATACTTTTATATACTATCAATATAACCAACTAAAGAGCCATGAACTTACTAACCTGTGTATAGCTTTCAATTGCAGTTTTGAAGTCCTTATGCCGAAAAGCAAAATCACCCTTCTTCGAGTTCAATGTTTCCTGCATCTAACTGGTCCACATTTGGAATGACAGCTGCCAGACAGAAAAATAAATAAATAAATAAGTGGACAATCCAATCTTACTGGAAAACAGGTCAACGATAAAAGAAATCACATTTAACAGAATACAGGTATTCAAACTTCAACAGATAGAGAGCAATTAATTATGCAAAAATGAAATAACAGAAGCAATGATGAATTATTTCAGGCTCAAACATAACCTTGCATTGATTCCACAATCCAGACACACTCAAAAGATTGAAAAACAAGCAAAGAAAAAAGAATGAAAATGAATAACGAAGGACCAAAAGCTTTAAATAATTTATCACAGTTTCTACAATTTATATATCATAAACAAACCTCAGTTGCAGAACCCTCATCATCTTTATACCCAATCTTCTCCATCAACTCATGTATAGCAGTCAAATCCATTCGTAGACAAGCTTCACCAAGCAGAGAAAGGGATAAAGCAGCAGCACCATGTGCTATACCCATCAGCATATGAGAAGGAACCTGGAAACCAATACAATCAAATTTCATTCCAGCTTACTAAAATATGATTTCAATTCTCAGAAAAGACCAAAGCCAATTGGTTACAATTGAATAGAGAAAGATAAGTAAATAAAAATCATGTGCAACTAGTCCTAGATAAACCAGTCTTCAAGCATTCTTCAATAGTTCAATTGGTTACTCTCATTCAAAGTATGAAGTTCAGCAATCCTTATGTATCAGAAAAAATATGTTGAACCCCTTCTAAGACAACTAACCTTGGAATCCTTTTGTAGAGGTATTAAAGCAGTGACCAATGACTTAGGATTAGGACGCTCTTGTGGTTCAGATTGCAAACATCGCGAGGCCAGACGCTCTAATTCAGTCCCCTCATCATTTGAAAATTGTCCTTCTAAACAAGAGTCTGTTAGCATCTGAAGATTCCTGTCCCTAATCAGGTCAAGTGCCTGAAAAATTATGCAAGTACATGTTAGATGTACAACTAAATCAAGATCAGTACTAAAAGCTCTCAATCAAATAAACTACCATATTCAATCACGAGAGTCTCGTGTTTGAAAACAAAAAAGGGTGGCAATTTAATATTATCAACAGGATAAAACTTACATACTTTTAACTAGATAAAGGGGAAGAAGACGTTGATTTAAGAAAGAAAAAAAAAAAAAAAAAAAAAAGAGCTGAAATACAGTCAGAAGATAGACAAAACAAGAGGTATGCATTTTTCACATTACAAGGAAGAAATGCAAGCATGCACTGTTGACTACATGAACGTTCAAGGAAAATGATCTAGATGATCATTGTCATTTTGTCAGCATGTTCAACAAACCATACCATTCTCAAGATTCCCATACTCTTCAATCTTGTTTCCCTTTTTCTCTTACACTTTCTTTTGGGGGGTGGGGGAGCGGGGTTGATAGGTTGAGAACTTAATGTCTTTGGAGCATATGTGTGTACACTATCATCTAACAGGACACACTATGCTTGGTTTGCATAACCTTTTTATCAAGGAAAAAACTTACATGGCTTGGCGAATATGTTTTCCACTGAGAAGGTCAAGCAAAAGCGTCCCAAAGCTGTAAGTTACACTTTCTGGAGAAACTCTACCTGTATAACATGTGACGTCAAACCGTTTATGACAAGATAAAACAGGGCCATGGCACTGTTAGTTCCTGCCGAACATGGTCAAAGATCATCGACATCAATGTTACAGGATCCTCTTAATCTTTCCAACTTATATAATTTTTTGAGAATGGGAAGGGGGGGGGGGGGGGGGAGGATAAAATGATAGGATAGTTGCACAAAATGAAAGGTATGGGATCTTCTTAATCTTTCCAACTTATATAATTGTTTGTTAGCCACAAGAATCAACCACAAATGACAAGGAACACTTCAACCATATGAACTATAAATTTTGTGCCAGGTAAAAAAGAGGTAGAAGAAAATAAAGATAAAAGCAACCACTACTAAGGCTCACTTTCCATCTCTAGGAATTCTGCATAGGAAGCCTTATGCAGTTATGCTTTAAGAAACAAAGAATAGTATGCCAGTTGAACAGATTCATGAGAAAGCAAAACCACAATCTCCATAGACATTTCTAACTTTTATACTACAGTCTACTTTTCTCAGTTTCACAGTTCAATACCCTTTATGTTGGCAAAAACTATATGAAAAGGGAGAAGGACCAGAAACTAAGTGAGGAGAGAAGAAAAACCAATTAGTATATGTAAACATTCATAAGCATATATATGGTACTGAAGTTCAATCGGCAAGCACAGACATAGAAGGTCTTATAATATAAATTTGTGATTTGAAACATATTTCTTGTTTAAGAAGGTACCTTTCCTCAGATACTTTGGTGGAGTAAATGCCAGGTTTGTACTATAACTTTTCCCATCTCGACTGTTTTTCATCAGACCAAAGCATGAAAGCCTAGGATCGCCTTCCTGAACATGTGAGAACAAAAATGAGGATAGTCAACACTTATTATTCGGGGCTTAGAACAATAAAGTTTATGACAGCTCCTTCAACCCACTGCTGCATGTCCTTTCCAGCTTTTCTTGATTCGTAATCAGGTATATTGCCACTTACTCTCCATCCTACTGTTACCCGTCCTAACGGCAATGGAATACTAAAAAATGATCAATTTTCATATAGGTCTTATAGCTATCTTTCTATTGGATATACTGCAATAGAGGTGATTCCTAAGTCCACTAATATGTTATTTGTGTAGAAAACATGATTCATTTTCAGTTTTCTTTATTTTCAATTTTGACAGGCATCCGGGAAACTTTTGCTATATGTAAATAATTTTAGAAGTACCTGGCCAATAAATGCATTTGGGCTTGGATCTTAAGCAACTTAGATCTTATTTTGTCTTAATTTGATGTATTCATCTTACTTAAACCGTGAAGAATTAGGCGTGAGTCCAAATCCTAATATGATGAATAATATAAACTCTATTTTTATGCTGTAATGCTTTATCCTAGGATTAGTAATGTTTTATGCCTAAAGATATACTTGGCGCAAATCCTATGTTATGGCGCTTCTTCTCTTAAGTCTGATTCATTTTCTTTAATGTGACTCCCTACCCAGACTAATTTTCTCCAGCAGACATCTTTATAAACTCTTGCTCCTAAGACTCTTCACTCATTCTTGATTGAATCTACCCCCAAAACCTTTCCAACTCCGTACCTAATTTTAATGCTACAGTTCCAACAATGTAAGATCCCTCCCCCAAAATGGTTCTTAATCACATCATATTAGTTGCAAATCACCCTTCCCTTAACAAACCATGAATGAACATATATTCTGCAGCCTATCCATCCAGAAACCTAGTTCTAGCCTTTAAAAAGCTGAAATTTGATTCCCTATAAATTATCCTATATCACCATACCCCTCTCGTTTACAAATTTGTTCAAATTATTTTTATTCTTCACAATATCTGTTTTTATTCACACAATTCCCTTAAACACATGCACAAATAATGCCTTAAATATAATTTTATTTACCAATGGCTCTATTCTTTTCTTTTGCTCATCAAAATCTTGGTTTGAGCATGATTTCACATTTTTTGATAGTTCTACTCTTTTTGGCACTGATAGCTCTCAGTTCGTTCTGTTAATAAGAATTATATGATTACTGGGTATTTCTTAATTATAAATCTTGGTGCTCATTGACTTTCTAAATCATTTCCAGTTCTGCAAAATATAGTAGATTTGAGCAAATATTAACTCATCGACTTGTTAAGAAAGTAAGTTATCAATATTACATAATATTTATTAACGTTTATACAACTTTCCAATATAGCATTAAATCAATTGCATACTTAATAGAGTTTTGCCAATTGTAACACAGCTTTCCAGGATGGTATCAACTTGATTGTGTAATGAATATCACTTCATAAAGACTAATAACATATCTGTGTATCCTTTTAGCACTCTCCACCAATAGTTACCTTGACCTTGAGCAATGTTGATCACAACATAGATAAACAAAATGAGCTTACATTATCAAAAAGAACTCTATAAGCATTTAGATCATGATATAGCGCACGTCCTTTGCTGGTACAGTATTCTAGAGCTTGGGCAAGGTGTAAAGTAGTTTGATGCTAATGGACTCAAACACTCAAAGATATCCTAAAAAGCAAAATTCATTTATCAGTGTTTATAACCACATTTAGCATAATTTCACAATAAACATCCAAAGATAATTCTAAATCAGAAACTTAGCTAAATGTCAACAATTGAACACATATGGAGTCCAATTTGATCAAACAAAAGTCATTTAAGAACTGAAATTATCAACAGATCATAAAGCAACTCTCAGTCGCATAGCATGACCTTTAATTGAACATGCCCCATATCTCACACTGAATTACATTAACATATGATTTTAGGAACTAGGAACGACTTCAGTTAACAAAGATTATTTTCATTACCCAGAAACTTTAGCATCAAGAAAACAATCCCCACCCCTAAGCTGGTTCTGTCTGTGTGGTGCTAAGTAATGAGGGTAGAATCGTAAGTCAAGATTTCATAATTGAGTGTAATGATGATGACTACCCAAAGAGTAGAACAAGAATGATAATTCAACATTACAGCTAATTAATGATAGCAAACGTTTTAATGGCGTATCCAACAATAAAACCAAGTCTGAAACATTAATTTGCGTAAAATGCATCAGTTTATTCTATTAGAAAATAATACCGTATATTCAGTCACTATCTTCAAGGCATAATTTTCGGGATTGCTCTCCATCAGATAACTAATTTGTTATATATTATTCCCTTATTTATTGTACATATCAGCTAATCAAATCAAGAATATCAATGACAGATGTAAACGAGACATTATAGGCATTAGTTTAAGACACGTGAACTTTATGTAATTTGTATACATTTGGTATCTATTCAGTGGAATGAGATACATATTCTTTCTACCATATTCTTGTTATGGTATCAGAGCCATCACGATGCTTATGAGAACGTGTGAAGCAAAAATTTTCCATGGCAGAAATGTCGAAAAAAACCAAAACAGAGAAGAAAATTGATTTGGTGAAAAAGAACCCTTCACCATATGATCTTAACTCGAGTGATAATCCAGGAAACCTGATTATTCAGGTTCAACTGAAAGGGGAGAATTATGACGAGTGGTCTAGAGCTTTGCGTACTTCTTTCCGTGCAAGATGCAAATGGGGGTTCGTGGAAGGAAACATCCCACAACCAAAGAAAGATTCTCCTGAATTGGAAGACTGGTGGACAGTGCAATCCATGTTGGTCTCATGGGTACTAAACATGATAGAACCAAGCTTGCATTCTACCATTTCATATCAAGAGAACGTGAAAGACTTGTGGGAGGACATTAAGGAGCATTTTTCAGTAGTGAATGGACCAAGGATTTAACAGATAAAGGCAGAACTGGCAGAGTGTCGACAAACAAAGATGAGCATGGTAACATACTATGGAAAATTGAAAAGCTTATGGGATGAATTGGCAAATTATCAGCAAATTCCTCTCTGCACTTGTGGAGGATGCAAGTGTGATGTTGGGAGCAAGATGGAGAAATAGCGAGAAGAAGAGAAAGTTCATCAGTTCTTGATGGGTCTAGATGATACTTTGTACGGTACGGTCCGCTCTAACCTTCTTGCAACTGATCATGGCCTACATTAAATAGAGTGTATGCCACTTTGGTGCAAGAAGAAAGAGTGAGAACCATATCTCGGGAAAAGGAGGAACGAGGAGAAGTTGTTGGGTTCTCTACACAGGCTCGTGGAAGAACTAAAGGACTTGCTGAAACAAAAGACAAAAATATGGTGTGTTCAAACTGTAATCAAACAGGTCATAAAGCTGAAAATTGTTTCCAGTTGATCAGTTACCCTGAATGGTGGGGAGATCGGTCACGAGGTGAAGAGAAAGCCAATGGGCGAGGAAGAGGACGGCAACGAGGAGGAGCCGCACCTAGTAGAGGCTGAAATGGGGGTGTTCGAGCCAATGCAACCCACACTAATGGGGAAACCAATGCTGCATCGACTAATGCAAATAATGCACTAACTGGACTAAGTACTGAACAGTGACGAACACTAGTGGATTTTTTGAATAGCCAAAAAGGGAACGTAAATGACAAAATGACAGGTAAACATAGCTCGTGGATTGTTAACACAGGTGCTTCCAGCCACATGACTGGGAACTTGAAATTCTTGCATGGGCTGAGAGAAATAACAGGATGTCCAGTTGGACTTCCAGATGGAAAACAAGTGTTAGCCACTAAATAAGGGACAACAATACTTGATGGAGGATTGAAAATTGAGAATGTGCGTTATGTGCCAAAATTGAACTGCAATTTGATATCTATCTCTCAATTGATTGATGAAACAAATTGTGTTGTTCATTTCACTAATACCTTATGTGTTATACAAGACTGCACTTCGAAGATGCTGATGGAGCAGGTGAACGAAGAGATGGGCTTTATTTTTTCAAAGGTATCCGAAGTGAGAAGGCACACAAGGCTAGTGGAATCTGTCAGTTTAATCTATGGCATCAACTCATGGGACATCCATCTTTAAGGACTATTCAATTAGTTTCCAATATAAGTTGTGAAAAAAGTGAGTTGAAGAATAAAGCATGTGATGTATGTTTTCGGGCTAAACAAACTAGGGATGTTTTTCCATTGAGTACTCATAATTCTACTAGTAGTTTTGATTTAATTCATTACGATCTGTGGGGACCTTATCGGACTCCCTCTTCTTGTGGTGCATTATATTTTTTGACAATAATAGATGATTTTTCTCATGCCATATGGATTTATCTATTGGTTGATAAAAGGGAAATGTCACGTACATTGATAAATTTCTTTGCCTTAGTAGAAAGATAGTTTGATAAGCAGGTTAAGATGATGCGCAGTGATAATAGGACTAAATTTACATGTTTGAAAATTTATTTTCATGAACATGGAATCTTGTTTCAAACTTCTTGTCCTAGAACACCGCAACAGAATGGAAGAGTAGAAAGAAAACATCGGCACATTCTTAATGTTGCTCGTGCTCTACGTTTTCAAGGTAGCCTTCCTATTTCTTTTTGGGGTGAGTGTGTCTTGACTGCTAGATATTTAATTAATCGCACACCCACTCCAGTGCTACATGAGATGTTGCATGGTCAAGCTCCCTCGTATGATCATTTGAAGGTTTTTGGATGTTTGTGTTATGCTCATAACCTGGGAAAAACAAGTGATAAGTTTACCAGTCGAAGCCGAAAATATATTTTTTGTTAGATATCCTTATGGTAAAAAGGGTTGGAAATTATTTGATTTAGATACTCAACGTTATTTTGTGTCACGTGATGTTGAATTTTTTGAGACAGAATTTCCTTTTGCTCATACAAGCGAGGAAGGGAATGTTTCATCTGTGGATTCACCCGTAGTGTTTCCCTTGTTGGTTGGTGACAATGATAGCGAGTCTCATGATCAAATTGACACAGAAGAAGGAGTAGGCCCATCCAGCGGTGTTGATATGGGTCCTAACGTAAGGGGGGTACTAATGACTCAGACAATGAGGCAAATGAAGATTCAAATAATCCTTCTCTCAATCCTCCTACATCAGAATCAGTTGCTCACGACTTTGTGGAGGAGTTGGGAAGAGGTCACCACATCAGGATGCCCTCAGTCAAGTTACGTGACTATGTGACTTATACTGTGTAGAAGTTAAGCCCATCTCCTAGTTCGCCCTCATCACAGCATATTTCTGGTGCTCCTTATCCCTTAACACATTACATAAATTGTGACAATTTCTCTATAAAGCATCGCAGGTTCATTGCTGCTCTCATTATGGAACGTGAACTAGACTATTTTTTTGAGGCAGTGAAAGATGCTAAATGGAGACTTGCAATGCAACAAGAACTTGAAGCACTGGAAAGTAATGGGACCTGGACTCTACAACCCTTGCCGGATGGGAAGAAACCTCTTGGTTGTAAGTGGGTGCATAGGATTAAGCATAACTCCGATGGCACCATAGAAAGATACAAGGCGTGGTTGGTCATTCTTGGGAATCATCAAGTAAAAGGAGTTGACTATACTGAGATGTTCACCTCTGTTGTTAAAATGGTCACTGTTCGTCTTGTTCTTGCCATCGCAGCAGCAAATAAGTAGGAAATTCATCAAATAGACGTCCATAATGCTTTCCTCCATGATGATCTCCATGAAGATGTTTACATGAAGTTGCCCCTAGGCTTTCGCACGTCTCAACCAGGCCTAGTTTACAAGTTGCGCAAATCATTGTATGGTTTGAAGCAAACCCCTCGATGTTGGTTTGCCAAACTATCATTTGCCTTGACGAATTTTGGGTTTCAGCAATCATGCTCTGACCACTCACTCTTTACCCTTGTTATTCATGGAGTGCAAATAGTAGTGTTGGTGTATGTGGATAATTTGATCGTGTGTGAGAATGACTCCACTGCAATCCAAAGATTTAAAACATATCTCAACAAGTGTTTTCACATGAAAGATTTGGGGACCTTAAAGTATTTTCTTGGTGTAGAAGTTGTAAGGAATCCGAGTGGGATATTCTTATGCCAATGCAAATATGCCTTGGACATAATTCAAGAAGCGGGTTTACTTGGTGCCAAGCCCGTGTCCACACCTCTTGAGCAGAACCATCGGCTTAGTCTCGCCACTGGGCATCTTCTTGATCAACTTAATCGTTATCGACGTCTAGTTAGTCGTTTTATCTACTTGTGTTTCACCAGACCAGAGCTATCTTATTGTGTTCACCTCTTGTCACAATTCATGCAGCAACCTCGCGAGGAACATTGGAATGCAGCTCTTCGAATTGTTAAATACCTAAAAGGAAGTCCTGGCCAAGGCATAATTCTCAGTAATACGGCTAACTTTCAGCTGCATGGATGGTGTGATTCTGATTGGATAGGCTGCCCTTTAACCCGATGCTCAACCATTGGCTGGTTTGTGTTCTTGGGTCACTCTCCTATCTCTTGGAAAACCAAGAAATAACACACTGTCTCTCGTTCCTCAGTTGAAGTAGAATACCACTCTATGGCTACTACCACCTGCAAACTTAAGTGGCTTAAGAGTTTACTATCTGAACTTGGCATATTACATAAAGGTCCTATGCGCCTTAATTGTGACAATCAAGCAGCTTTGCACATTGCCAAAAATTTAGTTTTTCATGAACGCACAAAGCATATCGAAGTGGATTATCACTTTATTCGTAATAAGGTACTTCAAGGTTATGTTCAGCCATCTTATGTCCCTACGTATGAACAATTAGCCAATATTTTTACCAAAGCATTGGGACGACATCAGTTTCAGACTTTGCTTGGCAAGTTGGGCATTCATAATCCTCACGCACCACCTTGAGGGGGGTAATACCGTATATTCAGTCACTATCTTCAAGGCATAATCTTCAGGATTGTTCTCCATCAGATAACTAATTTGTTATATATTATTCCCTTATTTATTGTACATATCAGCTAATCAAATCAAGGATATCAATGACAGATGTAAATAAGACATTATAGCCATTAGTTTAGGACTCATGAATCTTATGTAATTTGTATATATTTGGTATCTGTTCAATGGAGTGAGATAACACAAAATGAAGCATTCGTCACTGAATGCTGAAACCAACCAATGAGTTAAAACTTGTTTTGCGTAATCAAAGATCAGAGAGTGAATTAGAAGCATTCGTTGAGTACCTTAATAAGCCGAGCAATTCCCCAATTCAGTTAAACGGCACAGAACGTGAAAGGAATTTTTTTTTCTTCCTTCTAGTTTTACTTTAATTCTGATTTTGATTAGATTTAGACATATTTATCTATAATTTTATAATTAAATCCTTAAGTTCAAATCAAATGATGGTCAATGGACACGAAAAAAGCAAGTTGAGTCCAATTCACTGGTCATGCCTTCTATAATTTTGTTGGAAATTAAGGTACGAGGGTCGAAGTCTCGTATTGATAAAGAATGAGTAAGTTAAAAGTTATATAAGTAAAAAAATTATAAATTTAATGCTTTAAAATTTTGGGTTAAGATGTGGTATCAAGTTCATTTATATGGTTTTTCACTTAATTTCGATTTTTGGGTTTTTCCTATGACCCAACAACTGGTATCAAAGTTGATGGTTTGACTTGGACAGGTATTAGTATGGTTGATAGATCCATGTGAAGAGTCCCTTGAAAGGCATCAATGGACCATAAAGGTAGATCCATAAAAGTATCGGTACTCAAGCTGATAAGAGAACAGAGAATAGAGAAATTGTAGAAAACGTGATGATGATTATGTCATCTAGACCTTTTATTGCTCTTCTCTTGTCTCCTCGGGTCAGACAAGACATATATTAACACAAAGGTAGTAATATGTCTTGTAAACTGAACAAACAGAGAAATGTCACATTTTGTGGCTTGAAAACCCAACTGACATAGTGTTTGGCCTAATTTCTCAAACCAGGCTCTCGGGGCCTGCTTGAGGCCATATAGTGCTTTATTAAGCTTGCAACTAGAGCACCATTTTCCTGTGCATATCCTTCTGGTTGTCACATAAACACTTCTTTTTTTAGCTCCCAATTAAGAAAAGCCTTATTCACATCAACTTGGTGAATTGGCCAACCTAAGGACAGTGCAATTGTTAGCACCACTCTGACAGCAACAGGCTTAACTATTGGACTGAAGGTCTCGGTGAAATCAAAGCCTTCTCTTTGGTGAAATCCCTAAGCTACTATACGTGCTTTGTACTTTTGCATTGTACCATCAAGATTTCTTTTTATGCGAAATATCCACTTGCAGCCTATAGGACTTCTCTGAGGTGGTAAAGACATTAATGTCCAAGTTTGATTCTTCATTAGAGCCTGATATTCTTAATCCATTGCTGCCTTCCACTCAGGGATGGACAAGGCTTCTTGTAATGTTGTAGGTTCAGTAGTAGTAAGATAGACTTTTGGTTATAGATGCCTACTTTACCTCTTGTAAGCATAGGATGAGTATTAGTAGTTGCAGTAGCAATACTATCAAGAATAGACACAGGTATAGAAGAAAAATTGGTAGGCATTGATGCTGATGAATGAGATGGACATGCTGCTGTAGATGAAGCTAAACCAGGAGTTCTTGTACTAAAAACCCTGTAGGTGACATATTATGACTGTGATCAGGATTATTAATAATTGGAAAAGTGCAGTGTTGGTTAGCTTCACTTAGTACATGCTGAGATTTGCTAATAGTAACAATAGGAAGTAGGGGAGGATAAGGAACTGAAAAAGGTGACTGACTAAGTGAAGAAATTGGTTGAGACAAGAAATGAGGAGTTACTTTGAAAGGAAAAACATTTTCATCAAAAACAACATGTCTGGAGATGAAAATTTTACCAGAGGGAGATAAACACCTATAACCTTTATGAAAAGGTGAGTAGCCTAGGAAGACACATTGTTGGGACCAAAAGTCCATTTTATGTTTATTGTAGGGCTTAAGGTGAGGAAAACAGGAGCAACCAAAAACTCTAAGAAATGAATAGTCAGGTGTATGATCAAAAAGAGACTCAAGTAGAGATTCGAGACCAAGTATTGGAGTTGGTAGCCTATTTATAACATAAGTTGCTGTGGAAAAAGTTTCAACCCAATACTTGTGAGGAACACCAGATTCAGCTAGAAGTGTGAGACCAAGTTTTGAAGCATGTTTGTGTTTCCTTTCTACTACCCCATTTTGTTCATGTGTGTGTGAATAGTTGAATCTATGAATAATACTCCAATTAGTGAGTTGTTTAGTGAATACACAGTATTCTTTAGCATTGTCTGTTTATAACACTTTCATTTTTGCATCTAGTTACAATTCAGCAAGTGCTTTGAATTTGAGAAAAGCAGAAAATGCCTCAAATTTATGAGTTAAAAAATAAATCCAGTTGAATCTTGAGAAGACATCAATAAACACAATGCAATATTGATGGCCAGAAGCATAAAGAAGTGGGGATGATCCCCAAATATCAGAATATACAAGTTGTAATGGTGCTGTGTAAACAGACTCAGATATAGGAAAAGGCATATAGTGTAATTTGCTAATGCAACAGGCTGAACAAAGCATAGAATCTGTTTTATTATCAGTAAATGGTATTTTACAAGAAGATAGAACATGTTGTACAATTTTCATAGAAGCATGCCCTAATTTGGAATACCAAAGTGAAAATGAAACTTTACCAAAAGGAGCAACTACACTAGGTGTGTCTTTTACAAAAACATAAGGTACACAATATGCTGAAGAAAAATTAGGTGACTTGAGCTTCAAGTTGTCAAACACATACAGACCATTACTAAGTGTTCTTTGCAAAAGGATCTGTTTGGACACTTGTGATTTAACCAAACAACAATTAGCATGAAATTCAAAGAACACATTGTTATCTTTGGCAAATTATGATACACTAATCAATTTTTTAGTGAGGTGAGGCATATGTAATAAATTGGATAAATACAAATTTGAATTGGGAAGAACTGAACTAAGAGAGTTACTAGCAATGTTAGTATGACCAATGTCATGGATAGCCAAACCTGCTTCATTACCAAGGTACACCATATCCTGTCCAGCATAATTCTGTTTCACTACAAGATTGTTAATATCTGGTGTGAAATATGCAGTAGCTCCAAAATCAACATACCAGGAGGAATCAAAAGAAGATGGTGCAGTGGGATGCACAGTAGGTTTAGAGGACTCGAGTGTGGCAAAATAAGCTCTAACTTGTCTTGAAGATTGACCTGAGGAGGAAGAATGAAGAGGACTTGAACTTGGATTTGATAGGTTCTGATCAAACCTATGCCAGCAAGACCAGGCATCATGTCTAAACTTGTCACAGAGCTAACACTTGGGGCGATCAGCATTAAATTGTGAGTAATTACCACTACCAGAACTAACATATGACTATCTGCCACCACGACCAAAGCCTCTACCACCACGACTACGGTTGCGAAAGAACCCTCTTCCTCTTCCTCTACTGAACTATGAGGGAGCTTGTGTCATATCTGCTTGCAAGATTCCAAAACCACTTCCAGAGAATTCTGTGGTCCAGCTATGTCTCTCTAAGCGTTCCTCTTGAGCCATCAACAATGCTTCTACTTCCATAATAGTGTAAGGTTCAGATCTAGACAAAATTGAAGTAAAAAAGTCATCATATTCCTCGGGAAGACCATTAAGAATGGCATCAAGGTGATTAACAGTATCAATTGGAGCTCCAACTGCTGCAAGAACATCCACAATTTTCTTAACTTGTAAAAGATACTCAGAGATAGAGGAACCTCCCTTTCTCACGCTTCTTAGCTGAACCTTGAGTTGTTTCACCTTCGCTCTGGTTTGAGCAGAAAAAAATGTCTTAAGCTGCTGCCAGATCTGGTAAGAATTTTCACATCCTACCATGCGAACAGTTAGAGATTCAGACATTGATGCAAGAAGCCATGACATGAGAATTTGATCTTGATGTTCCCAATTGAGAAACTCTTCACTCTGAATATCTCTTCGAGCATTGTCTTCTGAATCAAATTCTTGTGGAACTGCTTTAGCACCTTGGATAAATTTCTGAAGCTTAAACCCCTTGATGGTTGCAAGAATCTGTTGCTTCCATAGAAGAAAATCGTTTGCATCCAGTTTGAAAGAAACTGTATTTGAAAAGGTATGTAAAATGAATCTTGACGACGAAGCATGAGAAAGATCAGATGTATGAGATGAATCAGAAGCCATGGATGAACCTTGAGTCTCTAATACCACCCATTGCTTCTTGATATCCTTTCTTTTTATTATAGCTAAATACAAGCCTAAAATGAAAAACCATTGCTACCACTACCTTAGGGAGTAGAAAGAGCTTAATAATTATGTTGGGAATTATGTTTGAATAAGTGTAGGGGTGATTACTATGTTTTTATTCAAAAAAAAAAAAGAAAAAGAAAAAAGAAGAAGAAGAAAAAGAAAAGAAAAGAAAAGATTGGACCAATTGACTAAATTTGATCCCAATAATACACACATGCCTGATGTACTCCTCCTGTCATCAAGATCTGAGCCCCAGTCAAAATCTGAGTATGCTGTGATGTCTTGATTAGGTGACTTGCTTAGATGCAATCCATAGCCAAGAGTTCCTGCTAAATACCTTAGTATTCTCCTCACAGCCTTCCAATGAGACTTTAGAGGATTATGCATAAACTGACACACTTTATTCACACTAAATGCTATTTTTGGTCTGGTGATAATTGCATATTGCAACCCTCTAACAATTGATCTATACAGTGAAGTATCTGTCACAACTTTTGTCCCATCAACAGTAAGTTTGAAGCTAGTTGCCATAAGAGTCCTCATAGGCTTAGCATATGGCATATTGGCTTTAGTCAGCAAGTCTGTAATGTATTTGTCTTGGCATAGTAGAATACCACCTCTAGAAGTGGGTTTAGCCTCTATTACCAAAAAGTGATGCAGCTTGCCTAAGTCTTTTAAGGCAAAAGCTGAATTTAACAATGAAATGAGCGTGGATACAGCTTGTTGGGAATTGCTAGTAAAAATGACCCTGTGTGTTTTCCTTCCATTGGCATAACTTTTTTAACAAAATGATAATATATTTCAATTCAAAAACAAATATAATTAATTACTAAAACATTGAGAATTTTCTAATGTTTATATAAAAAAAATTTGGAAGATCATGTAATAATCCTACACGAATCAAAATTTACATTCTGAAATCATTAATAATTAATAATATCATTAAATGCATGTTAATTTAATAATAATAATAATAATAATAATAATCATGATGGTGAAATAAAAAAAAGTAACAATATTATATTGAATTTTTAAAAAGAAAATAATGAAACTGATAGATAAGTTAAAAAAAGGTCAAAAAATAAGAGTGCAATTAATTGTTGGTAAGAAAAATATATATAAACGACAAATTTGTCTTGAAAAGTAAAGAAATAATTTTTAATAAAATCAAATATTAAGTAAGCAATATTATATAGAAAAATTATATTCACAAGTAAAAAAATAATAAAAAACTAAATATAAAATATTTGTGTAACATACGAGATAAAATAATTAATGTCTACTTAAAATATTTTGCTTTTCATTTTTCTTATTTTTTCTCCATTCAAATACATCCCTAGTATTTTAAGTATATGTGGTCTTTAAATAATTAGTAACGAACTTATCAAAAAATTATAAATTCAATTATAAATAGTTGTCATTATCAAAAGCTGTTTGTCTCAATTAATTAAGTCTTATAGCCAAATTAAGGTTCCAAAATGCTTGTTTTATTTGCAAGCTAACACTTTTTTTCTTTTAAAAAAATGTGTGGGTTTTTTTAATGAATAAACCTATCAAATTTTTAGGTTAAATCTTCAATATATCAACTCATATTTGTTTAGACTTCTTAATTTAGCTTATTTTTACAATCAGCATTGCCATATGTCACCAATTAACTTTCATGAATTAAATGCATCACGAAGAGATGCATATGAGATCAATTTAATGTCTCTTAGGTTTTTTACTTAAATTTCTTTAAATATTAAAACTTATCTTAATTATATGTTATTATCTGTTTTCTCATTTAATTTATTTTAAATTAAAATTTAAATGAAAGAAACCTATCTATAAAAAATATAACAAGTTTTCACTTTTGCATATGGATCAAGGTTGGGTAAAAAATATAACTATTATAATTTTTTTTAAATGACAAAAAGCAAAATATTTCTCTCACTTATTGAATCACAAACAGTTGGTACTTGGTGATATATGGGACTGACATGTGTGAGTGTTGCACAGGCCACAGTGGGTGATCTCAACAACAATGAGTGGAGCAACATGTTGCCTTCACTTCCCTGGCCAACTCAACTCTGATCTCCGCAAACTAGCCGTCAACCACGACCCTTTCTCACACCTACACTTCTTTGTGGTGGGTTTTGCTCCCTTAACATCCCGTGGCTCCCAACAATACCAAGCCCTCACCATTCCTGAGCTTACACAACAGATGTGGGATGCCAAAAACATGATGTGTGCCGCAGACCCAAGACACTGATGGCAGGTACCTCGCAGACTCGGCTATGTTCGGTGGCAAAATAAGCACTAACGAAGTGGATGAACAGATGATATCCACGTTCATGGGGAACTCTACGTCAATCCAAGAGATGTTTAGGCGTACGTGTTCAAGAGAAAGGCTTTCTTACATTGGTACACTGGAGAGGGCATGGATGAGATGGAGTTCACTGAGGCTGAGAGTAATATGAATGAATTGGTGGCTGAGTACCAACAGTATCAAGAGGCCGCGGCAATGGAAGACGGCAAGGTTGATGAGGAGGAAGGGGAAGCTGCATGAGAATATGACATGAGGATGAGGAGAGGAGGTCACTTTTGGGCCATGGTAATTGGTAAACTCAAAACTGTGTATATGGAAATTGGTTATGGCATGGGGAAGGGTATGGAGGTTCTAAGTTTTATATTTATATGGGTTGGCTTGTCGTCTTCTTTTGCTTTGAATGTTGAAAGGTAGATTTATGGACCATCCATCCACATATACAGTGCTTGAGTTCTCTGATTCTGTATTTCCTTTAGGAGGGAAGGGTGTCATGGTTGTCTTGTCTATCCGGATTTGGGTTCTGTTCTGCTTTTTCATTTTTTTTTTATTTCTTTTGGGCTAATTGTCATGAGTTTTGTTTGTTAATGTCGTCTGGTTTGAGGTATATATATACTTGCACTTTGGAACTTCGAAGTAAACTCAAATTCTATGGCATTTCCTCCATATGACCGTATTTATTTTGGTATGTGTTTCGTACAGATATACATTGATATGTGTTTGGCGTTCATTCACTTGTTCTGATGTTACGGTTCGAATATCAGTGGATGTGAAACCCAATGGTTGCTCAAGTAAGGAACTGCCTGCTCTTGTTTTTATCTGGGAAAGTCAACAGCTACAGATGATCAAATGAAACAAACACGAGAGAATCCAGAGAAAATAGCAAAAAAGATTAAAAGAATTTATTTTTATGCAAAATCAATCAATACAGCATACAAATATGGCCTATTTCCAGTCGACATGGCAGCTCGGGTGTTCAATGAGTTAGTTGGATCCATTCAGCGGCGTTTTTAGATTCGATTTGTTCATCAAAGCAATAAGTTGGGTTGACTTGAAGTGATTTTTTTCTCAACCCAACTAGACCTGTTTAAGAGTGAATTGAGTTGAGTCGAATTCATATATCTGATATATATGTTTTTAAAAATTATTAAAAAAAATTAAAATATAAAATATAACAAATTAATATCATAAATATTAATATCAAATATAATAAGTTTTAATATAACAAATTAACATTATAAGTTTTAATTTTAAGCATAATAAATCTTAATTTAACAAATTAACATCATAAATCTTAATCGGCCTTACTCAAACATAATAGATTTCAATCTCAAATAAATTAAATACCATAAGTCAATAAGTACATAACAAATTAATAATTAACAAGCCTTACGAAGTCTGAAATAAACTAAACAAAACTAATTATAACTCAAATAACAAATTAGTCTAACCAATTGAAGTCAGTGTTATCACATATGTCATATGTATTGACATAATTATTGATTTCATTCTCTATTTTTTTATATACTTCTTATCATTTAAATGACATTTTATTAAAAAAAAAATATAGATGGGTCGAATTTATGCGAGTTAGACGTCTTTCAAATTGCTACTTGACCCATACACTGCAGATTAAAATATTTTTTAACTCAATCAAACTCAACCCAATCCGTATTTGATGGGATTAGGTTGACTCGAAACACTCGAGTTTGCTTGTTGATCCAAACACGGGACACCCCTAATGGCAGTCATAACCCAATTGCTCTGTACATAAAATTACAAGCACAACAACAGCATTTGATATTCCAACAAATGCAGAGATAAACAGACAAATGTGTCATTTACATTAACTACGAACCAGTCATGCACCAAGAAGTACAAACCACTCTCTATTCTGTGACATAATTTTCCGAAAAGGAGCTGGAGATTTGGCAAACGACCTCAACTACTTTGTGTTCTTATTTTCAAGTGCAGAACCCTCTTTAAGTGCCACTTGGGCCTCATTCTCCCTGCACAGTGCAAAAAGAGCCACAGCTTGTAAATAGGATGCAATGTACCAGAAAAGGGATATTACTTGTGCCTGCAATGCATCATTAAGTGCTTCCTCTGGCATATCGCTCATGAGATAAGATAGACTACGACGTGCATAAACTGTCGGAGAAACCACGGTTCCAATTTCAATGAACTGTATTGCACACGAATCATCAGCTGCACGTCGTAATTGCTCCAATATAACGTGTATTTGAATATAACTCATTAAAAAGCAGAATCCATAAGATTATTCACTATATCTTTTTCTTTTCTTTCCATCTTGGCTGTAAGGTTATAAAACACAGTTCTCATTTACTTCTTCACCAATAAATTTAGTTGTATAATACTCCAAAATTCCTTTCCGAATTGAGCAAGGAAATTTTTTAACATTTTTCTATTGTGAAATTAACGTCTTAAAACAGATTTATATCCTATTATTACGTCCAGCAAGCAAGAAGAAGAAAGCAGAAAGTGGTTTTATACTATTAAAATTATTCAATATAAAGCCATAAACTTTCTAACCTGTGTGTAGCTTTCAATTGCAGTTTTAAAGTCCTTTTGCCGAAAAGCAGCATCACCCTTCATCTTCGAGCTCAATGTTTCCCGCATCTGGCTGGTCCACATTTGGAATGACAGCTGTCAGACAGAAAAAAAATTAGAAAACAAGTGTATAACCCAATCTAACTAGAAAACAGGTCAACGATAAAAGAAATCACATTAACAGAATATAGGTATACAAACTTCAACAGATAGAGGACAATTAATTATGCAAAAATGAAATAACAGAAGCAATGATGAATTATTTCAGGCTCAAACATAACCTTGCATTGACTCCACAATCCAGACACATACTCAAAAGATTGAAAAACAAAGAAAGAAAAAAGAATGAAAATGAATAAAAAAGGACCAAAAGCTTTAAATAATTTATCACAGCTTCTACAATTCATATATCACAAACAAACCTCAGTTGCAGTACCCTCATCACCTTTATACCCAATCTTCTCCATCACCTCATGTATAGCAGTCAAATCCATTCGTAGACAAGCCTCACCAAGTGGAGAAAGGGATAAAGCAGCAGCACCATGTGGTATACCCATCAGCACATGAGAAGGAACCTGGAAAACATTGCGATAAAATTTCATTCCAGCTTACTAAAATATGGTTTCAATTCTCAGCAAAGACCAAAGCCAATGGCTTGAGAATATAAACTGCTGATGATGACAACTGAATAGAGAAACATAAGTAAATAAAAAATATGTACACCCAGTCCTAGAAAAACCAGACTTCAAGCATTCTTACTCTCATTCAAAGTATGACGTTCAGCAATCCTTATGTATCAGAAAACATATGTTGAACCACTATCAAGACAACTAACCTTGGAATCCTTTTGTAGATGTGTTAAAGCAGTAACCAATGACTTAGGATTAGGACGCTCTTGTGGTTCAGATTGTAAACATTGCGAGGCCAGACGCACTAATTCTGTCCCCTCATCATTTGAAAATTGTCCTTCTAAACAAGAGTCTGTTAGCATCTGAAGATTCCTGTCCCTAATTAGGTCAAGTGCCTGAAAAATTATGCAAGTAAATATTAGATGTACAACTAAATCAAAATCAGTACTGAATGCTCTCAAGCAAATAAACTACCATATTCAATCACGAGATTCTAGTGTTTGAGAACAAAAAAAAGGTAACAATTTAATATTATCAACAGGCTAAAGCTAACATAGTTTTAGCTAGATAAAGGGGAAGAAGATATTGATTTAAAAAAAGAAAAAAAAGAAGAAGCTGAATTACAGTCAGAACATAGACAAAACAAGAGGTATGCATTTTTCACATTACAAGGAAGAAATGCAAGCATGCACTATTGACTATGTGAATGTTCAAGGAAGAAGATCTAGATGATCATTGTCGCTTTGTCAGAATGTTCAACAAACCATACCATTGTCAAGATGCCCATACTCTTCAATCTCGTTTCCCTTTCTCTTAGGCTTTCTTTTTTTGGGGGGGGGGGTTTATAGTTTGAGAACATAATGTCTTTGGAGCATATGTGTGTAAAATATCATCTAATAGGGCACACTAAGCTTGGTTTGCATAAGCTTTTTATTAAGGAAAACAACTTACACGGCTTGGAGGAATATGTTTTCCACTGAGAAGGTCAAGCAAAAGCGTCCCAAAGCTATAAGTTACACTTTCTGGAGAAACTATACCTGTATAACCAGGGGAAAGGAAGGAAGACACATTGTCATCTTATATTTTATAATTAGGAGATAAGATAGAAACAAATATAGTGATCATTGAGTCATCATGTCTCAGTTTTTTTTTTGGGGTGGGGGATGTTGGTAAGAACAATAGACTTCAGTCACATTAAGTAATATGCCATAACATATGACATCAAACCATTTATGACAAGATAAAACAGGGCCGTGGCAATATTAGTTCCTGCCAAACATGGTCAAAGATCATCAACATCAATGCGAAGAGGAACCACCACAGAAATAACATTCTACGATTAGTAGCTTAGAAAGAGAAAACATGAAAGCATTAATCTAAGAACAAAATTTACGCGAGCAGAAGATAACTATTATGATCTAAGACTAACATAATATCACAATCAAGAGTCATATCCAGTTAGCCACAAGAATCAACCACAAATGATAAGGAACACTTCAACCATATGAACTATAAATTTTGAGCCAAGTTGAACAGCTTAAGCTTTTGGATCAAGTGGTTCTTTAATAAAAGTGGAAAAGAAGAGGTAGAAGAAAATAAAGTTAAAAGAAACCACAACTAAGGCTCACTTTGCATCTCTAGAAATTCTGCATAGAAAGCCTTATGCAATTATGCCTTAAGCCAGAAAGAATAATATGCCAGTTGAATAGATTCATGAGAAAGCAAAACCCCAATCTCCATAAACATTTCGACTATTTATACTGCAGTCTACTTTTCTCAGTTTCACAGCTCAATACCCTTTATGTTGGCAAAAACTACATGAAAAGGGAGGAGGACCAGAAACAATTGTGAGGAGAGAAGAAAACTCGATTAGTATATGTAAAAATTCATAAGCATGTGTACGGTACTGAAGTTCAATCTGCAAGCACAGACATAGAAGGTCAAATAATATAAATTTGTGATTTGAAACATATTTCTTGTTTAAGGGGGTACCTGTCCTCAGATACTCAGGTGGAGTGAATGCCAGGTTTGTACTATAACTTTTCCCATCTTGACTGTTTTTCATCAGACCAAAGCATGAAAGCCTAGGATTGCCTTCCTGAATAACAAGAACAAAAATAAGGATAGTCAACACCTATTATTCGGGGTTTAGAACAGAAAGTTTCCGACAGTTCCTTCAACCCTCTGTTGCATGTCCTTTCCAGCTCTCCTTGATTCGTAATCAGGTATATTGCCACTTACTCTCCATCCTAGTCTTACCCGCTCCAACGGCAATGGAATACTAAAAAATGGTCAATTTTCGTGTAGGTCTCATAGCTATCTTTCTATTGGATATACTGCAATAGAGGTGATTCTTAGGTCCAATAATATGTTATTTGTGTAGAAAACATGATTCGTTTCAGCTTTCTTTATTTTCAATTTGACAGGCATCTTGGAAACTTTTGCAATATTCAAATTATTTATAAGTACCTGGTCAACAAATGCATTTGGACTTGGATATTCTGCAACTTAGATCTTTTTTTGTCTTAATTTGATGTATTTACCTTACTTAAACCGTGAAGAATTAGGAGTGAGTCCAAATCCTAATATGATTAGTAATGTAAACTTTATTTTTATGCTGTAATGCTTTATCCTAGGATTAGTAATGTTTTATGCCTAAAAGATATACTTGGGGCGAATCCTATGTTATGGCTCTTCTTCTCTTAAATCTGATCCATTTTCTTCAATGTGACTCCCTACCCAGATTAATTTTCTCCAGCTGACATCTTTATAAACTCTTGCTCCAAAGATCCTAATTCATTCTTGATTGAATCTACCCCCAAAACCTTTCAAACTCCATACCTAATTTTACAGCTATAATTCCAGCAATGAAAGACCCCTCCCCCAAAATGATTCTTAATCACATCAAATTAGTTGCAAATCACCCTTACCTTAACACACCATGAATTAATATATATTGTGCGGCCAATCCATCCTAAAAACCTAGTAGTAGCGTTTAAAAAAACTAAAATTTGTCCTGTATTACTATGCCACTCTAGTTTACAAATTTGTTCAAATTATTTTTATTCCTCTTCATAATATCCGTTTTTACTCATACAATACAATCCCCTGAAACACACACACAAAATGGTGCCATACATAGAATTTTATTTACCAATGGTTCTATTCTTTTATTTTGGCCATCAAAGTCTTGGTTTGAACATGATTTCACAAGTTTTGTATAGTTCTACACTTTTTGGCACTGATAGCTCTTAGTTTGAATGTTTGATATGTTAATAAGAAAAGTCTTGTTCTACAATTAGTCAATTACTGGGTGCTCATTGACTTTTGAAATCATTTCCAGTTCCGCAAAATATAGTACATTTGAGCAAATATTAACTCATCGACTTGTTAAGGGAAGTAAGTTATCAATATTACATAATATTATTAACGTTCATACAACTTTCCAATATAGCATTAAATCAATTGGATACTTAATAGGATTTTGCCAATTGTAACACAGCTTTCCAGGATGACATTAATTTGATTGTGTATTGAATATCACTTCATAAAGACTATTAACATATCTATGTATCTTTTAAGCACCCCCCATCAATAGTTACCTTAAACTTGAGCAATGGTGATCACAAAATAGATAAACAGAATGAGCTTACATTATCAAAAAGAACTCTGTAAGCATTTAGATCATGATATAGCACACGTCCTTTGCTGGTACAGTATTCTAGAGCTTGGGCAAGGTGTAAAGCAACTCTCAGTCGCATTGTCCATTTCATGGGCTGAGCTTCCCCTAAATAATCATGTAAACATGTGTTAAATAAAAAGTCACTTAACTGTATTCAATAGAATGATAGAAACAAAGAATCATAACTACAGATCACTATATAGCATCGAAAGAATACAAAGAGTGATAGCAACAAATTTTCTTCAATTTAAAACAAAACTCTGGGGCAAACAAGAGCCATCTGCAGCTTCATTTGAGTCACCTTTCTCAAATTTAGCCACAATCACAATAGCAGCAACAAAATATAAGAACAAGAAACCAATCATTTGGCATCAGCATCGGCACTATCACATGTGACTTCTGTGACTGGTTTTCACAGCTTGCATAAAAATGTCAGGCCATATATTCAACAAATTCAAAAGGGTGAAAAGCACTACTTAAATATAATATGAATATCTTAGAAATCCATCCACGGAATCCTTGTCAGAAAGCCAAAACAATCACAACGGATTGGACTGCATCAAACCAACCAGTATCTGCTGGGAATTTGCAAAAATGATTACCTAATGAAATCAATTGCTTTTGGCCACTGCTTGGATAAGAGTTGTATTTAAAATAAGGGTGGGACTATTTGCACTCCCAATTGCCTATACACACTCCTCACTATCAAAATTTAATTGCAATTTTCTAAACTTCCGTTAATTAAATAATTTTTTATTCAAGTCAAACCTTAATTACTTATATTCCCATTTGGAAATTACTATTAAAAGTAAATAGTGATGAGTGTGAATAAGCAATTAAGAGTTTTAATAGCCCCACCCTTAAAAAAAAACCAAGTAAATGCAAAAGCTAGCACAGGGAAACTGAATTAGTTGCCAGTTTTGTACTTACAATGGAATAAGTGCTTTGCCAAAGTATCGTTGGGCATATATTCTGCAACAAGTAGCCTGTCATCACCTTCACAGCAACATCCAAGCAGATTTGCCAATCTTTGGTTCCTTAGCTGACCAACAGCCCAGGCTTCTTCCTGGGAAAGAGGGGGGGGGGGGGGGGAGAAGCCACTTAATGAGCTAATAATGAAAAGCCATTTTTGTCAAAATGGTGAAAATGCTTTAATTGGCACTATATGTATATGTCTTAGATGAATAATCACGTCGTAGTCAAAAGAAAATTAGGTTGGTATTTATGTCTTGTTCTTTACTAATTTAATTAATTCATTATTAAGCTGTACATACTGTTTAAGCTATATGTCCAGAAGTTCCCAGACGAAAGTTCAAAGATAGCGTTAGAAACTTTTTAACAAAATATCTATCATTATTTTGATAGATCTTGCACATTAAATAATAAAATATCTATCACATACGAAAATATTACATACCAATGGAAAAAGATTAAAAAGGAAAAAAAAAATACAGATGTCAAAAAGGCCATTCATGATGCAGGAGGTATCTAACCATGTAAAGCACACTTAAGTTGGATTGTCTAATAATTATTTATCCTAGATAAAGAAATGCAAATGTGTAAAGACAACAGAGACATGCGTACAAAAGAAAAGTTAATTTCAGCCATTCCCCAACATCCATAGGACCGCCATGTGTCCTCAGCGGATCAAGAGTAAGGCAAAACCAATGAGAGATGATGATATTACTTAGCAAAATGCGGAAGAGTACAAGAAAGCCCAAGATGAGCACTTATATCAAATCTACAAAGTGTTAGCACATGAATGACATATGCTTACCAAAAATTGCCGGGCATCTGGCCAGGCAGATCTATGGAACCGTTTGACAGCAATTTGCATTTGATTAGCAAGTTTCCCTTTATAAACCACGTTTGAAGCCCTTTCTCCATGCTCAGAAACTATATTTTCTACTGCAAAACCGGAGGTAGCCTTCCAAAGTTCATCAAACGTGTATTCATGAAATTGTGGCAAGTTATTGTCAATGGCGCCACTTTTGTCTTCATTTTCTGAACAGGAAACATAAACTCAGCAATTGCAATCACTTTCGTAGCAGCAAGTACCAAAAAAGAGGCACAAGTCAATCACCTACCATCAATGTGGTCCTTGGAAACTGGATCATGTTGCCTTCCACCCCAGCAGCATGCTAAGAACATAGAAAAGTCACAACCCATCCCAATCCTAGAATTCAATGGCAAATACAAGTTAGTCCAATCCAATCCAGACACTTCAAATTTATCACAAAGTTCCTTTTGCTTAGTTAAAACCATAGCGTTAACTTACTCACACTGAATTACCTTAAGATAAGTTAGGAAGGGCTTCAGTTAACAAATAAAACAAGAACGGGGGTAGAATCACGAATCAATAATTCAAAATTTGAGTGTAATGATGATAACTACCGAAAGAGTGTAACAAGAACGACAATTCAGAATTACAGGTAATGATAGCAAACCTTTTAATGGCGAATCCAACAATCAAATTAGCTCCGAAACATTAATTTGGATTGGGTAAAATGCTTCAGTTTACTCTGTAATTATAACACAAAATGAAGCATGCGTCACTGAATACTGGAACCAAGGAATGAATCAAAGATCAGAGAGTGAATTTTGAATGATAAAAGCGATGGCAAGCATTCATTGACTGAGTACCTCAAGAAGCCGAGCAATTCCTTGATTCAGTTAAACGGCAAAAAAAGTGAAAGGAATTTCTTCGTTTCTTCGTTCTGATTTTACTTTAATTTTGATTTTGATTCGATTTAGAGAATCTTATCTATAAATTTATATTTAAATCCTTAAATTCAACGAAATCAAATGACGGGCAGTGGACACCGAAAAAGCAAGTCGAGTCAAATTCAGTGGTCACTGGTCGTCGCCTTCCGTAGTTCAACTTCAATGGGAAACTTGTGAAAGAAGTTTTCATTTCCATTGGTATAACTTTTTTAACAAAAATTCAATTCAAAATTGTTTTAAAATGTTTATTTAATATATTTAATTACTAAATAAATCTTGAGAATTTTAAAATGTTTATTTTTTTATCTTTTGGCAAAATGTTTTAAAAACTGATTGAATCAATGAATCAAAAAGATGAATGATTTTATGGTTAAATTGATTTAATTGATGGCCGAATTGAACAATATTAAAAATATTTTAAAATAAATATAATTACATATTATTAGTATAATAAATATTATTAATATAAAATATTATAAAATCATATTTTAGTATTTTACTTTTACAAATAAAAAATTGATTGAAAGGTTTTAATTAGAAAATGAAGAGAAATATATTTATAAATGAAATCAAATAAAATGAAATAAGGCTGAAATTATGTTGAAATGAAATGAAGTTAAAATATGGTGAATTCTACTATGCAATTTGAGATGTTTTGGTGCATCATGTACCTTTTACTTTTATCTACAATTATAGGTTTTAGTTCTTTTTGACTAGTACGAGTGCATGTTTAGCTCAATTATTGTATTGTTGAAAAAAAATTATTTTAATAGTATTATAATATATTTGATAAAATTAGCTTCAATTTTTATACAAAATTTAATACATTATGAAAGTTTTTTTCATAATATTGAAGATTGAAACTTATGATTCTACTTTATAGATTATCCCTTACATTTATAAATTATTTCTTACACTTTGATATGTAAATACTATTTTGTCCTTAATTAAATAATTTTTTTTATTATTCTATTCCTATTTTAGTAATTTAATGCATAAAAGTGATTCTTTTTTATACCATCTAAATGAAATAGATTAATTTAAAATAGCTTTTCGCTTAATATATCTAAACATAAAATTAATTCAGTTATAATCAATTATAACAAAAACTTTTATACAATAATCAATTATTGAAATATTCAAATTTTCACCATTATTCCAAACACATACTTAATGGCCAATAGCAGAATTTTTTTTTATTTTTTTTTTTACTTTGACAAACTACCACCCCCACCCCTACCACTATTGCCACTACCATCACCACTCTACCACCACCCCATCCCCACCACTATCACCCCTCCCATACTACCACCAACCACTACTGGACCAACCACCAACCACCCACAGAGCTGTCGTCGATCTGATCTGATATGCAGGGCGAGCAAAATGGCAGATACAACATTGTGTATGGCCTTCCAGGAAAGGAACCAAATATGGAGCAACAGATCCACTCCTTTAAGCTCGTCAAAGCTCTCGGCATGTCCTCCGCTGAAGTCCTCATTCCCAAGCAGCGGCCAAGCCCAACACCATCACAAATCGCTCCTAAGATAACTCGTCAAGCTAGTCGCAATTGCAAAACAATCATCGCCAGACGTTGCCCAAATCTGCACACCAGTTGCGAGTCAACCATCACCGCGAATTGTCTGATGCCGCCCACTAGCTGTTGACCACACCGCTACAAAATCTAGTGTCATTGTTAGAACACACCATGTCGTACTAGAGAAAGAAAATGAGCAAGGAGCATTTAGTTGAGAGGAGAGAGAAATGACCACTTTGTAATTTTCTAAACCCTACTTAATAGATTTTTAGTAATTCATATAAGGTATTGATTTATTTTACGATATTAATGAAATATTGAGATAGAAGATGCATCATGTACTCTAAATTTAAGGATACATGATAGAAAGAGTCATTAAAATATAAATATAAATAAAGGAGAGAAAAAGATAGACAAATGAAGTTTGGAGAGTGAAAGTGAAGGAAAGAGCAAATTATTTTAGTAATAAAATATGATAGTTATTATTGGAGTTAACATTTTTCTTAATCTAATGGTCAAAATAGCATCACTAGAAAAAAGTTAAGAATAAAAATGAAAATGAAAGCCGGATGGAGCACGTGAAATGAAAGAACAGAAGGAGGGAGAAAATGTAATTACAAACATGAATTGAATGAATTGTAATGTTGAATATGCATTTAACACGCGTAAATAAATATTAATAATAACAGTAGTAAAAACTATTTTATAATTGTATCGGACATAGATAGGTTAATTTATCCGCGCCCACGAGTCACAAAAAAGGAGACGATAACAAACCACGAAAAGTACGGCCCTGTTCTCGGTTGTAAGAGCTACAACTACAATGCTAAGTCCACAGTATCCGGCCCATAAAGCACGAAGGCGAGATTTTTTCTATTTGGGTGATTCCATTTCATTTTTCCGAGTTTGGGCCTCTCTCACTATATTAATTTACAAACCTAACCTAACCATTATAGTTATTGTTATTATTATTATCTTTCCCACGAAGCTACGCTTTCCACACCCCGACGGCAGAAGAGGAAGCCATTCTATTTCCCTTTTATATAAATAGTTAACACTTAACAGACGCAACAAAAACACAAGAAAAGAAAGAGTGCACTCACTTTATTATCCATCCTCGTTTCCACAACACACAAGACCTTGACTTCAGTTGTGTAGAAGAAAGGTAAGCTGCAACCTCTCTTTGCTATTTCAACTTTGCAACGCTTCCTTTATTTTATCGGCTTTGGCCAAGTGTATGTTGGTGTCCACATTCATGTATTGGCGGTGGTGCTGCTCATAGACATAGTGATAGCGATGGGGAAGGGTAGACCTAGGGCTGTGGAGAAAGGTGTGGTAGGGACAAGTGTTAGTGTTACGTCGTGCGGGTCCTCGAGTATACCATCAGGTCCTGTGTATTACCCAACTGAGGATGAATTCAAGGATCCTTTAGAGTATATTTACAAGATTAGACCTGAGGCTGAGCCTTATGGAATTTGTAAGATTGTGCCACCAAGCACTTGGAAACCCCCTTTTGCTTTGGATCTGGACTCTTTCACCTTCCCCACCAAAACCCAGGCAATTCACAAGCTCCAGGCACGCCCTCCTGCCTCTGACTCCAAGACTTTTGATTTGGAGTACTCTAGGTTTTTGCACGATCACTGTGCCAAGAAGTCCAAGAAGAGGGTCCTGTTTGAGGGGGACGACTTGGACTTGTGCAAGTTGTTCAATGCCGTTAAGCGCTTTGGCGGATATGATAAGGTTGTCAATGGAAAGAAATGGGGGGATGTTGCCCGCTTTGTGAGGCCAGCCGGGAAGATTTCGGACTGTGCCAAGCATGTCTTGTGTCAGTTGTACCGAGAGCATTTGTACGATTACGCGAATTTCTATAATCGGATGAATCAAGGGACAATTAGGAGTTGTAAGAAAGGCGTGCAAGAAGACCGAAAGAGTGATCATGGGCTACAATCTTTGGCTTCGGCATCTAAGAGGCATCACCAGAGTAATGATTGTTTGAAAGTTAAGGATTGTAAAGTTCAGGAGGAAGAACATGATCAGATTTGCGAGCAATGCAAAAGTGGTTTTCATGGGGAAGTTATGCTCTTGTGTGATAGGTGCGATAAGGGCTGGCATATTTATTGTCTTTCCCCGCCATTGAAGCAAATTCCTCCAGGAAACTGGTATTGTTTCAACTGCTTGAATTCTGATAGGGACAGCTTTGGCTTTGTTCCTGGTAAGCATTATTCCTTGGAAGCTTTTAGGCGCATTGCGGACCGGTCAAGGAGGAGATGGTTTGGACCGGGAACTGTTTCAAGGGTGCAAATAGAGAAAAAATTTTGGGAGATCGTAGAGGGGTCCGTTGGTGAGGTTGAGGTTATGTATGGAAATGACTTGGATACGTCTATCTATGGGAGTGGTTTCCCACGCGTAACTGATCAGAAACCACAATCTATTGATGACAAGTTATGGCAAGAATACTCAACTAACCCATGGAATCTTAATAACTTGCCTAAGTTGAAAGGCTCAATGCTTCGAGCTGTTCATCACAATATCACTGGTGTTATGGTACCTTGGTTATATATTGGGATGCTATTATCGTCCTTTTGCTGGCATTTTGAGGATCACTGCTTTTACTCGATGAATTATCTACACTGGTATGCTCTAGTTTTACTTATTTGTGCTGTCCATGTATGATTATCTCTTTTTTATTTGTAAATATATGTTGATTATCAACACCATCAAGGCATCAATTTTTGTTTATTTTTCGATAAAAAAAATCATTTAAAACCTTTTCTTTCAGGAATTATGTGCCTGATTTTTCTTGTAAGTAAATACGATAGTTTAAGGTGATGTAGAGTTGGAATCAGCAATTTATGAAGAAAACGTGTGCAATGAATAAAAACATGATCATAGGAACAAGATTTGGTTGTATTAGGGAAGATTTAACTGTATTAAACTTGTTATTATTTATGTGTACTTCAGAGTGCAGATATTCTTACTAAAGCTTTATCTAATCTTCGATTTTCTGAGTTAAGAGACAAACTCAGGGTGTTTGATCAATTTGCATTGATGCACCCACCCTGAGTTTGAGAGGGAAATGTTAGAGTATATTCAGTTACTGCTTTAGTATGCGATTAGTTAAGTATGGTAGTTATGAAAGTTGTTATTCTGTTAAGAATTACAGTTGTAACTCTATTGGGCGTAGTTTCTAAATACTCTAGAATGATCTAGCACCCTGTATAAAACAGTTGAGATCAGTTTCAGATCTCAGATTTAGTTAATGACAGTTACATTTTCAGATTCTCTCTCTCTCTCTCTCTCATCATTTTCCTTCATTTTCCTTCTCTTTGTCACACTTTCTCAGCAACTATGAAATCTTTCACGGTCCTCCAAATTTTCTTGGTATTGAAGCAATTTCTGAGCATTTGAATTTTTAAGCATGACTTATGGCAACAGGAAGGTGAATCATCTGATCATCAACTGCTACCTTCATTCAACTAATGTTTATGTTTAGTTTTTTAAGTAGCCAAAAAAGAAGAAAGAAACAGATGGTTCTCAATGATATCCTCATATCCACTCTAGTTTCAAATTTTGTCTCAGATAGTTTTCTCCTCCATAAGAAATACATGATTCTTGTTTAATTTTGTATTGGGACTGCTTCTACATTCTAATGTGAAACAATTTCTAATCATTTAGACTATGCTACATTCTTTCTTTTGGAAAGTTCAGAAAGGTCTGGACACTCAACATGGGGCCTTAATTTGCTCAAGCCTTAAATGTGGCTCACAACAGTTATTTGCGAATGGAAGATTTCATGAATTTTGCATTTGTTCTCTCTACTTTCCCTTTATTTTGCTTATCCTTGAACCGTAGTATGGAAACCTCAACTGCTAGCATTTGCAATGTTTTTTGTGATCTTGGATTTTTTAAAAATATATTTGGATTCTAGAGTGCAACATGCCTTCCAAATTTGGTTCTGATTTTTATTTTGTTCTAGGGGAGAGCCAAAGTGCTGGTACAGTGTTCCTGGTAGTGAAGCCAGTGCTTTTGAGAAGGTAGGTCTTGGGTTCTTCTTATATTTATATGCTATTACTTCTACCGATTTTTTTTTTTTTTTATAAATATTATGTATGAAATTGACTTTTAGTTCTGTTTCTTCTTCTAACCATGCACTTGTAGGATTAAAGGTTGCCATAAGAATCTGCCTAGTTTATTTCATTATACTTGCTGTTAAAGCCTATTTATTTACCTGTGTAGCTTTGGTAGTGTGCTTGTACACAGACATGTGCATGCACACAGTAGCTCTGGGTGCACTTGATGTGTGTGCATGACAAGAAAAGTAAAATAATTAAGATAGAAACGTAATATTTTCAAAAGGATTCTACTCATTGAAATCATTTTGTTTTTAATTTAAAAGAAAGAAACTAGTGAAGAGGTGGAATACTAGGAAGATAACCATGACATGGTTGGCCAGTGGCCACCTTTTTCCAAATAATGAATATATGGAAATAGAGTTGTATATACTCTAGAGGGATTTGTTTTTATAATTGCATTGAAGTGATGATTGAAATTCATCATTTGATTTTACATTATTTTGACAGTGATATTGAAATTTCAATTATATAAACAAACTAATACTCGTGAATTGAGATTATTAAATTTTGATAGCCATATTATCAAAATATTTATCATCTAATGGTGTCCTGTGAAATAGAATATAGTTATTCTAAATGTAGAACTATTTTATAGTTTAGGTGTTTATTTTTTTTTGTGATTCAAGTTTTTGGTAGTACTGCCTACATCTCATTTTATGTGCATTTATTTCTCTATTAGATGTTATGTGTTATATCTCTCATATTGAAATCCAACATGTGAAAAAATTTAATTTATTTTGGGGCTATATTTATTTGTATAGTTCAAATATGCTGGTGGTTTTTTAAGTTGTCAATATTAAGGATTTTTTGATAATGAAAGTTCTTACCTATGTGAGTGGACAAATATTTGTTGAAAATGTCAGTAAAATGATCCATTTCCTTGTAGGTGATGAGAAGCAGTCTTCCTGATCTTTTCGATGCACAACCAGATCTGCTTTTTCAGCTTGTTACTATGTTAAACCCATCTGTCTTGCAAGAAAATAAAGTTCCTGTCTACAGCATACTTCAGGTTTCCTGGCTTATTATTGGTGAATTTGTAGTTTGCTCTTGTAAATGCATGATTTCATTGAAATCGTGAAATTAGAAGACAAATGCCTTAGGTTGTTGTTAATGATAATATATGGAAGATTAATAAGCACTCCACAGTAAGTGGACATTTATAATTTAATTTGCTGGAAAATGGTGACTTGCAATTTAAGTTCTCTTACATTGAAATAGCAACTAAAACAGATGCTGTGAGTTTAATTTCAAGTTCATTTGTGGTCCAAACTTATTGCCATATATTAGGAATTTGACTTCTTGAGTGATGACTGATGATAACTCCTTTGCACTGTACCTCCATGCATGTTTTCCAGGAAATCTCTACAGCAGCACTGCTGCTTTTGCTTGTCATTGTCTTCTCTTTGTATATGTTTAATCTTTGACATGCTTCTTTTCATTCTTCTTGTTCTCCAGGAGCCTGGGAATTTTGTTATTACCTTCCCCAGATCTTACCATGGAGGTTTCAATCTTGGTATGCAGTTAAATTTTGTCTCTATCCAAAATTACCAGCTTAAATACAATCTAAAGTATGTCAAGCTTTGTATGACTTGTCTGTGTTCTCAGGTTTAAATTGTGCAGAGGCAGTCAATTTTGCACCTGCTGACTGGCTACCATATGGTGCATTTGGAGCTGATCTCTATCAGCGGTATCATAAAACTGCTGTCTTGTCTCACGAGGAGCTTCTTTGTGTAGTAGCCCAGGTTTGCACATGTTCTGACTTTGTTGCATGCTTTGAAGTAATAATTTCTTGATGAGATTAAAAAGCTAAAAGGGTGTTTTGTTTATTTTCTTGTTTTCATTTTCAATTGATATGTTTTCATTATAATTACAAAAATGACACCTTGTTTTCATTTTGTTTCCTGTTTTCAAATTTTTGTGAAGGAAATGGTGAAAACAAACAAAACAAGAAACTAAATGAAAACAAGGTTGCATTTTTCTAATTATAATGAAAACATATCAATTGAAAATGAAAACAAGAAAATAAACCAAACACCCCCTAATATTTGAGGTATGCAATTTGTGAGTCAAGTCTAGCAAACTAAACCACTCTTGACCTAATTTTTTTTTGTCTTTCTTATACATGCAATAAACAACAGAATACTTTTTCCTTCAAAATAACGTATTGACGGGTTGCTGGAAAAAAATTAATGGCCTTACATGTTTGTTTGTGTGTATGTGTTTTTTTTTTTGTTTCCTGTGTGGAGAAAGCATATGTATTTGTAAGCTGTAATGGGCTCCCAAGAAGGCTGAATGCTTTGCTCAAGCCATAGGGAAACAGCAAAATATGGACTTCTGTTTAATGTAAAGCCTGGTTGGGTAGTTTTACTTGTTTCTGTTGTTTTTAGCCTTTCTTGTTTCAGAGGATTCCTTATCCACCTCCTAGTTTTACTTCAAAACAGACTGCATTAATTCTTTTCATGTTATTGAAGTTTAGTTGTTGACTAGTGATGCTTACTCTTATTTTTGTCAATTCTTGTGCTTATGCCTGCAATATAACATTTGTTGGTTGATTTTCATTATTTTCAGAGTGATGATGTTGATAGCAGAGTGTCTTCTTATTTGAAGAAGGAATTGTTGAGGATATCGGATAAAGAAAAATCTTGGAGAGGGAAACTCTGGAAAAATGGTATCATTAAATCTTCTCGCTTGGCTCCTCGAGCATGTCCCCAATATGTGGGAACTGAAGAGGTAGGGTTTGTTTTTTTAACCTATGGTAACATCAAAATGATTATTCATTATTTCGATCTCTTCTTATCGTATGTACTGGTGTCTTTTACAGGATCCGGCATGCATTATTTGCCAGCAATATCTCTATCTTTCTGCTGTTGTGTGCAGTTGCAGGCCATTGTCTTTTGTTTGTCTGGAGGTAAATGAATGTGATTGTGGTATTGATAATGTGTTTGATTACCATCAAGCATTCATCTTTCACCATTGCATTGATGTCAAAGTCAAAGAAAAAAAGGTTAATCACAACTGTGTATATCCATTTTTGCTGTTGAATCATTCAACTTATTAGATTCAACTTAAGATTGGAGGAACCCAATAGATATATAAGCACCTCTAAGAGGACCACTCACTTGATGTGAGCTCTCTTCAATATTCTGCCTTATGTGCAGTGGGAACATAACAGAAAACCAACCTGTCCCAAGAAAAGACGTTGTGCATTGTGTATGTGTTTGGTTACATCTTATGTAAATGAGGATAGGTAGAGTATATTTCTTGATTCTGTTTGTGCTCTTGCAAAATTTGTACTAGTGCTGATCAGGGAAAAGAATTGTATTATTGCATGACAGATATAAGGATCACTATCATTGTCTGGATTTGCACAAGTAGGATAGTAGACTAAGGGATTACATGCTTGTCTTCTTACTCTTTCCTCCTCCTTTTCCTTTATCTCTCTCTTGAATTGTAACTGAAGTTTGCAACGTCTTTAGTTTGTCTTCTTACTCTTGGATTTTATTTTCCTCCTTCTTTTCCTTTGCCTTCTTACAATTGTACCTAGTGATTGCTTATTCTTTCAAACTTAATTTGGCTTTATAAGCACACACACATGCATGTAATTCCCAAATCACAATCAATTTATGTATCAAGTAGGATTAGGAATTCTAAACCAGATAGAAAGTATTTGTAATGTAGATATTATAGTGGTTGGAAGTCACTTGGACAGAATCATGTTTCTAGGATTTGAATAATCTGGGTTTGGTCCCTTACTGATAGGAGTGTAAACGAGTCGAGCCAAGTCGAGCATTTGAAGCTCAGGCTCGGCTTATGAAAAAAATATGCTACTCAAGCTTGGCTCCTTTATTTAAATGAGCCAAATTTAAAGCTTGGGCTTGACTTGTTTGAAAAATGTGAAGCTTGAGCTTGGTTTGTTTGACTCGATTATAACTTGATTATTTCATTTCCTTTATCAAATTTCTCCTTGAAGTATTTTTTAAATTTATTAATTTAGTATTTGATGGAAGATCAAGTAAAAATAAAAAGAGAGTAAAAGACTCTGAAAATTGGAGTTAGGCTAGTGGTAGATAGGAATATGTAAATTATAATTCTCTAAATAGAATTAAAATTTATTAAGTAATAGTAATATATAAATTATTATATTATTATTAGTATTATTTATACCTTTTCTTATGTAAAATTACAATATTATTATTTACACACTCAAGCTTTTATTGTCAAGCCCATAAAGCTTGAGCTTAGCTCATTTATACAATCAAGCCTAAATTCAAGTTTGAGCTTGTTTGTTTATTTAAACAAACGAGCTTAATCGAGTATTTAATGAGTCAAGTTTAAAGAGAGAAATTTTTATATAAACCTAGTGCACTCAATTTGTGTGCACTAGGCCAATCATAGCAATAACTAAGAGAGTTAAGTAGGATTATTTAGTAATTAACTATGATAGTTATCTCATAATTAATGTTGTGATTGGCCTAGTACACCCAACTTGGGAGCACCAGGTTTATATAAGAATTTCTTGCTCGAATAATTCACGAATAGCTCAACTTATTTACACCCTTACTTGTAGATGGTGTTTTTTCAATGGACTGAATTTAGTTTTCTTTTGTGCAGCACTGGGAACACCTTTGTGAGTGCAAAACTGTTAAACTACGCCTTCTCTATCGTCATTCACTCGCAGAATTGTATGACTTGGCATTTTCTATGGACAAATATACTTCTGAGGACAAAGCTGAGTGTAGAAGTGTAAGAAGGCAGTCTTTGTGTCTGGGTGCTTTGACCAAAAAGGTCATATATATATATATAATTTTCCTTTTTTTCTTTTCCAATTTTACCTAATTATAATCTTGTTTCCAAGAGTTAGAATGTTAGATTTACTTATCTTTCTGCAATCGAAAAATTTAATGTCCTCATGCTTCTATATCTTTGACTGAGCTGCTCTCTTGTAAGTGGTATGTTGTTTTTTTTTATTAAATTTTTTTTTACAAAATTGTCTAACATAATGTTTGTACTATTATGTATAAATAGTCATTTGTGTTTTTAAAATATTTACTACTATCTTCTGAGATTCCTGAATGCATGTAGGTGAAAGGTAGCTCCATTACTTTCACTCAACTTGCTACAAATTGGCTTCTGCGATCTAGTACGATTCTTCAGAGTCCTTTTTCAAGTGATGCATTTGTTACTGCACTAAGGAAAGCTGAACAATTTCTTTGGGCTGGTTCTGAGATGGATTCTGTGAGTTCTACTTGTTGCTTTTGAATGTACTCCTATAAAAAATTCTGTACTGTACTCAACTAAGTTCAGCTTCATTTTGGGATATAGGTTCGGGATATGGTGAAGAATTTGATTGAAGCTCAGAAGTGGGCAGAAGGGATAAGAGATTGTGTGACAAAAATTGAGTTTTGGTTGTCTCATTCGGACTCGAGTGTAAAGAAAGTTCATTTAGAATTTGTTGATGAGTTACTGAGATTTAATCCTGCACCATGCAATGAGCCTCTATATCATAAATTGAAGGTTTTTTTGAAGTATAAGCTGTTATAGTGTCTTTGGTGGTTGCCATTTTCTGCCAATTGATTTTTTTTTTTTAACTTATGTTGGTGCAGGAATATGCAGAAGAAACAAAGTTGTTAGTTCAGGAGATTGATACTGCTTTGTCAATGTGTTCAAAGGTGCCTTCTCCTAGAGTCTTCACATGTCTTTTCATCATTACTTTATGTTGATCATAATTTGTAAATATATCTCATCAGGATTTATATTCTTGTAGTTATAATGACATCTGATGACATTTTGATTCTTCTTTCAAGTCCATTCAGTTTGATTAATCTTGTTCATTCCAGATGTCTGAGTTGGAACTTTTATACTCCAGAACTTGTGGCTTACCCATCTATGTGAAAGAGATTAAGAAATTAGAAGGGAAAATTTCTTCAACTAAGGTAGACGTTGCCACACATGATGGTTTGACACATTTTTTACTTTGCTTGTTCTATGCTTAATCTTCTATTTATATTGTTTATATTTTGATACTGTTTTTTTCCTCTCCAAAAAGGCATTTTTTCGCAGAAGGTTAGGGAGTAGGGACCCATTGATACATTTTGATCAGAATATGTTCATCACAACTTAAAATACCAGGAAGAAATCATGTTTCCCCGCCAATATTTTACATATTCCCACTGAACCTTCGACCCCCTCCCAATAGAGAAAAAAAAAGAAAGAAATGGCCTACATTGGGTCTTAGGAAAGATATTTATTTGGTTTTCCCTGTTTCCTGTTGTAAATTTCTGTGAGATTTGATTGCTTGAACATGAGGGAATATGGTTTCTTAGGAATGAAATTAAAACTGAGCTGGAAGGTTACCTCTGCTGGTTTAGTTGTTACTCATAATTAAAAAAATCTGGAAGTGCCATAGCTATTAACTGATAATGAGAGACAACCAAGACTCTCATCCCCTAATTCAGCCTATTCTAGTTGATATTGTTCATCCTGATGGTATGAAGGTGATGGTGATGGAGTCTCCGAATTCTCATGTACACGGAAAACAGCGCTCCGAGAAAGAAATTCAAAGACTTCTAACTTAGGTGAATTATGGTGGCCTAAAAGGTAGGAGGATTAGCCAAATGTGATCATGAAGATCTTGAGTTGGAATGCCAGAGACTCAGAGGTGTAGGAAATCTGGTGAATGGACCAAGTTGGAGGGAGTCAATGGACTTTTGGTTAAAAGCTTGTGGGGCTTGAGATTCACGGACTGGAAGCGATTTCCCTCTTCTGGGGACTCAGGAGGTATGTGGATTGGTGATGACTTGGGACACTAGGGTGGCCATTAAACTCGACTCACTTAGTGTGTTTACTCAGTCTCAGTTTTGCTAGCTGGCAAAGTTAAATGCTTAAACGGCGATGGTGGTTCAGTTTGGTTTGTGGTCCCACTTTACCTAGGTTGAGATCGGTTTTATGGGAGGAGTTGAGCTTTGTTTGTGTTCAGCGCTCCTTTTTGGTGTTAGGGACGTGATTTTAACACAGTGAGATCCTGTGCTGAAAAACTGCCGGAAGATAGGGTAACAGTCATTATCAAGGGATTTGTCCTTAAGGATTCACCTTTTTGTAATGCCCAGTTTACTTGGCTAAACATGAGGGAGCTTGCTGTTTCCTCAAGACTGGACATATTTTTGTTCCCAAGCACCTGGGAGGAAACATTTACAGATATTGTGCGAGATATCTTCCATCGCCTTGCTTCAGATAATTTCCCTTTAATTCTAGAATCTTTCAAAGTTAAAGTGGGATCCAACCTTTTGGAGAACACGTAGATGAATCATCTAACTTTTTTCTCTTTTGACATAGGTGTTTGGGAAGATTCTAGCTTGGAGGGTTGGGAAGGCTTTAAGTTCATGTTGGGGAGCTTTTCTCTCATCCTTCTGTTTTCCTTGCTTTTGTATTTTTTTCTATTTTAGAAAAAGTCATTATTGAGAGAAAATAGAATTACATATAGGAGGACAAGAAATCACCTCTACAAACAACAGAACATTCAAAATTGCAAACAAAAGGACAGCAATAATATCAACATTGCCTTCCAGTCTCTATATAAATCTGAGGAAACCCTGAAAAATGCCCATGTACTAAACATAAAAAAAATTCAAATGGACATTTTATCTCAAAAGATGAGGAGCTAAAAAGTGACTTGGAAATAGTTCACCTGATTTTTATCCATCTTTCTTTATTTGTAACAGTTCACCTCTCTATTCCTGGGTACAATTCTTGAGTTTTGGCTCATGTTCTAAACTCGTTGATTTATGCAGTGTGTTATTTTTCATGTTGCTAACATGATTTCTTTGTTTGAGACCTGTCAGGCATGGCTGGATTGCGTTAGAAAGTGCATCTCAGCGAGACATCCCGCTGCATTAGAGGTTGATGTTCTTTACAAGTTAAAATCAGAGGTAATAAGAACTCCAGAAACAGTGCATTTACTTTGGCTTTGTTAATTTCTCAAGCCTTGTCCCTGTCAACATAGAGGTTGCTGTATCCTGTATGTTTATGATGGGTACAGGTCTAGATTTATAAAACAGAAACACTGAATGGAGGTAAACGCCTCCTTATAGTACTGAAAACTCAGAACAGAAATGGAGGTAGACCTCCTTACACAAGTAAAAAACAGAAAGACAGAAAGAGAATAGTACCCTCTCAGAAAGAATTCTGAGCCCTCAAGTATCCCACAATCCAAATGATATTTTTCTCCCCTCCTGCACTTCCCTATTTATTCTCTCCACTAACTGCCTATTCATTTGTCATAACCCCCTTAGGTAAATGCTAATTGCTGCCCTCTTTATTTTATTCTCTCCACTCCCACTAGTTGTAAATGCTCCTTACTGCCCTTCTTTACTCTCTCCACTCCCACTAACTGCCTGTTTATCTTTCATAACTCTCTCAGATAAATTCCCTTACTGTCCCTCTCTCCCCTTCTATTATACACATGTTTAATTGGGAATCTATCAGTTTATAATTACTATTACCAAATTGTCATAATTCCACCGTATATATTATTTCCTTTTATAGATAGGATTAAAATCCCATAATTAGGAGATTTGATTAGCTGTATCTTTTGTATTTATTTTGTATTTATGAATAGGAATCATTGACCCTTAATTATAGGAATTGATAGTGGGTGCAATGATGAGCATTAGTTTAGGAGTTTCCTTTTTTAGATTACCTTGTATTTTATTTAAGAGCACATGCTCTTCAATCAATCATATCAGAAAATTATCTTCTGACATGGTATCAGTGCTCCAAAATCTGTGGGAGCCTGTGTAAACTCGTGGCCTGCATTGCCATACATTTTCTTCCGCTGTTCGGCCTGCTTTGCCATTTTTTTTCTTCCCCTTCCTTTGACGGCCTATATTGCCGCTTTTCTGTCCTAAAACACCCTCCACACCTTTGAATCTCACCCAACAAATCTGAGAATGCCTGAAACAGCCAATAACTCTGCCCATACAGAAAATACCGGCACTGTTGAGCTGCAACATATTCAACCCAGTCTTCGTCTCAATGGTAGAAACTACCTCAAATGGTCTCATTTTGTCCAAACCTTTCTAAAAGGGAAGGGCAAATTGAATCATCTTACTAGAAAAGCTGCCCCAAAACCCACAGACAGTAACTTTGATGCATGGGATGAAGCAGATGCAGTCGTAATGTCATGGTTGTGGAATTCCATGGTGCCAGAGGTGAGTGATGCTTGCATGTTCATGAAGACAGCCAAGGACATGTGGGAGAGCTGTAAACAATACTATTCCAAGGTTGGTGATGCTGCTCAAATTTATGAAATTAAGATGAAGATCGTGACTACCAAACAAGGAGACCGATCCGTTAGTGAGTATGCCCAGGCTCTGCAGAATCTATGGCTGGAGTTAGACCATTATGAACAATTTGAAGCAAAATGCAAAGCGGATACTGATTTACTCAAACGTTATAAGGAGAAGGACAGGATCTATAAGTTCTTGACAGGACTAAACAATGAGTTTGATCCTGTAAGAATTTAGGTGCTAGGAAAGGAGTTATCCTCCCTCAATGAAGCCATGGCTGCCTTCCGGGCAGAAGAAGCACGTAGAGGGGTAATGATGGAACCTCAATCCACTGAAAGTTCTGCCTTAGTTGCACAAAGCAAGGGAAAGAAGATTGATCATTGGCAGACCAGTCAACCTGGAGGTGTAGCCCCCAAGATGGAGATAGACAAATGGGAGAACAAGGATTCTCTATGGTGTACCATCTGTAAGAAGCCAAGACACACCCAGGACAGATGCTGGAGACTTCATGGTAAGCCTCCAAATCAGAATCGAAATTGGACTACCAAAGGCACTCAACGAGGAGGACCAGCACAAGCCCACATGGCTCAGTCAGGTGCTGCAGAGGGCAGTCCTTTCAAACCCTTTACAGATTTCAATACAGAAGAAATTAGAAAACTGAGGGAATTCTGACACTTTAGTTAAACCCAGAGACACAGGTAGTTCTTCCTTGGCATTCTCAGGTAATTCCCAAGCCCATGCTCTCAGCGTTCTACAATCTACAGCACAAGGGACATGGGTTGTTGATTTTGGAGCTACGGATCACATGACCCATTCCTCTACTGAATTTATCTCCTATAGACCCTGTGCCAGCAATAAAAAAATTGCAACTGCAGATGGCACGTTTATTATAGTTGCTAGAAAGGGAGATGTTCTCCTAAGTCAGGAGTTAATTTTGAAAGATGTCTTACATGTGCCCAAATTATCTGCCAAACTGCTTTCTATTCATAAACTTACAGCGGATTTACAATGTTTAGTGACATTCTCTCCTACACTTTGCAAATTTCAAGATCAGGGAACGGGGAAGATGATTGGACTTGCTAGGGAGGAAAATGGGCTCTACCTTCTTGAGGAAGCTCGTGGGACATGTAGCACTAAGAATCAACTTCCATTGTCTTTGCTATCAGAGTCTCTTCCCTCCCACAATAAAGAAATTTGGTTGTGTCACTTTCGTTTAGGTCACCCTTCATTCAGTACTCTAAAAATTATGTTTCCTAGCTTGTTTCAGGGACTAGACATAGGAATGTTTCATTGTGATGATTGTGAATTTGCAAAACACAAACGTGTTAGCTTTCCTATCAGTAATAAAAGAATGTCTATTCCTTTTTATTTAGTACACAGTAATGTTTGGGGTCCATCCAACATTCCAAATATATCTTGGGCCCGCTAGTTTGTCATATTTATTGATGATTGTACTCGGGTATCATGGGTGTATCTCTTGAAACAGAAAAGTGAAGTCAGTCAGATATTCCAAATTTTTTTCCAAATGATAAGAAACCAGTTTGGGACAGCCATCAAACGATTTTGTTCTGATAATGCCAAAGATTATTTTAACCAAACACTATCTTCCTTCTTCAATGAACATGGAATTATTCATGAATCATCATGTGTCCACACCCCACAAAAAAATGGGGTGGCTGAACGAAAAATTGGGCATCTTCTAGCTATTACCCGAGCATCTTTTTTCCACACAAATGTTCCAAAACAGTATTGGGGGAGGCTGTCCTTACTGCTAACTACTTGGTTAATCGTTTACCCTCTCGGACTCTTCAAAACAACAGCCCCATTCAATTGTTCTTCAAGTTCTACCCACATTTCAAAACTTCAAATAACCTTGTTCCTAGGATCTTTGGGTGTGTGTCCCTTGTCCATGTCCATTCTCCTCATCGAGGAAAACTTGATCCTCGGGCTATTAAATGCATTTTTGTTGGTTACTCACCTACCCAAAAGGGATACAAGTGTTATCATCCTACCACAAAAAGGGTCTTTGTGTCTATTGATGTCACTTTTGTTGAAACTAAATGTTTCTTTTCCCAACCTTATCTTCAGGGGGAGAACTCATGCATGGAAGATAAGGATGATTTGTTCAAAAATCTTTCTTTCATCTCCCCAAAGGAATCCAATAGACCTGAGTCAAGTCCTATACACATTCCTTCCAGTCCTATACACACTTCCCCTGATTCGAGTCCAAAGATAACCAGAACACAGACTCCAAGTGTTGGCCGTCCACTACAAGTTTACACACGAAGGACAACACCTATTATCCAACCTATGCAAGTTCCAGATTCTGAACCAATACCTGAAACTGAAACTGAATCTGAAACTGATGAGACTGTTTTAGAAGAGCAGAATATACTCTCTGAAACTGAAACTGATGGGATTGTTTTGGAGGAGCAGAATATGCCCGTTGAAGCTGGGGATTTTTCAATTGCAATAAGGAAGGGTGTTAGAACATGTACTATGAGGCCAAGGTATCCATTGTCTCACTTTATGTCCTATGATAAACTGTCCAGCAATCATAGAAGTTTTCTTACTCATTTAAACACTATCACTATCCCAAAAACTGCTAATGAAGCACTGGATAGCAAAGAGTGGAGAGAAGCTATGAAAGTTGAAATGGATGCACTAGAGAAAAATGAAACTTGGGAGTTGGTAGAACTTCCTAAAGAGAAGAAACTTGTTGGCTGTAAGTGGGTATTCACTGTTAAATGCAAGGCAAATGGGACACTAGAAAGGTATAAGGCAGGGTTAGTAGCTAAGGGGTATACTCAAACATATGGGATTGACTACCTTGAGACTTTTTCTCTTGTTGCAAAAATGCACACTGTTAGAATATTATCTCTGGCAGCTAACTATGGATGGAGTTTGCAGCAATTTGATGTCAAGAATGCCTTCTTACATGGCAACCTTGAAGAAGAAATTTACATAGAGGTCCCACCTGGGTTTAACTTCGAGAAAGGCAAGGTTTGTAAGCTGAGGAAGGCTCTCTATGGATTGAAATAGTCCCCTAGGGCTTAGTTTGGCAGGTTTGCTACGGTGATGAAGGCAATGGGGTATAAACAAAGTCAAGGAGATCATACTTTGTTCATTAAGCACTCAGCTTCAGGGGGAGTTATTGCACTAATTGTCTATGTGGATGATATAGTTGTAACGGGAAATGATCAAGCAAAAATGGACATCCTAAAAAGGTGTTTGTTAAGAGAGTTTGAGATTAAAGAGCTTGGCAGATTGAAATACTTTCTTGGCCTTGAGGTGGCACATTCTCGTCATGGTATTTTCATCTCTCAACAGAAATGTGTTGGATTTATTGTCTGAAACTGGTAAATTGGGATGCAAACCAGTAGAAACTCCTATTGAGCAGAATCACAGACTTAGTGAATCTGTTGAGGATGCAACTGTGGGCAGAGAATCCTATCAAAAACTAGTTGGAAAATTAATCTATTTGTTTCATACCCGGCTAGACATAGCTTATGCAGTGGGAGTGGTAAGTCAGTTCATGCATAATCCCAAAGAAAATCACCTTAGAGCTGTTTACCGCATTCTGCAGTACTTGAAAGGAACTCCTGAAAAAGGAATTTTATTTAAAAAAGGGGAGGAAATGACTTTGGAGGCCTATACAGACGTTGACTATGCTGGATCAGTAGATGACAGAAGATCCACCTCCGGATATTGCACGTTTCTTGGAGGAAACTTAGTAACTTGGAGGTGCAAAAAACAGAACGTTGTTGCAAGGTCAAGTGCAGAAGCAGAATTCCGAGCTATGGCCTTAAGAATTTGTGAACTCTTATGGCTGAAAATAATTCTAGATGACCTAAAGATTGAGTGGAATGGACCTATGAAGCTATACTGTGATAACAAGTCAGCAATAAACATTGCATATAATCCAGTGCAACATGATAGGACCAAGCATGTTGAAGTAGACAGACACTTCATAAAGGAAAAGTTGGATAATGGGACAATCTGTACACCATTTGTATCCACAGGAAATCAGCTGGCAGATGTTCTAACAAAAGGATTAAATGGCTCTACATTTCAATCTATTGTTAGCAAGTTGGGAATGGATAACATCCACTCACCAACTTGAGGGGGAGTGTCAGAATTCCACCGTATATATTATTTCCTTTTATAGATAGGATTAAAATCCCATAATTAGGAGATTTGATTAGCTGTATCTTTTGTATTTATTTTGTATTTATGAATAGGAATCATTGACCTTTAATTATAGGAATTGATAGTGGGTGCAATTAGGAGTTTTCTTTTTTAGATTACCTTGTATTTTATTTAAGAGCACATGCTCTTCAATCAATCATATCAGAAAATTATCTTCTGACACGTTTTAAGTTCATATGTGACAGGTGGGCAATTATCAAATATCAATAATGGAGGAAAATAATTGTTATTACTAGTGTATTGAATTAATATATGAACTTGCATTTGTTTTTTGTATAATGTAACAATGAAGTAACATTAAATTCAATTATCTGGAAAAAGTCATGCATTACTAAACTACTTCATATGTGTTTATCATTTATATAAATGTCCTAATTTTTTTTTTCTGTTCATGGAATAATTATTCTTTATATGTAATATACGTCATATACACAGACACACTCACATATTGTGCATTAAATGAGTTACATAGACATTATAATATGAAATTCATGGTTTCAATAGATTGTGGATCTTCAAGTTGTACTCCCAGAGATAGATGTGCTTCAGAATCTATTAAGTCAAGCTGAATCTTGTAGTGTTCACTGTCGTGAGATGTTAGAAGGTTCCATGAATCTCAAGGTTTGCCTTTTCTGTCTTCTTCACCTCTTTTAATTGTCTGTGATGGTTAAAAGGCATAACTTTATTAACTAAGGAGATCTGCAGAATGTTGGTTTGCTGCTTAAGGAATGGGACAATTTTACAGTTGATGTTCCAGAGTTGAAGCTTCTAAGGCAATACCATTCAGATGCTGTTTCATGGGTTTCCCACTTTAATGATGTTTTAGGGAGAGTTCACGTGCAGGAAGATCAACATAATGCAGTTGATGAATTGAAGTGCATTTTTTATGAAGGTTTATCTTTAAAAATTCAAGGTATTGTGGATTCTTGTAACTTTATGATTGTTTAGATTTTTGAAGGCCCATGCATTTGTTTATTTTCTTCTTGTTAATTTACAGTGCCCCAAGGTTTGGTTTATATTTTGCAGTTGATGAGTTACCATTAGTTGAGATGGAGCTGAAGAAGGCTAATAGCCGGGAAAAGGCTTTAAAGGTAAGTTATCATTCTTACTAAGGCTGTTTTTTCATGTAACTTTAAAAAAAATATATTAAAAGATAAAGGTTTCTTAGTATACTGGGGCTAATCAACTTTGTTATATTATGTGCTCTAGCAATTCTTGCAATATTGAAAACTGATTGAAATTATGTGAAATTGGTACAGGCACATGAATCTAAGATGCCTCTGGAATTCATTCAGCAACTGTTGAAGGAGGCCACGATGTAATTTCTAACTCACTTTCCTCATCTGAACTGACATATCACTAGGCTTTATTTTATTCAGTTGCTTGCATTTGTTATTGATTCTTCAGTCTACAAATTGAGGGAGAGAAACAATTTGTCAATTTATCTTGCGTGCTTGCTGTTGCCTTGCCTTGGGAGGAAAGGGCTGGAGAAATTCTTTCACATGGGGCTCCTATTTCTGACTTTGAGGACATGATCAGGTTCAACAATGCTTTGAGATGTTTATTTTATGTTTACCAACTTTAACAACCTTATTTTGGCTCATGATAATTTTTGCATTTTGTTGGTCTTTTACAGGGCTTCTGAAAACATATTTGTTGTTCTTCCTTCACTTAGTGATGTGAAGGATGCGTTATCGGAAGCTAATTCCTGGTTAAGGAATTCAAAGCCATATTTAGTCTCTTCTACTTTTGCTTCAAATTCTTTGCGGAAAGTTGAGGACTTGCAGGTTCATGTTCTGTCCTGTTTGTTTATCTCTGCTGAAAATATTCACTATAAATATGACAATTTGATTCTTTTCTTCTAGATGTTGGTTTCTCAATCGAAGCTTCTTAAAATATCTTTGGATGAAAGAAGGATGCTTGAATTAATTTTGAAGAACTGCAAAATATGGGAGTATGAAGCATGTTCTCTACTAGATGATGCTCAGTACCTCTTTGAATTGGATAATACTGCCCATGGAATAAGCGGTGGTTTAATGTTTAAAGTGGAAGATTTGATTGCAAGAATACAATCTGCCATAACATCTGGTGTATCACTTGGTTTTGACTTCAATGAGATTTCAAAACTTCAAGCATCTTGTTCTACAATGCAATGGTGCAAAAGAGCTCTTTCTTTTTGCAATCATTCTCCTTCTTTAGAGGTTACTATTTCTCTTTAGTCACAATCTATGCTTCTAAGTATTGCATTTGCACAAAGTTGTCTTTTCTTGACTTCCATTGGTCTAAGTGTATGCTTTCCTGCTCTGCCCACCCTTTCAGTATTTGACCATGCTGCCTTTATCATGCACATTCTTCTTCCAAATTGACCCTGCCAACACAGACAAAAAACTCTCAGTGCCCTAATTTGTTTTATTTGATAAATTAATAAGAGAATGGTATTAACAAGATCTCGACACTGGTTGTATAGCCTCATTCATCTAAATGCCTTATAGTATTACCTGGTTTTATGCTCATATCATATCAGTTCACCTTCTTGTTGCAATTCAATTATATAATGAAAGACACAATTCTAGTTTACAGTTGTACCGTGTTGCTATGATCTCAATTTTTCTTTACATGGGTTATTGCTTCATAGATTTGTTCTCTTTCCTCCTGAAAGAAAAAAAAAATTCAATTACATTTTTCTTTTCTAAAAAAATATAAAACACAATACTTGATTTAGGATAAGATTAGGCGCTTGGTGTCTATTTGGTGTAAAGCACATAGCTTTTTGAATAGGATTTCACTAACAGATATGTTGAGGGACTGGGCAGCTTTGTTCCATTAAATTTCTGCTTTTTCTTGGTTGTTTTCTGTTTTGGTTCTTTTGTTCAGGAGGATTTCTTATCGTCCCTTCTCTGTTATTTTTTATGTTAGTCTTAATGAATTTCTTCTTCCATCCAAAAAATTTAAAAAAATTAAAAGAATAAAAAAGGAAAGGTTCTCCTTAGTACTTATTTATGAGAGGTGCTTGCTGCTTGATCTTGTAGGATGTTTTGGAGGTTGCAGAAGGTCTTTCTCATTCCTGTGTTTCTGGTGCTCTGTTGAAAGTACTGGTTGATGGGGTTGAATGGCTTAGGAGAGCGTTAGAGGGGATTTCTGGACCTTGCAATTCTAGAAGATGCAAGTTAATTGATGTTCAAGATATTCTTACTGATTATAAGGTACTGAATTATGTAATTTTCTGCTTTGTCTATTTGTTATTTTAAAGATTTATAACTCTTCTTTGATTTATTAAATACTAGAAGTGGGCACACACTTATGTGGGTGCAAACTGAAAAAATTATAAATAAATAAATAAATAAAAGGGAAAAAAAAAGAGTAAAATAAGAAAGACTATCCTTCATAGGTATTTGACCCTTATTTCTTTTTGATAATACAGTCTTCTTTTTACCAAAAAGAAAAAAGAAAGGAAGAGTATTTGACCCTTCTTTCTTTTACCTCAATTTTTGATAAAATGTCTGTTTCTATAAAAGATTAAGTGGTAATTATCTCAACTAATTTTATTTTACTATTTTAATTATTTAATTACATTTAAAACCTCATGTTTTATCAATCTATTGAAAAACATGCTGATGAATTAAGGGCATTTTGAGAACTTTGGGGACAAAAAGCTAAGGAGAAAACTTCCTAGCGTTTTCTTTAAGTATAGTACTTAATAAAAATTGTTTTGGTATCTACAGCTTACATCTACAGCTTTAATCTGCAGACTATTAATATGACCTTTGCAGCAATAAATTGTCAACTTGAAGAAGCCATTGGAAAACATAAGTAAGTCTTATTTGTTTGGTTGTAGAATTAAGATTATATTTTATGCTAGTTAATTTTGTTTCCAGTCTTCTGAATCTCAATTCATCCTTCTTTTGGTGTTCTTTATATGTTGGGCTCTTCTATTCATATAAGGTCTTCATTAAAGGTTTCAATTATTGAAGCCATTCTCAAATTGATTCTGTGTCTTCTGGCATTGCTTTCTGAACTGTCTTTTTTCCTGTATAAGTCATCTTGGTCAAGAATATATTCCTAGTGTACAACACTGTTGACTGAGTGGATGAAGACTTGTGCTTTTCCAATTATTTTAGTGTTTTATATATTTGACATGCCTACTTAATTGTATTTTTTTTCTGCTTTAGGTTGTGGCAAGAACAAGTGCATCAATTCTTTGGTCTAAGTTCAAGGGAACGATCTTGGTCATCAATATTGCAGCTCAAGGTATATTTTCTGGGTGTATCAGTAGGTGGCCTTGTGCATGTTCTTGGTCAACAGATTGATTTAGGCTGCATTTCATAGTCTCAGAATATGAATATCTCAGAATATGAAGAATATGAATATTGTATATAAAAAATCTCACACTGAATGTTTACATAGACAGAAATATATAGAGGAGCTCCTATACATTAAATCTAGTCCTAGAAAATAAACAACTAATTAATAAGCTATTGAAACAATGTCTACACAAAAACCGTGGAATAAGACCAAGAGGCCACCATCCATAGTGGTCACCGTCCAACACTCCCTCTCAAGCTGGTGAATATGCATTCTCCATTCCCAGCTTGGATACAACAGTTTGAAATGTTGGACTATTCAACCTTTTTGTAAGTACATTAGCAAGCTGACCATGTGTAGAAACATAGGGTGTACAAATTAAACCACTCTCTAATTTTTCTTTGATAAAATGTCTGTCAACCTCAATATGCTTCGTTCGATCCTGTTACACCGGATTATGAGCAATGCTGATTGCAGACTTGTTATCACAATAAAGTCTCATCGGACCATCCTACTTGATTTTCAGATCTTCAAGAATGATTTTTAACCATAGTAGCTCACACACACCTTGAGCCATAGCTCTAAATTCTGCCTCCGCACTAGATCGTGGTACCACATTTTGTTTTTTACTTCTCCAAGTCACCAGACTTCCACCAAGAAAAGTACAATATCTTGTAGTTGACCTCCTGTTCACTGGTGATCCAGCATAATCCGCATTAGTATATGCCTCGAGTACCACACCTCCATTTCTCTTAAATAGAATGCCTTTTCCTGGAGTTCCCTTAAGGTACTGTAACACTCGATATGCTGCTCGCAAATGAGATTCTTTTGGATTATGCATGAATTGGCTAATCACACTAACTGCATATACTATATCCGGTCGTGTGTGGGATAGATATATAAGTCTTCCCACTAGGCGCTGATACATTTCTCTATCAACTGTAGCATCTTCCTCTGCTTGTCCAAGTTTCATATTGGGATCTATCAGAGTACTTGCCGGTTTGCATGCTGTATGACTTGTTTCTTTTAGGAGATTCATAACATACTTTTGTTGAGAGATGAATATACCTTTCCTAGAATGAGCAACCTCAATTCCAAGAAAGTATTTTAACCTCCCTAATGCTTTAATTTCCAGCTCCTTGGCTAAGCACTGACTCAGAACATGTCTCTCCTTATCATCATCTCCTGTTACTATTATGTCATCAACATACACTAAGAGAGCTGTGACTCCCCCTGAAGGAGAGTGTTTAACAAACAGTGTGTGATCCCCTTGGCTTTGTTTGTACCCTATAGCCAACATAATTCTAGCAAACCTTCCAAACCACGCTCGTGGTGATTGCTTGAGGCCATATAAGGCCTTTTTTAGCTTACACACAGTATTAGCATGCAAATTCCTCCCATATCCTGGTGAGACCTCCATGTAGACTTTTTCGAGATCTCTATGTAAGAAAGTATTCTTGACATCAAACTGCTGTAAATCCCAACCATAATTAGTTGCTAATGCCAATAATACTCGAACTGTGTTCATCTTTGTAACTGGTGCAAAAGTCTTCGGGTAATCAATTCCATAAGTTTGGGTATACCATTTGGTAACTAATCGTGTCTTATACCTCTTTATGGATCCATCTGCTCTATATTTCACAGTATACACCCATTTACAGCCCACACTTTTCTTTCTTGCCGGTAACTGCACTAGCTCCCAGGTTTTATTCTTTTCCAATGCCTCTATCTCCTCATTCATGGCTTGTTTCCATTTTCCATTGGACAAGGCCTTGGGTAGGGTGGTAGGGATAACAATGGTATTTAGGCATATAAGGAAAGCTTTATGGGATGGCAAAAAATTCTCAAAGGACAAGAAGTGTGAAAAGGGGTATAGTGGCCGTTTTGTGCACTCTCTGGTTCCTTTCCTGATGGCTATAGGAAGAATTTGGTCACTACTATCCATATGAAATTCAGATTCATCTTGCAATAAAGGGTTAGACATTATTACCTCATTCGAAAGCTTCGAGTTGGACTCTTGGGCCTGCACAGGTTTAGGAATAGCCATCTTCCTTCTTGTGAACACCTTGCCTTTGCCATACCTTACATTTTCAAGAGTAGACTCAGTCACTGGGTCAGGAATGGTTTTGGACACAGTTTCAGACACAGGTTTAGCATTATTGACTTCAGAAGGAGGATCAGGGACAACAGGAGGAAGGTCAAGAGGAGGACCATGAGACACAGGAAGTAAGGACAAGTCAAGCAGGAAATTTTCATTATCTTCCTTCATTGACTTCTCCCCCTGAAGATAAGGATGGGAAAAATAGGGCACTTCTTCATTGAATGTAACATTCCTGGAGGCATAGAATTTTCTGGATGGAGGATGATAACACTTGTACCCCTTTTAGGTCGAAGAATAGTCCAAGAAAATACACTTTAGAGCCCTTGGATTGAACCCCAAGACTTTAGTGGGCAAGCGATTTATAAGATAAGTAGAAGTCAGACAGCTTCCCCCAAGAAGGACTTAGGGACATTTATCTGAAATAATAAGGCTCGGGTTTTTTCAAGAAGATGACTGTTTTTCCGTTCTGCTAACCCATTCTGTTGTGGGGTATGAACACATGATGATTCATGAATTATTCCTTCTTTTTGGAAAAAAATGTATAAGAGTCTGATTAAAGTAATCCTTAGCATTATCGGACCTGAATCGTTTAATACCCATCCCAAATTGATTTTTAATCATGGAACAAAAATTTGGGAGAACAGTACTAATATCAGACTTATGTTTGAGCAGAAAAATCCAAGTAACACGAGTACAGTCATTAATAAAAGACACAAACCATCGTGCCCCAGAGACATTAGGAATGGAAGAGGGACCCCAAACATCACTGTAAATAAGGGAAAAAGGAAGAGAACTCCTTGCATTACTAATTGGAAAATTGACATGTTTATGTTTGGCCAATCCACATATATCACAATGAAATTGTTCAACATCAACTTTTAAACAGAGAAGGAAAAAGACTCTTAACAATCGAAAAAGATAGATGGCCCAATTTGCGGTGAGCAAAACAGATTTTGTCTTTATTGGCGGAAAAAAGTTCAGAGGTAAAGGAATATGAGTGTCCAAATCTGCCCTTGGTCCTGTTGATCTGACAAGGTGCGTCAAGGAGGTAGAGAGCATCCTGTTCCTTAGCACGTCCAATCATTTTCCTTGAATCCTTGTCCTGAAAAACACAATGATCATTATAAAAAATCACATTGCAAGACAAACTTGTAATTAATTTCTGGATAGAAACAAGATTTGTGGACAATTTAGGAACATGAAGGACATTTTTTAAGGTCACTAGGGGATTAAGGTGGACAGTTCCTACACCGGCTACAGTGGTCAAGGAGCCATCAACTGTGGATATTTTTTTATTGCTTGGGCATGGCGAATAGGTGGAAAAATTAGTGGGGTTATTGGTCATATGGTCTGTAGCATCGAAATCTATAATCTAGGAGTTGGTAAAAATGGTACCCGAGACATTGAATCCAACGGAAAAAGGTAACTTACCTGAACGAGTCAAAGAACAAGTACCTGAGGGCTTTTCAAGGCTGTGTAGAAGTGATCTCACGCGCTCAATTTCCTTTGGATTGAAATTGTTGGGTGCTGGTTGACTTCCTGACACTGCTGCAGCATTAGCTTTCCCACTGTTGCGTGATTGTTTCCCTTTCTGCCCCCACTCTCGACTTGGGGGTTTTCCATGAGGCTGTCAACACCTGTTACGGGCATGTCGTGGCTTATTACAATAAGTGCACCACAAGTCATCCCGGTTTTTTGACTGACTGGGTTTTTCTCCTTCCAAGGAGAATGTCTTCTCCACCTTTGCTTTTGGCTTGGTAGAACCACGAGCCACCATAGCTGAAGTCTTGCTGATTTTTGGTTTAAGCATCAGCTCTCTCCTGCTTTCCTCACTTCGGATGATGGACACAACCTCATTAAAGGAGGAAACTGTAGATTTGCCAAGAATCTGAATCCTCACCTGATCAAATTCTGGATTCAGCCCAACAAGGAAGTCATAAACTCGGTCTTGCTCAATAAACTCCTTGAGCATTATTGCATCCTCATGACATTTAGTCTTGATCACTCTATAATGGTCTAACTCCAGCCACAAGGACTTCAATTGATTAGCATATTCAGTGACCGTCTTGTCTCCCTGTTTTGCAGCCACCGTCTTTACCTTAGCCTCGTAGACTTGAGCAGCATCCCTGGCTTTGGAATAGGTTTGCTCAATTACATCCCATATAGCTTTTGCAGTGTTTAGGAACATGCAAGTGTCACTGATATCTGGAGTCATGGAATTCCACAACCATGCCATAATCATCGAGTCTTCTTCATCTCATGCTTCAAACTTGGGATCACCTGGCTGAGGTCCAGTACCCATGAGATGACTCAGCTTCCCTTTTCCTTTTAATATGGTCCGAACAAGTTGTGACCACTTAAGGTAATTCTTCTCGTTCAACCTATACGCAGATTGAATGTTCTGCAATTCACTAGGTGTTTGGGATCGAGTATTGTCCATTGGTTGAGTGAAACTGGAAACCTCACCCATAGTTGACATTTTGAGAGACAAAATAGAATCAAGGTAGAACAGAGAAGAGTCAGAACGAATGAGATCAGAACAGAGCAGGTGAACGAATGAGCCCACTATCCAAACAGCCTCAGAAAGAAGTTCCAGCCACAGAAACAGGAGCAGAGGACGCTGGCGAGGTGAATGGAACCAGCGGCGTGAAGCTTCGGTGACCGGAAGGTAGCGCGTGGCCTACACGCGTTGGGAAGTGTATGCAAGCGTGACGGCGCGTGGGAGCGGCTCCGGCAGGGGCGCTCGGAGGAATGGCCAGTCGGAGGTCTTTGATACCATCTCAGAATATGAATATCTCAGAATATGAAGAATATAAATATTGTATATAAAAAATCTCACACTGAATGTTTACATAGACAGAAATATATAGAGGAGCACCTATACATTAAATCTAGTTCTAGAAAATAAGCAACTAATTAAAAGCTACTGAAACAATGTCTACACAAAAACTGTGGAATAAGACCAAGAGACCACTGTCCATAGTGGTCACCGTCCAACACATAGCTATAATTTTCTTTTTTGGGTGGCTATGTTGCTGTGTCCTTTTAAAAGGTACCGGTCACCGTGGCTGAAAGGCAGGTGGTTGGGAGCTTCCTTGTATTTTAATGCAAATTGTTAGAGGATTAGTTTACTTTCTTCTTCATTTTCTCTCCTTGGAGATTTACTTTAAGGGTTGTGTTGAGTTCCTTTATTTTTGTCCTACGTTGCACGGTTACGGGGTACGAAAATTTTTAAAAAACTAGGATACGGGTAAGTTATATATATATATATATATATATATATATATATATATATATATATATATATATATAAACTAAAATAAATTATACTACTAACTAATTCTTATTTGTAATAGGCGAAGTCCACAACTCACTCTCTGTTTTACCATATTCTCACATTTTTTTTGTGGTCCACTGATTGAATAGGCCCAAAACTAGAAAAGGCCCATTTCTTGGTTTTAAGTGATGATGTGTGTTTTGCACATTGCATCAATTAGGGTTTTGTACTTTTGACTGTTTTCCTCCCATGTTTTCTCTAAATTGCGGCTGCTTCTCCAATTTTTCTTCAAGCAGTAACGTAGAAATGCAGTTGCAGACATAGCAGCCACGCTATCCCACTTGCGGCTTCATCTCCAAGCAGCTTCTTCTCCACTTTTCTGCATGCAGCCACATAGCCCTGCTCTATAGGCCTTCTTCCTCTGCTCTACCTTTTCTTCCTCATCTTATTCCTAAGTTTGGAATGCTGCTATCAGCATATTAGGTCGCAAACGACCCATGTAACTCTTTATGGACTGCGCTGCTAGGTCGAGACTCAAGAAGGGGAGCAGAAATGAGGCTCTTGTTGAATAGGAAATTGGGGGAAATAAAGAAAATCTCATTTGGGAGTGAAAGGCAATCGTTTTTGGCAAAAAATAGTGGTGGAGCCGTACCCAACTTTGATGGAGCCGTACCCAAGCCGCACCCAAGCCGTACCCAACTACAAAATTAAAAAAAAGAAAAAAATTTGGGTACGTACCCATCGCGTACCCAATGCGTACCGTGCAGTGCGTGCAATGCACCGTACTCCTCCCTGAGAGGAGTACCCATGCTTCAGAGTTTTTGTCCTTATTTTTCAGCATTTTGCTGTTTAAGCATTTCATTCAATTGTTTATAAAAAAATTTTAGGACAAAATGACATCATTTGATTCATGTGACCGATCCTACCTAGTGGGAAAAGGTTTGGTTGTTGTTGTTTATAAAAAAATTTATTATATATTCTTAGGACCCTTGGTATATCAAGGCCTATTCATTTATCAGTTGTCTAGTTATGAAAATTTAGGGTGAAAAAGTGAAAGCTTTCACAACTGTTATGAAGCCTTTGACAAATATTTTACTTTATTAGGACTTGAATTTACATATCCCTGACATGATTTGATTACATTCAGGAACTTGGAGATACCATTGCCTTTAGTTGCTCAGAACTGGATTTGATTTTATCTGAAGTTGAGAAGGTGGAAAATTGGAAGAAAAGCTGCATGGATAACATAGGAACTTTAGTCCAAAATGAGAATTCGCTGATTGATGCGCTGGGGAAGGTTTTGATTTTAAAATATTTTCCTTTTCGTGACACATTTGTGTATTACATATACTTAGGACCTTGCTTGATATTTTTCAGATAGAACAGACTCTAGATAGATCATTGTTCATATATGGCAAGTTGCAAGGTCGGAAGGAACAAAACCTATGCATCTGCTGCTTTATTGATTCTGAAGATCAGGAATTTCTTACTTGTTCCACTTGTATGGACTGGTAAAGTACTTGTTGCCTTATTACAAATAATCGCAATTCCATGGCTCTGAAAAATAAATCTGGCAATAGCATATAATCTTCACATAGGTGGTTGCTTTAAATTTCCTGGTTACTTTGTATAGAATAATAAGATTGGATCCTACTCTTTGCAGTCTTTGGTTTCATATTAAGGAAATAATTACATTAATCGGTCTGAAAAATTTCATTGTTGTTTATGTACCTTTGTTTTGTTATTAAGAATTCACGTTGATATATTTATTCTGTGCATCAATATCTTTCATATGGGCAGCTATCATTTGCGGTGCATTGGACTAACAGCGAAGGACACAGGCTTTGAAAACTATGAGTGCCCTTATTGTGAGATTTTGATGGGTGAATCCCGTTGTCCAAATGGAGGTGGCCTCCTGGTAGGATATTATGTCATTTTAGCAGTAATTAACTATTCTTTTTTTCTCAGAAACTCATATATTTGTCCTAATTTCCTTTTCCTTTATGCAGAGATTTGGGAAGAAGCATGTTGAATTGAAAGTTCTTATTCAACTTCTGTCTGATGCTGAACATTTCTGTTTATGGTAATGTGATTCACATTAAATTTTTATCTGCATCATGTGTAACTGACCTTAATTTTCTTAAATATGATTTAATTTGTTACTCAACTGAGACTAAGATCCCACTTGGGAATACTGTGAATTTTCAAAAGCTGATGTGCTAGAGGTGTTGTGAAAAAGCTGCAGGGGAAGTGCTTTAAATTTTGTTTGGTTAAAATATCATAAAAGCTGTGTAAATTGCACATTAAATTAATAAAGCATTTGGTAAAAAAATATTTTGGAAGTGCTGTATATAATTACAGAATAGATATTATAAGTTAAATGAAAACAATTTTAAAATAGAAAAAGGATTGTTGTCGAAGTTTAAAAGAAATTGAAGGTTTTTTTTCCCCATAATTTATATTTTTTACAGTCACAATTTCTTTGTAAAGCCTCCTAGCTTGCTTGTTAAATCACCTGTGGCACTCTAAGAAGCTCCCTTGAAAACATTTTACCAAACAAAAATTTGTAGCTTTTGGTGTGAGGTAGATCATATCTGAGGAAGGGAAGGAAGAAAAGGGGGGATTCTGTAGTTTGTGCGCAGGTGCTGTAAAATATTGATAGGACCAGATCTTATCAGAGTGGGAATATTTATTGGCTTAGTTGCGTGTGGCCTGAGCAGAGTTCAGATATATGTGGGATACCCAAGGACAATCTAATTATTTTCTGTTTATATTACGTTGTTTATAATAGAGAAATGTCATATTGCAAAGTCTATTTTTGGGTATATTAGCATGAACCCTGCAAGCTGCCACTCGCATAATTACTTACACTTCTGCAGTTCCCTTCATGGTTTTCTTTTTCTTCTTTTCTATATTGTTAACAGGGTGGGATTGGGCTGGTGTATCTTCATTGTAGATTTGTGATTATCTGTAAAATTTTAATTCAATTGTTTTATGTTTCTTGTATATGCAGGATTGATGAAAGAGATGTTCTGAACCAACTTGTTGAGAAAGCCCTTGCATGCAAATCGTGCTTAAGAGAAATAGTGAACCATGCATTAGCTAATGTTGACGAAGATATTGGCATCATCTCTGAAAAACTGACCATTGCTATAAAGGCATGTTGTTTATTTTATTTTTAACAGCCTGTTCTCCTATATTATTTGAAAGATGGTTGTACTTATAATGTTGTAGATATTCTTGGATATGCATTTGACTGTATCCTCTATGGTTTTTAAAGCATAATTTGTGTTACCATTGGAAATGATTATGTTCTCATTCATTTAACTGGAGCACATGGTTGTTACAATTGGGTTGATTTTGCTTATTTAAGTTTTGTTATATAGGCTATCGAAGTGGCTGTTGTCTGTGATCAGCATGATAATTGTGACCTTGAGCTGGCTTTAGCAAAAAACTTGTGGAAAATTCAAAACAAAAGATTGCTAAATGGTGTACGAAAGCCCACTATCCAACAGATTCAGAAGCATCTGAAAGAGGTATATGCTGTTGGCTAGGTTTATATGTTTTTGTGCTTGCATTGCAAGAACAGGATAGCCTGTCCCCTTATTTATTTCAAGTACTTATTCACTTTTCTCCTTTTATAAAATTTGTTCCTAATAAAAGCAACTGTGAGCGTACTGAAATGTCGAAGTACATGGCAGGGATTGGCTATCGAAATATCACCTGAAGATCACTATATGCTGAAACTTACAAATGTTAATTGCGTGGGTTTGCAGTGGGCAGAGCTAGCCAAAAAGGTTCTGAAATTTGTTTGTTATTTATCCCTGTCCTCTCTCTCTCTCTCTCTCTCTCTCTCGTGCAGGTTTTTAATATGTATTTATCACCGACAGGTGGCAACTGATTCTGGGGAACTCGGCCTAGATAAAGTTTTTGAACTCATAGTGGAAGGTGAAAATTTGCCTGTTGATGTAGATGAGGAACTCAGGGTAGGATTGTAATTTCTGCATTATTAAATTAAGAGATTGTCATTTACATCATATTTTTGCATGATGCTAATCAAGTAGTGCTTTGTGTTGGCAGATATTAAGAGCTCGATGCATGCTTTATTGCATTTGTCGAAAGCCCTTTGATCCAATTAGGATGATTGCATGTGTTCATTGTAATGAGTGGTATCACTTTGATTGCATGAAATTAGGATGCACACGAGAGGTCTACATTTGTCCTGCATGTAACCCGTGTACAGAAGGATTGCCTACAAACCATGAGAGGTCAGTCAGTTTATTGTATGCACTTCTAATTAGCCCAAGCACAGCTTTTATATGTTTCCATTTTGGCTTTACAATGTCTTGCTTGAGATTTACAAAATATTGCCTTTTAGCAAAGCATTTCTGAAGGAGTATTTGTTTTCAAGTCCATATTACCAGCAGAAAAACACTTTCTGTTGCATCATTGTAGAAATTGGGAACGTATCTTTCATAAATTTGTTAGGTTTCGGCTGGTTTGCCTTCTTTTAAGCTCTGTGTAGCGGTGAATGCTGTCCAGCAACTGTTGGATTTGCCTTTTTATTATTCCATGTATAATGCTCATTCCTTTTGTTTATTGATTAATCAACATGGCGTCTGAGACTGAATATTCTATCTTGTATTTCTGCCATCTGCTGAACCTGTCATTTTGTTTTACATTTATTTCTTCTTTTTTCATGATTATCTTTTATGCTTTGCAGATTAACTAGTGGTAAATTTGAGGAGCCCAAAACCCCATCTCCCAGGCATACAAACCCTAGAAAGAAACGGATGAGAGATGTGCCCAGCCTCAGTTACAAAATGTTTGCAACCGGGGATCAAGATAGTGGTAATTCTAGGTATTCGAGTGGGATAGAATGTCTAAGGTGGCAAAATCGAAAGCCTTTCAGAAGAGCAGCTAAGAAACGTGTTGAGCTTCGAAGTCTTTCTCCATTTCTATGCATACAACGATAACTATGCATGGTAGATAGTCATTGGTCATTAAATTGATTTCATTGATTCTTATGCTGTCATCTCGGTCATTTTTAATCCATTTGAAGATGAGAAAATTTCATTTTTAATTCCTTGTCAGTGGTAGCTATTTATTTGAATCACACCATTTGAAATTATTAGGATAACGGTGTGAATTAATGTAAAGACTAAAGAGTAGTTACTAGTTTTATACAGCTGAAAATAGTAGGCAGACTTTTGATAGAATTAGTTTTAATGGTAGATGTTGGGTAAAATAAGGTGGTAAGAATCATTCATCCATGTAAGAGTCAATAAGCATTGCATAACTAATTTTATTAAAAGGTTCTAAACAAAAGATTCTGGTTTCTTATGTAAATTTTAAATTATTTTTCATTGAAAAATGATTTCTAAGAGGGACTTATAAAGATAATGTTGGCGTAATTTAGTGAAAATTCTTGATGATTAATTTCCCTCTATTGAAAGTTGTGTATTTTATTTTTTGACACTAATGAAAATTATTGTTAGCCGAAGATAACGTTGCCCCTTGACGTAAATTAAAGATTTTAAGGTTAATAATATAATAATGCAGACTTCATGAAATTTCTAAGATGAAAGTAAATATAATTTGGTAAAAGAAAGAAAAATAATTAATTATTTTTAGAAGCACATTATTTTTTGGAGGATCTTAATATCAACATAACTTTACATTTATTTTAAATGAATTCCTGCCACTCAGAATTTGGTTGATGTAAGATTTAATTTTATTTGTCAAAATTAATGGGGTAAAAGCGCTAAAACCAAATGCCGGTCATTCTTTTGTTTGTTTGGTTTTTTTAAAAGAAATTGGATGAACGTATTTGAATGTATCGCAGAACAATAATGATGCATGAAGAGATAAAAATAAAAATAATAAATGACTAAGATTGTATGTTTATGAGGTTTATAAGAAAAGTGTGTAATGTATCAAGAGGTATTTTTTCATACAGTTTCGTTCTTTATCTAATTAAAATATATTTAATTTTATTTAATTTATTTATAAAATCATTCTGTATATTGTAAAAATGTTATAATAGCATATAAAATAATTTGACATCTTTCTCACATTAATATAAGATGTAAATAGGATATATGTATTCTTCCCTTTTCTATGTATGTATCATTAGGTTAGGTCACTGTGAGATACTGATACAGAAATTCTTTTTTCTACTAGCTTTTCTTCCCTCTTGTCTAAAGCTGTCAACATGAGTATTGGGCCATGAGCCACGGCTCAACCCACTAAAATGATGGATCTGGATCTGGATCTGGTTGCTTTAAAACACATCTCACAAAATCAGCTCAATTCATTTATCCCGCCCGCAGGTTTAGTGGGTTTAGCCCGCGAGCTGACCCAAATTTTAATTTATTTTTCAAAAAAAAAAAAACGTTGAAAAATGAAGACCAAACGCGAACCTGGGATTTGGGAAGAGTTACAGGCCTGAACCACCCTCAGAGCAGAGGCCGCAGGAGCAGCACCACCCGGCGCCGTCCAAGGATTTTCTAGTCTTGTGTGGGCTGTGGGTCGTTCAAAACCAACAAAGTAAGAGTAAGATCCGTACCCTGTCTGTCTCTCTGTATTGTGATTTGTGCTTCTCTCTCAGTTCTCTACTCTAGCTTAGGGTTTCACCCCAATCCTAATCCCAATCCCAATTTTGCAGCATTATCTATTTTATTGCTTTGATGAGATGAGGTGCGTGAAGCCATTGGAGTTGTTTCATGATTTGGCGAAGACAACCCTGAAGGAGCGAGCAAGGTTGCTTGGTTTGGATGTTGGTGATAAATATGTTGGCCTCGCTCTTTCTGACTTTGATAACAAAATTGCTTCACCTTTCAGGTAAATTAAATATAACCCCCTTTTTTATACTAAAAAAATGGTTAATTTGGTCATGTCTTCTGTAAGTAACGCGTGTTATGTTCAATCCCACAGTGTTCTGGTCAGGAAGAAGACAAATATTGGTTTAATGGCTTCTGATTTTGAGAGTCTGGTGAGCTCCTTATGTCTCTTGCACTCCACTCAATTCCTAAACTTATATATTGTAAAGTGTGTTAGTTGAGGGATTTGAACCATAATACTCCCAATCCCAACCCAATTCATGCTATATATATAACAACTTGGGCTGTTTTTATGCAGATCTCTAAATATTCCTTGAAGGGCTTTGTTATTGGCATCCCTTTTGACAGACATCGGGTTTCTACTAATGTGTGTTTCATTTCTTTAATTTAATTTAACCATCCATGTACCATGTATTATTACTGTTTTTCCTCTACTCGTGCATCATTTCTACTTTTCATCAGGGTGTACAAGCGAAGACCTTCATTAATGACCTTTGTAGAACCAAAATGCTTGAAGGTCTACACTATACATATTGGAACGAGTGCTTCACGTCAAAGGTGGATCCACATAATTGCTATTGTGAAACTAAATGAATTTAAATCCGTCTTAAGTCAGATATTTCAAACATTACCGCAACCTCTCCCTCGGTTGGTCACTACTACTATAGAAAGAATTAAATATCTATGAAGTATGAAACAAGTATTGTATATTTAATCAGAAGCTATTTCATCCAGCTAAACAAACTCAAATGTTTAGTTTATAATTTTATTTTATTTTTCCTTGTTTGATTACTCATTGCAATAAAAATGAGGCATAATATGATGTTAAATTTTGTCTACAGAATGTGGAATTGCTTTTAAAGCCTTTGAACTTGAATCATCCAGTTCATTCCAAGACTATGCTAGACAAGTTTGCTGCTGTAGGAATACTTCAGGTAAGTTCTTTGATCTGCTTCTTGACATAATCTACTATTCTACTTTTATACTAATCGTGGAAAAGGCAATGTCTTCACTCTTCATTTGCAATCGTACTGAAAGCATAATAAGAAAGTATTTAACCGGTGAGGCCTCTAATTGATGTATGCATTATGTTTTTCTGAAGTAGGAAAGGATTTATTTGTTTTTAGCAATTCATTATAAGGAATATAATGTATGACATTGAGAGCCTTGAACCGAAGTAGATGACCATGAGATAAGTGACTGCCATCTCAGCAATTATTGGATATTTGGACCACATCCTCAACTAGATGGCCATCTGACTATTTTATGTACTAGACCAGTATTTTCCGTCTTCATTTTCATAGTTCAGTTAGGAATTGGACCCAATTGAAAAGTAAAACTTTTGGAAGGATCCAATTGAAAACTTTTACTTTTCATTAAGTCAATTGATTTGTCCTGCCTGTATTTGTAAGGGACTCTGAGATTTAATCCGAACTATATAAACACAATGTTTAGACAGATTTTATATTATAGGTTGTATGTCGAGCTAATTAGTTAGGCTTAGTTTACATCTACTTATATGTTGCTATTTTGTAGGGGTACCTGGATTATGTTAACAGAAAAATGAAGCTGGCAACGGAGTAAGACTCTCTTAATAATGTAAGTTCTCAAGCATACTACTCTCAACCTTTATTGTTTTAAATGATTGTCACTTCTCAAAACTAGTCACTTGCTACAGGTAGAGGCATGCTCCAGAAATCACATCTAGAAACCTCTGAATGTGAAGGTAGGTTGGTGGACACAATAATGGATCTTATATTTTCCTACATTTTCATTCTGTATTCTATAACTGAAATGAAATTAATTATGTAATAGGTTATCTTTCGGTCTGGTCAGGGTTAGTTTACAACCTTAGTGAAAAAGTTATATGGGAGTTAGTAAATGCTTCAGTATTATTTGATAAGAAGGACTGCCTGACAACATAGTTCTTGTACCTTTCCGATTCCAGTAGTAATTAGAAACAGTGGTTAGTAGTTTGTAATACCATCAGTACTGATTTGTTATTGAAAAAAAAAAAAAAACTGTACAGACAACATAGCTTGTTGGGATTGAATTTGTTGCATTTTTCTTGCACTAAACAATGAAATCATTTATGAAATTCAATGTTTTATGTTATTGATTGAATTGAAAGGTAAAACTCTTACATTTGTTTTTATACCACTTATTCTCGTGGTATTAAGGATATTTTTGGAAATACTGGTAATTTTAACTTCCATCATTTATTTTTTCTTTACATTGAAGGTGTAACCACTTGAGTAGGGGAAGAGAAAAAGTTGGCTTCATGGAAGATCGAGCTCCTAACATCAACATCACACTCAAGTTTTAAAGGCTTGAGCTGGATTCGAACCACAAGCCCGTTGGTGACTAGAATCGTTTAATTCCAGAGAAGATTGAGAAGATTTTGGTTAAACTATGAGAGGCATGTGAAAAAATTCTCCCGTTATATGTGGTTTTGTAGAAAAAGAAAAGGAAGTAGAAATTTCTCTCTTTCCCTCCTCAAGGCAATTTTAATTGCTTCATTGAAATAGAATTTAGGCAATTTTTGTATGAGAGCAGGCATCTAATTATTTCATCAACCGTACTATTCATTCTTTTAGTAACTCCATTATGCTAAGTAAAAAGTGTCTTCGGAAATTGTTTTTCAAGTCAAGCTTGATGCCATGTTCTTCGAAATACCCCTCAAGTGGACATAACGAGTACTTGGTCATTGAATGTCCATCAATAAAAAATATTGAATATAAGCGCACCACCAAGAGTTCTAGACTTTGTTGTGTAAACATTAGTGTAAAACACTCGGTAACATGTGATCTCCTATACGGATGGGAACTATGAAATGAAACACTGTTATTTTCCGTGCCAGTCTTGAAAGGCATTCTGTGGAAGCCTGGAAGGAAATGATAGAAGAAATTTTTGCCTGACAATTATGTCAGGTCCTTTTACATTCAAATAGTTAAGATGCATATTACTTACCTCTACCCCCTCCCAAAAAAAAACTCCGGCTTGATTTAGGATACTTAGGTTTTGCATAGGGTAGTTTTTTTTTTTCTGCTTAATATTTGTGTGAAAAACATAAATGTTTGACCTAACTTGAAATCTTATTAAAAGATTTATATTGCATTAAAGTCTTTTAAATAAGTCAAGAAATTTAGATTTTTTAGTTTTCAAATAAGCATAATATTTAATAAAATTATTATATTTTGTATAAAATAAATATATTATATAATTAATAAATAATGTAGGTATTAAAAATGTTTAATTATATGTCTAAAATAATGAATAGGTTAATGGGTCTGTTTAAAGGCCTAAGCTTTAACTTACTTTGTTAAATACATTTTTTTAAAAACTTAAATTTGACTTGTCTAATTAGGGTAGGAGATAGGCTAAAAATAGATTAGCCTTCCCATCCCTAATAGCCAACGAGGGTTGGATCAATTAGTAGGATCAAACAGCATCAATAAAAAAGTCTTCGGTTCGATTCTTGTTGATAAACTTTTATTGATAAGTTATCTTTAAAGATCACTATAACCCTTTGGTGATGCTTGTGACATGCTCTAATTTTAAAATGAAACAATGTTACCTTTTTCATAAACTTTTTGTGACAAAAAAATATTTTTTTTATCCTTACCTGAATGTTTCCACACCCTTAGATGTGAGAGTGATCCTGTTTTAAAAAAAAAATGAATACTTTAACAATTTAAAGTAATAATTTGTATCATGTAATACATACATTCATATAATTTTAGGCCATATAACCTAAAATGAGCACAAGCTATTAAAAAGAGTTGACAATTAATTTATGTTTGATTCAATTAAAACTTTTTTTTCAAAGAACTAATTAATTTTTCAAATTTGATTTTTGAAAGGTTGAACCACTTGAGCAATATAATGTTCAACTGAGATCAATATGATATCATATTACATCAAGTCGATTGATAAAATCAATTCTGTTAAATTAATTTTTTTGATCTTTATCGGGTAGTATCACTCTTTTAAGCGTGAGATTAATTTCATTTCATAACTCTAGGTTTATGAATAAATTATATAGTAATAAAAATTTATACTGAATCACAGTTTTGATTAAAATCCAAAATCAATTTTGGTAGATAATTTAATCAAAATTTAACTAAACCATTCAATTTAATTCGTATTTTTGGACACCCGAACCGAAACTAAAACATCCTCCAACTAAAGCCAAAGGGTGAGCCCTAACAGTTGGCAACCTGAAAAGGACATCTGGGGTTTGGTACTTTGGTAGGGCCACCCTGTCCCTCCAACTCAACGCAACTATTCTCCGTTCCCATTAGTCTTCTTTTGTTGTTTTACGTTTCTTTTTTATTTTTCGCCATCTTTGGTAAGATACTTCCACCACTCACCACTATGCATACACATACACAATCAGTTAACGGGTGCTATTATACACCCTGTTAATTTAAAAATAATATTTTTATATATTTTTAATTTAATATTATTTTTTATATTTATTTTGAATGGATGAAATTAAGTGAAAAAAATAAAAAAATAAGTAAAATAAATAATATTAAAAAATATAAAAAAAATATATATACTATTAATAATAAAAATATCATTATAATTATTAATTTTGGGTATATAATACACCATGTCTTTTATTTGTAATAGTAAATTTTTTTTAGGTTAATATCTTTTTTAAGTTAATTTTTTTCAAGTTAGTTTTTTTTTTCAAGTTAGTTTTTTTCAATTAATTTTTTTATTATTTTTTTACACATCATCACTATCACTATTGTCATCAAGAATTATTCATCGCTACAATGGCACATTTAATCTATCATCATCATCACCTTTTTTTCAAGTTATACTATTTACTTTTTTAAAATTGTATAATCGTGTAAATAATACAAGTAAAAATAATAGCAATTAAAATTATACTAGTCCTTATATTTTTTTATAAATAATTGTGTATACTAAAAACTCTACATATTTTAATTAATAATATTTACACATAATAAAATCAGTAAAATTTTTAATATGTACAATTATTTATGAAAAAATATAAAGATTAGTATAGTTTTAACTGGTATTGTTTTAACGACAATTTTTTACACAATTATGTAACTTAAAAATAAAATAATAATCGTATAAACAAGAATCTCGACTATGAATAATACAATTTTTTAGTGATAAATAGTATTTTTTAAGCGTGAACAATATTTTTTCCGATTATAAACAATATTTTTTCCTGTATAAATAGTATTTTTATGCATAAACAATATTTTCGATGGAGACATAAACAATAACAGTGAATAGTATAACAAGTTACGGGTTATTGATTATAATTATTGATATAATTTTTAACATAATTAATAATTGAGATGCACCAAATACATTATAATAGGTTGTATATTAAAAATAATCCAATTAACAAAGCTCCTTTTACTTGAAAAAAGTTCGTGAGTTTGTAAAAATTTATTTATTTTAAATTTAATTTAAAATACATTAAAATTTTAACTTATTAAAATTTAACGATGCATACATTCTCCTTAACCTACATACTATCCCTTTCACAACACACACACATCAGCTCACTCACTTTAACTCAAAAGCTCTTTTTTTTTTTTTTTAACTTCATTTTATTTTTTCTTCTCAAGTCCCAACTCCCAAGTGAAGTCCCACTCTGTCTTTTCTTTCCTTTCGTTTTCCTTTTCCACCTCCTACACTGCATTCTTCTGTTAAAACCCTAGATTTGAAAATCTAGGGTTTTGTTTTCTTAATGTGTTACAGACATGACTCTGGAGCTGCCAGCTTACTAGTTTGAGTTTTCTGTCTTCAATCCAAGCTCCTGATTTTTCTACATTTTCCCTCCCTAAGCTCTGTAATGGGTTTTCAATGGTGACTCTGTTTGAGCTCTAAAACCACTTCGTTTTTTTTGTCCCCTTTCTACTTAAGCATTCGTATCTCATCTTTTGTGGGGTTCTTAGATTTGTCTAGGTAAACAAAGCCCTTGCAAAACCCTTAAGTTCTAGCATTCACTTGAAAAAATCTCTGAGCTTGTTGATTGAATAGCTAGAGCTCCTGTGCTTTAGATCCCCTTCTTTTTTCTTTGCTTTTGGGTTAAAAATCCAATCTTTCCATCATTGTTGAAGTCTTTTGCTTTTGACCAGTAGGAGTATAGTTCCTGGCTAAACCCCTGTTTTGGTATCTTCATCTGGTTTCTTAGTTTAAGAAGTTAGGTCCACTGAAAAGATTTGGGGTTGAGGAGGATTTTAACATAAGTACCAAAAAGTTAGTGTATTTATCACAAATCATAAGTCTTTCAGTAAATGCATGGATGGGAGAGAAGCTATGGCATTCTCTGGTGGCTCAGCTTCATATTACATACATAGAGGAGGGGTTGGTGGGTCTGGTCCTGGGACACAGACCGGAGGGTTCCAAGCACCCTCTGGGTTCAGAGCATTGTCAAATGTGAGGGGTGGTTCTACATTTTCAGTAGAGCCTACTCAGCGTGGCAGTTTTAGTCATGGCATTAGCATAGGTGCCTCTCCTGGAGTACCTTCTTATTCAGGGGAGCCTGTGAAAAAGAAAAGAGGGAGGCCCCGTAAATATGGTCCTGATGGACCAGTTTCTTTGAGACTCTCTCCCATGTCTGCCACTACTAATTCCACCCCGGGTTCAACCACTTCTTCCCAGAAACGCCGTAGAGGGCGCCCACCTGGAAGTGGAAGGAAGCAACAGCTAGCCACTCTAGGTATAATTATTTTTTTATTTTATTTTATCAATATATATATATATGAAAATTATCATTTATTGTTGATTACTTGATTGTATATGTCATTATAGGATGTGGCTCTTCTAAAGTGAAGGGCTCACTTTAGTGGGAAAAGTGATGAGTCATAATTGTTAATGAGAAAATTAACCGATAAGATCATGATAAAATACAGCAAATGTATGACAAGCTATGAGGTTGTTAAAAACTTAAAATTCTTGATGTTCTCATTAATGGTTATAACTTCTCACATTTCCGAACCCCTCACTTTAGAGGAGTCAAATTCATTATATTATATGGTTATTTGGTTAATACAGAAGTAGAATACCATTTAAAATTCTGATTAATATCCTGTGACTTACTTTTAAATTTTCCATTTTGTTGTCATTTATAATCTACTGAAGAAAAGCAGTGGATGGGTGTCCTTTCATTTCGTACTGTTATTTTTCCATTTCTAGACGCTTTATAGTTTATACTGGCAATTTCTGTTTTCTTTTTTTCTTTTGCTTTTATCTGTTTGGGATTTTTTTAAATATTCTTTGCCATTATTGTGTTCTATGTTGGTGGTTAGCCGATGCCAGGTTATTGCTATTCTGTAATTTGGTTTCTCTTTATATGGTTACTTTTTAGTCATAAATTCTGCTTAAGAAATCCCTATGTTGAACATAATACAATACATGGGTTTCCTCGACACGTATAGGAGTGGTTAAGCTGAAGCAATTATACAGAAACAAGTATCCATCATCATGACTTCTGATGTTGACCTTGTGCACAGACTGCAACACTTTGATTACTTGGCTTTGCAGGTTCAAATTTCTAGTTTAGAGTCACTCAAAAAAAAAATCTGGTTTAGAAACCATGAAAAATGATACCCTGAATTTTGCACTTTTCCCTTCTCTTTCTGATGCAATTTTTTTTAAAAAAAAAAAATTGTTTTGATGGTAATTCACAATAATATCAAGAACTATTATCTTTATCTAGTTTGATTTTTAGTGTGTGAACTTTTAACATTTTTGTTTATCTCTTTCTAGGTGAATGGATGAACAGTTCTGCAGGACTGGCTTTTTCACCTCATGTTATCACCATTGGAGTTGGGGAGGTTGTTATATTCTTCCATTTCATAAGCGATATAGGTTTTGATGCACTTATTTGTTTAGTTTTCTTATTGTTTGTTTTTTGGGATCCTGAATATAAAGATGTTGAGGGTGTATGTATCTTAACATGATAAATGTCTTAGATGTTGGTTTGCTCATGTGGGATATTTTTAATAACCCATTGGTCTAGTGGCACCAAAATCATTGTTGACATAAACACGAGATTGTCAAATTACTTCACAACATGGTTGCTGATTGCATGCAAAACTGATGATACTTAATGGAAGCATCTAATTTTAATTTCAGCTTTCAAATAATAAGCATAGTTTCTTTATTCATCATGTAAACCTTCAAGTTTGTTACTTATTGTTGGATATTAATTTAGAAGTTCCTTGAATGATAGGTTTTCTTTGTTTCAGGACATCGTAGCAAAGTTATTGTCGTTTTCACAGCAGAGACCAAGGGCTCTATGCATCTTGTCAGGCACTGGGACAGTTTCTTCAGTCACTCTGCGTCAGCCTGCTTCTACTACTGTCAGTGTTACTTACGAGGTTAGAGGACTAAACATTACTTACCTTCATTACTAGCAATTTTAACATTATTAAGTATCATCCCTTCTGTCTCCTCTCTCTCTCTCTCTCTCCCTTTGATGGTTCCAGTTTAGTGATAAGTTAATAATATGTGCTAAGTTAGTTGATTTAGTTATAGTTCTGTACTGTTAAAGAAAAGAGAAATTAATGCCATTCATTTCAGAAATTATGGTATTGTAGTGTGTGTAAAAATCCAGCTGTTTGCAGTGGCTAATGGATACTGCTTAAAGTGCCCAAGGTTGATTCTTATGATGCATTAGTAACCTTATTTTATATTTTACCTTTTGCAGGGCCGATTTCAAATATTATGCTTGTCTGGTTCTTACTTGGTTGCCGAAGATGGTGGACCTCGCAATAGAACAGGCGGCATGAGTGCTTCCCTTTCTAGTCCTGATGGTCATATTATTGGTGGTGGTGTTGCTAAGCTTATTGCTGCAAGCGCAGTGCAGGTATATTCTTAATTGCCCTGGTTGCCTTGTAGTAATTGGTCATTCTTATTCTTCTTGCAAGCTCATCCATGATCTTATGCTAGAACAGTAAGTTAAATAACTGGAAAATGTTCTGAATGGGGTAGAGGCAGTGGAGATAGGGATGTTCAATAATGCTTTACATTCTTGTGCATCTTAGGATGGTTCAGATTCAAACCCCCTCTAAAAAAAAAAGAAGTAATGAGACTTTGCTTGGTGCAGGTGGTAGTGTGCAGTTTTGTATATGGCGGCTCTAAGCCTAAGATTAAGCAAGGGATCACTACAAAAGATAACAGTTCAGAGCCTCAGAGTAGTGATAAGTTAGCTTCTCCAGCCAGTGCTCCGCCTAATCAAAACTACGCCACGTCTGCAACAGGCATTTGGCCTGCATCACGGCCAGCAGATCTGAAAAGTGCACACCCACACACTGGTATTGACTTGACGCGTGGGTGAATATATATATATTCTGGAAGAGACATTGCAGTTTTGTATATATATCTCTTGTTGTAAATGAACTGAATTTGTGAGCATTGTAACTCTACTTGTTATCCCCATTGCATGGTTGGGTGACATGTTCGCACTAACATATATATTATATGCTGTAACAAATGGGATCATTTCAGGGTTAAGTAACATATATCTTAACTTGTGCAAAAATGTCTGATGAAATGAAAGGCAAAACCATTAAACATACACGTAAGTTCAACTGGACAATGCTTAATAAGTTATAGCCCAACGGGACCCAACTTTGACGACCGTAGATAACATTTTCAAGGTTTCACTTTGAATTTGAGAGGCGTATTCCCTCCAGCTGCCTAATTGTCCGAGCTCAAATATTTGCCCTACAAGTGGCTTGCTCACTTCATATATGCGCCCGGCTTGGTTTATTATCAATTTCAGCCTCATCATCCTTTCGTACTGTCTCAGGCTGAGAGCTCTGACGTCTTTTTGGTTTTTTGTTTTTACTCCCCCGTTCATTTGTTATTTTAATACATTAATTCGTTATTTTTATCTAATTATTAAGTTCTTTCAAGAGTGACTATGGTTAGGTACATAGAAAGATTTATTTAACCAAATAGTTATGCAAAAGTATTTAAAAGGTTTATATAACCTATTAGGGTGATTTATTTATTTATTATGTATATAATTAGGAAATTATAATGTTTACATAATTTATTAACTATATATTAATGTAATATATTTATTTCTTGCAAAAATAATGATTCTATTAAGGGTATATTTAGATAAAGGAGTTTGGAAGAAAAGAAAATGGAGAGTTAATTTTTCATTTTCAAGTTTAGGGAGTTATAAAATATTTATAAAAATAAATAATGGATTATTAGAATGTTATGTTTATTTGAAAACTAGGAAGTTTTAAGTTTCTTGATCTATTTTAACTTTGAAGGATTCTATGTTATGTAAGCTTTTAAATAGGCTTGTAAGTTAAGCTAAGCTTTTTTGTTTAAAAAATAAAGATAAGTCTTAATTAAAAAAATTTAATGATAAGTAACTGTTTAGTTAGGATTATCATTTTCGAAAACATACCCTAGATTATTTTCACGGAAAATGCTTGATTTACACCCTTAAAATCACATCACCTCACACTTGTATGAATATATAAAAACTAAGATGAGACTAGTTGTAATTAAATGATAAAAATTACACAAATGAGAGATAATGTATGTGTAAGTGTATATGAGTAGTATTACTCTATTTTGTTTTTTTTTCCCAACATTATAAGAATCTCACCACCCAATATATTGAATAATGCTTGGTGTGAACACCCAATTTTGTCCGGATCCTTAGAACTCAAAAAAAAAATAAATAAATAAAATAATCACCCTCATTTCTTTAATTTCTAATCCAGATCAAGTATAGCCCAATAGAAAATATGTTCTGGTCCTTTAGCTACTTTGGCCCATTTTGTTTAAAGTTTTTTTTAAAAAAAAAAAGAGAAAAGAAAGAGCAACAGAGAAAATGAACCAACGTAGCAGCAATGGCCCAAACACTTGAAAAAAAAAAAACTTCAACACAATTGAAAGAGACAAACAAGCAGCCAAGCAAACCAAGCCAAGAGCAAAAGGACGAAATGAACATTCTGGTGATAGCAGAAGGAAGGCAGAAGAGTGAGGCTAGAGACTTTGAAAATGAAACACTAATAAGGAGATGGAATAGCTGCACCTCTTGTGACACGAAAATGGCAAGCAGACGAGGGCACAGGGTAGACAAAAACAAGAAGGATTCATCAAACGAGAAAGGGAACAACGACCAAGGCTCTGCTATATCTGCTACACAAGTTGACCAAAGAAGGGAAGCAGCGTTGAAAGCCAAAAATGGAGTTGAGAAGGACTTGACATTCGATTTCCCACAACCAAGACTCAAAACAATTTTTGAAAATAGTAAGAGGAAGCCGACTAGAGGGAGTGCAGAGTCAAAAAACAGGGGAAGGTTCATCAAACCGGAAATTGAAAATGACCAATGCTCGCTACCTAAGTCGTCCGTGAAAGAGGAAGTGAAGTAAGCAAAGAAGAGGGGGATAGAAAGAGATCGCACGATCGACGCTCGAGGCCAAGCTAGAAGTTCGAGTGCCTATATAAAGGGAAACAATGTAAAGAAAAGGGGTTGGATTTTTTTTTTTGAGGAGTTGGTGTTTTTTGTTGGTTCCAGTTTTTTGAGAGAGAAAATTTTCTTGGTTTACGCTTCTTCTTCTTAGTTAAAAATCTGAAACTCACTTGCAGCTACTGTTTGCTACTGGTGAGAAAACTGGATGTTGAGAAAGAGTGAGAAGTGAGATTGTAAAAAGAAAGATTTGAATAGAGAGAAACTCAGTTTGTTTTTGAAACTCAGAGGTATATTGTTCGCTCTTTCCTTATGCATCTTGACTTTTGTCATTATTGCCTGCATTTGAATGGGCAGGATTGTTGATCTTATTCATATTGTTCTTGCTTTTGTTCTCGTGCTGGTTCTCATACCTTCATAAGCACATACGTTCACACCCTCATCCTCTTAAAAGACCCATCAGAAACCACCATTTTCCCCCTTATCATCTGCATACTCAAAATCGACACCCCCCTCCATCCTCACCATTCCGACACTATTTTCATTTTCAACCTCCCATCACCTATCAAAACTATCATACAGACCACCCCTCCATCAACTCCCGACAAACCACTCATCCATCCATTCCTTCATCTCACTATCCATTATCTCCTACCCCTTCACCGTGCAACCACCACAAAATCCCAGATCAAAACCGACCGTCGGACCTCAAGAGACCAAATCTCTCCTTTCGACCGACCGTCGACCCCAATACCAGATCTCTCCTCAGCCGACCGTCGAACCCAACACCAAACCTCTCCTTTCAACCGACCGTCGAGCCCAACACCAAATCCTCCTTTCAACCGACCGTCGAGCCTAACAAATCTCTCCCTTCAACCGACCGTCGAAACCAACACCCAACACCAAATTTCTCTCTTCAACCGACCGTCGAGCCTAACAAATCTCTCCTTCAACCGACCGTCGAACCCCCACCAAATCTCTCCTTCGACCGACCGTCGAACCCAACGCCCAATCTCTCCCTTCAACCTCCTAAACATCTACCTTCCCGGAATCACCATTCCAACCAACTATTTCCAGGCCCCCACGTAAACCCACATCAACCTTCACCACTCTCCTAACAATCAAATCCATCTCAACCGACCGTCGAACTCAACCAGGTCCTCTCTCGATCCGACCGTCGGACGATAGAAACCGGAACCCCCCTGCACCGACCGTCGGATCACAAAGAATCAGAACGCCCAACCGACCGTCGGACCTCCCCCAAATCCTTCCCAATACGACACGACGCCCTTTTCTTTCCTTTTTTTTTCCTTATCAGAGGCTACGAGCCTCTGTTTTCTATTTTCTCCTTTTCTAGAAAGGTAACATGTATGTTTTAAGAAAAAGAGTTTATAACGAGAAAAGGTTTCTGCTGGGTTGGGCTTCATGGTTATTTTGTCTTTTTTGTGACCCAAGGCTTTCTTTTGAGTTTGGGTAGAATAGATAAATAACAATAACACGTTGGTTATTTTTTTCGGTTAACTTTGTTTATCATTTTTTCTTCTACTCTTCCTTTTTTAGTCAGTTTGGTTTTGTTAAAAAATAAAAAAATAAAATAAAAAATAAAATAATTAAACGTTGTTGAAAAAATATAAAATGAGATTAGCTGAGCTGCGACAGCTTGTTAATTTCATCTTTTTGATTTGGAATCATTTAAGTTGCGACGACTCGATGATTCATAAAATCTTCTTTTCCTTCCTTTTTATTTATCTTTTTTTTTTAAAAATGATAAAACAAACATTTTCAAAAGTTATAAAGTTCCGCACAATCAATTTAAGGTACCGTTTTTAGAACGGGTGTGTTAGGGGTGCTGTGGGATTAAGTTCCCGCCCTTCCTTATCCATAACCGACTCCCGAATCCAATCTGGTTCCAAAGACCATTTCCAAGAAAGGTTTTCCAATTTTTCCTAATTTAAATAAAATTGGTGGCGACTCTATTTCTTTTTTTTAAAAACCTTATGAGTTGTTGTTGCGTCCGCCGCGATCCCGGTCGCGACAGATAGCGACTCCACTGGGACATTTGAGAGTCAAGCCTTTGAAAGTTGATTGTGCAAATTTTGTAACTTTTATGTGTTTATTTACTCCTTTTATTTTTGCTTTAATTTTGTTTTGTTTTTCTATTGTTTATTGATCACCTTAATTGTGATTCTATTTTATCATGCAAACCTTAGGATAGAAAATTTTTGGAAATCTTGTTTTGTGTTTATGTTGTTTTGCAGGATGTAAATAGTCTCTAGGATTATGAAGGTTTGTATGCTCCCTACACACACTGCACCTACACGTTTATCACACACATTCGAGTGGGGCCCTATACCCTGTCTGAGTGAATCTTGAGTTAGGTAGAGGTTGCGTAGTGGTAGCCATTTTGGATGTACATCCTGTTTGGTTATCGCGAAAACCTCATCTAGAGTGTGCCTTTTTCATGAATGTCCCGCATCTAGTGGTTCACCCATTATTTGTGGTCAACATTCTGATATGGGACTTAGCTCTAGAGGCCTTTAGAATAGTAGAGCCGCCCGAGGAAAGTTCTCACAAATTAGACAAATTTTATAGATCCTTAGGGTAGAACTCCTCAAATTTAAGACAGTCCTTTAGGGCACAAAGGGAGCGTACCTTTTCGTTATCCTTTAACTTATCTGTCATTGCATAAAAAAAAAATCATACTTTGCATCATTGCACCATGTTTTCTTTGCAATACTCTAATCTCTTTGTCCTTCCGGAAGCGAGAGAGGTAAAAACTTTGAACCATTGCTCGTCCTTGGAAAACAGAGATTGCACAAACCCGAGCCTACGAACTAGATCGCAAACTAGGCGGCAGGAGATGTCAAACTCCAGAAAGAAACTTAAGTCAAGAGATGGATGAAATGAGAGAAAGGATCAATACAATGGCGAGATGACAATCAAGGGTCGAAGATTTACTTGAGACAGCTTAACTCGAGACCCTTAGAACAATAAATGGAACCCTGCCAAGACATTGGAGTAGATGCGAATGAAGGGGATGATTCCATGAACAGAAATCCTGAAAGGGAGAATAATAATGCAGAAGCCACTCATGAGCAATCAGGGAAAATATTGGTGAACAACAACTCAGAAAAAGAAAGATTAAGAGATGAATTGATTAGGAAGATGCAAAAGCAAATCAAAGCCATTCAAGACCCTAATCTGTATGGCTCGGTGGGAATCGATGAACTGTTCCCTGAGGTTGAAGTAAATATTCCCAAAGATTTCAAAGTACCAGATTTTTCAAAGTATGATGGAAGCACCAATCCAAAATTCCATCTGAAGACTTACCTCACCAAAATGGCCATTTGGTCACGGAATCAAAAATTCCTAATCATTTTCTTTCATGAGAGCCTGACCGGGTCAGCTTTGGAATGGTACATACAACTTGACCATTCAAAGATTTCTTGCTGGGATGATCTGACTAGTCTATTTTTGGGGCAATATCGATTCAACATCGACACTGCACCTACCCGAACAACATAGGGGCAATGCAAAAGAACAATGATGAGACTTTCAAGCAATACGCTCAAAGATGGAGAATGTTGGCAGCCCAGGTTCAACCACCATTGACTTCGTCAGAAATGAACTCTTATTTTATGGGGACCTTAGGAGTACCTTTCATTGGGCTAATGGCGAGGGCTGCCTACGGGGATTTTTCTGACCTAATTTTGGTTGGGGAAAGGATTAAGAAGCTTGCAAGATCAGGTAAGTTACATGTTGGAAATATAAAGAGTGGTTTTCCTGAGACGGTGGAACCGACAAAGGAGGAAGAGCTAGAAGTCAGTACTTACCAAACCTCATACCAAGTTCCTTCGCCGCATTCATAGGTCCTAGCTCATCCAATCTATACCAATCGCCCCCCAGCAACTCGAAACCTCTGAGTAATGGGTGATTTGAGGCATTAATTGATATGATTGTCATCTTAAACTTTTGTAATACTTGAACTTATGTGAACTTTCTTGAAGCATTAATGCAATGGATTTGAGTGAATTTCAACATACCTTGTTTCCTTTTCCTATGTTCTTGACATTCATGTCCTCGCCATGTCTTTCTTTTCATTCTTTTCTTTTTCTTGCTTTTTTTTTGGGTTCGGATCCCATAGAATTCTCATTTTAGAAAACTTTTGGTGGTCATAAAGCCCACGTGTGCATGTGCCCTTTGCAAAAAAAAAAAAGAGGGAAAAAGAAAAAAAAAGAAAAAGAAGAAGAAAAAAAAGGGGAGCAAATAAGTGATCAATTAGTGTGCATTGTCCTTTTGTCTCTAAATTAAATTTTTTTTTTTTGAAATAAGCAATCAAAATTTGAAATGAAGATTGGCCATGTTTCTCTATCATTCATAAGAATTCATCTTTTTCATTATCTCTCGATGTCCCCTTTTGAGCTTGAAAGTTTTCTTTAATAAACCCTGGACAAAGATCACCCCTATACTAGGGGATGACACAAAGCAAAGGTCGATTGTCATAGTGGCTATTTTGAAGCATAATGAAAAAAAAAGAAAAATAAAAGAAAAGAAAACAAAAAAAACCAAAAAAAAAAGAAAAGAGATAAAAAAAAATGAGATGAAGTAAGCCATGACAAGGGCGAATGAAAGAAAATGAAAAGAAAAAAGGAATGAATGAAGAGCAGTAAGAGAAGAGTGTGTTTGAAAGTACAAAGGCAATTGACAAAGTTTAACAAGGATCTTTGGTCCCATTCAAACCCTTAAACATTTGTTTGAGCCTTATATCTTTCTTTTCATAACCCTTAGCCTTGACCACGTTACAAACCTCAAAAAGTCCATTCTGATCAATGAAGGGTTGTTGTCATTTTCATTAACTTTAATTTTGAGACAAAGGTTATGCTCGTCTAAGTATCTAATTCATTGCTCTTAAAAAAAAGGGGGGGGGACTTGCACCAGAGTAAATTTCTACCCTGCTCAAGTTGGCCTTACACTGGGACAAATCTTTTGGTCACTAGGGGAATTTCTGCCCTATTCTATTCAATCCTAGACTGGGGTTAATTTCTTTTGGTTCAATTTGACCTACATTGGTGTAGCTTCGTGACTTACACTGGGGCAATTTTTGTTCACAAATGACATACTTTGAGCCAAGTTCCTCTGATACCCTACATGAGAGCAGATTTTCGTATATACCTGATAAAATAGTAGTCATGATGTCCAGTTGTCGAGTCCAGATCAATCACGTCCATACTGAAAAAAAAAATCTTTTGGCTTTCTTGCTATTCTACTTCTTGTGTCTGTACCATTTGTAAATAATACCTTTTCTGTAGTCAAGCTTCCCAAAACAATTTGGAAGTTGTTCGCTTCTTCTCTGTTGTACTTTTTGAGTTCATGAGCGTCTGTTACGTAATGCTTCAGGTAAGGTGAACATGAGTACAACACTATGATTTGACCATCTAATGGTAATCTCCTAATGAGCAATTCAGATTGAAGAGATCTTGGAGAGTCCCATTTGATGGAAGAGGAGGCACCCGAGCAAAAAAAAAGAGAGAAGAAAAAAGAGAAAAAACTCGTTAGGTTGAAAACCTGAAAGGACGACCTAAGCAAAGGTACCCGAGCAAAAAAAAAAAAAAGAGGATAAGCTTGTTAGGTTGAAAACCCGAAAGGGCGGCCTAAGCAAAAGTTAGAGCAAAAGAAAAAATAGAAAAAGAGCCCGTTAGTCTGAAAACCCGAAAGGGCGGTCTAAGCAAAAGTTAGGGCAAATAAATAGACAAAATCTCAAAGAAAGTTGATCTGAAACACCTTGAAGGGTGCACCCAAACTGGGGCAATTTTGAATTGCGTTTAATCAGCTACACAGAGGCAATTTTGTTTGCATTCAGTTGGCCATACTGGGAAAAAATAAACAAATAAATAAATAAATAAATAAAATTTGAAGGACTGAGGAGAAGATGTGTTGAAGGAAGTAGCAACGCAGACAGGGACTGAGTTATCAAGCAGTTGCAGGGAATCAATTATATGAAAGACAAGGTTAAACACTGGGGCAAAATTTTCTCTCAAGGAATCAGTCAAGCAATGGTTCATCCCATTTCTTGAAAGGAGAGTTGAAAGTGGAAAACAAAGAAAGAGAAAGAAGGAGAAAAGGGAAAGAAAGGATGAGTAAGAATGATTGAAGTTATCAGGTCCAACGATCAAAAACATGTGAACAGGGATTTTGATTGGTCAAAGCTTTCCAAAAGTCGCTATTGGTTCAAAGGCCTTTTAATAAAATAAAATAAAAAAAGAGAAAGAAAAAAAAAGGGGAAGAAGAAGAAGAATAAGAGAAAGGGTGGGTAAATAGCATCGAGCCAAACTTGGAAGTAAAGCTACCCCAACGTCCGAAGATCCTAAGGAACTTGCATCAAGTTGATAAGCCCTGGTTTGCGAGAGCCTGCGCCCGGGTTTGATAGATCAAGATTTTCCGAGGAAGCAATCAGAATCAGGTATGCAAGAGAAAGGTTTTGGTATAATGTTTTCAATCTTTTGATATGATTTTCAGTTGCAGGAAGGTACATTGCAACATCCTTCAATGAACTGCAAATTTGTGAAAAGTGACGTCTTCGGCTTTAGCGCCAAGTTTCACTATAAAAGAACAGCAAAACAAAAGATCATTTTGGGCCAAGCCCACTGTCTTTTCAATTTTGGGCCAAGCCCACTTGTTTTTCAATTTTGGGCCAAGCCCATCGTCTTTTTCAATTCCTGCCAAGCCCATCGTTTTTTTAAATTTTGGGCCAAGCCCATCGTTTTTTTAAATTCCTGCCAAGCCCATCGTTTTTAAAATTTTGGGCCAAGCCCATCGTCTTTAAATTTTGGGCCAAACCCATTGTCTTTTAAATTCCTGCCAAACCCATCGTTTTTAAATTTGGGCCAAGCCCATCGTCTTTTAATTTCTGCCAAGCCCATCGTCTTTTAAATTTGGGCCAAGCCCATTGTCTTTTAAATTTCGGGCCAAGTCCATCAGTTTTTTTTAAATTCCTGCCAAGCCCATGTTTTAAATTTACAGGCCAAGCCCACTGTCTTTTAAATTCCGGGCCAAGCCCATTGTTTTTTAAATTTGGGCCAAGCCCATTGTCTTTTAAATTTGGGTCAAGCCCATTGTCTTTTAAATTTGAGTCAAGCCCACTGTCTTTAAAATTCGGGCCAAGCCCATTGTCTTTTAAAATTCGGGCCAAGCCCACTGTCTTTAAAATTCGGGCCAAGCCCATTGTCTTTTAAATTTCGGGCCAAGCCCATTGTCTTTTAAATTGGGCCAAGCCCACTGTCTTTAAATTTATGGGCCAAGCCCATCGTTTTAAATTCGGTCAAGCCCATCGTTTTTAAATTTGGGCCAAGCCCATTGTCTTTTAAATTTGGGCCAAGCCTATTGTCTTTTAAATTTCGGGCCAAGCCCACTGTCTTTTAAATTTGGGCCAAGCCCATTGTCTTTTAAATTTCGGGCCAAACCCATTGTCTTTTAAATTTCGGGCCAAGCCCATTGTCTTTTTAAATTTCGGGCCAAGCCCATTGTCTTTTAAATTTCGGGCCAAGCCCACTGTCTTTAAATTTCGGGCCAAGCCCATTGTCTTTTAAATTTTGGGCCAAGCCCATTGTCTTTTAAATTTCGGGCCAAGCCCACTGTCTTTTAAATCTTGGGCCAAGCCCACTGTCCTTTAAATTTGGGCCAAGCCCACTGTCTTTTAAATTTGGGCCAAGCCCACTGTCTTTTACCATTTCCAGTCATAAAGTCACCCAAGGTCTTTTAAAATTCAAAAAGAAAAAGAAAAAAAAAACTCTTTTTAATCAATAAATGTCAACTGAGCTGCGACAGCTCGTTGACAATGCAGTGACGTCTCTGGCTTTACGCCGAGTTTCACCTTGGTAGGATTAACGATGTTGCGATAACTCGTAAATCCATGTTTTAGCTCGTTGGTTTCCAGGCGGCGTCTTTGCCTTGTCCACTCACCTCATCCCACACATTGACCGGACAAAATTTAAGTTCACGTCTTTACTCGTTTCTTACGACGATAACATGAAAACTATGGTTGTTCATAGTCCCTAGTAAGAAACAAGTAAAGAGGGGCAACTGTGAACACCCAATTTTGTCCGGATCCTTAGAACTCAAAAAAAAAATAAATAAATAAAATAATCACCCTCATTTCTTTAATTTCTAATCCAGATCAAGTATAGTCCAATAGAAAATATGTTCTGGTCCTTTAGCTACTTTGGCCCATTTTGTTTAAAGTTTTTTTTAAAAAAAAAAAGAGAAAAGAAAGAGCAACAGAGAAAATGAACCAACGTAGCAGCAATGGCCCAAACACTTGAAAAAAAAAAAAAAACTTCAACACAATTGAAAGAGACAAACAAGCAACCAAGCAAACCAAGCCAAGAGCAAAAAGACGAAATGAACATTCTGGTGATAGCGAGAAGGAAGGCGAAGAGTGAGGCTAGAGACTTTGAAAATGAAACACTAATAAGGAGATGGAATAGCTGCACCTCTTGTGACACGTAAAAAATGGCAAGCGAGACGAGGGCACAGGGTAGACAAAAACAAGAATGATTCATCAAACGAGAAAGGGAACAACGACCAAGGCTCTGCTATATATGCTTGCTACACAAGTTGACCAAAGAAGGGGAAGCAGCGTTGAAAGCCAAAAATGGAGTTGAGAAGGACTTGACATTCTGATTTCCCACAACCAAGGCTCAAAACAATTTTTGAAAATAGTAAGAGGAAGCCAGCTAGAGGGAGTGCAGAGTCAAAAAACAGGGAAGGTTCATCAAACTGGAAATTGAAAATGACCAATGCTCTGCTACCTAAGCTGTCCGTGAAAGAGGAAGTGAAGTAAGCAAAGAAGAGGGGGATAGAAAGAGACTGCACGATCGACGCTCAGGAGGCCAAGCTAGAAGTTCTGAGTGCCTATATAAAGGGAAACAATGTAAAGAAAAGGGGTTGGATTTTTTTTTTGAGGAGTTGGTGTTTTTTGTTGGTTCCAGTTTTTTGAGAGAGAAAATTTTCTTGATTTACGCTTCTTCTTCTTAGTTAAAAATCTGGAACTCACTTGCAGCTACTGTTTGCTACTGGTGAGAAAACTGGATGTTGAGAAAGAGTGAGAAGTGAGATTGTAAAAAGAAAGATTTGAATAGAGAGAAACTCAGTTTGTTTTTGAAACTCAGAGGTATATTGTTCGCTATTTCCTTATGCATCTTGACTTTTGTCATTATTGCCTGCATCTGAATGGGCAGGATTGTTGATTTTATTCATATTGTTCTTGCTTTTGTTCTCGTGCTGGTTCTCATACCTTCATAAGCACATACGTTCACACTCTCATCCTCTTAAAAGACCCATCAGAAACCACCATTTCCCCCTTATCATCTGTATACTCAAAACCGACACCCCTCCATCCTCACCATTCCGACACTATTTTCATTTTCAACCTCCCATCACCTATCAAAACTATCATACGTACCACCCCTCCATCAACTCCCGACAAACCACTCATCCATCCATTCCTTCATCTCACTATCCATTATCTCCTACCCCTTCACCGTGCAACCACCACAAAATCCCAGATCAAAATCGACCGTCGGACCTCAAGAGACCAAATCTCTCCTTTCGACCGACCGTCGACCCCAATACCAGATCTCTCCTCAGCCGACTGTCGAACCCAACACCAAACCTCTCCTTTCAACCGACCGTCGAGCCCAACACCAAATCCTCCTTTCAACCGATCGTCGAGCCTAACAAATCTCTCCTTCAACCGACCGTCGAAACCAACACCCAACACCAAATTTCTCTCTTCAACCGACCGTCGAGCCTAACAAATCTCTCCCTTCAACCGACCGTCGAACCCCCACCAAATCTCTCCCTTCGACCGACCGTCGAACCCAACGCCCAATCTCTCCCTTCAACCTCCTAAACATCTACCTTCCAGAATCACCATTCTAACCAACTATTTCCAGGCCCCCACGTAAACCCACATCAACCTTCACCACTCTCCTAACAATCAAATCCATCTCAACCGATCGTCGAACCCAACCAGGTCCTCTCTCGATCCGACCGTCGGACGATAGAAACCGAACCCCCCTGCACCGACCGTCGGATCACAAAGAATCAGAACACCCAACCGACCGTCGGACCTCCCCCAAATCCTTCCCAATACGACACGACGCCCTTTTCTTTCCTTTTTTTTCCTTATCAGAGGCTACGAGCCTCTGTTTTCTATTTTCTCCTTTTCTAGAAAGGTAACATGTATGTTTTAAGAAAAAGAGTTTATAACGAGAAAAGGTTTCTGCTGGGTTGGGCTTCATGGTTATTTTGTCTTTTTTGTGACCCAAGGCTTTCTTTTGAGTTTGGGTAGAATAGATAAATAACAATAACACGTTGGTTATTTTTTTTCGGGTTAACTTTGTTTATCATTTTTTCTTCTACTCTTCCTTTTTTAGCTGTTTGGTTTTGTTAAAAAATAAAAAAATAAAATAAAAAATAAAATAATTAAACGTTGTTGAAAAAATATAAAATGAGATTAACTGAGTCATGACAGATTGTTAATTTCATCTTTTTGATTTGGAATCATTTAAGTTGCGACGACTCGATGATTCATAAAATCTTCTTTTCCTTCCTTTTTATTTATCTTTTTTTTTTTAAAAATGATAAAACAAACATTTTCAAAAGTTATAAAGTTCCGCACAATCAATTTAAGGTACCGTTTTTAGAACAGGTGTGTTAGGGGTACTGTGGGATTAAGTTCCCACCCTTCCTTATCCATAACCGACTCCCGAATCCAATCTGGTTCCAAAGACCATTTCCAAGAAAGATTTTTTAATTTTTCCTAATTTAAATAAAATTAGTGACGACTCTATTTCTTTTTTTAAAAACCTTATGAGTTGTTGCGTCCGCCGCGATCCCGGTCGTGACACTTGGTTTACATTAGCACTAAGTATCTGTGTGAGATGGGAGAATCAAAGTATGAGTATGCAAAAAATATGGTGAAACTAATTATATTTGGATAGTGAAAATTATGCAAATGTGATATAATGTGTGTAAGTAAGTATGGATATTATTATTCCAATATATTATGTTAATTGTTTGAACTTTGAAGACTAAAAGGAAATTAAGAAATCAGTAAGTATAAAAGGAGGAATAAAATATATGGAGAATAAAAAAGAATCTGTTAATTAATGACATAATTCGTAATTCAGTAAGTGTCAAAGAAAATAAGTGTTACACGGGGCTAATCGATTTGCACTCATTTTTATGATTTCAATTTTCAAGGAACAAAAGATTTTGTCCAATAATTTTTTTCTTTCTTAGTTTATTTGAAAATCTTGGGCATTACTTCATCACAAAATATTTTGTCCAAGAATCTTTTCTTTCTTATTTTATTTAAAAAACTTGGGTGTTTCATCATTAGGAAATATTTTTTTGTCTAACTAAATACATCAACTGTTCATTATACATTTATCGTATATCAAATTAATTTAAAATATCAAATTATTCTATATGTAATTATAACATTTTCATAGTATATAGAATAATTTTATACTTAAGTTGAACAAAGTTAGACATATTTAAATTAAACCAATAACGAGACTATAGTTCATTATCCTTTTTTCTAGGGTTTTGATAAGGTGACTTTTCAAGTTAGATTTTATTGGATAGCATTAGTGCTTGTAAGTTGTAATGACGGTTAATCCAATCATAAAAATACTGTCCCTCCCCAGCACAACGAACAACCCCACAAAAAAACCTTCACAAAGCCATTTGAGAGAAACCATCCATAACCTATAGAATATCTGTCGAGTCTCACCCATTCATTATTTTGCTTTTCAGAAAAGCCTAATCGCTTCCGTTTCTCAAAGCACAATGTTTTTCTATGAAGGATTGCTCAGTTTTCACATGGTTAGAGCCAGCGAATGCGCTATCTATTGACATATTCATAATTTCTTTCGTTAATTTCCTTTTGATATTGATTTTTCAGTCTACTAATATGTGCGTGAACATTTTCCCCCCTTTTCCTTTCAGAGTTGTTGTTTGAAAGTGGACACACGGTGCAAAGGATGGGATAGAACCATGAGCAAAATACTAAGGAAAATTAATGGTTCATATATATCGTTCTTAATTCAATGCAATGCAAGCATGTCTCTGAAATCAAATAGACATATTTATTTATATTTAATATTACTGCATTTTAGGGGTAAGCTATGATCTGTATGCAAAGAAAAGTAGTTATGTCATTCATTTAACTAAAATATGTTTAATTTTATCTATTTTATTCATAAATTTATTTTATATATTATAAAAATATTACAGTTATATATAGAATAATTTCACATTTTTTTTACATTAACATATAATATAATTATAGTGTACGTATTATAATGTACATGAAATATTTCAAAAAAAGGGATGATATGATATACATTTCAGGCCACGGACGATTCAGAGAAAGATTGCCAAGTGTGGAAAGCACGCGGAGCAGTGCTGGATTAGGACTGGGAATCAATATTTGTATAGCGGCGACATGGATGAAAGACCATATTCATATGTTCCTTCTGGTGGAATGCCTATGCCACAACTTCATGGAGGATACCCCTACCCCTACCCCTACCCTAATTATGAACCCATTCCGCCTCCTCTTCATTACCACCTCCCTCACCTTCCTTACTACTACTACTGATTCAATCTTTACTTGTGTACAGAACCCCTGTACCATATATATTGGGGGTCGCACGGCATGGGCCTGATTTTGATTGTGCCACTGCTCGTGTTTTGCTATTCACTCTTCTAGTTTGTAGCTACGAAACACAAATATGAACACGAATATGAAAACAGACACAGATATGAATATATATTAAATTTAAAAATTATAAAATATACATACAGTATATATATATATATGTAAAAGTAAATTAAAGAATTTAAGTTATGTATATATATAATTATAAAATTAAAAAAAATTAAAATTTATTAATATTATTTTTATAAATTTAAAGATTTATAATATTTTAATATATATCAATATCATTTTATATATTATTTTTTTTTAAATATTAATAGTTCGTGTTCAAATCATGTCTTAAATACATTTAAGTGTGTTCGAGAGATGTTTAAACGTGTTCGAGAAGTGTTTAAATGTGTTTAAAATGTGTCTAAGTAAAAAAAAGATATTTTTAATCGAATACATTTAAACACATAAGATACGTGTATCATACATATATTTTTATGTGTCCGATATAAGGATGAGAATTACCTGTTTCCAATTTTTATCTTCTTTCTTATCTCTCCACTTGAATTCTGTTAAATATTCTAAATTTAATTACATGTCTCAATTCTTTTTTTTATTTTTTACTTAACAAAATTTAAATAAAAAATAAAAAAAATTTAAAAATTAAAGACAAGTAATCTTCATTTCAGATATAAATACATGTTTTACACCTCAAAAAAGAATGTGTCTGTCCTTCGTAGGATTGTAGGGATGTCAAATATTGAGACGTGTCCGTTTGCAGGGATGTCAAATATTGCTATGCTATGATTATGGACCAGTTTTTGTAAGGTTCATCATTTGAAACTTTTATTATTATTATTTGGTAGGTAAAGGGAGGGGACGGCCCTACAAAGCAGCCGTGTCTTCAATTATTCACGAAGAGAGATGTTATATATCAAGAAACAAAATATTACGCATGGCATGGCAACAGAAAAGGACATAACAAAAGGCTATAATTTTCAAATTTGAACATCTGCATGACCAATCAACAGCCAATGTCCTTCGTAAACCATTCCATTAAAATTGCATTCGTTACATTAAGCATTTCTCATCTACGAAACAATATTGTGATCTTATTTAGGACTAACGTGGCATTTATTACGGGAGGAATTAATGAGCCAAATGGAGCAACCAACGATCGAAAAATTATTGCATATTTCTCGAACATAATTAATGTATGTTTTAGGAAATATTTCTATTATTAATTATAAGTTAAGGGTCTAAAATTTATGTAAATTTATTCAAAAGAATTTGTATTAAAGAATGTAAACTTATTTAAAATCAAAACCTATTCTAAGTTAATATATTTGTTAGCAAAACATATTTAAATTTAATGGTAAATATTTTTTCTAAAGCACATATTTATTGTGTTTCAAGAGCATGTTAAAATTTCTCCAACCAACCACTGTCCTAGTTCTCACGTCTCCTTCTTTATATATATATATATATATTCATTCATTAGTTATTTTTTAAATCTATTAATTCGTTATATTTAACCTAATTAAGTTCTTTCTAGAGTGACGCAGGGTTAAAGGTGAAGAATTATCCTTCCCAAGATTATAAGAATTTCACTACTTAATATATTTTAGTAGTTGTTTGAAGACAAAAAGGAAAGAAATCGGAAAAGCCAAAAAATTACGGAAAATAGATAAATATTTTGTTTTTATTTGTTAATTAATGAATAATGATGAAATCCTTAAAATGATCTGCAGCATTAGAAAAAGACGTAATTAAAAATGCAACTTGATAGTTTTCACGTCATTTTAAGGAATATGGATTATGGCTGCAAGATGGACATAAATGAAGAAATGAAGATATCTTGATTTTTAACAAATTCTTAATTTGTTATATATGTGTATGTATTAACCGTTAATTTTTTCATTAATAATTGAGATTTCTTTCTTTTTCCTTTAAAGTAAACTTTTAGAGTAGCCAAATCCAAAAATAAAATTAAAAGGGAAAAAAATTTCAATTTTGATTTTTGACCAATTATTTACACAATTTCGAGTCGAGAGTAGTATTGAAGTGAAATTCTATTTAAAGGACTTTAGAATTCGAACTTTTAATATTATAAGTAAAGTTTACTTGTGGTCATAATCCAATTCCACTACGATTAACTACCATTGAGTAAAAAAAGAATTCAATTGATAAACAAGCTTCTTGTATAACAAAAAAAAAATATAAATGAAGAAATCACTCTCTCCATTTTAAAATATTTATTTTTTTACAAAATAAATTTTATTTTATTTTATACCATGCCTGTTATTTTAAAAAATTAAGAATACATTAATTATTTTAAAAAATATATTCTTATCTCTTGGTGTTTTCATTAATTTAATGTGAGAGAACATAATAGATTGTAATATTTTAAATATTTTAATAGAATGTAATTTAAACAAATGTAATTATAATATTTTCTTATAATTAAGAATATTCAATAACTTTCATAGTTATATTAAACAAAAGATATTTCAAAACGAAAGAAGTAATAATATATTAAGTCCCAATAAAAGCAGGCATCATCTTGTCCATAACCATAAGTATAGGTCTTGTCTGGTTTGACAAAACCTTATTTTATGCACAACATTGCTAAAACACAAGGGAACATAACAAATTCAGGAAGACATGCTTGACATTGACCATGTCCTCTCTGCCTAGTTGTATCTTTGCCTTCACAAGATACCCAGTAGCTGACGTATGTCTTGCTGCAATACAATAAAAAAGATGCCACAAGAATTACAGAGGCGGCATAAATCATACGAATTAATTTCAAGAATAATACAGAGACAATATTGTCTTTTACCTCAAGGCTGAGAGGAGAAGTTGTGGGATAATAGCGACCCACCACTTGCCCATCCTTATCAACCAGAAACTTGGCAAAGTTCCACTGAATCTCATCCCCAAAAATTCCCCATTTGCCTGCCTTTAAGAATTTATACAGAGGAGCAGAATTGTCCCCATTCACTTCAATCTAACACAATAACAAAGGAAACTGATATATAATCCAGTGCATGTCACGGTTGTTCAAAAAAATTAGCAGAAATTAACCGAATAGCAATAATCATATACTTTGTACAATTAAATACAACTAGTCAAGCAACATTTTAAGTTCCTAGATCTATAGCCTAAAGCAGTTGAAAATCATTAAGGGAATATTTTCCATAGAAGCATAATGAGGGGTTGAGGATGGAAACAGACAATAGAAAACAAATCCAGACAAAGATCATGCCTCTAGTTTATACTAGTTTCTTTGACACGCCAAATTTGACACCAACGATAATGGCAAGCACTAAACATGAGAAGGAAAAGGCACAAAATCTCAAGTATAATATATATATATATATATATATATATATATATATATATATATATATATATATATATATATTTCAGCATAAGTGTTTCAAAAGAATTGGAATTTGGAAGAAAACATGATGAATACAATTTTGGCACTTTGGAGTGCCTAAGAATGGCAGCAAAATTCAGATAAAAAAAAAATGGCAGCAAAAGTAAGCTTTCCAAGATGACTTATATATGGACCTACCTTATCAAAGATGGGGAATTCTGATTTGAAGCGAGTGCAGACAAACTCCACAATTTTATCATTGCTTTCGGGTTCTTGCTCACGAAATTGATTACATGGAAATGCCAGAATCTCCAGGCCTAACTAAGTTTTTCAACCTGGTCATTTATATTAACTAAATATATTTATAAAAAAACACAAATTATCAGAGTAATGCATCACAATATCAATGTCCAAACAGGGTTCCTCCCTAGAAGAGAGCCCCCCAGCAGAAGTTTTCCAGTGCAGGAAAATTACCAGCAAGAAGAGATGAAGTGAATTGGTCAGTTTCCATCGTTTAAATAAAGAATCGTTTATAATTGTAGATAGTGAGATCAGTAATATTTCTTCCAAGATGCTTATCCTAAGGTTATGATTTTTACAGTTTGAAAAATGACAAACAAGAAACAATAAAAGGTTATGATTGTACCTTCGTCTTTATACTTCTCATATAATTGATTCAACTCCGTATAATTTGAGTTGGTCAAGCCACTGTCTCAATCCCAAACAACAAACTAGAGTTGTAAATATTCTCAACATTTACAAAATGGCTGTGAGAATAGTTATTGAAATGAAAGGAAAACTATCCCAGCAGGAAAAAAAATTTCCTGCTGAAAGTTATAAACTAGATATAAGATTAAGATATAAAAGATGAAATATGAAGGCTTTAAATTAATAAAAGGTACAATCAGGAAAAAGAAAAGAAAAGAAAAGAAATGTAAGAAACAGTAATAAGTAAAAGTAAAGCACAAAGGGATACCATTTGGAAGCAACATTGACAATCAGCAGGACTTTTCCCTTGTAAGTGGTGAGATCTACAAGATCGCCCTTAACATCCTGCAAGTGAATGGAAGAATTGCAGCATACATAAACACCTTTATCTTCATTTCATGAGCATAGACTGCTTAGTTAAAGCACCCAAACATTTATTTACTGTATGTTTAGCTTAGAATTTTCTCAAATAAAAGAATTAATTTCATCCCAGGAATAGGTAACAGTCCTAGTTTATCCAAATAAAGTCAACACACAGTCAGAGATGAGATAGTATGAACCAAAACCAGATTAAGATGAAGCAACACATGAAATAAAAAAGACCAACCTTGACAGTAAAATCATACACAGATTTTGGATCCTTGGTGGATTCGGTAGTCATGGTTTTGGTATGGTGCAGCCCAAGATGAGAAGAGAGCAGTTACAGTTTAGACTTTTAGAGAGAAACTGAGCTTAGAAACCAATCAGGTGCACGACGGGTTCCTCCTCAATTTTGAGAGAGATTCGAATGTTGAAACTTGTAACCAGTAACGATTTCACACGGGATGGGATTCTTGTCCGGTGTGCGTATATGAACAACCAAACCAAAGAGACGGACAAATTCTTCATGAACTTGTGATAGTTACACAAAACACATGCAATCCAATTAAAACATAATAGCTGACACAAATTAAATCTGTGCCATTAAATCTAGACTATTTTGTATATTGTATTCGGTTAAGAAATTATTATTATATGCAATCTGAATGAAAATTAAATAGAACTAATTACAATTCGCTAATTATTCAGTTTAAAATTAGGATTTATAATTTTAAATAATTTTTAATTTAAATTTTATTATATAAATCAAAATTATTTATTTTTTTAATATCTATTATTTACAATATTATATATGATTAATGAAACACGAATTGAACTTCTCAATTGCAAACAAGTGTTCAACTGGATTATATAATCACATTTTATATTATTTGAAATGTGATATATTTTATCAAGCTTGATTCAAACCTATTTTTTTTTTTTAACTTTTAATTCCATAATTACTTCTACACGAGGGATTCATGAGTAAGGCCACAGCAGAACTCCAATCAGATGCAATCATGCAAGCGTATACACCTACATAGCGTTCTTGTGGGTCTTAGTATATTTTAAATTTAGAGTCTTTATTTTGCCTAAGGCTTACGTCTTATATAACTTAAAATATGTTCACCTCAAAAAAGAAAAAAGTTCTTAATGAATCTTTATATATGAATGTATTTTATAAATAAATATCTTATGGTATTAAGCTATAAAAGGTGAACTTAGACGTAGTCTAATTCACACACTCCACCCTATCTTATCGGGCGCATATGGGCTGGACCTAATTTTTCCTTGTTCCTCACCTATATTTCCAACATGCTTGCGTTGCACACTCATATGTCGTGCACGATCGAGCAGGAAAGAGTAGTTTCCGGCTTGTTAGTGACAGATATCGCGAGGCAGAACTATGCAAGTTTGGGTCAGGTTAAACCACTAAGTAGGCCAATGAAATAAGCAAACAAATTAATTTGTATGTCCAAACGAAGCTGATGCAATGGGTTACACTCTTATAAATAGATACAAAATTTCATAAAGATGAACAAGTAATTCAGAGGTACATGAGCAACTATTTCGGTACATATAAGGAGGAAATTGCACTAGTATCTGCAATACATTTCTTATTCATGATAATATTCTAATCATTATTCATTTAGCGGCAACTCCAATCATTCATGCATCCAGCAGTTTCTTTATGTCTTTCTGCAGATATCAACACGAGAAACATTTTATTAGTGTAACATTTTTCAAGTATGTCAAAGGCAAGGTCATTGGCTCCATGTCATCATACAAATTGTCTTACCTCAATGCTAAGAGGAGAAGTTGTGGGTGCATAACGTTCAATAACATTCCCATCTTTATCAACCAGGAATTTGGAGAAGTTCCATTTGATATTATCCCCAAATAGTCCACCTTTGCTTGATTTCAGAAACTTGTACAGTGGAGCAGCATTGCCACCATTCACATCCACCTATATTAAAAGCATGTAAACATGATTTGAGTACATATTTACTAGTATGTAAACATATGGAAGTGGTGAAATAATTGTTCTATCTCGACCCACGGAGTTGGCTAACATCAGTGATAAGGATGATAAGCTCAACTTCTTATTCCATTTCACTATTTCAGTAATATTCCAACTGACCTAACAAACTACTGAAAATTCCAGACGATATTCAACTTTCCATTCGGTAGCCCCTTGCCACCTCTTTACCTAAAACTACTAGCCATACACCTCACTGCATCCATCCACACAAGGTGGATGCTTAAACCAGCCAACACAAGTTAGTTCAGTTTAACAAGACAATTGGGTTAAAATTCTAGACTCCACATAAATCTTAATTCCCCACACTCTAACTCCACCCAACAAACCTGGGATCTTGAGACTAGACATAGTGGAAAAGAGATACTAGTATATAAGCTGAACTATGCTTTAATGCAATAGGAAAAAAATTAACTAAGAATCAAACAGGAATACAAAGTCGTGAAACCAATTTAATGCATCTCAGCTTGAATGGTTTATATATTAACGCATTACATAACCTATGCTGGAAGTGGGAGAATATCATGAATGGAGTCAGTCAACTGGAACTGAAAGATTGAAAACTAATGTCTGGTTTGTCCCCTTTAACATACTACTCAATGACTGTAGCTCAATGACTGAACGAACAAATATATTCTTCAGGTAAATACTCAGAACGAGTCACAAGCCTAAAGAAACAAGTCTAGTTTTTGTACAAAATTGCTTACAGCTCCCATTAGAGCTACAGCCCAAAATTTTGATTCAAGAAGCAGATGCCATGATCACAAAGTATCTTTTAATCAAGAACATACACAAGTCACTCAGGAAGAAGGTGATATTTATCCACAAGAGTCAGTTTGATATCTCCATAAAACTGGGGCCCATCCTTGAATTCTTCACCCCAATTTTAAGGAGATTCCAAACAGACTGTATAAAGGAAATCACAGGCAGTGAGAACGAGGACAGATCCTACCTTGTCAAAAATGGGAAACTCAGCTTTGAAGCGAGTACAAGCAAACTCTACTATCTGTTCATTAGTTCCAGGCTCCTGTGCCCCAAATTGATTGCATGGGAATGCCAGAATTTCCAGCCCTGCATAAAGAAGACCACATATTTTAGAAAGAGGGAGGGACCCCAGAATCAGTTAGTAGCTTGATCTAAAAAACATAGGAATCTTCTCTAAGGTTGGTAAATATGTCCTCGTCCAATAAGTTTACAATTAATAATAATTTATCAAGGATGTAAAGACATAAGCCAATAGGAACTAGGGAGAGTTCGCAACAAATATTGTATGATATATTCTTAATTTGCAAGTTAGTATAAGCGCCGAAGTAAGATAGTACCATGAAGAGTTAGGATAAAACAAACAATGACAGGGACAAAAAGAAAGAAACAAATCAGAATGAAAATATGATCACAGCAAAAGAAAACATGACAAAAACAGACCTTTTTCTTTGTATTTCTCATACAACTGATTCAGCTCTGTGTAGTTTGAATTAGTCAACCCACTGCATCAAATATTGAATATCAAACTATGTACAAGGCATACTGTAAGAAGAAAGTTAAGGGCTAAATTGCATCACGGTCTCTAATTTATAAGCCTGTATGACTAACTGTTCCGGTTTTTTTTTTAAAAACAAAAAACAATCCTGATTTCATTAGAATTAAAATGACATCAATATAAACTATAAAGCTTGCACCTCTGCATGAAATTATCATAAATTAAGTATAACATGTAATCAAATGTGAGTAGATTGCTAGTGTTTTACGTAGCTATTATCATTTAAGGCCTGGATACCCTATTAAATTCCTCCGAAGTACTTAATTAGATAAAGAAATTGAAAAGAGAGAGAAAGAGAATAGTACCATTGTGAAGCGACATTGACAATGAGAAGGACCTTTCCTTTGTAATCGCCGAGATTAACATCATTTCCCCTGGCATCCTGCAAACAAAGGGTTAATAACATAAAATGAACCCATTTTAATGTTAATTAATCTCGTCCAAGGGATTATTAAAGAAAAAGAGATAAATAAATGGAATACGTTAGCAAAGCAACATACTTTGACGGTGAAATCATGAACTGATTTAGTGTTTGATTGGCTAGCCATTGTGTGATCTGTCCTCAAAGTGAATGGCAAGGGGCTTGGGCTTGCAGCTGAAGTTGAAGTTGAAGTTGAAATTGAAAGCGCTTCTTTAATTGGAACACCAAACAATGAAAACTGAGAAGGATGCAAAAGGGTGTGATTGGGATTGGACAAGAGGTGGCTTCACAAGCCAAGAGATGCAGAAAGAGCAGCAACTGTGCTAAACTAAACAAGATGCCAATTGATGATGTTCAAGTACCAAGTGCTTTGAGAAAATTAAAATCCAACAACCGGATAACCCCGCTTTTATAGCGTCCTCCCTCCACGTAAAACATTTACACGTGGATGCTTTACACGCGCACACGTTTGAAGATTATGATCAAGTGCCACTTCGATGGTTCTCATCATTCGCCAACATCAGAAGCCATGTCATCAACTCATCACTGTGTTTTGCAGATGCAATTGTGCCGGCTCATTTGGAATACAAGTTTAATTTCATAGTAGCACATCAAATCTTTTGTGGGACCGATATATTATTGAATCTTAATGAAAACAGCTTTGTTTAGATAGTTGCGATCAAAGTAATTGTTTTACAGGAATAAATATCATGTAAATTTTGAGGCTATTTAAGATTTTATAAACTATATTAGTATTTTTTAATTTAAAAATTATATTTATTATTTTCATATTTTTTTTTTTACTTGTAAGAAATGATAGGAAACAAAAATAATGTGTTTAAAAAAAATTATTTATCTAATAAGAATTTATAATAAATCAATTTATTATAATTATTGAAATTATAGAAGATATTAGTGTTATTTTAAATTATAAATAAAAATTAATGTAATTCATGCTAATTTTTAAATTAAATGATTAAAGTTAAGAAGAAGAGTGTGTAAAAATTATGCTTGTGTAAACATGAGTGTGAACGGATTCTGGATTGGACTGTGTGTGAAAGCGTCTTAGATTATTCGCATCCAAATTGGTCAAGGGAAGTAGGGAACAAAAACTTGAGTTCTGCAAGTAATATCCGTAGCTTCTAGATTAAGCATCATAAGAATGCAATCGGTATATTCTTAATGTTCACACTATTAATCCAATCCAGACAAACCCAATTCGGGATGAAGATGCGATGGAATATAGGAATCCATTCCGCAAGAGATAAAAGATGTACATACGAGTTTAACTGGAATACGACGAACAAACCAACGACTTTAAATATTTGTTCGTTTTTCACATCCAAATATCTGATTTCATTTTCTTTTCAATATTCTTTTGGACTTGGAAATCGCCCTGTGACTGTGACTGTGACTGTGACTGTTAGGATGGATCCCAATTCCTAAGACTAGCTCCATAAGAAGGTCTTCACTGCTAGTAGTTTGTTTGTGATAAAGTACTTACCTTCTTGTGATTAACTAGGTAAACAAGGAGAACATCTGTAACTTGAAAATTCCTATTCTTAGTATTTATAAGCGAATAAGGAGAAATGCATAAGCTTAATAATAGATTGAGCATGAATTAACAAGGAAAATAAATTAATATTGACCCACTTTATCATTTATGAAAGATCGTTACAAATATTGTTGAGTAAAGTAACCCTGAAAAAAGAGCACAAGCTCCAATGATACTGTCCTCCCACCACCAAAAAAAAAAACACCACAAAACATTTTTATAGTGTGTTGAAAGAATCAAAGAAATAAACAGAAGAACACAGTCAATCCTTGTATGCTTCATCTAATCTGCTAACCCTCTCGAGCAGATTATCCATTGTAATGGCAAATGCATCCTGAAAATTCTCAAGCTCAGCGTTGTGATCCCCATATACTAATCCAGGCAATAGTTCATGTATAATATACCTCCTCATGTTTTCTCTCTCTCTTGATGAAATATTGGTTAGCCTCTCCACCACATTCACATTCATTTGCCTCACCTCTTTTTTGTCTATAAACACTGAGTACTTGTCATGGTCCTCGGGCAAATGCCAGGGATATTGGTAGTAAGCTGTGAAAGGATCAAAAAGAACCGGGACGCAACCTGATATGAGTGAATCAAAAACAGATTTTCTTGTTGGGCTATCCCCTGGGGGCTGCAGGCAGAACTCAGACTCCACAAAAAGTTCTATGACTGACTCTGGCTCATCACACTTGACAGAACTGCAATTCAGAAACTGGCATTTACCATTACTGTTTGAAGTGCATTGGTCTATTAATATTGACCTTATGTTGTCCTGTGCATCAGGGCGTGCTGCTCCAGCAAAACTGACAAGGTTTTTGCGATTTGATCTAATGATTTTCAGTTGCCATGCAATTAAATCGTTGTCTGAATTTGGATGGAAATAAGTTGGATGAGGAATTCCAATGTCATTCACATGCCATGGTTGGCGTTCAATCAAGAGCTTAATGGGGTTTTGCATTTTGTCAAGCTCTAATAATCTAGTACCTCATGGAGAGTCACTAGTTCTCCTAAAATCCCATGAAATTTTACCCAACACAAACACATGATCCTTACCTGAATTCCTTTTCCATGCCCTTTGTCTCTCAAGCCACTTCACTAACTCCAAACCCAAACTGTCCTTCACATCATTTGACACATTCTTGAAATGCCATCGCAAGATATCCAAACCACCATAGAATGGGACATAGAAGAGCTTCGCTTCATTTTCACTATAAGCCCTGCATGGATGCTTCAAAACCCTCGAATGAAATATGAGTTCAAGTGAGTACTGATGAGTTTGATACCATCCTTTACCAAACTTGGCTATTGGCTCACCCAACCCCTCGTTACTGAAATATCTGCAGAAATCCTGCCATGGAACCATGTCACGGCATTGACCCACCAAGTCCTTGTTAAACATGGATGGCAAATCATACACATAAATTCCTTGACCATCACAAGCTGCATAGTTTTTATCTGACCTCCAGGATCGATGAACCTGCAACTGTTCCTCAATGACCTTGACGGCATTTGCAACCTCCTCATCTCTATCATTGTTAACTTCTCTACTAGTGACCAGATACGGGATAACTGGAAACTTACCAGGCTCAGTTGCATTACCCTCAATTCTAGGAGTAATAATAGAACTATTCTTGTCAATGGAAGTTGAGATTTCAAAGGATGGATGAGTACCTGCAGAAAGACAATAGAGGCTATTGAGCTTCCTTGAAGCAAAGCAAACATGAATGTTGTTTCCGGTTACAATGGTGGAGAAGGAAGACCAAATGTAGATAAGGATTAGAAGCAAGACTGCAACAGAAAGTCGACTAAGAAAGTTGTACAGGATTGTAAAGTAAAAATAAGATTGTTTAGCTTCTAGTTTTCTTGATGATTTTGATCTTTTTCTGGATATAGACACAGCCATTTTCTGGGTGAAAACAATGTTAGAACCACTTACTTATGGTTTTTCTAGTAGAGGCAAAATTAAACATCATTTCCTCACCTAATGCTTATCATGCAACCACGTAATGGTTTTCCATTGATTAAATAATGTGCACGTCGATATGTACATTGGGCTAAATTATGTGTTTGCTGTGCAGTCCTGCTTCCAGATAAAATATGTTGACAGATTGGCATATCTTAGCGGTTGACATTCATAATGCAATTAACATTCATCCTATTAACCCCCTCCCCCCCCAAAAAAAGTCCTCTGAAAGACGTGGAACCTGATCCCTCGGGTAGGAGGTCATTCAAATGTTTGATTTTCTCAAAAGTCAAAACATTGTTGACTGGCGTTCTCCTCTACTCAACAGCTTTTCGTTTTTTTTTTTTTAAATCGTGAAAAATGAAATTAACTTAAAACAAAACAGCTTTTCTAGACAGTTGGGTAATAAAATTGTAGACTCGATCTGAATTTGCCAAAATCTATACCCAACCTGCTTAAGATCTTGAGACTTGACATACAAAACGAGTCACTTAATAAAAGCTAGCTGGAATTTGTTACCAAAAAAAAAAATTTGCTAGCTGAAATTTGCTTCACTCCAATTGACAAAAAATTACAGAGAATCAAGCCGGATATATTATTTAGGTCATGAAGCCATTTTGAATTGATGCATCTCAGCGAAGAGAGAAAAAAAATAGTGTAGCACTCTCAACTCATTTTTAGCAAAAATTAATGGGAAAAAATTTATATGCAAAACAAATTTTAGATGTCTGACTTCCTGCTGTTGCCAAGGAAGTCCACAAGAATATTGGGTTGAATAAGTCAAAGAGCCCTGTATTAACTTGGCAAAGTTTTAGTTTATGAGACGAAAACATTAGAAAGAAGAGGATTCTAGTCTGCTGATTTGCAATTGTATCTAAGAAATCCACATGCAAATTACACGTCCTCCCCTGCTTCAGCTTGCCAGAAAATAATACAAATTATTGGGTTACATAATAGAAATACAGTAAAGGCCAGATACGATACAAAGAAGAAAAACTGGCTTGAAACCTAACTTAGAAACCCTGAAGCAACTCTACAACATACTGTCTGTTCTTGCAGGCAGCCGACGGAAGAAGTTGATTGGGGCAGATGGCAACCTGTGGCGAAATCTTGGATGCCTCATCACATAGAACCCTGCCAAACCCACCACAGCTTGAAAAGGAGTAACATACAGCACCAGTGTAGATACGAGACAGAACGTAATGAAGATGGCTGTAGCACGTGGGTCTCTCCAGCTTATCAGTGCCTGAATCCTCTCCCCTTGGCTTGCCAAATCACCCACCACCGTTTGAATTCTTCCAGCCACACTCCTTAACCGGTCATACCTCATTCTCACAAGGTCTGGGCTTCTGCTGGTGGGGAATGTGTCAAACTCCTCATCCAACTCATCCGGGTGCACTGCCTCAGCTTGTGAGATTCTTGTATTCATGTGAGGAGGGTACCTTGGACGGTACCTGAAATTCCATACCCCTATCAAAAACATGTAGAGAAAAACTGTTGGCAAAATCAATTCAGGGACGCAAACTAGCATGAGGAACAGCACATGAACCAGCACTGTTGTAATAGGATTCTTCCACATGCAGATATCACCAAACCACTTCCCAACCGCAAATACACCAGAACACACTGTCATCAGCCGGAAAAAATTTGCCTTGCTTCGGCGCATGCTCCAGAGGTGTGAGTCCACATCAGACATGTATTCCACCACTTCCTTACGAAGTGGTGGCTCTGCTCGGCCTAGTCGTGCAGCCACTATGTTCACTGCTTGGTGACGTAGCATGTCAAGCTGCATGACTGAGAAAGGCCTTACGTAGTGCATTTTTGGCAGCAGTGGTCGTGAGTATAGGTAAAGCATGTTTGCAAAAGAAGTGCATGAAAACCGTATTGCCAAGTGCAGTTCACCCATCTTCTTAACCCCAGTTGGGTGAAGAACCAGCAATGGATATGAGTGAGTGTAAATCCTGCCTGTTTCCAGAGTTGAGATACGAATTCTGACCTTCCCAATTTTCAAGTCTTTTGAACCCTTTTCCCCGATCTGGCTGTTGTCAAAGACACCTACTGTAAGGACTGTGGCCTGATCAAAAACCTCCCAAGTGTATTGCTCATTGTATTTTGGACACATATTATCAACAATGGTCCTTGTTCTGATCCATTTATGACCATATTTTGCTACACAGTACGTGTCAGATGTGCCCCTTCCATCCCTTGTTTTCATTGGGTGGAGTCCTACGGCATTCAGCACTCCAAGTTCTAAAATCCCAATTGGTGGCCTCCATAGCTGCTTTGCTGTGGGACGGAGATCACTGCTATAATGAGTTGACTCATCAAGAACATGATATCCTCCATCTAGACATAGACGCAGGTTAATTCTGCTAGAGAACTTCTCTTTCTTCAACTGATCAACATCCACAGCAACTGGCTTTTCCAGGTTGAACCATCTAGAATGAATGATTCTATCATCAGCACGCCTCTCTACAGAGTTCAGTGGTATGATGACCCTCCCAATGATCTCATCTTTTCCGGGACCAACCCGATCTTCAACTGAAAGGACTAGATGATCTTCAAAAGGTTCAGCAGCAACAAACAAAAGATCCTCATTCCAGAGTGGGCTCAGAGTTCGGGCTGGAACTGTCTTTGTTTTCAGCACTTGGTTTCCTATCTGCGCCTTGACATACACATCTGGAAAACGATTTTTCTCTGTAGGAACCAAGTCTTGTGCCTCTACGACATTGACACGCACATACCACAACCTTGGTGCATGATAGAGCTTTGAACGTATCACCGTGGAGGTAGCAGGTGTGCTGTCAACAGGTGTAGCTGCATCTGAATGCCATGCATCAGAAAAAGCCTCATCTGCTTGGGTACCAATCCAGACAGCAAGCATCAGCTCACCTTTAATCTTCTCCCCCTTCTTATCCTCAAGCCGGTACCACTCTGGTGCCAAAGGGCTATCTGGTGGCACTCTCAAAGGAACCTCATTGATGTCAAACCTCACAAGGCCTACAAAATCATCTTTGACGAGATCCTTGTCCTTGATCACAACTTCTAGTACAGAAGCTTGCATCCGGTCCTTTGAAAAGGCAAACACCTGATTCCACACTGGATTCTGATTCTTATCAAAGTGTTTAGTAATACCTTTGTAATTGCCAATTCTCACCTCAACAAATGGATCAAGACTCCCAGTAACATCCATAGCAGGAAGTTCATGAGCCTTAACAACCCTAACATACAGAAAATACATCCTTTCCACAAGATCATATGTGCTTGCGGTCTTGTCATTATGAATAATACGACCCCCAACAACTCTTCCCCCACCAAGAAATGGGCTTGTTTCTTTAAGTGCATAATCAACTGGTTGTACTGACGTAGCAGAGTGCATGCGTACTAGCTTCATAGGTTGTGGTTCAGATTTCATTTCATCAGCTTCATACTTTGTTACATAATGAGTATCTGCAAAGCCAGAGGAATGGTGTTGGTGCTGGTGATGGTTTGTGTTAGGGAGATGATGAAATGTGTGTCTTGACTCAACCTTTCCATTAGACGAAGTGTTAGTCATTGTGTTTGCAGATGCATGAACTTCTGTATATGTTTTGGGATTATTTGTTGGCATTGACTCAACGGCAGGAGTTGGAGTTGAGGATTTTATGGTTGGGTCATCAGTAATGTAAACTTTAAGCCCAATCTCTCCTCTAACATGAGAGAAAATACCACGCTTTTCCAATGGATAGTGCAAGATGACGGCATCAGAGTAAGGGACAAAAGAAGTCCCAGTGAGACTAACCTTGCCAAGAAATGAACTGGAGTTAGTAGCTTTGGCATGGCTGTAGACATAGACATCAAGAGTGAGATAGTGAAGATTAGAAGGATCAGATATATTGAAGTAGAAGCTCTCATTCCAAACAGGGTTAAGATCCCTTTCTTTGATGGTGGTACGGAACTTTTGGCCGTCAAAGTAAAGTTCCACAAAGGCACTGGACGAACCTTGTCCATCCTTAGGTAATAGATTGTGAGCACTAATCACATCTACCCCTAACTTGAAGTTGTTCATAATCAGATGTGGCAGTCAGGTTTCTGTTTCCAAAGGAGATTTGAAGTAGTGAGAACTGCAAGATAGTTAACTGTAGATACCTGCAAAGAAAGGGAAAAAAAAAATTATGACAAACAACTGAAATTTCTAACGATGGACAAAGCTACTTGACTATATGTGTATAAATGACCAACTTCATTTTCTAGATGAAGACAATGAAATTTGATATGAACACTGAATAAAAGGAAATGTTTTCCGGATTGTCCAACTTCACAATAGCTGAATGTGTAATTGTTAACCGGTAGGAATTTAAAAGTATGGACCATGCAAAAATCTGAAGAGCTTTGAATGATATTCAAGAGGCAAGCTGCTATTGGGAACCCAGTCTACTAGATTTTGATACTGAAGATAGAGGCATTAACAAGTTACAAGACATTAGTGACAGGATGTCAAAGTGCCCTGTGTAATTTCTTTGTTTGTGAGAAGCAGGAGAAAAGGACAAGTGATGGTATAGCGGTCAAAAGTATAGGTTGTGCCATATTTGCAATTCCGATTATGTCAATTCCAAAAATGTTCATTTCAAAACAAAAGAAAAAAAATGCCTCAATTTCATGTTGGGAAAATCGCAGTTGCATTGATAAGGTGTTGCGGGAAACAAAAAGAGAATAAATAAACTGAGAAGTGAAAAAGTTGCTTTTCTCAAACAAAAAGGATGTAGCAGGGCCAACAGACTGTCTTCACTCTTGTTCTCCATATCAAATTGAAAGATCTTCTGCTAGTTCCACAGCAAACAAGAGTCCAGCTAAAACTAGGCAGTAGGCACATATAAATAAGTTACAGAGCACACATGAAGGCACGCAAACACTGAATTTAATGATGCATGATAATGGATTATTTTGGGGGAAGGGCTCTGCAATAGCTACTGTTTCAGAAAACGAACAAAAACTATATTGAATGGGGAAAGAAATCATCAGAGGCAAACATCAGTTCTAACAGAAACAAAAAAGGAAGTTATAAAAAATACACTTAAACTCTCACCTTCAAGAGCAGAATTGTGGGGGATCTGAAAGAGTAACAGGTTTAAGAAGATCTCTGCTTGTCCTCTTGGGTGAGCAATAGATTAATGCAAATCCACTAGAAATAAAAAAGTAGAGTTGGTGAGTACTGGGTGAATACCAAAATCAAACAAATATGATGGATTGGGTTCATAGGAGAAAGTAAAATGGGGTCAACATTTTCCTCTACACAAAGCTGGCTCATGTGCAAAGCTCCCTCGTAAAATGATTTATCTACACGCATCTAAAGAATCAGCATGTGGCAGTCATACTTTTTCAGCTCCAAGTTAGTGATCCATTAAACACGGCAGACACACATGAGCCTTGTGCAGGTGAGTGGACTCATCCCACACATTTATAAATTGTGACTAAACATTAACAACAACATCATGCAGGCAAAAAAAAATAAGGAAAGAAATAAAAGGCTTTCTAGTGCTGCTCGAGATGCGTTTGCTTCCAAGAAAAAAAGTAGGAAACTTACAGTGGCAAAAAAAAAGAAAGTCAAAACTATATATTCTCAGTTTTCGCGGCACATAAACACAGTTTCTGTTAAAGCTAACGATACAAAAAAAAAAAAAAACACCCGTGAACCTGATTACCTGAATCTCATTAACCTCACCCTTCAAAAATTAATTTCAGACTTTGATAATACTAATAACAGTGAATGCTATCTACAAAAAAAAAAAAAGGAATAGCAAATGAGCAGTATTCTTGAGGTATGGACTTTGAAATGGTGCTGCTTCTTAAAGCAAAGAGGTTCCGAATACCTCATTTATTGAAGAGCCAACACCATGCAAGAAACCTCAGAGAAGCCTGAGACAGAGAACAACGAAGCAGCACAGCAGCAAAAAAAGGTGGTTTAGAGTGGAAGAGGAGGAGGGAAAGGAAGCGGTAGAAGCTTTAGAAAGGGCGATGCGGTGGTGACCACAATGCCGTTACTGCTACTTGAATGCCAACAACAGTACACTGTCTCCAATGCCGATGGCACAAAAGACAATGGCTTCCCTGTGTTTCAGTTTCTGGCTCGTCCTTCCCGTTTTTCTAGTTTTGTTTCTCTTTTTTTTTTTTTCTTTGAAGTTTGGTTTCTCTGAATACACTAGTAATGCTACCATGTGGACAACTTCATCTTAATGTACTAAGTATATGAGACCTTGATCAGCACTATAGTATTGAATTGAATTATTCATGAGCAGAGGTACAGCTTGACATGACTCGCTCACTATAATAGTTGATTGTGATAGATGGGTAGAAAAGATTTTTATTTGTTTAATTTAACTCATTTAAGAATGAATTGAGTTAGGTTGAATATATTATTTTTATATATGTTTTTGAATTTTTTTAAAAATAAAGTTAAAATATAAAATTAATAAATTAATATCATAAATTTTAATTTTAAGTATAATAAATTTTAATTTAATAAATTAATATTATAAGTCTTAATTTTAAATATAATAAATTTTAATCTAATAAATTAATATTATAAATAGTAATTAATTTTACTTAAATATAATAAATTTAAATATCAAATAAATTAAATATTATAGGTCAATAAATACATAATTAATTAATAATTAATAAATTTTATTAAATTTAAAATAAATTAAATAAAATTAGTCATAAGTCAAATAATAAATTAATATAATTAATCAAAATTAATGTTATTATATATATCATATATATTAACATAATCATTAATTTTATTTTTTATTTTTTATATACTTTTTATCATTCAAATAATATTTTATTAAAAAATAGGATTGACTCGAATTTGTGTGAATTAAATGTATTAAAACTCCCTACCTAACTTACTATAAGTTAAAATATTTTTTAATTCAATTCAATTCATTCATCCAATTCAATTTATATTTTATGAATTAAATTAGATTAAAACGTACGAATTCGTTAATTGACTCGATTCCCTAAACACTGGTATAGCTACCGAGCTACCATCCAAGTCCCGCTATATATGATGATAATCTTAAATGAGGTACTTAGATAGTTGTGCGATAGCGTGAGGGTGTGGATATAATTAATTGTTGCATGGCCCATGGCCCATCATCAGCATGGGGTTTCCCTTTCAATTTAGGCTGAAGATAATGGGGGGCTCCATTGACTTCGTAATGGCGAATCCATTGCCTGCATTTATTTTGGCCATTAATGCCATCATCCTGCGTATGCGCATCGGAGCCTAGCAACAAGATGAGAGGGCTTTGACATCTGCGAAAGCCATGTCTTTATCTTCGTTTCCAGCCTGACATAATTTATGGTCCTTTATTTCTACAGGCTTCGGCGTTGGGGTAAGGTGAGGTTGGTGTCCCATGGCCATGGATGTTAAACTAGACTCCAAGAGTAGGAGTAATTCGTGCAGCCACGTTAATACAACGGTGAGAAATCAGAAAATGAGAGAGATTTTTATTTATACGTAATTTTACCAAGTTATTTTTATATATATTTACAAAAATTAAAGAAAAAAAAATATTTTTTTTTAAATATATTCATCATAAAAAATTATTTTTTAATTTTTTATTAATGTATATAAAAATAATATAATACAATTATATGTAATCAAAAATTTATCTAAAAAATGAATGTAGCTGGTACATGACTCTAAATCTAATCTTGTTATATGTATATTTAAAATTTGACATTTAATTTAATTTTTTTACATTATTATATGATATATTTATTTTATTTTTTATTTAGCATAAACCATGTAATTTACCTTGACCATAAAATATAATATATTTTGATATTTATTCATATTTATATCGATATATGATATTTATATAAAATATTAAATTAAATAGTATAAAAAATATTTTTTATTATTAATTCACTATAATAATTATTCATTAATTAATTATATGATTGGTCAAATTATTTTCTGATTAAATAGTTAACTTTAAATTCAAAATTAGTATAAGAATTTTATTAATATACTCTTAAATTAAAGTTGTTTTAAATAGAAATATTACTAGTTTTTTGTCCCAAAATAACGTGATAGGTGGAGGTTGTTAACATTCTCCTTCTAAAAAAAAGTGAGAGGAAGTTTGCAATTTTAATGAAGAGATAGATATTGCATTTAATGAAAAAGAATATAAAAAAATTAATAAAATTTTTACTTTTTCAATAAAATTATTAAAAGTTTAAATTTCAAAGAAGTAACTTTTATGATGAGATGATAAATTTTGATGAGATGATAATTTTGTGTTCATGGCGAATCCATCCTGCATTTATTTTTTGGCCATTAATGCCATCATCTTCTGCGTATGCGCATCGGAGCCTAGCAACAAGATGAGAGGGCTTTGACATCTGCGAAAGCCATGTCTTTATCTTCGTTTCCAGCAAATAGGATGTACATATAACGATATCCGTGGTGTCACAAAAAAATAAAATTATTAAAAATTTAAATAATATCTCATGTAAAAACTCATTCTGTTTTGGACAAAAAAAATTACATTACTCACATATAAAATAGTAAAAAATTATTACATTTTTTTAAAAATAAATTCTTAAGTAAGAAGGACATGTTGCATATCAAAACAAAATTTCTAATAGGTAGCGTTTTTTTAATTTACGTACGGCATATTTTTATTTTTATTTAATTATAAAATTTTAAATTTTAAATATTATTACATAACTTGCTTGAACAATTGGTCAAAAGACTAAAAAATATTACATGTTTTTTATTTAAACAAAATTATATAATAATAAATAAAATAAGACTCCACTATTATCTTTCTTCATTGAATAATTGAGTTTAAATTCAATATTAGCATAAGAATTTTATTAATATGCCTTTGAATAAAGTTTGTTTTAAATAGAAAATAATGAGTTTTTATGTAAAAATAAAACGTGTAAATTATTAACATCCTCATTATATATATAAATATGAGTACCGCTATTTATCACGAAAACAATTTTTTACAAATGCCAAGAATGAATACTATACATGCATTTTTTAAATGCAATTATGAAGGAATGAGACGCCGTAGCACATGCACATCAACTTTAAAAATAATCAACGGTTAATAACCATTCGTAAAGGATTTCGTAAAAGAAAATTCGTATTATTAAGCATATATATATATATATATATATATATAGTAAATAAAGATGTGTCACACCTCAGTCATTTAAGCATCTTTCACATCTAAAATTTAGTGTTATTTTCTGTATATTTTGTACATATTCACTGTTGTTTTATCAAATCTTACATTTTAATTAACCCCCCCCCCCCCCCCCCCATTTAAGCCCCCCAAAAAATGCCTTGCTACAAACAAGACTACGTACAATTGACATGTTGATTATTCAATCTTTATACCGTTTATCTCCAAGTTGTTCAGCTTCTTTGGTCTCTTGTAATTCTTTAACAAGAGGGAGGAGCAAACAACACTGACAGAAGAGGCAGCCATTGCAGCTCCTGCAATCCATGGTGGTAACCGGATTCTAGTGGATGGGTAGAGGATGCCGGCAGCAATTGGGATGGCTAACAGATTGTAACCCAGAGCCCAAATGTAGTTTAGACGTATACGGGAGAAAGTTTTCTTTGCAAGGTCAATGGCAATTATTATATCCTCCAACTTGCTCTTCATCAGAACTATGTCAGCTGCCTCAATAGCTATGTCTGTGCCAGCACCAATTGCCATTCCTACATCAGCTGCCACAAGTGCTGGTGAGTCGTTGATGCCATCTCCCACCATTGCCACAGTGTATCCTGAATTCTGTGAGTACATGAATTTAGTATTAAAAAATGGGCTCAGGTTATGCCCATAATCTTAGTTGATACTATAGGGAACTAAGTCATAAAAAATGAAAGGCAATCCTGACCAACTTGGATATCAGATTATGGCATGTATTCTTGGTCCCAAATAATTGCTTTTGTATGTACCTGCAAATCTTTTACTTTAGTGGCTTTAGCCTCAGGTTGGGCCTCTGCAATGACGGTTTCAATACCAACTTGTCTGGCTATGGAATTGGCAGTTCCCCAGTTATCACCTGTCACCATGATGCTCCTGATTTTCATGGAGTTAAGAATGGAAATAACTTCTTTGGCATCAGGTTTCAATGGATCAGATACAGCCAAAACTCCGGCTACTTCCCCATCCAAGGATACTGAAATCCCAGTTTGAGCCATGTTTTCAGCTTCTGCTAGTATTTCTTCAGCATCCATTGAAATGGCTATGTTATGATCCAGCATCATTTTTTTGTTCCCAACCATTATTTCCTTGTTTCGAACAATGGCCTTCACTCCATGGCCAGAAACAGAAACAAAGTCGTGTGCTTCTGGCCAGGGATGATTCTGTTCATCTTCTGTGATCTTCTTGGCGTGCTCAACAATGGCCTTGGCTATTGGATGTTCACTGTTCACCTATATAGATATGACACTAAGCATTATTTATTAATATTATTTCAGGGTCAGATAATTACTGTCATTAGAGGAAGGCTTGCCTCTGCTGCAGCAACAAATTCATAGAAATCTTGAAGTGACATCTTTTTGAAGAGTTTTGTAGTTACAACCACCGGCTTCCCAACTGTTAGAGTCCCTGTCTTATCGAACACAATGCAATTCACCTGCAAAATATTAAGTTGTGAGTGAATTTCCTATTGCTTATATTGAGCAGCATGGTTTTAAGGAGACAAGAGAACAAGCCATTCACTAACCTTGTGTGCACTTTCTAGAGCTTGCCCTCCTTTGATCAACACACCTTGAGTTGCACCAACTCCAGTACCAACCATGACAGCTGTAGGAGTGGCTAGGCCTAGAGCACAAGGGCAGGCTATGACCATGACCGAAATCCCAAACTGAAGTGCAAGCTCAAAGCTGTTGATGGAGGATGGTATCCAGGATTTTGGGTATGCGTGTAACTGTCCCGCTAAAAACCAGGAAAGCCAAGTTGAAAGAGAAAGGACAATGACCTGCAGTAAAAGGCCTTGGTGAGCAAAGTTGAAATTCCTATGATTTAAATAGTAAACAGATTAAGTGAAAAATCAGAAAGAGTAGTTAGCTAGCACTATGCTTACTAGAGGAACAAAATATTTAGAAATGTGGTCAGCTAGTTTTTGGACTGGTGCTTTAGCCATCTGAGCAGACTCAACAAGTCGAACAATCTGGGAGAGAGCACTCTCTGATCCAACCCTTGTTACCTTGACATGCAAAACCCCATTCTCATTCACAGTGCCTCCAATCACCATATCACCCTTCCTCTTCGCCACAGGCCTTGCCTCTCCAGTTATCATGCTCTCATTTATGTGGCTTTGTCCCCAGATGACAAAACCATCTGATGCTACTTTTGCACCAGGAACAATTTTGATCACATCGTTCTTTTGTATCAACCGGCTATCAATTTGTTGTTCGCTAATTACATTTCCTTCCTCATCTTGAGTTAACAGGGTTGCAGTCTCAGGGGTCAAGTCCATAAGCTTGGCAATGGCCTGCGATGTCTTCCCCTTTGCCAACACCTCCAAATACTTCCCAAGTAGAATAAATGATATAAGCATAGAGCTGGTCTCAAAAAAATCATTGCCGTTGAAATCTCTAGAGAAAGCAGCTCTTGCCGCAACATAGACAGAATAGAAATAGGCTGCATTTGTTCCTAAGGCTATCAACACATCCATGTTAGCAGAACCTTTGCGCAGAGCATTATAGGACCCAATGTAGAATCTCCTGCCTATGATGAACTGTAGTGGGGTCGAAAATTCCCACCTCAAGAGCAGTCCAATGCTCAGCATATTGACAACTTTCATATCTAAGACATGTTTAACTCCAGGTATATACATAAGGACCATAGATGTTAAAAAAACAGGAATTGTGAAAGCCAAACTCCATATGAAGAATTTGAAGTATTGCTTAATTTCCTCTTGTCTATGTGTTTCTCTTCCTCCTTCATTTGGAAATATCACTGCTCTGAAACACCCTGATCCTGTAGATTCTATGACTTGGATGAAGGTTCTGGGTCCTGTCATGTATGGTTTATAAGCTATGGAAATTTTGTTAATGTCTTGATATATGTCTATGTTTTCAACACCTGGGAGTGCCTGAAGAGATTGTTCAATGGCACTCATGGATTGCTCAATTTTAATGCCATCAATTTTAAGTTCTATCCTGCTTACGTGTTCCCCTGTGCATATTAGTACGGCTTCAAACCCAATGTCTTCTATAGCTTCCATTAGCTGATTGTAGCTGACAAACTTAGGGTCATAACGTACTTCTGCTTCTTCGGTTGCCAAGGCCACACGAGCTTTCTGCACCCCACGAAGGGTTTGCAGAGCTGACTCAACGGTGGAGGAGCAAGATGTACAAGTCATACCCTTTACGTGTATTCGACATATTTGAGACGGGGTGTCATTGGATTCTTCTTCAATGGGCTTGGCTTGAAATCCAGCATCTTCAATGGCCTCACATATTCTCAGCTCCTGCGTAAAATATATGGTTTGTGATATTGTTAGACTATGTCAAAGCTTAAAGCTTAAACTGCTAGTTGAGGAAAAGTGAATAGTTTATATTGATTCTAATGTTATATCATGAATTAATTCTCTCATAATTAAACAACTTAAGTTTTTAGATGAAAATACAAGAATGACTTTAACAAGCTTGCATGTTCGAATTTTAGTTTGTTTTTTTAACGAAAACAAACCAAAATTTAGAAGTTTGTTTCTATTGGCTAAATCATATACTATCTGTCAGATTTTCTGATAAACTGTTATTCACATAAAAGAAATTAGCAAAATTACTAATCATTAATTCAATCACTAAAATCTAAATTTTTCATGATATAATTTAAAAAAAGTTTATAAAATTATGAGTGCATTTTGATAAACTTTAAAAAAAGTAATTTTAAGTTAATAAAAAAGTATTTTTTTATCTCTCTGATATATATATTTTTCAAAAGCAGTTCATCTTACTTTTTTAAAAAAGAATAAAAAATTAATTACTTTTAGATTCTACTTATTTTAAAAGTTTTATTCAAACAATTAAAAATATTTGAGAAATAATTTTTCTTTAAAAAAACATTTTTTTCAAAAAAAAAGTACAAATAAACGCACCCTATATCTAATGGCTGGGAAAAGTCGCAGCGGCTTCAAATCTAATACCATTAAATTATGAAAAGATTGGCTAAAAAAATTTTAGGTTTAAATATGTTTTTATTCCTCTAAATATATCAATTTTAGTTTTGATCTCTCAAAAAAAATTATTATAATTTATGTTTTTATAATTTTAAAAATAAGTAAAATTAGTCATTATCTTTATTTTAAAAATAAGTAAAATTTGTTTAATTTAACTCCATTATATTAAATCTTTTCTCATTTCAGGATAAGAAAAATTTAATATCAAGAGGTTGAATTAAATCGATTTCACTCATTTTTAAAATTATAAACGAAAATTTAAAAGTGTTATCAAACTGTTGCAATAAAAAATTTTAAATGACTAAAACTAAAAATTGATACATTTAGAGGGATCAAAAAATATATTTAAATGAAGTTTTATTTAAAAGTGTTATTCAGAAATGAAATTATTGGCAACCGGAAGAAAGTGGAGCATATCAATAACAAAGTGCTACAAGGACAGCCATTAACAATAATAAGCCAAAGAACTTGTCGTGGCTGATGAGGCATGCTAGTAGCAAATAAATATTTTTATCATCTCATATAGCCACTAATAAAAGGGATACCAGATATATCTGCTAATCGTCAACTTCATCAAGCCATATAAAGGAAAAGGCAAACAAAAAGCGTACTCGTGCACAAGCTGAAAAGAAACCGCATTAATTAATATTTAATATAGCAGTAAAATGCGAATCACTTTGATTTGTTTGTATATAAAAACCACAAAATATATATTAATAATAATGATGATAAAACAACAAAGAAAAGGATGAAAACAGGTAAAGAAAATTAATGATGCAAAATTAAAGTGGTCTTCTATTTTGACAATCGTTCCATTAATCATTGAGAGTGATTCAGAATTAATGAAGGCCTCTATAACATGAGACACATAATTAGTCTTTATCTGTTATACGTAGCCCAGATTTCATTTTCTTGAGAAAAACGAAACTAGAAAAGCAAACACGTACGTAACAGATATGATTTTCTGACTCACCTTGCATGCATGTGTATAATCCAACTATTGCTTACAAAGACGCACCATATATATATATATACATACTATAACAATAATGAGTCTCAGCTTAGCAATTCTGACACGTAACTACCAACGATCGACTATGCTACCTAAAGAACTTTTACATTTATAATTATAATATATATGCATTATTAATCAAGTGACACTATTTTACTCGAGTTTGGCAGAAAAATAAAGATAAAATATCAATAAATATGATATATCAACTTTTCACCCTCTTCTCAAGAAAGCATTATCCCCTGTACGTAAACATTGAAAAGTTTAATTTATGCTTTGATCTATTAGTTCAGTTCTATAAATTAAGTGTATGTTTAAGAATGATTATTTAAATAAATAATTATTTATTTTTTTAAAAATATTTTTAAATATTTTTATTATAAATTATTTTAAATACAAAATAAATTAATAAAAACATTATGATTGTTCAATAAATGAACAACTTTATTGATTTATACAGACTGTTTCTGCACGAAGCATAGCACTGATCTGGAGTTTCGAGACCTTGACAAGTCGTTTCCACGTCCACTTTCCCCACCGCACGACGAACCAATTACTTTCAAAACACGACCACTTGGCAAAATTATAATTTTTGTTTCTTTTATCAATGTTGCATTTTCGTCTTTACAAGATAAAAGGGATTGATATCCAATTATTAGAACACGATTTATCATGTATGCATAAAATATGCTTAATGATCCCCACACACGCATAAAAATATTGATATTGGAAGGTCACTAAGAATTAAATAAATCATCTTGTTAGAACTTGTACCTTCAGCCCACAACGACACAATCTGAAAAACTTAAAAGCAATAGGGAATAGCTGTGAAACATGAGCGTTGGGACGCTAGAGTTTTCTAAGCACGTAAGTTTCATTTTGTTTTTAGTTTTAACCTTTAAAACATTGTTTAAGAACCTACAAAAGCAAATTTTAAACAACCATGGCTCCAAGCATTTATACGCTCCAGCTGTTGGTAGTATGACCCAAAGAAATAAGAATGTTATTTTCATGTATGCATATGCCGCCTTTTCAGTTTCCTTAACTGATGTAAGAATTACTATATTTACATCATTTAATCTAATAAACTCTCTATATAAAATAATTCTAAATAATTAAACTGATGAAATATACTTAATTAATATGTTAATCTTACATACCAAGTTTTTAAAAAAAATTAAATAATCATAAGTATGATCAAGCAGATAATTTTTTAGGAAAAAAATATTAGATTAATATAAAATTTTAAGAATATAATGTGTATGATATAAACTTTCAAAATATTAATGTATTATAAGAGAAATGTTAGTAATATATTTTTTGATACTTCTTTTAAAATTTATTTTATTATTAATTTAAAAAAGTGTTATTAGTATTTTTTAATAATTTTTTTAAATATATAAAATAAATCAATAGTAAAATAATTATTGAAAAAATGTCTAAAAAATGTGTTACGAGCGTTTCTCTTTTTAAAATACTTAGTTACAAAATGTTGTTAATTGATATCATATTGAGATTATAATTAATATATATTGTTCACACGCTTTTAACTATTTTTCAAATAAGTGTTAGCATATAATTCATTGATAATTATAATCATAATTATTTATATAAATGATTAACATGATAATTAAATTTTCCAAACTCTCTTTCTCTCTTCCCCTCCTCTTGAAACACAAATTTCTTGAAATTAATCAATTTATTAATTAACTCTAAAACTAAACATCCAAAAGCCACGACTTCTCATAAATGGTCTATATGCAATCATGAAAAGCCAAGCATGAAGGAAATTACCAAAACCAACAAGAACTAATATTGAAATTGAATTAAGTGAATTACTTACGTTAACGATAGCAGGATAGTATAGAACCTGAGCTTTATGATTCAAGACATCAACAAAGGCCTCTCGAATCCCCGGTAAGCGCTTGATGGCCTTCTCCACAGATCCAGCGCAGGCAGCACACTTCATTCCCAAAACGCAGAAAACAGCTTTGGCCTCTGATCCTTCCACCACCTTCTTTGCTTCCGGCGATGTCCCTTTCGGATACCTCGTCATCGACGGATAGTGTGGCTGAGGCGACAGGTTCCCACAGCACTGCAACCTGTTAATGCATTCCCATGCCTCAAATTTGCTACCCATATTTAACTTGGAAGTGGATCACTTACTCTGCCAAATTTTAAGAACGGTTTCAACTCTCAACTTTAATTACGATGTTGATGATGATGAGCATAAATGCTTTCTTTCCTGGCTATTTATAGAATCCAATGAGAAAGGGAAGGGAAAGGGAGGTGGGGACCCGAAGGAATTAAGTTGGGTGAGAGTCATAATTCCTAATGTGCTTCATTAAACTAAGGTTTCATCAATTAATGGAGTATCTTTTCCGATTCTTTTATGGAAAGTTAATGTTAAGACCATTAAAGAATTATATTTAAATTAATGGGACATAAAAAATTAAAATTATTAAAAAATTATTTTTATTTTAATTAAAAAATCAATTAATTTCATTAAATAAATAATAATACTTTTAATGAAATACTCAATCTTCATTCTTTTGTTATAACTAATTTAGGTCTTCTTAAAACACCAAAGAGAGACTCAAGTCAAAGTATAACACTCTAGGCTTTTTTATTAAACTGTCATTATTAGTAAAATTATTTATTAAATTATTATTTTTTAAACTATTTATTAAATTATCATTTTTTTAAATTATTTATCAAAATATCACTCTTTTTAAATTATATACCAAAATCCACCCTTTTATCCTACGTGACTTTTTTAATATTATTATGTGGTAAGATCGGGCATCCATGTAGGTTAATCCTGGCTTGCGTGATCCTTGTCATCTTGCTTAGCGTCTTTGGCAAAAAAGCGTCATCCTTGTTAGCGTAACCTTTGAATTATACATAAAATTTAAATTTAAATTTTTATAAATTATTTAAATTACTTAATAAAATTTTGTAAGAATTTATTAATGAGTCCATACTAATTATGGAGGTAAAATATAAAATATAAAATTAAAAAGTGACAAATTTAATATGTTGGTAATATTTAATATTATTTTAGTTATTATGAGGATTTATTAATTAAATAACACATATGCTTATTTTTTGTTATTTTTTAAAAATTTATTGTTTCAATTTATTTTTCATTTTAAAAAACAAATGAGATATTAATTATTTTCTTTTAATTTTGTCTTTATTTATGATTTTTAATATTTTAAAAATAATCTAATCAAATGTAAGTACATATCTTATTATTGAAGTTATTTAATATATTTATTATTTTTACACAAATATTTTAAACAACATATAAAAAGAAATAAATGATATATCCTTTAGAAGAGACGTATAACTTATAGGTTATATTTGATTAATATATTCTTTAAAACAAACTTCAATGACTTTCCTTTTATTATTAGTCAAATCATAAGAAAAGTAAGTATTGATGATATGTGCATTAAATACTTCATAAAAAAACCTATTATTGGTCATATCAATTGAATTACTCTTACATTAATTCAAATAAATAAATAAAATATTTTGAGTAGGATTCGGATGATAGTGAGTAGGATTCGGATCCCAATAATCTCCCTCCTAAATTTTTAGTAATTCGAGTTAGTAAAAATTTTGACAGAGTAGGGGGTAAGGATATAACCCTGTGGTGGGTAAGGATATGAGAGGTAACTCGGTGGCGAGTATGGATACGGTGGGTAAGGGTATAGTGGGTATGGTGGATAATATGCAGGTGGTGGCTGAGTAGGAGGGTATGTAGCAGCGTGATAGGAGGTGAGTGGGGGTATGTAGCGGCGGTAGGAGGTCGAGTCATATCTTTGGCTAGTAGTGGAGTCCTCGGGATGTCGAAGTCGTGTCCGAGTACTCGCCAATCCTCTCCTCCGTCTACGCCGCGTTCCCTGTTGGCTGGACTCCTCGGGCTGCCCTGAAATGTCGTATGCTGCTGGAGCTGGACACAGCTGTTCCATCGTAATGCAGTCATGCTCCCGCAATGAGTGTAGGATCTATGTAGCAGCCTCTCGAGCGTCAGTGTTAGTAGTTGAACTGAGCAAATACTCTGCAATGTCCGCCTAATAAACAGATATAATTTATGTCATTATACTGAATACAAAATACATATAGTCACTAACGAATTGGTAAAGAGCTTACCGCATTCTCAATAGATGCACTAGTGGGAGCAATCCAACGTCTGGTAATTGTTTTATACCAACGCATGTACTCAGAACGCGAACTGAGGGGTGCGACCAATGGGACTCCCCTAACAAGCTTCTCCTTACAACTATCCCAGGTGGCTATATAAACAGCATGTGTAGCTGGCCAATCCTCATCATGCCTACCTGCCAATGTAACAAAGTGCAATCTGTCTGGCTGGAGCGGTTTCCGTGGAATGGGCTGGTCAAGACCAAACTGGCGCATGACGCGGTCTGGCTGGTGCCACTCAACTGGCTGGCTTGTACACGTCTGTCTTGACCCTGCTTTGCGCCAATCCATCTCATTCCTGAGTCAGGTTGATTTTGGTCGACCTTTGGATCTAAGCAATGCACGTGGTGGCACCAATGCTGTGTCGGGAGCTGCAGGCCACCATGGTTCAGCCCGGACCGGTTCAAAGTCAAACTCATAGACTCTATAAATGCTTTCCATCCTGTAAATCCTATGAACAAGTCAGAATGGGTCAACTGCCACAGAAGCACACGCAGCAATCGCATGCGAGCATGGATAATATAATGCTTGAAATGCCCCACAGTCACACCGCCTTTCTTCCAAGTTCAAAGTATAAGAAAGTTCACCCTGTTGTGTTACAGGATTAAAAGCCTCTTCAACCATGAACCTTGTGTTCTCTCTATTGTACCGGCGAACTTGATGTGAACTAGCATTTGCCAGGTTGACTCTCTAGTGCTTCAATAAGTCATCACTCCATTCCTGGTTAAATGTCATCAATTTCGAATTTGCCTCATCTTTTCGATTGACAAAGTATTCTACTAACTTCGTATATGTCAATTGAACCAATGCAGTTATAGGTAGATTTCTGCTACCCTTCAACACTTCGTTAATGCACTCTGACAAATTGGTAGTCATATGACCGAATCTGCGGCCACCATCATATGCCAAACTCCATTTTTCTTTTGGAATTCCGTTAATCCAATTTGTCATCTCCGTTGTGACTTTAAGCTTCTCTAACCTAGCATCAAACTTTATTGCAATTGGTTCATACCCTGATACAACAAATGAATTGGGTTAGTATTAGAACCTAACTATTATTATCGATAAAATTAGAATACAAATAGAAAATATAAAGTACTTGTGTTAATCAAAAATCTTTTCAACTCATTGTTCTGAAATTTGGAGTTAAAATTGGAACTAATATGCCGTATGCAGAAGACATGATATGCATTCGGAGGCTGCCATCCAAGATTTTCATTTGTCACTGATTGTAATATGTCTCGATGTCGATCAGAGATCAAACACAAGCCCTATTGTTGGGTGACATGCAATCTCAGGTGGGCTAAGAACCAACTCCATTCATCCTTGGTCTCCCCCTCCACAATGGCAAATGCAATAGGCAGAGGTTTTCTGTCTTAATCTTGAGTTGTTGCAATCAACAACTTATGACGGTACTTGCCATACAAATGAGTAGCATCAATCTGAACGATGGGCTTACAATATCGGAAGCCAGCCACACATGGTCTAAATGTCCAGAATAATTGACAAAAGACTCTTTTTGAACGATCGAGTCGGTTATTCATAAAACATTTCTCGTCTTACAACTCCACCACTGTGCCTTCCATGTCTCTCTTCATGGCTGCTAGCCATCTGGGCAACACCTTATAAGATTTGTCCCAATCCCCAAACACATTCACAATAGCCATTTGTTTTGTCTTCCAAGCCTTTCGATATGAAACTTGGTAACCAAATTGGCTTCAAATCCGTTCAATAATTAAGGATACGGGTGCATCGGGTTTTGCTCTAACTAACTCCAAAATGCAAGAGCAGATCAAACGAGAGTCCAACTTTCGGTGATCTAATGACATAGATGGGTTTACGCAACTATGAGGTCCATTATATTTTGTAATCTGCCACGTATTCGACCTCTTACTTTGTATGGCTCTAAGTCTCCAACTACAACCTTCGTCAAAACTAGGGCACTTGACAGTTAGTCTTCGTGAATCAGAGTCTTCAATCTTGTACTCTTGATGCCTGTGAATGGAATATTGTTTGAGGGCTAACTTCATAGAATCTTTTGATGGAAATTGCAAGCCAACATATAATTCATCAGTCATGCTCTAAGTCCCACGACTGTCTAATTCAAGTAAGTTATCAGGATTACTCAACGCATCCCAGTTAATTTGAGAAAACTGAGGGCATGGTGGCACAAACACGGATTCAGGTCCTCGAGACATAAATATGGATTGAGGAGCAACCGCCAATGGAACTTGTAAATTTTCTTCGGCATCAAAGTTTTCTGCCTCTATGTCGGTGTCTAAATCGTTGCCCTCAGCTACTTGTTCTTCGTCTTCACTTGACTCTCATATTGCATCTCTGACAAGTGGATTATCAGGTTCAACCATTGCACCACCAATAACGATCATATTGCATGACTCAACTTGATTAGAAGGACCAACTTGAGCTTCGATTTCACTAGGAGCTTCAACATGCTATTCTTGCTCACTTGTTTCTACCTCCACATACAACTCCATCGACGCCATGTTCGGAGTTTGATAGAAGGAATCTATCATGTACTTTACATCATCATCGTCTTCTATTGGAAGCCCTACCCATCTCCACGGATTGAAGCATTGCGAACACTGATAGACAACTTTTGACACATGTTGGTTTGCTTGAAGCCTCAACTTTGAATGGATCTTAGTTTTCAACCCATCCAAAGTCATATTGGTTGTGATCACAATAGGCCTAGGAGGAGAACCTTGATATATGACACCCTCTTCACTATCATACATTGTCCAATTGAAGTAAATGTGCACATTTAGCGATTTTGTCATGTTAACTCCAATTCTGAACAATAACGATTCAACACGTTTATTTAATATATTAAAAATCAATTACAATATTAATTGGACATATAATAATGTATAAATATATATAACAATGTATAACAATGCATTACATATATTTATTCAATATATTAACAATCAATTATAATATTCAATATAGTTATTTATGTAAAAAATACTTTCTAAACTCGATTATTTTGAATTAAACCACATTTACTAATGTAAATCATGTCAAGTACTCAAGAAAAAATATATATCCTACTCAATTTCCTACAGAACAATGACCCATACAATTTAGACTACATATCATACAACTTCATTATTCACTAGCCAATAAAAATATTAAAGTATAATAACATTAAATTACAATTAACACTAACCTAATAAAAAACCAATCAACAAATAATAAATAAACTATTTAACTATTGAAAGAGGTACTTACAGTGTTAAAGAATATAATCTAAATTTGATCACAAATAATGATCCAGGCATCACTTCTAGTAAGAATTGAGTTCGTTGAGAGAGTTCAGAGCGTTTAGAGAGAAGAAATTTGTAGAGAGATAGTGAGAATTTAGAAAATGGTTTGAATGTCATGGAAGGGGGAGGGAATGGGTGATATATACTAGGGTTACGCCACTCTTGTTGGCTTATTGTGCTTGATTGAGCCAACAAGGGTGGTGCTTTTAGTGATTTAGCCAACCAGGATGTGCCAAGTAGGATAGCGCATCCACGTAGATTGCGCCTATGCGCCATCATACTTGGCGCATCCTGATTGGCCAGATAATATTAAAAAAAGCCACGTAGGACAAAAGGGTGGCATTTTGGTATATAGTTTCAAAAGAGTGGCATTTTAATAAATAGTTTTAAAAAATGATATTTTGATAAATAGTTTAAAAAAATGGCAATTTAATAAATAGTTTTACTAACAGTGGCAGTTTAGTAAAAAAAGCCTAACACTCTAAGTTAAAGACACAGAGTCTCATATATACCAGAGAAAAAATTGAAAAAGACAGAGAACAAATTTGAGAAATTACTTTCTTGTTGTTTTAACATGAAAACTCAGGCTATTTGACTTGTTAAAATACAAGAGAGCTATGACCTCTATTTAAACAAAAAACAAAGTAACATATTACATAAAATTTGTATAGCAGATTGCATAAAATCCGAGATATGATATGCTCTGCATCATTGAGTGATTTGTGTAATTGGCCATTATCTCATGAAGATTTTGTTTTGATGATAATAAACTTAAAGATGTTGCAAGATCAAGTCTAAGACTCTCAAGACATTCAAGATTAGCTTTTCAGGACTTCAATCAAAATATAAAGGTATATAAAGATTCACAATTGCTCAAATCTACATTTCAAAATAGCACACAAGTTTTCAAGGCTTCAATATGGTTTTTAGTTTCCAAAGAATCAACCATTACGTGTCCATAAACTTACAAGATCATATGGAATCAAGAGCAACATTTAAAAGATATAAAACATGTTTTTCACATGTATTATTCAAATAAAGAGTTCCTTATTTGAATAACACAAGTCAAAGATTCCAAATAATCTTTCAAGAAAAGTTTTATACGAATAAACTCTATGTTATTCAAATAAATGATTCAAAATTCATTTAGCACGAATGAGTTATTTGAATAACATAAGTGTTATTCAAATAACATGTTTTCAGGAAACCATTTTATTAAATGGTTATTCGAATAACAGAGATGTTATTCGAATAACAAGCTTTTTAGGAAACCATTTTGTTAAATGGTTATTCGAATAACAAACCTGTTATTTGAATAACAAGTTTTCAGGAAAACAAATATTCGAATGAGTTATTTGAATAACATAAGTGTTATTTGAATAACATAAGTGTTATTTGAATAACATAAGTGTTATTCGAATAACATGATTTCCAAAAGCCATCTATTTAAACGTTCATTCAAATAACAATAATGTTATTCGAATAACACATTACAGAGGAAAACACCTTCGTGCTATTAAAAGTCTTATTCGAATAAGGCATAAGAGAGTTTTTCAAAAACAGAAATTAACGAATAGTTACGAAGCATTTAATGCTCCAACCACCTCCCAACAGCTCTAAACTTCAACGGATTATAAATACAAGTTGTTGGGCATTTATGAACGGAAGACAATCAACCTGAAAAACCTTGGTTGGGCATTAAATACAAGTTTCCATCTTTTATCCATAATACTCTGTTTTGAGCGTGAATTATGAATGAAATACCCACTGAGTTTCAATTTGTATGATCTGCTCTTTGAATAGAGTTTCTACCTATTTAATCTTTGTATAATCTATACAGAGGGTGAGGCATCCCTCTAAACTATAAAGGGTGAGGTATCCCTTGAAGTTGAGGCTCAAAGCATAAGGGTGAGGCATCCCAATGTGTTGTTGAGTGCTCCAATCTGTAAAGGTCACAAGCACCTGATTCAAGCTTGGAATTTAGTAAAAAATCTCGAGTGATTGCTTGAGGACTAGACATAAGTCACAAGGAGTGGCTGAACAAGAATAAACAATTGTGTTTGTTTCTCTAAACCCTTCTCTTTACATTTGTACATTGGTTTATCTATTTTATTTTGAATATTTCTCTCTTGGTTGGTTCGTTAGTGAGCAATATCTTCCTATCATATTTATTCATTCATTTCTATCAATTAAAAGGTTCAACGAAAATTGGTAATCAAGAGTTTTTCGATAAATTTGTGAAAAGTTTTTATAAACTCAATTCATCTCCCCCTCTTGAGTTTTGAGACTACTTGATAACAAGTGGTATCAGAGTTAGACTCTTGTGTAAAGAGCTTAGCAGTTTCAAGAGAAGTGATGACTTTAAATGGTCTTTCTAATGAAAGTTCTTCTATAAACAAACCCCTTTTTTTTCAATGAGGATGGTTATACCCTATGAAGCACGGAAACGGACACGAACATGGGACACGAACATGGGACACGACACGGACATGGACACGGACACGGGGACACACCAAAATAAAAAATTTTAAGACATAGACACGGCACGAGACATGGCATATATATATATATATATATATATATATATATATATATAATTTTAATTATAAACATTCCAAACACAACTCCTCAATGACAACACAAGTATCTTCATTTATAACTAGAAAAAAAATCAACAATAATTAAAAATTAAACTACAAGACTAAAGTAAAACTCACTTGAAACTTGAACCATTAGCACACAGTAAACACAATATATTGAGGAAGAATAGAATATTTTTTCTAAGGGTGGGTTGGGTGATATTGGGCTTGTGGACCCTGATATTAGTACCCTATCACACAGTAATTTTTTTTTTAAATTTTAATAGGTTGTGTCCAATATGTGTCTGCGGTGTGTCCTGGCCGTATTCGGGTGTGTCTTGGCCATGTCTGCAGTGTATCCTGGCCGTATTCGAGCCAAAATAAATGATTTTTTAATTGGACACGTGAGACACGCGTGTCGTGTGCTTGTCATAGTGTATTCGTGTCGGACACGTGTCCGAGCGGACACGCCAATAAAATGACTTGTCCGTGCTTTCTAGGTTATACCTATTGAAAAGAAAGAATGAAAATTTTTATTAAAGCTGACGCCATTAAAAATGGTGCTTTTGTTCCCACACGTACTATAAATGGTGTAAGAACTAATACACTTAGAATTGAATGGACTGATGAAGATAAAAAGAAGGTTCAATACAACTTGAGAGCCAAGAATATCATTACCACATCCTTGGGGTATGATGAATTCTTTAAGATGTCAAATTGTAAGACCGCACAAGAAATGTGGGATACCCTACAAGTAACTCATGAGGGCACAAGTGAGGTAAAAAGATTAAGAATAAACACTCTCACTCATGAATATGAATTGTTTAGAATGAACCAATGATAGAGTATTCAAGAAATGCAAAAGAGATTTACACATATCATTAATCATCTTGCTTCATTAGGAAAATTTTTTCCTAATAAAGATCTTATTAACAAAATTTTGAGATGTTTGAGTAGGAATTGGCAACCAAAGGTGACGGCTATTGCGGAATCAAGGAATCTATCAACCATGACACTAGCCACCTTATTTGGGAAGCTTCAAGAATATGAGTTGGAACTAAATAGGCTCAATCAAAATGAAGAGCATGATAAGAAGAAAAATGGGATTACACTCAAAGCCACCTCTTCTATAATTGAATATAATAATGAAGATGGTGAAGAAGATGCAGAAAATCTTAAGTTAAGTGAGAAGAATCTTAGTCTCCTTATGAGGAAGTTTGGAAGATTCTTAAAAAAGTAGGAATTCCAAAGAAGGTCACTCTTCCCTCAAAAGAAAGCCTACCACAAAGGAGAATGATCCTCAACACTTCCAAAATAATATGAATGTGAAAATCGGGACACATGAAAATGGAGTGTCCCGTGTATCATAAGAAGATGGAGAAGTTTGAGAAAAAACCTTCCAAAAAAAAGAAAAGAATGAGAGCATATGTAGCATTAGAGGACAATGACACGAGTTCTTCGGATAGCTCGAAGAATGAAGAAGCTCATCTTTGCCTCGTGACTTAAGGAGAAGAAAGTGAAGATAGCGACACTGAGGTGTGCTTGAAGACTAAAAACTCAAGTTGGTATCTTAATAGTGGTTACTCCAAGCACATGATCGGTGATGGCTCCAAGTTTTCCTTCCTTGTATTCAAGAAGAATGGTCACATAATATATGGTGACAACAACAAAGGGAAAATCTTTGGAGTTGGTAAAGTTAGTAAGAACTCTTCTTTATCTATTGATAATGTTTTACTTGTTGAAAAACTCAAACATAACTTGCTTAGCATTAGTCAACTATGTGATAAGGGGAATAGAGTTATATTTGATTCTAATTATTGCATAATTGAGGGTAAAGATGATAAGTATGTTAAGTTTATTGATCATAGGGTCAATAATATATATATATATATATATATATATATATATATATATATATATATATATATGATTAGCCTTGATGACATTTCCTCAAATGGTGCTAAATGCTTTATGAGTAAAGAAAATGATTCATAGTTATGACATAGAAGAATTGCTCATATTCACATGAATCACTTAAACAAATTAGTTTCTAAAAATCTAGTAATTGGTCTTCTAAAGCTCAAATTTGAAAAAGATAAACTTTGTGATGCATGTCAAAAGAGAAAACAAGTAAAGGTCTCTTTTAAAGCTAAAAATGTGGTTTCAACTTCTAAACATTTACAACTTTTGCACATGGATCTTTTTAGTTCCTCTAGAACTATGAGTTTTGGTGAAAATTACTATGCATTGGTGGTTGTGGTTGATTTTTCTAGGTTTACATGGACATTGTTTCTATCTCATAAAAATGATATTTTTTAATCATTTAAAAAGCTTGCCAAGGTTATCCAAAATGAAAAAGGTTTTTGCATTGCATCCATAAGAAGTGATCATGGTGGAGAATTTAAAAATCATGAATTTGAAATCTTTTGTGATGACCATGGCATTGAGCATAATTTTTCTGCCCATAGAACACCACAACAAAATGATGTTGTAGAAAGAAAAAATCGATCTCTAGAAGAAATGGCAAGAACTGTGCTTAATGAGGCCAACCTTCTTAGGTATTTCTGAGCGGATGTGGTTAACACCGCTTGTTATGTTATGAATAGAGCTCTAATAAGACCAATTTTAAGGAAAACCCCATATGAATTATACAAGGGAAGGAAGTCAAACATCTCATATTTTCATGTCTTTGGTTATAAATGCTTTATTTTGAATAATGGAAAGGATAACTTGAGAAAGTTTAATGTAAAGTCTGATGAGTGAATATTTCTTGGCTATTCTATACATAGTAAGGCCTTTAGAGTTTATAACAAATGAACTATGACTATTGAAGAGTTCATACATGTTATTTTTTATGAAACTAATTCAAATAGTTCGAGAAAGGACTTGGTTGATGATGTTGCAGAATTGTTGGAAAGAACCCACTTTGAAAATGAAGAGAAGGAAATCAAGAAGCAATAAGAAAAACTCCTTGACTCCTCAATAGAATAGGACTCACAAGTCATGGACCTTCCCAAGGAATAGACAACATCAAGATATCAACCTCTCGACAAGGTGATAGGTGATGTATCAAAAGGGAATTTTCAAATATTATGCAAAGTGAGTTTGAGATGTCCATAATGGGTGAGCTCAATTTCTTCCTTGGTCTCCAAATCAAGCAAACAAGATATGAGACTTTCATAAGTCAATCCAAGTATTGCAAGGAGTTGCTCAAGGAGTTTGGAATGGACAATGCCAAACATATGGCTACTCCAATGGGCACCTCTTGCTATTTGGACAAGGATGAGAGAGGTAAATCTGTAAAAATTATAAAATATAGAGGTATGATTGGCTCACTCCTTTATCTTACAGTAAGTAGGCTTGATATAATGTTTAGTGTATGCATGTGTGCTAGATATCAAGCTAATCCTAAAGAATCACATCTTTGTACTGTAAAACGAATTATGAAATATCTAATAGGCACATCACAAATGGGTTTGTGGTACCCTAAGGGTGCCTCATGTAGCCTTATTGGGTATTCCAATTTTGATTTTATTGGATGCAAAATGGATAGGAAGAGCACTAGTGGGACATGCCACTTGCTTGGAAGCTCACTAGTTTTTTAGCATAGTAAGAAACAAAATAATGTGACATTGTCTATAGCTGAAGTTGAATATATTACAGCTGATAGTTATTGTGCTCAAATCCTTTGGATGAAGCAACAACTCTTGGATTATGGTCTTGAACTTGATCACATCCCCATAAGATGTGATAATACTAGTGTAATTCATTTGTATAAAAATCCTATTTTGCATTCTAGAACTAAACACATTGAAATAAGACATCATTTTATTAGAGATCATGTTCAAAATGGTGATTGTATGCTTGAATTTGTGGAAACCATTAAACAACTAGTTGACATTTTCACTAAACCATTAGCAAAAGAAGCATTCTTTTATATAAGAAATAGACTTGGTATATTGGATCAAACATGCTTGAACTGAATTTTTTTGCATAAATTTACTACATAATTGTGAGTTCTTGCTGCATAATTTCTTGATTATTAATCTTCTCTAAAATCCATCACTGACTTGAGCGTTGGAGGTTTCCCAAAATTTTTTTGCAGGTACTCCATCATGAATAAGTGTACCAAATTGCTCAAAATCCACAAATGTCCTTAAAGTGGTCCAATCTTTGGTAAAAAGTAGTGATCTAGCATAAACTCATGTTTTGATTCAAGAATTGGTCAATGTCTATGATTATATGTTGTTTGGAATTAAATTTGTATGTCTTAGAACCAACATGAATAATAGAAAATTGATCCTTTACTAATTGATGTGTAAAACTGATATTCATCAAGTGTCCTATTCGAATAAGAAGCCTCTTATTCGAATAAAACTTCACAGAAAGTGTTGAAAAATTCTGATATCAACAGGTTATTCGAATAATCAACTAGTTATTCGAATAAAGCCAAACAGAGGCAAACACGTCTCTCTTGTTATTCGAATAACAAATCATGTTATTCGAATAAAGGGTGACAAAAACCTACGTCTTTTGAGCTACTACGCTGTTATTCGAATAACAATACTGTTATTCGAATAACGCTTGGCAGTGAGCCAAGACGCTTTAGGAACCACTTTGTTATTCAAATAACAACCTTATTATTTGAATAACACGTGAATTATATAAAGGGATTCATGTGTTTCTCATCTCATTTCAACCATTTTCATTTCATTCCTCCTCTGTTTTTCTCCTCTTTGCGCCACAAATATCTCCCTTTCTCTCCAAAAACACCAATATCCAACCATGGCTTCTTTTTCCAAATGCCCACATAGCAAAATCACTCCCACCAACAACCCAATGGATCTTCGAAGGCTCTCATCAAATAACGACGATCTAAAACGCTTTAGGGAAAATTTCTGGAACAGGGACATCATTCAACCCAAGTATATGGAATGACAATTCTTCAAAGACGATGAAAGATTCGAATTCCTCAACGACCTTACTCACCAAGGAGTGCTAGATCTCTGCAGCTATAAGGACTCTATTTTCCCAGACTTGGTGAAAATGTTCTATTGCAACCTGAAGATGGATAGTCCCAACCTCATCTCTAAAGTGAAGGATCAAGAAATTGTGATCACTCCAGATGATTGGATGACGTTCTTCAAGCTAGAAGCCATGGGTGCTGCTGTGGAGCCAGATAGCAGACTATACGTAAAAGCATACAAAAGAGAGGAAGGTGTGTCGCTACTGGTAAGGCCTAGAATAGTTGGGCCTAAGGTTGGTCTGAAGAGTGGGATGCTGAAAAACTAAGAGAGGCTTCTTCACTACACATATGTGCACATTCTTGCCCCTCATGGAGGTAACTACGCTTATCTGACAGAGGATGATATTTTCCTTCTTTAGGTGCTAAAGAAAAATTGGAAGATCAATTGGCCCAATTTCATCGGGAATTACATGATGAAGGTCAAGAACACCAAAAATTCTGACCTGCCATATGCCCTGCTTATCTCTGCATTTCTGAAGAAATATCTGCTTCTTAGGCAAACTGAATGGGCAGTGGAATTGAACCACTTTAACATTTTTGGGGAGTTCACTCTAAAGAAAATGAAGATGGTTCCAGATAATATAAGAGGCTAGGTATATCCTGATGAACTGGGAGAAGCTGCAGTAGATGAAGATACTCCCATTGAAGATACTCTTGCTGCTGATGACCCTGTTCTTGCTGATGCACCTGCTGAAGCTCCTGCTCTTGCTTCTGCTCCAGTGACCTTGGAGCGAATTATGACCACTCTACTCGAGAATTGTGCTTACATGGAACATATATTTTTTATTTTCTTTGACAGAATAGAAGGTGTTAAACGCGAGATTGCTGCCCTACGAGTTGCACCTCCTGCCCCCACACCTGACTCACATCCTTCTTCACTAGATGCTTACCTTTAGGATCCATAGGATTTTAGAACTCTAGTTCTTTGTTTTGATGTTTCTGCTGTGTATTCTTAGCTGCTTTATTATGAACTTGTATAAATTTTTCCAAACTTGAATTGAATGATAAAATGTCAATTGGATTCCTTGATGTCTTTGCAATTTCCAACCTATTATATTACATTACATAACTCTGCTGAAACTTGTTTAAATGACTATTGTATTTATGCACTTGGTGACATATCACTTTGAATATATGTTAGCCTATCTTGTCCCATCTTTTTTATCATGACAAAATAGGAAGAAAAAATTAAAGTTAAATTGTACCTAAAATTATATTTAAAGAAAATTACATTGGACAATTTTTTGGTTTTGGAGATAGTGTTGAGAAAAGACAAATCTAAAAGACTAATCTGAAAAAGATCAAGAAACTCCAAAAGAAAGGGGGAGTTGCGCATGACTCTGATAATTTATACTCCTCTTACAAACTAAAGGAGGAGTAAGTCTCCTTGATTAACCTTGTGAATATCAATTTACAAATGAGTTAACTCTTTTCTCAATGGTTGTTTGTCATCATAAAAAATAGGGGGAATGTAATTGGCTATTATCTCATGAAGATTTTGTTTTGATGATAACAAACTTAAAGATGTTGTAAGATCAAGTCCAAGACTCTCAAGACTTTCAAGATTAGCTTTTTAGGACTTCAATCAAAATGTAAAGTATATAAAGATTTACAATTGCTCAAACCTACATTTCAAAATAGCACACAAGTTTTCAAGGCTTCAATATAGTTTTTAGTTTCCAAAGAATCAACCATTACGTGTTCATAAGCTTACAAGATCATATGGAATCAAGGGCAACATTTAAAAGATATAAAACATGTTTTACACATGTATTATTCGAATAAGGAGTTCCTTATTCGAATAACACAAGTCAGAGATTCCAAATAATCTTTCAGGAAAGGGTTTATTCGAATGAACTGTGTTATTCAAATAAATGATTCAAAATTGATTTGGCACGAATGAGTTATTCGAATAACATAAGTGTCATTTGAATAACACGTTTTCAGGAAACTATTTTATTAAATGGTTATTCGAATAACATATATATTATTCGAATAACAAGTTTTTCAGGAAACCATTTTATTAAATGGTTATTCGAATAACAAACCTATTATTTGAATAACAAGTTTCTAGGAAAACAAATATTCAAATGAGTTATTCGAATAACATAAGTGTTATTCGAATAACATGATTTCCATAATCCATATATTTAAACGTTCATTCGAATAACAATGATGTTATTCGAATAACACATTACAGAAGAAAACACCTTCATGCTATTAAAAGTCTTATTCGAATAAGGCTTCTCTTATTCGAATAAGAGAGTTTTCCAAAAATAGAAATTAACGAATAATTACGAAGCATTTAATGCTCCAACCACCTCCCGACGACTCTAAACTTCAATGGATTATAAATACAAGTTGTTGGGCATTTATGAACGGAAGACAATTAATTTGAAAAACCTTGGTTGAGCATTAAATACGAGTTTCCATCTTTTCTCCATTAATACTCTGTTCTGAGCATAAATTGTGAATAAAATACCCACTAAGATTCAATTTGTATTATCTATTTTTTGAAGAGAGTTTCTACCTATTCAATCTTTGTATAATCTATAGAGAGAGTGAGGCATCCCTCCAAACTATAAAGGGTGATGTATCCCTTGAAGTTGAGGCTCAAAGCATAAGGGTGAGGCATCCCAAGGTGTTGTTAAGTGCTCCAATCTGTAAAGGTCACAAGCACCTGATTCAAGCTTGGAATTTAGTAGAAAATATCGAGTGATTGCTTGAGGACAGGACGTAAGTCACAAGGAGTGACTGAACCAGGATAAACCATTGTGTTTGTTTCTCTAAACCCTTCTCTTTACGTTTGTGTATTAGTTTATCTATTTTATTTTGAATATTTCTCTCTTGGTTGGTTCGTTAGTGAGCAATATTTTCCTATCTTATCTATTCATCATTTTTATCAATTAATAACTTCAACAAAAATTGGTAATCAAGAGTTTTTTGAAAGATTTGTGAAAAAATTTTATATATCAATGCACCCCCTCTTGATTTTTGAGGTCACTTGGTAACAATTTGAAATGATTTAAATCCAAGATATACTCATCCTCTTTTTTTTGTTGGAGTTTCCTTATCTTGTAGAATTACCATTTTGAGTTGAATTTGCTGTCATTAGGACTCCATCACCCTCCAATGTCACTCCACCAATATAGCATGATTTGTGGGAGTTATCAGCCTTATCTCTTTGAAATTTTTCGGACTCCTTATTACTCCATTGATTTCCACAAATCTTGCTGAGCTATTTGGTTGTACTAATATCCTCCTTCAAACTGTGTCGGGGTTGGAGGCAAAGTTTGGTACGAAAGTTATTGAGTGCAGCCTTTGACATTGGCTAGTGAAGAGATCTGCTACTTGTTCTGCAATGAAGATGTGTTGAGTGATGAGAAGTCCAAGTGCAACTCGTTTGCGCACAAAATGATAATCCAACTTGATGTGTTTACTACGAGCATGAAGCACCAGATTTATTATCATATGAAGAGCACTTATGTTATCGCAGTAGAGAATCGGGGTAGAAGCTAATGGAATGTGAAAGTCTTTTAGGATAAATGTCATCCATGTGAGTTTAGCTGCTATGTTTTCCATGGCCCGATACTCTGCTTCAGTGCTGGACCGAGAGATGGTATGCTATTTTTTGGCACTCCAAGAGATGAGATTTTCTCCAAGAAATGTGCAGCATCCAGTGGTAGAGTGCCTTGTGGTGGGACATCTTGCCCAATCTGCATTTGAGAAAGCACAAAGATCAAGTGTTGTATTGGAAGTAAATTATAAACCTATGTCAATTATGCCTTTGAAATATCTTAAGATTTGACGAGCTATTTTCAAATATACAACAGTAGAAGCATGCATAAATTATGATACATAATTTGCACTGTATGAAAAGTCTGGTCGCATGAGAGTTAGGTATTGTAAAGCACCAATAAGACCTCTAAAGCGGCTTGGATCTTCTAGCAAGGTATTATTGGACGAGGTCTTGATTTTTGCTTCAAGAGGTGTGCTCATAGGCTTGCAATCGACCATGTTGGCTCGTTCAAGGATGGTAAGTGCATAGTGTGATTAGGATAGGTGAAGGTCATTAGGTGTTTGATAGATCTCGATGCCAAGGAAGTGATGAACTGGTCCCAACTCTTTCATCGCAAACTCAGAGCTCAAAAGATGAATGAAGGTTGAAATAAGAGTTGTAGAGGAACCTGTGAGAAGTATGTCATCTACATAAAGAAGAAGGATTAGTGTACCAAGATTAGAATGACAAATAAACAAAGAAGGCTCTGCTAGGTTACAGAAGAATCTATATTTAAGAATAAAAGCACTAAACCGATCAAACCAAGCATGAAGTGCTTGTTTGAGACTATAGAGAGCCTTTTGAAGTTTGTAAATATATGCTGGATATTTAGTGTCAACCATTCCTAGAGGTTGTTTCATGTATATGTCTTCTGAAATTAAACCATGGAGGAAGGCATTTTTTACATCAAGTTGACGTATAGGTCATTTTTGAACAAGAGTTATAGTGATAATGATTGCTACCGCAAGTGTACGGATCGCTCAAGTAATACAGATACAGAGTAAAAGTTCGTTCCTACGAGGATATTCAATTATAAAGCTAAGTACCAACCAATAGCTTAATCAATTCTAGACAAGGACATAAAAATAGGAAAACAATAAACTAAACTAAACTAATTTACAAAAGCAATAAACATAAACACGGTTAGGTTTCAGGAAATCATCCTTCACCCCCTACATCTATCAACAACATGCAATCCCCCTCATAAACACAAATGTATTGATTAGGTTAGTTTAAGAATCTAATGTAGTCAAAAGCCTATGTCTAGGTCAATCAACCCTAGTTTCTACTTGCCCAACTCACTAAGTTTCCTTGAGAGCTAGTGCAACTTCCACTCATGAACGATCTATTCTCAATCACACACTATACATGGCTAATAGGTATATTTCTATCCTATTAACGAATCAACTCATCCAAGCCAATTGAACTCGCCGAACATGCATCAATCATACCATATCCATATCAACAAATCCTTATGTCTAGTTCATTTGCCAATATTAGGATCATGCAATCAGTGATCAGCCAACCACAAGCATTAAACACAGATTATGATTAAACAATAATCAAACATCCACACAAACTCAGAGAAGAACACATCATTAATATATATAAAAGGATCTAAAATATTCCTAAACAAAGCTTAGCTATATAACAAATAAGGAAGAGAAGAGAAAAAGGGAAAAGAGAGAAAGAAGCTCATTGATTTGTCTCTGAAGCTTGAATCCTTCTTCAATTCTTTGATCCTTGCCTCCAATCCACCATCAATAAAGATCTAGCTAAACTATCTAACCTAAAACTAACCTAAACTACAAAACCTAAAAAAGGAGAAAATGGAAATGGCCAAAACGGCCGGCACCCCGAGAAAAACGAGTAAAATCTATTTATAGGCTCAGCTGGCCGCCTTAACGCCGCGGCGCCCACATACGTGCGCCGCAGCGTCCAATGGGTCGGTTTAACTACGCCACGGCGCCCACTTCATCTGGGTCGCGGCGCTCTTGCCTCGGGTCCAAGTATGGCCTACTGAAAATCCTCTTAGCGCCGCGACGCACAACACCTTGCGCCGCGGCGTTAATCACTGAATTACCAATTTGGCTTCCTCTTCCTCTTTAAACTCAATTGCTCCATATTTGACCTTGTTTGGAGCATTTTCTATCATAGGAAAAATACCAAATCAGTAACATATATAAATCTACTTAATTCATAATAATTAAATACAGTTTTGCACAATAACACATCAGAAATGCTTAGAATCAGAATATGACAAATATAAACGCAAAACCCTCTAAATATGCATTTAAACAAGGACTTAGCATTCATTTTAGCACAAAGATAGGGTACAAATAACTGCATTCTATGAAGTTATCACACCCCCAAACCTACATTTTGCTAGTCCTCGAGCAAAACAAAATAGAATTAAGTAAATCACTTAAACATTTAAAAATAATTTTTCATTCAGCAAATATTATTTCAATCTTCTTATTTTCAATTAAAACAAATACTAGTGTGTAATGACTGTATCAATTCTCAAAAAGTGCAAATGCCCCGTAAACAGCTCCACACATATACAATCATTAACGTGCTATCAATCCACATAACTCTTTATGCAATTCACATTTATCACAAACATACAAGATAAACTTCTCCTAATCAAGTCATACACATTCAGATAAGTTTATAAGCACACATGCATATGATTTAAAGAATCCACAAGATTATAAATTAACTCTCTCTCCACTAATGTAAATCACACAAGATTGAGGATCAAAATGGACTTAATCAGCTTGTAATGTAAGGCCAATGGTATGGGCGAAAGAAATGAACTGGAAATGGATACAATACAAACATTGAGACACATAATATACTATTTCAAGATTTGAGCCACAACTGACATTAGTAGGGTATTCAAAAGTGAGATCAGAAAACTTGTCAGAACCAATTTCGATGCTTTTTGAACTTCATTTTTCTTAAGCTTTGCTTTTCTTTTCATTTTTATTTTTTTCTTTTGATTTTCTTTATTTTGCAAAGCATTGCTTTTTCTTTTCTTTGTTTTGCATCTGGTTCCTTCAGGCTCATTTTGAATTGAATATTCATACCCCTAATCATCAAACTCATTTCAAGAAATAGCATACCATGTACTCAACAAACAATAAGGGTAGGAAGAAAATGACATGCTTTCACATGCATTTGAATGGGTAACAAGTTAATGAACACAATGGTTATGAAAAACAAATAAGGCCAAATAGTTTAAGGCTTCAAAAAGGGACCTAAGAATATCATCATATCAGGGAAAGCTTTTTAAGGCTTAAACGGTCCAAACAATGCCCTAATCATTTCCTCAATCATGCACAACCTAGGATTTCGCCTCAAGAGAGTTCAAAAATAATTTTTAGGATAATCAAAACTCTACATGTACATCCATAAACATTCTCAAATCATGCACTCTTATCATTTTCAAAGTTACACTTGCATCTAAGTGAGATGTAAATCATGCATCAAAAGTAACTAAATTGCTTCACATGCATCAGATCACATAATGTTTCACTGAAAAGGGGGCAAATAGCAACCTTTCATATCATGAACAACCAAAAACAACATCAGTATTCTTGCAACATGTCATGCATTCAAAATGATTCAACTTTCTTAGTTCAAGCATGCACAACATCTTTTGCATAAAGTGAAAATTGAAAATTTTGTCATCAGCACATCAGTGTTAGTCAAAACAAGATATAATCATGAAAATATAATAACTAAAACCACTGCATACTCAAAATACCATTACATGTTAACATTAAGTATAAATGTATAAAACATGTAAAGATACTCCCCTAAACCTAAAATGAAATGTATCATTAATGAACATGGTCTTTAAGAAACCTGAGACTAGTACTGAGCATTACTAAATACACACAAACAGAAAAATAACGAAGAAAAAAAAAACAAAAAACAAGAGTTCAGTATCCACGGCTTCCATGCTCAGACGCGGCGGCTCCCAAAAAGCTACAAAATTATGCAGAAAACACCCATGCGCCATGCGCGCACACTACCTGCTACTAAGCAACGTGACTACCTAAACTACTAAATTTAGCGAAAAACACAATTTTATTCTTGAGTTTGGCTCATATAGGTCTCTAATCGCAACAAAACTTATTTAAAAAGCTAAATTACAAAAATGTACAACACACACATAATAAAACACAAAAACAACATACAAACCTATTTAAAAACTAAACAAACTTAAAACTTAAAAACTAACTAAATCAATAAACTAACCTAATCAACATATTAACCTATAAACAAACTAACTCAAACAATACTTAAAACATAAACAAACAAGAACTAACACAACTAACACACACATATATATACTAAAATACTAACAAAAACATACTAACAAAACTAATAAAACACAAATACTAATATACTAACATATTTAACATATAAGTATATTAACATACTACGTATTTATGCTACGTATTTATGCACAAAGTAAAAGCAAGAATATAAAGATAAACATGGGGATCCCTCCCACGAAGGGCCTGAGTTATAGTCCCAGCAGGACTTTGTCACCAAAATTGAAGTGCTAAGGATGAGTAGTCTTCAAGAACTTGATTCAAGGATATCCTCTCCAGGAGTCGCGAATTCCCTCAAGGGCCTCATATGAATGAAATCACCCGGCTTCTTATTTGACACTAAAACAAAACAGAAACGAAACATAGATTATATACAACTTATATACAACTTGAATTTGAACTAATCAAACTCATTGTTGATATTAACAATATAAAAACTATCCCCAGTAACGGCGCCAAAAACTTGGTTGCTACCGCAAGTGCACGGATCGCTCAAGTAATACAGATACAGAGTAAAAGTTCGTTCCCACGAGGATATTCGATTATAAAGCTAAGTTCCAACCAATAGCTTAATCAATTATAGACAAGGACATAAAAATAGGAAAACAATAAACTAAACTAAACTAATCTACAAAAATAATAAACATAAACACGTTTAGGTTTCAGGAAATCCTCCTTCACCTCCTACATCTATCAACAACATGCAATCCCCCTCATAAACACAAATGCATTGATTAGGTTAGCTTGAGAATCTGATGTAGTCAAAAGCCTATGTCTAGGTCAATCAACCCTGGTTTCTACTTGCCCAACTCACTAAGTTTCCTTGAGAGCCAGTGCAACTTCCACTCATGAACGATCTATTCTCAATCACACACTATACATGACTAATAAGTATATTTCTATCCTATTAACGAATCAACTCATCCAAGCCAATTGAACTCACCGAACATGCATTAATCATACCATATCCATATCAACAAATCCTTATGTCTAGTTCATTTGCCAATATTAGGATTATGCAATCAGTGATCAGCCAACTACAAGCATTAAACACAGATTATGATTGAACAATAATCAAACATCCACACAAACTCAGAGAAGAACACATCATTAATATATATAAAAGGATCTAAAATATTCCTAAACAAAGCTTAGCTATATAACAGATAAAGAAGAGAAGAGAAAAAGAAAAAAGAGAGAAAGAAGCTCATTGATTTGTCTCTGAAGCTTGAATCCTCCTTCAATCCTTTGATCATTGCCTCCAATCCACCATTAATGAAAATTTAGCCAAACTTTCTAACCTAAAACTAACCTAAACTACAAAACCTAAAATGGGAGAAAATAGAAATGGCCAAAACGGCCAGCACCCCGAGAAAAATGAGTAAAATCTATTTATAGGCTCAGCTGGCCGCCTCAATGCCGCGGCGCCCACATACGCGCTTCGCGGCGCCCAATGAGTCGATTTAACTACGCCGCGGCGCCCACTTCATCTGGGTCGCGGCGCTCTTGCCTCAGGTCCAAGTATGGCCTGCTGAAAATCCTCTTAGTGCCGCGACGTTGACCACTAAATTGCCAATTTGGCTTTCTCTTCCTCTTTAAGCTCAATTGCTCCATATTTGACCTTGTTTGGAGCACTTCCTATTATAGAGAAAACACCAAATCAGTAACATATATAAATCTACTTAATCCATAACAATTAAACACAGTTTTGCACAATAACACATCAGAAAGGCTTAGAATCAGAATATGACAAATATAAATGCAAAACCCTCCAAATATGCATTTAAATAAGGACTTAGAATTCATTTTAACACAAAGATAGGACACAAATAACTGCATTCTATGGAGTTATCAGATAACTATTCGGATAGTTCCAGGTTTGATGACTGGAGAAAAAGTCTCAGTGTAGTCCAATTCATTAACTTGATGATACCATTTTGCCACGACTCGAGCTTTGAGGCGATCTAATGAACCATCAGGTTTGAGTTTTGGCTTGAACACCCATTTAGAGCCAATAACATGCATGTCCGAGGTGTGTGGAACACCAAGTGTGATTTTTATGCAAGGCCTCAAGTTCTTCATCCATTGATGCTTTTCACCCAAGATGAGCTAATACATATCGTATGTTATAAGGTTCACGAGGGATATTGGCTAAAAAAGTAAAGGAACTCAAGGCATATTTTGAAAAAGACAGAGGACAAGTTTGAGAAACTATTTTCTTATTGTTCTAATGTGAACACTCAGCCTATTTGACTTGTTAAAATACAAGAGAGTTATGACCTCTATTTAAACAAAAAAAAAAGGTAACATATTACATAAAATTTGCATAACAAATTGCATAAAATCTGATATATGATATGCTCTACATCTTTAAGTGATTTGAAATTATTTAAATTCAAGATATGTTCATCCTCCTTTTTTGTTGGAGTTTCCTTATCCTGTTGAATTACCATTTTAGGTTGAATTTGCTGCTATTGGGACTCCATCATCCTCCAATGTCACTCCACCAATATAGCATGAGAGTTACTAATCTTATCTCTTTGAAATTTTTGGGACTCCTTATTACTTCGTTGATTTTCACAAATCTTGCTAAGCTGTTGGGTTATGCTAATAATACTCATGTTGAACTTTTCACCGAATAGAGGCCCCCATGTTCTCACGGTTAGGCTGAGTGTTATACTGTTATCACCAATCCAACTATGGACAGTGTTATGTGAAACACACTCTAAAGTGCTAACACCATTATCAACCATATAATGCTTGTTTCCACCACGAAAAGGTTCTTCAAAGAAGAGTATTAGCCATTTTGCACCGAAAACAAGTCGCTTATGCATTATATTGAGGTTGGCATTGATATCCGCACTGATATCAAGGCCCTTTTATTTCAAGCTATGTCTATGAGCACTGGTGATTGATGATTAGCATTCCTGAGAAGTGATAAAGAGGTGATTTAGGGTCTTTATAAATGGCATAGATTTCCATGCCCGTCAGATAATCCCAGTTCCAAAATGGTAGGCGAAAGGTTAGATCATTTATTCATTAAATGTATTATTGTCTATTTAATGATATTAATTGGTCATCCTCTTTAATTAAAATTAAATTTATTTTTTTAATAATTTTAATTTTTGATCCTTTTAACTTAAATATAATTTCTTAATGATCATTAATATTAATTTTTCCTTCTTTTTAATATTATTCAAAAGTTATGTTAGTGTCCATTTGGTTCTTGAAATTGAGCATGTAATTAGAGCTTGAAATTAGAATTGGACCTCTTAATTCTAATTTTTATGTTTAGAATGCCATTTAGAATTAAAATTGTAATTCCATAAACCAATTCTATGGAATTGAAAAATAACTAAGTTAAGCCTTTATTAATTCTTAGCCTATACCTTAAGAATTACCAATTTTATAGTTTAAAAATTAAACTCTTTCTCTCCACATTTATTTATGAACAATCATATTTATTGAGATTCTATACTTATATAGAATTTTTTTTATATTTATATAAAATTATTATAATAACTATTTATTTTTTCTAAAAAAATTCATAAAAAATTTATCTATGAAAAAAATGACTATTATATTATAAAAATATTATTATATGAATATTTTTATTAATTTTAATTTTTGTAATTTTTTTAATATTTTAGATCATACATTTAAAAAATAAAATTATAATTAAATTTAAAATTATAATTTCTTATCTTAATTATTTGACAATCTCAAACATAAAATTTAAGAATCTAGATTAATTCTAATTTTGAAAGAATTAAAATTAAAATTAAAATTTTATATTTCAATTACAATTACTATTATTCAAACGGACCCTTATTGTAATTTAGCCTCCCATACCATAACTTTATGTAGTATTTTAAAATACCTATAAAATTAAAAGAGTATCATAAATAACATATAAAGTTTAATTATATTTTATAATAATTAATTTACATAAATAATTATTATATAAATGATATAAATTTTTTAACAACTTTTTTATCATTATAAGCTCATTCACTAAAAAAATTATTATAAAAATAATAAGAAAATATCTCTTGTCAATGAGGAAGAGAAAAAATCATAACATGAATAAAATGTTTATATATATATATATATATATATATATATATATATATATATATATATATATATATATATATTGTGAGTACCCACAAAACTTTTTTTGTAATTCCTACCCTAACCTTATTTATTAAATAGTTACTCGTTTCTCACCTTGTCTCATATAATCCCCTCAAATGTGGAGATTTTTACTACCCCTAATCTGTAGGTACGTATAACAATATTTATTAGTACTTTTGAGCTTGTTACAAGTTAGGTTCTATGGGCCTCAGAATCAGAGGACTCTAACATCCTCATAAACGTTGGAGGAGTGTTGATCCTCCATAAATTTTATCGATAATAATCGCTGAATTTTTTAATAATCGTTTTATATTTATTTTTTTAGGCAACACACCATTTTTTATTAAGTTCTTTGTCTTTTTGCATTTTGGTTCCCTCCTTCATGCATTATTATGCAATTGTTATTTTACATTCTACAAACTTATGACCTGCTAAACAGGTTTCAGGTGAAAGATCTCAACCATTTGTTTATTTTATAATAAATCAATGGTTAAATTTAGATAATATATCAATCTTCTACCTTTTTAACGAGCATTTAAGAATAACCCCTTGGATTCATGGACTTGGATTGCGGCAAGGTGGGTCGAGATCCGAAATCCAATCCATAACATGATACAATATCACAAGTAATAAAAAATCTAAATAGGTAGTACATCTGTATGATATTTGAAGAGTGATACTGCTTCCCAATTAATTAATGAGTTTAAAGTTTTTACCAACGATAGGTCATGAAATATATAGTCCTTACTACCAATATATATATATATATACCCAATAATGGTTATTTCCATTTTCTTTCATTTGCTTCTCTTTTATTCCCTCTGCTATATTTACTTCCATCACCATGTGGATAGCATTTGTTTGTCGCTCAACAACTTTTTAAAAAAAACAAGCATTCCACGTCTCATCAAAATTTGGCAGCTTCTTTTTGTGTGCTTGTACTTATTCCCATTAAATAGAATAGAATAGAAGTATATATTACTTTGGGTTCACGATTTCGCTTGGTTGTTTCCGGAGGGAAAAATAAAAACATTTGGTTTGGTAGTCCCGTACCATCATAGTCATTGAGTAACAAGTTGAAATATTTGGTGATGAGAGATAGATTGACTATGCTTATTGTATAATATCCAACTCATGATTTATTACGATTAACAATGACATTTGCATTATTAAAAGTGGGAAGACTTTTTAATTTTGGGATAAACTAAAAATATTTTTTAATTAGGGTTTGAAATGTGTAATTCAGTTATACGATTGACCTTCAATATATGGGGCATTAGCAAGAGAAAGTCTTATATGCTAGTCCGGGAAAAAGAATGGTTAAATTTCTTCTGGAGAAAAAAAAAATTCTTCCCTCAAAAGCTTATAAGGATTTTTCCATTAGCAAGCGAACTGGCATTTGACAATTTAAAACTGCCGACTTTTTGTTTCAAATGTTCGTAGGAATGAATGAAAAGTGTACTTCTAATTATCAATTATATTCTCATTTAGTTACTTTTACTTGGAACTTTTAAAATTTCTTAATTAGTACATATATTTTTTGTACAAAAAGATTAAGTAAGAAACCTAATTTCTTGAATTAAGTCGTACTTAAGAGAAGTCATTCATAAATGCTTGCTCCATCAATGCTTGCTCCATCAGGAACACACTTAATTAAGTATTTATAAATATACAATTAATTAAGTAAACAAAGTAAGCATAAATACAAAAACAACAATTAATGTCTTTTCTTATTAAGTGAGGTTAGTAATATGGATCAAATGATACTATTATGTTCTGTTATAAATCATGTCCTCATAAAGTCTATTTAATTCTATATCCTTTTCATTAGTTTTCTCATGATTTTCTTAGTCTCAATCAACTTTTAACTATTGAAGTGTCTTCTATCTAATCTACTCTTCATTTCAAAACTTCTAATGACCTTATCCTCACATGGTCAAACTACTTAAGGAAAGATTAATTCTACAATTTTTTTATTTATCAATCGATAATACCTTTACTTTCTTATTAATGCATTCACTATTGATCTTATCTTATTTTTCTTATACTTTAGACAAATTGATTAAGACTTGTTATTGAATGACAACCTGAAGCAAGGTACTAATTTGTAGACTGATTAAGAGCCATTAATTTTTTTTTATAAAAAATTAATTATTTAATTGATTTTTGTATAAAAAAAAAGGTCAACTCGATAACCCGAATCGAACCAATCTGAAATGTTTGGTTCTGTTTGATTTGAATTTGGCTATTAAAAAATAAAAAAAAATCAAACCAATTAATTTTGATTGGTTCAGATTTATTTTTCTCTAAAAATTGAACTAAACTAATCCGATTATACCTATAATGAGTGGCATATGTTTTACTTTTTTGTGTACTATTCTTAATTATTTTAATTTAGTTCTTATCAACTTAATAACTTTTTAAAAAATACAATTTTTATTGATCTAATTGTTGAATTATAATTATCTAATACTTTGATTATTTATATGAAATCTTAAAAAAATTAAACATTAATAAAAATGTAATCAAATGATTTTTACATATATATTTTAAAAGTATATATTATGTTAATCTTAACATATGTCAATAAAATACTTTAATTTTAATTACTATAAAATTTTATAAATATGATCTACATAATAGAAATTTTCAATCCAATAGTAAATTTTATGATAAATTTATTTAATAAAAAATTATTAAATAGTATAAGAGTAGTTTAATTTACACCGATATAAATTGATATCTTCCCATGTTTTGAATTACGTTAACTTTTTTTTAATAACTATAAACTGAATTCGCTGAACTTTACCAAAATAAGTATGTAATATATTCGCCGACAATTTTAACATAAATTTATTTTGTTGTATATTGTTAGTCATGGCAATCATTACTCAAGAGGGTGGTGAATTGGGTATAAAAACTTTTTCACAAATGCTCTTAAAATAAATATAAATATTTAAGTTATTTAAATAAAAGCACGTTAACGTGATGAAGAAAAGAAACTTTAAGAACAAAAAATTAAATGTTGAATTACATAAAATAAAGAGATAAAGAAAGAAGAACAGGCACGATATTTATCCTGACCACCAACCACTTGTGGTCTACGTCCAATCCCCAAAACACAGATTCGAGATTTTTCACTATGTATACAAGCTTCCAATTTGGTTTTACATAAGAGAGCACTTTTCACACACAGAAAACTCTACTCTTGTGCTTCACTTTGAGGATACCTCACCCTTATACAAACCTTGAGGGATGCCTCACCATTGATACAAATCTTGAAGGATACCTCAACCTCAATATAGTAGAACAGAAATATAGATGGATAGAAACTCTCACTCAGAGTAAATAATACAAATTGAAGTTTGAGAGGCTCTCAAAGGATATCTCAAAGTTTCAGCAAAAAGAGCACAGAAAATAGGCATAAATTGTAAATCACATTTTTCAAAGCAAACACAAATTAAACAGATAGCTGGGCTAGACCCACGGTCTCTATTTATAGAGCCAGATAGAAAATAGCCGTTGTAGAAATTAATTCCATGATTTATATGAAAATATGTCCGTTAATTTCTATTTCCGGAACTGTGTTTACCGTGTTTATTCAAATAAGCCGTTGGCTATTCGAATAACACGTTCTTTTAAAAACATTTTAATTTATTCGAATAACCTTCATGTTATTCGAATAACTCTGCCACTAAGAAAACATTTAGAAAACTGGTTATTCGAATAACTCTAAGTTTATTCGAATAACATTCATTAAGGCAAATTTCTGGGAAAATGTTCTATTCGAATAACTGATGAGTTATTCGAATAGCTGATATAAAATAAGCTATTTTGGAAAACACTTATTCGAATAACAGAGTGTTATTCAATAACACTTTAAAATACTAGATTACGCAAAAATTAAACATTTTATTCGAATAACCAATGAGTTATTCGAATAACTCAATTTATAAAACATTTATAAAAGCTTGAAAAACATCCCAGAAAGTTTATCAAAAACACCAAAATATTTTTAAGTTATTTTCAAGATCAAAACAGTTTTGGTATAAGTTTAAGAAAGCATTTTTTGTTTTATCTTGATGCACTAGGAGATATCCAAAGAGATTCTCGAACAAAGAGACTCTAAGTCCTAAAGCTATCCTTAAAAAGATCTTGGACTTGGTCTTCCCATCATGTGTGTTATCATCAAAATAAATCTTCAAAGACATATCTTTAATCACATTCTCCTTGTGTTAAGCTTAATAAATATCTATTACTTTCTTGTTGCAAGCTCACTCTTAGTATTTGGACTATCTTGTAAAGTATTATTCACTTAAACAAGCATAATTAGTCCAAAAACATAATTCAATATCTTCATATGCATGATTCATAAATGTATAACTCTAATTAGTTTAATATGCATATAAAACTTTCATAGACATATCCAAATAAGTCATTTAACAATTATTAATAGATATGCTATGTAGGATGCAACAGAACATATTGCACAAAGGTCAAATCCAATATTAATTTATTTATAACTCATATAAAGCATTATTGATATACTTATGATGAATGTTACATATATCATATTGTATGATTATTAAGTAAAATATAACTAGATAAAGTACATATCATGTATGATACAATATATCACATTAAGCACATTTATCAAGCATAATCATCATTCTATTTGTCTTGTATTTGTCATCATCAAAACTTAACATATAAAATCATTTGAGACAAACTAATTTCCACATATATACCCTCTACATCAATCTACTGTATTTAATCCCATCGAAAATGAAAAATTTAGTGTATTTAAAAGAATTAATTTTTCTAAGAGTTTGTTTGGAATCAAATATTTTAAAAATTAATTTGATCTATAAATGGAATCCTTCATTTGGAACATAAAATAAGAATTGATTTGATTTAGAATCTTTTTTCCTTTTTTACATTTTGTACAAATATAAATTCACTCAAATTTAGTTTAATTTGATAATTTGATTTTAGTTTTAATTATTTGAATTGAAATGTTTGCGTTCATTAATTTTAAAGAAGGGTAATTATTCTCGTCTAGTAACCTGGATTTCATTTTACTCTCACAATAAAATACTCATTTCACTTGAAATGTGGTGTTAGCCATTCCTCATACGATGCGTGTCTTGCTTGGCATAAAGTGATGATCACAGAATGGATTAGTCCTACGACGTAAGGACACCTATTCCCAGGCTGAGTGGAATTTTGTTCGAGAATGAGGGGAACAGGCCGTACGCCCAAGTGGAGTGACTCAAATGAGCAGGGGAATTTGGGTTGATGGAGGCGAAGAATTATTGGGCTTGTTAACAGGAGAAGACCCGGCCCATTCCAAGTACAATGCCTCTATTAGGCCGGCAAGCTATTAGTATAAAATTAATTAATTCAATTTTTTTTAATGTACTCGGATCAAGATTTGGAATCTTGAGATTGTTGGTAAGGTTCACCTTATATCATTAGCCACTTTTACTGTAACCAATTACTCATATATTTTTAATGTATTCTTAATATAAAAAAGGTTTTTAAAACATTTGTCAAAGAATCTAAAATAAGAAATTTTATATAAAAGGTAGAGTTTTTTCAACTACAAATGTATTGAATACTCAACTTCTCATGAAAAAAAATTTATTTTAATTTTTAACAAGTGTCTTTAGGACACTTTTTAACAAAACCCTATAAAAAATAAATTGTAAATCAATTTAAATATAATTTTATTTTTTATAATGAGTTCTCATTAACATGAGAATTGATTTCAAAATCAAATCAAACATAATGATATGATTTTCAATTGTTCATGATTTTGAACACAACCTAAGTGCTAATCCAAGGTTTAAGCTAGAATAATTAAGATAGATAACATAACACATCTTCTTAATGAATAGATAACTCCTTAGATTAGACAATTTTAACATATATATAAAACTAAATCATATATACATTTATGTTTAGTATAGTTTCTTTTCTTTGACAATTTCAACTACTTTGTAAATCTTAAAAACTACTAAAAGGTTTGAAGATGGGAAGATATCATCTTCCTTGTTCTTCAATGCCGCCGCCTCTACCATCTCCAAACAGCTTTAGAATTTGAACATCTAACCTCCATCATCTCCATTTTATTCTTTATTTTTTATTTTAGTGTGTAAGTAGATAGCATATTACCAACTTAGAAAAGGGAATCGAACTTGATGAGAGTTAGGCTACCACTAGGTTATTTCTCAAGTCGCATTTTATGATTTCATTTTATATTACCACTAAGAGAATCAATGAGTCCTATCAAAATCTTATCGAGATAAGAATATTACATCATTTTTCTTTTTCTTGACCCTAACATTATTTGTGTGTTATGCTTTCTCAATTATGAAACTAACAAATTGATCCTGAGTTTTTCTAGAGGGCAATGCATGAATCTGAGTTCATTCAGTGAGTCACTTTCAAATGGCTATTTAAAACAAACAAGTTCCCAGACCAAGCCAAAACCATGTTTTATAGCAAGCAATTCAGCTAGCTGATCTGTAGTGGTTCTTGTATAAACTCAGAAGTAAATTCACTTGTGCAGAAAAAAGAATGTGACTCTGTGAGTTTTTCAAGGAAAAATTGATGTATAGATAAAAGAACCCTTTTCAATTGTACACTTCACTAACACCATCACGACACTTATGTTACGTACATGCAAAACATCAACCAAAATTTGGCAATATTTACAGCTTCTTGGTTGTCGAACAATTATTCATAGGAGCAAGTCACTCCTAGTCCTAGTAGCACATAATTAGCTAAAACAAAATCCTCAATTGTCATGCATCATATCACTCGATGACTCGATCCTTATGCCCCGTATCTCAAGGTTGTCCAGCTTCCTGGGTCTACTGTAATATTTCAACAATAGAGAACAGCAAACAACGCTGACGGAAGAAGCAGCCATAGCAGCCCCAGCAATCCAGGGTGGCAATCGGAATCCTGTAGAAGGGAAAAGAGCTCCAGCAGCTATTGGGATACCAAGAAGATTATAACCCAAAGCCCAAAAGTAATTCAGGCGTATACGGGAAAATGTTTTTCTGGAAAGGTCAATGGCAGTTATGACATCCTCCAAGTTGCTCTTCATGAGGACAATATCAGCTGCCTCAATGGCAATGTCTGTACCAGCACCAATTGCCATTCCCACATCGGCTGCCACAAGTGCAGGTGAATCATTGATACCATCCCCCACCATAGCCACCGTGTACCCAGAAGCCTGAAAAAGAAAAAGGCACTCAATACGTTACAACAGCTAATAATATATATTCCTGTGAAGCAGTACAGGCTGTAGAAGTTAGACTCAAGCTTAGTTAAGCTGAATTGATGTAGAAGTGAGACTCAAGCTAAGTTAAGCTGAATTGAAGTTCATGATATAAAGACCAGCAATCAAACCAGGGAGTTTGAAAAAGCAGCAGCAGAGAGGTTTGATATACTGACTACTGAACCTAGGCAGAAGAAATATAAGGATTTCTTAGTTACTTTCCATCAAAGAGAAAGAGTTGTTTATCCTGGCTTGAAAAAAGGCAGTATTACATTATATTTTAAGGCTTCAAGCTATCGCGTGGGTCAGTATCATCTCATAAATGAATAACTTTTTCTTGAAATTAAGTTGAAACAAAGAAAGTTGTGATCCTAAGTACCTGCAAGTCTTTCACTTGCTCTGCTTTCCGCTCCGGTTTGGCCTCAGCAATAACAGTTTCAATTCCAACTTCCTTCGCAATAGAATTAGCAGTTCCCCAGTTGTCCCCAGTCACCATGATGCTTCTAATTTTCATAGACTTGAGAATGGAAATGACTTCTTGAGCACCTGGTTTCAATGGATCAGACACTGCTAAAACCCCAGCAACTTCCCCATTTATAGATACTAAAATTCCAGTTTGAGCCATCCCTTCAGCTTCAGCAAGTATATCTTCAGCATCAACAGGAATTGCAACATTATGGTCAGCCAACAAGCTCTTGTTACCGACAATTATTTCCTTATTCCGAACAATGGCCTTCACTCCATGTCCAGTAATGGATTCAAAGTCCCGTGCTTCTGGCCAAGCAGGGTTCTCTTCATCTCTGAATTTTTTGGCATACTCAACAATGGCCTTAGCCAGTGGATGCTCACTATTCACCTGACATAGGCAAGTAAAGTTATATTATTAGCAATTATCTATTTATCTATGATACGCATATGCATCTCCAATCCATGATTTGTTAAAGCAATTGAGCAATTAACAAATCAAACTGGAATCCTAGCCATAAAAATTTCTCTGGAAACAACTCCTCTTTTCAATAACTAATACTAAGGCTAAGCCTTACAGAGGCGGGGGGAGGGGGAAGATGCCTACCTCAGCTGCAGCCACAAGTTCATAGAATTCCTGCAGTACCATATTTGTCAATAGTTTTGTATTTACTACCACAGGCTTCCCAACAGTCAGAGTACCTGTCTTGTCAAAAACAATGCAGTCCACCTACAAGACAGTCAAAAGCATATTCAAATCATCAAATGTAATGCCACAGAAAACCATGAAAGCTTTTATAGATAACGGCTAACATTTACACTAAAAAACGAAGATTTGGGGCAGGGGGGATTGGATTTTGAGATGCTACAACATATAACCAAGGACCGGTTTCTCTATTTTAACTTAAGTAAAGTCGGGAGAGATAGTAATGAAGCATGAGAAAAATCATTAATATTGATCTCCAAGAATGCAATTTCCCTTCACCCAGCATAACAAACTCCAACCGCTTCATGGTTCATATAAAGAAATAAGGAATGATATAGAGTGAACATGCCATAAACATTAGTAATCCTAAAACCTATTTGAAGCCGGATTAATTAGCAGACATGGACTTGAAGCACCACTTGACAATGATATTGATGGTTCTTCCTTTGTTTATTTTCTTCGTACTCTTTTATTAGTGGAATCACTGTTCAATTTTAAAAGCCTAATAACATTGACAAAGTAAATCCAGAATTCAAAGAGCTAGTCTAATGTCAAATGCTGACCTTATGTGCACTGTCTAATGCTTGCCCTCCTTTGATCAGTACACCCTGAGATGCACCAACTCCAGTGCCAACCATAACAGCAGTTGGTGTCGCTAAACCTAAAGCACAGGGGCAGGCTATGACCATGACAGAGATTCCAAACTGCAAAGCAAGCTCAAAGCTGTCCATGGAAGATGGTATCCAAGACTTCGGGTAAGCATGAAATCTTCCAGCCAAAAACCAGGCAAGCCAAGTTGCAAATGAGGTTAAGATGACCTGCAGAAAGATATCCCTTTAAAGTAAGCCCTCTACAAACATAAGGGTTTAATTGTCTAGGTAAGAACCAAGACAAGAAATAGGTTAAAGAATTCATATCATATATAATTACCAGAGGCACAAAGTATTTGGAAATGCGGTCAGCAAACTTCTGCACAGGTGCCTTGGCCATTTGTGCAGACTCAACAAGTCGAACAATCTGGGAAAGAGCACTTTCTGATCCAACCCGTGTTGCCTTAATATGCAACACTCCATTCTCGTTCACAGTTCCTCCAATAACAGTGTCACCTTTCCTTTTTGCCACAGGACGTGCCTCACCTGTTATCATGCTCTCATTCACGTGACTCTGGCCCCATATAACAAATCCATCTGAAGCTACTTTTGCACCAGGAATAATTTTAATCACATCATTCTTTTGAACCAATCGGCTGTCAATTTCTTGTTCACTAATAACATTCCCTTCATTGTCCAGGGTTAACAATATAGCTGTGTCCGGGGTCAAATTCATGAGCTTGGCGATTGCATTGGATGTCTTCCCCTTAGCTAAAATTTCAAGATACTTTCCAAGCAGAATAAATGAAATAAGCATTGCACTAGTCTCAAAGAAATCAGTACCCTTGAAATCCGGAGAGGTAGCAGCTCTCAGGACAGAGTATACTGAATAGAAGTATGCTCCATTTGTTCCCAAGGCAATCAAAACATCCATGTTAGCTGAGCCACGGCATAATGATTTGTAGGAACCAGAGTAAAATCGCCGGCCTATAATGAATTGTACTGGTGTGGCAAGCACCCATCTTGCAACCTCTCCCACTGTAAGCATATTGACAACTTTGGCATCTAGTACATGGTTAATTCCAGGGATATACATAAGCACCATAGAGGCTAGAAATACAGGAACTGTAAACACCAAACTCCACAAGAAAGATCTATAATATTGTTTAATTTCCTCCAGCCTATGAGTATCCCTTCGTCCTCCTTCTTGAGGAAATATTTTAGCCTTGAAAAGCCCAGACTCGGTTTCCTCAATCACCTTAATGAAATTCCTGGGTCCTGTCATGTCTGGTTTATAAGAAAGCGATATTTTGTTCATTTCCGGATGTAAGTCTACGCCTAGGACCCCAGGGAGTGCCTGTAGAGATTCTTTAATCAGTCTCATGGAGTGATCAGTGAGTGCACCTTCAACCAGAAGGTCTATCTTGCTCATGTCTTCACCTGAACTGATAAGCGCAGCTTCAAATCTAGTGTCTTCTATGGCTTCCAGAATTTGGTTGTAGTTTACAACATTTGGATTGTAGTGAACTTGAGCTTCTTCAGTTGCCAAGGCCACTTGGGCTTTGAGCACACCTTGAATGGCTTGGAGTGCGGATTCAACAGTGGAGGAACACGTTGTACAAGTCATTCCTTTAATCTGTATGCGGCATACTTGAACAGATTTGTCATTCATCTCATGTGTGAGTAAAGTGGCTTCAAACCCAGCATCTTCAATGGCCTCGCAAATGGTCTCCTCCTAAGAATATTAAAAATAAAAAAAATGAAGATCAAGTGCAACTACAAATCACTGAATTGTTCTACCAAACATGAGAGAGAAAGGAAATAAAGGAGAAACAAATACATGTTATGCAAATGTAATGATGATAGGTAAACACTGGAAAAAAACAGGGGGTGAAGGTTGAAAGAAAAAGGTTTCCTCGGTTAAGTAAATAGCCATTTAAAATTACATTTCAAAGAAGCCAAGTTTGACACTTTCCATCAGTTAACAACAAAGATAAGCCATGCCAATTGCTATACAAGGGCAAATGACAAGTTTAACAGAGCTGTTTAACTATGACGTGACCTTCACAGATGATGGCATCGTATGTAATGTGATCATATATAATTGAAATTCAGATCATAATTGAGAATAGTTTCCAAAATTGAACTCCAATCCAATCCATTGGAAGATCCAAAACTAAGCTATAAAAATCATGTATGACTATCCATAGCAAATGAAAACAGAGGAAGTTCGTCCTTCATGAAACAAGGCATTTTATGATATTTTTGTTATTGATTTTAAAGAAAAGATAGAAGTTGAAGAGATGGGAGTAGGTATAGTTACGTGAACGAAGGTGGAGTAAAAGAGGACTTGGGCACGGTTGTTGAGGACATCGACAAAGGCTTCTCGAATCCCGGGAAGGCGCTTGATGGATTTCTCGACGGATCCAGCGCAGGCGGCGCAACTCATTCCGACCACGGAGAAAAGGGCCCTGGTCTCTGAACCCTGGACGGCGGTCCCTTCTTCTCCCTTGGGGTACCTGGGCATGGAAGGGTAATGAGGCCGCGGCGATAGGGGACCCCATCCCTCATTGCGGAGGCAATCTAACGCTAACCACTTGTTTGTGTTCATATCATATGGCAATGGATTAATGGCAGCACAGCACAGCACCACCGTTCAACTCCAACAAGCTTTTCACGCAAGGCAAACTAAAATGGAAAAGAAACCCGAGATTAGATTTTGTATTTGTAATTTGTAACTGCAGTGCCCCGCTTTTAATTTGTCAAACAAACAAAATGTAACGGGTGGACCATCAATCAAACTGTGAGGAGAGATGTGCCTTTTGACTTTAACATATGCCACTTTATATTATAGCAAAAACCAAAGTCGGTCTCGGTGGGTTCTCCTCTACTTACGTGGGCGTAACGAAACGCAACCTTGGGTTATATTTTTTTAAAAAAATTAACCCAAGTTAGGGGCGCTAAAACATTTGCAAACAAATATTTGTAATTTTAATATTGGTAAGTTAATTAATTTTGTAAAAATTAAATTTATATTTTATACATAAATTAAATTTTTACTTGTGAATTACAGTTGATTATTTTAAAATGACAATGATTAGTAAAAAAATTTATTTTTAAATATAATTTGTCATGTTTCGAGACAAATTTGGGTAAATATGTATGGTAAAGTAAAAATCTTTTTGGTAATTTTTTTTTTAAGAATGTAATTTTGGGGTTTATGGACATAAGAAGGTTTTATATCTTGTATTTAATAATATTATTTATATACATTTATTTATATATATATCATTTTATATTTATATAATTTTTATTATTTAATTATAACTAATTTTATCTTATTTTTTACACTTACATCTTAATTCAATCACAAAGTTAATGTGAGGCCATATGTTTCTTATGTCCACTGGTATGGCATCTCCAATTAGTTACTTTTCCCTAGTGGAAAGGAATAATATGACGGATTAATGATGAAAGTATAGAAATTAGAAGGCTCTTTTAATAGAAAAAAAAAGGAATTTACAAAAGGGTTCTCTCCTCAAGCATGTAGCTTACTGGTGTGTTCGTGAAACATCTCGAAGGGAAAGAGAACCTCAAATTAAATTGTGTGGTCCAGTATCAATTAGAATATTAGATGCCCATATCTATAAATTTAGCTTTATTTGATGCTTTCAAGATTTATTCGAATGTTGTAGAAACCAGGTCTTTTTTCTCCAAATATTATTCATACTATCCTCAGCTAGAAAAAGGGGCATAACTCAAATGTTTGACATATACAAAGCATACGATAGCATAACTCCACAACGCTATGCATAGGATGGGTAATACTACCATTAGATAATCCCTAAATCACAATTTCTATGTGAATCACTACTTCAATTAAAAAATTATTGAAATAGTAAAAAAAAGAGAGAAAATGAATAAAGACGTGATATAAGTTTCTATACAATTCACATTGTCCACGGAAGCACTAAAAAACTGCCATAATTGGAACCATTATCTTCATCTGTCTGTCTCATAAGATTTTATTTAATGGTATTCCTTGTATTGGGCTGTCAGAGACGTCATGGATTACGTTTTGGAGGCCGGCCAACCAAATTTGACTTTGAGACTATATAAGGAAAGCCCATTCAATTTTGCTCTTAAAATAACATCTAGTTGGCTATGGCCCACAGTACTGCTTATATAGTATTTGGGCCTCAACACCTTAGCCGAGCTTATGAAACCGACCCACCCACAGAGAACAAGGCTATATCTACAGCTTAATAGCTTTACTAATTCACACCAGATCTCTGCTCAGAGAATCTGGATCTGTAGACCAGTCATCATTGGAAAAGGAGGACCCAAATCTTTGGTGCCCAATTCCAAATGCGCAAAACATGTCAAAAGTTCGGATCAATATACTCGAAGAAGAAGAAGAAAACAAAAGTAGAATGCTTCTTAAATAATAAAGTGTGAAATCAATAGTTAATATAAAAAACAATAAAAAATCAACAGTTTAAATTTTATTAAAACATAAGTACATGTATGTAATAAACTATGAAGTGTAAACTATTAAATCTCACTCACTCGATTTACTTTATTTTCTAAAATGAAAAATACACTTTAAAAAATCCAAATCCCTAAATCAGATTGGCTACTTATTGGTCGTTTGGCAAGTACGAAATTCGTTTTTTCTGAATAGGAATAGTGACATGATATCTCTAATTATGGCTTCTCCCAATTTGGAACATGTCAGTTGAAATTAACATGGAAGCATGCATAAAATAGACTTGGACACATTGGGAAGGAGAAAGCAAATAGATTGCAACAGACCCACCCATTAATTTCTCACCCAGGTTGTATTCTCTCACCGCTATCTTAGTCTTCTTAAAGTTCCACCTCTCGTGGCTCCAAAAAGCAAGGATCTTTATTCGTTATCTTCTCTCCCTAGTTTTCATTGAGTTTGTTGCTCCCATTTCCCATTCTCTATTGCTCCCCTCCCTTTCTTTCATTCACATTTCGCAGGGCGCTTCTTCCTCATTACTGGCAAAATGGTATATGGTTTTCTCTCTTTGTCTCTTCTTTTGCGTATGGCATTGGAAGCTATTACATCATTTATATAATAATTATTGCTGTTTTGTGAATTATCTTGAAGACAAGCACTCTATTCTTCTTACCCTCCCTTCACCTTTTGGCAAAATCGGACAATCTACCCTTGAATGCCAATATCTTTCAATAGAAATATTATCACCACTCGTATGTTTTCTTCGTATATAACTGCTGAATAATTCACATTTCATGAATATTTCTGATCGTTTTAGACTTTATTAAGATGAAACTTAAGCTTCTCAGATGTTAAACTAAAAAATTATTTCATATTAGGAGTTGATATGATCATATCTAGGAGGAAAATGAACAACCATTCCATTATGTGCATCCCCTATAACGATTATCGAAAGATGATACCAATTTACTTTCTACGTTTATATTAGTATTCTTTAGTCACATACATTTCCAGACAAAATGACCTGTCATGTCAATCTATGAAGTTTATGTGCCTTATATGTCCTCTTAAAAATGGGTACGAAAGTTAGGAATGCGAATTATATAAAAATTCAAAATTCTCACCCTAATCTTATAAGAATACCAAATTAACTCAACCATTTTTTCTTCTGCTGTGACCTGTGATGAAGAATTAATAACAATCATTATAATGGGAAAGTGTATAGCACAACAAATGATTAAGTCTAGTTATTGATAATTAATTTAATGACAAAAAATTATGGGACAGGCAAATGCAGCGTCCGGAATGGCTGTGCATGATGACTGCAAACTGAAGTTCCAGGAGCTTAAAGCAAAGAGAAGCTACCGATTCATTGTATTCAAAATTGAACAACAGCAAGTTGTGGTCGAGAAATTAGGGGGACCCACGGAAAGCTATGACGACTTTCAGGCCAGTTTGCCAGCTGATGAGTGCCGTTATGCCGTCTATGATTTTGATTTCACAACCGAAGAGAATTGCCAGAAAAGCAAGATCTTCTTCATTGCATGGTACAAAATTGCAGTTGGTTAATTAATAGATTTGGCTTCACTATTTTTTTAAATTTCTGTGTTAGTGCAAAATATTTTAACATCTTAAGACTAGTAATTAGACAATTTAATTTGAATAAGTTGTTTAATACTGTGTTAATATATATGGTATACCGGGTGCAGGTCACCGGATACTTCAAAGGTGAGGATGAAGATGGTGTATGCAAGTTCCAAGGATAGATTCAAGAGGGAACTGGACGGCATTCAATTCGAATTGCAAGCAACTGATCCAAGTGAGATGAGCTTGGACATTGTGAAAGCGAGAGCCTTCTAAGTTCTAAGTCCCCTATGCTATGTTTTGCTATCTCAGCTCTCCTTCACGGTTATAAATTAATTCCTAACTGTTTTGACAACTCTGGGGGCCATCTTGTTATTGCTTATTTTAGATTGGATTCAACAACGACTAATCCAAAAATGGCATGTACTATTATAATGCATCATTCTTCCTTAAATTCAGTCATTGTTCAGTTTTCTATTGATCTTGGTTGGTTTGAAGAGACGTGCGTGGCTGGTTCTAGATTAAGTAGCATCTTTTATAGTTTGCTGCTCTGCCAAGTTGCCAATCAAACCACGTGGTTTTTCACTTGGAAGAGGATTTTATGTAAAAAAAGTATTTGTTATATACCCTTTTTTTATGCACATGGTACATTATTTATATGCAGAACAGAAAGAGTCGTGATTTACATGAGTGAAACCATTAGAAGAAATAAATGAGGACTGGATGGCATGGCATGGCACTGATGTGACTTTTATTATGTGTTACTTTCTTTTACAAAAATGAGAGATTTTTACGTAAACTCTGAGTACCCAGATGAGTGCACCAGACCAATCAAAACTTCATATTTTTATAGAGTTTTATGAAATTAATTATGTGACACAAAGATCTATAAAAATATGAAGTTCTGATTGACCTGGTGCACCCATCTGGGTGCCCAGGGTTTATGTAAGAATCTCTCTACAAAAATGATCATTTTATCTCATTTTTTATCCAATACCATTTTCTATACTTATTTTAGGTGGATGTGATTAAGTGAAAAAAAATGATAAAAAAATAAACATAATAAATAGTATTGAAAAGAATGTGAAAAGAAGTGTATGTATTATTTGAGATAAGAATATAATTATTATTTCTTTTAATCCAAACCCAAACAAGCTAAAGAGAAATGGCTACAGGCCCAGCTATCCTGACCAAATCACGTTCCCGTAGCCGCAGATGATGGAGGTTAGTTGTGAGAACAATTCTATTTGACGGTAACCTAACCATTTTCAAAGTGAATAATTTTAATTACACACACTTAGGTATACATTACTTCATATTTATATAATTTTTATTTTTTAATTATAATTAATCACTTTTTTTTTTCATATTTACATTCTAATTTTATAAATAAGAGAGTCATATGTGCATGGTTGCATGTGCACCCAGCACTATTCTTTCCGAGGTAAAGGAATTTACTCGAAGAAAAGGTGAACAATTATAGCCTTTGCAGGTACCGTTAATTAGGCAACAACCCAACAAGTAAAAATACAGATTTGCATAACTGCAATTACTTCAAGATGGATAGATCCCAAGATTACATGGAAAAGTACAAAATCCATATGGCTTGATGGATGATGCCACCCTACACGTATGTAATACGTATTACTCATTCCAACATTTAATGACCCATTTCCAAGAAAGACTGAAATGGCCCAACGATTTTCAGTTATCATACAGGCTGTCGGGATGGCCCAATTCAGGTCAGCATGAAAACTGGTTTAGCCCACATATTAGTTTGGTTAAGAATGTGCACAACGGAGAGGAAAACGGAGGAGTGACGCTCAAAGCTCCACTTTGTGCTTTGCAAAAAGTAAACCATATTAAATACATGTACTCTTTTTTTGGTACATACTAAAATACATATAAGTAATCTAATCTCCCTCAACATGTAGGTAAAGGGCCCAAGATGAATAATACAATGCTCAATATAATAAGGATACACATAAAGGAAAATACTTGTCCAGCACAATCTTCTATTTAACAATTTCTGGACTTCTGCTTGACTGCTAGTGCTATACAACGAGACCTTGTCATGTTTAAGCCTAACACATTTCCTTTTGAGGCAATCATTTACAATAGAAAGAAAACTGAAGATGAAAAAAAGAAGAAAAGAAAATAGTCAGAAAAGTATTACTGGTGTATATATCTGCTTTAGTGTAGGTTTGCTAGTTTTGAGTTTTGACTCAATTATGATAAAAGTGCAAGTTCAGCCCAAGCCAAAGATGATGACTTGAGGTCCACGCTTATTGATGTGTCAATTCTGCTCTCCAGCATGCTGCATAATTCTCGCATAGATGGACGCGCAGTGGTATCAGGGTTGATACAAAGAGTTATTATCTCACATATCACTTTGAGGTCATCATATCTAAAATGTTTCAATTCGGGATCCACCACATATGACATTACTTCTGGCATTTCAAGATAGTCCTTGGCCTGCAGCAGATATATATGTTTAACATAACAAACTTAGTAGAAGTACACTCTTTCAGGGTTGCCTGAAACTGTAAAATAAAACTTTTAAACATCAAAATTTTTAGGAAGTTTCTTACCCAATCCACCAAGTACCCTTTGTCCTTACAGTGTGGAGGTCTCCCGCTGATTATCTCCAGTAGAAGTACCCCAAAAGCATATATGTTTTCTTTGGTATCAAGACGGCGCGCCTCAATGGAATTTGGAAGAACACAAACAGCACCTTGGCTGCCAATAGAACCAGAATTCTTTTCTGATCTTTCAAGAATTGTCTTCCAACTTTCAAAATCAACCAACTGCAATTCAGGTTCATGACAATGAGAATCTTAAACAAGCTTTTGGGTTTCTAACAGAACATACAGCCTATACTATTTTTGCTCATTCTTGACTGCAGTAAGATATTAAGCACAATTATAATTGCTAAGTTAGAAGATTTGAACTAGGTAGAGTGCACACCTTAGGGGAAAATTCTTCTGTAAGGTATACAGCACTAGAATTCAGCTCTGAGATAGTGAATGGAGGCTCAATTTCTGTGTGCAAATACTTGAGTCCACGTGCAATGCCTATAACAATTTTCATGCGCCGTGTCCAAGAGAACTGGCATCCTTCATCTGCGGTTATAATTGTATGTTTAAGGAACTGAATGAAACACATAAAATATATACACGAGCTAAGAAACCTGACTTACAACAATGTAGGTGGTCAAAAAGTGTCCCATTTGAAGCATACTCAAAAACCAACATCCTTGTAAATGGAGTGCTCTCTCTACAATAGCCCAGTAGTTTTCCTGTATTCTCATGATTTAACCTTGCCAAGTCTGCCACCTGAATGCCATTAATAGCATAAATATTAAAAGACTTGGTTAACCATCTGTCTGCCAATTCTTGCATGCTGTAGCATGTAGGCATTGGAATATTTCCATTTACCTCTCTCTGAAAATAGAGTTCAAGATATCCTGTCCAATGCTCCTCCTTGATGCAGAGGGAAATTACAGCAATCTCAGGCCCACCTTTCATGGTTCCCTTGTAGACCACACTGTCTGGCGAGGACCCAATTATGTTGCTGAAGTCTTCACAGGCCATTTCAAGCTCTTGTCTGCTATAGCTTCTCACATCCTTCAACATCTCAGGGTCTGCACATTTATAAAGCCAATTATGTTGAAAACTACTCTAGAACTATCAGATGTAAATGGACAGCAGAAAACAAAGAAACCGAACCTATATATACTGTAGTATGGTCTTTCTGGCTTGCAGACTTTTTCCAAGGAATAATGATAGATGATTTTTTGTTACACCTATTAAAAGCAGTGAGAGCAGCAACCAGAAAGAGAGAACCAATCATGGTTCCCGTTACTATTTCTAGAGCCAAAAGCCAAGCAGGTTTTGATGCTCCATGATGCTTGGACACATATTCAGCAGGTTGGTGGTTTGGGTTCGCCACTGGCTGGCTCTTGGCAGGTGAAGCACCAGCTATGAAATAATAGTGCACTATTAGATACAAAATTAGGAAGGAACAATTTAAGGTGAAGAGTGTTATCCAGTAGTTAAATGGACTCAATGCATATTGGATTTGACAAAATTCATATTACATCTATAAATATCACATAGATCCATTCTCAACACTAGGTTGGATTTCAAATGTAAATATCACATAGATCCATTCTCAACTCTAGGTTGGATTTCAAAAAAGGAATACAAAGGGAATTTCAGTGAAAGGCACTTCACAATGAAGTCAAGACTGAGCTCATTTCATCTCTTCTATATGATTCAAATTTTATGAGATGTCTATGAAGAGACATCCTAATTCATGCCTTCAATTTTGAATGCTAAAAAGGTCATGTCATACATACCACATTGCATAGAAGGCCGCTGCTTTAAGTCTTTGCTCTGGAGGCAGTTCCCTTGAAAGCTTGACCTGTTTGACAGAATACATGTTTTCTAAGTATGGTGGAGGAGTAGAACGGCAATGTGACCAGGGTATAAAAAAAAAAGTACCTTGGAAGATATTCCAAGCATTTTGGTATGCTACCAACTAAAAAGTTATATGAAAAGTCTGCAACTTTTAATTGAGACGAACGACAGAAGCCAGTTAAATTTGCTTTTAAGGCATACCTGAAGAAATCATAGGAATTATAAGAGACAAATTAAAAAAAATTCAAACATAGATTGGTTTAACTTGGCCTTTTATACTTAATGTTGAGCTTGACTATAAATTTTATAGCCACAACAATTTTAAGCTGAATCATAAACCAAAGGTCATTTACATAAAGACTAGCCCATTGGACCAAGGCAATGTACAACAGATATAAAAGAGGCCTACAATCTATAGCTGTACTCAGAAAAATAAGAGTGTTATCAATCAGATGAGGAAAGAATTACATGAATAAGGATAATGAATCCACGAATCAAACTATACCAATTCAATTACAAAAAATCAACTCACTTCTCATGCATATTTGAATCAAAATTTGAACTGCCATCAGCAGGAACAGGTCCTTGAAACTTATTCCTATCCAGCCGAAGTTCTTGAAGGTATCTCAAACTTCCAAGCTCTGGAGGTAGCCTACCAGTCAATCCGTTGGACTGCAGATTTCTACAAGAATGCAAATGAAGTTGAATAAGTATGGGAGTCAAATGTCAATGAAAAGAGAGTCAATAATTTTCTCATTTCAGGAAGAGCATATTGAATTTGTTTTACATGTTCACAACTTGGGTTAAATTTCCAATATGTGGAGGAATTGGTCCTGATAACTGATTCATTCCCAAATCCAACACCTTGAGAGATTTGAACATGCCCAACTCTTTAGGTATTGTTCCAATAAGATTGTTGCCGTGCAAAATTCTACAAACATAAGAACCAGAGATTAGCTTCAACCATGATATTCAGAACTAAGACACATGGTAATAACAATGATTAAACAAAAAGTGATTTAGGATGACAAACATACAGTTCTTGCAAGTAGGTGATTTGCCCCAATTCTGGTGCAAGAAATCCCCTTAATGATGATCCTGAGATGTTTCTGCAAATAAGAATCCCAATCTGTAGTATTAGGAATGTGGTAGCTTAGAAATTCATGTCATGAATTGTTCATCTCAGCCATACCAGACATGTCAAACAGCAAGAGTACACCCCACAAAATAAATAGATAAATAAATAAATATACATGCACCAGAACCAGAAGTATCTTACAGCTTGATGACATGATCTCCAGCCACAGTGCATGAGACTCCAAACCAGTTACAAGGATCTGAATCCAGCGTATTCCAATTGGATAAAACTAGATATGGGTCTTCATAGATAGCTTCTTTGAAGCTTGCAAGCGCCCAAACTGTGCAGAAAAAAAGCAAAGCAAATGCTTCATTTCTGTGAATACGATAATTTAGTTGGATACTCAAGATAAAAAAAGACTATGTGAAGGAAATGCAATTATACGATCTCGAAACTTCGAAGTTCACACACAAAACCGAAGTACCAATCTTTGCAACTTACTTAATTAATGAGTAATGACACTTCACACATTACGTTACAATAAATTATTGACTTCCAGTTCCAACGAAAAAAAGATGAAAAAAAGAACCCCAGATTGACAAGATTTTGGCAGCCAGCCAAACAGAGGATAAAAGAAGTGAAGAGTTGAGATCTGAAAGAAAGAGAGAGTGAATTCAACAGTGGGAGTGGGAAAGAACACATACCTTCGTTTGAGGGCAGAGTATCAGAAGCCACAAGAGAGAGCGTGGAAATCAAACCGACAAACAACAATGCAGTACATAACTTCATCTTTTCCCACAGTCTTGTATACTCTCTTGTTCAATTCTTGTTAGTTGTTAGTCACTCACTTCTAACTTGTATCTAACTAACAAAATGCAAAGAGCTCTTGTTTCCAAGAAAAAAGTAGAGGCCAGGAGAAAAAGAAAGGAAAAACAGGATATCCCAAACTAGGTGGGATATGAAAGAATATAAGCTACAACAAATTGAAAGGTTCTAAAAATGCATACTACTGGTAGTGTGTGTTTGCAGGTTTAGCGACAAAAAAAAAAAATACAAAGAAAGAAGCAAGCAAATGCTGATGGTGAGGGTAACACTGACATTGGACTCAACCAAGAAAACCCAGAGTACAAGGAGAGTGAAAACTTGGATTCAAAGAGAATTTAGCCTGCAAGCAAGTGCCAAGAATGGATTTTTATTAATATAAGAGACTGAAAAAGAAGCACCTTTTTATTTTGATTTTTATGTTAGAAATGGCGGTTTATGACTTTATGCTATAAAAATTACTTTTTTATTCTTCTTTTTCTTTTTCTTCGTCTTTTGCTTCATCAAATTAATTAGTAGAGTGATTAGCGACACTGAGACAATTGGTGTGGTGGAGTGGGGCTTCATCACCATTACTAAACTATCTCGTGAATCATATTTAAAAACAAAAACAAAAAAAGAAGCTATCTCGTGAATTGGGTGAAAGAAGGAGATTGATATATCTCGCGTGTCATAACCTGTTCTCTTCTGGGTTAGTCAAAGGGGACCATCAACAACTAATTTGTAGGTTAAACAGCGAGCAATCATAATTATGAGATGTTCAAACTCCAAGGGACTTCTATTTTACTAATAAGAAATGTATATTGTATTTATATTATATATTAATGTAAAAAAATATTAAATTATTTTGTATATGATTATAATATTTTTATAATATATAAAATAATTTATAAAAAAATTAAATTGAATAAAATTAAATGTATTTTAATTAATTTTATAACGAAACTGAATTAATAATGACAAAATTTTGTGTGTAAGCGCGCAACCAAAACTACCATGTCTAGTTATTTATTTTGTATTGTACTTTTGTTCCCTCCTGCCATGGATTAAACATGTATATTCAATCAATTTCATAGTTTTCCTTTTCTTTTTCATAAAGAATTGTTCTTTGACAAAAGTTAAGGAAAATATTTTTAATTTGATTCATTAAATATGTCATATTCTTATTATATTTGGTTTTTTAGTTATTATAAAAATTTTAAGATTATAATTTATAAAAAATGAAGCATGTTTTAGCAAACTTGTATCTAATTGGATTTAATTGTTTCAAAAATTACCATAGACGAATTTATGACTTCTTTTGTTAAAACTTAAAAGTCACTGTCAAATATAATAAAATTATCAAAACAAACGTAATTTTGATTTGTTTGTTTCTTTCTGCTTGTCTTGCCTTTTTTTTTCTTATTTTCTTTTTTGTCTCCGGATTGTTGACATTATTTGAAAAAGAATAGGATGTCATTTGGTTAAGCTTCAGCCGGGCCAAATTAATTAATTAATTATGTTTTTTTTTTAACTGTGATTACTGGTTTGATGTTTACTTATGTAATATATCTCAACTAAACCTGTACCTAGAAATACATCTCAACTAAACGAAAGTGCTTTTTGAAAAAGGCAGGAAATGCTTTCAAAATTCCACATTTTACAGTTGTTCTCCATCAAAAACCAATATCAAAGCATGTGTGTGATGCGTCAAACATCTTCTGGTCTTGAAGTATAACAAACCCCACCCCGCCTTTCGTTTTCTATATTGTGTTTTTGAATATCAATAGGCGACTAATACCTAATAAAGATTGCCATGATGCATCTGCGGGTAGAATTTGGTTCGTTTAATATTTACTCATCTGTCTTCATGTTTATGTCTACACGTATTTGTTTAGTCATTTATTTATTACAGCTTAGATATAAACATAGAAAATAATTGTCCATGATCAAAGGACAAGCATATAATTAAATATGAAGAGCCTTGATTTTAATTGATTTCTTTTTTGGTTTTCTTTTCTTTACTCTGATTTGAATCATTTGATTATTTTTAACTGGTGTATGGGTAAAGTCTCTTCTCTATATGTTACGGGTAACGAGACAAATGGAGATATAGTTCAAACCTGAAAGGCCCTCACTAACAATGCTTCCAAGCAAGACACTCCAGGAGTTGGAGTATATTTAAAGGAAGAAGAAACCTCATGATTTTGAATCAAGATAGACGCCTTCAAAACCCAGTTAATTAAGCTTCGGCAGATGTCAAAAAATAACAAAAAGAATCAATTGGCAGGCACAAATTATCCAAAAGAGAAAATGAATTTAATATGTATTAAGTATTGATTAGCTATGAAGTATTGAAGATGAGGCATAGGCAGGTCGGGTCCGCAATTGTTTGAACTTTAAAAACCTGACATGCTTTTTTTTTTTTGCTTTTGTAAAAGGTCCACTCAGATAGATCCATGCTGAGATCCCCACAGTCCATCTTTATTCAAAATTTCAAATATACCATCTTGCCCAAGAAAGAGGAATTCCTCTACGTACTTCCCCTGTTCTTTGTTAGGATTTTGCATTGAATTGGTTCCCTCCAATCTCCAAAGTTTCATTAATGGCTACTTTATCTTTCCTTGACTTTTTGCAATCCAAGAATTTTCCACGCTGCCCCTAATGAAAATTAAAATGTTCTGTGAAATTTCTCTGGCAAATATAGAGATGGCAAAGCTGCTCCTACCTATATAATTATTATGTTGCTCATAAATTTCGTGCCTTTCTTTAATCTCCACACGTTCTTCCTCTGCGACATTATCAAGTTTCCCAAACACTAGGATGTGTGCAATTGACGCGACAGAATAAATTTTGAAGTGATACAATGCTTGATCTTATCTATGAGATTAATTTTGCTGTAATCTTGTTCTTTTCTTTTTCTAAATTATTTAATTTTGCCTTATCCTTTGAAGTTAATTTACCTGTCCGCTTCGTAATCAAAATTGATTCAAGAACAAGTAATTCGAACAATTGGTTACACCCATAAATGATATAATAATATATATTAGAAAAGAAAGAGCAACATCATTTTGGTTTGGTGAGGTTAAAAGTAGCTTATTGCAATGATTTGCGGGTTCCAAGTCAAATTATCTCTCATACTTTCCGAAATCACGTTGTTGCAACTTGTTTTAAAATTGTAAAATCACACAAACAGCTAGAGACAATCATTTAGTTGATAATGATAATGTAGCTTCACGCTTAAGTATATAGGTTTTTCTTTTAAGTTGAGTTTTCAATAATAATACTATAATGCTAATAGTAGAAATGTAGATCTAAAGAAGATAAGAAGTATAAGGGGCTTAGCTTATTTTATATCAAGACTTCAAAGGACTCTCTCTCGTTAAAAGTCACCGTAATAACATTAATAAAGCCCTAATAATCTCTATCGTTATAGAATCTCATTATTCATCTAATCAAAATACATTTAATTTTATTTAATTCACTTATAAAATTATTTTGTATATTGCGATAATGTTACAGTCGCATACAAGATGATTTGACAAACGTACAGTGTAAATACGGTGTGTATATTCTAATATACATAAAATATTTTCTATCATTATATTAATGTTAACATAGTCTCAACAACAAAACAACTCAGTATGTTAAGGAATCAACACCTAATAGTTTCACATAATTAAGTACACAAAACAACTGGATATCATTTAATATAAACATAATAAAATTTAATTTTGATGTAATGTCAATATAAAATATTAATTTTTACAATATTATTCAAATTTATGTAAATAATCTATTTAATGATTTTGATTATATTAACAAGTATACAAATTGTCTAATTTATTAAATGATGTGGTAACATATCATTGTTGTACTCCCGCTCGCTGCTGTTGCACTCATATTCGTTGTCGTGTACTTCTGTTAACATCACCATTACGCTCTGACATTATCCACCATTAGGGGTTGTCAAAATCGGCCGGCTCGCATCCGACTAACAATGTTTTAGGTTAGGTTAAAAATGATGTGGGTTGGTAAATTACTAGTTCAGTCTAGTCTTATGCAAGCTGCAAGTTAAGTCGGATTGACTTTTTTTGTATTTTTTTTTAGTTGTCGATACTTAAAAAAATTTATTTTTATTTTTCAACATTATTTTTCTTTTTCATAGTTTAAATAGTATGAAACATCGAATAATTTTTTTTTTTATAAAATTATTAATTTACAATAAAAAAATAAGAACAACATTTTTATATATCATATAAATTACATAATAATACCTTAATTAAAAATTAAGCATCGAACCTGCATCAAGCTAGGCCAAAATTGGGTCGGCCCAATCGAGCCAAATTCCATTTTTGCATCAAATTTTTTGGTCCAACTCACCCATTTTATCAGGTAATTTTGACACTCATATCCACCACACATCAGAACTCATTGTTTTATCGTCACTATCGTTAGCCTGTGCATTCGCTCCTTAACTGTCCAACCATAGAATGTCGTAATTGCATGAGAAAAGGTCACATTGCCTCCAATTGTTCCTCTTGCTGATACTACAAAATAAAAAACACACTTAATTCATAATTGCCACAGACATCTTCCAAGGTCTGATCATAACAAGTCTTAACCCCGTGCTAGTTCCTCCAAGTCTATGTTTGCTACTACTGCTGCTGTTAATGAATCTCTAGCTTCTTTGTCACACAAACCCTAGTCTGCCTTTTTTGCTAGCAATCTTGAGCTACACCTTAAGTAACTACTTTCCATTTCTAGTAATACCTATGTTGCCTTATCCAATACACTAGATAATATTATGTGGTACTTTGATTCTATTTGTTGTAATCATATGACATCTACATCTTAGTCATTTTCATCCTTATCCATTAATGACATTGCATATTTCATATATATTACTGATGGATCTCTTATGAACATAAGTCATAAGGATTCTATCTCTTTACCCACCCTTAGTTTGCCCGATACCTATTTCATTCTCAAATTAAATTTCAATCTTAATTGTATTGGATAATTATGTGACCTTGGTTATAAAGTCACATTTTCTTCTTCTAATTGTCGTGTGTAGGATCCATGGACGGGATAAGTCATAGGAACAAGATGTAAGGTCAGCAGGCTTTTTGAGCTCACTGAACTTCATATTCCTACCCGCATCGAATCTTTGTGTAACGTCCACCACTTCCTATATTCAGCTATGACACCAACGTTTTGCTCATAGTTTTCTAGGAAAATTGCACTCCCTTATGTTTTAGGGGACTCTAGGTTTGGTTTCTAATAAATAGTTTCATTGTACTTATTATCAAACCGCTAAACAACTTGTAGCATCTTTTAATAAAAATACTATAATTTCTAATTCTCCTTTTAATATTGTGCATTCTGATATTTGAGGGTCTGCACCCACACCAACAACGGGAGACAATAGGTATTTTGTGATATCTATTCATAATTATTCTCGTTTTACTTTTTTATATATGATGAAAAATCATCATAAGTTGCTTCAAATTTATATCAAATTTGCCACAATGATTAAAACATAGTTTTCAAAAGTTACTAAAGTTTTCGTCGAGATAATGTTATAGAATATTGTGACTCAAAACTTCTTATATTAGTCTCTCTAAATTATTATGTCCTAACACTTTTTAACAGAAATGTTCGCACTGAAAGAAAGCATCGTTATATCCTTGATTCCATTAGAACAATACTTGTCTTCTCCTCTTGTCCCAAACACCACGTGCTTGCAATGAAGCCGCTCTCACTAATGTCTATATCATCAACTATCTCTCTTCCCTTGTCAATGGTAATGTCTCTTCTTTTAAGCATCTCTATAACACTCCTCCAAAATCTTGTTTTGTTTCCTAACCTTCATTTGTTAAGCTTAAATGCATTTAGTTCATCTCATTTAAGAATGTTTGATCTTAGTCCTCTTGTTCCATTTCCAGGAATATGCATGTGCTGCCACTTAAGTTACAGATTGGTGAAATTAATAACACGATGTATTCTAACAAAGAAATAATAATTAACACGATTATTATGAATTCACATTCTAATGATATGGTGCTGAAGTGAATAAACTTAACGATTAACATAGTAAATTCAGTTACATATGTTAATTGCCATGGACTGACATAGTACACATTGAGTTTGTGAGCTTAGATTTGGAGCCAGTTTTTAATTTGTTCCTTGTTTTAGCTAAGTGATGCAGTCTAATAACTGCTTCATCAATCAGTTAATTGCTCATGTCCTTTTCTTCTCATTTTGCTAACAAAGGTCAGTCATTTTTCTTTACTTTCTCCCTCACCGATTTGGACCATTAGAATATAAATGCAACTCGATCAGAAATGATCCAGTTAACGCATTGGATCTAGTTAATGTATTTTTTTAAAAATAAAATGAAAAAGGTCCAGTTAACGTATTGGATGTGGCTAGGCCAACCTCAAGCACAAGTCTAAAAATACAGACAGGACATTTTTGGACCAATGAAATTTGTTTTTTGGTCATCAATTCAGAGTTACAAGCCCAACAAGACAATAGGGCCAAGCCCAACAAGGAACAAATCACTTTAATGTGATTTTGTCGGACTTAATCTGATCATTTCTTCTCGGTAGAGCTCATTTCTTTGCAAGTGAGGTTTCACTAGATTTTATATTCAGCTTAAGCCCAAAACAGTGCATCTCATTTCTTTTCTTCCGAGTTGCAAGTGCAACTATCAATGCGCTTGCCATTCAAGTGCCAAAAAGTTTGTTTAATATGGCCTGGTGCTGGTAGATTAATTTTTAAATATTATGTATAGTCACCCTTCTTTCAAATCCAATATTGCTTCTTCATCTAATCATCTCCTTCTATAAAAAGAGGGATGATGACACAGGTAGCGGAAAAATTTCAACCCATACACAGTCGTTCTCCTCTCCCACCCAATTGTAATGAAAATAAAAATAATTTGCGGATTGTGACATGCTGATGCTAGCCATTGTTATCAAAATTTCCACGCAACCTTTATTTCAAAAAGGAAAACATTAAAAAAAAAACATTTGAAAATTATTTGCCTTCAAAGCAGCCTATATTTATAATATATACACAGTGATTATTAAAATGGGTACTGGCTATTGATTAATAACTGATAATCTTAAAAATCTCGAGAATTGACAAAACAAAAATGAACAAATTCTATCTAGATTCACAATTTCTTGCAGTCCGAAATATGTATCCAAACTTAGCACCTAACAAATTCTGTAATTTGAATTAACGTATTTCTATTTCAATTTTTTTTAATAATCTTTTTCATTTCTAAAATTCTTGGTCAAAAACAATCTGAGAGAATGGCTAGCTAGTAGCTAGCGTAAGTAGTAGTGTACTGCACCTTGTGTTAATAACTTATATATTGCTAATTATTGAGATTTGATTAATTCAAATATGTGTATGCAGTTGCTCAGTGTGACTTTTCCAGTAGTTATCTTCCAACTTCTCAACTCGCTTGATTAAATTGAGTTTCTTGCCATAAAAAATTCTGAGCGATGTAGGCTCGAATGGTGGAGGCAAGGAGCATGGGGCTTTTGTTGAAGGCTCCCTAACCATGGATTCAGTCATAAACTTCTTCTCCACCCCACTTCTTGTGCAAGCCATGGCCTCTGGGCACAGCTCCACAGCTCCTTCAGGCACTTTTGGCTCAAACTTGAGGAGCTTGGCATATTCATTAAGCAGATGGAACATGTAGTCATACACGTAATCCATCTTGAGCTCTTCCTGAATAAAGTTGCTCGCCGCTTTACCAATTTCTTGTACCTGTCAATTTGATGGACATTACTTGTTTAGGGACTAAAAAACAACTGAATGCAAACAAATTGAAACAGATGGAGGAGCGGAACTCACCTGTTGCATATGGTTATTGCCCCAATCAACTGCATGTTCGATGGATTTGCACTTGTCATTGTCCCGTATAGGCCAGTAATGCTGCGTTGGCTGTAGGCTTCTTATGAAGAAATCATAGAAACGAGGCTTCACCAGGAGCGTAACAGAATCACAGGCTAGGATGTATTTCTCACTGACAGACCACGCATATCCTTCAATATAAATCTTGTATCTGATAGGGAGGTATATATTAATTCAATTATATACATAAGATGATGAGTAGAAAAAAAAATGAGAATTGAATTATGTGATAGCTTTTGTATGTATGTACAAACAAATTAAGCAATTCGTGCGAGTGAGACCTGCTGGCGAAATGGAACTACCTATATGTGCATTGGTTTGCCAAGTTTGATTGATTGAAACCTTGTTGAGACTCTTGAATCCAATCCTGCATGTTACAAATGTTAATTCCAGTGGAGGAAAAAGATTATCACTTATCAGGGTAGTTAGTGCATGTAACATGTGAGAGAGGCTATATATACCTGCACGAATAAACGAGCGTTCCAATCCTGCGCGCTTGAAGCATTACATTTGAGGAGATCTTGCCTGGCTTCAGCAACAAAAGGGTTTCCCTTCCAATAGGCGTATGGTTCTCTGTCGTTCCATTGAATCCTTTTATTGCCCTTTTTAATTTCCTTCAGCAGATGTTCCCAAGGCCTTATATTAATCTCGGCCCTAAAATAACAATTCGCTTATTGATTAATTGAATGAACAGAAAATTTCACAACAATGCAGCTTCAATGCGAAATGTATATATATATATATTATTAACACTCGGAATCCAAGTCCAACAATGTTATTCTCCAACTCATTGAGAGCAAAAATAAGTAGTTGCATAATGTCAAATTTGATATTATATTATTGTATACTTACCCTGCACTCGATGAGTTGAAAAAGAAGAAATTTCATTTACTGTTGGATTAAATATAATTTCTCATTGAAAACTAAAAATATATTAAGGAAGCAAAAAGGCAAGCAGACAAGATTTCCTTGCACACACTTGCATAGGTAACAATTAACGAAGTAATTTTCCACAAAACCGTTAGCAATTCTGACATGTAATTAATTTAGGAGTATTCCAATTAGCCATTGAAAGCATCCTCCACCTGATCGAGCCCGTGGCTGCAAGTGATATTGCAGGCATTTCCTTCCCTCGTAGTTAGCTGTTTTGGTTTTCATTCCAATGTACCACAAAATGTGATTAAGAGAGCCATTCGATTCAATAAAGTGAATTTGTAAGTCTTACTCTAGCAATCGGAATAATGGAAAAGGTTACTGCACTACTGCTTAATTATGTGACCTTTTTTTTGGCGCAAACCTTGGAAAGATTCCTGCGGTCCCATGCCAGAAAGTTCATCATAACAAATTCCAAATACACACGTCTAAAAGGAAATGCACTGGTAGTGGGTCATATGAATGTCAAAAATAAGAATGATAGCAACGTATTTTTTTAAAACACTTATATTAATATTTGTTTTATTATTAGTTTATCTCATATATTTAAAAAAGATTATTAAAATTGAAATGTTAGAAATATTTATTTTTTAATTAATAATAAAATAAATATTAAAAGAAGTATTAAAAAAGTGTGTTAATAATATTTTTCCCAATCAATTATAGTAATTGATTCCGCAACATGACACCGCCGTTTCCTAAGGCTAGCTGTATTCCACTGTAGTATTCCTTGCACAGCCGCCAGGAAGCGTCAGCTTCTCAAGTCGAAATTGGATTCTTATGTCTGTTACTACTGGTTTTTGCACAACGCAGAGGCAACAGTATTCAGGTCCACATTTGTGTAGGCTAGTTTAGAATGGGCCTACCATTGTCACGAGGAGGAGTGTGTGATTATTAATAAAGTGGAGTGAAACCAATACATTTTTTATTATATTCTTTTTAACATATATTTTCTTTTATTAAGTTAATTCATATATTAAAGTATATATTTAAATTTAATTATATATTAATTAAAATTAAATGTATACTTTTATAAAGAGTAGAATTTTAATATTCTTGTTAATAAATATTAGGATGGAGAGAACTTACCAACCCCAGAAGGACCAATCAGGGAACACAATGTCCTCCGTCCAGCGATTACCGCAGTAGCGAAACAGAGGTGGGGGAGCGGTGATGTTGGAGGCATGGAAGTCGCGTGCTCGGATCACAGGCAGGTCATCACAATCAAACATAAGCTCAAGGTCTGCCACCCTGCCAGGGTACCTCCTCACAAGTTGCAGAATGCCCCATATCGTGAATACGTCACGTGTCTGTATGGATTTCTTGAACTTCTCCACGTAAGCTCTTCCCTTCTTCACCACCAACCTGAAATGCGCCGTCTTCTTCGCCGTCTCCACCATCTCCCTGGTGATCCCATTGGCCTTCCACGCCCTCAGATCCTCGTGGATCCACCTGAAATACTCCGGGCACACGTCGTTGTCCTCGTCCATTTCAAACCTTGTTGTTCTTGTTGGGTAATGGGTTGAGCATGTTTGGTTGTGGTTCCCAATGGTACAATTCATGAGTAGTGGTGTGGGTTGGAGTTGGAACCTTTTGCTGGGTTTTTCTCTGCTTTTATTAGGCTTTGCAGAAACAGCTGCCAAGACGAAGGTTTGGTTGGCAATAGTGCGTGTGGTTGTGGATGTGGGTTTACTGTTCGTGGTAGACAGCGTAGACTGCAAGCAAGTCAATTAATCAATCAAATGAAAATTTCAAACTTGAAACTTTAAACATATTATTAATTAAGCAATAGCCGATCCCAAATTCAATCACTGGCACTGCTATTAATTAAGCACAAACACGAACAAACACATAATACTACTAATTAATAAGGAAAAAAACAAGTATATGGTTGAAGCTGAGAGTTGAGAGTGTTAACACGAACCCAGAGGGAAGAGACGAAGGCAACGGTGAGGAGGATAAGAAGGAAGAGAAGAGAAGTATAAGCAGCTGCAGGACCCTGACCCTTTTTGAGAAGGGGGCCCGCCATCTGTTTCTTGGATCTTTGCTGCATGGATCTGGATCCTGTTCTGATATCTATATTTGATGAAAGGAGTGAGTGGTTGATGAAGAGAAGTAGAAGAGATTGAGTCCAGATGAGGAGGAGTGAGTGAGAGACAACGGCTTCATTCAATAATGGAAATTTCTTACCCAACTGTTTTGATTACCGACAGCAACTATTGGTATGTGCAATCGCCAACAAATAGCAAGGAGCCAGCCATGATGATAGAGAGTTTAGATTAATTTCTCTTCTCTTAGTTAAGGGTCAAAATCGACCTAAGTGGATGCTGCTTCCCAGCACTATGTTACCATCTACCATGTATGTAGCCTTTTAATTTACTGGGGAAGTAATCATCCTTCACATTCCATATTGTCCAATCAGGGAATACGATCACCAGAATGCTTTGCGTTTTAAATCGGAAAAATTCTTAAATAAGCAAGATTTATATATCTTAATTGTTAATTTGAGTGTATTTAAGAATTACTCAGTGAAACCTACTGACGACTTAATTTTGAAAAACTTGATCGTGGTTTTTGACCATATATAAGGAGCAATTCATGCTTTAATTAATTATCGTAATCAATGCATAACTTTCGTGTTTATTTTAAATTAATGCTTCTATTAACGTGTACGAAAAATCTAGAGTAAATTATTTTAAAAGAAATGCTAAATTCTTTAAAAATATTGCTCATTTTGTTCTTTTTTATTTGTTTTTTTTTTAAAATTATTTTGTCTTAATTTATTTGTCATTTGAGAATTTTAAAATGTATTAATTATTATTTTTTAATTCTATCTCATTATTTATTGTCTTTACTAAATTTAATAACTATATATATTAATTAACTTCTATAATTTTTTACACATATGTAAGAAATGAAAAAAGATAATTTAATCATATCAACATATATTTCACTTAATTTGAAATTATTTAATTATATCCTTAATTCCTGTAAAAAAAATCTTTAAAAAAATGAAGGGTGTAATAATCATCTTAATTATTTACTAAATAAATACTAAAAACAAAAAAAGCATGCGTGTTTAATAATTTTAGAATCTCAGAATATTTCTTTTAATGTCTTTTTTCTTTTTACATAATTAAGAATATTATTGCACTGAATGATTTAGAATTTTCTTATTTGATTTTCCTTATATGTAGAATCTGACCATAAATTATTAGAAGAAAAGAAAAACTCGAATTTCTGGCTAAAAAAGGGGTTAGAATTAGGGGGGGGGGATTGCTTAGAAGACTCCAAAGTCACAAATCTTTTTTGAATAAAACAAAGATAAAATTTCTTCTAATTACTTTTTGACCGAAATTTAATCACTAAGTCATCAGAAATATTACAATTAATGAAAAAAAACTTAGGTGGTGTTTGATCTGTTTTTTTTTTAATTGATATATTTTCGTTAATAAGTACAAAAATTACTATATTGTTTTTATTTTATTGCCTCTTTTAAAGATTTTGTAAAGATTTTTTTTTCATAGTATCATTACCAAATAGGTGAAATATTAATCTTTCAAAATACAATCAGACACTTAAGTAAAGATATCTACAAATAGTATTATTTTCATATACATAAATTTCAAGATCAAACATAAAAATATATACTTAAGAGACCTAAATCTTTTCTACTTTAACCAACTTGATTTTGTAAAGAAAATATTGAAACAAGATTTTCCAACTCATTTTGATTAAAAATATGAAACTAGAAGTTCAGTTTTTTAAAATAAAGTTTCGGGAAATTAATGGTAAAATTCTAAAGGTTAAATTAAAGTTTTTATCCTTATAGTTTACACTTATTTTCAATTTAATTCATATAACTTTTTTCTTTTCAAATCAGTACTCATACTTCTAAATGCTTTTAAAATTGTTCATGTTAGTAATTTTTGTTTAACACTGTTAATTTAATCTTTAGTAATATTTAAAGGAGAAAAAAAACAGAATTTAGAATAGCATTTATTAGACAAAAGAGAGTTTATTGATAAGAAATAAACACTTATTAAAATAAATAAACATCTTATTTAATATTATATAGAAAAATGAGCATTTAAACAAGTTCTTATTGAATAAAGAAACACTTATTTTATTGAACAACTAATGATATTATAATGATGTGGTGTTATAAAACAGAAATTAATTGTAGAGATTATTTTAAAAACTTTTGTAAGTATAATAATTGATTTAAAAAGAAATAAAATATAAAGATTGAATTGAAAATAAATATAAATCATAGGGACCAAAACTTTAATTTAACTAATTTTGAGTTTAATTTGTTAATCATAATAAAATTTATTTTACAAATAATTTTTAAAAATCAACTTATATTTAATAAAATCACACCGAATAAAAAACCAAGCAAAAATCAAGAAGAATTTCATAGAACTAACAATAGGCAGATATCAATAGACAAAATGTTCCAAGTTTTACCCATTTTTATTTTTATTTTATTTTAAGTATATATTTTACTAAATTAAAAATCATTTTAAATTTAAATTCAACCGAGAAGAAAAATAAATCTCCAATACATACAATTTATGTTTAAAATAAATCATAGGTCATAAAATAAATATATAGAGAGATATCAAAATTGTCAAATGAAGGAAGTGAGACCAAAAAGAAAGAGGAAAATTGCAAAAATCATAGAAGACGGAATAAAAGGGAATGAGGATCATCTGTCCTCATTTTTTGTCATCTTCTCTGTCTTTTCACTTAAATTCTGACAAATGTTTTAAATTTAATTACATGTTTCATTCTTACTTAATTTATTTTATACTTGTCAAAATTTAAGTGGAGAGACAGAGAAAGAAATAGGAAATGGAGACAAGTGATTTCCGTCCAATAAAAGGACACCCAATAACGGTTCGGAGTCTTCTGGCTAGTGAATAGCCATGACTCACGAGTGGCGACTGCACTTTAGCAATTTTGTTCTTATATTCTTATTATTAATAATATATTTTTAATATTATTTATTATATTTATTTATTTTATTTTTTATTAAATTCAATACCTTTCAAAAAAGTATCAATAGTGTATATACTTTTAAAAAAAATGTATAATTATCTTTTTCTAAAACAATTAGATCAGGAAGGAAGGGAGAAAAAGAAAATATAAACAAGTAAGATAAAATAGTGAGATTGAATATATACATATATATATATATATATATATATTATAACGTATTTAATTATAAGAATATTTATTATAAGAAGTAAAAGGAGTGAATTTTGATAATTAAATCTTATATGAATGGTTAAAATTATAATATAAATATTTGTGATTATTTTAAGTGGTCATATAACCTTTAAGTAACTTTTAATTTTCACCATTCATGTATGGTTATATGGTCAAAATTTACTTCTTTCACCTTCTCATAATAAATACTTCTCTCACCTGAAATGAAATCTTATATATATATATATAAATTTTTTTATATTCTTTTAAAATATTTTTTAAATAATTGTTTTATTACTTATTAAAAAATATTAAATAAAAAATAATTATAATCAATAATTTATAAATAAAAAAATTATTTAAATTTTTTTTATTTAATAATTAAAAAATATTAAAATAATGAGTTATGAACATTTAATTATTTATATATATATATGTATGTGTGTGCGTCTGTTGTGAGTTTTGAAGTACAATTTTATTGTGAATACAAATGAATCTTTGATGAATTTTCAAATTAAGATGAAGAAATTTTTACATAAATTCACAACATTCAAGTTAAGTATATTTAATTAATTACATTATTAATTATAATAAATTTTAATAATTAATTATAATAATTATTTATTAATTGATAAATTAATCAAACAAGTACTCAACTTAAATATTACATGTTTATGCAAAAAAAATGGATCAAAATATTTGTTTAAAGTTTTAAATTTATGACCAAAATTTCAAATTAAATTTATTTTTTGGCACAAAAATTAAATAATTTCTAATTAATATTTTTTATTTTTTATTTATTGTCTTATATCAGAGTGTTTAATCTTGCTTACTACTTGAATTTCTATTTACCAGTACATATTGATATTTTGATATCAAAATTAAATAAAATACGATTTATTTTGTCGAGATGATTTTTTGGATGAGATCTTGATTGATAACATCAAAAGTCTTATAATTTTCTTCAAATTTTGAAAATTTAAATATTAACTCCCTTGAAAAAAAAATTCAAATTTCATGTTCCGGACCAAACTTTGGTTAGATATTTTCAAAATAAATAAATAAATAAATACTTTCAAAGACAAGTTCTAACTAAAATCCATTTACGATAATCCTAAAAGTTGGTTTAGTAATGAATAAGTATGAGATTTGTGTTATGCACATAGGCACAAATTTGAATCCTTTAACTAAATTGAAAGGTTAATCTAGAAGCATATTAATTTGAACACCACTTAATTGTAATAAAAAGAATCGATTTAAGCTTTTAAAAATAAAATAAAAAAACAATTCCTTATTTACGGTGCTTATCAACTAATCTTTCTGTTAAGGCAATTCATTGTCGATTAAAAGAACACAAATTATTAATTAATATAGGATAATCATTAATAATTTATACCATTTGGCTGTTTATATAAACGTTAGAAAACAATCGAGCGGATAAACACTCGAAAGATTTATCCATTAGACTACTAAAAATTCTGAAGATTTGTGCACTTTAAAAATTAACAAATAAAAAAGAAAGAACAAAAACTTAATAGTGCATATATGCTTGAGTGTTCATACGCTCGAGCGCAGTATAAAACATCCCTAAAAGGTAATGGTATAAAACAATCTGACGGGATAAACACTTAAAATATTCATCCATTAGATCACTGTAAATTCTAGAGATTTGTACATTCTAAAAGTTAACAAATAATTTTTTTTAAATTTAATAATGTTATGAAAAAGGTAATATTTCAAAAGAATAAAATTTTATAATAGTTGAAAATAAAATTTTAAAGGAATTTATATATTAACTTATAATTTAAGCTTGATAACAAAAAAATTACGGGATAAACTCGCACACACAAAAATAAGTCAAAGACTTGTGACGAAAATTTGCCCCCAGTACATATTCTTCTCTGCTCTTCTTTTTTTTCTTTGTTAGATTACATAATAATTCTCTTATAATTTTTGAATTTTTGACATTATTAAAAAAAGCCTACTGTACCTTAAAATCTTTTTTATTGTATCGAAATAATACTTGAGATCATGCTTCACACACCTTAATATTTTATTATTTCAATTCATTGCACTTCACAGAATTCAACAAACATTACATACTTACTCGACCGCAATGTAGAACATCCCAAGTATAATTATTATGCTCCATTCACGACCACTTTGGGAATATGGTGGGTTTTGATTTTGATGTTAATTACAAATTTACAATAAATGTTAAAAAAATTACTATGTCTAGTCAATTTTTTATGGTGTTTAAGTTTCAAAAAGTAGTTTAGGACATGCTTTCATATCGTGTCACTCCTATAAAGAATACCACGCCGAAAATGCTGTGGTTAACACATGTTTGATTTTAAGTTTTGATCATTATAATTTATAATAATTTTTAATTTAGTCTTTATTATTTTGTTTAAATCAATCTTTAAATTTATAAAATTTTAAAAAATAGTTTCTATTATTAATTTTTATTGAAATATTATTAATTTAATCCCTACTAACATTTTATAAAATAAAAAATATTAAAAAGTATCTATTAAATAAAAAATTATATACTTAAAAAAATTTATTAAAATAAATAAGTACCTATTGAATAAAAAAGTATTTATTCAAAAAAAATAAGTACATACTAAAATAAATAGGCACATATTTAATATTTTATAAAAAAAACAAACATTTAAACGAACCTCTATTGAATAAAGATATAGTTGTTTTGTTAGCTACTTGAAGATGTTATAACGTAATTATAACAAAAGTTAATAACGAGGATGGATAACTACAAAAAAATGCAATATTAACGGCGATTTATTTGAGGTGGTTTGGTAAAATTGCCACAAAGACTAATATTTTTTGGCGTTTCCATGGATCGACTCATATTTTTGGGAATATTTTATAAAAATCCTTGTTTGAAGAAGAGGGAATGGAAAATTTTTAAACCCTCCAAAACCTTTGATTCTCGAATTTTGATTGAATAAAAACTCATCCTCATTTCATCCCTTTGTTAATTAACCCATTAACGATCGAGTTTCTGTTTCAAATCGGAGACGATTTTGAGGGAGGAGGACCGTAGACGTCGTAGGAGGGCAAGCAATAGGAGTTTTCAACGAGCTTTTCCAAATCGTTGATGCGGAGATTTTTCCGAACGGGATGGATCGGAGGAAAGATTCAAGCCGTGACTCGATGGAGGTTTTGAACTAAGACGTGGTGGTGCGTGGGTTGGCGAAAAGAGGGGAGCTCAAACGGAGAAGACGTGCAATTTTAAGGGCGATTTGAGGAGAAGACGGTTTTTTTTTTAAAATTTTTCACATTAATATTTTTTATAAAACATTAATTATATTATTTTTTTAATAAAAGATAACTAAAAATATATCTTTTTTCCTTCTTCTCGTTATTTTACCAAACAAGGGATCGAAATCTTTTCATTCCTTTCCTCCAAAACTCCCAAACATACCCTGATGCGTGGCGGTTGAACAATTTTATGCAGTGCTTTCTAACAAATCACATGCGATTAGTTCCGAAATCTCTGAAAAATATTAAAAATAAAAACAAGTTCTTATAATTTTGGACTCTAGTTCCCAAATCGCAGCCAAGATCTCATGTAGCTCTCGTCCTCCACTCCAACCGCTATGGATTCTATGTTTCTACCATTATTGGTAAGCTCGCACTAGTGACTTTGCACTGTTGTAGTTTTGTTCGCACCGTTGTGGGTTTTGTTCACGGTAAGATATCTCACGCTTTTGTTTGCTGGTTTTTCTCAGTGCCACCACTGTGGGTTTGGTCGCAGCTTTGGGATGGTGGCTACTGGTGGGTTTGGGTGGTCGGTGTTGAGATGGTAGTGACTTCTCTAGTTTAAATTTGAGAAGAAAGAACACTAATTTCGTGAACTTGGCAAAATTCTCAATTTTTTAGGTGATTTTCCCTAACTCTTCTTCAACTTTTATTCTGCTCACTTGTGCTTCCAACAAATATAGTTTCATAGTGACTTATCTGGTTCAAATTTGAGAAGAGAGAACACTAATTTTGTGAAGTTGAAAAAATTCTTAATTTTCTTTGGTAATTTGCCCTAACTTCAGCTTTTATTCTGCTCCCTTGTCTTGCCAACAAATATAGTTTCATAGTGACTTCTCTAGTTCAGATTTGAGAAAAGAGAACACTAATTTCGTGAACTTGGCAAAATTTCCAATTTTCTTAAGTAATTTGCCCTAACTCTTCTTCAGCTTTTATTCTGCTCCCTAGTGCTGCCAACAAATATAGTTTCACAGTGTTCATCTTCTTGCCATGTCCTACCCATAAGTCTTTCTTGGTAGATTTGAACTTTAGGCTATTATATAGTGTCTGCTTTGACAAGCTCTTGCAGTTTCTAAGTATCTTAATTCTTTAATGAGGAAAGAGTTAACTACAATTATTCTCATTTAACAAGAACTATTTGCATGAAATTTAGATATTTACTGGTATCTTAACTCACTTGGTAGGGTACTGATAAAATGAACCCGATGGTACAATATTGGCACTTTTATTCTATGTAGTATATAGCATAATTGTATAGTTCAAGAATTCATCTGATGAAAATAATCATTGATTAATTTTAGTTGAGTTATTGTTGTAATGGTTTCTTAGTGGATTATCCAACTTTTCATAAGATGCCATGAAGTCATAGCCAGGAAACAAAATCTCCATGTTTTCAAGTAAAAGTGAAAGTATGCTCTTTCCTAATAGATAGATATATCATATATATGTTATGTGATGGTGGATCATGAATGATATGGAAGATCTAAATTCACTGTACCACTGACTCATTGATAAATCATATAACTACAATATATAATATATCTATCTTATAGTAAAAAATAAATTCATTTTCTTATAGAAAAAAATTCAAAAACTAACACAAGAAAAAGGTCAGGCAGAAAAATTTGAAGTTGTCACTATAATGGATTGAAAGTAAAAATAGTATATTCTAAGTTCATACATTGATATTAGTTCAATAGCAGCAGGTTCATTTAGCTATACTAAACATGCTTTAGCCTTTAGATAAAGTAAAACACAAATACCTAATACAGTTTTTATCATACCTTAGCTGAATACAAAATAACAACTTCCTTGATTAGTTTAAAAGCATGACTAATACCATAAGATGCAATATTCAAGGCAATACGTGGCTCTGCTTGACACAGTAGCACATATTTGGTCATATGACAAACTTGTCCAGTGTTTATAATTCATGGAATTAGGCAGTCTTCTAAGGATCTTGAAAGAAACTTACTTGAGTGCTTGTTGTTACAATTAGCAGATTCTTTGGATTATAAGCAGTGATGTCCTCTGCTTTCACCTATGTAAAATTAGAAATAATGAAAAGCAGGGCAACAGATAGGAAACTCAAAAGCTTTGGGTGTGCATTATGGGATTAGATTATCAGTATCTTTATCAATCATTTTATGACTTTAATCTTGTAGGTTGCTTCCTTTTCTCAGCGACAACTATATCATTTTCAATCTATTTTCTATTATCGTGAATTGAAGGATAAGATAAGAAAGATTTTCTTTAGTTTTAATTTAATTTTGAAGTCCCCAAGTGTTTTGATTACCGACAGCAACTATTGGTATGTGCAATCGCCAACAAATAGCAAGGAGCCAGCCATGATGATAGAGAGTTTAGATTAATTTCTCTTCTCTTAGTTAAGGGTCAAAATCGACCTAAGTGGATGCTGTTTCCCGGCACTATGCACCCATGTTACCATCTACCATGTAGTCTTTTAATTTACTGGGGAAGTAATCATCCTTCACATTCCATATTGTCCGATCAGGGAATACGATCCCCAGATGCTTTGCGTTTTAAATCGGAAAAATTCTTAAATAAGCAAGATTTATATATCTTAATTGTTAATTTGAGTGTATTTAAGAATTACTCAATGAAACCTTTTGACGACTTAATTTTGAAAACTTGATCGTGGTTTTTGACCATATATAAGGAGCAATTCATGCTTTAATTAATTATCGTAATCAATGCATAACTTTCGTGTTTATTTTAAATTAATGCTTTTATTAACGTGTACGAAAAATCTAGAGTAAATTATTTTAAAAGAAATGCTAAATTCTTTTAAAATATTGCTCATTTTGTTCTTTTTTATTTGTTTTTTTAAAAAATTATTTTGTCTTAATTTATCTGTCATTTGAGAATTTTAAGAATGTATTAATTAATTTTTTTAATTCTATCTCATTATTTATTGTCTCTACTAAACTTAATAACTATATATATTAATTAATTTCTATAATTTTTTACACATATGTAAGAAATGAAAAAGATAATTTAATTATATCAACATATATTTCACTTAATTTGAAATTATTTAATTATATTCTTAATTCCTGTAAAAAAATCTTAAAAAAATAAAAAAATGAAGGGAGTAATAATCATCTTAATTATTTACTAAATAAATACTAAAAACAAAAAAAGCATGCGTGTTTAATAATTTTAGAATCTCAGAATATTTCTTTTAATGTCTTTTTTCTTTTTACATAATTAAGAATATTATTGCACTGAATGATTTAGCATTTTCTTATTTGATTTTCCTTATGTAGAATCTAACCATAAATTATTAGAAGAAAAGAAAAACTCGAATTTCTGGCTAAAAAAAGGGGTTAGAAATTTAGAATTGCGGGGGGGGGGGATGGATCGTAAATCAATTTTTACAACAACGAAATTCCTTAGAAGACTCCAAAATCAAAAATCTTTTTTGAATAAAACAATGATAAAAATTCTTCTAATTACTTTTTGACCGAAATTTAATCACTAAGTCATCAGAAATATTACAATTAATGAAAAAAAAAAAACTTAGGTGGTGTTTATTTGTTTTTTTTAATTGATATATTTTTTTAATAAGTACAAAAAATACTATATTGTTTTTATTTTATTGCCTCTTTTAAAGATTTTGTAAAGATTTTTTTTTCATAGTATCCTTATTTAATAGGTAAAATATTAATCTTTCAAGGTACAATTAGACACTTAAGTGAAAATCTATACAAATAATATTATTTTCATATACATAAATTCTAATATCAAATATAAAAATATATTCTTAAGAGACCTAAGTCTTTTCATTTCAACCAACTTGATTTTGTAAAGAAAATATTGAAACAAGATTTTCCAACTCATTTTGATTAAAAATATGAAACTAAAAGTTCAGTTTTTTTAAATAAAGTTTCGGGAAATTAATGGTAAAATTCTAAAGGTTAAATTAAAGTTTTTATTCTTATAGTTTACACTTATTTTTAATTTAATTCATATAACTTTTTTCTTTCAAATCAATCATCATACTTACAAATGTTTTCAAAATTGTTCATGTTATTAATTTTTATTTTAACACTATTAATTTAATCTTTACTAAATATTTAAAGAGGAAAAAAAGAGAATTTAGAATAGCACTTATTAAACAAAAAAGAGTTTACTTGATAAGAAATAAACACTTATTAAAATAAATAAATATCTTATTTAATGTTTTATAAAGAAAATGAACATCTAAATAAACTTCTATTAAATAAAAAACACTTATTTTATTAAACAACTAATGATATTATAACGATGTGGTGTTATAACATAAATTAATTATAGAATTATTTTAAAAGTTTTTGTAAGTATGATAATTGATTTGAAAAAAATAAAATATAAGGATTAATTAAAAATAAATGTAAATTATAGGAATCAAAACTTTAATTTAATCAATTTTGATTTTAATTTTTTTATCATAATAAAATTTATTTTACAAATAATTTTTAAAAATCAACTTATATTTAATAAAATCACACCTAATAAAAAACTCAAGCAAAAATCAACAAGAATTTCATAAAACTAACAATAGGCAGATATCAATTGACAAAATGCTCCAAGTTTTATCCATTTTTATTTTTATTTTATTTTAAGGACTTGTTTGAAAAAGTTAAAAATTATAGATTATGTTGATAATTGATTATTGTTATAATCGATTATAATCGATTTATTTTTATATTTGGAAGCATTAATTGTAAAGTGATTTTAAGTAATATGATTCGTTTAGATGATATAAAAAAGAATTTTTTATGTATTAAATTATTAAAATAAGTATAGAATGATTAAAAAAATTTTTTGATTGAGGATAAAATAATATTTACATATCAAAATGTAAAAATAATTTATAAGTTAAAATCATAAGTTTCAATTTTTAACTTATGATTATTAGTTGAAAAAAAATTATTTTATATTAAATTTCATGTAAAAACTTTTTTAAAAAATAATATTTTTATCCAAATATAATAATTATTTCATAAAATAACTTAATCTTCTAAAAATAACTATTTGAAAAGATTTAAATCTTTTCTAAACATGCTCTAAGTATATATTTTACTAAATTAAAAATCATTTTAAATCTAAATTCAACCGAGAAGAAAAATAAATCTCCAATACATACAATTTATGTTTAAAATAAATCATAGGTCATAAAATAAATACATAGAGAGATATCAAAATTGTCAAATGACGGAAGTGAAACAAAAAAGAAAGAGGAAAATTGGAAAAATCATGGAAGACGGAATAAAAGGACACCCGATAACGGTTCGGATTCGGAGTCTTCTGGCCAATGAGTTGTTATGACTCATGAGTGGCGGCTGCACTTTAAAGCAATTAGATAAGGAAGGAAGGGAGAAAGAGAAAATATAAAAAATGTAAGATAAAATAGTGAGATCGAATATATATATATAATGTATTTGACGAGAAGAATGTCTATTTATAAGAGATAATAAAAATAAATTTTAATAATTAGATTTTATATAAATAATCAAGATTATAATATAAATATATGTAATTTTTTTAAGTAGTCATATGACTTTTAAGTAATCTCTAATCTTAACTTTTTATGTATAATTATATGGTCAAGATTTACTCTTTTCACATTTTCAAAATAAAAACTCTTCACATTAGATATTATATATATATATATATATATATATATATATATAAAAGTTTTGTTATAAAAATTTTTAAAATAATTATCTTATTATTTATTAAAAAATATTAAATAAAAATTAAATATAATCAATAATTTATAAATACAAAAATTACTAAAATAATGAGATGTGTACATTTAATTATTCATTCATATATATATATATATATATATATATATATATATATATAGAGGTATGTGTGAGAGAGGTTAGCCTTGAAGTACAATTTTGTTGCGTACATAAACGAATCTTTGATGTATTTTCAAATTAAGATGAAGAAATTCTTACATAAATTTATAACATTCAAGTTAAGTGTATTTAATTAATTAAATTATTAATTATAATATATTTTAATAATTAATTATTAATTAATTATAATATTTATTTATTAATTTTTAAATTAATCAAACAAATATGCTCAACTTAAATATTACATTTTTATGCAAAAAAATTGGATTAAGATATTTGTTTAAAGTTTTAAATTAATGACCAAATTTTCAAATTAAATTTATTTTTTTGCACAAAAATTAAATAAATTCTAATTAATATTTTGAATTTTTTATTTATTGTCTTATGTCATAGAGTTTAATCTTGCTTACTACTTGAATTTCTATTTACCAGTACATATTGATATTTTGATATCAAAATTAAATAAAATACAATTTATTTTCTCGAGATTATTTTTTGGATGAGATCTTGATTGATAACATCAAAAGTCTTATAATTTTCTTCAAATTTTGAAAATTTAAATATTAACTCCCTTGGAAAAAAATTCAAACTTCATGTTCCGTACCAAACTTTGGTTAGATATTTTCAAAATAAATAAATACTTTTCAAAGACAAGTTCTAACTAAAATCCATTTAAGATAATCCTAAAAGTTGTTTAGTAATGAACAAGTATGTGGTTTGTGTTATGCACATTGGCACAAATTTGAATCCTTTAAATAAATTGAAAGGTTAATCTAGAAGCATATTAATTTGTACACCACTTAATTGTAATAAAAAAAATCAATTTAAGCTTTTAAAAATAAAAATAAAACAATTCCTTATTTACGGTGCTTATCAACTAATCTTTCTGTTAAGGCAATTCATTGTCGATTAAAAGAACACAAATTATTAATTAATATAGGATAATAATTAATAATTTATACCATTTGGCTGTTTATATAAACGTTAGAAAACAATCGAGCGGAAAAACACTCGAAAGATTTATCCATTAGACTACTAAAAATTCTGAAGATTTGTGCACTTTAAAAATTAACAAATAAAAAAAAAAACTCTTAATAGTGCATATATGCTTGAGTGTTCATACGCTCGAGCGCAGTATAAAACATCCCTAAAGGGTAATGGTATAGAACAATCTGAGGAGATAAACATTTAAAATATTCATCCATTAGATCACTGTAAATTCTAGAGATTTGTACATTTTAAAAGTTAACAAATAATTTTTTTTTTAAAACTTAATAATGTTGTGAAAAGAGTAATATTTTAAAATAATAAAGTCTCACATTAATTAGAAATAAGACTTTAAAAGAGTTTATATATCAACTTGTGGCTTGAGCTTGGTAAGAAGCAAATTAGGGAGTAGGCGTAGTGCGTATAAAAATGGATCGAAGGCTTGTAACTAGTACAAATTCTTGATTTGTCTTTCTACGCGTGATAACATAAGATTTGAAACTTTTTGTTAAAAAATTAGTTAATTTTTTAACTTACCTGAAAATGAATATTTTGAAGAAATTTAGAAATGACTTGGTCTTATTTACATTTTTGATTCGGTATGTTCTTCCTCTAACTTGCAAAATCTATTTTGATTTGGTCTTTCAATGTGTAAAACAATTCTCTAACATACAAATTCTGCTAACAGTTTTTCCATATGTTTTTTTATAAAATTGTCTACGAATTCAACTTTTAATAACGTTCTCATCTACTCTTCCCTATTTTTTTTGTTGGATTACATAATAACTCTTTTATAATTCTTGAAATATTAACATTGTTAATAAGAGTCTACTGTACCCTAAATTTTTAAATTTTTTTGAATTATATCAAAATAATACTTAAGGTTAATACTTCACACGCCTCAAACTTCAATATTTTACTATTTCAATTCATTACAAGTCAAACGAAACAACCAAGAGTCCATACTTACTCGAGCGCAATGTAGAACATCCCAAGTATAATTATTATGCTCCATTCACGACCACTTTGGGAATATGGTGGGTTTTGATTTTGATGTTAATTACAAATTTACAATAAATGTTAAAAAAATTACTATGTCTAGTCAATTTTTTATGGTGTTTAAGTTTCAAAAAGTAGTTTAGGACATGCTTTCATGGTTGCTGCCACTATCGTGTCACTCCTATAAAGAATACCACGCCGAAAATGCTGTGGTTAACACATGTTTGATTTTGTTTAATAAAAAAAAAAAAAAGTTAAAGTTTTGATCACTATAATTTACAATAATTTTTAACTTAATTTTTATTATTTTGTTTAAATCAATCTTTAAATTTATAAAAAAATTAAAAATAATCTCTATTATTAACTTTTATTCTAATATTATTAATTTAATCCCTACGTACTAACATTTTATAAAGTTAAAAAAAGCATATTAAAGAGTATCTATTGAATAAAAAATTATATATTCAAAAGAAATAAATATTTATTAAAATAAATAAATATCTATTAGATAAAAAATACATATTTAAAAAAAAAGTATGCATTAAAATGAATAAGCACATATTTAACGTTTTATAAAAAAATAATCATTTAAAAAAATTTATTGAATAAAAAAATACTTATTTTATTAGTTAATTTACGATGTTATAACGTAATTATAACAAAAGTTAATAACGATGATGGATAAGTACAAAAAAATGCAATATTAACGGCGAATTATTTGAGGCAGTTTGGTAAAATTACCACAAAGACTAATATTTTTTGGCATTTCCATGGACCGACTCCATTCAACACTGATGCGTGTCGGTTGAACAATTTTATGCAGCGCTTTTTAACAAATCACATGCGTTTAGTTCTGAAATCTCTAAAAAATATTAAAAATAAAAACAAATTCTTATAATTTTGGACTCTCATTCCCAAATCGCAACCAAGATCTCACTTAGCTCTCATCCCCCACTCTAACCATTGTCGATTCTATGTTTCTACCATTATTGGTAAGCTCACACCAGTGACTTTGTACTGCTGTGGTTTTGTTCGCACCGTTGTGGGTTTTGTTCACAGTAAAAGATCTCACGCTTGTGTTTGCTGGTTTTTCTCAGTGCCACCACTGTGGGTTTGCTCGCAGCTTTTGGATGGTGGCTACTGGTGGGTTTAGGTAGTCGGTGTTGAGACGGTAGTGACTTCTCTAGTTTAAGTTTGAGAAGAGAGAACACTAATTTCGTGAACTTGGCAAAATTCCTAATTTTCTTAGGTGATTTTCCCTAACTCTTCTTCAGGTTTTATTCTGCTCCATTGTGCTGCCAACAAAAATAGTTTCATAGTGACTTCTCTGGTTCAAATTTGAGAAGAGAGAACACTAATTTTGTGAACTTGGCAAAATTCTCAATTTTCTTAGGTAATTTGCCCTAACTTCAGCTTTTATTTTGCTCCCTTGTGCTGCCAACAAATATAGTTTCACAGTGACTTCTGGTTTAGATTTGAGAAAAGAGAACACTAATTTCGTGAACTTTGCAAAATTTCCAATTTTCTTAGGTAATTTGCCCTAACTCTTCTTCAGCTTTTATTCTGCTCCATAGTGTTGCCAACAAATATAGTTTCACAGTGTTCATCTTTTTGCCATGTCCTACCCATAAGTCTTTCTTGGTAGATTTGGACTTTAGGCTATTATATAGTGTCTGCTTTGACAAGCTCTTGCAGTTTCTGAGTATCTTAATTCTTTAATGAGGAGAGAGTTAACTGTAATTATTCTCGTTTAACAAGAAACTATTTGCATGAAATTTGGATATCTACTAGTATCTTAACTCACTTGGTAGGGTACTGATAAAATGAACCCGATGGTACAATATTGGCACTTTTATTCTATGTAGTATATAGCATAATTGTACAGTTCAAGAATTCATTTGATGAAAATAATCATTGATTAATTTTAGTTGAGTTGTTGCTGTAATGGTTTCTTAGTGAAATATCCAACTTTTTATAAGATGCCATGACGTCATAATCAGGAGACAAAATCTCCATGTTTTCAAGTAATAGTGAAGGTATGCTCTTTCCTAATAGATAGATATATCATATATATGTTATTAGATGATGGATCATGAATGATATGGAAGCTCTAAATTCACCGTACCACTGACTCATTGATAAATCATATAACTACAATATATGATATATCTATGTTATAGTAAAAAATAAATTCATTTTCTTATAGAAAAAAATTCAAAAACTAACACAAGAAAAAAGGTCCAGCAAAAAAATTTGAAGTTGTCACTATAATGGATTGAAAGTAAAAATAGTATATTCTAAGTTCATACATTGATATCAGTTCAATAGCAACAGGTTCATTTAGCTATAGTAGACATGCTTTAGCCTTTAGATATGTAAAACACAAATACCTAATACAATATTTTATCATATCTTAGTTGAATACAAAACAACAACTTCCTTGGTTAGTTTAAAAGCATGACTACTACCATAAGATGCAAGATTCAAGGCAACACGTGGCTCTGCTTGACACAGTAGCACATATTTAGTCATATGATAAACTTGTCTAGTGTTTATAATTCATAGAATTAGGCAGTCTTCTAAGGATCTTGAAAGAAACTTACTTGAGTACTTGTTGTTACAATTAGCATATTCTTTGGATTATAAGCATCAATGTTCTCTGCTTTCACATATGTAAAATTAGAAATTATGAATAGCAGGGCAACAGACAGGAGACTCACAAAAGCTTTGGGTGTGCATTGTGGGATTAGATTATCAATATCTTTATCAATCATTTATCTATGGCTTTAATCTTGTAGGTTGCTTCCCTTTCTCAGCAACAACTATATCATTTTCAGTCTCTTTTCTATTGTTGTGAATTGAAGGATAAGGTAAAAAGATCTTCTTTAGTTTTAATTTAATTTTGAAGTCCCCAATATGACAGGCCTTTATTTTTAATATCTCATCTTGATTTAGAGATGGATAAAAATTGGATTTTAAAGTCACGAACTACATCCAAATATATGGAAAGACTGTTGAAATTTTTAGACTTTGCATTTGCTAATGTGTGGTCTGATAATATGATAAAGTGTCCTTTGTTCTCGATATGAGTTTAGACTATTTCAAATTAGAGAAGAGGTGTAGGACCACTTGCTTTTAAGACCTTTTTCCAGCAGGTTACACTGATTTATTATTACATGGTGAGAGAGATATAGGAGAAACTTCTTGTTGTAGACATGAAATGCAACATACTGAAGCTCATGAAGATCCAATGTAAGGCATGATTCACGATACTTTCAACTTCTCTAGACAACATGCTGACAAAGAACATTCCACATCACATGGACTAATGAATGAAGGTGAAGGAAGGATACCGCATTTACATGATGCTCTAAGTGATAAAGCTAAAGAGTTTTATGAGTTAGTTAGAGATGAGGAACAATAACTTTAAGAAGGATGCTTAAAGTACTCAAAATTGTCTTTTTTGGTGAAATTGTATCATGATAATCACATATTTGATACATTCATAAACCCTCAATTTTAGTCATTTACACTCTCTATGTACTTAATTGATTGAGCTTGATTATGTTTTGTAAGTTTGGACTAGGGATGGCAAAATTATCCATACCATGGGACCATGAACCCGCTTAATGGGTTTTTAATAAATGGGAGCGGGGCGGGGATTATAGTATCGTCCCGCATACACTGCAAACCCGTTAAGCATACTTTTTCATCTAATATGTATCATATATTATTTTTCTTTTTCTTTTTTACTTTGAGATGAGATGAAAATACATATCTTTTTATTATTTTGAAATGTTTTTTTTATTGAATTGAGTTCATAATGATAAAACTTGTTAAAAAATATATATTATTTATGTAATAGTTATTTATGTAAATTGATTATTACAAAATATAATTGAATTTAGTTTGTTATTTATAATATTCTTTTAATTTTATAAGAATCTTAAATTGTTGAACAAAATTGTAGTATATGGTGATAAAATTTATTTTCTTTATTTTTTTTTTATAATTTTTAAGATTTTATTTTAAATTATTAACTACCCACTCTGATATTAGCGATACCCCGCCACCCGTGGGGATCATAAATAGTGCAGTGACGAGAGGGGACGGGGCGAAGCACTATCCGCCCCCTTGCCCATCCCCATTGCCATCCCATCCCTAGTTTGGACTCAAATTGGACTTAATTAATTTTTTCAGCATGATTTACGTCTTACACTGTTTCTGTATTTTGGCCATATCTTGAGTTTTAGATGTCTATTAATTATGTATTTTACCTTGTTGGAAAGATAAGCGAGAGTTTTACAACTTTCATGAGAATTCAAGATCAAATTCAGACATCTAGTGGAACTAATTGGGCTTGGAAGTCAGAATACGAGATTTGTGATTGGAACCTGAACAGTGCAGTAATCTGAGCATAACTCGGGCTGTAAGATCTGGATTGGGCTGAAATTTTGGTATATACAAGTTAAGACCTATATCAACAACTTTCATGCAGAACATAAGACTCAAATTGGACTCCTTAGAGGTCATATTGGGCTAGGAAGTCAGAACAGAGGAGCTGTAACCGGGCCTGAACACTGTGCAGTAATTGGGCCATATCTCGGGCTGTAGGTGGCCTTTTGAGGTGATTTTGGTGGCATTTGAAAGCTAAGATCTAAGCCTACAACTTTCACGAGACCACTTGGTGAAAAAATGATGAATGCAATGACTTCAGAACTAAATAATTTTGGAGACAAAGAATCTCCATAATTTTTCACTCATCAAAAGTCATTTGACATTTTTTACTCATTTTTCACTCATCCACTCACTCATGACTCAGCTTCCTACTCATTTTGTATCCTTAATCTTTTATAAAAGGGAGTCTTGGCAGATCATTGAAGGTGTTAGGTGTTAGTTACCAAAATGATGTTATTTTGTTACTAGTTTTTATTGTAGTAGCTTTCCTTTATTCTAAATTAAAGTCATGTTCTTCTTCTTCTTCTTTTCTCTTTCTTTTTTCTTGTCTATGAGTAACTAAGTTTCATTTTACTTGAGTGAAAGGATGAAGCTATTGGTAATGAAATAAGATTAGATTCATTTCTTTCTTGTGCTTAAATGATATATTTTCAAGTGGTCACTATACGTATTGTATTTTTCAATCAATTTAGAAACCCTCCTTGTAAAGTGAAAATCTTAATTCATTGTAAACAATAGGTTGGCACAATGAATGCTTGAGCCCATTTATAAGTGGTGGTGTTAATAGATGATTAAAGGAATCAAAATATAATTACGTATATAATTTTTAATGAACTTTGAACGTTATATTTTTTGAATGGAATTTCTATTAAGTGTGGATTGTAATTGAGTTATAAAAAGAATTAATTTTTCTTTATTTTATTTACCAAGAGTTGATCTCCTAACTCAAGTAAGTCTTTTTTATTTGTGGCCAAAGTTTATCAGTTTTATTGTTGTGACAAAATATTTACTTTATGTCAAAGAATTTTTCTTCATCAATTCCCTGTGGATCGACCTCGGACTCCTGAGAATTTATTATTTGAAACAACCTGCACTTGGGTTTTCAACTTTTAATCCGCATCAAGTTTTTTGCGCCGTTGCCAGAGATTTGATTTGAAGAATAAATTTATGGTATAAATACTTTGTATATATATATTTATATTTTTTTTTCCTGTGGATCTTGTATATATATATTTTTTTCTACTCTTTTAATTTTTTTTTTTGTACTTACTAACGTACTAACTTAGTGGGGGAAACTCTCCATAATCTGTTTATAATCTTTAATCATTAATGAAATAATCTTTCTTCTTCTTTTCTCTCTCATTTGGAGCAAAAAATTGATTTTGCTTGATTCTCTGGTTTTCATATTTTAAATTTACTTTCTGCACTTTATTTTTTACACTTTAATTTCTATACTTTACTTTCTCAGTATTTTATTTCTAACTTTCTAATTTATTAACCTACTAACCTTTTAATTTTCTTACTTAACTAACTATCTAACTTTTTACTTTATCACTATTTAACTTTTTACTTTATCTGCTTTTAATATTTTAATTTATCTGCATACTAATTTTTTAATTTTTCTGTTTATTAACTTATTTGGTGATTGGTTTATACCACACATTTGTTAATATTTATTTAATAAGTGTTAATATATATTTGGTGATTGATTTACACAACATCTTTGTTAATATTTAATGGACGGTTTATACTGCTAGCTTGTACATTTTATTTTATATTTTAAGTTACTTGTTTATGCTTAATTAGTATCGTGATTTAAATTCTGGTCGTTTGGTTAAAGTTATTCCTAGTATTTTACATATTGATTTGTCTGAATCACAATCACACACATCAAACACAATGGCTAAAAACAAAAATATGTACTATGAACATGAAAATCAACCGTTGCGAATCATGCGTGAGTATTTGTAACCATCTCGAAATTCTAGTCCATCATGTTTTATATTTTCACTCAATGCTAATAATTTTATATTCAAGTCAGGTATGCTTTTTTTACTTCCTAATTTTCATGGTTTAGAATCTGAAAATTCATATTTACATCTAAAAGAATTTGAGAAAGTATGTACCGCTTTTCATGATCAAACTTGCACTGAAGAGGTTGTTAAGCTTAAATTGTTTCCTTTCTCTTTGAAAGATAAAACAAAAACTTGACTTAACGCTTTGAAACCAAGATCAATTGGCACATGGCAAGAAATGTAAGGTGAGTTTTTTAAAAGAAAAATTTCAACACATAAAATCAACTTTGAAAAGACAAATCCAAATTTTTTTCGAAAACTCAAATGAAGCATATTTTCAAAGTTGGGATCATTTTAAAGATTTATTAAATTATTGCCCACATCATGATTTTGAAAAATGTATAAGCTTCTTTTATGAAGGGTTAACACCCGAAACTAAACAATTTGTGAAAACAATGTGCAATGATGAGTTTCTTGATAAAGAACCTGAAGAAACTTTAGACTATTTAGACCATTTGGCTGAAAATTCTCAATCTTGACATGGTACTAATCCTTCTGAATATTCAAGTAGATATAACTATGCAAATGCTAATAAAGAAAAATATCATCTTAGTCAAGAAGAAGATCTAAATGTTAGGTTTGCTAGTTTGGCTAGAAAGGTTGAAGCCATGGAATCAGGGAAAGTAAAAGAAATCAAATCTGTGCAAAATGAAGAAATTTGTAGCATTTGTGATGAATTGGGACACTCAACAAATGAATGCTCAAAAATTTCTATTTTTAAAGAAGTTGTGTATGAGCAAGTAAATGCAATGGACAATTTTAAAAATTCATTCACTTCTTCTTTTTCAGATACATATAATCTGGGATGGAGAAATCACCCAAATTTCAGTTGAAGGACCAACAATCAGGTACAATTCATGCAACCACCACCTCCTCAGGCACAGCAGGATTCACAAAATTCTCAAGGATATGCACCTTATGTCCCACCATATAGGAAAAATCTTGAGGGAACATTGCATGCATTCATGGAAAAGTAAGAGGCCATTAATAACCAAAATACTCAAGCCATGATTGACATAAAAGAACTTCTTGCTAAACTTTCTTCTGCACTTGCCATTCATGAGAAAGGAAAATTTCCCTCTCAACCTCAACCAAATCCCAAGAGTTAGTATAGCCTAAATGAGGGTAGTTTAGAAAGTCAACAAATAGATTAAGTTAAGTCAATGATAGCTCTTAAGTGTGGAAAGGTTGTTGAAAAACAAATTCCTGAACCTTGTGAGAAAAATGATGAGTCAAATCCCAAAGATGAGGAAGAAGTTGATGCGCTACCTAACCAAAATGAGACCAAACCCTTACTTTCACCCTCATATCCTCAAGCATTAAACAATTCAAGTAAAGTGAACCATAATAGTGACATTTTTGAAATCCTTAAACAAATGAAGGTCAATATTCATTTGTTAGATGCTATCAAACAGATTCTTTGTTATGCCGAATTTTTGAAAGACTTGTGCACTGTTAAAAGGAAACATAATGTGAAAAAAAATGCTTTTTTGACTGAACAGGTAAGTTCTATTATTCAGAACAATAATGCGTTGAAATATAAAGACCCTGGTTGTCCTACAGTTTCATGCATTATTGGTGAACATAAAATTGAACGAGCTTTACTTGATCTTGGTGCTAGTGTTAATTTGCTTCCATATTCAGTTTATCAGTAACTCAACCTGGGTGAGTTAAAACCAACTTTTGTAACTCTTCTACTTACTGATAGATCAATTAAAATTCTAAAAGGAATAGTAGAAGATGTGTTAATACAAGTTGATAAATTCATATATATTGTGGATTTTATTGTCTTGAAAACTGAACCTATGAAAAATAATAGCAAGTCAATTCCTGTTATTTTAGGTCTCCCATTTTTAGCAACATCTAATGCTTTGACAAATTGTAAAAATGGAGGGGTGAAGTTAACATTTAGAAATATGATACTAGAGCTTAATGTTTTCAACATGTGCAAGCAACCACAGGAAGTTTATGATGGAAAGGAAGAAATTGAAGGGATTGAGGCCATTATAGATGATCATCTTCAAATCAGGAGTTCTTCTGACTTATTAGAAATTTGTTTAATTAATTCATTTGATTCAGCTGCACAATTAGATGATAATGTTTCTGAAATATGCTCTTTGCTTGACTGTACACAGGTAATGGAATACAAAGGATGGAAGCCGAGATTCGAAGAGTTAAAAACTATGAATGATGATACCCATGAAGAAGTACCAATACTGGAACTAAAGTCATTATCCGCTAGGTTGAAGTACACATTTTTGGGAGAAGAACAAAGCTTTCCAGTGGTAATTTCCTCATCCCTGACCAAAGAACAAGAAGGTATATTGATAGAAGTACTTAAAATGCATAAAAGTGTAATTTGATGAACATTAAAGGATATAAAAGGCATTAATCCATTAATTTGTACACATAGAATACATTTAGAGGATAATGCTAAAACATCTCAATAACCTCAAAGAAGATTAAATCCACACATGAAAGAGGTAATTAGAACTGAAGTTCTTAAATTACTTAATGTTGGAATTATCTATCCTATTTCTGATAGTCAGTTGGTAAGTCCTACACAAGTTGTGCCTAAGAAATCTGGAATAACAGTGGTTGAAAATGAAAAAGGTGAATTAATACCTACTCGAGTCTCATCCAGTTGGCGTATGTGTATTGATTTTAGAAAATTGAATACAGCTACTAGGAAAGATCATTTTTCCTTGTCATTTCTTGATCAAATTTTGGAAAGAGTAGCAGGACATCTCTACTATTGTTTCCTTGATGGTTATTCAGGGTATAATCAAATACCAATTACATTGGAGGATCAAGAAAAGACCACTTTTACTTGCCCATTTGGCACTTTTGCATATAGAAGAATGTATTTTGGTCTTTGTAATGCTCCGGTAACTTTTCAAAGATGTATGCTAAGTATTTTCAGTGACATGATTGAGCATTATTTAGAGGTTTTCATGGATGACCTGACAGTTTTTAGAAATTCTTTTGAATATTGTCTTGATAATTTGGAAAAAGTTCTTAAAAGATGTGAAGAAAAAGGATTTGTGTTAAATTGAAAAAAATGTCATTACATGGTTACCTCAGGAATAGTGTTAGGTCATGTGATATCTTCTAAGGAAATTGAAGTTGATAAGGTTAAAGTTGAATTAATTGCTCATTTGTCTTCCCCAAAAACAGTCAGAGAAGTTCGTTCCTTTTTAGAACATGCAAGATTTTACAGAATATTCGTAAAGGACTTTAGTGCCATATTTAGACCATTATGTAATCTTCTAATAAAAGATGCACCATTTGATTGGACCCAAGATTGTCAGAAATCTTTTAAAAAATTAATTGATCTTTTGACTTCTGCTCCTATCATGCAATCCCCTGACTGGTCTTTGCTTTTTGAGTTGATGTGCGATGCTAGTGATTTTGCTGTTGGCGCTGTTTTAGGCCAAAGAAAGGAAGGTAAGCCTCATGTAATTTATTACGCAAGTCGAACTTGGAATAGTACATAAATGAATTACACCACTACTGAAAAAGAACTACTTGCTGTAATTTTTGCATTGGACAAATTTTGAGCTTATTTAATTGGTTCTTCCACTGTTGTTTTCACTGATCATGCTGCTGTTAGATATTTAATGTCTAAGCAGGATGCTAAACCTAGGTTGATACGGTGGATCTTGTTACTTCAAGAATTCAACATCACAATAAAAGACAAGAAAGGAGCCAAAAATGTTGTTGCAGATCATTTGTCCAGACTTACAACAGGCTCATCTTTTGATAGCACACCTATCAATGATTCTTTTCCCGATGAATTTTTATTTTCTGTCAATTTCATGCCTTGATTTGCTAACATTGTCAATTTTCTTGTAACAAGTAAGATGCCGCCTCAATGGACGCACCAAGATAGAAAAAAGTTTTTGATTGAGGTGAAAAATTTCTATTGGGATGACTCATATTTGTTCAAATATTGTCTTGATCAAATTTTTTGGAGATGTGTACTCGACAATGAGGTATGTAGTATCATTAAATTTTGTCATTCAGAAGTATATGGAGGTAATTTTTCTTCAAAGAAAATAGCTGCAAAAATCTTGCAGTGTGGATTTTATTGGCTCACATTATTTAAGGACGGTTATATTTTTGTAAAAGTTGTGAAAGTTGTCAGAAATTGGGTTCCATTTCTAAAAGGGACATGATGCCTTTGAACCCTATCATTGTTATTGAAATTTTTTATTATTAGAGAATTGATTTCATGAGTCCATTTCTATCATCATTTGGATTTGTATATATTTTGATTGCAGTTGATTATGTCTCAAAATGAATTGAGGCGATTCCATGTCGACATAATGATAACAAAACTGTTCTTAAATTTTTAAAAGAAAATGTTTTGAGTCGATTTGGAATCCCTCGAGCTATCATCAGTGATGGGGGAAAACATTTTTGTAATAAACCATTTGAATCTTTAATGAAGAAATATGGCATCACACATAAAATTGTTACCCCTTATCACTCTCAGACAAGTGGACAAGTAGAATTAGCAAATAGGGATATTAAACAAATTTTAGAAAAAATGGTTAACCAAAATCGTAAAGATTAGTCTTTAAGATTAAATGATGCACTTTGAGCTTACCGTACTGCTTTCAAAACATCTTTAGACATGTCACCCTATCGGTTAGTTTATGAAAAACCTTGTCACTTGCCTGTAGAATTGGAGCATAAAGCATTTTGGGCAATTAAAGCTTTCAATTCAAATCTTGATGATGCTTCCAAGTTACGCAAATTACAATTGAATGAACTTGAGGAATTGAGAAATAATGCATATGAAAATTCAAAGATTTATAAACCTAGAACAAAAGCTTTTCATGATAAATCAATTTTGAGAAATTTTTTTGAAATTGGTCAAAAAGTTTTGCTTTATAATTCTCGTCTTCACCTATTCCCTGGAAAATTGAGATCTAGGTGAACTGGTCCTTTTATTGTCAAACATGTGTAACCTCATGGAGTCATAGACATTGAGAACCCTAGGAATGGTAATGTATTTAAGGTCAATGGACAAAGACTCAAACCATTTCTGGAACATCAAGTTGTTGAGGTAGAATCCATATCCATTTCTAATTCTTGTTATGAGTAGAATTTATTTTAATTTTGTTTCTTTCTTTTTGCAGTTCTTTGTGTTCCCGGTTAAGTGACGGATAACGGTACTCCGTGCTCTCAAGTCAGTTTGTTTTTCAGTTTCCCATAATAACTGATTTCTTCTCCTTTTAAAATGGATGTCATTCTCTCAAATCTAAGAAAGCATTTCCCTTCTCTCCCTCTAAATGCTCTAACAAAAATCTATGAAGTTAGGTATGAAAGACTGAGACTGTTAATGTACAAGGGCATCCCAGAAGATATACGGTAGATAATCGAAGCAAATGTTCATTTAGCTGGTGAATCTTCAGATCCATTTGTCCCATACATGCCGGGTCTCGGTAAAAGTTCATATTCAAAAAGGAGAAGAGCAAAAAGAATGAAAGTTTGTTATAAATGTGCGCGATGGAATTGTAATACGTGATGTCGTTCTTTGGGAATGGTTTATGCAAACAGAGAAGATAAAATTTTCTTCATTAAGAATGGACTGAGTAAGAAGTCATTAGATAATATCTTATTGACTCTTGAGACGCATTCTTGTGGATATATGCAGCGTGAACTTCTTAGTTTGTGGAATCTTTTCGAGGAACAAGAAAAATAGTTAAGGTCTTGGGAATATAACTAAAAAAATCCTGTTTGCCAATTTATAAGAAAATTAGATGGGAAGCTTATTCTCGACTCATAGAAGGCGTTTAAGCTGTTTCTGGACGTGAAATCAGAGGAAGATGTGAGCCACAATCACAATGTATATATTATCTTGTACATTTCTTAAAAAGAAAAGAAAAAAAAAAGAAAAAAAGAAAAAAAAAAAAAAAAAAAAGAATAAAAAAGAATAAAAGAAAGAAAGAAGGGCGAACTTTTGTGTACTCTGTCCTTAACTAGATGGAGAACCCCTAACCTTAGGGCTTCAAATCAAATGGAGAGCCCCTAACCTTAAGGCTTCAAATCAAATGGAGAGCACTTAACCTTAGGGCCTCAAATCAATTCCCTAAGGGTTAGATCCGTCATTAACTCGGGTGGACCTTCGCACGCCAGTCCGTAAATAAGGTTCGTGTGCCATGCTCTGTAGAGAGCCGCGCAAGTATTCCCAGGTTTCAACCGTAGGCTCTGCTTGCTGATGGACAGATAGAAGCGTCTCATGCTTGCATTCTCGCGTGACAATGCCTCTGAGTTGGATCTTGTGATTTAATGTCATGGGCTCTCCAGCGACCTCTCATTGGCTGTGGTCGTTGGTGGTGGCTGCCAGATTTACGCACTTTAATTAGTTGCATCGTAGTTCAATCCAAAATATCCCACAAGCGGGAAGGAGAAGAATTCTTAGATTGGTTGAGCCGTCTTGATATTACTGCACTCATGACGCGTAGTATAAAGATACGCCATGAAAACTGTACATAAAAGGTATGTCATCATTTGTTGTTTTAATTTTATCTTTGTTTGATTTTGTTGTATTTTGGTTTTGGATAGACGATCCTTTGGGCAGAGTCCTTCAGGGGTTTCTAGACTTCTTTACCCTGATGGTTTTCTTGAAGTTTAAAAAATAAAAAAAATTCAAAAATTTAAAAAAAAGTTTCTTAAATTCAAACTTTTCTGACAACAGCCAACCTACCCATATAGGAGCTATTATTACTTTTTCTATTCTCTTCCCTATTTAAACACTTCATTTTCTTCACTTTCTTGCAACTCATAATCATTCAAAGAGAGTGTGAGTGTAGAAATGGAGGGAGCTTCTTCTTCAGTTTGTAGATTTATCAGTATCTGTGTATTTTGTGGGATAAGTTATGAGAAGGGTTTAGAGTTTGTAAACGCAGCAAGCACTGTTAGTAGAACACTTGCTGTAAGAAACATTCGTGTTGTATATAGGGGAGGTAGCATTGGGTTAATAGGGGCTTTATCACTTTCTGCACATCTAAGAGGTGGTCAAGTTTTGGGTGTTATTCTTGAACCTTTAACTCGAAGGAACATCATTGGAAAGACAATTGGATTAGAAATTCAAGTATCATCTATGCATGGACGAATGAGGACAATGCTTGAAAATTCTAATGCATTCATTGCTTTACCGGGTGATTTTGGTACTTTGGAAGAAGTTTTTCAAATTATCTCTTGGGCCCAACTGAACATCCACCATAAACTCATAGGTTTATTGAATGTTAATAATTTCTTTGGTAATTTGTTATCTTTTGTTGACCATGCTGTGGAACAGAGCTTTATCACACCTTCGGCAAGACGACTCCTTATATATGCTTCTACTGTTGATGAATTAATTGATAAATTACAAGCTTTTGTTTATGAACCTGAACCAGTAATAGTTCAGATAAATTGGTCAGAAGGCAGCAGCAAGGAACAAGAGTGTGATCTGACACTTCATCTATAACTTTCCTTTATCTTTAGTTTTATTTATCGTACTTTGTTTCTATTTTAATTTGTGTAAGGTTTCTCTTTTCAGTAATTACAACAACAGGTACTATATTCTATCATTTACCTATCTATGTTTTGACATTGAGGATAATGTTGTGATCTGGTTGGGGGGAAGGATAGTTGTGTAAAAAAAATAGAAAACAAAAAAAAATAAAAAAAAATTAAGAAGTGTGTTTGTTAATATGTTTGTTGTGTTTACATGTTTGTCAGTAATTTATTAACAACAAAAGTAATTAGGGATGACAGAGTAAGGAGTAAATTTTTTACTCTTGAGACGCATCAAAATTGGTGGCAGAGTAAGGAGTAATTAAGTAGACAACTAGTTTGTGTGGAAGTAGCAATTCAAATTCAGGGAAATTTACAGATTGAGTAAATTGTCTTCTTTCTTAAAATTCACATGCTTGGTTATGGATGTTGAATTGGTGGACTGAGAATGATAGAATTATACCTTGTGAGATTTTGAGCCTATTGATGAATGGATTGAACATTTGTACCATTCTCTTCTTTCTTGTGTGAATTTCACTCATGGAATTGTTACTCTAGAACTTGCTTTGATTCTTTTTTAGACTACATTTTCATATGCATACATAAATATGATTAAGACATTTTTCTTGAAATAGCTACTTTAATCAAATAGTCAGTCTTGCTTAGCAGCATATTGTCTCAATATGATATCAAACACTCTTATGACTTCTTGAAAATTCTTTGATTCCTAATATGATATCAAGCACTCTTATGACTTCTTGTAAATTCTCTGATTCCTGCCAACGTAAAGCATTAGAAATGGCCTATTTCCCCTTGCTTAACCCCTTTGAACTTATTTAACCATTCTTTATTTCAAACTTATTATGTGCCTTAAATGAAAAACCATGTTCTTACCTGACCTTAGGGAATAAGAGAACATTAGCTTTGTTATTGGATGAGCTCATGAACAAGTATGGGGGTGTGTGTATAGAATAGTTGAAAAAAAAGTTATTTAAATGTATATATTATGTTCATCTTTTAAAAAAAATAAAATAAAAAAAACAAAAAAAAATAAAAAAAAGGTTGTGTAAAGAAGGGTCAACAAGGCAATAAAGGAAAGAAAAAAATATGTAAAGAAAATTTGTATTAAGTAGAGTTAGGATGAACTTTCATGCTTGTTAATTGAACTCAACTCTCATGCTCTTCTATTCTCTTTGGTATTTAACTTGTCATATCCATATTACCTTCTCCTTTACCTTGACCCCATTACAACCTTGAATAAGGTCCTCATGATTTGTGTGTGCATGTGTTCTGAGTAGTAGAGAAGTAGAAGATAAGCAAACTTATGGTAGTGTAATTTTCATGGGTTGAATTGAGTGAAATACCTACCTTTTAAACACTTGAGGGATTGAGAGTGAATCTTGTGAAGATCTATCATTCTTGACTCATACTTTTCAATTGAAGTTTCCTTACTTGTTGGTTTGAGATATGAAGAAACGTTACCTCATAAATGTACTTAATTGATTGAGCTTGATAATCACATATTTGATATATAAATAAACCCTTAATTTTAGTCATTTACACTCTCTATGTACTTAATTGATTGAGCTTGGTTATGTTTTGTAAATTTGGACTCAAATTGGACTTAATTGATTTTTTTAGCATTATTTACGTCTTATATTATTTCTGTATTTTAGTCATATCTTGAGTTCTAGATGTCTACTAATTATATATTTTACCTTGTTGGAAAGATAAGAGAGAGCTCTACAACTTTCATGAAGAGCTCGAGATCAATTCGGACATCTAGTGGAACTAATTGGGCTTGGAAGTCAAAATACGAGTTTTGTGATTGGAACCTGAATAGTGTGCAGTAATCAGAGCATAACTCGGACTGTAAGATCTAGATTGTGCTAAAATTTTGGAATCTACAAGTTAAGATCCAAATAAACAACTTTCATGCAAAACACAAGACTCAAATCGGACTCCTTGGATGTCATATTGGGCTTGAAAGTCAAAACAGAAGAGCTGTAATCGGGCCTGAATATTGTACAGTAATTGGGCCATATCTCGGGCTGTAGGTGACCTTTTGGAGGTGATTTTGATGGCATTTTAAAGTTAAGATCCAAGCCTACAACTTTCATGAAGAACACTTGATGAAAATATGATGAATGCAATGAATTTAGAGCTGAATAATTTCAGAGACAAAGAATCTCCATAATTTTCCACTCATCAAAAGTCATTTGGCATTTTTCACTTATTTTTCAATCATCCACTCACTCATGACTCAGCCCCTTGTCATTTTGTATCCTATAAAAGGGAGCCTTGGCAGATCATTGAATGTGTTAGGTGTTAGTTACCAAAATGATGTTATTTTGTTACTAGTTTTTTTTGTAGTAGTTTTCCTTTGTTCTAAATTAAAGTCATGTTCTTCTTCTTCTTCTTCTCTCTTTCTTTCTTCTTGTCTATGAGTAACTAAGTTTTATTTTACTTCGGTGAAAGGGTGAAGCTCTTGGTAATGAAATAAGGTTAGATTCATTTCTTTCTTGTGCTTAGATGATATATTTTCAAGTGATCATTATACGTATTATATTTTATTTTCAATCAATTTAAAAACCCTCCTTGTAAAGTGGAGATCTTGATTCATTGTATACAAGAGATTGACACAATGAATGCTTGAGCCCATTTATAAGTGGTGGTGTTAATAGATGATTAAAGGAATCATAATATAATTACGTATATAATTTTTAATGAACTTTGAACGTTATATTTTTCGATTGGAACCTCCATTATGTGTGGATTCTAATTGAGTTATAAAAAAAATTAATATTATCCTTATTTTATTTACCAAGAGCTGATCTCCTAACCCAAGTAAGTTTTTTTTATTTGTGGCCAAGTTTTATCAGTTTTATTGTTGTGACAAAATATTTACTTTATGTCAAAGAATTTTTCTTCATTAATTCCTTGTGGATCGACCTCGGACTCCTAAGAATTTATTACTTAAAACAACCTGCACTTGAGTTTTTAACTTTTAATCCGCATCATATCACATTAAGTGTATTTGTGGGATGAGTGACAAGGCCACGTTGATGATAATAGAGCTATTGCATGATGCTTTTGAGCATGCAAAGATCCCTAAATCATTATATAAGGCCAAAAAAATCATAAAAAAACTTGGTCTTAGTTATAAGAAGATACATGCATGTCTAAATGATTGCATGTTATATCATAGATCAGATAAAAGGAGACAAGAATACAAGCGATGTGACACTTCTAGATGGAAGCCAAAGACTAAGAAAAATTCTTCTAATGAGCCTGAAGTTGATAAAAAGGAAAAATCGCAACTTGCAAAGGTTCTTCGTTATTTTCCTCTGATACTACAATTGCAAAGATTGTTCATGTCTAGTAAGACATCTGTTGATATGAGATAGCATGATGTTGATCATAATAAAGATGGCTTCTTGAGGCATCTGAGAGATGCTGAGGCATAGAAAATATTTGACTCCACAATTCTTGACTTTTCTTTGGATGCACGTAATGTTCGCTTTGCCTTAGCTAGTGATGGGTTCAATCCTTTTTGGAAAGTGAGCACTAATTATAGCATTTGGCCTGTTGTTCTCATTCTATACAACACCCATCCTTGGAAATGCATGAAACAAACCTTTCTTCATTCTCTTAATGATCATTCCAGGTAAGCAAATACTAAGGAATGACATTGATGTTTACTTACAACCTTTGATCAATGAGCTGAAGAAGTTGTGGGATGGTATCAAAACATTTAATACTTTATCAAATGAAACTTTTAAAATACGGGCAGTGTTGATGTGGACAATTAGTGACTTTCCAGGATATGGGACCTTATCTAGGTGGAACACGTATAGCAAGCTTGATTGTCCCGCTTGCAACACCGATGCTAAACCTTGTCGACTTCATCATAGTAGAAAGTGGTGCTTTATGGGTCATCGTCGTTTTCTAAATGCTAGTCATAGGTTTAGATTGGACAAGGTCCGATTTTATAGTAAAATTGACAAAAGAAATCCATTCGTATAATTATCAGGCTTAGACATTTCAAGACAAGTTAAGAATATTCAAGTTTCATTTGGAAAGACACCAGAGGTTGAAGTTAGAGGGAAAAGAGGACATGGTCAGTAAAATACCCAAGGAGGTTATTCACATTTGAGAAAAAATAGTATATTCTTTGAACTTCCATGTTGGGAGTTTAACTCTTTGCGTCATAATCTTGATATAATGCATATTGAGAAGAATGTGTGTAACAATGTAATATACACTTTACTTAATGAAAATGGGAAGTCAAAAGATTACCTTAACGCCTGAAAAGACCTATAATCAATGGGCATAAAATCTAATCTTTGGCCATATAAGAATTAAAAATACCCTCATGCTATTTTTACTATGTCAAATGCACAGAATGATATATTTCTTAGGATTTTGAAGAATGTGGTTGTTCCAGATAGTTACTCAAGCAACATTTCTAGATGTGTTGATTTGAAGTGACGTAAGTTGTTTGGGTTAAAAAGTCATGATTCTCATATATCCCTATGGGGTAACTACTACTAATATCATTGAGGAATGCGATGCCTGGCTTATGTTGACAATATCAATGATATAGAAGATGAACCTCCAATAAATACTAATGTTAACAATATAGATGCGACTAAGGATTTTGTTTAATTTTTATTTGTTATAGTTAGGTGTTTATGTACTTGGTCAATTTTAATTTCATAACATTGAATTGCATATGTTTTATAATATACATATCAATTTTACATTTCTATTGTTTATTGACTATTGGTTAGCAATATTTCTTTGAATATAATGCTTATTGATTATTGTTTTTATAATATTTTATTTATTTCAAAGTTTAACTTGGTTACGGAGTTGTAGCAATGCCTAGGACTAAACGCTTCAAGGCTACACTACCTGTTACAGAGAACTCAAGTGGTAATTTAGATGAGGCTCGTTTATGCCACTGACTCATATAGGTCCCATTCTGTTGCCCCAACTCGTAGTGGGGCTAGTTTTGTGCCACCATCAGATGAAAGTGCCCATTTTGTGCCATCGACTCATAGTGAAGCTTATTCTGTACCACCGACTCATAGTGGAGCTTATTCTGTACCACCGACTCATAGTGAAGTTCATTTTGTACCACTGACTCATAATGGTGCCCTTTCTGTACAACCGACTCATAGCGAAGCTCATTCTAGGCCACCGACTCTTAGTGGAGCTTGCTCTGGGCCACACTCGGATGGTAGTGCCCATTCTGTGCCATTGACTCATAGTGGAGCTCATTCTAGGCCATCCTCAGATGCCTATTTTATGTAATCCACTCATTCATTTGAGCCTGAGCTTAAGGCTAAGTATACTGATTCATTCGATGAGTCTGAGGATGATCTTATTCCTATATCTAGTGAGACAGTTATTAGTAGTTGTAAGAATAACAGTTATTGGATCATCAATGTTATTGGTAAGAATCACATTTCTTGTACTTCTATTTGCTTGACGACTATATGTATTTTAAATATTATAATTCTTATTTTAAATGAGGATGGCACCATCAAATTAAGAAGGATGACTAAAGGTGCAAAATATTTGGTCACTCCCTATAGGTAAAAAGGTTATAATCACATACAATGAGCTTGGTCAGCCCATAGATGACACATGTGGCCTTTTGGGTGGCTTCTTGGGAGATTTAGGACCTGATTATTCTAAGTTTCCTATGTGTTATGTCTCTTGGTATAAGGTTCTAGGTACATATAAGGAGAAAATATATGATGATATTATAAAGGTACATATAAATTATCTATTTGTATTTTATGACTTAGTTATTAATATCTTTTCTTATACTTAAAAAAATTCATATAGTGGATAGTTGGTTGAAAGGATATATCATGAAAAGTATTGGGAAGAAGTGTAAAGATACCAGACATAACCTGTTTCATCAATTTTATGATAAAACATTGACTATGGAAGAAAATGTTGCAAGACGCCCTAGTGGAATTGATCCCGACCATTGGACATGGTTTATTGAATATCGCAAGGATAAGAAAACACAAGTAATATATAAAAAAATGGTCATGTAATGTAAAATGATCAAATAAGTTCATAATTATGTTATTGTTAATGCAAGCACAGGAGATATGCAAAAAGAATTAATGCTGAAAATTGGAAGAAGCAATTGTACACACACATTGGTGGTTCAAAAAGCATACCTAGGAGAAAAGTTGAAGAGGTGATTAATATTGAAGCTTTTTTATTTTTTATTTGATTTATTTTTTAAGTATATGATTATTATATAGGAATGGCAACGTGGGAGCTGCACTGGTAGAGGAGAGATGTGGACTATATAGTACACAAGCAAAAAGACGATTCTTATGTCAATGATGCGGCCAAAATTGTTAGTGTAAGTAATTTAAGAAATTGATGTTGCTTAGTTTTTTTTATTAATATTTTACCTAATGTATAAATTTAAACTTTAATGGCTGAAATCTTACATGTTTGTAGGAGGAAATTATGAATATTAAGCCTCAAGATGGCCCATCACAACAAATTTCACAAGATGATTCACTTGCTTGTGTGCTAGGGAAGGAGCACTCTGATTGAGTTCGGGGGTGTGGGTTTTGGATAATCTCTTACTCAAATATTTGCCACATAGCTCATCAGGTTATTGGAATATCTTCAACTCTACCAATTCAAACAAAGGTGGATGAGATAAAGTCAAAGTTAAAACTTGAGAAATTGAAGGCGTAGAAGCTTAAATTAGTGGTGGAAACTGAGATATTGAGATGACAAGCATTTGAAAGTGCTATAACAAGATTTTTGCTCCAACAAGGAGGGGATTTGCCGCTTAAGTTGGCTGTTATAGTTAATGCAATGGTATGTATTTTAAATTTTAAAATTACATCAAGTGAATAATGTAGACTTTCATTGGACTATGCTTGAAACTAATGAATTAGTCTTTTAAATAGATTGTTGAGCTAATGTAAGTCTATTTTGGAAATTCATAAATATCCTCTTGCTTTCTATTTTTGAATCAAAATATATGTTGTGCATATTATTTGGATTGATATAAGTTTTCTGTGTTGTACAACATTTAGTATAATAAGGGAATCATGATGCTTTTATTGAATGCATACATCTCATAGTTTGTTTATATTTTTACGCTTCAGATGAAGGAAGTATGCTAATTTTACTAGGTGTCAGACCGTCTTTCTCAGCAAGTCATGATGCTCAAACTTTACATGATTATAATCAGAGTGAAAAGTGAATGTCTCATAATACAAAAATGATTTGTTACTGCTATATTCTTCAGATATTATTTTGTTTGTAATGAATTTTAATTTGTTTATTTTGTTTGTAATGAATTTTAGTTTGCTTGTATACTAAAATAATTTTGTTTGTAGTGAAGGAAGTAGGCAAATTTTACTAGGCGCCAGACCGTCTTTCTCTACAAGTCATGATCTCAAACTTTACATGATTATAATCAGAGTGGAAAGTGAATGTCTCATAATACAAAAATGATTTGTTACTGTTATATTCTTTAGATATTATTTTGTTTGTAATGAATTTTAATTTGTTTATTTTGTTTGTAGTGAATTTTAGTTTACTTGTATACAGAATCATTACTTCAAATATTTTATCTAAGATTGTGTTGACAAATTAATATATTTGTTAAAAGTTTAAATGTTTTATAATTTTATTTGAATATGCTAGCTAATTATAACATAAAACAGGTTGAAATGTTTTATAGTTTCACAATTGTCGCTATTTTTTTTTTTTTTTTGCTGTAGTTATAACCACCACTTAACAGAAATTTTAATTGCTACTATTAACAAAATTTTTTTTTTGTAGTGATACTTTTATAAATGTGGAAATTGATTTGAAAAGAAAAGAACTATAAGTATTAAATTCAAAATGAGTGTATAGTATAGAAACTAAAATTTTAATTTAAAAAAAAACTCAGTCAACAGTTCTTTCTTATCATTTTACTATAAACTTTTATACATAAAATAAACCAATTCAAACGTATTAATATATAACTACTTTCCTTCAATTATAAATAAAATAATATATTTTGCGATGAGATATTGGCGATTTGGAAGCATAATTGATTATATAGTGGGGCTTGGATCGATCTAAATTTCGAAAGAACCATATGAAAAGTCTAACACAATGTATAAATTGAAGCCCGAAGCAAGGTCCACAATCATTAGTGAGTACTAGATAGATGCAATGGGTCGAGCCCCCACCATATTATACCTGATCAACGGCATAAATAATATAATTTTTTTTTAATCTGTAAAAGCAAAATAATATTATCATTATATTATTTTAATCTGCAAAAACAATATAATGTTACCAGTGTAAAAAATATGAAATATTCAAAATATTATTTAACCTAAAAATACTGAGCAAGCCTGCATTTAATGAACTAAGTGAAAAATTACATAAGTAAGCTTGACACAACATTTTAACTTAAAACATTAAAGTATTAGGTTTATGACTTTTTCCCCCCACTTATATAGCCTTCAACTTGTTCATTCATTTCTACTGTGAGACTTCTTCATTTGGATGAAGATCATCTATCTTCATTTCATGTCTCATTCATTGTCTCCCCACTTAAATTCTACTAAATGTTTTAAACTTAATTATATGTCTCATTCCCTTTCTTTTTATTTTTTACTTAACAGAATTTAAATGAGAGAACATGTGATCTTCATCATTTTTACTTACACTTGAAATTCCTAACAATTTCTCCCTCAAATGCATGTGAATCCTTCAGACACCGTCACTACCCTTCAAGCGAGGGCCTATCGAGTATTTGATGGTGTTACCAAGAACCTAACTCATATCCAAGAGTCTTACATCCTCCAAATCGGTTCACATATCCCCTTCTTCGTACTTATACCACCACCGTCTATCATATACAACAGAGCACACTGCCTAGCCTCCAAAAGATATAACTATTGGCAATAGTGCAACTTTATTTCCTTAAAGGCTTCTAACAACCGGGGTTGCACCTACTACATTTGCCATGGGTTGAAATGTTAACACATTGAATCCTAAATGAGACGCTAACCAAATAAGGTCAACAATCTCTAGAACCCATGCCCAAAACACCACATAAACATTCAATGGGTTAAGTGAAGAATCACATAAGTAGGCTTTATACTACATTTTAACCCAAAACCTTAAGATATTAGGTTTATGAGTCTTTTCTGTTAGAAATTTAAGTGTCAATATTGAAATCTTACTTTGATAAAAAACTTGTTAAGTGAAGATCGTATATAAGTGAGACACATAGACTCATTACCTTAAGGTTTTGAGTTTAGATATAGAGTCAGACCAACTATTATAGTTTCTCGCTTAACCCATTAATGGAGATCTTCCCAAACCTTCGGTTTATTCATTCCTTTCCAATGAGGAACTTCTTCACTCACATCTCACTCACACTTGAAATTTTACCAACATAAATATTATCCTTTCTTAATTTAAAAATGATGTATCCAACTTTATAATTTGCTTTTGTAACTTTAGATATTTACAATTATTTTTCAGTATTTTTTTTGCCAAAATCAATAAATGTACATATATTATCTACTATTTTCATCATTTTTTTATATCAAATAGTACTTTTTAACCTTATTTCATACATAGTAAAATCTTCACTATATCTTTGTTTTTTTTTTTTGTCTGAAATCCAAAATGCCCCCTTTAAGTATATGTCTTGTGTGAATTACCTCGAGTTTAGATATGGTGCAAAATACCACTTGAACCTTATGTAATGTATTAATAACAAATTATACTACCATTATGTTAAATAAAAGATGGGGATGGGTTTTGGCGTTTTGCACGTCATAACTCCATACCCAGTCTGAACCTTTATGCTCCCAAATTCAAACCCCTCTCTCTGCTTGTCCCAATAAGATCCATCTTAAACGAAGAACAAGCACTTGGACAAAGACCCAATTACTGCTGCCACCGTAGATTTGAAGCCACTGCAAGATATTTGGTAACTTAAAAGGAAGTATTGATTCAATAAACAAATATATCTCAGCAAATCATTACATGGGATTGGCAAGTGTTCAAAAGACGTGATGCTAAAATGAGAGTTTTTGGCTCTTTTTTCAAATAAGCAATCATATCTTAGCAAATCAATATGTGGAATTCAATACAGTTTTCGTACCTTTAAGCATTACTGGTTTCAAAATAGGTGGCGGGACTTTTTATTGTTCTTTGCTTTGGTACGAGGAATTCACCTTAATTTACGTACCTATCACATGACATGCACGAAGATAAAAGAAATGTTGAAGTGCCACTGCTCTCTCTCTCTCTCTCTCTCTTTTCTCTTTTTTTTTTTGGTGAATGGTAATCGAGCAGCCTCAGGTATAAAAACGTGTAAGATGGGCAACAAAATGTATGAACAGCTTCAGAAAAAAAATAATATCTAAAATGAGTTTATATGTAAAATAAATTTTTAGAACACAATTAATTATATAACACGTTTCTGCTCATTTTTATCTATTTTTCATATGATTTGATCACTTTTTTTTTTGTTTTATTAACATGTGCTCTAAGAACACATGTTAAAAAATCAAAAATAAAATTATTAAATAAAAAATTATAACATTTAATATCTTGAAAATAAAAAATTATTTAATAGTTTCTTTTTTAAAGTAATTAGTAGAGAGTAATAAATACTGCTTTTATTCTTTAACCATTAACCATGTTAACAAAACCCATCTTTTTTTCACTTGATCCTGATCGACTGATCATTAATTTTGGCATTCATAGTCTTTTTAGGGTAACGGATAGACAAACGGTCCATTGCTGGGCCCTTGTCCAATTAAACAGTTGATTAATGGAGTTCACCAATATTTTGTTGTATGTCGCTTAATTTATGTTTATCGCGAGATGGTTTAGTTTGTTGCTTTCTTATATATACAACATATGTTGTATACAAACTTATTACATCGATCGTCATGTATGACAGAAATCGATATTCTAAGTGTCTCTTGGACCATCTCTTCTGGAATCACATTTCAATATTTCAATACCTTTCCCCAAAAGGTGTATTAAATATATGTATCCGGAGTGTTGGTTGTCTCAATGCATATGCCATTGCCACCTAATAATATTGGCTTCAAATCCACAAAATCGGACTGAGTATATATATCAACATGAACTCACTTTTAATTATTGATTCGTTAGCAACGTATATAAACACATTTTTATTGACTCGGTCGAACATATAGCTGTCTAAATTCAATACTCAATTACATATGATTGTTTTTTTTTTTTTGACTGGTACATATGATTGTTAATTGTTTATTTTATATAAGTGCATTAATTAGACATGTTGTCCATATGTTGTGATTTATTTGTACTGAGTGTGTTGTTATAAATGAATTTGACTCACATCAATAAACCAAAATAATGATAATAATTGACGCTTCATGAGGCAGCCTGTGAGCTTATGAGAACTATAGATTTAATCATGCATATTAGAGTTGGAGTTTTTAAAAAAAAAAAAATTGGCTGCTATATTAATGTTGGAGATTAAGTAGTAATGATTAATCATGAGAAAAAGAAAAGGAACAATTGGCTAGCTTTAATTAACTACCTCCCTCCTCCCAACAATATTTGGTCCCCTCCATTATTTAACCCATCAGGCTTGGTTAACCAAGAGCCAAATGTAAGCAATCCAAGGTTACGTTGATGCCTTGTATATTGATTATGATCCCAGAAGAAGTGTTTTTTGGTTCGGCCCAAATGGTCAGATGCTGCTCTGCATATTATGATTACCTAAAACTCACTTCATCCCCGAAAACAAATAGAGACAGGATATGATTAATTATGCTGTAGTAGATAAGTACACAATAAATAAGAATATATCACTTGTGTGCATGACATCAACAGCCACGCCCTATCTGCTAAAGCAATGCGTCCACTTTGTCTACAATGCAATGACATCAACGGGACTAGGTTAAATAAAAAAAGGTTTTTTTTTTAAACGTATTTATATTTATGTCTTCCAACGTATTCAGTTAATTATGCCACAAAAAGAAAAGCTGAACTTTATCATAAGTGCTAATTTAATAATAATTTCAGATAAAAGTCAAAACTGATAAAGTAAGTCATCTAAATAAATAATTAGGCTGCTCTCTGTTTAACTGATAAACTCGTTGGAGTTCTGTCTGTACGCCCAATCTAATGCCTAAAACGTGCTTTAATGGGAAATGACGACTCCTTCCACTTCCTGACATGCCTCCCAAAGCCTAATTCCTCTCCGTCTATAGCATACAATTAGAATAATTTTAATGGTTTTGATAAGGCATTTATTAAGAAATAAAAAATAATAAGTTTTAAATATTTTTTTTAAATTTTAATGTATTGAATATTTTATTTTTTTATTTAATCCTCAGCATTTTTTAATTTTTTAATAAGTGTCTTTAAAATACTCTTTAAACAAACTTTAATTTTAAATATTTTTCTTAACCAATCTTCCTATTAATTTTACTAATTCATAAATGAAGAAAATATTAAATATTTTTTATATTTATAATATATTAAATACATTAATTTTTTTTATTTAATACTTTCTTCATTAAGTATTAAGAAAATTTTTAAAAGAATTTTTTAAGAGAATATAACAAAACTCATTTATCTTTCGTTAACAAGTGTTTACTAATTAAGGAATTAAAATAAAAAATATCAAGTAAAAATATATAATGATTATTATTTGAAGAATTAAAAGAAATTAATTTTCTACTTTAGTCTCTTAGTTTTTTTAAATATCGTTTAAAATAAATGCATAAGAATTAAGAAATCTATTACTTAATTTCGATTATAAAAAAATAATTGAATTATACTTTATTGAAATATTACAAATATTATTAGAAATTATGTTGACAAGTGTCCTTAAACACTGATTAATAAATAAAATATATAAAATAAAAAGTAAAACATTTAATATATAATAAAGTCAAAAAATATTTATTAATTTATTATTAAAATAATTAAATTTATTTAATAAAAAACCAATGCATTTAGGAGGATATATCATTATTAATAATATTATTTGGGCTAAAGCCCAGGAAAAGAAATAAAACTACTCAGAAATAAAAACCTGATGTGACAAGGAATTATTGATAATATTCTATATCCTTCTAATGAAACAACTTAGTAGCAAGTCCAATTATAACAAAAAAATATTAAATGCTTTTAAGTTCACAAGATATTAAGCATTTTTATATTTTATTTAATATCTTTAATTAGAATATATATGGCATTACTTTTCTTTTTATTTTTCGTTTAAGTTAAAATAAAAAAGCTTTAATTCTAAGAAAAATAACTGCAATTGAGAATTTTTTAATTAAAAGACTCAAAATATTATCTCTAAATATTATCTCTATTTAATTCTTTCAGTCCAATAAAATACTCAAAAGCTCAGATAAAAAAAGTAATTGATTTCTGAATTTTTTGAAATGACACATATAATGATAAAAAAAATATAAAATGATAAATAAAAAACAAAAATATTAAATTTAGTAGTGCTCGATGCATATAGCTATATTGTAACAATCAAGTAAAGATTTAAATCATAATCAAGATGAAAACTGATTAATTAATTAATAAGGAGGTTTTCAATCAACAACTTTCCTTTTTCAGTAATTAATTAATTACGTGTATTATTATTGAATTAAATTATTTTGAAAAGGTACTTTGAACTTTGAAGAAACTGCCAGATTGGTAGGCATATAAATAAGCTGCCCAAGGCCTCTCCTCCTTCAACAATCAACAACCCCTTCCTTCTCAATTCGGCACAATGGCCAAGGTTTATCCTCAAGAACACACTTCCTCTGCTTTCATGGCCTATAGACGAGAAACATATACCCTATGGATGAAATCACTTGTCTTCCACTCTAATGGTTGCACTGTGTATGATTCAAATGGTGAGATCGTTTACCGCGTTGATAACTATGACAGAAAGGGTAGAAGACAAGTTAACCTTATGGATCTGCGAGGCAGAGTTCTCTGTACCATACATAAGGTACGTACTAGCTAGCTACCATGCTACTAGTCTGCTAATGACTTTCATCAAGCCATTATTAATTGTTGCTTGTTTGTATTGTGGCCTTGTAAATTATTAAACGACTCTATATATATATATATATGGTTTTAAATTTAATTTATTCTTTTCAACCATATTTTGCAGAGATTACTTGCTTTTGGACGTTGGGATGTCTACAGATGCAGCGGTTCTAATTGTAAAAGCCAGGAGAAGCTGTGGTTTCAAGTTAAAAGATGTTACAAAATGATCACGGGAAAAGTAACATGCCAGATTATAGTGGGGTGCCAAAAGTACTGCATAGAGAGAATCGGTGGCAAAACAGCATTTACGATAGTCAACATAGATGGAGTGATAGTTGCCGATGTAATAATTCAACTTTTTTACCATTTTTATTTATTATTAATTATTGTGATTTTTTCCATATATAATATTATGAATAATTAATAAATTAAATTTGTAGTTTGATATTGATTTTTTGGTTATTTTGACAATCTGCAGGCAAAGCAAAAGCACTCATCCTCAGGGATTGTACTGGGTAATGATGTTTTAACGTTGGATGTGGAGGCCGACATAGATCATTCTCTTATAATGGCTTTTGTCACCGTGTTCGCATTAATCTGCGGCAGAATGTAAATAATAATATATATATTGCCAATTGGTCCATTCCATCTTAGTATACGTATTCGGTTAGGATAGTTCAGGACGCATGCATTGCTTCGCTTCCTTGTACCTCTGATTATGTGATTCCCATCGTTACTTTTCTAAATTTTCCCCTATATCAAGTTCTGTAATCTGTAGTCAGTATTTGACTCAGTTTGTATATATGCAAAAGATCATGATGAGCTCCATCAGGAAATCAGAATTATAGAGATATATGGATACATTTTTTTTTGGGGCAAAGGAAAGACAAACTATATATGGATATTCGATCTTTGGAATTTTACCATGGGTGCATATGACGTTTGGGTATTGCATTTAATAATTGGTATAGATCACAAAAGGTAAAGACTGGAAGAAAAACCTAGCTTACCGGTTATTATATTCATTTAGTGATAGAAACAATAAATAAAATAACTTCCGGAAGATTAATTAGCAGATTAGAGCTTGTTTGTAATTTTTTTTTTTGAAGGAGGATATTGTTTGTAGTTACAACTTTGATTTTGTACAAATTGTTGGAATACAACATCCCTTTTACACATATTTGGATAAATATTAATAATTAAGAAAAAGTATAAAGAAATCACGTGTAATTTCATCTCAACATGCCTGCATGTATGGATGTAAAAAGTCAAATTTATTATCAAAATAAAATTATAGGATAATATTTACAAGTACTTTCAATTAGGAATGACAACCACGCACAGTTGGAGCGGAAGGTACCTCGCCTCCCTAATTTTTTCCAGATACCTACCTCAGGAGAAAAATTATTCTCGTCCCCATTTCTCACGAGGAGGTGGGAATTGGCAGGGACCCCAATATTATTTTAAAAATTAAAAAAAAATTATATATATATATATATATATATAAATAAAGTTGTAAATAATTTCAATTTAAGAAGTCAATAATAATTTTAACAAATTAAAACAACAAGTTACTACGAGGATTTAGATTACCTCATGTCATTTTTTTTTCATGTGTTCAAGTGGATAAGAGAAATAGACACAAATGTATTTATTAGTAGAACTCAGTCATCGTTTATGAAATTTATTTTATAACATTTGTGTCTATCTCTCTCCTCCACTTAACCACGTGAGAAGAAAAATAAAATGAGATGATCCAAATCCATTATTACGAAGTGGTATGTTTTTACTTTCTTTAAATTTTAAAATAATATAAATGGAAATTACTAAAAAGAGCATAGTAGTAATACTTATATATGATATAATCAATAATAATAATTTAATAATTTCTCAGAAACGGAGATCCCACTAGGCAGAAAATACGATCTCCATCCTCGCATCTACCTCAAGAATTTTTATCACCATTCGTGTCCCTGTAGGAAAAATTTTCCTAAATTTAATTCCTCATACAAGACAATTCCCGTAGATATCTCCAAATATAAGAAGATTTTATCATCCCCACTCTCAATCTTCTCAATCTCACAACTACCTCATCACTATTCCTACATCTCTATCATACCTTTTAATCTTATATTCCTTTTTATACATCAAACAATTCACTAATACAAATATAAAATATTTATAGCCACACCAATTTTTTTGCTAAAAAATAAATAACTAACAATAATTATCGGCTAAGAATTTGAGTCAAATCTAACAAATATGATACACATCATTTCAAAAGAAGATTTTAAATTTATAAAATGAACTTACATTTTATTTATTAAATTACATAAAAATGAATTTATTTTTTATATAATATTAGTATATTTAGATTAGTCTAATAAATAAATAGGTGAAACTTGTATCTTTTATGCTATATAATATAATTTTATCTAAATTTATTTATACAAACTAACATAAATATGAAATAAATCTAATAATACAGGTTATGATATTTTGTTAGGAAAAAAAGTGAGTAAAAATACCTCAACTCAAAACACTGATGTTGACCCAATTAATTGCTGCCCTACTTTTTTTGAAAGTTTGGTACGGTACATGATATTACGAAAAGCAAAGCGGTACTTGATTGAATTTTTTGTTTTTCCGAACAAAGTATTTGATTTAATATTTTATCAGTACTAGAAAGACATGACCGTTCCCAGCAAAATTAAGAAAACCGTGACCGTCAGGTAAGATTTCTGAGTTACTCCTGTTGCTGCACTTAAATTATGCAGTTTGATAGTTGCAAATATAAAATTCTTTTTTTATTGAAAAGTTATACATAGGAAGTAGTTATGATACTTTTATTATTTTTAAATATTTTTTAAATATAATTTATTATATTTATTTTATTATTATTATTATTTATTAAATCTAACATCTTTTAAAAAAAGGTCAATAATATATACATTTTTTAATAATATATGATAATATTTTTCATATTAAAAGTGTTATTTAATTTACATTGACCTTTTTTAATATAGACCTAAGGAAAAAGATAAGGAGACGTAGATGATGGGAAAAAAAAGAGAAACAAATAAATGAGTGTGACGCAAAGTCGATAAATATATAAGGGGAATATTCTCCACATAAAAGAACTTTTTATATATATGTAACTTGGAGAATTTAATTGGTGAGTGAATTGTTGAATAGATTGAAATTACCATTAAAAATTTCTAACTCACTCTTAGGTTAAATATGTGATAGAAATTATTAGTGCAACTATTATTATTCTTAACTTTGAGATACTTTTACTTATAAAAAGTGAGTCGAGATAATAAATAATATTTACTTTCTTAAATGAAAATTCGAGTTTATATCAATGTTGATATCATATAAACAATTATTGTAAAAAAATTATATAACTTTTATGTTTCTATGATTGATTAGAAATTAATTTTATAGACAATTTTTGAGATAAAAATACAAGTTTATATCAATATTAATCTCGTAAAAATAATTATTGTAAAAAAATTATATAATTTTTATATTTCTATAATCGAATAGAAATTAATTTTATAAATAATTTAAATAAATTGTCATAAAAAAAAATTTTACATACTTTCTCCTCAAATTTCAATGAGTTAACCAACACACGCGAATACATACTTTTCAATTTTTCCAACGACGTGACTCTTCAGCAGCCTTGCCTTATTCTCCCATCTCCGTGAGACTGAACTGAGTACTTTCCACTGAACTTCAGTGCGACCTTTTGATGTTGAAGTCTTCAATTTGTGCACACTTTTTAGATGATATATGTATATTCATTGGGAATAAATTTTACTTAAGAGTTTTAATTTGTTAATAAGCATTTTTATATTTTTTAAAGGATTTTTTAAGAGTATTTATTAAAAATATAAAATAAAAAATTTAAATAAAAATAATATATTTAATGTATTAAAAATTAAAAAACTTATTTTTTATTTTGATATCTTAAACAAATATTTTTAAGACACTTATTAACAAAATTCTTTTTCTAATTAATTTCACCATGATTGAGAAGCTAGGTCACCAAGAGTCAAAAAAGCCTTCTCCCTTTATTTATTACATATCATCTATCATCTATATATATAGTCCTTATACCCTTTTTCATTATTTGAGCGAGAGTAAATTAGGGTTATTAAATTGTATTAGAACTCTCCCCATGAAATTCATGGGAGATCTACTACTAGTATATAAATAAATTTTGCTCTTAACCTAATAGTTTAGCTCATATGAAATTTTGGTTGTCGGATATATTCACTTAATTATTAAATTAAATTTAAACATAATACTTATTAAACTTGTTTAGTCATTCAATAAAATTTTGAAAATTTAAAATTCTATTAGTTTAAATTGTATTTGTATTATTTACTATGTACAAATTTTCTCATTTATAATAGGTTTAATTAAGACTATAAATAAATACAAACAGTTTGTGAGTCATTTAATAAACTGCTTGACTTTGGCTAAATATATGTTTAATTCCCGTAAAAAAATAATATGTTTAATTGAATAAAGCTGAATACGATAAAAGCTAAAGTTCAACTTAGGTGAGTTGTGATTACAGCCTTGGTTTTCAACATATAGAGGTTTCACACGGTTAGTGCAGAAGAATGCATGTGCGGGAGTCTAATCGTTTGCTGGAAAATAAACACATAACAAGATAGTCAATTATTAGCACATTTTAATTTATTCCCTTTTCAGTCCAGAAAAACTGCATTTTCATTCTTGGTGGGCTATCTTCATATTCTGCAATGCTAATTATGCAGCAGCAGCAGGACATACATGTGTTCCCATTTTTACTATATGCTTCCTCAATTCCTATTCTACAGTCATTGTTAGCATGCTATGCACAACAATATTGAGTCTTCTTGATCCCATTTTTATGTTTGAGGAAATTTCTTTATGGGCATTTGCTATTAAACTAGCTGATCATCTCCTGCACATGTGGGTCATGAGAAAATTGTTATTTTTGCGTCTTCAACTCATGAAAATGTGGTTTTTATTTTACTTTATTTTCTTTTATTAAATTCAGAGGCAGAGCTAGACTAATATAAATTGGAGGCCAAGAAAGAAAATATATTGTTAGGAGCGCTAAATTTAAAAAAAAACACACACACACACACATTAGAAATTAACATTTATTTAAAAAAAATTGGGGGTTAAAGTCCCCTTAACTAATGTTTTAAAAATTAAACTAGAAATTCAAGTGAAAAAACTTTTAAATCATGATTCAATTGATTAAATTTGTTATTAAACCATATAATACTGAAGACTCACAAAACAGGTGATTCAATTGATCCAATCTAGTTTTTAAAAAACATTGCCCCTCAAGTACACGGAGTCGCGGCCCCTGATTATTCATTCTGTATTCCTTTTGGCGTTTGGTAGGATATAATAAAGGCAATAATACATATGTATGTGATACATGCTAAGCCAGAGGATTATATTAAGCTTAATTTTTTTTAATCCTTCTAAAAATAATTATTTTAGATTTTGATCTTTTTAAAAAATTTAATCTCAGTTTAATTCATTTAAATTTTGAAATAAATGAAATCATAATAGAAATTAAGTATATAAGTGATAAAGTGATAAATGACACTATATATTAATTTATCACTTATTTTTATCTCAACTCATTTATCTCACATGAATGACGAGAAATCCACCTAACTCTCATGTCACTTATTCTTTCTCCTAGTATTTTGCTCAATGTGCAATAACCCCTAATTCCTTAATTTGCAGCGAGTTGTTGAGCAATCAGAAAAAGGGCCAAAAACCAAAAGCAACCATGAATCCGGTCCTCACATTTGGTACCCGTTGCCAACCAAATTAACTGAACTAGAGTGAGTGACAACCCATTACCCAAAATATATGAAGCATGGACACGTCGTTTTTATGGTATGTCTGTGTATCAAACACATATTCATATCAGATACTTAGAGACATCCATACAATACATATGTCTTATATGTCCGAATGTATCTAATTAAAAAGATTATTATGTTTTCAGTTTGGACACGTCTTTGACACACTTGGACACGTCTTAAATACGCTTGAACATGTTTAGGACACGACTTGGATACGCTATTATTAAACTTTTAAATTTTATCTTTTCACACACTACTATTTTTATCTACTCCTCTTACCTTTGCTCGTATCAGGCCGTCCACTTCGTCGTCATCGAAGCTTGCCTCATACTAATATTCTCTTTAATTAATTTTTTTTAGATGCACATGTACTTGTACATGATTAGTTATATTAGGAGAAGTTAGTTTATGAGAATTTTTAGAAAACGTCAATAGAAATTATATTCCGTATTTTTACGAAGGGCTTACTAGGCAGTAAATATTGATACATATGACATATATTAAGATATTATAAATTTTCAAGCTTATAGAAATGATATTAATAAATTATAATTTTTTTCTTAAATTATATATATATATATATATATATCGTGTGTCAAGTGTCTATAATTTTTTAAATTTAATATATCTTTATATCCGTGTCCGTGTTGTGTCCCATATCCGTATCCATGTCCGTATCCATATTTATATCCATATCCATATACGTGTCCGTGTCTCTATCCCATTTTGTGCTTCTTAACCCATAACCCATTTACATATACAAGTATGGCAAGGGACCCCAAAAGAGAGAGAGAGAATTTATATTAAGGTAAAAGTAAAAAATAAAATAAAATAAAAGTAGCAAGCAACAAAGGGGAGAGGATGGGAGAGGGGCGTGAATGCAGGAAGCAGGATGCACAAATGTCATAAGAGCCAGTCCCTGTCATCACAAAAATCCTTGCTAAAAATAGAAAAAATCCAAAGAACAAAAAGAGAGAGAGAGAGAGAGAAAAGAGGGAGAAGAAGAGGGGATGGGGGAAAAAGAAAAGAGTGAAAGAGAGTCCACCATTGATCTCTTTAACACCAAACCCCACAACCATTTCGTGATCGCCGAGCGTCGTTTCCATACCCGTATCTATCTATATCTGCGCACACACTGAGACTGAGAGAAAAAAGAGAAAGAGAGAGAGAAACCAGCAGCTACAGTCAAAGAAAACCAAAAGCACTGTGTCTGCGCGAGAAAAAAAAAAGAAAACCCTAAGCTAAGGATGATGAATCAGCGACAGGGAGAGAAGAAGCAGCTTCAGAAAACCGAGGCCTGTGGTTTGAGGGCAGGTGTTGGGGGTGAGCTTGGGTCTGTCACCGTGGCAGGGGACTGCAAGATAACTCACGGGTCGGGTCGGATCCATAATTACAGCCACCTTGGCCTTGTTGCTGCTGTTACCGCCACCTTTGGAAATGTTCATAGGAAGAAAAGAATGGCCAGGCTGAGAAGATCCTCCACCATGATACAGATGCAGATTATGAACCAGGCCAACCCTTTGGTCCCTACCAACCACACACTAATGACAACCTTGCTGCACATTGGAGAAGAAAGAGAGTGGAAGAAGAAGTGACGTGAGACTCTTGTATGATATAAATGAGTTGAGATTAAAATAAGTGGTAAGTTGATATAAAGTGTTTTTTTGTTATTTCACTGCTTGATAAAGATGAAATAATGAGTTTTTTTATTAAATTATTATAAGTGTCAAAGTTATTTATTAAATTATTATATTTTTAAAATTATGTATTAAATTATTATACTTTTTGTTTATATGGATTATTTTATTATTTACAATTATATCAATATATATGGCATAATTATGTAAAAAATGTCAATAAAAATAATACTATTCGCTTAAAAATGTTACAACTATTGATGTTTTTTACGTAATTATGTTATATGTGTTGACATTTTTCATATCATTACGTCATACATGTTGGTATTTTTTCAGTAATTATGTCATACGTGTTGGTATTATCAGTGAAGAATGTCATGTTATCTAGGAAGTTCTCCTTTCCTTCTCTCCTAGAGGACGATAATAATATTTTTGTACAGCAATGTGTACGGACATATATACAAAGATGACGCTATTTACGTAATAGTGTCAGCGCTGTTGGTGTTTTCTACGTAATTATGTCATTCGTGTTGGTAAAATCTTCTAACTGGGGAAGAAATATTATATGCACATATTTACCAGAATGATCAAAAAATAACAAATACTAAATCAATCTAAGTATATATGCCCGTACACACTGCTGCACGTAAATATCATCATATTTCTCTAGAACAGAAGGAAATGAGAACTTCACGGGCATTACAGTATTTCAATAAGTTTTCTATACAATATGTCAGTATTGCAGTGGCTACATAATAACGCTAATATGCTAAGTGTTATTATTTAGATAACGCCAACACGTCTGGTATAATTACGTGAAAAGTATCAGCAGCGCTATTACGTGGATAGCGTCATCTTTGTATATATATAAATATCATCATCGTTCTCTAAAAGAGAAGGAAATGAGAACTTCACGAATGATATGACGTTATTCACTGGTAACGCCAATACGTATGACATAATTATTAAAAAATGCCACCACATAAAAATGTCAGAGCTGTTCGCGTTTTTCACATAATTACAACATACGTGTTAACATAATTATAAATAATAAAATAATTTACTTAGATAAAAAGTGTGATAATTTAATATATATTTTTAAAAATATAATAATTTAATAAATAATTTAACCACATATAACAATTTCATAAAAAAATGAAATAATGATAAGAATTAATTTTACTTGTTTTAAAATTTAAAACCACTAAAATGAGATCAAAATAAAAAATAATTATATTTAAAAAAACTAAAAAAAAATTAAGTCATTATATTATTAACTACACGTTAATTATACGCAGATTCATAGTCCACCATTTCACGTGGCATCCGCATTTCCCGTTTCTTGATGACCAGATATTTAATGCACAAACATAAAATGTGTATATCCCCAGATAATGCTACTTGTCCTGGTACATATATGTCCATCATTGACTATTATTGAATTTAATAGTTATTCCACAATTAATAATAATGTTAAGTGAAGTGAGAAAAAGAATACAATAACAATGGAAGACAGTCAAAGAGAAAATTCCTTGAATAATTTTAATTTTTTTAAACAATTTTTTTAATAATTCTCTTATTTATTAAAAAAATATTAAATATTTTATATATTTTTAAAATATTAAATATGTTTATTTTTTATTTAATATTTTCTATATTAAGTATTAAAAATATTCTTAAAAAATATTTTAAAAGATATAACAAAACTCAAATTCTTTTTATCTAATTTTGGTCGGAGATGTATGTCTTTCATGCTTCAATCCTGTACTGTACAGCATACATTAGCTACAATATTCATCTACCTCGTAAGATTGCTTGAGATTTTGGAAATTCACTTATTGAGTATATTTAGAATGTGAAAAAATAAGAAATAATTTTATTATAAGATTAATTAAATTAAATTTTATATTTAGAATATTAAAAAAATAAAATATAGTATAATTTTTAAAATTTCATAAATTTTAGTTGTTTTGTTTTAAAAAATTTATTAAATTTGATATGATTTATTAAAATTTAATTTGATTTGAAATAAATAGAATATTTTATTTTTAATAACTATTCATAAAGATAAAAATATAAAATAATAAAATTAAATTAAATTAATTTTTATTTTAACAAAATTTTAAATAAATTTTAATTTATAAATCAATTCAAATGTCATTTTTTTAATAAACTCCAAACATAAAATTTAATTTTTAAATTAAATCAAATAAATTCAAATCAAATCAAATAAGTTTAAATCTTAATTGATTTTAAACACTACTCTTAAGTTTTTATGTTGTCCCAGCGAAAAATATATAATATACTTCTATGAGTATTTATAATAGAAGTAATTTTCAACTTTAAAAAAAAAAAAAAAGATTGATAACGATCCTTCCTACGTTCAGAAATGCTAATTTGTATTATACCAATTAAAAGATGCAATAAAAGAAGATGTATATAAATGCAAAAGAAATAAAGAAATAAACAAAATGTATATAAATTAATATCAATAAAAGAAATCATTTGTATTATATCTATTAAATGATACAATAAAAAACTATGTATATAAATGCAAAAATATATGTATATACAATAAAAGAACTGCTCATTTTTTACTGAACATTTATTGTGAGAAAGCACAATTGGTAACGAAATAACACTATGACATTACAAACTATAGGATAACTTTGCAAAATGGTATCCAATATCTTGTAATTTGAAAAAAACACATGAAAGGATCTATTCCTCCAATAGGGCACACATGTAGGATTTGGAAGCAAAAATCAAGGATAAGAAAAGGGGAAGAAAATACATATGTTTTGCCAATATACACATTAATTTATTCATTATAAAATGTGTGTTCCACAGTTGCAACGTCCACCTGCTTCAACTATACACTGCAGGCTCCAAGATATCAAGTGGAAGTTATTAGGCTTTCTGTATACTCTTGAGGTTCCGTACAGTCATAACAAGCTTTTGTCTTTCGCCTTCTACCTCGGCAAATTTGAGGCTTATTTCTGAGTATCTCTCTTGCATCTCTTTAAGTTCGCTTTCCATTGATTTGTTTCTTTCCTTCAATGACGATAACTCCGCTAATATTTCAATAAGATTGCTGTCTGCAGTATCGATGATGGAGGTGGCTGCTTCTTTCTCTGGCAAGTTTACATTACTGCCATTGCCAAAAAATAATCAATAACTAAACAAGTTAATGGCTTGAATTCATAAAATTACAAGAGTAACATAGACAAACTGAACAGTCACCAAGTAGTCACACCTCTTGAACAACAATGCAGCCCCGTTTTCTTCAGATGCACATGCAGTTCCATTGAGATGCTCAACTGTAATTACTTCTCCAGATATGTCATTTGAAGTAGTAATACTTCTATCCTGAACAACCTGTTTGAAGGGCATGCCAATATACATTTATTGCAGATATGCAATTCAATAGCTTCATAAATCAACAATCCAATAATAAAAGTTTATCCTAGATGCCATTGCCAAGAGAGACTGGGTTTGTAACTCAGACTTTATTGGAAATTTTCTTATTGCCATCATTCATCAATGCATTTTGATGGACGGGCCAATCACTAATAGGCTTAAATTTTTTTAGTAATGTTTGCAAATTGCTCGTGTTGCACTGTGTAAGTCAGTATACCTTCCGCAAAGCAATACTCCGATTGATTTCCTCCACTTTGTTCTCCAGCTCCTCAATTTTGGTCTGGAGTTCCTTTTCCTTCTCCAAAAATGTTGTTGTTGAAGTTTCCAAGGCAGTTTCCTTTGACTTTATGAGGTCCTGCCATAAACAATCCTTTTCATTAGTTTTATTCTAAGAAAATACAGGAGTGAAAAATGATGGATAGTAGATGAAAATATTAATAGAGATATTTGCATTTGGTTATCAAGCATTTTTCTCAAAGGACCTATCTCTTTAGACTACTAGTATTTGAAAAGTTACCTCAAGCATTCTTATTTTCTCCCTCAGACTTGACATTTCTTTTGAATTCTGAGGGACTGAAGCAGTTTTTTTGTTCTTTGGAGTGGTTTTAGTTCCATCAGTATGTTGTGTGCGCCCATTACTATCCTTGAACCTCGGCTCGATGCTGGTTAATGCATCATCCTTCTTCTTTAGTTCACCCTTTAGCTGGAAAACCTGCTTTCTTAATTTTTCTTTCTCAGCCTCATCCTCATAAAGAGAATGTTTCAGATCACTGTATTGAGCTCTAACTGATTCCAACTCTGACTGCAAAAGTCTAGCCTCTCTCTCATTTTCATCCTTAAGATGTCTCGTCCTATTTAGCTTATTCAGTGACTGCTCTGCTTCCTTCTTCAATAATGCAATTGTACTCACCAGTTCATTTCTTTCCACAGTTCCTCTCTGCAACAGTGTCTCAGATTCCTCAACTGATTTCTTCATAAGTTCCAAGTCAGTTCTAAAAATTTCATTTCCTTCTACTTGCTCACATAAGCATGAAATCTCCACTTGAAGCTTTTCATTCTCAGCTTTTAGCATCCGGATCTCCTCTGAGAAATCCCTACTAACTTGCTCCCCATGCTTCTTCTGATTTTCGAGCTGCTTGGACTTGTTCTCAATTTCCAACAACATCTGTTGTTTCTGAGCTGTCATCATATCTATTTGGTTGGAAAGTTCATTCAGTTTTACCCCATAATCAGCTTTAACTGACCGAAGCTCTTCTTTTACTTTATGCAGCATTTCCTCCAGTAGACTTTTCTGTGCACGCAGTTCACTTGCTTCTGTCAGTGCTCTCATGGCAGCCTTCTCATTTGCATCAAATGCAGAGGTCATTTGCATTGAGAGCCTTCTAAATTCCTCTTGAAGCCTCTCAGCAGTATTAGCATTTTTCAGTCTGGTCTTTCGCAAAGCTTCCTCAGCTAGAATGGCTCTTTGCTCCTGCTCAACTTTGTCACGTGTCACTGCTTCTAGATCAGCTTCAAATCCTTGTGCTTGTTTCTCCAGTTCCTCCTCTAATCTTCTGATATGGGTTTCAAGTACCTTAATGGTAGCCAGAGAATTAGAGAACTCTTCTGACTGTTCCTTGAGTTGATTTTCCAGATTCTCGATATGGGCTTCAATGTCATTTTTAGCAGCAGGAGGAGATGAACATTCATACTGCATTTTTAGCTGCTCTTGCAGTTGGCTTTGCTCCAGCTTATATGCAATGCCATGGTTTTCCTGTTTCAATATCTCATAGTCTAGTGCAAGCTGCTCCATCTGCATCTCCAACTCATCTTTGTCTCTCCTATACATCTCTATTTCACCATAGAGGTCTATTATTTTTTTCTCAAGTAAGTGTGTCTCCTTGGCATTGCTGTGCTCCTTAACAAGCTCCTCCAATGCTTTCTGTTCTTCATCATCATCTGTTTCACATTTAGAGAGGTTTACCCCTAACCCTTGGGAATTTTTACCCTGTTCATATATATTGGAATGGTTACATATTTCCCTATTTTTCTGCTCCAACATTTCATCCAGGTCCTGCACAGCAAGAACCAATTCAGCATTTGATTCTTGCATCTTCTTTAACTGTAATCGGAGATTTGCATTCAGGTCCTTCTCGTAATTCAGTTCTTGTCTAATTTCTTCAACAAAAGCACGAAGATCTCCACTTTCCAATTGTGACCTGTTTCTCACTTTGGCCTCATCCATGCGTTTGTGAAAAGACCTGAGATTGTCATATTCTGCCTTGAGTGCATCTTTTTCCTCTTTCAAGATAATGATTTCCTTTGTGAGCTCCTCCCCTCTTTTGCTTTCCTTTACAATTTGCTTCCTAAGGGTCTGTAGTTCCAAGTCTGACACATCCACCTGCCTGGCCAAAGCAGCAAGTTCAGCCTTGAGTCTTTCGATCTCCATAGGGGATGCCTGTTGGGACCTTTCCATTGGAAGGGCATCATGAGAACCATTTGTTGAATCATATATACTTAACCTATGCTCTGAACCAGCCGACCACTCCCAGTGTGATCTCTGATGTACATTATGCAGTGATGATGGGGCATTGATAGCAGGTTTTTGAGGTTCTGAAGTGTGGCTTATAACTGAAAGAAACCCATTTGTGTTGGGATGGATGTTCATTTTTCTTAGTCCAAGTTCGTGAGGAGTATCAAGTCCAGAGCTGTCATCAGAACTTGACAATGTAATGTCAGATCCACTAGATGTCCTACAATTAGCATTGAATTCAGCTCTATTGATGATTCCTTTGGCAGAGACATGCTGTGATACAGGGAAAGAGGAAAAATGTAATAATTTTCATATATTTTAACTCCCAGAGTAGAAGAACAAAAGAAATGGATAAATTATGTACTTACAAAGGACATCACTGTTGAATTTATATATTAAGGAAAATTTCAATTATGAAAACATGATAGTAACTCATGCACCAACCAAACAACTCCCCGCCCTCTCCTCCCAAAAAACAATGAGAGAAAAATAATAGACTAGGACATATAAATGATAAGAACCCTAGGGTTCTTAACAGAATTTTGGTAGAAAGAGAAATGGTGACCACTTCCAGGGATAAAATCCACCAAGAAAAAACCTTAGGCTAGCAATTTTATTGATTGAAAATAGACATATGGCATCTACATTATATAGTCCGAAGACCCTAGATAAAATAGGAAAAGCATAATTAAAGGAAGATTACACTATAAACGAAAACTAGCAACAAATCAAGGAAGATTACGTAATTAAAGGAAAACTAGCAACAATCAGAAAAGTAATCATTAAACTTAGAATTTAGGAAATCAGGTTCCTAACAATAAAGATGTCAAAATAATTTCTAGCCCAAGTGAGTGAAAACCTTACTTCAGAAGAATAACTTTTAGTGCTTTCATCTGTGTCTCCGTTGCTTAAATGGTTACTTAAGCTGCTATCATGGGATTTTAGTTTGGCATCTTCACATTCTTCTTTCTCTCTGCAAATGTTATTGAACAAGAAGAAACCTCATCACCTAAAACTCTGAGTTTGAGGCGTAGTCTATAACCTGAAAAGGAAAAGTAACCATGGCAATTCCCCGTGTACCTTTGATCACTATTTTCTTGTAGCCTCTGGATTGATACCTGTTTATTAAGCAACAAATTAAATTTAATTAGATCAACATTGCTTTGACTTATGTTTGACTCAAACTTTCATTTAGGTTTCCCTGAAATTTCAAGCAACGTTATACCTCGAAAAAAAAAACAAATCAGAAAATGAGAGAGAGCAAATACTAACATGCAAAAAAGCATCGCAATGAGAATTCTTGATGGGAAGAGAGACAGAGGAGGGCTTTGTGGCATCGACATAATCAGCAAAATTTATAGAAACCTCCCCAATGGAGCTAGCTTTTGACAACCCCTACAATGAACCCAGAAATTAGATCACATTCTGACATAGGCAGCCACTTGACAAAAATAAACTAGTTGACAGTTAATGATAAAGAGAGAAACTTTATACCGTTGAAAGGAAAAAATGATAAATTGTGTCACTGATTTTCCCTGTCTTAGCCTCCTGAATAAATTTGATTGTTTCGCATACGGGATTCTCCCATCTACAAATTCCATCTCGAACTGTAGCCTTCTCTAATCTCATAGTTGGCTTTCCAATGTCCCCTGGAACTATTGACAGCACCAATGCATCCACTCCAGACTGAAACACCTGAAATTGCATTCAGTACCATAAGACAATCATCAAAACTCAGATTCTATCACAGTCCCCGTCTTTTTTTTTTTTATTTTTTTTTACAATTGAAATCCAGAAAAAAGAAATGAATAGGTGTTCCAAGCCAGACCAAATTTGATTATAGAAAGATTATGGAACCCAAATTCTTATAGTCTCTGGTCAAAATTGAAGGGAAGCTAATCCTATGAAACCACCTGGGTAGCATGGAAATGCAGCTTGAAAACAGCTTTGACCCTGTTCTTCTCGCTCCTCCATCTTGCAGACCGAAACATCTTGGCTCACTCCACTGCACACGTCACTGATCCAAAACCAAAACCCAGATTTTGCAGGAGCTCCACATGGATTCTGCCCGGCCCGAAACAACTACGCCATTAACCGAGACTCCGCAAATAGCCAGAAAGGACCATTCGGATGATGGACGCTTCAATGTAGGCGAAATTGTTGAGCTCGGTGGTTCAATTCATAGGCCCGAAACTGGGGCTGATAGGAAGAGAGTAGCGTAGCGTGTAAGTGTAAGGAGTAAGGACGCAATGGATGAATGGGAGCAGTGAGTGCAACTCGGAAGTCAGGGTGATAACACGAGTTTTGAAACTCGGAAGGAAGCAAACAGAACAGAATGAAGTAGATCTCATCTGATATGTTGCTCCTCTGTTGTTGTCGTCTCTGTTTGCAACAGATGATCACCCATGATATGGTCTCAAAAAAAGTTAAAAGGTGGTATTTGCATGCGTCATGTAAAAATATATATTGAAGTGGAAGCTTCTTTTTTTTTTAAATAATTACTAACTTCATTAAATAAATAGTTCGGTGAAAAATACCTATTTTTGGCAAAGAAGAAAATTATGTATTTAGTTATATATCACGGTCTTGTATTTTTATGGGAACTTGGACAAGGATGTATCTTCTTGTTTGACATAGATACCTACGCCCTTGTGCATTGTCGGTTTTTCTTTTTTATTCAATTGAAAAACAAGAATTCACCAGCCAAGAGATATTCAGTTTAATGCTTTAGTTACATCCGTCCTCTTTTAAATAAATAACCAAGAAAACAAGACGTTAGAGTAATCTCTAGGAGTTTTGGCCTTGAAAGGGAAGTTATAGGTAAATTCCCTTATCTATTTGGATCTTTCTTTATAATTCAAAAATCCTTGCTGGGTGTCTTTAAGAAATGTTTGATATGAGGGGTAAGAAAAACTTCAATCCAGACAAAAAGTAGGAAATAAGATGGTTCAGTTGGAATGGAATCTTGAGTTAAAGGGTCCACTAATCATATCTTAGAAGATAGAATTAAAAACTGACAGACTCAGGTACTGGCTAGGACATCAACAAAGTAAAGTTGTCATTTTGGCTATTCACAAATTGTAAGACATAAACTCCTTTGTCGTGTGAAATATTAAGATTTTAGGTGATGTAAGATTAATTTTTGGTCATAAGTATTAACATGACGTAATGTTTTTTATTAGCATATTAATTGACAGAAATTATATGCATATCAATTTACATTTTTTTAGCTGAATGTCAATTTACATTTTTATTTCTTGTTAAGATAAAATTAAAAAGAAGAATAATGAATAGCGGTTAAAATAAATTATCATATTAAGAAGTTAACAAATGTTTAAAAATAGATGCAATTAGGAAATAATAAGTGTTTACAACTTTATTTTTTATATTTATTTTTAAATTTTTAAATGAATAATAATAATAATAAATGTTCAATTTTAATTTTTTTAAATAAATATTTAATAATGATTGTTTTGCAAAAACTAAAATTTGATACCAAAGAAAAGAATGTTCTTCATATAATAGTATAGATATACAATACCAGCACTTCATACAAAATGAAGTTTATGAAAGCTAATATGAATGAGGTGGAGGTGGCATAACTGCATTAATATTTTGCTTTCTATGTATAATTTTAAATTACAAGTCCCTTCAAATAATTGAAATCTACCCCTTTATAAAAATTATATAGACTCTATGAGAGCAAGTATATATTTAGCATTCAATAAATAGATAATTGAGTTTTTTTTCCTCTTGTTGGCCCTAAGAGCTCTGCTAGGGTTTTCTTAGACGGTGGGTAGCAGACTTTTTCCCTTGAGTCGTAGACCTCGATTGTCCTTGGTGCATGACCTAGGTGCTTTCATCGTGTGACCCTGTGTGTTTACCCGATGGAAGAAAAGGAAGAAAGGAGAAAGGAGGAAGGAAATAGGAAGGAGGAGAAAAAAAAATTGGACAATAAAATTATAACACAAAAGAGCATCAACAAAGTAAGCCTTTATAATGCTCTATTTAGCATTTGGTCCTAGCCGAAGGGCTTTAGAATTGAAGAAGCAGGTGACAGATTGTTTCAATTCTTTTTTGACGAAGAAGTTGATCTCCTAAAAGTGGTGAGAGGAAGCCCGTGGATGTACAGGAATGCATGGATCCTTTTGCAAAGGTGGAATCGGGATATTGAGCCAAACATGATGTGTTTTGATAGGGCAATCCAGATGCTTGGGCTACCTGTACATTGCAGAACTAAGCAGACAGGACAGAAACTAGCAAGTTGTATGGGTGAAGTGACTGAGGTAGATCTGTATGACATCCCGGGGGTTCAAGGTGTTGTGGTCAAGGCTTAGGTTCTAATGAAACTGGACAATCCATTGAAGAAAGATGTAAACGCAGGCAGTAAAAGAGGCGACATTTTCTGGGTGGATTTCCATTATGAACGTCTCCCCCAAACATGCTATTTTTGTGGTGTTATTGGGCATGAAGAACGGTTCTGTGACAAAGCTATTAAGGAAGGAGAGAACATGTCCTCTAACCAGAACACTTTGGGACCATGGATCCAAGAAAACAAAGGAGGAAGGAAAATAAAGAATAGTGTCCCAAAAGGAGAATCAGATACTAGCTCAAACCCAAGTTGTTTAAGAGGAAGAAATAATCCAAAGAAAGTGACCTCAGAGGATCTTATTTCTAAATTAACAAACTTGACAATGGAGCAGGAGAACAATTATGTGGAGAAAGGATCTGCTCTAGTGCACGATGAGGTGAGGATTTTGAAGGAAGGGAGGAGGGCTCAAAAATAAAAAGAAAATAAGAAAAAATAAGAAAAAGACAAAATTGGTTTGCCAACAGTTATTGAAGAAGCATTGAAAAACATGTTTTTGCATGGGCAGGTTCATGATGATAGTATTGTCTACGTTAAGAACTCTTTAGAGGCTGAGATCTATAGTTTTGATGAAGTGTCTCTAAAACAGGTAGAGAATGTGGCTCAACTGTCAAACTCTGAGAATATCATTAACTTTCTTCCTCTTGTAGACCTCTCTAATCTTCCTAATGAAGTTTGTAAGAAATGGAGAAGAATGAGAATCTCCAACAGATAGGAAAAAAACAAGGAGAACAAACCACCTAAGAAGAGTGATGGGAAGAGAAAAGTTGACGAATCTATTAAGATGGACACTGATAAGATCAATATTGAACCAAAAAAGTGTGAAACACATATACCACCTAACAAACGATGGGCTCTGCTTTGCAGGCTTGTCAGGAGCCATGAAGATCCTAAGTTGGAACTGTCGTGGCCTTGGGAACCCACGTGCAGTCCGAGCTTTGAAAAAGCTCATGAAATCAAAAGATCACACCCTTGTTTTCCTTATGGAAATAAAGAAAAGGGCACATGAAGTGAAGAACATAAGAAACATGAGCGGTTTCTCTAGTGTGGTGGTTGTTAACTGTCATGATGAAGGAAAAGAGAGATTAGGGGGGACTAGTTTGTTTCTGGAAGAACACAGTGGAGGTAGAAGCATCCTCTATGTTGTTAAATCATATAGACATGGTGATGAAGGGTGAGGGTAGTGATTCGAATTGGATGACAACAGGTATATATGGTTTCCCTAAGTCCTCTAACAAATACCTTACATGGAAGCTAATGGAGTATCTGGCTAAAGTTTCTACTATTCCATGGCTTTGTTTTGGATATTTCAATCAAGTCTTTTCACAAGAAAAAAAGCAAAGTGGAAACCCCATCACTTTTTCTTAGGTAAATGGTTTTTGGGAAGTAATTGATGAGTTCAATTTGTATAACTTGAGTTATTCTGGAAATATTTTCACTTGGTTCGATGGTCAAAGTGGAGGAGGTAATATTCAAGCTAGATTGGACAGATTCTTTGCTAGCGATATTTGGAAGGCTTTTTTTCCTGATACTTTGGTGACACACCTCCCAAGATACTGTTCGGACCACAATGCCATTTTTCTCCATTTCTAGAAAAAGTGCCAAAACTATACCAAAAAGATGAAGGTCATTTGGTTTGAGGAAGCTTAGTTATGCAATGAAAATTATGGACAAGAAGTGGAACATTTGTGGCATTGGACCCAGTGGTGATATAGCTACTAAAACCAACATTGTATGGAAGGGTTGGACGACTAGGGAAAAAAAACTTTTGGTGATATCCCAAAAAAAATAAAAAGCTTTACAAAAAGATTGAAATGCTCAACTGTGCTGAACAAAATCTTAAAACTGTGAAAGCTTTGAAATTAACTATATTTGAGCTTGATAAATTATTAGAATTGGAGGAGATTTGGTGGGCTCAGTGGTCCAAAGCTTCTTGGTTGAAACATGGTGACAAAAATACCCTGTTCTATCATGCCAAGGCCTCTCAGTGAAAAGAAAGAAATTGGGTTGACAATATTCTAGATGATAATAATTTCAGGTACACTAATGATGAGCAAATTGCTGGGGTCACGACATACTTCTTTATAAAGCTTTTTGAGGCTGGTGAATTATTAAATGTGGAAGTAGTGACTAGTGTTGTTCATGGCAAAATCACAAAGGACCACCTAATTTGGTTGAACCAAAAATTTACTAGAGAAGAGGTTTTCCAAGCTTTGAATCAAATGCATCCAACCAAGGCCTCGGGCCCAGATGGTATGTACACTATTTTCTATCAAAAGTTTTGGCATATTATAGGTGATGATGTTATTAGTACTATTCTTGACATTTTAAATAATGGAGCTGATCCTAGTAATTTAAATTACACCTTCTTGTGCCTTATTCCAAAGATTAAAAAGCCAAAGCACACAAAAGATTTCAGACCAATTTTGCTGTGCAATGTTATTTTTAAGCTTATTACCAAAACTATGGCTAATTGACTTAAAATAATTTTGCCCACTTTAGTTAGTGAATTTTAAAGTGCTTTTGTTCTAGGTCACCTTATAATGAAGAATGCTCTCATAACTTTTAAAGCTTTTCATTAAATGAGGAATAAAACAACAGGATAAAAGGGTTATGTGGCCGTTAAATTAGACATGGCTAAAGCTTATGATAGAGTTGAATGATTTTTTTGGAAGACTGTGCTAATCTAATGGGGTTTCTAGAGAAATAAGTGAACCTTATTATGATATGTGTCTCCACTGTTTCTTTCTCTATTTTATTGAATGGGGTGTCCAAAAATATTTTTGTTCCAAGCGAGGCTTAAACATGGAGACCTAATTTTTTCATGCTTATTTACTTTATATGTTGAGGTTCTCTCAAGTCTCATTCTAAAAGCACAAGAAGATAAACCTATGCATGATATTAGAATTGTAAGGGGGCATCTTAGATTTCTTATCTTTTTTTTTGTGGATGATAGCTTTATTTTCATGAGAGCAAGTGAACCAGAAATACAAAAAATAAACTCAATCCTCCTAGCCTATCAGTAAGCTTCCGAACAACTTATGAACTTGGACAAATTAGATATCTCTTTTAACTGAAATGTGCCCACAAATAGACAAAATGATATCGAAGGTTGGTTAAATATAAAGGTTATTGAGTATCATTCAAAATATCTAGGTAATCTTACTTTTGTTGGTAGACCGAAGAAACATGTATTTAATTTTGTTAAAAAATGAGTGTGGAAGAAGTTAAAGGAGTGGAAGGAGAAATTCTTATCAAAAGCAAGGAAAGAAGTTCTGATAAAGGCTGTTGCTCAAGCAATCTCGAATTACATCGTGGGTTGTTTTCTATTGCCTCAAGGTCTTTGTGATCATATTAAAACCATGATTAGGCATTTCTGGTGGAGTAGTGAAGAAGGTGATCTGATGATCCATTAGGTGAATTGGTCCAGTATGTGCAACCACAAAACTAAATGAGGGATGAGTTTCTGAAATTTTAGGGCCTTTAATCTTGCGCTTTTGGCTAAGCAAGGATGGAGGTTAATCCAAAATTTGAATTCTCTTATGGGTCAAGTACTTAAAGCAAAATATTTCAACAAGAAACATTTCTAAGATGCCAGCATTGGTTACGCCCCTAGCTACACTTGGAGGAGCTTTCATTAAGTTGTATGGGTGCTCCAAAAAGGTGGGTTTTGGAGGATGGGCTCGGGGGAAAATATTAGGATTTGGCAAGATGGTTGGCTCCCTTCTCAAAATGGCCATAGGTCTTGGAGTCCTTGCAGAGTTATCTCGGAGGATTCGGTGGAAGTAGAACTTATTGATTTTGATATTCACAAATGGAACAACTTATTGAAATTATTTTTCTTCCATTTGAAGTTGAGCAGATCTTGTAGATTCTATTTCAACTTTGAGGAGAGATGACCAATTTGTTTAGGGTGAAAGATGGGATGGACACTACTAAGTCAACTCAGCTTATTGGTTTATTAAGAATTAGGGTGAAGAGCAGATGGGTTCAAGCCTTATCAAAAGCAATGTTGATGGCGATTGTTGGAAAAAAATTTGGAAGCTTAAGGTTCCACCAAGAATGCTGGATTTCTTTTGGCGGGTTTTACATAATGCCTTTCTGGTGAGGCTTAATCTTAATCGAAGGGGGTCAATTGCCTTGCTATTGTCCTTGCTACTGTACTTGCGAGGAGTCCATCGCTCACTCTCTTAGAGACTACAACTGGATCCACAATTTGTGGTTCATTTCTCCTCTGGTTCTCTGCTTTTCACCAGATGAAATGATTCAAGGTACCCAATGGATTGTAGACTTCATTCTTAAACATCCCCCAAAAGTCATAGAAAATTTTGTAATGTTAGCACACGGTATTTTGCTTGCTTGGAATTCCCTTTGTTTCTAAGGAAAAACTACTGACCCAAAACTAGTCATTGCTAAATCTATATCTCTTCTTAATAGTTACATAGATGTGAATGGTTATCTAAACAAACCAAGGAAAAGCCCGACTGATCATCCTCAACTGAGTGCTCCATCATGGAACTATCCTCCTCCAAGGGTGATAAAATTGAATTTTGACACAACAAAGGTGACGAAGAATAGGTGGGGGGTTAGAACAGTCTTCAGAGACTATGAGAGTAATATTCTAGCTACTACAACATGATAGATCCAAGCAGGTCCTGACTGTTAGAAACAAAAATAAAGAGACAAATATTGATAATTTATGTATATTTCTAAATGAATGTATGTAGGAGAATTAATTTCTATTTCTAGAAGAATGTTGTTGTACAAAAATAGAAAATAATAAAATATAATTATGTACTAAATCAATCTAATTCTGTACTAAATCAATTACAATCATTCTTAAAATCAATTATGATCAATCACAATTTCAATTATAATTAATAACGCTAACATTCCCCCTCAAACTTAAATGGGTATAGAAGAAACCAACTTGAATTTGAAAACCTAAGTGTGGAATCGGCCAAGATGATGATTGAGTCTGAAGTGTGACATCTAGGACGAAGTCTAGAGTCTGGAATCTAGAACAGAGTCTGAAACGAAATCTAGCATTAGAACAGAGTCTGGAATCTAAGACGGAATTTAAAATAAAGTCTAGAACGGAGTGACAAAAAAATAGTGACGGTGAGCGGAAGGATTGGACCAGAGTGGACAAAGATGAGAAAAATAACAAAACTAAATTTGGATTTGATGGTGATCAGTAATAATTTTAATGAGTTCCATAAACTCTGCATAACGAAAAAAGAGAAATTCTCCTCAAGGTGGATATCATGACTTTGATACCATGTTAGAAACAAAAATAGAAATAGGGAGACAAATATTAATAATTTGTGTATATTTCTGAATAAATGTATACAGAAGAATTAACCTCTATTTATAAAAAAATATATTGTTGTACATAAAAAATAATAAAAATAATTATATAATAAATTAATTTAATTTTATATTAAATCAATTATAATTATTCTTAAAATCAATTGTGATCGATCATAATTTAAATTATAATTAAGCATGCTAACATTGACGTTTATCTAGTGGAAGCTCTTGGTATGCGTTTGAGCCTTTTGATGGCTAAAGACTTTCCTTGATCTAGTTGCTGGGTCTGATTGTTTGGAAATTATCAACATGGTAAGTCACCAACGAAGTCTCTGTCTTATCCTGCTAGTATCTTGTAAGATTGCTCATGGTTGGCGTCTGACTTTAGAGCCTGCAGTTTTTCTCATACAAAAAGGGTAGGCAACAGAGCAGCTCACTCACTTGCCAAGCTTGCTTGTTTGTTAGTTAATAGTGTTTGGCTTGAAGAAGCCCCACTGGAAATCTGTAATGTGGCAAACTTGGATATTCTACCTTTCTCTGCTCTTTAATACATTACACGAATTTCTCTAAAAAAAAGTATATATTTAACATTTTCACCTAAAATTTTCTAATTTTACTCCTGATGTATAAATTCATAAAGATTTCGTATTAAAAACGTTCGTGCAATTTAACATTTTTGATAGATATAAGATTATTATTATTTTATTAAAATCACTATATAATAAATGGTTGAACAATAAATCTTAGGATAATATTTTTGTACATAGACTTTTGTGTGTATAGACCTCAGATATCATGACGTGCATCATTAAAAGAATAAACAGGAGAAAGAGCGAGTAATAAAAGAAATAAATAGTGATTATTGAGTTTTTATAAAATATTAGAAGAAATTTTTTTGTTTAAGTAACATCACCCCAAATCTTATTAATTTGAAAACAAAAGAAGGCACAATTTACATTCTTAACGCAATTATCCGTTGAGAATCCATATATACATACACAATGTCAATGATAACAAGATTTTGACTCAGTATTATTATTGGATTACTTTTAGGGGTATCATCATTCTACTGGATACTTGAATTAACAGGACCCACTAATGTTTGTAGTTTTGTGTATTTTCCGCATTTATTATTTTAGTTTATTAAAAAAAATTAAATTTAAATAATATTTTTAAAAATTTAATTTATGATAAAATATAATAATATCATTTGATCTATATAAACGATCACGTCTGATGAGAAAAAATTTAATTATTATTATTATTGTTTGTTGTTGTTATTATTATTTTAGTTTAATTACAGAAATAGACAGCCGATACCCTTCACAAGTGCCTTGCGGTAAGCAATTGGTCTTTGTTCGGTTGGTACACAGACTGCCAGGCAGGACAGTTGCTGGCGGAGAGCTACGATACGATGCATTGGGGTTGGGGTTAAGACAATAATTACTGGTGAAAAATAATTAAAATAAAAGCCCAACGGTCAAGTTAATAATTTGCATGTCATAAAAAAAATCCATGTTATTGTTTCCCCTTATAATATGACGAAAACGACATTTTAACTATAACAAATTCTAACCAATTCTTACCTATATGCGCACTCGACAACTGTCGTCAATCCCTGGCTAATTAAAATATTATTGTTTTTTTTTCCTTGACCCCAATACGAAGGAATGTATATAACTAATTTTGATTACCTAAAAAAAAACAGTAAATAACTAATTTTTCATCTGTATTTTTTTAAAAAAAAAATTAAATGATCCCTATATGTTTGAATACTTATTAAATAAATAAAATTAATGAGGTTATATGTAAATTTAAAATTACAAAATATTATCTGTATTTAAATTTTTTGGTACATAATTGCATTTAATTTTAATAAAGTAAATAATAATCACATGATAATTAATGTTTCAGTAATAAATTTTAATATACTGAAAAAAACAATTTTGAAAGATATGAGGTGCACAAGGACTAATACTAAAAACTATGAAAGAAAGTTATTTATTATAGAATTACTCTCAGCATCCACTTTTATATGTACATTTAAGAATATTATTTTGTCTAAAATTATTTGTCTATTTAAAAAATTAATGAGTTATTAATTTTTTTAAACTTTACCCTTAATATTAATAAGTGAGAGAAAAATTAGTAAAATAATAATAATGTTTTGAACATTTTAATAAAAGGTAATCCAGTCAATCAAATTAATCTTAATTATAAATGAGAATTTTTAATAACTTTTTAATTCTTATGCAACAACCTTAATAGATAAATGAAGTATTTAACTTTAAAACGTTATTACTATGTTTACTAAGCAAGCCTGTGTCAAAGCACACGATCGGTTTTATTTTTTTCCCCTTTCCTCCTGAGCATCAATTGAAATTATATATTTATGTGTCGGAAAACCCGTATTGTGACTTATGGAATTGGTCTATATTTAAACCCAAAAAAAAAAAAAAGAATTGTTCTATACACAAACAGAAAATACATGTATTCATCAATAAACAAAATTAAAAAATAGATAATAGCTTAGGTCTGAAACTACCAGGCAACTTAGATGCCAATGGTTTTGGGCCATAGTCAATGGTAATTTTCGTGCAGAAATTAAAACATGTATTGGGAGCATTCAAGTCAGCCTGATGACTTTAATTAAATTAATTACGCCTCGGAGTTGAGGTATTTGTTAGGTTGATGGACAATGTAATAGAGGACGAAGGTGGTTTCTTTTTGGGCTCACAAATCTCTAAATCATATCTATCTAGTATCTACCCAAACTTTATAATCATAAAGTATATATGGACCAACAAAACTTTGGCATCAATTTTGAAAAGAGAGAATTTCCTTTAACTCAATTTAATTGTGTTAATTAATGGATATTATATAGCAATAGATTAAATAGAGTTAAAAGAAGTTTTTTTCTCTCGGGATTAAAATCAAATTTTGCTCTATATGCACGGAGACACTCTATATAAGTATATGTTATATTGTAGGGTGCATAGCCCTGACTGAAAAGTGAAAACCAAGGTACAACCCATAAAACCAAGCGATAGTGCAAAAAACTAATAATATAATGAAATTCCATCCTTTTAAAAGACAAAATAGAAGCAGAGGTGGTACGTGGAGGGCGAATTAAATGAAGCTTAGACTGGCGGATATATGGGGTGTTGGTGAGGTAGGAGTTGCTTTCGTTGTGCTTTTAATTTACTTGGCTTTAAAGCTGGTAATGTGCAGGGTGTGTGAGGTGAGCTTACTAGTAGACTAGTAGTCAATCACTAAAGTCCATTCGGGTCCAATTTCTAAGCGTGCATCTGCAGTCACTAGCTACCAGAAGAGAACTCAACACTCAACAGCAGCATCAGTTACATATATATACTTTACTTTACAAACTATGTACACCATACATGTATTCCCAATTGGCAGAGGCAGAGGCAGTGTCGTCTACTTGAGTCACAATTCTGAATCAAGTCCACCTTTCAATGCCAACTGCCCAACCAAACTACCCCTTTAAAATGGGGTCCATCCCCCTATATCCCAAACCCCAGTTTAGCTTTACCTGTGTGGTAGAACATAACAGAATCCACTCCCTCCCCACTCTGGTTGTTGGCCATTGGCCAACGCCAACCTATCAATTTGTGAACACAAAGAAAATAAAGCCGATCGAGTTGTGTCTCATTGTGGGAGGTTAAATCCTTTAATAGATAGAAACCATCACACCACGAGTCATTCGTGGACCTCAACTGTTTGTCTCTTCTAGCAAACAGTTCCATGTGTTGTGTGCAGTTTTTGGGCCAGCTTTTGTTTCCCCACTAGCTGAATTCTGGCTGTGTACCAGATAGAACACATGCCAATTATATTTAGCAGATGGACACAAATTAACTATAGTTCAATCAATCAAAATATTCTTCTTTTCACCAACTATGTCATTTCGAATGGTTGTTACTTGTTGCTTTAACTAGCCATTAAATTTCATAGTATCTATTCTCTCTCAAGAAAAAAAAATTTCGTTGGGTCTATTGATTGCTCCGATCAATTTTATATTTTATGATTTGCTATTTTTTTATAGGCATATTTTATGATTAGTTATTCGTGGCTAACTGCATATTTGCGTGCTGTTTCATCAACAGTTTAAGAAGGTGTCCAACTGAATTTCAAAGGACTAATTCGACAAATACAAAGCAGCAAAGTCACAATAAATCTTGGGTTCGTCTGCAGATTAAGCCTAAATCACTAACCGTCCATAAAAAAGGATTGAGTTCAAGATTAGATAGATAGCCATATAATTCAACATATATGGTAATTAAAAGGGACTTAGTTGTTGGAGACATAGGTCCATCTTATTGGTTCACTGGTTCACGCTTAAATCTTAACAGCATTTAGCTCCATCAAATTAAAAGGGAAACCTTTTTAGGTTTATTATTAGCCTGTGATCTTCAGAATCAATTAACAAAAAGGGAAAGGCTTAATTAGGATATAGGGTTTAGTAGTTTCCACCAAACTGCATTACTAAGTAGGAACTAATTGGACATGTGAACTAATTTTGACAAAGATTGAGACTTTGCCAGTTACTATGTTCAATTTTCTTGTGTCAATATAGTGATATACCTCCCTTATTAATTTTCACCTTCGAAACATTGATTTTTTTTTTCCTTTTTGACTCACAGGTCATCCATCATGTCAGGAAAGGTATATTCACAGTAACACACTTCTTAATTTGCATTTACAGATGGAAAATGAAATAGGCTCAACAATCGAAGTGAAGAATATGTAGCTAGCCATTGTTAAAGCAAATTCTTTGCTGTCAGAAGAATATGCAGAATCAAATTCTCTTACATGTGAAACTTCAGTTTTATTATATGCCAAAATACGGTCATGCGGAATCATTGACTATTTTTTGGATCCTTTCCTTCCACAACAAGAGTTCTAACTTCTTCTAAAGCATTGGCTATCAACCTCAGCGGAACAATTGTTAAATTTAGGTTAACAACTTCCTAATCTGGATGTTGAGCTATATATATGCATATGTAAATTTTAAAAGATTAACCCAATTTAGCCCTCTCTAATGGTACGTAATTACTATTATAATTATATGGTTATGTGCCTAAAATTTCGAAGTTGATTAATTATCAGTAAGACGCAACTAAGTTTATCCCCCTCTACTTATATATAATACTCAATTGTTAAAATGCCACTTAATTTGATAATTTTATTTATGCAATTTAACTTCTAAGCACACTTATGTCTAAAGGTGATGAAAAAGAAAATAATTGGCATACTTGTCAGTGGCACTTTAGAGGAAACAAATAAATATCTTTCTATACATGTATCAGATGTGGTGTAGGGGTGTAGCTGGCTAACTCTGATTCTTTGATTTACTAATGCTCTCGTGAATATGGTTTTCTTTTAGTTTAGGTCTTTCACTTTATCTCTTTTAGTAACGTGACTACAATGAGATATGAAACCTTCCACGTCTTTAATCAAGCTATAGATCATTCAGTTTAAGGAAAATATTTAGCTTCAACTTTATTTCTTTTCATTTGGACTAAGGCAAGGCCGAATGAGAGCAAGTGACTATAAGGGAGGGGAGGCTGCAGGCTGCACTTGAATGATGAGCTTGTGTTGTGTGTACAGTGTGCACACAAGACAGACATGAGAGACAACAGAGGGTGCTCACGTGAAGCTGGTCGACCCCATCCTAATCCATCATCCAGAACACACTCAAAACTACCAATCACAAGACAACCCCCCATTTGCTATTAAAGCACTGTGTAAATGGGGCCCTCTGAGCTCTCTAAGGCTCCAAGGTCCATGACACATCACAGTCACACCCTATGATTTGTGTTGGCCCATTAGCTTTCTTAAGAATTAGAAACACAAACACAAAACACAATTACACAAACCACCTTATGGCGCTGAAAAGGGAGTGAGACAAGAAAGAATAGTTGCAAAGATACGTGCAATTCCAGTGTCAAATGGAGAAGGCGAGGAAAGGAATGGAAAACAAAGGGAAAAGAGAAAAGGAAAAATGGGAGGAAAAAACAAAGATCACATGTTATGCAGCCAAAGGTTTTAAGATCTCACGTGGCGAATGAAACCCTATGCCTTTGTTCTCTTTAATTTTTATCACTCAACAAAAAAGAGGATGAGAAAAGAGTATGGGTCGGGACAAGGCAAATAATTCAATTCATGGATATTAGCAGAATGTTAATATTAATTGGATGATTTCATTCTTTCCGCTTGACATGAAGGCAAAACTTTCAAGTTATATATGCTTTCAGTAGTCCTGATAATTTTAATATTAATTGGATATCTTTCATTCTTTCCCCTTGACATGAAATTTTATTTTAAAAACGAGATGAACAAAAATATTTGTTTTGATTGAACAAATATTTTATTCATATGTTCTATTATTGACATTGCTTGGGAGTTCACATCACTTGGGCGGAATTGAACCCGTATTAAAAGCCCAACATTTGCCTTGCGCCCCCTGAGCCACACCCTTTTGATGTTGTGCAAGTTGTAACTTGGTTGATGGGTTGTGATCTTTCCTTAATTTAAAGTACGGAAAAATACTATCTACTTTTACACATCTATCATCTATGAGCCTAGTCAAGGTATGGACTGAGAACAAACAGAATGCTTAATGTTGGGCTCTCTTCATCCGAAAATTGTGTTGAGGCCAGGCCCAGTTCTCCCATTTGCCACTAAGACAAAAAAAAAGTGTCCTACTGGGCTGGGAACCTGGATCATGTTTTATGTTACAATTGATTGAAAAGTAATAAATAAATAAACAAATAATTTTTTGTTCAGAAAGAAAATTCATTATAAAACGAAATTTACAAATAGAAAAAAATACATCAAATCTAAAAAGATAAAAAACCGAATATACTTTACACAAAAATGCAACAAGTCATTTGTGTTGATAGTATATACAAAAATGTTCAATGTTAATTCATCCAGATTAAGCAAAAGCCCCATCCGTACCATACTACAAATAATGTAATGTAGGTGTAGTAATTAATTAAGTGGAGAAGCTACAATAAACATGATCAACGACGAGGGTTAGACCTTTGGAATTAGAGAGGAAGATAGCATTGTGGTCGGGCTGGGGTGGATGAGTGGAGGAGCTTCCTGTTGTCCTTGTCCGAGACCTGAATCCTCCCATTGCTATTCCAATGTGAATCTGAAACAGTTTGGCAGCATTTAGTGGAAGCCACCGCATCCGCGGCCTCGTTCTCAATCCTTCGTCTTATAACATAATCTTCCGGAATGAATACATCAATGATCTGAAAATGAGGTGGAGGTGGAGGTGAAGGTGGGGAAGCTGACCTATATACGAGTCTAATAATAAAGGAGATAAAAATAGTGAAATACCACGGCCGCTTGTACCATTTTTTGGGTTAAACTGGTTGGGTTATTCAGGAAAGCGTTTTGGCCTTTGTAGTTTTTTATAATAAAACTCTTTTTTTTTCTTTGATTAAGTATACAGACAGTAATGTTGAGAGAGACTAATTCTCATATAGTGTTATGATTAGAAGATCTTTCCAATAATTATTTTTTTAAAATTTGAACTTTGATCATTTCTTTAATAATGCATCTCGTTTATTACACAATTAACTCTTACTCGTTTTTTAATTTATTTTCTAGTTATTATTTTTTATTAATATGTTTTTATTATAATTATAAAAATATCACCTTTTTTTGTTTCTAAATTTTTGTGAATAAAATATTTGTTGCTTTTGTCATTTCTTTCACAAGATTTTGATTTTTCAAAAAATAGAAAAAAATAAAAATAATATGACATTCATGTAATTATAATAGCAACATATCAATTAAAAATTAAAATAGATAACAAACTAGACATCCTCTAAAATTACTAAATCCAGGTTTTGGTTCATTTAGCATGCAAAATAAATCATTTTTTTTAATTTTTAACCAATTGCTCACGTTTTTTTTTAAATATATTGTTAACCCTTATTCTTCCTAAGCCAATCACTTATTCGTTCACCCTTATTGACAAATACTATTGACAAATAATATTTTAAAAATATCTTTAAGATTCTTGGTTGCACTATGTCCAACAATTTATAATTAAATTTTTTGCTAATAAGTGACTTAAAGTCACTTATTAAAGAAATAAAAAATATTAAGTATTAAATGAAAAATAAAGTTTTTTTAAATTATTAATATATTAAATATTTTATTTTTTTTTAATACTTTCTATTTTTTTTAGAATATTTCATCATCTAATAAGTAATCGATTAATATTTTGAGATACTTTATATATTTTTTCTTCTTTAGTCAGTGCGTACTTTATTATACAAACCCTTATAATTATATACATGCATATTTTGGACAAATTTTGTCTATAAATCGGAAAATGAAAGGGCTGTTTAAATTCTCTTGGACTTCTCGTTTTGCAAAGTACGTTGTTATTCTGCGGCAAACACATGATTATAGTGATATAAAGAAGGAAAATGAATGTGGTCAATGAGTTTGTAAATTCGCTTGATATAATTTCCATTTTTAAAATTGAGATGTTATGATGTCAGAAGTTTGATATTTTAGTAGGTCATGTTATTATGTATTAAAAAAAATTAGTATTGGTCTCATATATTATTGCTCTCTCTCTCTCTCTAATAAATCTCTGATCCGATAAAAATAATAGTTAGGTTACAGTTCATTCAAAAATAAAATTTATATAAAAATTTATATTAGATTCACATAATTTATATCTAACAAACATTACGAAAAATTTGCACATTAACGATGAAATTTAACAACGAATTGAGTTAGCTATATTGAGTTAACTATAGAAAATATTCCGTAGTTAATTTAGCGATGTGTGGATTAGTAGAAAGAGTTTCATAGTTGTTCCTTTTCTATTTCCTTACTATTTATTTTAGCTAAAGATTAATGAGAAAATTTATTGAAGTTAATTTGTGAATTTCTTGTAGTGAAATACACTCATTAATCTAAACTAGTTTGCATTTTAACTTTGCCCTAAGGATTGGGGGGGTTTGCTATGGATTTTAGCGTCACCGGCTATCCTGGTGCAACTTCTTTGCTTGGCAACCATCACCTCTTCAGCATAGGAGCTTATCTAGGTCCTAGTTTTTCTAGCTTCACTCAAAAGCTATTGTGGTCACTATTGTTCTTCTTGTCCTAGTGGTGAAATCGTTAGCAATAATGATGACAATTTGACCCTAATCCGCAGATACCCACCTCGCCCCATCCTCTATGATGGGGGTTTTGTGGAGCGGGGTAGGTCTGATGTCAACCCACTCCACCCCAACCCACACTTACATCTAAATGATTATTATGTTTATTTTAGTTATTAATTATGTCAATTATATTAATTATCTTCATTAATTTAATGCTTATCCTTGATATATCTTGTAGTTTATATGAAATAATGAATTAATCTTAAGATAGTAATTGATTCTTTTGTATAAATTATTTTAAAATGTTCATAAGTATGGGGTGAGGTCGGGTTGAGCAAAAATCCGCCTCATTGCTAAGCCTAAATAGCAACGCATCAAATCTCATTGCTTGCCCATGGTTAAACGACCTCTACGCCTCCTTAACCAATGACAATGCTGCACCTCCAAGATCATTCATCATCCTTAATCGCCTACCTCCTTCCTACAATCAATTGCCACTAGAGTTCTGATTGACATGGGTGTTGAGTCACTGATCTCTATTCTCTTGTATCGGCCAACATTGAATCACACATCGACATAAAAGGATTTCTGCCGATGCGCATGGCCAGTATCGACCATGTCCTTATTCGTCTGCTTCCCTTTCATCACTTGCAATCGCCTTGCCGTCGAACCTCCTACTCATGGCATCCTCAAGCACCACTGAAAACAATGAGGAAGAGGAGAATACAAACATACCTGATGAAGTAAATCTCTAGCTACTCAACTGAAGGCTTCTTGGTGCATAATTGCAAACTTGTTATCTAACTGATCCCAAGTGCATGCCACGATGATTACTATCTTGACAATAATTTGGAATAACCCCTAGGGGTTTCAATGCGAGGAAATTGATATATGTTATTCTCTGGATTGAATCCCCAAATTCGAAATGCCAACGACACTATCTACTCAGACAATGGCACGAACAACCAAAAGGTTCAACCTTAAGTCAAGGAGGTAAGCCAAAGTGGCCTTCCACTAGGATTGCCTTAAGCCTAGGGGAGTGAACCAAACCTAGTGGTTGCCTTATTATAAACTCCAGCTAAACGATTGATTTTTTATATGCAGTTCTATATTGGCAAGGCAACAACACTCTATGGCACTTCCAAAAGTAAGAAAAGATTGAAGAAATCAAAGGTGAAAAAGTCTTTGCTTAAATATGGACCCCTTCTCATAGCCATCATGACTCAGCAGGCTTCCTTCGAAGAACATGTGATGAAGAAGAAAAGCCTAAGTATTGAAAAAGATGGGGAATATAAGTGGTTATGTATGGCCATCTCTTAGATGTCGGTTGGGATGCACCTAAGGCACACTTTAGCTATGTTTTAAGACTTATTGGAAACTTTTTCGATAATTGTCTATTTCTCTTGTTTGAAAACTTTGTTTTCCTTTTCATACATAATAATGAATACTGATGAACTTGTAATATGTTATATTTTTACGATTAAATTTCTTGGTTTTTCACTTCCTTTTGATATTTGTGATTAAATTTTACTCTTAAGTTTTCTCATATTTTTATCATTCTTTTAATTGTGTGTTTATTACGGGTATTCTGTGTTTTTATTTATTTTTTGGCAGGTAATTGCACATGGAGAAGTTGGAGTATTCAAAGGAGGAAGAAAAAAAGAGGGATTTTTCCTAAGTATCCCAGCACTTGAGTGCTCAACACATACGCAGCGTGCTTCTGATAAGTGACTCAGCGCTTGAGCGCCAGGAATCCAACGTCTGAGCGCTAGTTGCGTAACAGGAAACATTTTTCTTTATAAAGGTTGAAGTTACGCCATATTCAACACAAAGTGCTTACACTTTGCACATCACATAGAAAATCTCTAATCCTGAGAGAGTAGTTTCGCGGCAACAGACTTTGGAGGACGATTTCAAAGGGAGGATTCAATTCTTGAAGACGAGAAGATCATAATCTCCATTAAAAAGGTTTTGATTTCTCTTTCTTTATAGTTTTTCTCTTTCTTTGGGTTTTTTTTCCATGGGTTTGTATTGTAATATGAGTTTGTTTATATTGAACATGAGTAGCTAAATCCATAGTTAGGACTATGAGGGATCTTATTTTTCAATTATTTGAGTTTGATTTCTAATTTGATTAAGGTAATTTCTTTTAGGGTCTATCATATTGCTTGCATTCTTTGTCATAACTTGATCACTTTTGACATGTGTTAATTCATTATTTGACCGGTGACCATCCGCATTCAATGAGTGGATCTATATGGTAAGCTTAGGATTAGATTGATAAATGATGAAATATCAAATTTTCCTACCAATGGAATTGAAATGTATGTTAGTTCATCTCTTGAATTAAAGTTTAATGTATTCCTAATTAATTTAACTAAATGACCAAATAGGTGATTTAATTTAAGAATAGAATATTATTTCATCCATGACCATTAGGATTCAATAGCAGGTAAGAGAATATTAGTAAAAGAATTACCTTACATCATAAATGAAAGAAAATTTGAATAATTATATTCATGTGAACCTTGCGCCCTAGTCTCACTCTCATTGATTATTTATTCTTTATTTGATTGTTCATTATTTTCCTTTATTTGTTTTTCATTTTTAATTTGAATTTCTCTTCACTTCTGATTGCCTAAATAACAAAAAATTTTACGAATCTAGTAATTACTATTTATTTTTCGTAGGATCAATAACTGAGACTCAAGTCTTATATTACTTGGCGATATAATATACTTGCTCTTAGTATATTTTATGCGTATCAAATACTCACTATATCTTTGACCCCCAGAAAAAAATTTATATTGCAAATTCATCTTCTAAATCTTCACCTCAAATTTTAAAATATATTAAACTTTGTAATGTGAAAATCAAAATATATCTTTACATAACATTCTTTTTTCAATATCCTTATCTTTTTCTTTCTCGAATAAGTAACTAATAAAGTATGAGAATGATACTGCTAATGAGATTAACCTCAACTCTCAAAGTCGTACAAGTCAAACAACATGATTCTTAGTCGGTTAATAAGATAATATAATCAAATTGCCTCTGATTGATTGATAGGATAGCAAGTGTGATCCCAATCAACGGATGGATCGGAAAACTTAAAAAGTTTGATGTGTGAGACTTGAGTGTCAAATATGGTGAGAAAAGTCAGAATAATATGGTCTCAAAATCAAAAGTTAAATAAAGCGAACAAGCTTAGATTCATTCACACCACATGTATTGCATGCTTTTTCATGGTAGAATGAAGTACCAATTTGAATATAGCTTGAGTAAAGATTTTAGTCAAGGAACACTAAACATAAAAAAAAAGGAACATGGTTGCCTGTTTGAGGCATTACGTGGTACCATATGAATTACGAAACGATGCATTATGAATAATTCCAACATGTCGAGATTAAGCTGTATAGTCTAGTTCATCTATGCGTGGGTGATTACTGATTGCTTTGTTCTTTCGCGGTATTTTGGTCCTATTGCCACATATGCCTCCCTCCCCATCTTCTGGACTTCCTCCGATGTTCGAACATGATCAAGCCCATTGTTTTGTGACTCATGAGTCATATGACCCAAATCCGAACGCATGTCCATATAAAGGATTTGTGATTTTTTTCAGCTTTTTGACCAACACTTCATGCCATCCCATCAAAACTCAAAGGCTTATGTATGTAATAAACTTCTGGCTAACCCATGTTATGATATTAATTAATTTACTAACTAGAATATACGAAGGACCAATAACTCAATGGTGGACCTTGAACAAAAAAACTTGGGTGGTCATATGATGTTTTGATAATATTTAAGAGGAATTATATGTAATTTTCTTAAATACCTCAATGAGATTTTTAAATTTTTTGGGGTGACTATGGCTCCCCCTTGCCCTCGTAAAGATCCGTCAGTGCAAGAACTCAAACTATTTTCTTCTTCCTATTTGCCATGCTTCCTAACTAATTAATTATAGAAAGTAAGCATCATTTTATTGATAAGTAAATTATCTATGAGTATCATTGTAAGTTTTCACTTGAGCCTATGACATATCTTAGTTTTATAATGAGGCAACCTTCTCTTCTCATTAACTTTTGGTTTAAGAAATTTTTTATGTCAAACCTAAGGAATTTCTTTCTTTTAAAAGTAACCTAATTTTGGCATAAAAAGTGAGTTTTATTGTTGGTATTAAGTTTGAGACACCCTGTAAATTAGGGTGAGATTTTTTTTATATTTTTTTGTCTCCAATAAGATGAAAATTTTAAGATTAGTTTTTTTTATTAATATAAATAAATTTTTATATAAAACTCATCAAAATTTTATTTTGACTTTAAAAGGTGTATCAAACCAACTTAAAGTTATGAGACATGATAAAAAGTAAGCAGGTGTGGCATACACTAAAAAAATATATGTGTAGCTTAAGAATCATTATATTTATGGTGCTATTTAGAATGGACCCAATGAGTTTGGGTCTATCCATGGATCATTTGGTATGAGCCATTAGATATTGAAAAAATCATATGGATGGTGTGATTGAAGATTGACTACTTGTATGATAGGTAAGGATGGGAAAAAGGTGTTTGCATATAGATCCTTTTTTTGTTGTTTGGCTACCTGATTCAATTTTGGTGTGGTGCAGACCTGATCTAGTTCTGGTTTGGCTCCAGCACAGCGTGGTGATGGGTAGGAGGATGGTGGTTCTAGTGGGGGGCATGACGTTAACTCTGGGTAGTAGTTTGTGAATAATGATTCGTGGGAAAACCTGGACGCATGAATAGAGGTGGTTCAGGTTTGTAGATGGTGGGTCACGAGTGGCTTTTGGGCTCGATTTTTCGATGGCTCTCGATGACTGAGGTCACTATGGCAGAGATAGTGGTGGACGACAAGTTCTTTTGGGGTTTATGAGTGGTGCTGCCATAGAAGGTCTAGTGTGTTGGGAGTGGCAATGATTTGTGCCAAGTGCGAGATCTGATGCTCAGTTACTACCAGAGCTGTCATCAAGGCAAATCAGTGCACCATCAAATCTGTTGGCGGTGATGGGTGGCACTGGCGAAGGTGGATGTTGGTGTTTGATAGTGGTGGGTTTTCGGGTGGTTGGAGTGTTGGGCGAGGTGAAGAGTCTGCAACAATGGTGGTGGGTTTTTTGGTGGCTAGAGTGCTGGGTAGAATAGAGGCTCGCGTGGGTTGCAGTGATGGTGCTGCTACTGCTAGGGTGGTGAAAGGAGGCTTTTGGTGGCAACTCTGATGGCAGTTACGCATGGAGGCAAGGAGGCTTCGACCAGAGTTCTCACTGGCAAAATGGTGTTGGAGAAGTCATGGAAGAAATGAAAATAACAAAAGTTGTTAAGACTAAAATAAAATAATTAAAGGAATCATTTTATAAATAAAAAAACCTACTATAGTAGATACTTTAGGAAATTCATAGTTGAAAACTCTTTAGATCCTTAATAAACGGCACATATATTTATATATACATGACGAATTCTACAATATACATCTCTAGAAGTGACGTAAAGTTGACATAAAAAACATTTAAAAAAAAGTAAAATTCTTAATATTATCGTGATTATCATGATAAATTGATAATAACAAGTGAAATAAGTAAATAATGTACCGTATACCTTCCAAAGTAAATGGTGATTATGGTGTATATTAGAAGCTACCTATAATGTTTCAATATTATAAGAAGCTCGCTTTATTTTATTTCCTTTTCGTCTTTTTTTAAAAAAAAAAATTTGTGTACTTAAACCTCAAGGCTCATAATGTTTATAATAGGTGTAACTCCTTATTAATATTTAATGTGATTCTAAAATTTTTTAAAGAAATAAAACTATTAGTTATAGTCAATGGCTTAATGATAAACATTTGATTTGATATAAGAATTTTATGATAACTCTTTTTTATTATATAATAATTATTAAGGTTAATTTATACTGCTTTAACAGTAAATAATATATTCACAAGTATATAACTGATTAAAGTTCATATATGAATTCTAATATCATAAATCGTTAGTTTTTTAGTTAGTATTTTTTGGGTGAAACAATACCAAGATGAAAGATAATATTACCACATGATGACATATATTGTTTGGTTAGTAAATATTAAAAATTAACTCTTCTAAAATCTTAAGCAGTTAGATAAAAACTTATAGATCACTTTATTACGTCTTTAACATTCTCATTATATAATAATTTATTTACGTTTTAACATAATAGTATGTCCTCTCACGCCAAAACTCTTTAAGCTTGAAGTGCAAATAATGTGTATGCTCATTTTTATCATGTGCTTAAATTTAAAGAAGAGAGTCTCATGTACACCACTAAAACATTTGCGCCTGGTTACAACAATTTTGGAAAAGAAAATAAAAGTTAAAGATTCTAACACAAAGGGTGAGTTGAGGTGGCTCATAGAATAAGGATGCGAGTTTGAATATTAAGAAAATAATTATTGTAAAAAGATTGTACAATTCTTATATTTTTATAGTCGAACGAAAATTAATCTTAAAAGATAAATCGAACGTGTGTGAATACTTCTCGATTTAAAAATAATTAAAAACTCTACACCATATTAAAAAATAATTCTCTTAAAAACTTAAGTTATCAGTCAAAAGCTTATTAATAGCATATTACATTTCAAATAGTGGATAACATAATAAATATCAAATTTAACTGAATTTATAAATGTCAAAAATTAAATTGAAAAATTGAAATATTGGTAACTAATTTAAAAAAAAAATTGAAATGTCAAGAATAATTTAAAAAAAATAACTACAAAGTGTAATTCAGTTAATAACTTTAAACTCTACTTTATTTGTAATGTAGAAGTTCGAATTTCACAAAAGTGTAGCAATAGTCATGCCATCAAACACGAACAAAATTTCATTCTATAAATAATAACATATTTGAGAAAGATTAAATCTTTTTCATTCAATTTTTGAAGGATAAAGTTATTTTATGAAATAATTATTATATTAAAAAAAATTATTTTTTAAAAAAGTTTTTAAAAAATTCAATGTAAAATAAAAACTTTTTTAACTAATAATCATAAGTTAAAGATTGAAACTTATGATTTTAATTTATAAATTATTTCTTACACTTTTGATAGTAAATATTATTTTATTCTCAATCAAATAATTTTTTTAAATTATTTTATATTTATTTTAATAATTTAATACATAAAAATAATTTTTTATATCATTTAAATAAATTATATTAATTTAAAATTATTTTATAATTAATATATCTAAACATAAAAATAAATCGATTATAATCTATTATCAACCTAAACTATAAGTATGGAAAGTTGGAAACAGCTCATGGAAAAAAAAAACCGGGGGACAATTTACAGACCAGTCTCCTTGGTAGTAACTACAAACTACTAAACAAGTTACAAACAAGGCCGCGAATATCCGCATATCTTTTGTTCGGGTCCGACATGAAACTTCCCTGCTTCCTTACGTTTTTCCCTCGTCAGCTCACCACCACCTTGTTATTTCCAAATTACAACACATTCAACAAGGAACACTTTCTACTTTCTATCTTAGCTCTTTGCTATATATATAACATATTCAGGTTTAATACAATCATTCCTAATATTCATCCATAGTTGCCATAACCAAAGCTTTGCTGTTGCAGTTGCACTGTGGGCAGATGGGAGAAGAGGGGTCCAACTCCAACAAAACTCAATCACAGCCACACTCTGTGGGCTCTGTTCCCGAAGAGCATCCCCCTGTTCTACAAAAGGAATCGGAGAAACCAGACCCTCCAAACGCTGTCAGCCAGGATCAGGAGCCTAAAGAGCAACTCACTTCTCCAGTTGTTCAAAGTAATGTCTCTGACGCCTCCCTCTCGCTTTTGGTTCCAGAGAAATTAAAGAATACACAGAGATTGAAAGAAAAACTCAAATATGAACTGTTTCAATTTATTTTAGTTCTTTTAAGTAAGCTTGACAGAAACTCTGTTGATACCAGTTTTTCTTTGGTCATCCAAACTGTAAATAACTGCATCCAGCTAATATTTTTTAAAACTCTAATTAGTGATAGTTATATACTACTGAAAGCGAAACTGACAATCAGGACTTTTTCATTTCCTTTCTTTTCTTTCTTGCGTTTTATCTTAAATCCAACGATGCTTTGGAGTGTGTTATAAATTAGCTTTAGGGAAATAATACACACCAGACTCTTGGATTATAGCTAAATTGCTTGGTGCATATACTTCTTTTCATGTTTAATTAGTTTTTATTGCATATACTTATTTATTATTTGAAATTAATTTCATCGCTTCGAGGTCCCTCTCTCTTGCTCTCTCTTTTCTTTTACTTACCAAAACTTTAATTTTATCTTTTTTGAGTATGTTTTACTTTATTTTTGGTCACCTTATAGTTTTTTTCCCTTGAAATCAATTTCAAGGTGTCTTTAGTACTTCTAAACGTAAGGACACATAGAAAGGCAAGTAATACTTGCTTTTAAGGGAATTGTAATTCTTTATTTCTATTTGGTAGCATAGCACTCTAAAGTTGGAAATTGATTTATAGTCAGCATATTCAACTGGCTAGGGAGTGGGGGAAATAGTTAAATTTTGTAGTTGATGCAATTTATAATTCAGATGAATTTGATGATAAATTGTGGTGCTCCAAGTTTAAGTAAGAATTTCTCTTGATGATATATGAATTTGTTTTGGTGTATTTATTATTTGAAACAATTGGTAGCTTTTGTTATTTACATTGATAGTTGGGATTAGCTGATGTAATATTTATGGTTGGGCCTTTTGTGGATGAAATTCCTTTCTGAGGCATTATATATTTAGACTTCTTGTTGTTTTGAGACTTCTAGTAGATTCTTTGATCTTGCTAATATATATATATATATGCTAATTTAAACTAAACCCCATGTGGCTTAAAACTGAATATATAAATCGACCTTTTAAACAATGTGAATGAGTTCGATAGATCTTTATGCGGTGTAATTGCTATAATGACCAGAATGGCCCCAATTAATTGGATTAGGCATGCATGAATTTGCATATTCTATGCTACTCTTATTTATTGAACCCGTCATGTTTTTCATACAGACGTTGCAGATCCAGATGGTAAAAAGGATATAGGGGATTCAGTTGACAGAGGTCACTATCTAAAAATTTAGTATAAAGTTATTGAATATTTAAGAGATAGATAACTTTTTCTTATTGTTTCATCAGATGCTGGGCTTGCAAGAGTTGTAGTTGAGAAAAGACTGGCTTTAATCAAAGCATGGGAAGAAAGTGAGAAGACAAAAGCAGAGAACAGGCAAGAGGCCACCTGATAGTTTGTTAAATCTATGACTGCCTGGTTAGAAATATAAACCATTCATGTTCTAGTTAAGCGTGAGTAGATTTGTTAGAGATTTATTATCTAGATCTACTCCTAACAACTTTAATTATAAGAATGAATTTATTCTTGATATATCTAACATAACCTGGCTTGTTGCTAATCCTCGTACATTTTGGAAGAAAGCAATAAGGTTCTCTGTTAGTTTACTACCTTGTGAGATTTCTTTGGCATTTGCATGACTTTGAATTGTGTGTTAGTTGAAGAACGTATACTTCACTTGCAAAGTTACCCATTTGGTTGGCTGTAATTTTGATTAAGATGCATTTTTATTAGTCATGTACAAATGTCAATATTAGATACTGGATATATAAAATCTCCAATTCTATTCTCTATTTTATGTGCTGAGCTTGATGAAAGTGAAACGGTCAAGCAGGGCATACAAGAAGCTCACTGCTGTTGGATTGTGGGAGGATAGCAAGAAGGCATCTATAGAGGCACAACTCAAGAAAATTGAGGTGATTAACTGAAGGGTTTCAACATGTACATAGATGTCATATGTTGTGTGTCTAGTTAACTAGTAACTATGATTAGCAAAGAGAATTTGATCTTCTGTGTGTTGATTTAAAGTTGTCACTGAAGAATTTGTATTCAATTAATGCATCAATGTGACTGGTTTTTTTCAATGTCAGTTATTTGACCCTAATGAAAAATTAACAGGAAAACTTGGAAAAAAAGAAGGCCGAGTATGTTGAAAAAATGAAGAACAAAATAGCTGAAATCCATCGGTCAGCAGAAGAGAAAAGGGCAATTGTTGAAGCCCAAAAACTGGAAGAATTTCTTGAGGTAGACGAAACAGCTGCAAAGTTTCGTAGCCGTGGGAATACGCCAAGGAAATTTTTTGCATGCTTTAGTGGCTAAGTTTTTCCAACCAAATACGAAGGACCAAATGTAACGGGCTTGGTTACGTGTTGTTGTACATTTAAAATTTGCTTGGAGTGTTGTTTCTTCCTATGTTTATTTAAAATGAGAGCATTTGATATTATTATTTTTTTCTGTTTTTTTCCCCTTCTATAGGAGCATTTGATATGAACAGTACGAATCTACATAGAAATAAGTGAAGCAATTGCCTTCACTAACTCTATATGTTTTTTTATAAATAAAATAAAATAAAATTTAGTTTAAATTTTTCTATTCTTTTTATTCAATTCTTAAATCAAATAATAATATGTGAATTTTTTTTCAAATCAAACAAGGAGTGAGGAGAGAAGTGGAATGGAAGTGGATAGAAAAAAATTCACATATCATTGTTTAATTTAAGAATTGAATAGAAAGAATATAATGAATTTGAGTTAAATTTTATCTTTTAAAAAAATGAAAAAACCTCTAAATGATTTTAGTTTGTTTATATATAACTATCCTCTTGTCTTGATGTGTAGTGCATTTAAACTTTGAGTTATACTTGGATTCACAAAAAATCTTACACATGACATTATATTGACTATTTAAAATATAATTTATAATTAAAAATATGTTTATATTTATAAAATTGAGTTTTATTAACAAGTTATTTAAGAAATTCAATATATTAAAAATTTAAAAAACTTTTCTATTTATCTTATTTTTATAAAAAAATTGATTTTGACTTCAAAAATATTTGTTAACAAAATTCTATAAAATTTAATAATAAATATGCTTTCATTTATGAAGTTTATTATAAGCTCTAGCTTGTAATAACATTATTCATTGGAGTGGTATACCCGCAATTTGTGAGTGAACATTAAAGCATTGTTGTGCCTGAGCTCACCACCAGTGGCAGAGCTTCTTTGGGGACTGCTTGAGCTCACCATTAGTGGCAGAGTTTCATTGGGATAATAGTTTCGTTATTTATTTAATTTTTATATGTTTAAATATTTTTAATTTATTCATAAATTTATTTTATATTTCACAAAAATATTATAATTACATATAAATTGATTTGATATTTTTTATATTAATATATAATATAAATATAGTATATATATATAAATTATACATAAAATATTTCACAGGAGTAGCTGCTGCGCTCCTAAAGTTTTAAGTCATTCTTAATCTATTATTAAATTTTCATCACAGCTAAAATTAGAAGTTTTTCACCATAACTAGGATCTAATTCAACTCAATGGCAGATGTACTACAGAGAAAAATTAATAAAGCTCCTGCCCCCCAAATTCTTGGGTGATGTTCCGCCACTATTGACCACAACTTTTTGTTGTTGTTATTGTTGTTTTTTTTTCCACTTAGCCGTCAAAGATATTATATAATGCATTTAATGGCATTTAATGCTTATTAAGCCTAACAAATAACTATAGTGTTAACCATGAATTAAGCAACTAAAGATAAGCAAAAAGAGGTGCTAAAGAGACGGAAGAAGGACAAGTCCAATGGTTTCAACAGTGATGTAGCTGGGGTAAAAGATTCACAGGAAATATTGTAGTTGCTGAAGTAATACAAATTAAAAGGAAAAGAAGCTGGAATAGTTGAAAAGGAAAATTGTTGTAAAAAATTGTGTAAATTGTGTTAATCATCATTATGTCTTACAATATAATAAATTATGTATTCAGTTAGTTAGTTATTCTGTCAGTGTTAGTTAAAATTAGTTATTTTCAGTTCACAGTTATTACTTGTATAAAAATAATCATATCAGTTCAGATGAAGTAATGAGAATTTTTCTCTCATTTTCATTTCTTGCATTCACAATCTCTCTACACTTTCAATCTCTCTGCAATGTAATATGGTATTAGTAGTATATTTGTTTTCTCTTTCTCTGTGTTCTTTTCCTTTGTTCCATTTCCATTGATCCATCTTTCTTGCAATTCTATTGGTTGTTCTTGTTATTCACAATCATTCCCAATCTTCCTGATGATACTTTTAATCTTTATTTTCTGCATCCCTCTGATCACCCTAGTTTGATTTTGGTTTCTCAACCATTATCAGGGGAGAACTATGGTTCTTGGCATCGAGCAATGAAAATGGCACTCAATGCCAAGAACAAATATGATTTTGTAGATGGTTCCATTCCTCAACTAGTTGATGATTCTCGATTGATTACATTTTGGCAAAGAAACAATGATATTATTTGTTCATGGCTCTTGAATTCACTCACCAAAGAAATTGCAACTAGTGTTGTTTATTGCAGCTATGCATCTGAACTTTAGAGTGATCTCAAGGATCGTTTCCATCAGCAAAATGGGCCAAGAATTTTTCAAATCAAGAAAGATATCATGACCACCATTCAAGGTTCTCTTTCAGTGAGTCAATACTATACCAGGATCAAAACTCTTTGAGAAGAGCTTGGTGAATACCGTCTAGTGAATAACTGCACATGTAGTGGTGTCCGTCCATTCATTGAACATCAACAGATAGAGTACATGATGCTGCTTTTGATGGGGCTCAATGATGTCTTCTCTCAGATTAGAGGTCAGATTCTCATGATGGAACCATTGCCACCAATGGCTAAGGTTTTCTCTTTACTCGTTCAAGAAGAAAAACTACAAGAACTTGGTATTGTTACTAATGTAAATACTAGTGCTCAGTTAGCTTTTGGTGTCAAGAACTCAACTGCAAGATCAACCTTTGATGCACAAGGTAGACAAGTTAAGAAAGAACGTCCCATGAGCACTCACTGTGGAGTTTTGGGACATACCAAGGATAGATGCTACAAATTGCATGGTTTTCCTCCAAATTATAGAATGGCAAACCAAAGCATCTTGTTCCTGCTTCAGTAAATCATGTTACAAAAACAACTACCACCATTGAATTGTAACAAGCTGGTTCTTCATCCATGCAGTTGACCAATCAACAATACCAGCAACTGATTCAACTTCTTCAAACCCAAATCTCACAGGCTACTCAGCCTAATGTGGATTCCCTTGATTCCAATGCTGCATGTATTGTTCTATTTGCTAGCAGTGTTAATTTTCCAAACCAATCTAGTTAATGGATCTTAGATTCAGGAGCCACTAGCCACATTGCTTGCACTTTGTCTAAATTCCTTCATTATCATTCCTTAACTAATTTTTTTGTTATCTTACCTGATAAGTCAAAAGTTCCTATATCTGCTTTAGGTACTGTCCAAATATCAGGAAACTTAGTTTTACACAATGTCCTGTATATTCCTATTTTTCATTTGAATCTAATTTCAGTTAGTTCATTATTGTTGATACCTAATTTTGTCCATAAAATTTTTGTCTTAATTAATGATTAATGTTTAATTGCAATATTGTGAGCATTTTGTTTTCTTGGTCAGTTCTTACTCTAGTTTAGTTAAATTGTTGGAGGCACTTATTTGTACAAACAAAGATAAAAATATAATGAAAACAAAAAAAAGAGACAAAAAAAAACAAAAGAAATCCCTCCCAGTTGTTGTTACAAAAAAAAAAACAAAAATAAATAAAAAGAAAAACGCAGCTTTGCATGGTCGTGTGTCGGTAGCTCTTCAAAGACTCACTGCACACACTTGGGGAGCTGCCTATCATGGTTTGGGAAGGGCAATTTGCATTGGAGAAGGAGGAGCTTGGAGCGAGAGGCGTTAAAAGCATAAATGAGGAAGTGTTAGAGTGACCCAATGGGTCAACACAGCCTCTCCACCTTGACATCAAGTCTCCAGTTTTTCGGATAAAAGAGCAAAGGAGAAGGCAAGCGGGGGTGGAGATTTTTTTCTCCAACAGGGAGACCACACCTTAGCTCTCAGAAAAAAACCAACCCTTCTCCCTATCAACTCCATTCACGTTTGCACAGAACCTCATCCAACCATCACCCTCAAGCTTCCATACCCTCATTACCACCAACAACACCAAGTTCCAAAAACGTAGCCCCTCCATAACCACACGTCCACCTTCATCATTCTGATCCTTCAATACCCTCCTGCAACCCAAAACAGAACCACCCTTACCTTCAACCTCCAAACCAGCAGCAACACCGCAGAAGCCACCACAGAACCATCACATTCTTCCATTTTCCTTTGCCACCATCACCACCCAAAAACCACCTTTCATTACTTCCATCTCCAACCTCCATTCACGTGAAAAGCCAACACCATCTAATCACCCATAACCGAGTCAACTCAGTGAGTCACCACCATCTCACCTTCAACCCACAACTACCCAAAACCATCATCCCTCCAAAACCGCCGACTCCACCGCGACCCCCACCGCACCGCCGCGCCCTCACCGCGGACCGGATCCGAGCCCCACTGCACCGTGCCGCATCGCCACCCATACCAAAACACCCAGATTACGCGCCGCGACCCGCGCGTGCCCCACCACACTGCTGCCTCGCGGCCAAAATAGCCAAGCACGCAACCGGTGCATCACCGTGAGCCGCCCCTAACTCCCCTTTGTTTCCTTTTTTCTCCTGCGTCGTTTTTTCTTACAGAGACCCAAAAGTCTCTTCATTTTAATTGGCATTTGTCTCCTTGTTATTTCTTTCCTTTTCTAACCTTTTGTTTTCCTTTTTATTCTACCTTTTTATTATTCTTATTTTTAACGTAGCTATCACCTTTTTTTTTTTTACTATTCCCCTTTGTTTCCTTTTGCTCCTGCGTCGTTTTCACTTACAGAGACCCAAAGTCTCTTCCTTTTAATTGGCATTTGTCTCCTTGTTATTTCTTTCCTTTTCTAACCTTTTGTTTTCCTTTTTATTCTACCCTTTTTGTTATTCTTATTTTTAACGTAGCTATCACCCTTTTTTTTTACTATTCCTTTTCAATTGGGCTTAAGTAAAATTTTAAAAAGAAAAAGAGAAAAGGAAAGATCCACTATCCTGTGCTTGTTTTTTTTTTTTTTTAAATGGAGCTAAGAATTGTTAAAAGATAAAAATAAAAATGATAAAAAGGGATAAAAAATGATATAAAAATTAAAATACGAAAAATAAAAAAAATTAGAATAAAAAAAAAACAAAAGCTAAGGCATAGTGTTTGTTTCTAAATAAAAAATTGATGTTTAAAAAAAATAATAATGGAATTTGTTTTGAGTTGTTGTATTTAATTTGATTTTTTTATATACATTTATTGTATTCATTTAGTTTGTGATATGACAATGTGTTGTTTGTGTTTACTTGTTTGTTCTTGTGTGTTTCTTTTTTGTTTAATAAAAAAAATAAAAAAGGGGTCTTTAAATTAATGCAATGATTAATGATGGTGATTGAATAGCGGATGCTATCTTCATGTCATTTGGATCATAAGGGTTTATTGAGTAAATTTTTCATCTTAACTTGAATCCTGTGCAAGAATGAATTCACTTTCAAAAAAAATCTTTTTTTAAATAAAATCAACCAACCCACACTCATTTTCTAAAGAACTACGTGACTTTGAGTTCTCCATTGCACCAGGAGATACGTAGGAGCAGAAATCCATTTCTGTCAAGCCAAAAAAAATAAATTTTCATGATTTGTTTGTTTCTTTTATTTCTTTCCAAAAAAATGAGAAAAATAAAAATAATTACAAAGTCTTTTGTTTAAAGGGGTAAAAATAAATATATTTGAGATTATTAAATTTTGCACAACTAACATAAGGTACCGTTTTGGAACAGGCAAGATAAGTGCTAATACCTTCCTATCTCATGTCGACTCCGGACTCAAACTCATTTTCAAAAGACCAGTTTTCCTGATAAAAGGGTTTTTCTAATGTTTTCCCAATTTAAATAAACATTGGTGGCGACTCCATTGATATTTTATCTTTTTTCGGTCGTCCCATCGCGATCCCGGTTGCGACAGCTGGCGACTCCACTGGGGACTTTCAGAGAGTCAGGCCTGTTGTTGTTAGTTGTGTAAATTTTTAATAATCTTTTATTTATTTATTTTACCCTCTTTGTCTTTGTTCTTGTTTTTATTTATTTGTAAATGTACTTTATTTAGTACTTTTATGTAAATATCGATAAAAAGCGTTATTCCATGTATCTATCATGACTTGTATATATACTTTGTACTTAATTGTTAAAACCCTAGGGTAAATGGCGATTCTTGGGATTTTTGTTGTATATATGTTTTGGCTTTGGTTAGAGGTATTTTTGTCTTTTAAGTTTTTATACAGGTTTTATGCTCCTTCACACACGTCACTAATCACTTACCTCACACACTTTTTGGGCTCTATACCAGTCCGCGAACCCGAGGAGTAGGAGGGGTCTCGACTTTTGTTATTGAGGAGCCTCAGTGCTCACTTGACATTTGTTGAGACACCACTCAGATTGTTACCAAACTATCATGGACTAGTCATATTGAGAGGGTTCATCCCTACTTGTGATTAATTCATGAATTGGATCCTTATCTTTCGAGATAGGGGCAATCTGGACCATGACTTTTAGAATATAGATCCGTCTCCAAAAAGCCTTGCATTAGCAGATTGAACATAATGACATAAAATTAGAGTCATCCATCTCCTTAGGTTACACCTGATTAGGACACAAATGGAGCATACTTTTCTTTTTATCTGTCTTTTTCCCATGTCATTCATCTTTGCATTCTTTTTGGCAAAAAAAAAATCAACAAAAAATGATACATCATATAGCATTTTCATTCCTAGCATTTTTTTTCCCATTATTCATCTATCTTTCATGTCATTCATTCTTGCTAAAAAAAAAAAAAAGAGGATATATCATTTTGCATTTTCATTACATTCTTAGCATTCATAAAAAAAGAAAAAAAAACATCATCTTGCATTCTCATAACATTCCTAACAAAAAAGCATCATCCTGTATTTTCATAGCATTCTTAGCATTCAAAAACAAAAGAAAATATACATTATCTTGCATTTTCATAGCATTCTTAGCATAAAAAAAAAGAGATACATTATCTTACATTTGCATTACATCCCCATAAAAAATATCATCTTGCATTTTCATCGCATTCCTGACTCTAAAAAAGAGAAAAGAAAGAAAAAGATACATCATTTTGCACTACCATGACATTCATAGCATTCTTTTTAAAAAATAAAAAAAAAATTTCATTTGCATAATACTTTGCATGCATGCATGTTGCCAATTTTGTTCAGTCAATGTTGATAATTGCATATTCACATCATGTTTCACCAAGCAAAAATGGGCACTATAACGAAAAATTGCTTCCGCGACACCCTTACAGGATCATTCCCAGGCTAAGATCATGGATGAAATAAATCAAACTCAAGAGTTGAAGGATGAGGTGAATCAGCTCAGAGAACAAGTGTCCAAGATGATGGAAATGCTACAATCCATGGAAAATAGAAGGAGCACAAATGGAAATCCCTCAGTGGCAAATGAAAGACATCCGGCCACACCTCCTCACCTGTCTGGTTTCTCTCCAACCCGTTTGCAATACCAAGGCTTCAATCCTCAAAGAGTTGTGATGCCGTTCACCACTCAACCCTCGTCACCGGTTCTCGGAAACCCAAGTGCCACCCTTCCTCCTTATGGCTTTCATCCCACTATGTACCATCATTAACCACAAATCCCTCTCGGTAATAGCATGCCAACAAAGGACACCGAATTCAAACTCGTTGAACTTTACCCAAACTCAAGTCACTCTACTGAATGCTAATGGAACCCCGCCAATACAAAGACCCATTCCCTTTCTTCATCCCACCATATGGCTTCCTTCCAACTTCGTAGCACCATGGGTTGCTAATTCCCTTGACAGTGGCATGCCTGCTTCAAACTCATTGAGTACAACCCAACCATATGCCCATTACCCAGGTACTAGTGGAACTCTACCAGTACAACATTTTGTCCCCACTGTCATGCCTCAATATCCATTGAATTCTTTTGCTGAAAATCCTCAGTTCAAAAAGAGGTTTGAAACTTTGGAAGAGAGAATACGGGTCATTGAAAGAGCAGGATGTTATGGCCTCAAGGATGCTACTGAGCTTTGTCTTGTCCCTGACGTTGTCATTCCCCTAAAGTTTAAGGTCCCAGATTTTGATAAATATAAGGGGATTACTTGTCCAAAGAATCACTTGACAATGTACATTCGCAAGATGGCTTCACAAGCTCACGATGATAAACTGTTAATCCATTTCTTTCAAGACAGTTTAATTGGGGCAGCTTTGATTTGGTACACACATCTTGAGCGTGCCCATATAAGGAGTTTCAAGGATTTAGCTGATGCCTTTGTAAAGCAGTATAAGTACAATATGGACATGGCACCAGATAGAATGCAATTACGAAGCATGTCTAAGAAAGATGTTGAGACCTTCAAGGAATATGCTCGAGGTGGAGGAAAATGGGCTGCGCAAGTAGAACCCCTTTGTCGAGAGAAGGAGATGGTTGCTATGTTCACCGATACACTATATGCGCCATTCTATATTCCCTTCACTTGCCCACTTTTTCTTCTTCTGATCATATGATTGGAAGTGTGTCGGCCTTCAATTTTTCGTACATCGTGGTAATTGGTGAAATGATTGAAAGGAAATGAAAAAGGGAAGACCGCACCAAATGAATGACGGACGAGGCAAGTATGAAGAATGTTGAACCGACCGAGGGTGGACTTCAAGTTGAATGAGTTAAATGGGACTTCAAAAAACTCATGGACTACAACGGTTACCTAAATCACCAAGCATTGTCAGAGGTTTCTACACATCTGCAATAGGAACGAATGTTTACAATGGTTGCTCGGGGTAACCTTAGAAAGTTTGACAAAGTGGTGATTCATTTTTCTAACCGTCAAGAATGAACGTACTTTGTTCTTCAAAGACCTTTCTAAATTCCTGAGTGATTGACGTTCGATTTGTTTACTAAGTTGTTACCATGAAATGATGGTTTGATTGTACTGACCTCATGCTTGTTCAATCATTAAAACCATTCGCTTCGAATTTATGTAAACTTGCTTGAAGCATTAATGTGATGAATTTGTGTGGATCTCAGTTTACCTTGTTTCCTTTTCCTATGTTCTTGACACTCATGTTCTTGCCAGATCTTCTTGTCATTTTCTTTCTTCTCTTTACTTGCTTTCTTTTGGTTCGAATCTCATAGGACTCTCATTCTGGAAAGTTTTGTGGTCGTAAGACCCATGAGTGCAGGTGTTCTTTGCACACAAAAAAAAAATAAAAAAACAAAAATAAAAAAAAAAAAAAAGAGCAAATAAATACTCACTTGGTGGGTATTATCATTTTGTCTCAAATTTAAAATTTTTGAAAATGAGTAATCAAGATTTGAAATGAAGATTGGCCATATTTCTCTTTCTCTCACAAGAAATTCATCTTGCCATTATCCTTCGTTATCCTATTTTGAGCTTGAAAGTTTCCTTCAATAAACCCTGGACAAGGATCACCCCTACACTAGGGGATGACACAAAATAAAGGTTGATTGTCATGATGATTATTTTGAAGTATAAAAGAAAAAGGAAGAAAAGGCAAAAGAGGCGGAAAGTAAAAGGAATTGACAAAGTTCAAGTTTGAACATGAATAAAAAAAAATGGAGAACAACAAGAGAAAAGTGTGCTTGAAAGTGCAAAAGCAATTGACAAAGTTTAAGTTTGAATAAGGATCCTTGGTCCCACTTAACCTTTAGGCACTTGTTTGAGCCTTATATCTTTCTTTTCATAACCCCTAACCTCAGCCACATTACAAGCCTTAAAAAGTCCAATCTGATCAATGAGTGATTGCTTTTATTTTCACAAGTTTTAATTTCGAGACAAAAAGTTATGAGTTAATTCTTTGCTCCAAAAAAAAAAACTCGTTAGGCTGAAAACCAGGGCGGTCTAAAAAAGAAGATAAGACAAAAAGAGTAACTTACACTGGGGCAAATTTTTTTTCCCTGTTCAAATTGACCTACACTTTGGGCAATTTTGTTTTCTTCTTTAGCTCGACTTGGCCTCTACTGGGGCAAATCTTTTGATTCAATCTGGCTCTACATTGGGGTAAGTCTCTGTCCTGTGCAATTCAACTCCAAACTAGGGCAAATCTTGGTTCAATCCGGCTCTACATTGGGGCAAGTCTCTACCCTATTCAATTCGGCTCTAAACTGGGGCAATTTGTCTAGTTTTATTTGGCCTTACTCTGAAAAAAAAAACTCAAGTTCCCCACTGGGACAAATTCTGTTCTCAAATGACATACCCTGAGTCAATTTCATTTGATACCTTACACAGGGGCATATTTTTGTAGATACCTGATAAAACAATGGTCATGATGTCCAGTTGTCAAGTAAAGATCAATCACATCTAAACTGGGTCCAAAAAAAAACCTCTTGACTTTTGTACTATTCCACTAGTGTTTTTATCCTTTGTAAATGTCCTTCGTGTAGTCATACTCCCAAAATCAATCAAAAAAGGTCACTCAGGTAGTAAATCTCTTTCATGTTGTACTTTTGAATCCATGCATATTTGGTACATGATGCTTCAGGTTGGGTGAACATAAGCACAATAGTACAATTCAACCATCTAATGGTAGCTTCTTGTTGAACAACTCAAGTCAAAGGAACTCTAAAGTTTCAATCGATGAAGAGAATGACATCCTCAATGGATAATTCAGATTGAAGTGTGTCCGTTGGGAATAAGAACCTTTGGGGAAAGAAGGTCACAAGCTTCTACACAAGCCATATTTAATGATGAGAAATTCAACAATGATCCCTTTTGAATATGAGTTTGGTTGGTCAAAGTTTTCCAAGAAGCGTTTGGTTCCTCAAGT